>CM077672.1:96182536-97432536 GCA_039707655.1 Elymus sibiricus
AGTTCCACAGATCAAATTTTGAGAGCATCTTGCAGTTCTTGTTTCTGGATTTATTTTGAGGTTGTGAAGCAACTATATTTTATATTGCTTCAAAAATTCTCAAATTAATCCAGGACCTCACATTCCTCATATTATGTGAGTATGAAAAAAATTAACATCATTTTATCTAGCTAATTTCTCCCAAAAATTCCATCTAGTTTCTGTCCGGATTCAAGCTCTGTGAAGGAAGTACCACTTTGGCATTTCCAATTGAGCTGAATTTTTTTCCAGTATCTTCATATCTCCAAATCATCACCCTAAACCAAAATTCAGTCCATTACATCAAGCCAAATGAGTGCAACTTCAAGGTCAAGTTTCTGGATCAGATTATGCTTTGTGAAGGAAGTGTATGCAAAACTTGTCCAAATGGGCTCAAATTTTGCAAGCACCTAGTCCTTCCTACCAAATTTCCATGTGACAACGTTTCTAGCTCATTGGCCCCTCTTTTTGACCACAACTTCCTGCCCAAGTTTCTGTCCAGAAACTTTTCTGGATCCCCCCGGCCACTCTAGAGCAATCTTGGTCCATCAAATGACCCATCTCATCTATATGATCAATGCCTTCCGTGTTTAACAAGATTTTGCACCCAGAGGAGGGCCAGAACACGACATACCCGTGGTGACCGCGTGAGCTGCACGTAGAAACAGCACTCTGCGAGTTCATCGCGTCGGACAGGCCAGCTCCTGCTGCCATGGCGTGTCCCAGCATGCCTACCTGACTCCCCGTTGTCCTCGCATCCCTATCTGGTCATTTCCCCCTTCGTTTTCTTCCTCCCCACGCCGCGACGAGCTCCGCCACTGTGCGCCCGTGACGCCGTCGTCTTCCTCTGTCTCCTTCCTCCCCGAGTTCTCCCGAAGCTGCCGCCAGCTTCTCCACTCCCCCGGAGTCCCTGCCGACATCGCCTCCTCCCTCCGCGTGTCCTCGAGCGACAGTACGCCGATGAGGACGCCACCGCGGCCGAGCTCATCCGGCGACCTCGGGTGGCTATAAATAGCCAGCCCCGAGTCCCCTCGAGCACGCACCGTGCCTCATATTCCCCTCCAGAGCCTCTGGTGCCCACGCCCGGCCGAATCCCTCGCCGGAGCGCCTCAATTTCCGGCGAGCCGCCGCCCTAGCCGCCACTGCCCCGCTCGAATTCGAGCTAACCGAAGCTCCCCCCCCTCCTTTATTTCTTCACCAGAGGAGCATCCCAACCACGGCGAGGCTCTCCCGAACTTCACCCCTCCCTCCCTGCCACCATAGCGCTGAACCCGTCGCCGCCCGAATCGCCGTCCGCCGCGGGCAGCGTGGCCACTGCTCCGATGGTCCCCGGCGTCCGTGCCGCCCACCGTTGGAAGCGCCTCTCCGCGCTGAGCTCATTCATGGGCGGGGCGTCGCCGGAGACGGCCTGTAGCTCCGGCTATCGCCGTCGGGCTCCTCTGCTCTCTCGGTCAGGCGCGCAGGCGCGGGAGGAAGAAGAAGGCTGGCCAGGCGGGTCCCACCTTCCCGTCGACCCCACCCGTCAGTCACCCCTAGCCGGCCAGCTGGATAAGTGGATACGCCTTCCCGAGAAGCCGCCTCCCCCGCACTGAAAATGTATTTCCCCAAATACGCTTTCGTTTATTCAGCCGGCGGCCGAACTGGCTATTTTGTGAACGTTCGCTGGTTAAGGCAAGAAATGGACAGTTTCTGTTTATTTCTTTGCCTAAACAACGAACGGCCGTTTCTCCTCAACCGTGACTCCGATTGAGGTGAATCCAAAGCCCACTTCTTCAGTTCGTCGAGCCCGTTCCGAGGGTGCCCTTTTCACCATGTTGACACTTTTCTGAAAATGCCCATTTTGCCACTGCCCTTATTCAGCCCCTCCGAGAGGGAATCTTTTCCGGCGAATTTTCCGCGAGGTGATCGCACTTCTCCCCGGAGTATTCCTCGCCCCCCAGGCAAGCCGACCATCTGATATATGCCCTAAAGCATTGCTCTAAGTTATTCTGGCGTGTTTAAATTAATATGCTTATGCTTGTATGCCTAGTGGTGTGCTGTATGTGACGCCAGTGAACCCTTGCTTGCCTTTTTTGGTCACGGCACCACGCCTGTGTTCTGAGCTGCTTCCGGCCGTCCGGGGTGGATGCCGATTTTATGTTCCCTTTTCAACAACTGGCCGTGTTCTGAGCTGCTTTTCGGCCGTCTCGGACAGCTGTTGAATTTCTTTCTGTAGCGGTGACCCTATGCTCTGAGCTGTTTTTCGGCCGTCTTAGGGAACCGCTACACTCTTTTTATCAACGCCGTCTCATGCTTTGATCTACTTTTCGGCCGTCTTGAGACGGGGTTGAGTTATTCCAGTCACGTCCCAGATCTGAGTTGTAAAGACCGTTCTGGTGGCTACTGGTTTATTTGCCGGTTTCATACAAGGGTTCAGATGGTTGTAACTTACAGCTAGAACTTGTAAAGTGATAACTTGCCATTTAAATATCGTTTCACTAATGACTCGTTGTGATATTGTATGGAGATAGGTTGTTATGCTTTCATAATTGTTACATCATGCATGGTTACTGTTATGGCAATATTATGAAATGTGACTTAATAATGACAACAACCTCCTCCGTCGGCTGGATCGAGTCATAGTGTCACCTATCCGAGCTTACCCGTGCAACCGCATTTGCCTGGATGGGGAGGCCCTAGCTTGGTCTATTGTCCCGCCTCTTGTCTGTACCTCCAACTAGGGAAGGTTATGCGTGCGTGCTACCCTGGCCCGGTAGGCGGCGATAACCTTGTGAGCCCAGTTAAGTTATTTGAGCTCAGGTCCCCGTTTGGGACAGTTTTGTTTGGCCACGATGGTGGCAGGTGTCATGGGGTGACACAGGGGCCACCCAGGACATGACCCTGGGAGGGTATGATTGTCGGAGGGACCGTAAGAGTGCCAGGCAATAGACAAGGTTTTGTTGGAGCAGCACTGGTCCACCCGAATGAGAACATGTACTAAAGTACGAGGCCAGGCGCTCCATGGTGTGGGTAAAGTGCACAACCTCTGCAGAGTGTAAATCTATTCGAATAGCCGCGTCCTCGGTCATGGACAGTTCGTATAGGCCCCTATTTGGTCTGTGTCGAGTCTGGAGGAACAAACTATATAATGTTATTGCTAAAACTGAACCAGAGAATGGTAAGGGTTGTCAGACTTGCAGTGCAGATGCATGGACATCAGATGATGTCAAAGGTTTGAATGCTAGCCATGAGATGGCTATGACATGAGTGGTCGGGTGACCGCAAAGCTTGGATCAGAATTGGATCGTGAGCATATTCGGAGTTCGGATCATTTACATGATATACTTTACTTTACTGCATTTACTTCAGTAATTATCATGCTAGATAATCCTGCTATGACATGATGATTAATGCTGCTAGATGTTTAATCTTGCTAGATAATCCTATCATAACATGATAGTTAATACTGTTAAGATAACAACTGCATGCTTGAATGCCATGGATTGCATTGCTTGGTGTATATGTTGGATTGGTTTGCTTGCGAGTACATTCAAAAGTACTCAGCGGCCTTCAATGTGGCCAGGTTCACCTAAGGATTCGACGACCTCTAGCGAGGAGCCGGAGTGTTCGCGGGCTAGAAGAGTAACCCAGTCAGATCCCTGTGGATTGGAGCCGCACCAGGATCATGCTGCCTTAGATAGAGCTTCTCCGTTGCCATTCCCCTTGTAATATATCATGTAAGACTGATATATTCATTAATAGAAAAGCTTGTTTTCATGATACTTGTTGTAAAAGCGCATGCCAGAGTGATTTTCCTGGGCTGGTATGTGCGGCGACTGTCTGACTACAGTAGTATTCAGGCGGGACGCCACAATAATAAAATCTCGAGCCCCATACTGAACTTCGTCATACGCATGACCCCCGTGCAGATCATATCTGCATTGCCCTTTCGTCTACCAAATTTCATCTTTCTTTTTAACTATGGTGGAATTCAATGAACTGTTAGCACTTCGTTGATCAATCAGGATCGCGGATTGCCAGAACTTTGAAATTCCACCATGCTGTTATCAAGATCAGAAATATGCAAATTCCAGGGAAGCAACCAGAACATCGGGTAACAGATTTCATCTGCTACCCGCACAAATAATTATCAGCAGTAGAACTCATCTACTACAAATTATATTGTGCAACACCCATACATCTCTATGTATTCTAGATCGTAACCTGCATCTACGCATAGCACGGCTCATGATGCCACTGTAGGGGAACGCAGCAGAAAACAAAAAAATTCTAACCTACGCCCCAGCCCAGGACCACTATGGAGACTGCATACAAGGTTTGATCTTTTCGTTACCGACTCGTAGCGCAGCAGAAGTAGAGTCGATGACGATCGGCGGTGCAGATCCCCGCAGCTAGGATTTTACAACCTCCCAACCGTGAGGATGTACTCCCTCGTCAGCTCACCGGACGGATCTCCGGGCAGCCCTTCGGGAGGCCTCGGGACAGTCCCTCGGATAGTCCCACCGGACGGATCCTCGGACAGCCCTTCGGGAGGCCTCTGGACAGTCCCTCGGATAGTCCCACCGGACGGATCCTCGGACAGCCCTCCGGGAGGCCTCTGGACAGTCCTTCGGATAGTCCCACCGGACGGATCCTCGAACAGCCCTCCGGGAGGCCTCACGGACAGCCCTTCGGGCGGGTCACTCGGACAGCCCTTCGGGAGGACCCCCGAAACTCGGACAGTAACTCAGACAGCCCTTCGGGAGGACCCTCGAACAGCCCCTCGTGCAAAAAGATCAAACCTATGACCTCTCTACGGGGTTGCACACATACGGTGTCATCTATCCGGCAGGGCTTCGCCGTCCAGAACTAGTTCCCACCGGAACCCAGACAGCCTTTCGGCTCTACGAAACTATTTCGCAGGGAGGGAGAGAAGAAGGCCAGATCATGCATGGCTTGTGTATGTTGAGAAAGAGTGTGTTTTTAGGCAGCCCCCTCCACCCCTATTTATAGGCCAAGCCCAAGGGTCGCTTCTCCAAGAAGCCAAGGGGGAAAATACCAAAAGGCCCTCAAGGTGGCTTCTCCAAGAAGCCACCCAAAAAGCACTTTCACTATTCACAAAAACATTTTTCTGTGACCGTTAAATCCGAAAATATTTCTGCGGGTCTTAGAATAATTCCAGTACCCACACAAATGATTTTGGACGTGTTCCGAAACAATTCCGGATTAGTGATTTTCATCTGCGAAAAGCAAACAAAGAGGTTCCGGCAGCTCCGGAACATTTCTGTTTTTTTTCTCTGAAAAATCCCAGAAGTTCCCAGACCAATTCTGGCAGCCTCCAAGAATTTCTAGGCGTGTGCCAAAACCAATTTGACTGAATGGTATAAGCTGAAACAACTTTTCAGTTTTACCGAAACTATTCCGGTGCTCTCTCTCCGAAACTTTTCCGTTGTATCCGAAACTTTTCCGGTGTCTCCGAAACTTTTCCGGTGACTTTCTCTCAGACTCCCTGTCTAGTATTCAGCAGATAGATGACCCTTAAGCATGTGACCCTATAGGTTCAGTGAAGTATAGACATGACCGGAACTCTTTCCGATCAATGATCAACATCGGAGCCGTGGACACCCATATTGACCCCTATACCCACACGAATGAATATTCGAGTGAACCTCCAGTTGCCGTGTGCTATTCCTGTTGCTTCGCGATATGTTACAAAACCCGAGGTGAGATTTATCGGCATCCCTGTGGATCAACAACTTGTCCACTATGCCAGTTACCTCGTTGCCGGTTTTGTTCTCTTTTCTCGTTCCCGTGTTCCGGCATCCCTGTGATCAAATCACAATGTGTCTGGCCAGACGATGGTGGATACCGTAACACCGAGAGGGCCCAGAGATATCTCTCCATCGTCGGAGGAGCAAATCCCAATCTTGAGCTATCAAGTTACTTGACATACTTTTCCATGAACCCGTAAGCTGCCGTAATAGCAACCCATTTACCGATGACGTTTAACAAACCCCAAAGTTCATGGAGCAAGCATGAAGAAACTCAATACTCTCATGGTCTAAGGAATTATGCAAACGCTAACTTTCTCTGTGTTATTAACCATTAACTTGTGACGAATGTATCTCATAGCATAACATCAATTCGGGTCGATTCAACACAAGTGTTCTCCTAACATTGTGCCCTCAAAGTTGCCGGCATAGACATGCCCATGATCAGGAAAACAGGACCATCATGCAACACTTGAGCTAGTCTTAGAGGCATGACTAGGAATACATTTTACCGTTTATTATTCCACACGTGCATATGAGTCTTCCTTCGAGCCTCGTGGTTATTGCAGACTCGAGAACCATAGCAGTTATAGCATGGAACATAAACATAATTATGAACATGGGGATAAATAATAACATTTATTATTGCCTCTAGGGCATATCTCCTACAGACTCCCACTTGCACTAGAGTCAATAATCTAGTCAATGCTAATGCACATTACACCTATGGCATACCAGTGTAAAAATGCTTCGCATGTGGTATAGCCTGATGTCCAACGAATCTGACAACTTCAGTTCCGTGTGTATCTTTGCATGTCCTCGCGTTTTCACGCTTTCACAAAATTCATATTTTGTGTGGACTTGGCTTCGTATATATGTGAATCACTAGTCAAACCTTGATTCCTCAGACTGAGTTATGGAGCAACTATCTTCAATAGTGTTCCATTGACCAAAGCCATCTTGGAATCATACTAAGATCATGAACAAACTGTATGATTCAACATCTTCTATGTCGCTTTGAAAGCGGCAACATACTTAGCCTTAGTTATAGAATTCGCCACAGTAACCTGTTTGGAACGATTTCCAAACACCGTGCCACCATATCGTGTATTACACAAAACACTTCACTTAAATCGAAAATCGCATGGAGTAATGATGAAGACTGTATCGATGCAATTACTTACAACGAGCACTTCATAATCTCTGCTTGCGAGAAAACATGTCATTAGTGCTACTTTAGTACTTAATGACATTTTCCACTGTTGTCCCATGATCAGTACTTTGATCACTTTGGTATCTTTACTCGCAACTCCTTGGGAGTACTGGACATATCTGGTTGTTTTACATACCATGGAATACATGATTAATCCAAACACGAAAGTGTGTGGAATCTCCATCATGTATTTTGCTCATCAGTGTTTTGGGACACCGAGTCTTGCAAAAACCCTTTCCATGTGACTTTGGCAAGAATCACTCCTTGGCGTTTTAATGCTAAACTGTTTTAGCATCTTGTCAATATGTATTTTTGGCTTTAGCCTATTAGGCAATTCTATCTTGTAGATAAATATGCCTAATGTCAAGGCTATTTAGCCCAAGCACTTCATCGAAAAACTATTTTCAATGAAGTCCTAATTCGTGTCAAGAAATTTATATTATTTCCAATCAACAATGTGTCAAGCACATAAAGTTTTTAGAAATATTATTATGCTCCCACTTACTTTCTTGAAACCACAAGCATCTTCATTATCCATTGATGAAATCAAACTCTTTTGACAATTTCATCAAAAACGGAGATTCCAACTCCATTTTGCTCTCTTATGTCCATTGCTGGAACTCTGAAGTTTGCATACTCACTAGCATCCTCTGGGCTGACAAAATACCTTGGATTGTATCACATGTAAGTCCTAGGTTGTATTTCCATCACATGGAAATCCTTTCGGCATCCATGTATCATATCTCAAGATTGAAATATGTATTAATTGCTAGTTTAACCCGATCTGACTTTAAGCATCGCTACGGTGAGACAATCTCATCGTAGTCAACTCCTTGAATTTGTTATTGCAACAAGTCGATCTTTATGGATAAAACATTTTATCCACATCAGTTTATAGTTCCATTAATGTTCGTTAGACTCTAAGTCTTCCGAAGGGTTTATCAAGATATGATCTTGAATCATTTATATGGAAACTATCTCGGATTATATTTGCATTTAGCCAATTCCGGAGTCAGGGCCCATCAACGCTTCCTTGTGTATCATAGGTATATTGTTGTCTAACAACAATATCTCGCTTGCGCACCTGAAAGGTTTGCACGAGTTTTGCCTACGTGGTTCAGTCGCAAGTTCGACCGAAGTCCATACATATCATGTAGAGGCTTCCGTATCAGTCGCAGTAGGAAACTCTGGAATTACTTCCAAGGTTTCTTTCCTTCGATTTGATGACAAAGATATTGTTATCTCGTCGAGTTGCACTGTCCTCCCACTCACCTTTTTGCAAGAACCATTTTCTTCAAAAGCATACCGTTTTTGTGGCAAAACTTTTTGCCTCGGTATAGTGGTGGAGGAATTCCCAATTACTTGGGATAACCTACAAAGTAGTACTTGTCTGATTTGGAATAGGTTTGTAAATATTTTACACAAGCCCCATATTCCAAATGTTAAGAAAATACAAAACATGGTTGGGCGTACCATACCATGGCGTCATTTCAACAGACCTGATGGTGCTCTTTTCAGTGTAAAAAGCCGCAGTCTCTAAAGCATTACTTTAAAAGGGATAATGGCAAATTGGTTTATGTCATCTTTGATCTTACCATGTCATAAATGGTTTGATTACATCTTCACGGACATTCCACTCACAGTGGTGTTCCGGGAGGTGTAAGTTATGAAACTCCTTTCACAACTCTTCATACATTCGCTAAACTTGTAACTCAAATATTCCTTTCCGCAATCAAATTGCAGAAACATAATTTTCTTGTTACAATAATTTCTACTTCATATTGAAAACCTTTCGAATGATTTCAAAAGATCCAGACTTATGTCTCATCAAGCAAATATCCATATATCTACTTGAGTCATTTTTGAAGATAGACAAATCCACTGCTAGCAATAACCTTTATCGGACTACATACATCAAAATGTATGATCACCAATAAGTTCGTTGCTTGTTCCTTATGGCCTGTGAACGGTATTTCAGTCACTTCACTTTTCGGAGGAAAGTTGCAAGTGTCAGATGATTCATAATCAAATGACTTCAAAATCCATCATAATGGAATTTCTCCATGCGGGTTTCTCCAATGTGACCAAATGCAGTGCCACACATGTGTGGTATTCTCTTAGTCTTGCAACATTTAGCATCAATGTTATGGATGTATCATATTTCCATCAATATTCATAACATACATCCCATTCATGATGGAAGTATGGCCCTTATGTTATTCATAACACTGAACAACAATTGTTCTTTTATGAACAACACTCTTGCAACAAACATTATGCAAATGGGCTAGAGTGTGTAAAACTCTAAAATGAATTATGAAAGTAAATACAGAGGTAATGTATTATTATCAATATTCATAACATACATCTCATTCATAATGAAAGTATGGCCCTTATGTTATTCATAACACCGAACATCAAAAGTTCTCTTATGAACAACCTTCTTGCAAGATACCTTATGCAATGGGCTAGAGTGTGTAAAACTCTAAATGAATTATGAAAGTAAATACATAGGTAATACACCGATGGAAGGTATAGTAACATTTACTATGTTCCCATCGCGTATCTAAACCTCACTCCGGCAAGTCTTTTAGGCCGTAGTAGTTCTTCCATCGAGTTGCAACAGAATGCAATCGAGCGGGTATCTCTGTGATCAACTCACAATACCCAAGAATTAGTGATTAACATGTTTAATCATAATTCCCAAGAACTATTTCTTTGACTAGCCTTCCATACATCTATAACTCGTATGACATTCATACATGAGCTGGATATTCCAGTCTTCACTCTTTTTGCCTTTATACTTCTAACAGTTTAACTTTTAGTATTTCTCCTACTCTCAGAAGAAGCACCCAACTTTAAGAGTGGCGTTAGCCCCGGACTTCCTAGGTGTGTAAGTCATACTAACACCCTTCGGACATTTCCTTTATCTTAAGTTGTTGTTTTATTCACCATCATCATATGACAGGCGTTCTACTGGACCCCTCTGTTATTAGTCAAATGCATAGTAAACACTTTTACTAATAGTTTGCAAAACAAACATTGCTTTGGATATCACATATCTTTTAGCCTTTGTTTGTGTCTGAAAAATTATTTTTAGTTCCATGAATATCACATAGCTATCCCAAAACTTTTTGAAGTTCGGGTCTCATGGAAGCAAACATATTTCACTTGACCGTAACGGAATTCTAGCTTTTGGATTGAAGGACGAGAGTCACATTATCCATAGCATTAGCGGGAGAATACCAAAAGCATGCGATAGGACAAAGTCCTTCTCGGCACTTTTGAGGACAATCCTCACATTACGTTACCAACCGTAAAGTTTTAACCAGATATTTAACAGCTATTCAATTTTAATAGGGAAGGTGGAAACGCGAGCCATTATTCTATAACTATTATGCAATTTTCACTTTAGACAAGGTTCATAATTAATTGCACTAAGAATTAAAAGAATTAATTCTAAAGTGCGCTCCCACTCAAATCAATATCTCTCATAATTGATTGTGAGTGATACAAGACCCGCATTTCAATTGTTCGCCATTGGTGTAACACCACTGATGACGAAAATTTCAACCGGTAGGCCAAGTTGCCAATCACATCTCTATGTGATTCTTGTTCATCTTTCGATGGGCGTGTTCCGAGCTCATGACGGTCATGCCTGAACGTCAAGACAACCAAGTGATCTCGCTGCGAGGTCTCAACTCACCCGCCTCACACTTCTCTAATCGTTCGTACCCGTGTGACACGGCGCACCCCGAAAAGATAGGTGCCGTGACGGTGCTACACTTGGGTGAACACTAACTACTTGATATTTTTGTGAGAGATCACCCTAATAAAAGTGACTACCGCGCAATCAAGAAGGGTGCATCATAAGGGATAAACATCTCTGGCAATTCACAATAGCATGATATGGTATAGCCCTTTCTGACGGAGAAGTCTTGTATTTCTTCGTCTTCGGCATTCGCGTCGGTGTTCACCTTCGCGAAGATTGCCACCACCTTGTCGATGCACCAGATAATATTGCTATCTCTATAGCTAATAAAATAAGTGCATTACTTAAGGTTGACACATAGGTCATTAAAGTGACAATTATATGGCTCCAGCCATCATGCCGAATCATGACACGCAGGTCATGTTAATTTTACATTATATAGTCATCTCATACATAATCAAATTATTATGAGAACCGCAATACCACATCACATGCACATCTTATGTCATCCTGCAAAACCAAGTTAGATGCCTCTAATCGGTTTATGCAAAAATTTATTTTACGTGGCTTCTAAGGTTTCGAAGCAAACCGAAGCTACCAACGTCCATCATCAAGTATGATTATTCAAGTCGCTAGATAAACTTTACGGGGTGTATGAAACACGAGATAATAAAATCTCGAGCCCCATACTGAACTTCGTCATACGCATGACCCCCGTGCAGATCATATCTGCATTGCCCTTTCGTCTGCCAAATTTCATCTTTCTTTTTAACTATGGTGGAATTCAATGAACTGTTAGCACTTCGTTGATCAATCAGGATCGCGGATTGCCAGAACTTTGAAATTCCACCATGCTGTTATCAAGATCAGAAATATGCAAATTCCAGGGAAGCAACAAGAACATCGGGTAACAGATTTCATCTGCTACCCGCACAAATAATTATCAGCAGTAGAACTCATCTACTACAAATTATATGGTGCAACACCCATACATCTCTATGTATTCTAGATTGTAACCTACATCTACGGATAGCACGGCTCATGATGCCACTGTAGGGGAACGCAGCAGAAAACAAAAAAATTCCGACCTACACACCAGCCCAGGACCACTATGGAGACTGCATACAAGGTTTGATCTTTTCGTTACCGACTCGTAGCGCAGCAGAAGTAGAGTCGATGACGATCGGCGGTGCAGATCCCCGCAGCTAGGATTTTACAACCTCCCAACTGCGAGGATGTACTCCCTCGTCAGCTCACCGGACGGATCTCCGGGCAGCCCTTCGGGAGGCCTCGGGACAGTCCCTCGGATAGTCCCACCGGACGGATCCTCGGACAGCCCTTCGGGCGGCCTCTGGACAGTCCCTCGGATAGTCCCACCGGACGGATCCTCGGACAGCCCTCCGGGAGGCCTCTGGACAGTCCTTCGGATAGTCCCACCGGACGGATCCTCGGACAGCCCTCCGGGAGGCCTCACGGACAGCCCTTCGGGCGGGTCACTCGGACAGCCCTTCGGGAGGACCCCCGAAACTCGGACAGTAACTCGGACAGCCCTTCGGGAGGACCCTCGAACAACCCCTCGGGCAAAAAGATCAAACCTACGACCTCTCTATGGGGTTGCACACATATGGTGTCATCTATCCGGCAGGGCTTCGCCGTCCAGAACTAGTTCCCACCGAAACCCAGACAGCCTTTCGGCTCTATGAAACTATTTCGCGGGGAGGGAGAGAAGAAGGCCACATCATGCATGGCTTGTGTATGTTGAGAAAGAGTGTGTCTTTAGGCAGCCCCCTCCACCCCTATTTATAGGCCAAGCCCAAGGGTGGCTTCTCCAAGAAGCCAAGGGGAAAAATACCAAAAGGCCCTCAAGGTGGCTTCTCCAAGAAGTCACCCAAAAAGCACTTTCACTATTCACAGAAACATTTTTCCGCGACCGTTAAATCCGAAAATATTTCTGTGGGTCTTAGAATAATTCCAGTACCCACGCAAATGATTTTGTACGCGTTCCGAAACAATTCCGGATTAGTGATTTTCATCTGCGAAAAGCAAACAAAGCGGTTCCGGCAGCTCCGGAACATTTCTGTTTTTTTTCTCCGAAAAATCCCAGAAGTTCCCAGACCAATTCTGGCACCCTCCAAGAATTTCTTGGCGTGTGCCGAAACCAATTTGACTTAATGGTATACGCTGAAACAACTTTTCAGTTTTACCGAAACAATTCCGGTGCTCTCTCTCCGAAACTTTTCTGTTGTCTCCGAAACTTTTCCGGTGTCTCCGAAACTTTTCCGGTGACTTTCTCTCAGACTCCCTGTCTAGTATTCAGCAGATAGATGACCCTTAAGTGTGTGACCCTATAGGTTCGGTGAAGTATAGACATGACCGGAACTCTTTCCGATCAATGATCAACATCGGAGCCGTGGACACCCATATTGACCCCTATACCCACACGAATGAATATTCGAGTGAACCTCCAGTTGCCGTGTGCTATTCCTGTTGCTTCGCGATATGTTACAAAACCCGAGGTGAGATTTATCGGCATCCCCATGGATCAACAACTTGTCCACTATGCCAGTTACCTCGTTGCCGGTTTTGTTCTCTTTTCTCGTTCCCGTGTTCCGGCATCCCTGTGATCAAATCACAATGTGTCTGGCTAGACGATGGTGGATACCGTAACACCGAGAGGGCCCAAAGATATCTCTCCATCGTTGGAGGAGCAAATCCCAATCTTGATCTATAAAGTTACTTGACATACTTTTCCATGAACCCGTAAGCCGCCGTAATAGCCACCCATTTACGGATGACGTTTAACAAACCCCAAAGTTCATGGAGCAAGCATGAAGAAACTCGATACTCTCATGGTCTAAGGAATTATGCAAACGCTAACTTTCTCTGTGTTATTAACCATTAACTTGTGACGAATGTATCTTATAGCATAACATCAATTCGGGTCGATTCAACACAAGTGTTCTTCTAACATTGTGCCCTCAAAGTTGCCGGCATAGACATGCCCATGATCAGGAAAACAGGACCATCATGCAACACTTGAGCTAGTCTTAGAGGCATGACTAGGAATACATTTTACCGTTTATTATTCCACACGTGCATATGAGTCTTCCTCCGAGCCTCGTGGTTATTGCAGACTCGAGAACCATAGCAGTTGTAGCATGGAACATAAACATAATTATGAACATGGGGATAAATAATAACATTTATTATTGCCTCTAGGGCATATCTCCTACACAACATACATCAAGTGATTCAATAGAATACCCCATTGTCACCACGGGTATCCACATGCAAGACATACATCAAGTGTTTTCAAATCTGAAATATTCAATCCGACTACAACGAAACTTCAAAGGGAAAGACTCAATTCATCACAAGAAGATAGAGATGGAAGAAACACCATATGATCCAACTATATTAACAAAGCTCGCGATACATCAAGATCGTGCCAAATCAAGAACACGAGAGAGAGAGAGAGATCAACACGTAGCTACTGGTACATACCCTCAGCCCCAAGGGTGAACTACTCCCTCCTCGTCATGGAGACCACCGGGATGATGAAGATGGCCTCTGGTGATTCCCCTCTGGCACAGTGTCGGAACAGGGCTTCGGATGAGATCGCTTCGGTACAGAGGCTTGCGGCGGCGGCGTTGGAATTTTAGGTTTTTTTCTGGTGTTTTTGGTATTTATAGGAATTTTTGGCGTTAGTTTCACGTCAAGGGGGCCCACGAGGGAGCGACAAGCTCGCTAGGCCCTCTCTACCCCCAGGGCATGCCTAGCAGGCTTGTCGCTTCCTCGTGACTCTTCTGTTCCTTCCACGAAGCTCCGGGGGTCTCTTATGTTCCAAAAAAAACCACCAAAAAGTTTCAGCCAATTCCGAGAACTTTTATTTCTGCACAAAAAACAACACGACGGTAAGTCTGCTGAAAGCAGCGTCAGTCCGGGTTAGTTCTATTCAAATCATACCAAAACCATATAAAATTGTTGTAAACATGACATGAATACTTCATAAATTATATATACATTGGAGACGTATCAGTCTGCGACCCCACGATCGTGGATCCTTACAAAAAGCTAGATGCTTTGCTACGCAACACCGCTACCTATCTACAAGCGTGGGGACAGCGTAGGATTGAGAACGTGAAGCTACTGATGCGGGTGGCCACTTGGGTCATTCACAGGCTCGACATAGCACAAGAAAGAAGAAGTTTATAGAGGGAGGAAGCATGGCTACGACGCACTCTCAAGCAATCGCTCCTTGGCATGGCAGCACTGGAACGCACGATAGATCGTCAAAGATCGAGGCTCAAATGGATCTAGGAGGGAGACGCGAACACCAAGCTTTTTCAGGCAGTCGCGAATGGACGGCGATCTAAGAACTTCATCTCGCACATCAAGAGAGGGGAAGAGATCATTTCTGACCAGGAGAGGAAGGTAGATGCATTCTCGGATGCGTACGAGTAGCTAATGGGTACGGCACAAGCTAGACAACATACCTTGGATCTGCAATTCTTGGGGTTAGAGGCCAGAGATTTACATACGCTAGAGGAGATCATCACAGAGGAGGAAGTATGGCAAGTCATCAAGGAAATGCCCCCGGATTGTGCATGAGATCGTGGCGATGAACCAATCGGCGTTTATAAAAGGAAGACATCTTCATGACAATTTTCTTTTGGTTTGACAAGTGGCTAGAAAGATCCATGTGAGAAAGGTGCCCGGAGTGTTTATCAAGCTGGATATATCAAGGGCATTTGACTCGCTTTCGTGGCCGTTTTTATTCGAAGTCCTGAGAGCTAAGGGTTTCGGCCAAAGGTGGGCTAGCTGGATGATGCCGCTGCTGCACTCGGCTACCACAAAGGTGGTGGTTAATGGGGGTTCCCGGAAGGAAGTTTCTGCACGCTTGCGGCTTGCGACAGGGTGACCCGATCTTGCCGATGCTTTTTGTCATTGCTATGGACGCTCTGATGGCGCTAGTGAACAAAGCCACGGAGATGGGAGTACTCAGCTCATACTCGGGAATCTCAGCTATGCAAAGGTTATCGATATATGCAGACGACGTGGCCCTTTTCATCAAGCCCTCGTTGCAAGACTTGACGGCGGTACGGGCAATGCTCGCAGTATTTGGAGAAGCTTCGGGACTGAAGGTCAACTATCGAAAGTCCTCGACGATCTTGATTAGGGGAGGTGATGAAGACAGAGCTCGTGTTGCCCGAATTCTACAATGTGACCTATCAGAATTCCCTTGCAGATACCTTGGACTACAGCTAGCTATCAGGAGCTTGACGTGGGTAGAGTGGATGCCCATGCTGGACCAAGTACGGCGTTGTGTGCCGGCCTGGCAAAGAGGCCTTATTCAGAGACCAGGATGGCTCATTCTGGTGCAATCAGTCATTGCGGCGAGGCCGGTTCATCACCTTATGATCACGAACGCGCCGGACTGGGTCTTTGAAGAGATGAACAAATGGATGAGATCGTTCTTTTGGGCAGGTAAAGACAAGATCAATGGAGGGCAATGCCTAGTGGCGTGGGACAAAATCTGTCGGCCGAAACGTCTTGGAGGGTTGGGAATCAAGAGCATGAAAGCCCAGGCACTGGCACTCCGGGTGCGATGGGAGTGGCTAAGGAGAACTGACCCACGACAGTCGTGGCAAGGGCTGCCTATGATCGAGGACACCAATGCACGTGCTATCTTTGACACAATGGTCAACATTACTATGGGGAAGGGAGAAAACGTTATGTTCTGGAGGGACAAGTGGATCCATGGTTTCAGCGTTGCGGACATTGCACTGCTGCTGGTTGCCATGGTGCAAACCAGAGTCGTCAACAGCTGTACTGTGCAACTGGCGCTCGCTGATGATAGATGGATGCAGGACTGTGACGTGAGCGTCTCCTTCACTGCTGAACTCCAATGCATGCACCTCTGCCATGCGATCAACACGGTGCAGCGAGACACGACCGAGCTGGACAGATTCATTTGGTCGGCCTCGGCAACTGCAAGCTACATGGCCAAGTCTGTTTATGACTACTTATGCTCGAGCCTTTCGAGATCTCCGACGGCGGCATGCAACTGGAGAAGCTGGGCACCGCTTAAGTGCAAATTGTTCGTCTGGCTTGCCTTGTAGTACAGGTTGTGGACCTCGGATAGACGGACAAGGCACGGACTACAAGACCAAACGTCGCCCTGCTTCACGTGTTTGCAGGCGGAAGACAATGTTGACCATATCCTGGCCAGATGCATCTATGCTCAGAAAGTGTGGCACCGGGTGTTCGACCTCCTCAACATCAATGTGCACAGGACGACGAATGAGGACACATTCTCGGTTTGTTGGCTGAGGGAAAGGAAGAGGTTCAGGGGGGTTCACAGGAGGGGCTTCGACACTTTGGTGAGGGCGGTGGCCTGGGCCCTTTGGAAACAAAGAAATGCCAGGGTTTTCAACAGAGCAGACCAACAGAAGCCGGCGTCTCTCATCCCTAACTTGGTGCTTGACGAGATCGCGGAGTGGTGAGCTGCAGGGGTTGGCGTAGGAGGTCTACAAAGATTTGTGAGAAGTTAGCGTAGGTTTGGTTGGAGGTAGGTGTCGGAGTGTGTCCCCCGTCTCGGATTGTTCGCATCGGAGACGGGCTTCTTGTAATTAACTCTCTTATCTTCTATAAAAATATGGTACGTCATTGGCGTACTCTCGAAAAAAAAATGGGCCCAAGCTTTCCAAACGACCTTGCACATGTCATTTTATGGTATGTGATCTTTTTTCCGTGTATAGAGAGGGTGAGAAAATGAGTACAATCTGGAGATGGGATGAGGGACGAGCAAGAGAATAGAGAGAAATGTGGAGTAGCCAATGGCCCGAGGAGGCGGCTCCGGGCCTGTTTAGTGATGATTTCATAGAGATTTAATGGACATTATTTATAGTTTTTGTGACATGAACAATGCCATGTGCATTTCATAATTAATGCTACAACAAAATGGGTTAGCCAGAATTAAGAGAAATAAGGTAAAGTTCTCACAAAATTAGACCCATCTGGCCATTAAATTTAATAAATCATCAGATTTCAATTGCCCCGTAGCTTTTTTAGATGTAGTAATGTCTCGTACCTAGACTAAACGAGAAGAAACCTGGCGGCTGTAAAATATTCAAGAGAAGAAACCCTACCCGGCTTCTATAATTACCCTAGCGCTTGTAGAAAATGTGAAACCTTAGAATTGTGTATTGTTGTATTGATCTAACCCTCATATGGTATATATAGGAGTACAGCGTGGGAAGATGATTGGAGTACAAGGCAAGTCATTGTTGGTTTAAACCAAATCTATCTCTATCTCTCCTAATCCTTAACTAGCACGTTTATACTTCTAACATCCCCCCCCCCAGTCGTAGCGTGAGTGAAGTGGACAATTGCGAATGAATTTGAAGTCTTGTGCTTATGTCGTCTTCTTCCCTGCGCTATCATCAACTGCGTCTCTGATGGGTCGGCACCTAGGGCGGTGACTGCGTCCGCTTCTTGTGCCTCCCTTGTCTCTCCTCTATTCCCTCCCGCAGTCACAGCGGGAGTGGCGTGGACGCTGTTGACTGGAGTTGTTGTCGATGTGTTGTTGTAGACGTAGTCATGTGATCGATGTTGAGGTCGCCAATCATGATGTAGCCGTGGTCGAAGTAGTCGTGGTCGATGTAGAATTCATCGTAGTTGGTGTAGCCACAATCGTCGGAGGCGCAAAAAATTGTGCGATGTGTATGACGGAGCTGTAATTGTGTAGCCGACGTTTTGCATCTGGAGAGGTACCGCCGGGGGCGACAATTTGCACCTTGAGAGGTACTGTCGCGGGCATCTTGCGGATGTCAGAGGACGCAGTTGTAGGTGTGACCACCAGTTTTGCCATGACTGGAGGAAGCCCACCGAGCACACAACGGTTTTGTCAGGACCGTGTGTGCGGTTGTAGTGGCTTTCACAAAAGTGATGCCGGTGGGTCGATGCAGTCTTGGCCGTCGTCGGTGTCGTGCGCGTCTTGCAGTACTACTGTCAGAGGACGCGTGTCCATCCATGTGGACGAGGTTGTAGAGGCGGCGGCGGTGTGTTGACGAGATTGTTGATGAAGACCACTTGATGAAGACCTTGGCGATGAAGTGTCGGCGTTGGCGTTGCAGCGGCTTGTCGACGTTGATGCGTCGCTTGAAGGCATCCCTGTGGCGACAAAGTGTCGATGTCGTGTCGTGCCGGAGAAGTCGATGAAGAATTGCATCACTTTCCACGCCGGCCTGACATGTGGGTGATGCATGTTGATGTTGCTTCTCGTAGTGTGTGCTCGATGATGAAGATTTTTTTTCTTGGGCGTGATGTAGTCGTATAGCTTGATGTTGTGGCGCAGGGTCGATGCAGATCGCTTGATGTAGACGATGTCGCTCGCTCGATGAAGAATAACTGGTGCAGAGGCGTCGTAGGTCGGTGCAAGTCGCTAGGTGTTGTCGCAGAAATCGGTGGCTTGATGCAGATCGCTCGGTGCAGTCGCAGGTTGGAGATGTGTTCGGCTGGTGCGTAGTCGTGTACGTAGAAGAATCGAGTCTGGCTGCACCCCTCCGTGTTGGAGTAGATGTGCCACAGGAACTGTCGCTGCTTGATGGCGCGTGTCGTCAGAAGCGGATGCTGGAGATCACGCGAGTCGATGAAGCTCCATGCTGACGCAATCTGGTTGGAGCTCGATCGTAGCATGCACATGGATCCGCCACATGCATGCATGGCATTTGATTCCATCAGCATGCACTTGATCATGCCGTGCATGTTTGTGAGGCTTGATGGTGCATCTGCGTGATGATTTCCTGGGAGTGGCTCGTCCGGTTCCTGTTCCTGGATATATCGTGTAAAACGGATTTGCTATGAAGAACGCTCGTCGCTGTGTCAGCATGTGCGCCACCTGCGGCCCTCTGGGACGGACGCTCGCATCCGCCGTAATGAGCCATCATGCAACAGGAACCTGGTGCGGTTGTCGGCTGCGATGCATGACAAGGACTGGGTCCTGCCATGCGTTCAGAGGTTGATGCAGATCGGATCGAAGATGAAGCGCCGCCTTGATTCGAGTCGTGAAGAAGCCAGCCGAAGGAAATGTGTGTCGTTCCTGGATGCATGCTTCGCGAAGTAATTTGGACGCCGTTAGGCACTGATTTCTGCAAGGATTTCACCGGAAATTGGAGGGTTTATGGGTTTATGTGGAGGCTAAAAGGTTTCAACTATTTGCTGGGCTAGGGAATTTCGAAAATTGGAAACCTATGAAATTTGATCTACTAATGTCAAAACTATGGAACCGATCTAATCTTTGATCGATCGGGTGCCGCGCCCCCGAGGAGAGGAGATTAATCTCTCCGGGGGCGGCGCGCTGCGGAAGTGGTGGAGAAAATCTAGGATCGGCGTCGTGAGACTAACCGCTCTGATACCATGTAGAAAATGTGAAACCCTAGAATTGTGTATTTCTGTATTGATCTGACCCTCGTATGGGTATATATAGGAGTACAACGTGGGAAGAGGATTGGAGTACAAGGCAAGTCATTGTTGGTTTAAACCAAATCTATCTCTATCTCTTCTAATCCTTAACTAACATGTTTATACTTCTAGCATCGCTGTTGTGACATGATTTCCAAAATCACCATCAATGGCGGCAGCTTCATACATCTCATGGTTGTGGTCGATGGAGGTCTGACTGCCCACAAGTCATCTGTTGTTGCATCCATGCTCTTGTTGTGCCTCGCTATGGCGGCATGGATTTCATGAGCACGGCCGGGTAATCTGGTAGTAGATTCCACTAAATCGGATGCGACAGCACATGAGACACATAATAAAAGTACATGAATTTACATCCAGGGTGCAGGCATCTCTTTTCAATTAACCATTGTTCCTTTTCCTTTTTTCTTTTTAGTATCAGCTTTATGCAGATGCATCTCCTAGTATCCATCGAGGAGCATGCACATGTAGCCGCTCGTAAAGCAATAAAGTAAACACCTGGTACGGTACACACGTGTGGCCATCAATTGATTTTTTGCTTGCGTGGTAATTTATAACATGCATGCTAGAAAGTTATGTTCTGCATGTAAGAAAAATATGTCTCGATCGAATGACTAGGGTGAAGAATAAGTTATTTTTCATCCTGGGTACCTAATATATATATATATATATATATATATATATATATATATATAGAGAGAGAGAGAGAGAGAGTGTGTGTGTGAGAAAACAAAATATCTGTGACATTGGTGTGCGAAGTTGTGCACAAATAAATGAGAAAATAGATTCTTGAGTGACAGTGGTATACCTGAATTTCTTTTACCAATTCTGAGATACATATACATTGAGGCATAACATAGTTGAAGGCGTAGATTTGCTCTATCATGTACAGTGAAAAATCGTTTCATTAGTTCTTTGATCTTTTCCTTCCATAATTTGTAAAAGGAAGAAGATGCAACTATTTTTATTCGATTAGATTTGCTCTATCATGTACAGTGAAAAGTAGTTCATTAGTTCTTTGATCTTTTCCTTCCATAATTTGTAAAAGGAAAAAGATGCAACTATTTCTATTCGATTTTACCGGTACTACCATACATTGTGCAAGTGTATAATGATCCAGCCGAAGATCCCCTTCAGGAGCTTCCGAGGATCGTGCCTAGAGTGCCGTATTAGTCCTATCCCTATTCGAGGTTTTTGGTACTTGTTGCCAAAGGGGGAGAATTTGTATAGATCTTAGCTTCGAGAGAGAGAGTCTTGCTTTGCTTTGCTTGTTGGATTTTTCTCGAGTTCTTTTGCTCTATTTGCTTTATGGTACTTTGTTTCGATTTGTGTGCTTGATACTATGTCTGTGAGTACTTTGATCGTTATGTTTGTGAGCTACTACTTGATGTGATTGATCATACTATGCCCTATGAGATGTTCTTGCTTATCATTATCTTGTATGATCATTCACTTGTGTTGGTGATGCGTGCCTACTATTCCATTCATATCATTTTGCGCGCTCCACCAAGTTGTATGTGACATGGAAGAGTGACCCATGATCCTAATCGATTGTGCATTTGCATTCAAACGCAAATTCTTAATAATACACAAATTTAGGGGGAGCTCTTACTTTTCACATACTTCTCAAAGCGACGATGTATTTCATTCATTTAATCATTTGTCGAAGCTTTGATCTATATGTTGTCATCAATTACCAAAAAGGGGGAGATTGAAAGCACATTTGCTCCCTTGGTGGTTTTGGTAATTCATAACAACATATATCTCATTAAACTAATGTCCATTCAAGTTAAAGTTTTCAGGATGTTCAATGATTGGCATGGCAAGGACTAGAGATGTGGACCCCTCAAAATGCTAAGAACAAGGATTGTCAAAAGCTCAAGACTCTACATTTTTGGTTTATGTGATCCAAGATCACATTGAGTCCATAGGAAAGCAAATACTATTAAAAGGGGATGATGTGTTGCTTAATGGTCTTTTTGCTCAAGTGCTTAGTGACAGTGTTCCAAAACCCTCAACCACTCTCTCCATCTAAATATGTCCAAAACCTACATTCCAACTCGGCCCCACCGAAATTTCCTATCCGGAGCCACCGAGTTCATCTGGACTTAGCCACTGCCAAAACCCTAACAAATCGGATCCACTGATATGGATCTTGGTCTCACCGAGATGGCCTTGCCAACTCTCTGTAATCGTTTGCACTTACTTCGGTCCCACCGAGTTTTGCAAATCGGTCTCACCGAGATGGCTTGCCAACTCTTTGTTGCCTTATTGCTTCACTTCGGTCCTACCCGAGTTGATGCAATCGGTGCCACCGAGACGAGGTTTGCCCTAGCCATTGCACTTCGGTCCATCCGAGTTGTTCCAGTCGGTCCCACCGAGATTCCTAACGTTTATATCTTTTACATAGTTCGGTGCCACCGAGATCTCTGAATCGGTGCCACCGAGTTGGGTCAAAAGTGTGTAACGGTTGGATCTTGTGTGGAGGCTATATATACCCCTCCACCACTTCCTTCTCAGTAAGGAGAGCCATCAAAACGTGCCTACACTTCCACCATACATTTTCTGAGAGAGAACCACCTACTCATGTGTTGAGATCAAGACATTCCATTCCAACCATTTGAACCTTGATTTCTAGCCTTTCTCAAATTGCCTTCCACTCAAATCCTTCTTCCACCATAGCCAAATCTGTGAGGAGTTGTTTGAGTGTTGGGACGACTATCATTTGAAGCACAAGAGCAAGGAGTTCATCAACAACACACTGTCTATTACCTTTTGGAGAGTGGTGTCTCCTAGATTGGTTAGGTGTCACTTGGGAGCCTCCGAGATGATGTGGAGTTGAACCAAGAAGTTTGTAAGGGCAAGGAGATCGCCTACTTCGTGAAGATCTACCCCGAGTGAGACTAGTCCTTCGTGGACGTAAGCCATGGTGGAATAGACAAGGTTGCTTCTTCGTGGACCCTTCGTGGGTGGAGCCCTCCGTGGACTCGCGCAGCCGTTACCCTTCGTGGGTTGAAGTCTCCATCAACGTGGACGTACGATAGCACCACCTATCGGAACCACGCCAAAAACCACCGTGTCTTCATTGTGTTTGAAATCTCCGATCCCCTCCTTTACTTACATATGCAATTGCTTGTTTTCCGCACTCTTAGAATTGCATGTGTAGGGTGATACTTGACTTGTATGCTTGCTAAAATCTGCCTACTTCTAAAATTGGGAAAAGGTTAGGGTTTTATTTGGTCAAGTAGTCTAATCACCCCCCCCTCTAGACATACTTTCGATCCTACAACTATACTAACGGGTTTTACCCCCTTTTCGCGACAGAGTTTTAAACTGTCGCCTTGCCTGTGTGTGCGATAGGGGGGTCCTTCCCACACAACCCAGAAACCGTCGGCGATAGGGCCTCAGGTCACACACGCGGGGCAAAAAGAGCTCGTGTGCGATCGGGCGAGCCATCGCAGACAATTATACTAGCCCAATCGTTTCCGTTTGTATGTACATCCCACACAGTGAATCTCAGACAAACGTTTTCGTTCGTATGTACATCACACACAATTTTTATGTGGAAACGTTTGTGCAAGGTGGCCTAACGCAAACATTGAAGTTGCGTGTGATTGTTCATTGATCCAACACGGCTACTTTCTAGAAACTGTGTGTGTTGTTTGAGGTCATCGCCCACGGTGTTGTCTGAGAAACTGTCTGCAATACAAAAACCCAATAAGCAGGCTAATTGGTCTATTATTGATAATGCATTTAGTAATCAAATTGACATTTCATATCAAACACACCATATATTTCATAGCCGTATTACGGCAACCAGGATTTCATAGCTGAATTATATCAGAGTAGAACATCAGATAGCTTCAGCACTCAGTTACACCATATAGGCATATAGCTAGCTACGCCATTACATAACAGCACGAAGTTTCACATGCAACATCTAAAACCCTTGGAAAGTAGCATCATATACAGTATATAGACAGATGAATCTCATCTGGAAAACTGCTGAATCTGAAGGCGAATATTGAGCCTTCAATGATGTTGAATGTCCTTGCAACTTTAGGCCAGTGGCTGGGGATGATTGCCCGCCCAACCTTCGTCCTCTTGAGGAAGACTTCAATATTGTACCGTGGGTGTTGAATGAATACCTTCCTCGCCCCTTGACCATGCAGGTGGTTTGAGAGGTAATCATCGGTGAACTACTTTGGAAAGGACTGAAAACAAAGATATGCATAAATATCTATTCTAAATTTTGAAATGGCGCATAGGAAAAAACACAAGGTAAAAGAGTTAGTACCATCCTATAGTTGACTGATGTCTTCTATTGTGCAAACAAAGATCTTGTTGTTATTCATCGCTAGTTTCTTTATCCTAACAATCTTTTTGAGTTTCTTGACTTGACTGATATTCATGTCCATCTCATTTCCCCATATGCAAAATGGATCGAATAGTGGGTCTAAACCTCTGACAACAGGACCTACATGTGCAAGACCAAATTGTTAAAAACCTAAATATTAGAATGGTTCCTGCAATTGCACAATAATGTGCTATTAGCCAAAGGACCATGCATGTGCAAACCTCGATGGTAAACCTCAGTGCCTTCCATTGTTTCCCTGCAACACATATAAGGCAGATATTGATCAGTTTAAGTGAGAGTTGGCATACTATCAGTAGAATATATTATTGAAAACTTGTACCCACAACAAATGAACATCACATTGCAGAATTGAACCAAACAGTTAACTGGACACCACAACAAATGAAGCAAGCAGTTAACTAAGCACCACATTGCAGAATAGAACATATACTAGAAGATCATACAGTTAACCAAGCCAAGCATGCTTAAGAACTACTAGGAAATATAGCATTTGTGTATGTTTCTCATGTATAGAGTACATCCAAATTCGATTTTATTCCTCACATGCATAACAATAAAAATTTGTACCCACAGGAATTGAACATCACATTTCAGAATTGAACCAAACAGTTAACTGAACATCACAACAAATGAACCAAACTATTAACTGAACATCACATTTCAGAAGATCAGATTGCATATTAACATTACAGAGGACAATTCACTAGAAGGCACCGGAGGCGGCCTCGAGAAAACACCATGAACTGTCGTTTAAAGCAGCCAACCGCGTGACAGCGTCCGCGCGCGAGGCGTCGACGGTGGCCTCAACGGCGAGGTGCTCCTCCAAGATCTGGCGGTCGGCACGCATGGCACCCATCGTGACCTCATCCGCGCATGCGGCCGCGATTTGCTTCACCACTGCTAGATGCTCCTTGAGCTCCTGGCTATAATGCGTACACCATGGCTATGGGCGGCGCTTATTTGGAGGATGGGGCAATGATTTGGGTGGAAGGTGTCGCGCCGGCGGTCGAGGCATGTGGGATGGAGAACAAGGAGGAGGATGGGGGTGGGGTGTGGATTACCTGACTATATCGACGAGGCCGCACAGCGGGAAGGAGCACCGCCGGCGAGGAGGCGGCGCTGCAAAGCAAGCAGTGAAGGTTTGAACTTGGAAAGGAAGGAGGAAACAGTGGAAATGTGGCTTTTGGTGGGGGGGAGGGGGCGGGGACCTAGATATAATGCTTGGTCGAACCGAACAAAAAAATTAATATTTAAAATTTTTGAGTATGAAAGCGACTTAGCTGGTTAATGTGCTCGGTGTTGATGACGTGGTCCGAGCTTGTGACGGGTCGAGGTCCCAGCCCCCAAGTCGGTCCCGAGGTGCCCAAGCGAAGAGCTCGGCTTGATGAAGTGATAGCACAACACTGCCGACATGTTGAGGCGAAGCCCCCGATCCAGCCGAGCTGACGAAGCTGGTCGGCTGGTGACGCCGAAGTCCCCGGAGTAGGTTGATGAAGAGATGGTCAAGCCCCCGGTCCAGCCGAGATGACGGAGCAGGTCGGTAAGGTGATGTTTGTTAGGGCATATTTCTCCCTTAGTGGTTTTGGTGATTGATGACAATACTTTTGCGGACTAATCGTGTGCATTGAGCATTTCAGATGATCGACCAGATTGCACAAGATGATTCGGGCCCCTCGGAGCTTTTATGAAGACGGTGTTTTTCCTGCATTTCATTTTCGGTGGATTTGAGTCGTAGGATCACCGTACTATTAAGAGGGGGTCCGCTTCGGAAAGGTTTGGGTGGAATCAACACGTACACAGTCCTTTTTGCACCCTCGTTCTTTCCCGGCAATGGAGCTTACCCTTCCTTTGTGCATGAGCTTTCCAGAGCATCTTAAGCGGTAGTACCACCCTGCCCAGCGGTAGTACCGCTCACTGCCGCAGAGCAGTACGGTCCCCACTTCCGCTTAGTTTTACGTTCTGTAATTGGGCGGTAGTAGAGCGGTAGCTCAACGCGGTACTACCGCTCCGGCGGTACTACGGCCCTGACTACCACCCCACTACCGCAACATTACTGGGCTTTTAACTCCTAAGCGGAAGTACAGCTCGTGCGGAGCGGTAGTACCGCTCCGGTGGAACTACCGCTGTTTCTCTACCGCACTGAGTACCGCTTATATGCTGCTTCTGGATAGCTCTGTCTCTCGAGCGGAAGTAGAGCGGTAGTTGCTAGCGGTAGTACCGCCCCGGGCGGCACTACCGCCCTGCCTTTTCCTACTACCACTGGTTCCGGTTGTTGTTCAGCACTAAGCGGAAGTACCGCTGGTGGGAGCGGTAGTACCGCTCCGGCGGCACTACCGCCTCCCTGACCTGCTCAGTTGAACGCAGCACCAGGAACTTCCGTGCCAGCGGAAGTACCGCTCGACCGAGCGGTACTACCGCTTGTGCATGGGCTGTGAGTGCATAACGGTTGGTTTTCTTCCCCACTATAAAAGGGGGTCATCTTCTCTAGGTTGACTCACCTCTTCCTCCCCCAAGCTCCATTGTTGCTCACAAGCTCATACTCGCCCGATCTCTCTCCCTAGCCAATCAAACTTGTTGATTCTTTAGGGATTGGTTGAGAAGGCCTAGATCTACACTTCCACCAAGAGAAATTTGATCCCCCCCACTAATCCCTTGCGGATCTTGTTACTCTTGGGTGTTTGAGCACCCTAGACGGTTGAGGTCACCTCGGAGCCACATTCCATTGTGGTGAAGCTCTGTGGTGGTGTTGGGAGCCTCCAATTAAGTTGTGGAGATTGCCCCAACCTTGTTTGTAAAGGTTCGGTCGCCGCCTTCAAGGGCACCACTAGTGGAATCACGGCATCTTGCATTGTGTGAGGGCGTGAGGAGAATACGGTGGCCTTAGTGGCTTCTTGGGGAGCATTGTGCCTCCACACCGCTCCAACGGAGACGTACTTCCTCTCAAAAGGAAGGAACTTCGGGAACACATCCTCGTCTTCACCGGCTCCACTTGTGGTTACTTCTTACCTTTACTTTGTGCAAGCTTTACTTGTGTTGTATCCCTTGCTTGCTCATGTTGTTGTTGTTGTTAGCATCATATAGGTTGCTCACCTAGTTGCACATCTAGACAACCTATTTTGTTGCTAACCCTAATTTGTTAAGAAAAGCTAAAAATTGGTAGTTGCCTATTCACCCCCCTCTAGTCAACCGTATCGATCCTTTCAACGTTGCAGCCCCCATGCCAACCGAGGTGTCGAAATAGGTCGGCGTGGTAGACATTGGCTTGAAGAAGCAACGGCGCGGCGATGCCGACGCAGGTCGAAACTTGTGACGCGGTCAATGCCGGCTTGAGAAGTGACCACACGACGATGCTGGCACGCCCGACCCGTGCAATCCGTGGGGCGACGATCTTGTCTTGACGATTATTTGTCCTTCGCGATGCCGAACTCTTCGTCGGCTCGCCATGGTGATAATCCGAGGTGGTTTTTGTCAGCTCGATGGAGCGACGGCGCAGTCGATGCTGGCACAGGTCGGTAGCCGTGGAGCAACATGGTCGGGCCGGTTTGACATCGGCGCGACGGTGAACATCACCTCAGAAAAGACTCAAAATTTATGGCACGTGTTTGAGAACAACACACAATACCCAAGATAAGAATTTCCTTTAAAAAGGATGTCCAATATCCCGTTCATGAAGAAAGGTGAATTCGGGTCGGATTCGTTTTCGCGCAGAAAACAGATCCGAAAATTGGTGCACTCATCGGACGTTTTCCGGAGTTTGAACCGTCGGATCGAGCTGAAATTTTGAGGGGTGATTGATATAGGAATTCTGCAGTCGATGAACGGTGGGATCTTCCAAAGGATGTCCAAGCTAACTCCTGGAATCCTCGCCCCAAACTCATCCAAATTCCCGTCCAGACTCGACAGGGCTCCGGTATATCGGAGATTGCTGAAGATTCCTCCATCGAAACGCGATGAAATTTTACAGGGTTGTTCTAGACTCAATTCCGCACAATTCCACCGAAGCAATCGTCAAAGCGACGCTCGAGGAGGCGGGGACGACGAACACGAATCCGCTGTCCAGAAAAACTGCACCGTCGCCTGAGGACGATGTTAACGTCGAGCCCCCGAGCTTCATGGATGATTCCCCCATGATCTTGATAGAGATCGGAGTTGATGATGATGAAAGTATCCGTCTGATGTTGATGATCCGACGCGGAGCGCTGTCCTCGGTCCAGCCGCGGTGACCTGTCGAGCCGGCGACGAAGATGCCGACATCGACAATAAAGCTCGGTTCTGATGCGTAAATCGCGCCGGAGACGATCTGAATTCCCATCGCACCGCGACGAACACCCAGCAGGCTCTCAATGAAAGCACCAATGTCGGTTCTAAATCTGGCATATCTCATAGTAGGGGTCCTAAGCTAGGCGTCTTGGAGCGATGGTAATATGGACACAGGATTTTACCCAGGTTCGGGCTCTCTCGAAGAGATAATACCCTACGTCCTGCTTCTGATTGTATTCATATGAAGTGTAGTACAGAGTACATGTGTCTACCACGAGATTGTTCTAATGAATGTCAGATGATCTATCGACTAGCCTGGCCTTGGTTTATATAATGCACCGGAGGCCTAGGGTTTAGGAGAGTCCTCGTCTTGGGCGCCAAGTCTTGTGGAATCTTCCTTGTATTCGTCATGGACTGCCCGAAGTTGCCCATGAGTGAACCGCCATGGGGGGTCCTCGGCCCGATCCACCTGGTCGGGAGACGACGTGATGAGTACCCCCTAGTCCAGGACACCATCACCGCGGTTGCAGAAAATTTATGAACGGTGCAGCGAAAAAGTGGCGCGCAAGTGTGGTTGACGCGCGGCCGGTGGACTGTAGCCGACAAAGCATCCGGCGTAAGCCATGCATGAGGGAGCCCCAAGATACTTTATACTTCATCGCACACGATTCTTGCTAATAAACTATTTGTGGTGTACTTGATTTTTTTCATTTTGATTTGAAAGACAAAATGGGGTTACGGCAGGAAAGGTCGGTGTTTGAATTGCTAGAACATTTATCTGCAGTGAACACGCAACTATAGGAGTGTCGTGCTAAAATTTGGAATTATTCCGGGTTCGTTTGGCCTTTTTTATACATTAATTGAGTTTTCTAGGCATTTAATGTGCATAATTCAAATTTGAACTACAGGCACATGCTCCAGTGCACCAAAATGGGTTGAAAAATCGTATATGTGTCCTTGGGTGAATGTTTAGGTCCCATACAAGAAATGGGAGTGAATTTCAAACATCTAGGCGTCGTGGCTCGGCCGAAAACATTGAGAAACTTGGTTTTTAAATTCCTGTAAATCCAAAAATTGCCTAAAAATCACGGAACTTGGCATGGTGTCTTGACATGGCACCAATATGCTGTGGTAAAATTTTTGTTTGATTTTGGACAAGTTTTGGTATAAGCTTCTTACAAACCGGAGCTTCTCTCAAGAAGACTCATGGTTCCGATAGGGAATGTGTCACCTTTGTGGGCGAAACGACATACGCTGCCTCTTCCTTCCTTGATTTTTTTACAGAGGCAACATAGACCAATAGGAGTGTCGTGCTAAAATTTGGAATTATTCCGGGTTCGTTTGGCCTTTTTTATACATTAATTGAGTTTTCTAGGCATTTAATGTGCATAATTCAAATTTGAACTACAGGCACATGCTCTAGTGCACCAAAATGGGTTGAAAAATCGTATATGTGTCCTTGGATGAATGTTTAGGTCCCATGCAAGAAATGGGAATGAATTTCAAACATTCGGGCGTCGTGGCTCGGTCAAAAACATTGACAAACTTGGTTTTTAAATTTCTGTAAATCCAAAACTTGCCTGAAAATCATGAAACTTGGCATGTTGCCTTGACATGGCACCAACATGCTGTGGTAAAAATTTTGTCCGGTTTTTTGAAGGCGCACACATTAACAACCAACAAAGTCATTTTGGAACAAAGAGCTGCCACATTACAATCGAAAACACAAGTATTATTCAATCCATGGGCGTTGTACTAACCATTTACGTGCCGCCACGCGTCCCCATTTTTATTGGCTAGGAGTCGCCGTGAGGGGTAGCTATTTGAGTAGACGGGAGGCATGGAGCAGAACGCTGCGCAGGCTCACCGGGAGGCGAGCCCTTTGACCTCCATCCGCCGCCCACCTCGCTCCCAACTTCTCCATTAATGGCGCCCGATCCCTGTTTTATAGGCGCTTAATGGTGTGGCTAGGTCTCAGTCGACTGAGATTTAAGCGAGAAAAAAGAAAATTTGGAAACAAAATTTTGCACAGATAACTCACGAACATAGCCTCGACTGAAACTTAACGAAGACTTAGCAAGACTGATATATATGATGACGATAGCAATGGATAGTAATTGTCTTACATATTCAAGAAGATAATTTAAAATGCCACACGCAACAACGCCCGAAAGACACAGGGGCAAAAGAAGAAGGAAGAAGACGCAGACAACAATCTGGGTCGCTGCTCTCTAGTCCTTCTTGATGGGTTGCTGCACGGCACGGAGTTCCTCCAACTCCTTCTTCATCGCCTCCACGACCTTCACCTCCTTTCGCCTCTCCTCCGCCATCTTCGTCATTGTATCCATGGCGATGGAGTTCTCGCGGCGAGCGGCAATGATCTCTTTCACATCCTCAATACTTCGCTTGACAGCAGCTTTGGATTCCCCCACCAGCCTTTCGCGCTCGATGCGGAAATTGGCATTCTCGCCCATAATTTTCTCCACCATGGCGGCCGTCTTCTTCAACAAGGTAGTGCTCTCCTCGTGCTGCTTCGCACAGCCGGCGATCTTCGCCCTCAGCAGGTCGCACTGGGTGCGAAGCTTCGCCTTGTCATCCATTAGTCCCCGGATGACGCCGGTCGCCATATCAAATGAGGCATTGATCTCCTCGTGCAGCTTCGCCCAGCCGGAGATCTCATCCTTCAGCTTATTGAGCTCAGCGCGCATGCGCCTGTGAGAGCCGTCTCCTTCCCAGAAGAGATCTTCCTAGGCCACCGCGGCACGGCAGGACCTCTCTGCTGATTCCGCGGCGCGGCGGGTCATTCGTGCTGCTTCCACGGTGCGACCAAACCACTGTGCTGCTTCGGCGGCATGGCGGGGCCTCTGTGCTGCTTCGGCGGTGCGGCGGGACCTCTGTGCTGCTTCGGCGGCGCGGCGGGACCTCGCAGTTGCTATCGCGGCGAGGCGGGACATCTCTGCTGCTTCCGCTTCCATGCTCACCGCTCCCTAGTCAATTCTCGACCAAGAACTCCTACGGGCCATGGCAGACGCAAGGAACAACGAAAAAAGACTTGTTTGTTTGTTGATGAGGAATTGAGGAGGAATGTGCAGTCATTTTCGAGTAGGTAGTATTTATAACCTAGTAATAATAAGCTGCTAAGTGGGAAAACGTTTAGGTTTTGATTGGTGTGAACAGGTTTGCAATTAAATATAGCGTGGTAATTTGGAATCTGACGGGAAACAAGCTCAAAATTTATTGACGGTTCCAGTTTCGAAGTGCGGCATGATTCTCGGATGGCATAACGTGGGCAAGCGTTCTTGGATGCGTACGTGGTATGTGCACCGCAATCGGCGATGTCAGCACACGACTTGTTCCATGAACCGTGTGCGCTTTTTATTACCATCGCGCACAATTCTTTTAATTAGAATGTGTGCCCGTCTATCGCAGACTCCTTGATCTGGCTGACCGTTTCTGTTGTTTTGGCTCATCGCAAACAGTTCATCCGAGTGAACTGTATGCCGTCTATCGCACATACCTTGATCTGGCTGACCATTTCTGTTGTTTTGGCTCATCACAAACAGTTCATCCGAGTGAACTGTATGCCGTCTATCGCACACACCTTGATCTGGCTGACCGTTTCTGTTGTTTTGGCTCATCGCACACAGTTCGTATGGATCAACTGTATGCCACGATTCGCACACGTAAATCTTTTCTGAATCGTGCTTGATGGATCCACCATCGCACATAGTTCGTTTTATTGGTGACGGTTTTATTACGACACCGTTTGCGATTAATGCATCGCACACAGTTTGGTTGATTGGTCTCTAATGCATGTGTCGCATTAGGACCATCCTGCAGTAGTGAGGTCTCGAGCTCCAGGGTGAAAACTCTAAGTCTAACCTTCATTGGTTGCACCTGACAATGAAGGTGTTTACGCTCCATGTCCTTGTTGAAGGCATTGCTTTGGTGATTCCTCAAGACTTTCTCTCTTGGGTGAAAACTCAAGATCTAACCTTCAATAGTGGGATCCGACAGTGACGGCTCTTGGATATCGTTCCCTTCTTGGAGGCGTTGCTTTCGCAGAACCCTGGTTCGGGTGTTGTCCACAATAGTGGTTGTGTTTTACTCCCTCCGTCCCATAATGTAAGACATTTTTTTACACTAGTGTAGTGTCAAAAAACATCTTACATTATGGGACGGAGGGAGTAGCTTTTATTGTGTGTAATCAGTCGTGTTAGCTCTCTTTGTTTACTTCTTTTTATCCTTTATGGTTGTAGAGATCCTCAATGTATGGAGTAGTTCTTAATATTATGTCATTGCGGAGGCCAGGTGTAATTGGTATCATCTTGATATTAATATATTACCCTTTGTCAAACAAAATGGCGAGCAAGTGTTGTTGAGTAGCAATATAAGATGGATTTGACCATATATTGATGTGTTAGTGTTGGTGCAATAATTTGCCTCCTTATGTTTTGGAGATTGTTGACAAACAGAGAGGGACTAATGTGTTTGCGAGTGCACACAGAGTAACAGGTCCCTGGAGTAAAGAGGAGTTTGGATTCATAACTCCGAAGAATATTCGCTGCGTAGCAGTGAAAGTTATCAACGAAGGATATGACGACAAGAGTGACCCTCAAAAATTGCTGACGTGAAGCAATTGGTTCGGTGACTATCCGAAGGAAGTGACTGCAGCCGAGAAAATTGAAGACGAAGAGAAGACGTAGCATTCTTTTCGTTGTTTCTTTTCTCCTTATTGAGTCATAGGACCACCGTACTATTAAGAGGGGTGTAGCATTCGAAGCTTTGATTCTCTGATGCTAAACCCAAATCCTATGAAAGATTGGTTGTGAACGTGTCAGTTGGCCATTGGCTGGACCGCGTGTCTAAAATGGTCATTTCCCATCTGGGAAGGCTGCGGCTATAAATAGCCACCCCGCACCGGCGTCGTCCGGTGGCTGCTCCGTTTGATTCTGAGAAGATTGTTGAGCAACCCCCTCTCCGAAAGATTTGAGTTTAAAATCCACCGAGAGAAAACCCTAGAGCCGAAAAATTAGATAGTGGTTCAGCATCACTAGAATCTAAGTCCAGTACGCTCCGCCTAATTACTCTTGAGAGTTGCAAACTCTCTAGACGGTTAGGTGTCAATCTCTTCAGAGACCAAGAGTAATTGTGGTTCTCGAAGAAGAAGTCTGTAAAGGTTCGGAGATCGCCTCAAGTATCTACCACGAGTAATCGACATTGGTTGACGAACCAATTGTCGAGGAGAATAGGGCGAAGAGAGTTTATCTTCTGTGTTAAATCACAACCCCTCCAACCAGACGCAGTCCTTGTGCAGAAGGGCGAACTGGTCTACCAAACACCTTGTCGCCATCGAGCATCACTGGTCACCTCTGCTACCCTCTTTACATTCGGACTGTGACATGCCATATTTCAATCATGTGATTTACCTCGGTGCATGCTGTTAGTTTCCATTCGGTAGTTTGTATTCGCTCACTGTTTACTGTATTTCATTCGTTCCGCTGCTGGGTTTCGAGAGTTTTGATATTTCCGAAGAAAATTTTATAACTACCATTCACCCCCCCCTGGTAGACATACTTCGTTCCTACAGTTAGCCTCTTAACTCTCCCGGCCTCGATGAGTACGACATATGGCCAACACAATATGATCTTTTAAGAAATATGCCCTGGTCATCCCGCATGAAGATATTGCTTGAGAAATGTGACCAACACTACGCTATTCCCCTTTAGGAAAAGCAATCATTGGAGAGGAATGTTGTTCTCTCCATTAGATGACAATGTGAGATAAATTGTGACCGAAGCAATTGTGTATCTCAAATAGAACAAGTTGTTTTATTAATGTAGTTAAGTCATCAATGGAGTTACAATGTTCTCTAGCTAGGTTCATACTATTACAGACCACCTACCTGGATTATATCAGTGTCGACATAACATAAGTAAATTTCGCCACAATATTGTACCTACCATTAATATTTGGTTCTTTTTGTCACATATAACCCACATTTGGTTGGTACTTTGACCAAGCTTATAGAAGAAACTATTTATATCTAAAATACCAAATATATAAAATATGAAACACTTATAATGCTATATGCTTGGAATTATAGATGTAAATGTTTTTCTCCAAAAACTTTCTCAAAGTTTGTGAGGTTTGACTTTTCAAAAAATCTACATGCACTATATTATGAAACGGAGGGAGTATAATTTTGAAATACGTGCGGGGCTTATTTATTGAAATAGAGGAAGTAATACATCTTACAAAAACGTGGATGACCATGCGCGTATCTCCACCAGACTTGGCCATATAAGCCAGCCGACACGGACCAACTACAAAAGTGTCGTCTCGTGCCAGCCTTTTTTCGCGTATACGCTAGGGTGCGTATCTTTTCATTGATAGGTAGGGTGGGAGGGGGGTACAAGTAGTACAAGAGAGAGAGGGGGGTGCAGCCTTAATGCCTTGTACACAAAAGGCAAGGCATTAAGCCGCAGAGCGTTGGTGACGGGATGCTCAGCCCGGGAACAATGCTAGCCGACTACTCTAGAAGTGATCTAAGTCCGTGTGCGCCCGCTTGAGCCCAAGATCTAGCCTCGTCTTGGATGGACGCAATGAGTTGCGTGATAGATGGGGTCTCGCTGTCGAAAGCGCATCGGTTGCGGTGGCGCCAAATAGACCAAGCCGTCAAGATGGACAGTGTGGCGAGTCCTTGGTGGTGACAGGTAGGGCAGTTGGTGATGGCCGACGCACACCATGGGAGGAACTCCTCGTCGCCAGTTGGTGCGTGGATGGTGGCACGTACCCAGGCAAGGACATCGTGCCATACTTGCCTGGAGAGTGGGCAGCCGATGAGAATGTGCCGCATAGTCTCCTCGGTTTGGTCACAAAGGGCGCAGCGGTCATTGTGCGGTAAACTGTGGCGAGCGAGCCTCGCAGCGGTCCAACATCGGTCAAGGTCGGCCAGCCAGGTAAAGATCTTGACGCGGAGTGGTGCCTGGCACCTCCAGGTGATGCGCCAGAAAGGTGCGGTGGTCGAACCGACAAACAACGCGCGATAGCAGGACTTAGCAGAGTACTTGCCATTGGTTGTCCATCGCCAGGAAAGGCGGTCGGGGTCGGCGGATAGAGTGATGGGTCGTAGTAGCCACCAGAGGTGCACATACTCGACGAGCGCTCTGGGCGTCAAAGCGCCGCGGAGGTCAGCCACCCAACTGCGGTTGGTCAGACCCTCAGCGACGGTACAAGACTTGCGACGCCGTCGTGGTACCAGTGGAAGAAGCGAAGGGGCAAGATCCATGATGGACTTCCCATCTAGCCAGTGATCCATCCAGAATAGGCAGGATCGGCCGTCGCCCACGGACCAAGCGGTGGATGCGCGGAAGATGGCCGCGGTGTCGGCATCGCTCGGGAGGTGTAGGTGTACCCAAGGCTTGGACGGGTCGGTGCGCTGCAGCCAAAGCCAGCGGGCATGCAAGGTGATGCCTTGACGGTGGAGGTCAGGGATTCTCAGGCCGCCAAGCTCCAGGGGACGGCAGACGCGCTGCCAGTGAACAGGCCCGTGGCCGGTACGCATCTCCTTGCGATCATACCAGAGGAACTCGCGAAGGACTCTGTTGACTTGCTTGAGCACAGGAGGGCATAGAGCTAGAACCACCATGATGTGGGAGGGCATCGCAGATAGCACATGGTGCACCAAAGCCAGTCTCTCGCCACGAGAGAGGAGTGCAGCTTGCCAAGTGGAGAGCTTCTTGGCTAACTTGTCGACGATCGGTTGAAGGGAAGAAGCGGATGGCTTTCTCACCGAGAGAGGTATCCCAAGATGTGTTATTGGGAATGGCACCACGGCGCAAGCAAGCTCAGTGCTAATCATGAGCAACTCCGGGTCCTCGCACCGGATAGGAGTCGCTGAACACTTAGCGAAGTTAGTGAAGAGCCCAGAGGCCTCGCCAAAGACGCGAAGGAGTTCGCGGATGGCCTTCAGGTCATGGGGGAAGGATGACAGAAGATGACGACGTCGTCCGCAAAGAGGGATATGCTCGAGGATGCATGGCGGTTGGTGAGGTGCTGTAGCAGCCCACAACGATGGGCGTGAAGCAGTAGCGAGTTCAGCGCGTCAATGGCGATTGCGAACAGCATGGGGGAGATGGGTTCACCCTGGCGCAGCCCCTAGGCGTGCGTGATGGGAGGTCCAGGCGAGCCATTGACGAGTGCTACTTTTAGTCTGCGTTGGTATTTCCCCGAAGAGGAGAGGATGATGCAGTACAGTAGAGATAAGTATTTCCCTCAGTTAAGAACCAAGGTTATCAATCCAGTAGGAGAACCAAGCAAAATTCCGTTAAGCGCACCTGCACACACAAGAGCAAACACTTGTACCCAACGCAAATAAGAGGGTTGTCAATCCTCTTAGCGGTTATTTGCAAGGATTAAATCGTATCGAGGTAAATAGATAAACTAAACTACTAATTAAAATAAAAGTAAATAAATTGCAGCAAGGTATTTTTAGGTTTTTTATATGATAAAGATAGACCTAGGGACCATAGTTTTCACTAGAGGCCTCTCTCTTGAGCACATAAACATACGGTGGGTAGACAAATTACTGTTGGGCAATTGATAGAAAAGCAAATAATTATGACGGATTCATGGCAATGATCATGTATATAGGCATCACGTCCGAGACAAGTTGACCGACTCCTGCTTGCATCTACTACTATTACTCTGTTGGAAATATGCCCTAGAGGCAATAATAAATTGGTTATTATTATATTTCCTTGTTCATGATAATCGTTTATTATCCATGCTATAATTGTATTGATTGGAAACTCAAATACATGTGTGGGTACATAGACAACACTGTGTCCCTAGTAAGCCTCTAGTTGACTAGCTCGTTGATCAAAGATGGTTAAGGTTTCCTAGCCATTGACATGAGATGTCATTTGATAACGGGATCACATCATTAGGAGAATGATGTGATGGACAAGACCCAAACTATAAACGTAGCATATGATCGTGTCAGTTTATTGCTATTGTTTTCTGCATGTCAAGTATCTGTTCCTATGACCATGAGATCATGCAACTCCCTGACATCGGAGGAATACCTTGTGTGTATCAAACGTCGCAACGTAACTGGGTGACTATAAAGGTGCTCTACAGGTATCTCCGAGGGTGTCTGTTGGGTTGGCATGGATCAAGATTGGGATTTGTTACTCCGTGTGACGGAGAGGTATCTCAGGGCCCACTCGGTAATACAACATCACAATGAGCCTTGCAAGCAATGTGACTAAAGTGTTAGCCACGAGATCTTGTATTACGGAACGAGTAAAGAGACTTGCCGGTAACGAGATTGAACTAGGTATAGAGATACCGACGATCGAATCTCGGGCAAGTAACATACCGAAGAACAAAGGGAACAGCATACGGGATTAACTGAATCCTTGACATAGAGGTTCGACCGATAAAGATCTTCGTAGAATATGTAGGAGCCAATATGGGCGTCCAGGTCCCGCTATTGGTTATTGATCGTAGAGGTGTCTCGGTCATGTCTACATAGTTCTCGAACCCGCAGGGTCTACACACTTAACGTTTGGTGACGATTAGTATAGTTGAGTTATTTTGTTGGTGACCGAAGGTTGTTCGGAGTCCCGGATAAGATCCCGGACATGACGAGGATCTCCGGAATAGTCCGGAGGTAAAGATTGATATATGTGATAATAGTGTTTTGATCTCCGGAAGGGTTCCGGAATTCGCCGGAAGAAGTTTCGGATGTTTACCGAAGTGTTCGGGTGCGAGAACACTCTATATGGGCCAAGGGATAAAAGCCCACGAGGTATTGGAAAGTGCAAAAGTAGTTTTGCTGCCGCGTAAGCGGTACTACCGCTTGTGTGAAGCGGTACTACCGCCTGAGCGGTACTACCGCTTGTGTGAAGCGGTACTACCGCCCAAGCGGTAGTACCGCTTGTACGCGATACTGCAGGGATCCGAGTTGGACTCTTTCCCTGCGGGCCAAACCGACCTTGTGCGGGCAAAACCGACCTGGAGGAGGCTTTTACTCCAAGTTTAGACCCCAAGGCTCAACATATAAATAGAGGGGCAGGGCTAGCACACGGGATACATCAAGATTTCCCAAGCCGTGTGTCGGCAACCCTAACCCTCTAGTTCTCCCGTCATAATCTCCGTAGTGCTTGGCGAAGCCCTGCAGAGATTGTTCCTCACCACCATCACCACGCCGTCGTGCTGCCGGAACTCATCTACTACTTCACCATCGCTCGCTGGATCGAGGAGGTGAAGGCGTCATCAAGCCGTACGTGTGTTGAACGCGGAGGTGCCGTCCGTTCGGCACTAGTTCGTGATCGGATCGAGGGACGACTTGCGATTTGGATCGCGGAGACGTTCGACTACATCAACCGCGTTTCTTAACGCTTCCTCTTAGCGATCTACAAGGGTATGTAGATTCACTCTCCCTCTCGTAGATGCTCATCACCATGGATAGATCTTGTGTGTGCGTGGGAAAATTTTTGTTTCCCATGCAACGTTCCCCAACATACTCCACCCATTGACCGCTATCCAGAATGCATCTAGGGTATTAAGTATGAAACAGAGTAACGCCTTAAGCAAGATGACATGATGTAGAGAAGCAAATTCAAGCAATATGAATAAACCCCATCTTTTTATCCTTAATGGCAACAATACAAATACGTTTCATGTCCCTTTCTGTCACTGGGATTGAGCACCGCAAGATTGAACCCATCACAAAGCACCTCTCCCATTGCAAGATAAATCAATCTAGTAGGCCAAACTAAACCGATAGATCGGAGAGAAATACAAAGCTATAACAATCATGCATAAAAGAGTTCAGAGAAGACTCAAATATTTCTCATGAATAATCTAATCATAAACTCACAATTCATCAGATCCCAACAAACACACCGCAAAAGAAGATTACATCGGATAGAACTCCAAGAACATCGAGGATAACATTGTATTGAAGATCAAAGAGAGAGAAGAAGCCATCTAGCTACTAGCTATGGACCCGTAGGTCTGTGGTAAACTACTCACACATCATCGGAAGGCCAACAAGGTTGATGTAGAAGCCCTCCGTGATCGATTCCCCCTCCGGCAAAGTACCGGAAAAGGCCTCCAGATGGGATCGTGGAAGAACAGAGGCTTGCAGCGGTGGAAAGGTTTTCTCTTTTGGCTCTCTGGGGGTTTCCCAATATTTGTGAATTTATAGAAGTGGAATTAGGTCAAAAGGAGTCACGTGGGCCCCACAAGGTACTACGGCATGCCCCCCCGGGGAGCGCCCTAGTGCCTTGTGAAGCCCCCGTGGGGCTTCTGGCCTCCTCCCGAAGCTTCCCAGGTTTCGTTTGTCCAGAAAAAAATCTCCAAAAAGTTTCGTGCCATTTGGACTTCATTTGGTAATGTTTCTCTGAAAAGCCAAAAACAAGCAGAAAACAGCAACTGGCACTAGGCACTGGGTTAATAGGTTAGTCCCAAAAAATGATATATAATTGCATACAATTGCATATAAAAACATCCAAGATTGATACTATAATAGCATGGAACAATCAAAAATTATAGATACGTTGGAGACATATCAAGCATCCCCAAGCTTAATTCATGCTCGTCCTCGAGTAGGTAAATGATAAAAATAGAAATTTTGATGTGGAATGCTACCTATCATGTTTCATCATGTAATCTCTCTCTTACGGTATGAATAATAAGATCCAAATGATTCAAAGCAATAGTCTATAATTTGATATAAAGACATCAATACTCAGGCATATTAGCAAACAATCATGTCTTTCAAAATAAAAATGCTAAAGAACGTTATCCCAACAAAATCATATAATCCTGTCATGCTCCATCTTCTTCACACAAAGTATTTATCATGAACAACCCCGGTTTTAGCCAAGCAATTGGTTTATACTTTTTAACGCACTTCAACTTTTTCAACTCCCACTCAATACATGAGCGCAAGCCATGGATATAGCACTATGGGTGGAATAGAGTTTGGTGGTAGAGATTAATAAGGGGAAGTCAAAAAATAAGAAGATAGTCTCACATCGACGAGGCTAATCAACGGGCTATGGAGATGCCCATCAATTGATGTCAATGCGAGGAGTAGGGATTGCCATGCAACGGATGCACTAAGAGCTATAAGTGTATGAAAGCTCAACATGAAAACTAAGTGGGTGTGCATCCAACTTGCTTGCTCATGAAGACCTCGGGCATTTGAGGAAGCCCATCATCAGAATATACAAGCCAAGTTCTATAATGAAAATTCCCACTAGTATATGAAAGTGACAAAATAGGAGACTCTCTATATGAAAAACATGGTGCTACTCTGAAGCACAAGTGTGGAAAAAGATAGTAACATTGCCCCTTCTCTCTTTTTCTCTCGTTTATATTTTTTCTTTTCTTTTCCTTTTTTTCTTTTTTTCCCTTTTTCTCTTTTTTTTCATGGCTCTTTTTCGCCTCTTTTTTTATTTATTTTTTTCGTCCGGAGTCTCATCCCGACTTGTGGGGGAATCATAGCCACCATCATCCTTTCCTCACTGGGACAATGCTCTAATAATGATGATCATCACACCTCTATTTACTTACAACTCAAAATTACAATTCGATACTAGAACAAAAATATGACTCTATATGAATGCCTCTGGCAGTGTACCAGGATGTGCAATGATGTTAGCGTAACATGTATAAAAATGATGAACGGTGGCTGAGCCACAGATACTATGTCAGCTATATGATCATGCAAAGCAATATGACAATGATGATGTGTGTCATAAAAACGGAACGGTGCAAGTTGCATGGCAATATATCTCGGAATGGCTATGGAAATGCCGTGATAGGTAGGTATGCTGGCTGTTTTGAGGAAGATATAAAGAGGCTTATGTGTGATAGAGCGTATCATATCACGGGGTTTGGATGCACCGGCGAAGTTTGCACCAACTCTCGATGTGAGAAAGGGCGATGCACGGTACCGAAGAGGCTAGCAAATTGCGGAAGGGTGAGAGTGCGTATAATCCATGGACTCACATTAGTCATAAAGAACTCACATACTTATTGCGAAAGTTTATTAGCCCTCGAAGTAAAGTACTACTACGCATGCCCCTAGGGGGGAGGTTGGTAGGAGTTAACCATCGCGCGCCCCCGACCGCCACACAAAGGAAGTCAATCAATAATACTGCATGCTCCAACTTCTTAGCATAACGACAGACCATACGTGCATGCTTCGGGAATCACAAACCTTAACACAATTATTCTTACTAAACCACAATTATCTACTAATACCTCCCACATATTACCATCTTAATATCGCAAAACTATTGCAAGTAATCAAATTTATCATATTCAGTGATCTACATGAAAGTTTTTATTATATCCCTCTTGAATACCTATCATATCAGGACCAAATTCATAACCCGTGCATATTACCATTGCTATCATGAGACTCTCAAAAAGATATAAGTGAAGCATGAGAGTGCAACTATTTCTTTAAAAAAATCATCACTGCCGTGCTCTAAAAGATATAAGTGAAGCACTACAGCAACTGCCTAGCTCAAAAGATATAAGTGAAGCACATAGAGTATTCTAACAAATTACGAATAATGTGTGTCCCTCTCAAAAAGGTGTGTTCAGCAAAGATGATTGTGACAAACTAAAAAGCAAACAAAAGCAAATAGTCTATAGTTTGACATTGGACATGAATTTTTGATGTGGAATGCTGCCTATCATATTCATCATATATTCTTTTCTTTTATAGCATGGATATTGGACTTGAATGATTCAAAGCAATAGTCTATAGTTTGACATGAAGATATAAATACTCAAGCATATCAACAAGCAACCATGTCTTTCAAAATATCAACGCTCAAGAAAGTTATCCCTAGCCCATTATGCTCAATCATTGATACATTCATGAAACACACTCAAATATTAGCTACATCCAATGCACAAGTATGACAACAATGCTCTCTAGTTGGTGCTTTATAAGAGAAGATGGAGACTCAAATAAAAATAAAAATTACATAAAAGTAAATAGATAGGCCCTTCGCAGAGGGAAGCAGAGATTTGCTAATGTGCCAGAGCTCAAAGCTTAAATTAGAGAGATAAAAATATTTTGAGAGGCATGCTTTTCCTGTTAATAAAAACGACCGAGAATTCCCAATATTTTCCATGCTAGACACATCATAGGCGGTTCCCAAACAGAAAGTAAAGTTTATTTCCTTACACCATTCTTTCACAATCCATGGCTAGCCGTATCCACGGGTGTCCTCCATACCAACACTTTCCAAGGAATTTCGTTGTTATTAATTTTGATTTCATTGTGGGACTGGGCATCCCTATTACCAGCCACTCTCTCGTGTAATGACAAGTGAATAAACACTCATCGTGAGAATAACACACCTAGCATGGAAAATATTGGCCACCCCCTGCCGCTTCATGAGCGGTACGGGCACACAAAACGGAAAAATTATTTTGAAAATTAGAGTTGGCACACGCAAATTTACTTGGAACGGCATGGAAATACCGCATATAGGTAGATATAGTGGACTCATTTGGCACAACTTGGGTTTAAGGATTTTGGATACACAAGCAGTATTTCCGCTTAGTACAAATGAAGGCTAGCAAATAGATTGAGAAGCAACCAACCAAAAAACGAAAACGGTCATAAACATGCATTGAACATAACTAACACCGAATAATGCACCATAAGTAGGATATAATTTCTTTGCATAACTATTGACTTAATGTTCATGCATAGGGAATCACAAACCTTAACACGAATATTCTTACTAAATCACAATTACTCACTAACATGACTCACATATCATCATCTCCATATCGCAAAACTATTGCAAGGAATCACACTTATCATATCCAATGATCTATATGAAAGTTTTTATTATATCCCTATTGAATATTCATCACTTTGTACCAAATTCATATCTTGTGCAAATTACCATTACTATCATCAACTCTCAAATAGATATAAGTGAAGCATGAGAGTTCATTTCTTCAAAATTTCAATCTTATCAACTCTCAAAATAATATAAGTGAAGCATGAGAGTTTATTTCTTCAAAGTTTTAATCTTGTCAACTCTCAAAATAATATAAGTGAAGCATGAGAGTTTATTTCTTCAAAATATAGCCACCACCGTGCTTAAAAACATTTAAGTGAAGCACTAGAGCAACTGCCTAGCTCAAAAAATTTAAGTGAAGCACATAGAGTATTCTAACAAATTATGATGAACGTGTGGCTCTCTCAAAATAGGTGTGTTCAGCAAGGATGATTGTGACAAACTAAAAAGCAAACAAATAAAAGACTCATATAATACAAGACGCTCCAAGCAAAACACATATCATGTGATGAATAAAAATATAGCTCCAAGTAAAATTACCGATGGTTGGTAGAAGAAAGAGGGGATGCCTTCCGGGGCATCCCCAAGCTTAGACGCTTGAGTCTTCCTTGAATATTACCTTGGGGTGCCTCGGGAATCCCCAATCTTAGGCTCTTGCCACACCTTATTCCTTCATCCATCATGATCTCACCCAAAACTTGAAAACTTCAATCACACAAAACTCAACAAAACCTTCGTGAGATCCGTTAGTATAACAAAATAAATCACTACTTTAGGTACTGTTGCAAACCCATTCACATTTTATTTTTGCATTATACCTACTGTATTCTAACTTCTCCATGGCTTATACCCCCCGATACAATCCATAGTTTCATCAAAACAAGCAAGTAGCGCATCAAAAAACAGAACAGTCTGTAAAGATCTATTTAAAATATATACTTCTGTAACTCCAAAAATTCTGAAAAATTAGGATAACGTGGGAAATTCATATATCAATAATGTGTAAAAATTTCATATTTTTCTGAAGCTCCAGTACAGAATTAAAATTCCAGTACTACACGCAAAACTTTCTGTTTTCCAAACAGCATCAATTATACTATCTTCCAAATCATCCCAAAGGCATTACTTGGCACAAACACTAATTAAAACATAAAAACACAATCATAACAGTAGCATAATTGCGAAAACACACAAGAATAGAAATAAAAAGTAAAAATTTATTTTATTCATTGGGTTGCCTCCCAACAAGCTCTTTCTTTATAGCCATTACGATAGGCTTGAGATTTAAATGATGCTCGCATGAAAGATAAAAGTTGAAACACAAAGAGAGCATCATAATACATGTGACAAACACATTTAAGTCTAACATACTTCCTATGCATAGGCATTTTATATGCAAACAAATTATCAAGACGAGAAATATCTAGCATATGCAAAGGAGAGGAATAAAACATTGACAATCTCAACATAACGAGAGGTAATTTAGTAACATGAAAATTTCTACAACCATATTTTCCTCTCTCATAATAATTACATGTAGGATCATAATCAAATTCAAAAATATAGCTATCATATAAAATTTTCTCTCCGTGATCCACTTGCATAAAATTCTTATAGTCTTCCAAAATAGTGGGATTAACATCAACTAAAGTCATGACCTCTCCAAACCCACTTTTATCAAAAATTTCATAAGATTGAACTCTCTCCAAATATGTGGGATTATTTTTACCTAGAGTTGACACTCTTCCAAACCCACTTTCAATATTATTGCAAACATTATTATCAATAGCATATTCATCATGAGGCTTAAATAAATTTTCAAGATCATAAGAAGCATTATCACCCCAATCATGATCATTACAATAAGTAGTGGATATAACAAAATTATCATCCCCAAGCTCATAGTTTTGCATATTATTAGCACAATTGACATTAATAGAATTTATAGTAACATTATTGCAATCATGCTTTTCATTGAAGGAGCTATCATGAATCACTTTATAAATTTCTTGTTTCAACACTTCATCACAATTTTCCGGTTCATGATTTTCAAGCAAAACTTCATAGAGATAATCAATTGCACTCAAATCACTAGCAATTGGTTCATCATAATTGGATCTTTTGAAAAGATTAGCAAGTGGATGAGGATCCATATCAATAGATTTCTAGCAAGCGAAGATGCAAGCAAATAGAAGGCACATGGCACACAAGCAAAGATAGCAAACGAGCAAAAAGGCAAACGGACAATATTTATGTATTTTTATAAAAACTTTTTAGAAGTGGGGGAGATGAAAACGAGAGGCAAAGGAAAATAAAGTAAATGCAAGGAGATGTAAGTTTTATGCTTAGGTACTTCATAGATGTTGATGATGTCTCCCCGGCAACGGCGCCAGAAATTCTTCCTGCTACTTGTAGCTTGCGTTGGAATTTTCCCCGAAGAGGAAGGGATGATGCAACACAGTAGAGGTAAGTATTTCCCTCAGTTATGAAACCAAGGTTATCAATCTAGTAGGAGAATCACGCAACACCTCGTTAGCAGTACCTGCACACAAACAACAAATCCTTGCACCCAACGCAAACGAGGGGTTGTCAATCCCTCGGCGGTAAGTTGCAAGATTAAATTGTATGTGATAGATAGATAGATTGAAACAAAAATACAAAATAAAATAAATAAAGAAAAAGTGCAGCAAATATTTTTAGGGTTTTAGTATATGATTTAGATAGACCCGGGGGCCATAGTTTTCACTAGAGGCTTCTCTCAAGAAAATAGCATACGGTGGGTAGAAAAATTACTGTTGGGCAATTGATAGAAAAGAAAATAATCATGACGATATCCAAGGCAATGATCATGTATATAGGCATCACATCCGAGACAAGTAGACCGACTCCTGCCTGCATCTACTACTATTACTCCACACATCGATCGTTATCCAGCATGCATCTAGTGTATTAAGTCCATAAAGAACGGAGTAACGCCTTAAGCAAGATGACATGATGTAGACAAAGTAAACTCGCGCATGAATAAACCCCATCATTTTATCCTTAATAGCAACGATACATACGTGTCATGTCCCTTTCTGTCACTGGGATTGAGCACCGCAAGATCGAACCCATTACAAAGCACCTCTTCCCATGGCAAGATAAATCAATCTAGTTGGCCAAACCAAATCAATAGATCGGAGAAGCAATACGAAGTTATAATAATCATGCATAAAAGAGATCAGAGAAGACTCAAATAATATTCATGGATAATCTGATCATAAACTCACAATTCATTGGATCCCAACAAACACACCGCAAAAAGTGATTAGATCGGATAGAACTCCAAGAACATCGAGGAGAACATTGTATTGAAGATCAAAAAGAGAGAAGAAGCCATCTAGCTACTAACTATGGACCCGAAGGTCTGTGGTAAACTACTCACGCATCATTGGAAGGGCAGCAAGGTTGATGTAGAGCCCCTCCGTGATCGATTCCCCCTCCGGCGGAGTACCAGAAAAGGCCTCCAGATGGGATCTCTCGAGAACAGAAGCTTGCGGCGGCGGAAAAAGTATTTCGTGGACTCCCCTGGTGGTTTCTGATTTTTTTTTTGGGAATTTATAGTGGTGGAATTAGGTCAAACGGAGCTGGGGTGGGCCCACGAGGTACCAGGGCGCGTCTGCCCCCCCCCCCCCAGGCGCGCCCTGGTGGCTCGTGGCCACCTCATGTGGCGTCTGGTCATCTCCCGAAGCTTCTAGTGTTGGTATTGTCCAGAAAAAAAATCTCCAAAAAGTTTCGTGGCATTTGGACTTCGTTTGGTACTGATATTCTGTAAAACCAAAAACAGGCAGAAAACAACAACTGGCAGTGGGCACTAAGTTAATAGGTTAGTCCCAAAAAATGATATATAATTGCTGTAAATATATATAAAAACATCCAAGATTGATAATATAACAGCATGGAACAATAAAAAATTATAGATACGTTGGAGACGTATCATACTCCAACTTCTCCATGACTCATACCCCCCGATACGATCCATAGATTCATCAAAATAAGCAAACTATGCAACAAAAACATAATCTGTCTAAAACAGAACAGTCTGTAAAGATCTATTTAAAAGCCATACTTCTGTAACTCCAAAAATTCTGAAAACTTAGGACAACGTGGGCAATTCATATACCAAAACTGTGTAAAAATTTAAGATTTTTCTGACGCTCCAGTACAGAATTAAAATTCCAGCACTGGACGCAAAACTTTCTGTTTTCCAAACAGCATCAATTATACTATCTTCCAAATCATCCCAAAGGCATTACTTGGCACAAACACTAATTAAAACATAAAAAACATAATCATAACAGAAGCTATAATCATGCAAACACTCAAAAACAGTTGGTAAAACCAAAAAATTATTTTATTCATTGGGTTGCCTCCCAACAAGCGCTATTGTTTTATGCCCCCAGCTAGGCATAATGCATAGTTTCAAGTATTATCATCCTTCATCTCCAATTCCTTAGGTGTGTGATTTTCAGGAGGTTTTTCAAAAACAATGGGGAACATATCATCAACCAAAATACTAGGGTTATTAAGGCTACCTTCTTCAAACCCCTCTTGGTTCCCCTTTACAATCCAAGCATATTTACGATTAATTCCATTAAAAACTTGTTGAATGATATGTATGGGAGGAACTTCCTTTTTTGTATTTTCATCAAAAGCATGGTGATCATGAAAACATATCTCAACATATATTCCTCATTATATAAAATTTCATCTATCACAGGATTTTCTTGACTCATATTATAGAAATCAAAGATCTCTCTAGCTTCTCGCACTATGTAATCAAACTCATTCATAAGGATAAGAGCAGCTACCTTTTTAGCTTTGGGGTTATTTATAATCGGCAACTCATAAAACAATCTTTGCAATGTAGGATGGGTACGAATAAATCTTCTTTCAAGTTTAAGAATGAGTGCGGAGATAGCTTCCCCATAGCTGTTGGTTCTTTTAAGAATTGGGGTGTCATTACAAACCAAAGTTCCCGTGCAATTAAAGAACTCTTGAATAACACTCTTCCCTATGATATTTCCACTTCCAACTACAAAAAATTTTGAGTCTAAATTTGAGGGAATTTCTATCTTAGGAATTTTAGTAGCCTCATCTTTTTCAATGACAAAATCAGACATAGTGGCAACTTTAAACAAACTAGCAAACAAGCAAGCAAAATATTTTTGTGTCTTTATAAAATATTTTAGAAGTGGGGGACATGAAAACGAGAGGCAAATGCAAATAAAAGGTAAATAAAGTAAATGCAAGTGAATGATAATTTGTGCGAAGGTACTTGGTAATTTTGATGATGTCTCCCCGGCAGCGGCGCTAGAAATTCTTCCTGCTACTTGTAGTCTGCGTTGATATTTCCCCGAAGAGGAGCGGATGATGCAGTACAATAGAGATAAGTATTTCCCTCAGTTAAGAACCAAGGTTATCAATCCAGTAGGAGAACCAAGCAAAATTCCGTTAAGCGCACCTGCACACACAAGAGCAAACACTTGCACCCAACGCAAATAAGAGGGTTGTCAATCCTCTTAGCGGTTATTTGCAAGGATTAAATCTTATCGAGGTAAATAGATAAACTAAACTACTAAATAAAATAAAAGTAAATAAATTGCAGCAAGGTATTTTTAGGTTTTTTATATGATAAAGATAGACCCGGGGACCATAGTTTTCACTAGAGGCTTCTCTTTTGAGCACATAAACATACGGTGGGTAGACAAATTACTGTTGGGCAATTGATAGAAAAGTAAATAATTTTGACGGATTCATGGCAATGATCATGTATATAGGCATCACGTCCGAGACAAGTAGACCGACTCCTGCCTACATCTACTACTATTACTCCACCCATCGACCGCTATCCAGCATGCATCTAGGGTATTAAGTATGAAACAGAGTAACGCCTTAAGCAAGATGACATGATGGAGAGAAGCAAATTCAATCAATATGAATAAACCACATCTTTTTATCATTAATGGCAACAATACAAATACGTGTCATGTCCCTTTCGGTCACTGGGATTGAGCACCGCAAGATTGAACCCATCACAAAGCACCTCTCCCATTGCAAGATAAATCAATCTAGTAGGCCAAACAAAACCGATAGATCGGAGAGAAATACAAAGCTATAACAATCATGCATAAAAGAGTTCAGAGAAGACTCAAATATTTCTCATGAATAATCTGATCATAAACTCACAATTCATCGGATCCCAACAAACACACCGCAAAAGAAGATTACATCGGATAGAACTCCAAGAACATCGAGGAGAACATTGTATTGAAGATCAAAGAGAAAGAAGAAGCCATCTAGCTACTAGCTATGGACCCGTAGGTCTGTGGTAAACTACTCACACATCATCGGAAGGGCAGCAAGCTTGATGTAGAAGCCCTCCGTGATCGATTCCCCCTCCGGCAGAGTACCGAAAAAGGCCTTCAGATGGGATCAACGAAGAACAGAGGCTTGTGGCGGCGGAAAGGTTTTCTCTTCTAGCTCTCTGGGGGTTCCCAATATTTGTGAATTTATAGAAGTGGAATTAGGTCAAAAGGAGTCACGTGGGCCCCACAAGGTACTACGGCGCCCCCCGGGGCGTTGTGAAGCCCCCGTGGGGCTTATGGCCTCCTCCCGAAGCTTCCCAGGTTTCTTTTGTCCAGAAAAAAATCTCCAAAAATTTTCGTGGCATTTGGACTTCATTTGGTACTGTTTCTCCGAAAAGCCAAAAACAAGCAGAAAACAACAACTGGCACTAGGCACTGGGTTAATAGGTTTGTCCCAAAAATGATATATAATTGCATACAATTGCATATAAAAACATCCAAGATTGATACTTTAATAGCATGGAACAATCAAAAATTATAGATACGTTGGAGACGTATCAACGAGGACACGAGTACGGGCGGTGGATAGGATGATGGAGATCCACCCGATCCAGCGCCGGCCAAAGCCAAGATGGCAGAGGACATCGATGAGGAACGGCCATGAGACAGTGTCGAAGGCGCGCGCAATGTCGAGCTTGAGGAGAACCCTGGGAACACGCAAGTTGTGCAGTTGGTGGGCTGTTTGCTGGACTAACATAAAGTTGTCATGCACACAACGTCCCGTGATGAAGGCGCTCTGGTTGGAAGATACCAGCTGGCCCATGCACGGGGCGAGGCGGAGCGAGAGGACTTTAGCAATAAGCTTGGCCACCATATGGATCAGGCTGATGGGTCGGTAGTCCGAGAAAGCCGAGGCGTCTGGCCTTTTGGGCAGGAGAGTGATGAGCGCCTCGTTAAGACATTGCATGTTGCATCCATTGAGGGAATAGACCTTGTCGAAGACTGCGAGGATGACGGCCTTGATGATCTCCCAACATGACACCAGGAACTCCGAGGAGAAACCATCGGGGCCCGGCGCCTTGCCGTGAGGAAGGGATTTTACGGCGTGCCAGATCTCTTCCTCGGTGAATGGTTGCTCGAGGTCAGCGAGGTCGAAGGTGCGGTCGTCGATCTGGGCAAGGTCGATGGAGGTGTGTCGCTCCCTGGAGGTACCGAGCAGCGAGAAAAAGTGGTGGAAGGCTAGCTCGTCCATGCCCGACTCGTCGGAGATGCAGCTGTCCTCGTGGCGGAGGGTGAAGATCCGATTTTTCTGAGTCCTATGAGCCGCGTGGATCTTGTAGAAGGCGCAATTGGTCTCGCCTTCCTTCAGCCAGCGAAACCGCACGCGCTCACGGGCAATGGATCGCTCGAGGGAGGCCAAGCCCAAGTAGGTGCGCTTGAGATTGCAGCGAAGCCAAGATTCAGAGGGAGAGAGCGCTCTGAAATCTTGGGTCGCGTCCAGCCGGGCAATGAGCTCACGAGCCACTAGGAGCTGCATGGAAACATGCCCAATGGTGCGTGCTACTTGTGAGCTGCGTTGGGATTTCCCCGAAGAGGAGGGGATGATGCAGTACAGTAGAGATAAGTATTTCCCTCAGTTATGAAACCAAGGTTATCAATCCAGTAAGAGAATCACGCAACAACTCATTAGCAGTACCTGCACACAAAACAACAAATCCTTGCACCCAACGCGAACAAGGGGTTGTCAATCCCTTGGCGGTTAATTACAAGATTAAATTGTATGGTGATAGATAGATAGATCGAACAAAAATACAAAATAAAATAAAGAAAGTAAAATTGCAGCAAGGTATTTTTAGGATTTTCAATATATGATAAAGGTAGACACAGGGCCATAGTTTTCACTAGAGGCTTCTCTCTTGAAAATAGCATACGGTGGGTGAACAAATTACTGTTGCGCAATTGATAGAAAAGCAAATAATAATGATGATATCCAAGGCAATGATCATGTATATAGGCATCACGTCCGAGACAAGTAGACCGACTCCTGCGTGCATCTACTACTATTACTCCACACAACGACCGCTATCCAGCATGCATCTAGTGTATTAAGTTCGTAAAGAACGGAGTAACGCCTTAAGCAAGATGACATGATGTAGACAAAGTAAACTCACGCATGAATAAAACCCATCTTTTTACCCTTAATAGCAACGATACATACATGTCATGTCCCTTTCTGTCACTGGGATTGAGCACCGCAAGATCGAACCCATTACAAAGCACCTCTCCCATTGCATGATAAATCAATCTAGTTGGCCAAACCAAATCAATAGATCGGAGAGAAATACGAAGCTATAATAATCATGCATAAAAGAGTTCAGAGAAAACTCAAATAATATTCATGGATAATCTGATCATAAACTCACAATTCATCGGATCCCAACAAACACACCGCAAAAAGTGATTACATCGGATAGAACTCCAAGAACATCGAGGAGAACATTGTATTGAAGATCAAAAAGAGAGAAGAAGCCATCTAGCTACTAACTATGGACCCAAAGGTCTGTGGTAAACTACTCACGCATCATCGGAAGGGCGGCAAGGATGATGTAGATCCCCTCCGTGATCGAATCCCCCTCCGGCGGAGTGCCGGAAAAGGCCTCCAGATGGGATCTCTCGAGAACAGGAACTTGCGGTGGCGGAAAAAGTATTTTGTGGACTCCTCTTTTGGTTTCCCAATTTTAGAGAATTTATAGAGGTGGAATTAGGTCAAACGGAGGCCAGAGGTGGGCCCACGAGGCACCAGGGCGCGCCACCCCCCTTGGGGCGTGCCCTGGTGGCTCGTGGCCACCTCCTCTGTCTTCTGGCCCTTTCCCGAAGCTTCTAGTGTCACTTATGTCCAGAAAAAAATCTCCAAAAAGTTTTGTGGCATTTGGAAATCGTTTGGTACTGATATTCTGGAAAACCAAAAACAGGCAAAAAACAGCAACTGGCACTGGGCACTAAGTTAATAGGTTAGTCCCAAAAAATGATATATAATTGCTTGTTAATGTATATAAAACATCCAAGATTGATATTATAATAGTATGGAACAATCAAAAATTATAGATACGTTGGAGACGTATCAGTGCGCGCCCCCCAGCTTTGGAGGCGGCGAGCAGTGTGCTTGAGGCGGAGGTATATGCGCCGGTAGGGGTCCGGGTCGTTCACGGCGTTCCAAGCATCCGCCACCGTAGCCTGAAAACCCTCAAGGTTGATCCAAAAATGTTCGATGTGGAAACACTTTGGTCCGGCATGGTGCGGATAGCAGTCTAAGAACAACGGACAGTGGTCCGAGACCGTGGTTGCAAGGCACCGAAGAAGGCAGTGCGGCTGGGTGGAGTCCCAGTCGGAGGTGCATAGGAAGCGGTCGTTGCGAACGAGGGTGGGAGAGTTACGCTCATTGGACCAAGTATAGCGGCGTCCATGCAAGTAAATGTCACGCAGCTCCATATCGGCGATGAAGCAGCGGAAACGGCTTGAGGTGCGCCGGTTAATGCGGCCATTGCTCTTGTCCTCGGCAGAGGACACAAGGTTGAAGTCACCACCGAGGAGCCAAGGACCGGCGCAAGTCTCGCGGGTCTCCTGAAGATCTACCAAGAAAAGTAGCTTGTCGTCGTCATCTTGTGGGCCATAAACCCCGGTGATCCACCACGGGTTCGCGCCGGTGGGGGTAGAGACTAGCGTCGTGATGTGATGCTGGCCAATATAGGGGCTGGAAATGGAGATCTCGCTGCTCCGCCAAGCAAGGAGGATGCCACCACGCGTCCCAATGGATGAGAGAAAGAAAAAGTCCACAAAGTTGGGGCCAAGCGTCTCGATGACAAGGGGCAACGAGAAGGAATCCAACTTTGTTTCCTGGAGACAAACAATGTTAGTGGAAGCAGCGGAGACGACCGATCAAACGGCAGTACGTTTGGCCTTGGAATTCAGGCCACAGACGTTCTAGAAAATAGATTTAAGGTTACACTCCATGAGAAAAGCTGGGTGGTCTAAGGGAAGCTAGTCAGAGCCGAGCTAACTCGTGTCAATGTCGCGCGGTGCCGGGGAAGAGACGGCGCCAAAGATGGTGCCCGAGGGTAGCTGCCACCCGTAGTAATCTGCAAATGCCTGCACCACATCCTCTGCAAGCGGCTGCTCAAACAACTTGATGTAGCGCTCCAAAGTGGCGGGGGAGATGGGCTCATCATTGCGAAGGATCCCAAGCCTGCAGAGTAACACGCGCTTGGCCTTCGCTTCCGAGTGGTCGTGCAAAGTCGCAGCCAGTGGGGTGGCCACACTGGGCGAGAACGGTGTGGCCGCCGCGGACAACTGGCAGGGGCTGCGCAACGAGACAGGTGGGGACGGCACGTCCTTGGGATCAGCCTCCACATCCATTGGCTCCGCTGCGGTAGGAACATCCGCGGTCCCGGTTCTTGTCAGCGCATGGGATGGCTCGGACCAGTTTGAACTGGCCACGTTCTTGCCAGCTAGCGCAGGGGAGGATCCAGAGGCCTCGGGTGGCACGAACACAGGCGAGGCGGGATTAAATGTGGGCGGCGCGGGGGTTGGAGGAGCTGTATGCGAGGCCACAGGTGAAGCAGGATTATCTACATCCGAGGGGGGCCACCATGTCAGCAACAGCAGGGGGCAGGTCCTGTCTGCGGAGGCGCGGTCAAGGGACGTGACCGGGTCGTGGCCTCAACGGGAAAGCGAAGGCGGCTTTTCACCGGGGCCCGCAGAGGGGCGTCAGCCACGGAGGGGTGGGATCCAAGGATCCCCTGCCAACCGCGTGTAACACCCCTATGTAATGAGCTACAGTGATCCTCATGATTATGCTAAGTCATTTTGATTTGCAAGGCTTGATCACATTGGAATCATATCTCATTTCAAATTCCAACTCAAATTGAAATTCAAATATGAGGTGAAAATAAAAGTTCTTCAAATTTGGAAACTAAATAGTTCATAATTTTGGAAATATTCCATAACAATTTATGTTCAGGAAAACAACATCACCTAAATTCCCTAGATTACTCAAACATCATGAAAACAGGGCCAACAGCACCATTTTGACTCTTTTAAATGCAATACAAAATTCAAATGGAATTATATTGCCCCCAAACTTTTTATGGCACTGCCAAATATTGCAACATAATTATTTGGCCAGGTTGCACATTTTTCAAAAGTGATTTGGTGGCCAAACAATTTGCAAAGCAGAATGGAAATGAAAAGCAGAAAAAGAAAAAGGAAAAAGGGCTAGCGGTTACAGTGCTTGTGGGCTTCAAGTCCACAGTAATCGGCCCAGCCCACTCCCCCGCTCGTCTTCCTCCTCCTATTCACGCCGCTCGCAGTCGCCGCGCGCGCGCTCACCGTGCCAGCCCCCCCTCTCCTCTGATCGACAGCGGCCTGCTACAGAGCTTCTGGAGGGGGATAAGGACCCCGCGCGTTCCCCCTGGCAAACCCTAACCCTCTCCCCCTCTCTCTGCCTCGCTCTCCACTCCCTCCCGAGCGCGGCCATGGCCTCGCCGCCGTAAACCTCGCGGCCACCGTCGCCCCTGCGCCTCGCCGTCGTGCCAGAACACTCCGCCGTCGCCTGCTACCCCGTCTGGTGCCGCCAGCTCAAGCTCCTCGCCTCCACAGCGAGCCCTACGACCCCACCTTCCATCTACGGCCGCCGAGATCGCTGTCGCCGCACCGCCTACGTCGAGCCCTCCCCGAGCCCGCTAAGCACATCTGCAGGACCCCAGTGAGCATGGCCTCCTTTCCCCTCTGTTTCCGTCGCCGTTTCCGTGCCGTAGCTCGCCTCGCCGTAGTTGCCATAGCTCGTCTCCGCCGCCGTGCTTGTCGCCGTCGCTGCCGTCGCCGTCGAGCTCAACCGAGCACGGAGTCGTGCTCAGCACGCCCACGCGAACCCAACGCCGCCTCTTACGCGCTTTGCCGTGCCCCGTAGCGCCAATGCCGGAGTCCGCCGCGCTGGTTGCCGCCGTCGTTTTAGGCCGTCTCGGGCCGTGCCACCACCGCAGATCGCCGCGGCTCGCTCCCCTCTTTCCAACACGCTATCGCACGCGATGGGAGACGCTCCGTGGGCGATTTACGACGTCGGCCAATGTGCGCCGCCGCGTTTCGGGCTCGTCGGAGCTACTCCGGCAGCCGGCGCTGGCGTGGCGCCCACGTGGCACGTCCTGGGTCACTGGCAGCTGGGTCCCATGGGCCCAGTTGACCCAGTTGACCAGGTCAACTGCTGACTGGGCTTGCCTAGTCACTTACAGGTGGCCCCCACTTAATTAAAATGATTTTATAAATAAATAAACTGCTAATTAATATGTTAATTTAATCTGTTAGTTAAACAGTCACTGACAGTGGGTCCCACTAGCTAATTAGTTAAATAGTTAATTTAATCTGTTGTTTAAAATATCTAGTCTATGACAGGGGGCCCCACATGTCGGTTTGACCAGTCAATGGTCAAAGTTGACTGCTGTAACACCCTGGATTTTTGCCTTTTTCTTTTATTTGGATTTATTGAATATTTTATTTGCATTTGGGCTTTCCAGTCAATTCTTTTGGACTTACCACTTGGATTTATTTTTGATTTTCTTCCAAGTGGGTTCTTTCATCCATAAACCCTCCCCAGACCTCATCCCTCTCAAAATAACGCCATTGGATATTTTTATGGCATTATATTCATTTTCTCTCTGAAAATGCCCATTTGCTCATATAGCTATGAAGCAACCCCTATTTTTATTGCTCAGAAAATTCCAAGAAAATTCCCAAATATTCTTTGGGTCATGCCTCACCTTCCTATGCAAAAATATCCCATGGTCATTTGGACAATTTCAGCCAGGGAAAATGTTTTTGCTTCTGGTCAGAAAGAGCACTTTGTGAAGCAAGTATATTTTTCCTTGATCCTTTTAAGCTGAAATTTTTACCACTTGACTACCCTTCTGAGTAATGCTTAAACGCCAAATCTCAGCCTCAGATTCCTAGCCATTTGTCCCCAGCTCTTGGAGCAAGTTTCTGTCCAGAAACTTGGCAGCAGGCTCAAGTCATTTCCAGTGAGCCAGATGGCAAGCCAAGCACATTTCTAGGCAAAGCATTGAGAGGACTTCACGTTTGACACGGTTTGGCAGCGCCGAAAGCACCCCGCGTGCCAATGCACGCGGTGACCGCGTGCGGGCAGGGTGCAATGCACGCGCTCTCTGTGCTTTGCCCGTCGGGTCCGATCGGCCGCCGTCCATCCTTCCTCCCCGCGACACCTCTCTGTGTCCCAGCGCCGCAGCCAACTCCCTTGCGCCACCTAACCCTCTCCCTGTTCCTCCCCGACGCCGGAAGCTGCTCGCCGGAAGAGGCCGGAAGCTAGCGGCGGAAACAGTAAGCTCGCGTGCCCGTTTTCCGCGCGTAGTGCGCGCCACAGTGGCCGCACGCGTGCACCGCGTCGCCCTGTGCTCCTCTACTTCACCCCCATGCCAAGCCCGTGCTTATCCTCCCCTCTCCTCCCCTGCAGCTCAACTCCGGCGGACACCCGAGAGCGGGCGAGCTCCGCCTATAAATAGCAGCCTCCCCGACTCGTTTTGAGCACCGCTCCCACCTCACATGGCCACAAGCTTCTCCCTCTCAAGCGCGGGAAGGCCGGGAGGGCCTCTCGCCACCGTTGATCGCCGGAGACAGCCGCGGATCCCCCTCCATCGTGCACTCATTCTAGTCCACCCCAGCTCCAACCTTTGCCACCCCCGAGACCGTAGGAACCTCCTAAGCACGACGGTGCCAAGAGCTCGCCGGATTGTCGCCGGAATCACCGAGTCCGATCAGCTCCGCCGCCGCCGTCTCTAGAGAGGAAGATTCCGACGCCGTCCGTCCACCCCCGCCGCCATTTCGGGTACGTGCGTGCTCGCCGTAACGCAATGAATCCATCCCGACCAACTCCGGCAGCCGGCGCGGACTCCTCGCCGGAGTATCGACGGCGAGAGCGCCGCTCTCTCTGTTCCCTTCCTCTCTCCAGTTAACCCTGACAGCGGGGCCCGCCTGTCGGCCTCTCTCTCTCGCTCCCGAAGCAGTACGAGTGGAGGCGTATTCGCTGAATGCGCCTTCGACGTGGCTATTTCTGGATTTTCGGTTTAAATCATTTAAATGGAAATTTTGACCAGATTCTATCCAACTTTGACCAGTTATAACTTTTAATCTATAAGTCCAATTGAGTTGATTCTTTTTGCTACTGGTTTGTAAAATTCCAAAGTTTCTGTACGCTAGGCAGTGCCCCAAGAACGGCAAGCCAACAGCCAACCTGAAGCCTCAAGTCAACTCTGTGGGGCAATTCCCCAAACGAAGGTATATTCAAGGGCAAGTTCATCACATCTCCGCCGAAGAAGCCTCTGAAGTTCCCGATGTGGTCATTAGTATGTTTCCTGTTAATGACATACCTGCAACCATTTTATTCGATTCCGGGGCTTCCCATTCTTTTATTTCGCGGAGTTTTGTTGCCCAACATCGCCTTTCCTATACTCTTTTGGACAAAGTTATGGTGGTACAATCCCCCGGATCCAGGCTCAGGACAAATATTGTATGCCGAGGACTGAAGATATCAATCAATGGAGTCATCTTCCCCGCATCCCTAGTATCCATTGAGTCTCCCACATTGGATATTATCTTGGGGATGGATTGGTTGACAAGACACCAGGTTTGCATCAACTGCGCAACAAGAGAAGTCACGCTAATGAATCCCTCGGGCCAGTCCGCTCGATTCTATGCCGGTCGAGCCATACCTAAAAAGGGGATGGTTTATGCTGCCATTACTACAGAAATGAATCTAGTCCCAGTGGTCTGTGAGTTCCCAGATGTGTTTCCAGATGAATTGCCAGGCATGCCACCTGATCGAGAGCTTGAATTTTCAATCGAGCTTGTGCCTGGGACAGCACCCATTTACAAGAAATATTATCGAATGCCTTCGTCTGAACTAGTGGAGTTGAAGAAACAAATAGATGAGATGCTCCAAAAGGGATATATTCGCCCCAGTTCATCTCCTTGGGGTGCACCTGCAATATTTGTGGGCAAAAAAGATGGCAGTCTCCGAATGTGTGTTGACTACCGTGCTCTCAATGACGTCACACTCAAGAATAAATACCCGCTGCCCAGAATTGATGATTTGTTCGATCAACTCAGTGGAGCTCAAGTGTTCTCCAAGATCGACTTGCGCACCGGGTATCACCAGCTGAAAATCAGAAAAGAGGATATCCCCAAGACAGCATTCACCACCAGATACGGGCTGTACGAGTATACGGTCATGTCATTTGGGCTGACCAACGCCCCTGCATTTTTCATGCACATGATGAACAAGGTGTTCATGGACTTCGTGGACAAGTTTGTAGTGGTGTTCATTGATGACATCCTCATATATTCCAAAAGTGAAGAAGAGCACAAGCAGCATCTCCGCGCAGTGTTGGAACGATTACGCGCTCATCAACTATACGCCAAGTTCAGCAAATGCGAATTTTGGCTTAAGGAAGTGGGATTCCTTGGGCATACTCTTTCCGCTCAAGGAGTGGCAGTGGATCAAAGCAAAGTCATAGAAGTCCTGAAATGGAGGACACTTGTTTCAGTAACAGAAATCAGGAGTTTCTTGGGTCTAGCAGGCTATTACCGTCACTTCATCGAAAGCTTCTCAAAGATTGCCAAGCCAATGACTGAACTACTCAAGAAGAATCAGAAGTTTATATGGACGGAAGCATGTGAGAACAGTTTCAATGAACTCAAGACCCGGTTGACCACCGCTCCAGTGTTGACTCTACCAGATATCTACCAGAGCTTCGACATCTATTGCGACGCATCCAGGCGTGGCATTGGGTGTGTGCTTATGCAAGATGGAAAGGTCGTGGCCTATGCATCAAGACAGCTCCGACCCCATGAGGAAAATTATCCTACCCATGACTTAGAGATGGCAGCTGTGGTTCATGCCTTAAAGATTTGGAGGCATTACATCATTGGAAAACGATGCCAAATCTACACCGACCACAAGAGTCTCAAATATATATTCACGCAACCGGACTTGAACCTCCGACAGCGAAGATGGCTTGAGTCGGTCAAAGACTATGACCTAGGTATCAACTACCACCCAGGAAAAGCAAATGTGGTCGCCGATGCCCTCAGTCGCAAACTGGCTACCACAAACTCATTAATCGAGCGTCTGCACCCAGCCCTTCAAGAAGAAATAACGCAGCTCAATATGACCTTGTGTGATGCAATTTGCTCGGTCACCCTGGAAGTAACCCCTACTCTGGAAGACGAAATCCGAAAGGCTCAACCTGGTGACCCAATTTTGCTCAGGGTAATGACCCAAGTACGAGAAGGGAATACGCCAGATTTCAACATTGATGACAAAGGTACACTTCGATTTCGAGATCGAGTCTGTGTACCGGACCTCGGGGACTTAAAGCAGAAGATTCTGAAGGAAGCTCATGAGTCCGCATACTCTATTCATCCTGGGGGCACTAAAATGTATCAAGACTTAAAGCAAACATTCTGGTGGGAAGGTATGAAGAAAGATATCGCTTATTACGTCGCCTGTTGTGATATATGCAACAAGGTGAAGGCTGAACACCAGAAACCAGCCGGTCTACTTCAACCCTTACCCGTTCCACAATGGAAGTGGGACGATATCTGCATGGACTTTATCGTGAGATTACCCAGAACCCCACGAGGTAATAACGCCATATGGGTCGTGGTCGACATGCTTACCAAGGTGGCCCACTTTATTCCAATCAGGACCACCTACCGTGCAGATCAACTCGCTCAACTCTACGTGTCCAGGATTGTCAGTCTGCATGGGGTACCCAGGACTATCACTTCAGACCGAGGATCTTTGTTTACCTCGGCATTCTGGCTACGTCTACACCAAGCCTTGCGAACCGCTTTAAAGCATAGCACCGCTTATCACCCGCAGACAGATGGGCAGACAGAGCGGGTAAACCAAATCCTGGAGGACATGTTTCGGGCGTGCGCTCTTGCACATGGACCCAAATGGGAAGACAGTCTGCCGTACGCTGAGTTCTCTTACAACAATGGTTATCAGACTAGCCTCAAGATGTCACCTTTTGATGAACCCGAATATGCCCACCATGTAGCTGTCACATGCCCACAACACTGCAAACATGAAACCTTCCCCTCCGGTTCATCTGTCTGACAGATGCCTAAAGCCGGGAAAATATCCCCAGATATTTTCCCGCTCTGTCTCTAACGTGTAGCACTGCGATAGGTCACCACCAGCACTACATACTGCCATGCCATGCATCTGTGTTGCATTGTTTGCTTTTATTTATTGTTTCTTCCCCCCTTCTTTCCGGTAGACCCCGAGACCGACGCTGCTGCCGAGTACGACGACGCCCCTGACGACCAGACCTTTTCAGCAAAGCTTCCAGGCAAGCAACCCCCCCCCCCCTTGATCATTCCAATATCGCCTATTCTTTCTCTCCCATGCTTGCATTAGAATTTGCTACTGTAATTGATTGCTCCTATTATGATGCATAGCCTATTTTTGTAACCTGCTGTTGTTACTTTACCTGTCATCCTAAACTGCTTAGAATTGGTTGGTTAGTGATCCATCAGTGACCCCTCACCCTTGTCCCTGTTGCCCCGCTTTGTTACCAGTGCCTCGATCATTGTGATCGATGTGCAGAGCCCGACACATCACCGCACCTTCCCCTTAGTTGCACGACACTACAGAGCTACTATCGAGTGATGAGGGTGATACCTCCTAACTCACTCCTGATGAAATCTCTGTAGCGTAGCTAGTCGGATGTGAGTCACCGAGGGTGATTCCTCTTTCACCACCTCCGATGATGCCTCTGTCGTGCAACCCCTCAAGTGTGAACCCATCGAGGGTGATTCCTCTGGGTTCACCTTGATGAATACATCGAGTAGGAATCCAACGAGGGTGATTCCTCGGATTCCCCCTTGATGTGATGAACACATGGATACCTTCACTTTTACTTCAGTACCTTATTGGAGGCGGGTCGACCCCGAGGGGTACCCGCGAGAAATGTGGAGTCGGGTTGACCGTGAGGGTACCCGCGAGATAATTACGTGGCCCTTGCCGTAAGTCCACGAGACGGGGCGACGGGACCACAGATCGTGGATCGCTGATTGTCACCGCGAGCTCCCAGCACACTAATGGGTTAGGATATGTGATCTGAGTAGGCCTATGGCCTTTTCGCACTAACCACCACGCGGGAATAAGTATGGGCACTCGGCATCGTATGATTCTTCCGAAAGCTCTCAGATGTCAGCAATTGAGTGGCGCGCGCCGGGTTGGACAGGGAAAGCCTGCGCTTGTATTAAGGGGGCTAGGTCTGCTCCCGACCGCGTTCGCAATGCGCAGGTTTGCAAAGGATGATTGGCCCATGACCCCTTCACATTTAGGAGTTAGACCGGCATGTTGGCCTCTCTGTTGAGCCTAGGTAGGACTACGGTGTGTCGATCAGCCGAGGCCGGGCATGAACCGATGAAAGTGTGCCCGGCCAGAGTTAATCGAGCGTGTTGGGCAAGTTGGTGCACCCCTGCAGGGAAGTATATCTATTCGAATAGCCGTGTCCACGGTAACAGGACGCTCGAAAAATATCCCGATCTTCTACAACTAGAACTGGAACTTGTGATGTTTAAATATGTTAGCTCCGGGATCACTTTCTCGCAGGGGTCGAGGAAGGATCTCTGGGCGTTGTTACTACTTGCTTACTACTTTACTATGTACTAATCTACACTCTTCTAATGCTGCAAGATGTTGCAAGTTACTAGTCTTCGATAGGCTAGGCACTCTCTCTATTCTGGCACTTCTGCAGTTCAGTCCACAGATACAGCCCCACTTTGATACCGATGCATAAATAGAATAGTTTTGATTTAAGTCTTGCGAGTACTTTGGATGAGTACTCACGGTTGCTTTGCTCCCCTTTTTCCCCATACCCGTTTGCTGCGACCAGATGGCGAAGCCCCGGAGCCAGCTGCCCCAGTCGACGACTACTACTACCCCTCCGGCGGAGATTACTACTACGTGGAGACCACCGATGACCAGGAGTAGATAGGAGGCACCCAGGCAGAAGGCCTGCGCCTTTTCGATCAGTGTCGTTGTTTTGCTCAGCCATCTTAAGGCAGACTTGTTTAACTTTGTGTCTGTACTCAGATACTAATGCCTCCACTGATGCTTGTTGATAACCCACAAGTATAGGGGATCAATTGTAGCTTTTTCGATAAATAAGAGTGTCGAACCCAACGAGGAGCTAAAGGTAGAATTAATATTCCCTTCAAGTTCTATCGACCACCGATACAACTCTACGCACGCTTAACGTTCGCTTTACCTAGAACAAGTATAAAACTATTTTGTAGATGATAGGATAGGTTTGCAAGAATAAAACTAGAAGTACTTTGCGAGAATAAAACTACGAGTAATTTGCAAGATAATAAAAGTTAGTTGTTTAGTAGAAAGCTTTTGTAACACAAGAGAATGATTTGTCCCTAGGCAATCGATAACTAGACCGGTAATCATTGTTGCAATTTTATATGAGGGAGAGGCATGAGCTAACATACTTTCCGTACTTGGATCATATGCACTTATGATTGGAACTCTAGCAAGCATCCGCAACTACCAAAGATCATTAAGGTAAAACCCAACCATAGCATTAAGTATCAAGTCCCCTTTACTCCCATACGCAACAACCCCCTTACTCGGGTGTAAGCTTCTGTCACTCTAGCCGCCCACCGTAAGAGAATTATGAACGTATTGCAACACCCTACAGCGGGAATCCCTCACGCTTGCGCGACATGGAGGGCACCATAGGACAGCACCAAAATAAAACATACAACTCAAACCAATCACGATCATCAATCAACCCATAGGACAAAACGAATCTACTCAAACATCATAGGATGGCCACAAATCATTGGATAATAATATGTAGCATTAAGCACCATGTTTAAGTAGAGATTACAGCGGGGAGAAGAGGTGTTACACCACTGCATAGAGGGGGAGAGAGTTGGTGTTGACGGCGGCGAAGTTGTTGGTGTAGATCGCCGTCACGATGTTTGCCCCGGCGGCGTTCCGGCGCCACCGGGAGAGAGGGGGAGAGAGCCCCCCTCCTTCTTATTCTTCCTTGGCCTCCCCCCTAGATGGGAGGAGAGTTTCCCCTCTGGTCCATGGCTGCCATGGTGGCGGAGGGGCAGGGGCCCCTCCTAGATTGGATCTCTCTCTCTGTTCTCTTCTGTTTTGCGTTCCTGGTTTCTGGCCTTTCACCGTTTCTTAAATTCCCGGAGATCCATAACTCCGATTGCGCTGAAATTTTAACACGATTTTTTCCGGATATTAGCTTCCTTGCGCCCGAATAATAGCACCAATCGACCTACGAGGGCCTCACGAGGCACCACGGCGCGCCTGGCCCCCCCTGGCGCGCCGTGGTGCCTCGTGGGGCCCACGAGCACCGCCTTGCGTTGATTCCACCTCCCAAAAATCACATATATTCCAAAATAATTCTCCGTAAAAATTTATTGCATTTGGACTTCATTTGATATGAATTTTCTGTGAAACAAAAAACAAGCAAAAAACAGGAACTGGCACTAGGCACTGGATCAATATGTTAGTCCCAAAAATAATATAAAATGTTGCCAAAAATATGTGAAAGTTGTAGAATATTGGCATGAAACAATCAAAAATTATAGATACGAAGGAGACGTACCAGCATCCCCAAGCTTAATTCCTGCTCGTCCTCGAGTAGGTAAATGATAAAAAAAAGATAGTTTTTTATGTGGAATGCCACCTAGCATAATCTTGATCATAAAATCTAATAATGGCATGAATATAAAGACACGAGTGATTCAAAGCAATAGTCTATAATTTGATATAAAGACATCAATACTCAAGCATACTAACAAACAACCATGTCTTTCAAAATATCAATGCTAAAGAAAGTTATCCCTAGCCCATTATGCTCAGTCATTGATCCATTCATGAAACACACTCAACATTAACTACACCCAATGCACAAGTATCACAATAGTGCTCTCCAGTTGGTGATTTATAAGAGAAGATGGAGACTCAATAAAAATAAAAATGCATAAAAGTAAATAGATAGGCCCTTCGCAGAGGGAAGCAGAGATTTGCAGAGGTGCCAGAGCTCAAAGCTTAAATTAGAGAGATAAAATTGTTTTTGAGAGGCATGCTTTTCCTGTCAACGAAAACGACTGAGAATTCCCAATATTTTCCATGCTAGACACATCATAGGCGGTTCCCAAACAGAAAATAAAGTTTATTTCCTTTCCACCATTCTTTCACAATCCATGGCTAGCCGTGTCCACGGGTGCCCTCCATACCAACACTTTCCAAGCAATTTTGTTGTTATTAGTTTTTGATTCATTATGGGACTGGGCATCCCTATTACCAGCCACTCTCTCGTGCAATGACAAGTGAATAAACACTCATCGTGAGAATAACACACCTAGCATGGAAAATATTGGCCACCCCCTGCCGCTTCATGAGCAGTACGGGCACAGAAAACAAAAAATTATTTTGAAAATTTTAGAGTTGGCACATGCAAATTTACTTGGAACGGCATTGAAATACCGCATATAGGTAGATATGGTGGACTCATTTGGCACAGCTTGGGTTTAAGGAATTTGGATGCACAAGCAGTATTCCCGCTTAGTACAAATGGAGGCTAGCAAATAGATTGAGAAGCAACCAACCAGAAAACGAAAACAGTCATAAGCATGCATTGAGAGTAACTAACACTGAATAATTCACCATAAGTAGGATATAACTTCGTTGCATAACTATTGACTCTACGTGCATGCATAGGGAATCACAAACCTTAACACAAATATTCTTACTAAATCACAATTACTCACTAGCATAACTCACATATTATCATCTCCATATCGCAAAACTATTGCAAGGAATCAAACATATCATATTCAGTGATCTACAAGGTTTATGTAGGATTTTCTGACTAACCATGTGAATGACCAATTCCTGTTGACTCTCTAAATAGATATAAGTGAAGCAAGAGAGTTTAATTCTTTCTACAAAAGACCATACTCTAACAAATATAAGTGAAGCAAAAGAGCATTCTACAAATAACGGTTTTCTATATGAAGAGAAACAGGCATCCAAACTTCAAATGATATAAGTGAAGCACATGAAGCATTCTATAAAGCCATACTCAAAAGATATAAGTGAAGCGCATGAACCATTCTATAAATCAACCAAGGACTATCTCATACCAGCATGGTGCATAAAATAAAAAGGAAAAATAAACACAAAAGACGCTCCAAGAATTTACGCATATCATGTGAACAAAACAAAAACCGAAACATACCGATACTTGTTGAATAAAGATGGGATGCCTTCCGGGGCATCCCCAAGCTTAGACGCTTGAGTCTCCTTGAATATTTACTTGGGGTGCCTTGGGCATCCCCAAGCTTGAGCTCTTGCCTCTCCTCATTCTTCTCATATCAATACCTCCTCGATCTTTGAACACTTCATCCACACAAAACTTAACAAAACCTTCGTGAGATCCATTAGTATAATAAAGCAAATCACTACTTTAAGTACTGTTGCAAACCCATTCATATTTTATTTTTGCATTGTACCTACTGTATTCTAACTTCTCCATGGCTTATACCTTCCGATACAATCCATAGTTTCATCAAAACAAGCAAAACAATGCATCAAAAACAGAATCAGTCAAAAATAGAACAGTCTGTAGCAATCTGAATATTGACAATACTTATGTAACTCAAAAAATTCTAAAAAATTAGGAAAAAATAACAAATTTGCATAGCATTACTGTGTAAAAATTTCAGAATTTTTGCATGTTCCAGTAAAAAATTTAAATTCACGCACTACAGCAAAAGTTTCTGTTTTTGCACTGCACATACCAAACAAGCAATTTAAACATCCTAACGGTAAATCTTGGCACGTTATTTTTATAATACAATGGATTTGTACAAGGGGATAATTATTTTGTTGAAAAGTTTCTTTAATTCAAGATTTGCAAAGTTTCCATGGGCATGAACAAAGTTCAAGGAGCTCCCCCACTTCAACGGTGCTCGTCTTTCTTACTTTCACTTTCCTTTTTAAAAAGTTTTAGTTTCCCCACTATATTTTTTTATTTTTAAACTTTATAAAATAACTCAACAGAAATAAATGACTCTCTAAAACTTCCGGGTTGTCTCCCTTGCAGCGCTTTCTTTAAAGCCATTAAGCTAGGCATAAAGTGCTCAAGTAATTGATCCACCCGGATCCCAAGGTATATCAAAGCCAATTTTAAATAACAATGATTTGTAATTTAGTAGTGAGCACAAAGCAACATATATCATGCAATTACGAATTCTAACTCTCTTCCTATGCATCGGCATGTCATAAAAGAACAATTCATGCACATCAAGTAAAGGCCAATGCATAGTATAAACAGTTTCTTGCAATTTTATCGTATTGGAAACATAGAGAGGTGGAGTTGTAGTTCCTCTCTCATAATAATTGCAAGTAGGATCAGCAAGCACATGCATATTATATCCATCAAAATCATCATGTGTAGTAGTAAAACGCAACCCATCAATATAATCCTTAATAAGCACAAACTTCTCCGATATAGTGTAGTTTGGAGAATTCAAAAAGATAATAGGACTATCATGTGTGGGTGCAATAGCAACAATTTCATGTTTAACATAAGGAACTATAGCAAGTTCATCTTCATAAGCATAATTCAAATTGGCATCATGGCCACAAGCATAGCAAGCATCAATTTCATCAAAAAGGGATATTTCAAACGAATCAAAGGGATCATAGCAATCATCATAGCATTCATCCTTTGGTAAGCATGAAGGGAAATTAAACAATGTATGAGATAAAGAGTTACTCTCATCAGAAGGTGGTCACGGGTGATCAATCTGCTCTTCCTCCTTTTGTTCTTCGCTCTCCTCCTCAATTTTTTCATCTAATGAGCTCACAGTGTCATCAATTTCTTCTTCCATAGGTTCCTGCAAAATATTAGTCTCTTCTTGGACAGCAGAGGTGTCCTCAATATATTCTTTAACATAAGCATTAGAAGCATAGTTTTCATAGCAATATTTAAGTATGGCAAAATTTTCAGATTTGTAAAGAGTAGCATCACACTTTTCAATCAAAGAAGCAATTTCATATGCACCCTTAAAAGCAACAAAATCTTCAATTTGTTCAATATCATAGCAACTATAAGCACCTTTGGCATAAGAAGATAAGATTCCATTATCCTTAAACTCACATTGGTACTGAAGGTGTTTTTTAGGGTTTTCAGAACAACAAGTAAAATCATGTATTTCACATAAATTCCAAGCATAGCAATGCATAGTATTAATTTGATGCCATAAAAGTTTCCCTTTTTGAGATAAGTGGTGTCGCACAAAATGAGCATGCTCATCTAATGATTTTCCCTCAACTAATCTAGTTGGGTTTTTAGCACGAGCACAAAGGGGTCGAAGATGATCCAAGTAGAAAGCTTCAGCAGTATGATAGATTTTGGGTGGTTCTTCAACCATTGGTTTAGCAGGTACAACTAATTTTTTTGGTATTTTACGTTTCCTACCCATAACTAAAGATAGAAAACAAGAGCACAAAATAAAAACTACTTAGTGATAAAGCAAACAAGCACACACGAGAATATCAACCCCATGCAATTGCTCCCCGGCAACGGCGCCAGAAAAAGGTCTTGATAACCCACAAGTATAGGGGATCAATTGTAGCTTTTTCGATAAATAAGAGTGTCGAACCCAACGAGGAGCTAAAGGTAGAATTAATATTCCCTTCAAGTTCTATCGACCACCGATACAACTCTACGCACGCTTAACGTTCGCTTTACCTAGAACAAGTATAAAACTATTTTGTAGGTGATAGGATAGGTTTGCAAGAATAAAACTAGAAGTACTTTGCGAGAATAAAACTACGAGTAATTTGCAAGATAATAAAAGTTAGTTGTTTAGTAGAAAGCTTTTGTAACACAAGAGAATGATTTGTCCCTAGGCAATCGATAACTAGACCGGTAATCATTGTTGCAATTTTATATGAGGGAGAGGCATGAGCTAACATACTTTCCGTACTTGGATCATATGCACTTATGATTGGAACTCTAGCAAGCATCCGCAACTACCAAAGATCATTAAGGTAAAACCCAACCATAGCATTAAGTATCAAGTCCCCTTTACTCCCATACGCAATAACCCCCTTACTTGGGTGTAAGCTTCTGTCACTCTAGCCGCCCACCATAAGAGAATTATGAACGTATTGCAACACCCTACAGCGGGAATCCCTCACGCTTGCGCGACACGAAGGGCACCATAGGACAGCACCAAAATAAAACATACAACTCAAACCAATCACGATCATCAATCAACCCATAGGACAAAACGAATCTACTCAAACATCATAGGATGGCCACAAATCATTGGATAATAATATGTAGCATTAAGCACCATGTTTAAGTAGAGATTACAGCGGGAAGAAGAGGTGTTACACCGCTGCATAGAGGAGGAGAGAGTTGGTGTTGACGGCGGCGAAGTTGTTGGTGTAGATCGCCGTCACGATGTTTGCCCCGGCGGCGTTCCGGCGCCACCGGGAGAGAGGGGGAGAGAGCCCCCCTCCTTCTTCTTCTTCCTTGGCCTCCCCCCTAGATGGGAGGAGAGTTTCCACTCTGGTCCATGGCTGCCATGGCGGCGGAGGGGCAGGAGCCCCTCCTAGATTGGATCTCTCTCTCTGTCCTCTTCTGTTTCGCGTTCCTGGTTTCTGGCCTTTCACCGTTTCTTAAATTCCCGGAGATCCATAACTCCGATTGCGCTGAAATTTTAACAAGATTTTTTTTCCGGATATTAGCTTCCTTGCGCCCGAAGAATAGCACCAACCGACCTACGAGGGCCTCACGAGGCACCACGGCGCGCCTGGCCCCCCCTGGAGCGCCCTGGTGCCTTGTGGGGCCCACGAGCACCGCCTTGCATTGATTCCACCTCCCAAAAATCACATATATTCCAAAATAATTCTCTGTAAAATTTTATTACATTTGGACTTCGTTTGATATGGATTTTCTGTGAAACAAACAACAAGCAGAAAACAGGAACTGACACTAGGCACTGGATCAATATGTTAGTCCCAAAAATAATATAAAATGTTGCCAAAAATATGTGAAAGTTGTAGAATATTGGCATGAAAATCAAAAATTATAGATACGAAGGAGACGTATCACTTGTATGACTCGAGCTTATGTATTCGAGCCCTCGAGGCCCCTGGCTTGTAATATAAAGCTTGTATGACTTTTATTTGTGTTTAGAGTTGTGTTGTGATATCTTCCCGTGAGTCTCTGATCTTGATCGTGTGCATTTGCGTGTATGATTAGTGCACGATTAAGTCGGGGGCGTCACAAGTTGGTATCAGAGCCGACTGCCTGTAGGAACCCCCCTTTCCAACTCCTTGGCCGAAGTTGAGTCTAGTCTTTGAAAATGATTTTACTAACATGGCTGTGTGGCTTACGGGCCCACGTCGCCAATGGGTGGTATTAGGATCTTTTATTTCTCTTCCTTACTCTGGGATTCTGATCTCTCTTCTATTCGGGTTAAAGATTTTACTAACTCTGACATTAGGTTCTCGTGTTCACATTCCCCCGGAGAGCTGGATTATCTGCAAACATTTCTTTCCAATGCTATCATATGCTTCTCACACTGTCATTTGACATCTTGCACTCCTTTGTTCCAGATGCGTCCCGCAAGATAGCTCATGCGCCAGACTATGGCTGTTGATGCAACTGGGTCCCTGCTATCCTGGTCGACCTCTTGACCAGGCTGGGATATCGCTGGTACCCCGAGTACACTGTTTACGAGGACTACCGCGAGTTCAACCAGGAGCAGTACCACGCTGTGGTTCGTATCTTTGATCGGCAGAACAACTCCATCACTGAGTTGCACACCTTCCATGGTGTTGGAGTGACTATTGACATGGCAGTCCATGATGCTGCCTATACTGCTATTGCCCGTCTCCGTGGAGAGCACAGTCGCTTGGAGGAGACTGGGTTCAGATACATCCCGTATGCCCCCGTTGGGGACGAGACTGGATACTACACTGCTATCTGTACTCCTTACGTGCCGCGTCGTTATGACCCGCAGGTTCTGGTTCAGTACACACAGGCTCTGGATCGCACTGCTCGAGCTCTTGCTGTCGAGTTGTACGCCACTCGTGCTCGTCTTTACGACGCTCTGACACAGTTGCTGCCAGCAGTTAGTGCAGGGATACATCCAGAGTACATCCTTTACCCGTGCAGGACAGAGATACCACCAGGTCTTGAGTGGCCTGCTGTTGGAGGTTGTACTCCTCCATGTGGTCCTCTTCTTCCAGTTCGGGACCAGGTTCTGCACCAGAGTGTTCATGGAGCGCAGGATCCTTATATCGAGGGTACCCTGCGTCGTCACTTGCAGCTGTCTGGCTTCAGTGGTTTTCTCCGACATTGATGTAGCTATCGCTATGTCCCGTTGTTGTATCCCTCCACCGCGTGCCTGCATGCCGCCTAGTGTGTCTAGCCTTCCTTTCCGTGTTGTAACGCTGGCTTGTAACCGAATCTATGTATGGATCTGTATGTCATGTTTGACTATGTTGATGTATCTATTGCAGTTCCTTTTGTTGTGCATGTTACTTCATGAACGATTCCATACAACTGCAATACTCGTTGCTAAACTGCCCCTGCTGAATTTTAGCAGGATGGTTAGACCCGCAGGTCATGGCCGTGGTGCCAACAATCCACCACCGCCCAACTATATGGCTGGAATGATGCAGCAGTTTGAATTGAACCGCCAATTCATACAAGGTATTATGGATCAGTTTCCCCGTCCAAATGCCAACCAGCAGCCAGCCTCAATAACTTTGCAAGAGTTTGTGCGCCTCAATCCAACTGTCTTTCGCAACTCAGTGCAGCCACTTGATGCTGACGACTGGCTCCGTGACATCACTTACGAGATGGAGTCATCCAATGTTGCCCCTGCCAGCTATGTCACTTTCGCATCCTACTTTCTGAAGGGCCCCGGAGCTCAATGGTGGGACAGTCACAGGCATACCCTAGCTGCTAGAACTATCATCACTTGGGTGGAGTTCCAAGCTGGTTTCCGTGCCTGCTACATTCCTCAGGGAGTCATGGACCGAAAGAAGCGTGAGTTCCGCAATCTCTCTCAGGGCAGCAAGACTGTAGAAGCTTATCAGCGGGAGTTTCTTGAGTTATCCCGCTATGCTGAAGAGGATATTACTACTGATGCCCGCAGACAGGAGAAGTTCCGTGAAGGGCTCAACCCTGATATCAAGCTGACACTTCTTGCTCAAGACTTCGCTGACTTTGCCACCCTGGTGAACAAGGCTATACAGGTTGAGACTAGTCTGAAGGATCACAAGGACGCGCTCAAGCGCACCCGTGAGGCGGGCTCATCTTTGGGCTCGTCTTCCCAGAAGCGCCGTATCTGGATTCCTCACTGCATGTACCATCCGACTGTTCCTGCTCCAAGGCCGTCGTATGCTGCACCTCGTCTGCCTCCTCCACCTCTGAGGTAGCCAAGACCTCAAGCTCCACTACTTTGAGCTCCTGCTCTCCGTCCCGAAGACGGGCTCTGCTTCAAGTGTGGCCGTCCAGGTCACCGTAGCAGAGACTGCACTCAGAACCAGAATCAACTTGTGCTTCCGCCAGCTGGCCGTGGAAATGGCCGTGGCAACAACCAGCTCCGCAACAACAATGCCAGACCTTCTTATGGTCGTGGTCAAGCTTATCATGTTGATCTGAATGAAGCTCAAGATCAACCTGCTACTGTGCTGGGTACTCTTCTTGTTAATTCAATACCAGCTTCTGTTTTATTTGATTCAGGAGCATCGCATTCATTCATATCAGAAACTTTTGCATGCATGCATGGCATTAAATATGAGGAGATGAACATCCCACTAGTGGTAAACACTCCCGCGGGCCAATGTCAAACCACCATGGTTAGCCACAACGTTACCGTTGAAATTGAAGGGTTGGAATCAAAAACGTTCCAGTCGTTCGTGACTTCCAAGATGTCTTTCTGGAAGAACTTCCAGGAGTACCCCCTGTTAGAGCTGTCGAGTTTGTTATCGACTTGAAACCAGGCACTACTCCTATTGTGAAGCGTCCCTACAAGATGCCGCCGCATGAACTCCTTGAGCTTAAGGAGGAAATCGACAAATCACTTCGCAAGGGTTTCATTCGTGCAAGTTCCTCTGCCTGGGGAGCACCTTCTCTCTTTGTCAAGAAGAAAGATGGTACGAACCGATTGGTCCAAGATTACCGACCGATTAACCAGACCACAATTCAGAACAAGTATCTGCTTCCTCGGATCAACGATCTGTATGATCAACTGGATGGTTCCTCAGTATTCTCTAAACTCGACTTGAGGTTGGGTTATCAGCAGATCCGAGTACGCGAATAGGATATCCCGAAGACCGCTTTCGTTACTCGCTATGGTTCATACGAGTACACCGTCATGTCCTTTGGTTTAACTAATGCTCCAGCAACGTTCTCTCGCTTGATGAATTATATCTTCATGGATTACCTCGACAAGTTCGTCGTGGTTTATCTGGATGATATCTTGATATTTTCCAAGAATAAGGAAGAACATGCTGAACACCTTCGTCTTGTGCTAGAAAAGCTTCGAGAGCATCAGCTGTATGCCAAGTATTCCAAGTGTGAATTCTGGTTATCCGAAGTGACCTACCTTGGTCATGTAATATCCAAAGATGGTATTGCTTTCAACCCAGAACGGGTTCAGGCTATTCTTGACTGGACTCCTCCGAAGAATGTCAAGCAAGTCAAGAGTTTTCTCGGACTCGCAAGCTATTGCCGTCGATTTGTCGAGAACTTTTCCAAGATTGCCAAGCCCTTGACCAACCTGCTTCACAAAGGCGTTAAGTTTGAGTGGACAGACAAATGTCAGGAAAGTTTTCAAACACTCAAGGACAAGTTGACATCTGCCCCAGTGCTTGCTCCTCCGAATTCTCGCAAGGAATTCGTCATTTATTGCGACGCCTCTCGCCAAGGATTAGGCTGTGTCCTGATGCAAGAGCGCAAAGTGATTGCTTATGCCTCACGACAGTTGCATCCTCATGAAGAAAACTACCCAGTGCATGATCTCGAACTTGCTGCAGTTATCTATGCACTAAAGTTGTGGCGACATTACCTTCTCGGTAATCGTTGCGAAATCTACACTGACCATCAAAGTCTGAAGTATCCGTTTACTCAGCCGGATCTGAATCTCCGTCAACAGAGGCGGATGGAAGCAATCACGGACTATGACTGCGGTATTTCATATACCCCTGGCAAGGCTAATGTAATGGCAGATGCTTTGAGTCGCAAGTCTTATTGCAACAATCTCATGGTTCAGCGAGCTCAACCCCAACTTTATGAAGAACTTCGCAAGTTGAACCTCTACATTGTTCCTCAGGGTTCTCTTAATACCTTGGTTCTGCAACCAAATCTTGAGAAAGCTGTTAAGTCTGCGCAAGCAAAAGACGCTGAAGTTGATCAGATGAAAAGGGATCTTGTCCTTGAAAAGGTTAGAGATTTCTCGCTTGCTGAAGATGGAACCTTGAACTTCAGAGATCGCATTGTGGTACCTCGGTTCGAGCTTATGAAGGACAAGGTTATGAAGGAGGCACATGATACCCCACTGTCTATTCATCCGGGTAGCACCAAGATGTATCATGATCTCCGTCAAAGGTACTGGTGGTCTAAAATGAAGCAAGACATTGCTCGCTATGTTGCCAAATGTGACGTTTGCCGTCGCGTTAAGGCAGAACATCAGAAGCCTGCTGGAAATTCTGCAACCGCTCCCTATTCCTGAATGGAAATGGGATAAGGTTCAAATGGTTCTCATTACTGGCCTTCCCAGGTCACAAAAGGGTCATGATGCTATTCTTGTCATCATCGACCAACTCTCCAAAGTTGCACATTTTCTGCCAGTCAAGGAGACGATCACTGCTAGTCAGTTAGCAGATTTGTATATCTCTAGAATTGTATCACTCCATGGTATTCCCAAGGAGATCAGTTCAGACCGTGGCTGCCTTTTCACCTCAAAGTTCTGGGCAAGTTTCCAAGAAGCTATGGGAACTCATATGACCTGGAGCTCAGCTTATCACCCCTAGTCCCAAGGCCAGGTTGAACGAGTTAATCAAGTACTTGAAGATATGCTGCTTTCTTGTGTCATATCATTTGGCAAGAAGTGGGAGGAATCTCTCCCGTATGCTGAATTCTCGTACAACAACAGCTATCAAGATAGCTTGAAGATGGCCCCCTTCGAGGTACTTTATGGACGTAAGTGTCGAACCCCTCTGAATTGGTCAGAAACTGGGGAACGGCCGCTCATTGGACCGGATATTATCCAACATGCTGAAGAGCAAGTCCGTATTGTGCGGGAAAATCTCAAGGCGGCTCAGTCTTGCCAGAAGAGCAACTATGATCGTAAACACTGGGGATCGATCTATCAACCTGGTGAGCAAGCTTATCTGCGTGTCACTCCTATGAAGGGCACTCACCGCTTTGGAATCAAGGGCAAGTTAGCTCCTCGCTATATTGGTCCCTTCCGCATTCTCGCCAGACGTGGTCAGGTGGCATATAAATTGGAATTGCCGCCGTAGTTCTCTCACCTTCACGATGTCTTCCATGTGTCGCAACTTCGTCGTTGCTTCAAGGATCCGCACCGTGCAGTGGATCATGAGATGCTCGAATTGCAAGATGATCTCTCTTATAAAGAGCATCCGATCCGCATCCTGGATCAAGCTGAACGTCGGACCCGTCAGAAGACAATCAAGTTTCTCAAAGTGCAGTGGTCGAATCATACTGAAGATGAAGCCACTTGGGAACGCGAGGATCGTCTTCGTGAAGAATACCCCGATCTTCTTCCTTCTACCTCCTGAATTCTCGGGACGAGAATTTCTTTTAGAGGACGAGAATACCCCGATCTTCTTGCTTAGTGGAGCGGGTCACATAGATAGTCACTGGATAGCGCAGGACACCCAATGCGAAACGCTCCGCCACGTCAGGGTTCGGGGTTCGCGCCGGCGACCACGGCGTCCTCCTCCGGGAGGAAGAGGTCGGAGGACCTGGGAATCAAGTCAGGGTTGGGGGTCCACGCCGACAGACGAAAGACCGACATGTCTGAGCCGTCTCTGGTCTCCGGAGCGAGATCGTCGACCATGCAAAACGGACCGAGCAGAGTCACGGCGGAGGAGAGTCGCCACACGTGGTCAGGGATGCCGGAAATCTCAATGTCAATCTTGAAGCGGAGGAAGATCGGCTGGGCGCCGTCGAGGCGGCTCTAGGGATGTATGAGGAGGCGGAATCGCAGGCCACGAGCAATGCCGACGGCCACGCGCGCGCGGTCGTCCATGCTCTGGAACCGGATGAGGAACTGCGCAGGGCCATGGCGGTGCACGGAGAAAGCATCGGCCGGGATGTCAAAACGCCCACTAAGCAAGCCAGTGACTTCGGTGTAGGAAACCCTAGAACGACGCCCGGCGACCGTGGCAACCAGAGTGCGCTGGAGCGCCACCTCCGCCGCGATGAGGTCAGGGGAGCGGGGGAGGAAACACAGCGCGCCCGCAGGCCTGAGGGAGGGGTGGCCAGACATGGCAGAAGCCTAGCCGGAGAACGAAGCGGAAGTCGTGCTCGGGCTCGAAGGTCGCGGGGAGGGCACCGGAGAGGGGGTCGGGCAGCCATGGCCGGAGGGAGTGCCCGCGCTAGACGACGCGGAGGCAGCGCGGGGGCGCTTCATCGGGCCCCGTCCGGATGACGCGGAGCGGGGCACGGTGCAGTCACGCGCAATATGCCCGAAGAATCGGCAACGCCGGCATCGGATGTCGCGGCGACACTCCTCGCCCGGGTGGACGTCCAGACAGCGAGAGCACTCACTGCTCGCGGAGGGCGGGGAGGGGGTCGAGCGCGGCGGGCCAGTAGGGCGACGGGGACGCTGATGACGGCGCCGCTTCTGACGGCGGCTCCCGGCCACTTCCCAGGGCCCCTCCGGCTCGGGGTCGACGCGGTGGATCTCCGACCGCGGCCCCGGGCGGCGCAGAGGGGGAGGCTGGGCGGAGGGGCGCTGGAGGTCGGAGCGGCCGGCGAGGCGAGCAGCGCGTCGCGGTAGGAAGGCGGCGACGCAGATCCTGCCGAGGAGGGGCTGGATTCCAACCAGCGCGGGGTGGGCTGCGGATGGCCGGGCAGAGGCGGGGAGGAGTCCATCGGGCGTCGTGGCCGGCGCGAGAGCGAGCTGGGTGGCCGCCGGCGAGAGCGAGCTGGGTGGCCGCCGTGGCCGGAGTGGCCACCGGCGCGGGCAGGGGACGGGCGGGAGCTAGGCGGGCGGAGCTCTCTAGACAACTCGTCTCGTGCCAGCCTAAAGGCCTAGCTTTGAGGATCGGCCTAACATGCGAGTTAAAAGCGTTGGCCCGACATGACTGTGGGCCGGCCCATGTTAAGAAGGCCAAAACGCCTCAAAACAACTCTAAAAGGTCAGAACAGCCCAAAATAGCCTTAAAAGGGCCAAAACAGCCCTAAAAAGGCCCTGCAATTAAAAGGGTTGTGCCCGGCCTTAAAGCCCGGCTTCAGAGACCGTCCTTGTTTTGTGTTGGACCGACGACCGATCCGACCCTTTTAATCGTGTATCGTGCCAAGCCCGTACCCGGCCAAATATCTGTTCTCGTGGGCCGGCATGCAAAGCATGACCCATATGGACAGCACGACCAAGCACGACATGACCCAACCATAAAAAGGCCTGGCCCACGAGCTAGAAGGGTCGACCCGGCACAGCACGGTTGCGGGCCGACCCTAGTTGATTTTCGGCCTTTTGGGCCGTTTCGACATTGTCTTTCCACATTGTTCTCCTCTCTTCCGAATGCTCCGTCCGCCACTCCGACCCCCAAACCCCCGCCCCGCTTCTACCCTCCCCTCCTTCCACACAGGCAGCGCCGCGCCGCGCCGCGCCGGGGCGTCGCCGCGCGCGTGCAAGATGAACCTAGGACGCACCACGGTCCAGATTCACAGGATGCAGCAGCCTATAAGAACACCCCGCGCTACCGCCGTCGCTCGGTTAGTTGCGAGCGCCCACCGAAAGAACTGCGAGGAAGCAAGAAGTAGCGGCGGGCCTCCTCGCCGCATTCCACCAAATTTCCCTGTAGGTCTCCATTGGAGTCGATTAGAGCCTTGAATTGGAACAGTTTTCTTGAGGTAGGTTCCGATTCTTGCCCGCTCTTCCTTCGTTGTTCGCTTTCCGGTTCGTGATTTGGTCTTTCGCCAAGAAATCGAGGCGTGCTTGTCTCTAGTTTGTCGATTCTAGTGCCGGAGTCTATGAAGTTCTTGCTAATCCATTCTCCACGTTCTCGTTTCAGCCTGCGAGTTCTTGCCTTTCCTCACCAATTTGGTCGCTTCCCAGTTCTTGGAAGAGGCCCGCAAGCGAAACCTGAAGGTACGAATCCCGTGTCTATCTCCATTGCACAGTTGCCTCCGATTGTTTGTGCAGAATCTGTTTTTAATGTGTATGTTCAATCTCCATTGCACAGTTGCCACCGTGATTAGCAGCTAATCAGCGTCTTTCGCTAGTTATCTGAAGAAGCGGATTGAGCAAACAATAACTGCTTTCGAGGTATGCTCTGAGTCTTGCATTCCTGTTCCTTTGCCAAGAGTTCAATAAGGGCTGACTCTGGTTTTCCTGATTCGATGAGTTTCTTGCTGATACATTTATTTTCTCTTCTCGTTCCAGTCCTCAGTTTCTTGCTTTTCCTGACCAATTCGATCGCCTGCCATTTTCCGCAAGAAGCCTCGAAGCCTTCAGGTACAACTCTTTTATCATGCCTCGCTAGCTACCGCCTAGTGATTGGTAGATGAAGTTCCTGTCTTCGCTGTAACGCCTTGTATGCAAGAATGCTTGAAATACAGAAAGAATTAGAGAGGGGGGGCTCATCCGAGAACCAAGTTTCAGTTCATATATGTTTGTGATGCAATGGTCGTGTGTCAGTTCTTGGTATGTTCTCTGAAGGGAAAAGTGTTCTCTTCGGAGAAAAGTTTGATGAGATTGAATTAATGTGTCTGGTGCAGTATTTGACGCATTCGATTGGATGAATTTTTGCGTGTCCATTAGTTATGTTGGTGTTTTGGCGAGCAAGTTTCTCACTTTTGCCAAGGATTTTCATTAGCCTTACCTTTTAGTTTACTGGTTATATGATTGTTGTTTGTTTCAAAGAATGCCTTGCTTATATGATGCATTCTTAATTACTGAATGATTGTTGTGATTCAGAAATGGCCCTCAACACAAGATATGCAGCATGCGTGGAAAGAATATGCTACTTCCATGAATTTCCCCAAATTTATATGATTGTTGTTATAGCTAGTAGGGCCCTCAACACAAGATATGCAGCATGCGTAGGATGCATTCTTAATTACTGAATGATTGTTGTTTCAGAAATGGGAAAGAAGTGCAGCATCTGTGGCAAGACCTACAAAACTAAACGTGCTTTTAATGGCCACAAGATCAGATGCAAGTCCCCCAAGAATCCTGAGCAAAATGCCGCAAGACAGGAAGAGGCTTCAAGCAGTGTCGGCGATAGGAAAGATCTGCTTAATTTTCATATAGAAAGGCGGCCACGGAGCAGCCGGGGTGCAGCGAAGAAGATGGATGGTGGAAATGAAGTCCTTCCGTCAGAAGAGGAGATAGAGGCTGCAGAGGGGCTTAGGCTTCTCCAGTACCCACGTGGCAAGGATATATCTTCTGATAATGAACCGGAAACTGATTATTCAGGTGTTGAATCAGCTGCTGATAATTCTGATGCGGTGCAAGAGGACAACCCGACGCTGAAGTTATATCTTCCGTTGATTTTGGGTAAACTCAATGAGATAATATCTGATAGAAACTCAGCTTCTGTGGATCTCTGTGGAGGTACTGAAAAATGTGGAAATGAAGCCCTTTCGTTAGAAGAGACGGAATTGATTCACAATGATGATGGTCAAAGGCTGGTTGATTCTCCTGAAGATTCTGTTGTGATGGAGCCAAAACGGCCCAAGCTTGATCTCAAGGTTTCTGACAGCAGTGACAACCCAGCTTCTGTTGATGCTCAAGGTGGCAACAATGATGCATCGGGGTCTGGCATGCGGAAGCTGAAACAGTCATCTCTGACGGAGCCAATGGCCACAGCGGTGGATCGGGAACAAGAACAGAAGTCAGATGTCTTAGAGGCTCCCCTGCCTTTCGATACAACCTCTGTTGACCAATCAGGAACTGACAGTCCAGGCAACGAATCAGCTGCTGATACTTCAGATGAGGTGCGGGATTCCATGGAGCAGCTGCAGCTCGCACAAGGTCTCCTGGATCTAGGAAACTCCAGAGATTAGTGGCGATGAGGTTCCCGTTGCAGTGAAAGAGGATGTACAGCCGAGTGCTTCTGATCTAAAATCATTAGGTACCCGTTGACTGAAAATGCACTGCCCTGAGGGTGAAGTCTGAATAGCAACCATGATAGACGGTTCAGTGTGAGCCTATACCTGATATCGTGTCGAGTCAATGAGATTTCTTGACTCGCTGGTTCATCAGCCTGAAACCAAAACCCATTTTTTTCGTGTCTACTGGTAGATAGTTACAGGTTACAATACTGATACTTTTGCCTAATGGCGAAGTCATTGCGTGATTGCTTCTATGGTGAAGCAGTTTTGTCCAGCTACATGCAATGGATCATTTCTAGTTCTGCTTTATACTTTGTCTGTTTCTGTACATGCTGATATCTTGATAACATGATTGCTAAATAGATGCCGGTTAAAAGAGTGTGCCCCCTGGCTATTGCTTGCCTCTGGTTCATGAGTGAATATTCCTCTGCATACACTCCTGTGAAGTATTGGAGTAGCAAATATGACGTGACCTTTTTTTGCTAGTTGCTTTCTTCATAGATATTCATATTTTTACTCATGAATCGCCTCTTAAATATTAAGATCCTTGTGCATGTATCCGTTCTTTGGTACAGTTAGCGCAGGGCCGGGCCGGCAAAATCCGGGACCCTGTGCGGAACGAAAAAATGGGGCCCTATCTCACAAAAAATGAACTAACGAGCAATTATAATGTATATATGTCTCGCAGAAAAAATTATAATATATATAATATAATGTCTTACATAAAAATTGGACATATAAAAAAGTCATGCCTATGCAACTCCCGATTGCTATTTATTTGAACATCCTCATTCTTGCAGTATTCTTTGAAATGAAATCTTCAATGATATCCTCGTAATCAATCTTCTCCAAGACTTCACTCTCAAGTGCTATTGTGGCCAAATCATTGAGTCTTTGCTGTGTCATAGTAGTACGCATATAGGACTTCAATAGCTTCAATTTAGAAAAACTTCTTTCTGCCGATGCAACTGTCACAGGAATGGTGACTCAAATCTATATTATTGAAACACAAGATTAAAAAGATGAATACAATGAAATTGAAGTTATACAGTAGCATATATCAATTCGAGATCATGCGTCAATGTTTGGCACTTAGACGAACTGTCTAACTCACCTAGTTTTGGGTCCTGCATGGATGAACTGGGATCGATCCGACGAGACGACGAGTCTCGGCGGCGGCCTGAATCGGATCGCGGGATCGATCTGATGAACAGATGAAGTGATCAGTGATGATGCGAACGACGAAGGCGACGAGATAATCTTTTCTTACCGAAGCCGCGATAGTGCGATCACGTCTACAGACTCCAGATCGATGGGAAGACGTTTCGGCGAGCCGCGAGCACCAGATCGATCGAGAAGGGAGCAGACGGAGACCGGGAGACGGAGGCGGCGTTTAGGGAATAGCGATCCCTTTTTTTTTTTTTACATCGGCTGATCGATTCGATCGATCGATCGCTGAGCACCAGAGCCGATGGATGACCTGCGCACCTGGCCTACAGGCCCACTAGCTCAGGTCGCTCGAGGCAACTGGCCTAGAGGCCCACTGGCCCAGGCGCCCAGCTCGCTCGAGGCGCCCACGGCGCGGTGGCCAGATCGATCGAGGCGCCCACGAGCCACGACACCCAGTCGCCCACGACGTCCAGTCGGTTTTTTTTTAATACAACTATATGCCTATATATATATTTTGGGGCCCCCCAAAATCGTGGGCCCTGTGCGGGCTGCACATGTGGCACCACTGTGGGCCCGGGCCTGAGTTAGCGTGTGAAAGTTTGTGGATTAACCGAGGGCTTTGTCGGATGGCGTGCGGGGAATCATGTTCATGGTTTGTGGGTTGGAACTGAAACTATAATACAGGAATTTGGTGGCGCTTTGCATGCTTGGATGATCAAATGGCTGTCATTGCTTTGTTTTCCTCTTCAGTTGTTTCGCGTCTCATCAACTTAACAAAATCTCTAAACTTGGTGATGTTAGAACTTTTGCATAATGGGCTTTATGAGTGTGGGGTCTCGGCATTCTGAACATCGCCCTGATGACTAATTGGATTTGGAAGCACTTTTCAAGAGCAGCAGGGTTTGTGGAAGAAGTTGAACTTGGCAAAGTATACGAGCACGCTGGACATCTTTTCTTGCTTGGGGGCTCGGGGCAGGGAGGATCCCACTTCTAGAAAAGCCTTCACCCAGCTCTAGGATAGCAAAGGTTCTGATTCGACTGGTGGTGGCAAGGCGCGGGTCTGCTGGTTGGAGTCAGGATTTGAGCATGAGGAGGATAAAAAACCACATACATAGCCATCGTATGTAACATATATAAAAGGTGACTATAAAAGTTTGTATAATTTAAAAGAAAATAACACTTTTGTTGGCTCAAATATAACTCTACACTAAACCTATCAAACAAGTCATCAATATCAATCTCGAAACATAGCAAACAAAAAATAATAATAAACCTTACAGTTATTATCTTGATGTGTAATTGTGTTATACTCCCTCCGTTTCAAAATAAATGTCGTCGTTTTAGTTCGAAGTACAATTTTAGAATTTATAGTAACCAATGTACCAAATAACATTCCTAGTAATTTGTATAGTCTAACTGTACGTTGGATATACATTGAGATTTCAGTCTAGTTGTGACCACATGAGCCGTGAGACGATGATGTTATCTATTAGATACTAGCGCCTTGTTTGTTTGAGCTTCAGAGATCAGAATCAGTTTTGCTGGCAAAACTGAATCTAAAATCTGAAACAAACAACTATCTTGAATCAGCTCTTTTTAAAACAAAGGCTAAAAAAAGTCCGGCTTCGAATTAACAAAGCCATCGACCTGACAGGAATTACAATCGATCAACAACTTACAACAAGCAAGAAAAAAAAAACGTCAAATACACCGCGCTCATGGACAGCTCACAGACCACGACAAGACAAGACCTCTAAAGACGGAAGTGAAAATCCTCAAAGCCATCATCCACCGTCGCATCAACGAAACCTTGCTAGACCCTAGATTTTGAGCCGCCTGGTGCGTCGGAAGCTGTGAGGTCGCTTGGGCCCTGATATTAAGGGTGTTAAATCTGTGAATATATTTAAAGTTCACAAGGAATTTGTGAACATTTTAAAAATTTGCTAACTCCGTTTCAAATTTGCAAACATTTTTAAAAATCAATGAATATTAAAAAAAATCATGGTTTTCTTAATTTGCTAAAATTTAATATTTAAAAAAAAAATCCATGAACATCTTTTGATTAAAGAACTTTTATTTATTTAAGATAAAAATGGGGTAGATGCCTCGGTCCACAAGGAAACAGGAAGGGCTCCGATTGGTGGTTCTTATGTTCATTTGTCTTAGAAGTTGTCTCAACGTTGTAAAACAAAATGCTCCATTTCCATTAACGTTTGCACATGATATCGGACATGAATGTCACCTCCTTGTGTTTACGGGGAAACTTATCAGCACCCGCTGAAGCTGAGCTGATTCTCTTATATTTGCATCAGCATTCGTTCAGATTTTCTTGGTTTCAGTTCAGTATAAAAGCTCACTTATTCATTCATTCCACAGTTCATCCAAATCTGCTGCACTACAGCAGAAAGTTCACGGACACAACCAAACATAACGCTAGACCACAACACGGTAGCAACAAAGAACAAGACCAGACGAGGACACGCTGACAATACCATCGGAGGACACTGACTTGTGAGCCCAGAGACATAAGCAGCTCCATGGCCAGGCACTTACTGGCCACCACGGAGGCGGAGCACCAGGTGAAGGGTGGACTCCTTCTGGATGTTGTAGTCCGCCAGAGTTCGGCCATCCTCAAGTTGCTTACCAGCAAAGATGAGGCGCTGCTGGTCCGGTGGGATGCCCTCCTTGTCCTGGATCTTCGCCTTCACGTTGTCAATGGTGTCAGATGACTCAACCTCAAGCGTGATGGTCTTGCCGGTGAGGGTCTTAACGAAGATCTGCATACCACCCCTGAGACGGAGCACCAGGTGGAGGGTGGACTCCTTCTGAATGTTGTAGTCAGCGAGGGTGTGGCCGTCCTCAAGCTGCTTGCCAGCAAAGATGAGGCGCTGCTGGTCCGGAGGGATGCCCTCCTTGTCCTGGATCTTCGCCTTCACATTGTCGATGGTGTCCGAAGACTCAACCTCAAGTGTGATGGTCTTGCCGGTGAGGGTCTTCACAAAGATCTGCATGCCACCACGCAGGCGAAGCACCAGGTGGAGGGTGGACTCCTTCTGGATGTTGTAGTCAGCAAGGGTGCGACCGTCCTCAAGCTGCTTGCCGGCGAAGATGAGGCGCTGCTGGTCCGGGGGGATGCCCTCCTTGTCCTGGATCTTGGCCTTCACGTTGTCGATGGTGTCCGAAGACTCAACCTCGAGCGTGATGGTCTTGCCGGTGAGGGTCTTCACGAAGATCTGCATGCCACCACGCAGGCGGAGCACCAGGTGGAGTGTGGACTCCTTCTGGATGTTGTAGTCAGCAAGGGTGCGACCGTCCTCAAGCTGCTTGCCGGCAAAGATGAGGCGCTGCTGGTCCGGGGGGATGCCCTCCTTGTCCTGGATCTTGGCCTTCACGTTGTCGATGGTGTCCGAAGACTCAACCTCAAGCGTGATGGTCTTGCCGGTGAGGGTCTTGACGAAGATCTGCATGCCACCACGCAGGCGGAGCACCAGGTGGAGGGTGGACTCCTTCTGGATGTTGTAGTCAGCAAGGGTGCGACCGTCCTCAAGCTGCTTGCCGGCAAAGATGAGGCGCTGCTGGTCCGGAGGGATGCCCTCCTTGTCCTGGATCTTCGCCTTGACATTGTCGATCGTGTCAGAGGACTCGACCTCAAGTGTGATGGTCTTGCCGGTGAGGGTCTTGACGAAGATCTGCATGCCACCACGCAGGCGGAGCACCAGGTGGAGGGTGGACTCCTTCTGGATGTTGTAGTCAGCAAGGGTGCGACCGTCCTCAAGCTGCTTGCCGGCAAAGATGAGGCGCTGCTGGTCCGGAGGGATGCCCTCCTTGTCCTGGATCTTCGCCTTGACATTGTCGATCGTGTCAGAGGACTCGACCTCAAGTGTGATGGTCTTGCCGGTGAGGGTCTTGACGAAGATCTGCATGCCACCACGCAGGCGGAGCACCAGGTGGAGGGTGGACTCCTTCTGGATGTTGTAGTCAGCAAGGGTGCGACCGTCCTCAAGCTGCTTGCCGGCAAAGATGAGGCGCTGCTGGTCCGGAGGGATGCCCTCCTTGTCCTGGATCTTCGCCTTGACGTTGTCGATCGTGTCAGAGGACTCGACCTCAAGGGTGATGGTCTTGCCGGTGAGGGTCTTCACAAAGATCTGCATCTGCAAACATAAAGTGAACCAAAACCATAATAAGGCACCCAGTAAACGGAAATCTGCAAGACATAAAAGCATACATGAACCAGAAGGCCACGATCCAAGAGAGATGAAATATAACTATTTATAAACAATATCTCAATAGGAACTATGAGATAACAGATTGATATTCAAGTTTGACTACATGCTAACAGATTCATGATCAAGTTTGACTACAAGCTAACAGATCCTAGTGAATATAGATGATTTTCAGACCAGACCGATGCACAAGTACAGATCGTTTGAAGTTTTGACAACATGCTACAAAATCTAGTTAAATCAACAGTAATATTGTAAGCAACAAATTGACTCTCAGAGCAGAACCGATGCACAAGAACGGACCCGCAACCACTAGGCCCAACAATACGTAGGAAATTTCAGGTGTATCCCTTCACAGTTCAAGCATAGGTGCAATATAAATGGCTCATGAGCGCCACAACGTCTGAACGACTTAGCAGGAACCGAGCGGAATCAATCAACTACACATGCCTAGATGAACAGAATCAACATCAGTTGCATCTCAAATCGGCAGATCTACCCGATAATCCAGGCATAATCGTGAGGGATTTCACGACAACGGAGCCAAATCAACAGCAATCGATCAACAAATCTATCGTCTCGAACTAGTACTACTAACATGGAAAACGAGCGGAATCAACTAGACCTAGATAGACGAACAGAATCAAGATCAATCGCATCTCGAATCGGCAGATCTAGCCGATAATCCAGGCATAATCGAGAGGGATTTCGCGACAACCGACTACGGGGCAGATCAACAGCAATCAATCAACAATAATAACGAGGAGCGGGGTCTGAAATTCGCGTACCCTGGAGGTGGGCCGAGAAAGCCTTGGCTTCGATTCGATCGGAAGCTTTCCGGTGCTCGCTTGGCAGGACGGGGGATTGGATGAGTGGAGGAGAGGGAGGGGATGGGGATTTAAAGGGAGAAGAGTCCCGTGAGGCTACGGCACGGGTGACGACGGGTGGGGAGCGATGCGACGAGAAAGGTTGCGGTCTCTACCACGCAATTTCGGGGAAAGGCCAAGGAGAGGAGAGCGACCCGCCGCGGAGATACCAAGGTGCCGTTTTGCGTTTGGCCAGCTAAAAAAAAAGGGTTGGTGACCGGCTCACGCCGCTAGCGCCGTGCGTGCACGTCGGCAGTCCAATCTTTTCTCTACCCCTCAAAAAAAAAAAAACTCTTCGGGAAAAACCCTTTTGGAAAATCCTTTATCTCAACCGACTGATCCCGGGCTCTCTCAAACCTACTTGCGAGCCGTCCGATCGCGAGAGATCGTGGGTCTCTCGTCTGTCGCACGCGCCCTGGCCAGGCATTGTTGCTTCAAGCGGGCCCATGTCCTTTCATCTCGCCGTCCATTCCACAACCCGGTGTTGGTCCTTGCAGCATTCCACTCCTCCCCCGAGATCCCAACCAACCACCTGATGCGACGGTCATTGCGCGGCATCGACATCTCAGGAGGCCATGGACAACGACGCTCCGTAGCTCACGTGCTAGGACACCCCCCCCCCCTAAATCCTCTCTTGAACTGCCTGTCATCTGCAAAATCATGCGGCGGGGACGCGTGCAAGGGCTCGCCGGAGCTGCTACGTGGGGGCGGAGGGGCTCGTCGAAGCTGTTTCATGGGGGCGGAGGGGCTCGTCGGGGTCTGCTATGTGGGGAGCAGAGGAGTTTGACTGTTTTTTCAAAGGGTTGACTGTATCAAAGGGTCTCGTCGCCTTAGTTCGTGGGGGGAGGGGGTGCTCGTCGGAGTTGCTTCATTAGGGGGGCAGAGGAGTTCGCCTTCAACTGGTAAGGGCTTGCTGTAGAGACGGATGGTGCGCGTGTGGGGGTGATTTTGCTTGCTTTCAGGGTGATTTCTGGGAATTTCAGAGTTGCTAATCAACTGGGACGCAGTAAATCCCTCGCACTAATGTGCTTTTCCAGTTTGTTTTGATAGAGATAGTGTTGCAGTGCAGCATATACATATGTATACTCATGGGGCTCCCTCTTTTTGGATGTGATGTGTGCTTTTTGCATTCTTTGGGAAGGTGCTACATTGCAATTGAAAACCTTTTTTATTTTTTCAGTTGTTTGCAGTAGCCAAATGCATAGAGGCTTTTATCAAAGTTTAATGGATCATGGAGATTATTTTTGCTTTTGCAACATAAAGGGGAGGGGGTTCTAAACCTATGGAAAGTGTTGTGTTTTTTGTGTGTTTATCGGTGGTTTTGCCGGTGCTTAGATTAGTTGATTTTTTTATGTCAGCAGTTGTGTGTTTAACCAAGTTGTGGCCAATGCAAATGATTGTTTTAGTTCTGCCAGAGGTTTCTACTACTATTGTTGCATAGTTTTTTAACAAGGCGTTTGCGGTTTTTTGCTCCTTGTTTCTTGCAGAGCCTCAACAATGGATGATGAAGAACCTACTGATGGGTTTTTCTCAGCACACTTTTCAGTTATCTGTTTACGTCAGGTTGCGGAGAAGCATCTGAATGACAAAAAAGAGGGCAATCTAAAACGAGTGCAGCTTTGGATCGTTGACAATGAGCCGACGGTCCACACCGAGTCTGAGGTTGAAGTGGCATCCGTGCTTCGACCGCGACCTCACTTGTGAACATAGTAGGGAGGAAATATCGTATGGGACTATGATGTACAACTCATCATCTGTGAGTCGTAGTAGTTCGATCAGCATGGACATATGACCAAACATTTGCAGGAACGTGTGTTGGACTCTGTTAGGTTTGAGCAGCTTGTCCGGCAGGATGTCGAACAATATCTCCTCGTTGATCTACAAGAATGAAAGAATGATGGATGGCTCTCCCACCACCCTCCTCCCGGCGACCACCCTTCCCACGGATCCCCACTACAATGATGACCTCTAGTATCGTCGGATCACCATGGCTAACCTCCTGCATTGGGATCTCAACCTGGCCGACAGGTGGCTACACAGGTTCGTTCAAAATTTGGATCCACGATTCATTTCTCCCCTTCCCACAATGCAAAGGAATTTTTCTTGGTTGCTTCTTTCTCTTCGGCCTCTTTTCCTCTTACAGAGGAATCAGTTGCTCTAGCCCTGGTTTGCTGTATTGGAGGATCTTCTTCGGGGTTTAATGTGAAACAAATTGGTAAAAGATCATTTCGGTTTTGTGACGCCCCCGATTCAATCGTGCACTAATCATACACGCAAACATGCACGATCAAGATCAGAGACTCACGGGAAGATATCACAACACAACTCTATGACACAAAGGATAAACATAACACATTATAGTACAAGCCAGGGGCCACGAGGACCCCAATACATAAGTCATCAAGCAAATATTATCTGAGTACAGACATAGTTAAACAAGTTTGCCTTAAGAAGGCTGAGCAAAACAACGACGCTAGATCGAAAGGCGAGGCCTCCTGCCTGGGACCTCCGGACTACTCCTGGTCGTCGGTCTCCATGTAGTAGGCTCCACTGGGGTAACCTGCATCCGCGGTGCTACCATCTGTTGCAACAACCGGGTCGAAAGAAAAGGGGTAGTAAAGCAACCATGAGTACTCATCCGAAGTACTCGCAAGACTTACATCAGATCTACTCTAGATATGCATCGGTATCAATTGAATGGGGTAGTATATGTGGACTATACTGCAGAAATGCCAGAATAAGGGGGAGAAGCTCATACTATCGAAGACTACATCTTCTGCGGCCATCGTCTTGAAGCAGTAGAAGAGAGGAGCTTGCAAGGTAACATGTATCAGCGTATAGCAATAAACCTACCCAGAGATCCTCTCCTCGTCGCCCTGTGAGAAAGCGATCTCCGGGGGTATCTGTCTGTTATCTGGGTGTGTTTTATCAAGTATCCGGTTTTAGTTGTAAGAGGTCAGAATACAACTCCAAGTCGTCCTGTTACCGTGGACACGGCTATTCGAATAGATTACTTCCCTGCAGGGGTGCACTTACCCGATACGCTCGATTACCTCTGGCCGGACACACTTTTCTGGGTAATGCCCGGCCTCGGATGATCAACACGCCGTAGTCCAACCTAGGCTCTCCAGAGAGGTCAACACGCCGGTCTAAATCCTAAGCGCGAAGGGGTCATGGGCCAATCGCCCTAAGCGCTCCTGCACGTTGCGTGGACGGCCGGGACCAGTCCTGGCTACCTCTTTATACAAAGCAGGTGCTTATGCGGACCACCCGGGCGCGTGCCGCTCAACTGTGACGTCTGTAAAGATTTCGGGAGAAATCGTACGACGCCAAGGGTCCCATAACCATTATCCCGCGCGCCGGTTAGTGCGTATAGGCCAGCGGCCAACTCAGATCAAATACCCAAACTCGTTAATCGTGTTATTATGAAGTAACCGCGGACACCGACCAGGGACCAGGCCACCTCTCTCCTAGGTGGACTCTACCTGTCCTGTCGTTCCGCCACAAAGAGTCACTCAGGGGGCCGTCGGGTAAAATGTCCTTTCAGCCCCCAGTCCGTGAATCACTCGCGGGTGCTCTCCGAGCCGACCCGACTTTAGTCATATTATGTAACATGTATAGTGTATATAATATATCCGTGATCATCACCTGAAGAGATCACGGCCCGATAGTATAGCATGGCACACGGACAAGGATGTAGGGCCACTAATGGAATACTAGCATACCTATACTAAGCATATCGGATAACAGATATGGTATCAACAGCAGTAGCAAGAACAGGCTATGCAGCAGTATAGGATCAACTGATAAGGCAGTAGCAGTAACACTACTCTAATGCAAGAAGTAGAGGGAAAGAATAGGCGATATCGAAATGATCAAGGGGGTTTTGCTTGCCTGGAAGCTCTGCGGAGAAGGACGGGTCGTCGACGTCATAGTCGTACTGGGTGTCACCGGCAGTCTCGGGGTCTACCGGAGAAGAAGAGGGGGAAGAAACAATAAATACAAAGCAAACAAATGCAACACAATGCATGACATGGCAGCATGTGATGATGATATGCACTAATGCATCCCTAGGCATTTTAAAAGAAGAGGGTAAACATCTGGGAATGTTTTCCCAGCTCCAGGTGTTTTTGGGTATATTGATCCAGGGGCAAAATGTCAATGTTCTCTATGTTAGAGGGGTGTGGCAGGTATGTGGATAGCATAATTAGATTCGTTGTATTTTTCTGAGCAACTTTCATATATAAATTATTTTCATCCGAGTTACGGTTTATTTTATATGATTTTTCGAAGTTTAAATGATTTTCTAAATTTACTGGATTTAATTTAATTCGAAATTATATTAAATATTAAATGCTATGGGTACACAGAAAGTGTACCCAGATGTGTGCATGAGTGGCTGACAGGTGGGGCCTGTGAGCTGAGTCAGCAGCCCAGTCAGCAGTCAACAGTTTGACTGTTGATTGGTCAAACCTGACCAGTGGGTCCCACTGGTCAGTGAGAGGGTTAACTAACAGGTATTTAATTAATCTAATTAACTAAATTAGTAGGGGGGACATCAGTTAGTGAGTACACTAATTAACCTAATTAGTCTAAACTAATCTAATTAGTTAACGCGGGGGCCTACACGTCAGTGGGTGTAGTGCGGGGGGTTAGTGGCTAATCCACGCGGGGTCCACCTGGCGGTGACCCAGGCCGGAGTTTGAATGGTGGCGCGCCGGCGACGGTGCTCCGGCGTCCACAGAAGCGGCGGCGAGGTTCGGGATCCGTCGCCCGGCGATCAAATCGAGCGCCGCGAGCACCATTCGAACGAGCGCTCCGCGCCGCGTCGAACTGCGCAAGTGGCAGCACCGGGCATGACCGGAAACGTCGCCGGTGTTGACGACAGGCGGCGGCCGGAGCACGGGGTGCTCGGGATCGGCGACAGGGGGCACGGGAGGAGGAGCGGATGGGCTAGGAGGCCTCCTGGCAGTGCCAGGAGCACGTTGCCGTGCTCCAAAGCGAGCTCGGCCAGTTGTGGCCGCGACGGCGAAGCGAGGCAGCGGTGACGAGCGTCGGCAATGGCGGCGAGGCTAGCTAGAGCATGCATTCGATGGAGGGGAGAGAGGGGAATGGTAGGGGCTCACAGTGAGCCTGTAGGTGAGCAAGGTAGGCTCGGGGAGGGCTCGACGGCGGCGGGTTCCGGCGATGGTGACGGCGATGCAGAGGAGGAAGACGGCTCGATCCAAACGATGTGGTGCATCCCGGCTTGCACTAGTGGTCGGAGTGGAAGCAGGGGAAGCATGCGGAGCTCCTGGAGAGATCCTAGGCGGCGGGGGCGACGATGGCCACGGCAGGGAGCAAGGCGACGGTGACGGCAGAGGCGACCATGGCGGGTGGAGAAGAGACCGAGGCGAGGGGGGCGAAAGAAGGGGGTTAGGGTTTCGCCGGGGTCGTCGGCGACTTGTAGGACGCCGGGGGAGCGGCGGATGGCCGGCACGTGGCCATCCACGGCCACGGACGCGCCGCGGTCGTCCACCGCATAGGGGATGAATAGGGGAGGGAGAAGGGGCGCTAGTGGGGTGGGCCGGCACTGTGCTGGGCAGGCCGGTAAGTGCACAGTGCCACTTTCCTTTATCTTTTTCTATTTCTTTATTTCTTTAGTGTTTTGCATTTTATTTTAGCTCCAAATGTAGTTAGTTAAATGTGCAACTTAGCACATAAATACTAGGTAGGGTTTGGAGTTAGTCCACCAAGTTTCAAATAATTTTGAATAGTTTGAATATTTATTTAAATCGAAATGGTTCAATAAAATGCTGCTGGATCAGCTTTAATTAGTTTAGGGGCACTTAAACGCTTGGCAAAATGTTGGTTCTTACATGACAATTAGTTAGTGAATATTTGCAACCCAACCTACATTTTTATTTTACCTTTTGAAAATTTTAATTTTTTGACTTTTATTTGAATTTTGAATTTGAATTGGTTTTTTTAACTAAGAGGCAATTAAGCTTAGCAAAAAGTGGTGACATGGCATCATTAGTCAGAAATCACTGTAGCTTAATTACAGGGGTGTTACAGGTTTTCTGTGGGCTCCATATATGGTCTTAAAGATCGAATTTGGCCAGACTTTGTTTGCCATTTGCACTTGTTCAAGGCTTCAATTGATTATTCTAATTTTGCAAGTGGTTGGAATGTCGATGAAGAACTAGGTGAAATTTTGGCTCGTACCCCGATTGCAATCAAATCAAATCTTGACTTTCTCCGAAAAAGTGCTGAATCTGATCACTCAGCCAATGCTAAATTAAAAAAGTTTGGGTTTTCTTGGGATTCTTCGGAAAATTCTATGGAAATTATTTTACCGGAGAAAAGTTCTATGGACAATTCCGACAGCAACTCCGGCAAGCAAACGCAACCGACACCGTTGCTTTCTTTTGGGCAATTTCCTCCGGACAATCAATGCCCCGTTCAAAATGTTTCCCTAGTTACTAGCATCACTTTTGGAAGTTTCCGATCATCACTCAATGGTGCACCCAATCAAGGGATCCAGACCTTCCAAGGGCGATCTTTTCATCAAAGGCAATGGGACCACATCCCGAATTTTATGCTCTTTCATATTTTGGACCAGCGGGGCTTTGGCTATTCTGACGACAAAATTGCTGCGATTTGGAAATTGGCTTCTATTCCGCCGTCGAAGGTAATATATCAGCGTTTAAACATTTGCTTAAATTGTCATGAGTTGGGGCACTTGGCTAGTAGTTGTGGGGTTAGCCCATCATAGGGGTCTCCGAATACTTCGGAGCTCATAAAAAAGAATGATAGCCTAGGAAACCTTTCCGGCCTCCATGACAAGCTAGTAGATTCTGGCCCAATGGCCTGCTCTATTTGTACATCTTCTGAACATCCCTTCTATGACTGCCCGGCCCGGATAATTTGCTCGGCCTGTCACCTCTTGGGCCATGCCAGGCTCCAATGCACTTCAGCCAAATCTTCTAGAATGATACAGAGGCCCAAGAATAGTAAGGAGGATGATTCTGCTGCCAATTTGAACAATACTCAGAAATCAATCAGAAAATATCACCTCCTCTGTCGAGGAATATTTCCTCGGAAAGAAATCGAGCTAATTACTATTGGGTTCCCAAAGGCAATAGGCAAACCCGGTCCAAAGTAAATGCAAATAAGTTTCCCAAGTATTCATTGCCTACTGCAGCTTGATACATCTCCAACGTATCTATATTTTGTTGTTGTTTCATGCTATTATATTATCAATCTTGGATGCTTTATATACTTTATATGCAATTTTATATCATTTTTGGGAACTAACCTATTAACTCAGTGCCCAGTGCCAGTTGATGTTTTTTGCTTGTTTTTGGCTTTCCAGAAAATCAGTACCAAACAAAGTCCAAACACGATGAAACTTTACGGTGATTTTTTCTGGACCAGAAGGGACCCTAGAACGTTCGAGAGGAGGCCATAAGATCTATGGGGTAGCCACGAGCTCACATGACGAGCCCCTTGCCACCTGAGCTCGTGGGTCCCACACAGCTCCGTTTGACCTAATTCCAACGCTATAAATTCCCATAAATCCCCAAACCAACAGAGAGCCACCCGAAATAAATTTTCTGCCGCCACAAGTCTCTATTCTTCCGCGATCCCATCTGGAGGCCTTTTTCGGTACTCTGCCGGAGAGGGAATCGATCACGGAGGGCTTCTACATCAACCTTGCTGCCCTTCCGATGATGTGTGAGTAGTTCACCACAGACCTACGGGTCCATAGCTAGTAGCTAGATGGCTTCTTCTTTTTATTTGATCTTCAATACAAAGTTCTCCATGATCTCCATGGAGTTCTATTCGATGTAATCTTCTTTTGCGGTGCGTTTGTTGGGATTCGATGAATTGTGGGTTTATGATTAGATTATTCATTGAAAGTAATTGAGTCTTTTCTAAACTTTATTATGCATGATTATTATAGCTTTTTATTTCTCTCCGATCTATCCGTTTGGTTTGGCCAACTAGATTGATTTATCTTGAGTGGGAGAGGTGCTTTGTAATGGGTTCAATCTTGCGGTGTCTTGCTACTTGTAGACTGCGTTGGTATTTCCCCGAAGAGGAGAGGATGATGCAGTATAGTAGAGATAAGTATTTCCCTTAGTTAAGAACCAAGGTTATCAAAACAGTAGGAGAACCAAGCATAATCCCGTTAGACGCACCTGCACACACAAAAGCAAACACTTGCACCCAACGCAAATAAGAGGGTTGTAAATCCTCTTAGCGGTTATTTGCAAGGATTAATTCTGATAGTGATAGATAGATAAACTAAAATACTAAATAAAATAAAAGTAAATAAATTGCAGCAAGGTATTTTTGATTTAGTATATGATAAAAGTAGACCCGGGGGCCATAGTTTTCACTAGAGGCTTCTCTCTCGAACACATAGCATACGGTGGGTAAACAAATTACTGTTGGGCAATTGATAGAAAAGCAAATAATTATGACGGATTCATGGCAATGATCATGTATATAGGCATCACGTCCGAGACAAGTAGACCGACTCCTGCTTGCATCTACTACTATTACTCCACCCATCGACCGCTATCCAGCATGCATCTAGGGTATTAAGTATGAAACAGAGTAACGCCTTAAGCAAGATGACAAGATGTAGACAAAGTAAACTCAAGCAATATGATTAAACCCCATCTTTTTATCCTTAATGGCAATAATACAAATACGTGTCATGTCCCTTTCTGTCACTGGGATTGAGCACCGCAAGATTGAACCCATCACAAAGCACCTCTCCCATGGCAAGATAAACCAATCTAGTTGGCCAAACCAAATCGATAGATCGGAGAGAAATACAAAGCTATAATAATCATGCATAAAAGAGTTCAGAGAAGACTCAAATATTTCTCATGAATAATCTGATCATAAACTCACAATTCATTGGATCCCAACAAACACACCACAAAAGAAGATTACATCGGATAGAACTCCAAGAACATCAAGGAGAACATGGTATTGAAGATCAAAGAGAGAGAAGAAGCCATATAGCTACTAGCTATGGACCCGTAGGTCTGTGGTAAGCTACTCACACATCATCGGAGGGGCAGCAAGGTTGATGAAGAAGCCCTCCATGATCGATTCCCCCTCCGGCAGAGTACCGGAAAAGGCCTCCAGATGGGATCGCGAAAGAACAAAGGCTTGCGGCGGCTGAAAGGTTTTCTCTTCTGTCTCTCTGGTATATTAGGAATATTTTGGAATTTATAGCGCTGGAATTAGGTCAGGAGGGGCTACGAGGGGCCCACAGCCTGGGGGCGCGCCCTCCAGGCTTGCCGCCTCGTCGTGGCTCCTCTGGTCTTCTCCCAAAGCTTCATGGGTCTCTTCTGGTCCAGAAAAAATTAATCCAAAGTTTTTTTCTCGTTTGGACTCCTTTTGATAATGATTTTCTGAAAAGACAAAAACAAGCAAAAAACAACAACTGGCACTGGGCACTGGGTTAATAGGTTAGTCCCAAAAAATGATATATAATGGCATATAATTGCATATAAAACATCCAAGATTGATACTATAATAGCATGGAACAATCAAAAATTATAGATACGTTGGAGACGTATCAAGCATCCCCAAGCTTAATTCCTGCTCATCCTCGAGTAGGTAAATGATTAAAACAGAATTTTTGATGTGGAATGCTACCTATCATGTTTCATCATGTAATCTCTCTCTTACGATATGAATAATAAGATCCGAATGATTCAAAGCAATAGTCTATAGTTTGATATAAAGACATTAATACTTAGGCCTACTAACAAACAATCATGTCTTTCAAAATAAAAATGCTAAAGAAAGTTATCCCAACAAAATCATATAATCCTGTCATGCTCCATCTTCTTAACACAAAATATTTATCATGCACTACCCCGATGTCAAGCCGAGCAATTGGTTCATACTTTTTAATACGCTTCAGCTTTTTCAACCTCAATGCAATACATGAGCGCAAGCCATGGATATAGCACTATGGGTGGAATAGAGTTTGGTGGTAGAGATTAATAAGGGGAAGTCAAAAAATAAGAAGATAGTCTCACATCGACGAGGCTAATCAACGGGCTATGGAGATGCCCATCAATTGATGTTAATGCAAGGAGTTGGGATTGCCATGCAACGGATGCACTAAGAGCTATAAGTGTATGAAAGCTCAACATGAAAACTAAGTGGGTATGCATCCAACTTGCTTGCTCATGAAGACCTCGGGCATTTGAGGAAGCCCATCATCGGAATATACAATCCAAGTTCTATAATGAAAAATTCCCACAAGTATATGAAAGTGACAAAATAGGAAACTCTCTATATGAAAAACATGGTGCTACTTTGAAGCAAAAGTATGGAAAAGGATAGTAACACTGCCCCTTCTCTCTGTTTCTCTCATTTTTTTCGTGGGCTCTTTTTGGCCTCTTTTTTTTTGTTTCCTCAATGGGACAATGCTCTAATAATGATGATCATCATACTTTTATTTACTGACAACTCAAAAAATTACAACTCGAAACTAGAACAAAAATATGACTCTATATGAATGCCTCTGGCGGTGTACCAGGATGTGCAATGATACTACCGTAACATGTATAAAAATGATGAATGGTGGTTGAGCCACAAATACTATGTCAGCTATATGATCATGCAAAGCAATATGACAATGATGATGTGTGTCATAAAAACAGAACGGTGGAAGTTGCATGGCAATATATCTCGGAATGGCTATGGAAATGCCATGATAGGTAGGTATGGTGGCTGTTTTGAGGAAGATATAAAGAGGCTTATGTGTGATAGAGCGTATCATATCATGGGGTTTGGATACACCAGCGAAGTTTGCACCAACTCTCGATGTGAGAAAGGGCAATGCACAGTACCGGAGAGGCTAGCAAATTGCGGAAAGGTGAGAGTGTGTATAATCCATCGACTCACATTAGTCATAAAGAACTCACATACTTATTGCGAAAGTTTATTAGCCCTCGAAGCAAAGTACTACTACGCATGCCCCTAGGGGGATAGATTGGTAGGAAAAGACCATCGCTCGTCCCCGACCGCCACTCATAAGGTAGACAATCAAGAATAAATCATGCTCCAACTTCTTAGCATAACGACAGATCATATGTGCATGCTTCGGGAATCACAAACCTTAACACCAATATTCTTACTAAACCACAATTATCTACTAGCACCTCCCACATATTACCATCTTAATATCGCAAAACTATTGCAAGGAATTAAACTTATCATATTCAGTGATCTACATGAATTTTTTTATTATATCCCTCTTGAATACCTATCATATGAGGACCAAATTCATAACCCGTGCATATTACCATTGCTATTCATTAGACTCTCAAAAATATATAAGTGAAGCATGAGAGTGCAACTATTTATTTATAATATAACCACCGCTGTGCTCTAAAAGATATAAGTGAAGCACTAGAGCAACTGCATAGCTCAAAAGATATAAGTGAAGCACATAGAGTATTCTAACAAATCACGAATAATGTGTGTCCCTCTCAAAAAAGGTGTGTTCAGCAAAGATGATTGTGACAAACTAAAAAGCAAACAAAAGCAAACAAACTATATCACAAGACGCTCCAAGTAAAACACATATCATGTGATGAATAAAAATATAGCTCCAAGTGAGTTACCGATAGATTGTAGACAAAAGAGGGGATGCCTTCCGGGGCATCCCCAAGCTTAGACGCTTGAGTCTTCCTTGAATATTACCTTGGGGTGCCTTGGGCATCCCCAAGATTAGGTTCTTGCCGCTCCTTATTCCTTTATCCATCGTAGTTTCACCCAAAACTTGAAAACTTCAGCACACAAAACTCAACAGAAACCTCGTGAGATCCGTTAGTATAACAAACAAATCTTTAAACTTTAGGTACTATTTTAAATTGATTCATATTTAATATTGCTATAATGCTACTGTACTCCAACTTCTCCATGACTCATACCCCCCGATATGATCCATAGATTCATCAAAATAAGCAAACTATGCAACAAAAACAGAATCTGTCTAAAACAGAACAGTCTGTAAAGATCTATTTAAAAGCCATACTTATGTAAATCCAAAAATTCTGAAAAATTAGGACAACGTAGACAATTCATGTACCAATACTGTGTAAAAATTTCAGACATTATCAACATAGACGCTCTAGTACAGAATCGAAAATCAAACACTGGATGCAAAACTTTCTGTTTTCCAAACAGCATCAATTATACTATCATCCAAATCATCCCAAAGGCATTACTTGGCACAAACACTAATTAAAATATAAAAACACAATCATAATAGAGGCTATAATTATGTAAACACACAAAAACAGAAGGTAAAACAAAAAAAATATTTTATTCATTGGGTTCCCAACAAGCGCTATTGTTTTATGCCCCTAGCTAGGCATAATGCATAGTTTCAAGTGTTGTCATCCTTGGTTTTCGCTAATTTAGGTGGGCTGTTCTCGAACCCGGGAGGCTATTTGCGCTTCCCATTGCTTTCAGAGAATAAGGCTATTCTATTATCCAAAGTGTCTAGCCTCTTGTTGCAAATAGTGAGAAGATTATTCATGCGATTAAGATTGCCACTAACATTTTTAAGAGGCTCATTAGACTTTTGTAACTCAACCAATTTTTTTTGTATTTCTCCTAGTTTTTCTAAAATTTGAATCCCTTCTTAGGTATAATTAGATCCTTTTTGTAAGGGTGGAGTTCCCACAATTCCCTCTATTAATTCATAAGCAGTATTAGGATCACTATCAATGAAATTTCCTTTAGTAGCAAAATCCAAGAGTTGTCTATTTGGCATAGTTAGCCCTACATAAAAGTTTCGCAACAAAATTTTCATATCTCCTTTTATAGTGCAAACACGATAGGATTCCATTATCCTATAGCAAGCATCTTTTAAATTTTCTCCTTGTTTCTGTTTGAAGTAAAGAACTTCAAAGTCCGGAGACAAAGGAGGGATGGTAATACTAGTCATGAAGACAAAGCAAGCAAACTAACAAACAAGCAAATAAAAAATATTTTTGTATTTTTGTAAAAAAAATAGAAGTGGGGGAGATGAAAACGAGAGGCAAATGCAAATAAAAAGGCAAACAAAATAAATGCAAGTGGATGATAGTTTGTGCGAAGGTACTTGGTAATTTTGATGATGTCTCCCCGGCAACGGCGCCAGAAATTCTTCCTGCTACTTGTAGACTGCGTTGGTATTTCCCCGAAGAGGAGAGGATGATGCAGTATAGTAGAGATAAGTATTTCCCTCAGTTAAGAACCAAGGTTATCAATCTAGTAGGAGAACCAAGCAAAATCCCGTTAGACGCAACTGCACACACAAAAGCAAACACTTGCACCCAACGCAAATAAGAGGGTTGTCAATCCTCTTAGCGGTTATTTTCAAGGATTAATTCTGGTAGTGATAGATAGATAAACTAAAATATTAAATAAAATAAAAGTACATAAATTGCAGCAAGGTATTTTTGATTTTCATATATGATAAAAGTAGACCCAGGGGCCATAGTTTTCACTAGAGGCTTCTCTCTCGAACACATGGCATATGGTGGGTAAACAAATTACTGTTGGGCAATTGATAGAAAAGCAAATAATTATGACGGATTCATGGCAATGATCATGTATATAGGCATCACGTCCGAGATAAGTAGACTGACTCCTGCCCGCATCTACTACTATTACTCCACCCATCGACTGCTATCCAGCATGCATTTAGGGTATTAAGTATGAAACAGAGTAACGCCTTAAGCAAGATGACATGCTGTAGACAAAGTAAACTCAAACAATATGATTAAACCCCATCTTTTTATCATTAATGGCAACAATACAAATACGTGTCTTGTCAGTTTTTGTCACTGGGATTGAGCACCGCCATCACAAAGCACCTCTCACATGGCAAGATAAACCAATCTAGTTGGCCAAACCAAATTGATAGATCGAAGAGAAATACAAAGATATAATAATCATACATAAAAGAGTTCAGAGAAGACTCAAATATTTGTCATGAATAATCTGATCATAAACTCACAATTCATCGGATCCCAACAAACACACCGCAAAAGAAGATTACATCGGATAGAACTCGAAGAACATCGAGGAGAACATGGTATTGAAGATCAAAGAGAGAGAAGAAGCCATCTAGTTACTAGCTATGGACCCGTAGGTCTGTGGTAAACTACTCACACATCATCGGAGGGGCAGCAAGGTTGATGAAGAAGCCCTTCGTGATCGATTCCCCCTCTGGCAGAGTACCGGAAAAGGCGTCCAGATGGGATCACAGAAGAACAGAGGCTTGCGGCGGCAGAAAGGTTTTCTTTTCTGTTTCTCTGGTATATTGGGAATATTTGGGATTTCATAGCGCTGGAATTAGGTCAGGAGGGGCTACGAGGAGCCCACAAGCCTGGGGGGCGTTGAGACGTCTTCAATGTATCTATAATTTTTGATTGTTCCATGCTATTATAGTATCAATCTTGGATGTTTTATATACATTTACAAGCAATTATATATCATTTTTTGGGACTAACCTATTAACTTAGTGCCCAGTGCCAGTTGCTATTTTTTGCCTGTTTTTGGTTTTTCAGAATATCAGTACCAAACGAAGTCCAAATGCCACGAAACTTTTTGGAGATTTTTTCTGGACATAAGAGATACTAGAAGCTTCGGGGGAGGGCCAGAAAACAGAGGAGGTGTCCACGAGCCACCAGGGCGCGCCCCAGGGGGGGTGGCCCGCCATGGTGCCTCGTGGGCCCACCTCTGCTTCTTCTCTCTTTTTGATCTTCAATACAACGTTCTCCTCGATGTTCTTGGAGTTCTATCCAATGTAATCACTTTTTGCGGTGTGTTTGTTGGGATCCGATGAATTGTGAGTTTATGATCAGATTATCCATGAATATTATTTGAGTTTTCTCTGAACTCTTTTATGCATGATTGTTATAGCTTCGTATTTCTCTCCGATCTATTGATTTGGTTTGGCCAACTAGATTGATTTATCTTGCAATGGGAGAGGTGCTTTGTAATGGGTTCGATCTTGCGGTGCTCAATCCCAGTGACAAAAAGGGACATGACACGTATGTATCGTTGCTATTAAGGGTAAAAATATGGGGTTTATTCATGCGTGAGTTTACTTTGTCTACATCATGTCATCTTGCTTAAGGCGTTACTCCGTTCTTTATGAACTGAATACTCTAGATGCATGCTGGATAACGGTCGGTGCGTGGAGTAATAGTAGTAGATGCAGAATTGTTTCGGTCTACTTGTCTTGGATGTGATGCCTATATACATGATCGTTGCCTTGGATATCGTCATGATTATTTGCTTTTCTATCAATTGCCCAACAGTAATTTGTTCACCCACCGTATGCTATTTTCAAGAGAGAAGCCTCTAGTGAAAACTATGGCCCCCGGGTCTACCTTAATCATATATTGAAAATCCTAAAACTACCTTGCTGCAATTTTACTTTATTTATTTTATTTTGTATTTTTGTTTGATCTATCTATCTATCACCATACAATTTAATCTTGCAATTAACCGCCAAGGGATTGACAACCCCTTGTTCGCGTTGGGTGAGAGGATTTGTTATTTTGTGTGCAGGTGCTGCTAACGAGTTGTTGCGTGATTCGCCTACTGGATTGATAACCTTGGTTTCATAACTAAGAGAAGTACTTATCTCTACTATACTGCATCATCCCCTCCTCTTCGGGGAAATCCCAACGCAGCTCACAAGTAGCAGGCGCGCCCTCCAGGCTTGCCGCCTCCTCGTGGCTCCTCTGGTCTTCTCCCGAAGCTTCGTGGGTCTCTTCTGGTCCAGAGAAAATTAATCCAAAGTTTTTTTCCTCGTTTGGACTCTTTTTGATAATGATTTTCTGAAAAGACAAAAACAGGCAAAAAACAGCAACTGGCACTGGCACTGGGTTAATAGGTTAGTCCCAAAAAATGATATATAATGGCATATAATTGCATATATAACATCCAAGACTGATACTATAATAGCATGGAACAATCAAAAATTATAGATACGTTGGAGACGTATCATGTCTTCACCTCGTGACAGAAGGGGTAGCGAGGCACGTATTTGTATTGTTGACATTAAGGGTAAAACGACAGGGTTTAATCATATTGCTTGAGTTTTATTCTGTCTACATCATGTCATCTTGCTTAAAGCATTACTCTGTTTGTCACAAACTTAATACCATAGATGCATGCTGGATAGCGGTCGATTGGTGGAGTAATAATAGTAGATGCAGAATCATTTTGGTCTACTTGTCACGGACGTGATGCCTATATACATGATCATTGCCATGAATAACATCATACCTATGCGCTTTTCTATCAATCGTCCAACAGTAATTTGTCTACCCATCGTATGCTATGTTTCAAGAGAGAAGCCTCTAGTGAAAACTATGGCCCCCAGGTATACTTTTATCATATTACTAAAACCAAAAATACCTTGCTGCAATTTTTCTATTTTTATTTTACTTTTCAATTTATATATCTATCACTACCAGATTTAATCCTTGCAAGTAATGAGTTCATGGGGATTGACAACCCTCTTGCACACGTTGGGTGCAAGTATTTGCTCTTGTGTGTAGGTGCTGCTTACTAGGAATTTGCGTGGTTCTCCTATTAGTTCGATAACCTTGGTTCTCACTGAGGGAAATACTACCCGCTACTATATTGCTTCACCCTTCCTCTTCGGGGAAAATCTCAACGCAGCTTAGAAGTAGCAGAAAGAATTTCTGGCGCCGTTGTCGGGGAGACATCGTCCAATACCTATAGGTTCCTTCACACAAATTATCATCTACTTGCTCTACTTTTCTATTTGCCTTTTTATTTGCCTCTCTTTTTCATCTCCCTCACTTCTCTAAGAAATCAAAAATATGAAAATAATAATTGTGTGCCATCTTTGCTTGTGCTGCCATGTGCCTTCTATTTGCTTGCATCTTCGCTTGCTAAAAATTATTGGTATAGATCCTCATCCACTTGCTAATCTTTTCAAACAATCCAATTATGATGAACCAATTGCTAGTGAGTTGAGTGCACTTGATTATCTTTAGGAAGTTTTGCTTGAAAATCGTGAATCTGAAAATTGTGATGAAGTGTTAAAAGAAGAAATTTATAAAGTGATTCATGATAGCTCCTTGAATGAAAAGCATGATTGCAATTATGTTATTATAAATTCTATTAATGTCAATTGTGCTAATGATTGCAAAGCTACAAGCTTGGGCATGATAATTTTGTTATGTCCACTACTTATTGCAATGATCATGATTGGGGTGATAATGCTTCTTATGATCTTGAAAATTTATTTAAGCCTCATGATGAATATGTTATTGATAATAATATTTACAATAATATTGAAAGTGGGTTTGGAAGAGTGTCAACTTTAGGTAAAAAGAATCCCACATAATCGGAGAGTGTTCAATCATATGAAATTTTTGATAAAAGTGGGTTTGGAGAGGTCATGACTTTAGTTGATGTTTATCCCACTATCTTGGAAGATTATAAAACCTTTATGCAGAGGGATCATGAAGAGAATATTTTATATGATAGCTATATTGTTGAATTTGATAATGATCCTACATGCAATTATTATGAGAGAGGAAAATATGGTTATAGAAGTCTTCATGTTATTAAATTACCTCTCTTTGTGTTGAAATTTTTAATGCTTCATTCTTCCTATTTGCATATGCTAGATATTGCTTGTCTTGATAATTTGTTTTCCTATAAAATGCCTATGCATAGTAAGTATGTTAGACTTAAATGTGTTTGTCACATGTTTTATGATGCTCTCTTTGTGCTTCAATTCTTGTCTTTGATGTGAGCATCACTAAAATCGCAAAGCCTATCTTAATGGCTATAAAGGAAGAGATTGTTGGGAGATAACCCAATAGTTATCATTTATGTTTTTATGTGCAAACATGATTATTGCTACTGTAATGATTGTATTTTTATCTTTTAATTAATGTTTGTGCCAAGTAATGCCTTTGGGATGATTTAGATGATAGTATAATTGATGCTGTTTGAAAACAGAAAGTTTTGCGCCCAGTTCTGGAATTTATATTCTGTACTGGAACGTGATAAAATTCTGACTTTTTTACACAACATTGGAATACAATTTTTTTACGTTGTCCTAATTTTTCAGAATTTTTGGAGTTACAAAAGTATGATTTTAATTCAGATCTTTACATACTGTTCTGTTTTAGATAAATTCTATTTTTATTGCATAGTGTGCTTATTTTAATGATGCTATGGATTATATCTGATGGGGAATGAAGCATGAAAATCAAAAAAATTCTTATGAACACCCAAGATCTAATCTAGGAGATGCATAGCAACAAGTGGGGAGTGTGTCTACGTACCCTTGTAGACCGAAAGCGAAAGCGTATAAAAAGCGGTTGATGTAGTCGCACTCTTCGCGATCCAATCACGATCCAACCGATCTAGCGCCGAACGGACGGCACCTCAAAGTTTAGCACACGTTCAGCTCGATGGCGTCCTCTCCTTCTTGATCTGGCAAGCGAGGGAGAGGAGGTAGGTGAGATCGGGACCAGCCCAACGGCGAGGTGGTGGTGGTGGCAGCAGAATTCCGGCAGGGCTTTGCCAAACGCGTACCAGAGAAACGTGGGAGGAGTTGGGAGAGGCAAAGGGCAAGGGTGAAGGGGTGGCTGCCTCCATGCACCCCCCTTCTTTATATATTCTAGGGGGCAGGGGAGGGCGTCCAAAACCCTCCTAGGGCCGGCTACAAAGGAGAAATCCCTTTGAACTTGGAGATAACATCTTATCTCTAGATTCAAGCCTTTAAATTTAGAGATAAGACCTTATCTCTAGATTTAAATGACATGTGCCTTGGGGAAGGGTGTGGCCAGACCATGTGGGCTGTAACCCCACCCCCTCGGTCCATGTGGGCCCTTCCCGGTTCGTTGGGCCCCACGGTGGAACCCCCGGAACCTTCTAGAACCTTCCCGGTACAATACACAAAAAAACCAAACTTTTTCCGGAACCCAAAATATGACTTCCCATATATAAATCTTTACCTCCGGACCATTCCGGAGTTCCTCGTGATATCCCGGATCCCATCCGGGACTCCGAACAACCTTCGGACTTTCCACTATTAATATCTCAACATTACCCTAGCGCTACCGAACGTTAAGCGTGTGACCCTACGGGTTCGAGAATCATGTAGACATGACCGAGACACCTCTCTAGTCAATAATCAATAGCGGGAACTAGATGCCCATATTGGTTTCTACATATTCAACGAAGATCTTTATCGGTTGAACCACGATGTCAAGGATTCAGTCAATCCCGTATGCAATTCCCTTTGTCTCGCGATATGTTACTTGCCCGAGATTCGATCATCAGTATCTTCATACCTAGTTCAATCTTGTTACCGGCAAGTCTCTTTACTCATTCCGTAATACAAGATCCCATGACTAAACTCATTAGCCACATGAAGCTTCTTGTGATGTTGTATTACCGAGAGGGCCCAGAGATATCTCTCCGTCACATGGAGTGACAAATCCCAGTCTCGATCCATGCAACTCCACAGACACCTTTGGAGATACCTGTAGAGCACCTTTATGATCACCGAGTTACGAAGTATGTTTGATAGCACACAAAGTATTCCTATGGTATCCGGGAGTGACATGATCTCATGGTCTAATGAACTGATACTTGACATGAAGAAAGCTGTTGCAAATAACTAAACGATCTGATGCAAACTTACGGTTGGGTCTGTCCATCACATCATTCTCCCAATGATGTGATCTCGTTATCAAATGACAACTCATGTCTATGGCCAGGAAACCATACCCATCTTTGATCAACGAGCTAGTCTAGTAGAGGCTTACTAGGGACACGGTATAGTTTATGTATTCACACATGTATTTAAGTTTGTTCAATACAATTCTAGCATGAATAATAAACATTTATCATGAACGGGAAATATGATAATAACCATTTTTTTATTGCCTCTAGGGCATATTTCCAATAGTCTCCCGCTTGTACTAGATTCAATGATCTAGTTTACATAGTTATGAATCTAACACCCATGGAGTCCTGGTGCTGATGATGTTTTTCCCATGGAAGAGGTTTAGTCAATGGGTCTGCCACATTCAGATCCGTATGTACTTTTCAAAGTTCTATGTCTCCATCCTTAATGTAATTACGAATGGATTCGAAGCGGCGTTTGATGTGCTTGGTCTTCTTGTGAAACCTGGGTTCCTTGGCAATGGCAATTGCACCAGTGTTGTCACAAAAGATTGTCATTGGATCCGATGCACTAGGTATCACTCCTAGATCGGATATGAACTGCTTCATCCAGACTCCTTCTTGCGCTGCTTCTGAAGCAGCTATATATACCGCTTCACATGTAGATCCCACGACGACGCTTTGCTTGGAACTGCACCAACTGACCGCTCCTGCATTCAAAATAAATACGTATCCGGTTTGAGACTTAGAGTCATCCGGATCTGTGTCGAAACTAGCATCGACGTAACCCTTTACGATGAGCTCTTCATCACCTCCATAAACGAGAAACATGTCCTTAGTCCTCTTTAGGTACTTCAGGATATTTTTGACCGTTGTCCAGTGATCTACTCCTGGATCACTTTGGTACCTCCCTGCCAGACTTATGGCAAGGCACACATCAGGTCTGGTACACAGCATGTCATACATTATAGAGCATATGGCCGAGGCATAGGGGATGACTTTCATCCTTTCTCTTTCTTCTGTCGTGGTCGGGCTTTGAGCCTTACTCAACTTCACACCTTGCAACACAAGCAAGAACCCCTTCTTTGACTGGTCCATTTTGAACTTCTTCAAAATCTTGTCAAGGTATGTGCTTTGTGAAAGTCCTATTAGGCGTCTTGATCTATCTCTATAGATCTTGATGCCCAATATGTAAGCAGCTTCACCTAGGTCTTTCGTTGAAAAACTCTTGTTCAAATAACCTTTTATGCTTTCCAAAAATTCTATATCACTTCCAATCAATAATATGTCATCCACATATCGTATTAGAAATGCTACAGAGCTCCCACTCACTTTCTTGTAAATACAAGCTTCTCCATAAGTTTGTATAAAACTAAAAGCTTTGATTACCTCATCAAAGCATATATTCCAACTCCGAGATGCTTGCACCAGTCCATAGATAGATTGCTGGAGCTTGCACACCTTATTAGCATCCTTAGGATTAATAAAACCTTTCGGTTGCATCATATACAACTCTTCCTTAAGGAAACCAATAAGGAACGTGGTTTTCACATCCATCTGCCAGATTTCATATTCGTAAAACATAGCAATTGCTAACATAATCCTAACAGACTTCAGCATCGCTATGGGAGAGAAGGTCTCATCGTAGTCAACTCCTTGAAATTGTCGAAAACCCTTTGCGACAAGTCGAGCTTTATAGACGGTGACATTACCATCAGCGTCTGTCATCTTCTTAAAGATCCATTTGTTCTCAATGGCCTGCCGGTCATCGGGTAAGTCTACCAAACTGCATACTTGGTTCTCATACATGGATCCTATCTCGGATTTCATGGCCTCAAGCCATTTCTCGGAATCCGGGCTCATCATTTCTTCTTCATGGTACGTAGGTTCGCCGTTGTCCAACAACATGACTTCCAGGACAGGATTACCGTACCACTCTGGTGCGGAACGTGTCCTGGTCGACCTACGAAGCTCAGTAGTAACTTGATCCGAAGTTTCATGATCACAATCATTATCTTCCTCTCCAGTTGGTGTAGGCATCACTGGAACTGCCTTCTGTGATGTGCTACTTTCCAGTTCGAGAGAAGGTATGATTACCTCATCAAGTTCTACTTTCCTCCCACTCACTTCTTTCGAGAGAAACTCCTTCTCTAGAAAGGACCCATTCTTGGCAACAAAGATCTGGCCCTTGGATCTGTGATAGAAGGTATACCCAATGGTCTCTTTAGGGTATCCTATGAATATGAACTTTTCCACTTTGGGTTCGAGCTTATCAGGGCTGAAGCCTCTTGACATAAGTGTCGCATCCCCAAACTTTAAGAAACGACAACTTAGGTTTCTTGCCAATAATTCATACGGTGTCGTCTCAACGGATTTAGACGGTGCCCTATTTAAAGTGAATGCGGTTGTCTCTAATGCATAACCCCAAAACGATAGTGGCAAATCGGTAAGAGACATCATAGAACGCACCATATCCAATAAAGTACGATTATGACGTTCAGACACACCATTACGCTGTGGTGTTCCAGGTGGCGTGCACCATCCCGAATGGCTCGCCAACCCAGTCGTCGTCCCCAAGAAGGGTGGCAAGGAGCGTATGTGCTTTGACTTCACCAGCCTCAACAAGTTCTGCCCTCAAGATCCATTTCTGCTGCCTCGCATCGACCAGATCGCGGACTCCACCGCCGGGTGCGATTTGCTATGCTTCCTAGATGCCTTCTCAGGCTATCACCACATCAAGATGGCGGCTAAAGACGTGGAGAGGACGGCTTTCATCACCCCCTATGCGCGCGCAGTAGGTAGGGGGTCACCGGCCACGGTTTCGTAGGCAAACGACTTTCGTGAATGAACCGTGTGCTATTGGAAAACATTTACATCAAGGAGCACCATGATTTCTTTTGAAATGATGACGTGTTAATTTTGAAATGAAGACGTGAGTTCAACGTTTCGCCTCGAATTTTTTTCCACGGTACGCAATCACCATCATACCCTAGGTTTGATTTTCTGGCGCATTTCAGTTCTCGTTTGCTCCCTCAAGAGTGATGATGAGTGATATTTTTACACTCATTTCACCTTTGTTTAAACCAAGATATTTCATTTAATAAGAGATATTCGCTCCGATATTATCACTAATGGCTAATAAGTGCAAGGGATTCCACAAATCCTCTCTTTGATGTGTTTCCACAGGAAATGGGCTAAAAAGGGAAGAAATCAAGTGTGGAAATGGAATGGAAGGAGAATGGAGGAAGAAGCAATCAACAGGAGGCGTTTTTGCGAAGACAGAACAAATGACGGCAAGCGACCGTATGAGCGCCCGTTTGGCGTGCATTCCGAGGCAGATCGTCCACCTGAACAACTTTTATTAAAGGGACCCCGTCGAAATCTGAACATAACATCGAGCAGAAGAACGGGCACAGAAGTCGGAACCTCTTCATCCGCAAACACTAGCCGCCACCATCTCCATCTCCATCACCATAGCCTTCTCCACCACCACCATAGTGCTCTTCCATCTCATTCATACTTGTAATCATGCATCGCACAAGGCATCCATTGTAAAACATATTGCAATCAATCTCAAGATGTGTTCTTCAATGTTTTCTTCCCGCGATATGATCTCCATGTGTGAGTAGTTCGGTAAGGTATGGGTTGAGGCATAAACCTTGCAACCCGAGGTATTTGTTGAGGGGATCAATGGAAGACTTTGATATAATGTCCTGTATGTGTGAGATAAAATTGTTTCATGAAGATGTCTCTTGTCTTGTCCGCGATCTTCATCCTTGCAGGTACCCATGATCATGGAGATCAAGCACCGGTGAGGCTAGGAGCAAGGAGACCGTGAAGTGTTATACCAAACACAGGTGACGGTAAGGTTCAGTAGGGTAGCATGGATCATATCCTTGGGGAGAAATGAGGTGTAGTCATTAAAAGCCCAAAGCTCTTGTCTGATTTCATTATCTTAATTATCGAGGCAACCCCGCGCGATGGATAGGGCCTGCGGTAGGACAACTGATTCTTGATGTAGGACTCGTGCCGGTCAAGATGTTATTTGGACACATCCCCCACTTTGATCCGTAACAAGCACATCTCGATGGGTGACTTCCAGCGCTCAAACTAGTATCTTATTTGATCCCAGTGCAAATACAAGGTTGTAAGCATAATACCTCATACCCGTACCTCTTTTTATTATAAGTGTTTGAATCACTATTTGCTTGCTGATCCGGTCAAAAGCAGTATTAATTCTTGGGCTGATTGTTGTAGTAAATTTTTATCTAAGTTTTGCCCACCTGCAAAGATTATGCAATTAAGTTCTCAGATTACAGGTTTTAAGCAGGAAAAACGTGAGCCACTAGCGCTTGCGTGTAATAGAATGAAGGAAGCTGTAAGAAACTGTCCCAATCATGGAATGGAGGAATGGTTAATACTTCATATGTTTTATAATGGCTTGAATCATGTGTCAAAAACTATGCTTGATACAGCTGCAGGAGGAACAATCATGGGAAAGCCCATAGAATATGTCAAGAAACTACTAGATGATATGCAAGAAAACCATGCCCAATGGCATATTGAAAGAACCACCACTAAAAGAGTGAATGCCATGGAAGAGAGTAACACGGAGTTGAGAGCCAAGCTTGAAGAACTTATGTCCGTGATGAAAGGTAAAGAAGAGGTAAACGTAAATGCCATCACTAATGAAGAAATTAGTGATGTGAATTTTATTGCTCGTAATAGCTATAATCCTAATTGGAAAAATAATGGATATGCTCCTAGACTTCCTTATCCTAGTAATGGAGGAGCATCCAATAATTTTAATGGAGCTAATGCTAGCAATAGAAATACCCTTGAAGAAACTCTTAAAAGTTTTATTGCTAGTCTAACTGAGAAGAATGAGAACTTCAAGAATATCTTGAAGAACCATGATAAGTTACTTGGTTGGTTGAACAGTAAGGTTGTTGGACTAACAAATGATGTGCAGGTACTTGAAGGAAGATCCAAGAATATGCAGGCACAAGTGGCTAAAATAGCAGAGAGCCAAACACTAATTTTGGCTAAGTTTGCAGGTAAACCGGAGCCTAACTCGGTTGAAGAAGTTAAAATGATGAGAAGCAACAAAGAAAAAGTTGAAGTGCTTGACACAAGCCATGTGCGAGAGTACAATTATATCGTTGTAGATTTTGTGAAGATGATATCCATGAAGTATCCATTACCGGAGGTAACTAATAATGAAGCATATAATGTCTTTGTTGAACAAGTTGCAGCCAAGGTATGTGAACTTGATGATGAAAGTAAAAGGCTCTACAGTAAGTTACCAGCTAAGCAAGAGGATGCTTTTGAACCTACTATAGAAATTGAGATAGGATTGAGTAAATTCAGTGCTTTATGTGATTTAGGGGCAAGTGTTTCCATTATACCCAAATCAGTTTATGATAGTCTCAATCTCAGTCCTTATGTTAATACCGAGACCATTTTGAATATGAATAATTCTATTTTACCCAGGCAGTAGGCATTAAGCATGGTGTTATAGTTCAAATTAATGATTGCCCTATCATGATTAATCTTGTCATAGTAGATATGCCTGAAGATCCTATTGCTCCAATAATTCTCGATAGACCTTTTCTAAGGACTATCAAAGCTGTGATTAATGTGTTTGAAGGGAATGTTAGATTTGATTTACCAGCTAAAGATCCTTTTGTGAGACATTTCCCCAGGAAAAAGAAAACGAAGACCTACTCAGGAGAAGGCATCATTGTGAATGCCAGAAGCTACGGTCTCGGTGTGTTTGCACCACCTTGATCACCACTACAGTCGAGCTAACTGACCGAAAACAAGCGCTTCGTGGGAGGCAACCCACGCGAATAAAGTAGACAAGTAAGTTTTTATTTTTGTTTCAAATAAAAAGAGTGATTGAAGTTCTATATGAAGAAGTAAGTTTGGAAGAGTTGTTCTAGTGAAGGCTTTGCGATCTGCAAGTTAAATTATGTGTTGAATCGATGTTTGGATGCCTGGAAATATGTCTATGTATTGTCTTGGAACTAACCCTACAGGAGAGCAAAGAAAAAGAAAAGTTTCGAAAGAAACCGATCAAAAGACGGCGTTTAAAACGACCGCAAGCGGTCGCATGAGCGGTCACATGACCTGTGGGAGGTTCCAGCGCAAAACGACCAGAGACAATAGAAGAAAAGATGGTGTTTCAAATGGGCACGAGCGCCCTTATGAGCAGTCGTTTAACTCTTTTGCAGAAAACGAAGAAAATTCCAGAGGGTTCGACGGCGTTCCAAACGGGCACATGCGCCTGTCCGAGCGGTCGTTTGACACCATCGACCAGAAGAAGAAAAAGAACAGAACGAACGATGGCGTTTTAAACGAGCGTTGTCGGTTGTATAAGCGGTCATTTGATATAAGCACAGATGTAGGTAAGTCATCAGGAAGAACGATGGCGTTCCATGCGGGCGCTAGCGCCCGTATGAGCGGTCGTTTTGCCTCCTGGCGGCCCCAATAAGCCCGAGTAAGAAGGTAAATTTCCCCCATCTCTCTCTTTTCTTCTTCTTCCTCCAAACCTCTCCAAACCCTAGCAAAACTTTGCCCGATCTCTCTACTCGCTCGATTTCAGTTCAAATCCTTCCGTGTGATCGATCTACGGTATGTTTCTCATCCGATCCCCAAGTTATTTTTCGTGAATCCATGTTCTACATGCCTAGCATTACCATGACTAGGGGATGCATATTTTTGATTCAAATTTGAGTTTGGCTTGGATTCATTGATGTTTTTAGAGGAGTATGATGTTATGATTGCCGTAGGATCAATATTGCTTAAATGTATTGGACTGAAAAATTGTTTTGTAGATATTTACATGGAGGTCTTCTCGCGTACGCAGTGCTTCGAGTTCATCCACCGCAGCGCCACAACAAGTTTTCACTTAGGGGACCCTCTTCACCGACCGTGAAGCTAGAATAAAGTTTAGGCAACTAAGCTCAAGGAAGATCAAAGCAACCAAGTGGGCTTGCGCGAACACACTCGCCAATCTAGGTATTACTCATGATTTCAATTTGCTTTGTCATAATGCCGAGTTGCACCATTTTGTTTATCAGGGATGTGAGACATATGAATGCATGACGCTTGAGTTTCTTAGTACTCTCTCGCATAATGTTGGATTGATGCCCAATGCATATGAGGAGGAGACGATCACTTTCCGTCTCCTGGACCAAGACTTCAACATCACTTTTCAAGAGTGGTGTGATTACTTTGGCTTCACCAACAATGATGATGACATCCGCCATGTTTATGATTACACTGAACCATACCCGAGGCAAACCTTTAATTTGATGAGTATGCCAGGCTCAAGAGCTAGTTGCATTGAAAGTCCTGCTATATGTTATTTCTATTATGTTATCACTAACTCGTTGCAGGCACGAGGAGAAGTTTCTAAGGTAAATGATGAGAACATGCTAGTTCTCAGAAAAGCAGCAAACCTTGACATCGGTTATTCACCCAACCTAGGGGCAATACTTTTGCTATACCTCGCACATCAAGAAAATCATGCACAAGGAAATATCGTGTGTGGAGGAGTGATCACCATGTTGGCCAACTCCCTTGGTCTCAACTACAATCACCTTCGCCCCATTGTCGGCAACACCCTTGTTAATATTTGTGTTCTTACTAGCGTTGGAATGGTAGTAGTTCATAATGGCTGTCATTGCATTAGAATTCCTGGAGTGGCACACTTGTTGCCTACTCCTATGCCTAACCATTTTTCCATTGAGAATGGACAATTGCATTATGCTGCACGGGAAGGAGATGCAGCCTTTGACCAAGAAGGCCCAGAACCAGAACAAGTTGATGAAGAAGAACTCGCCACCGACAAAGAGGAGGAGCAGCCCCAAGGACAGCGACAACAAGGAGACTACACCACCTATGCGGACCTCAACAATTGATACGTCTCCAACGTATCTATAATTTTTGATAGTTCCATGCTATTATACTATCAATCTTGAATGTTTTTATATGCAATTATATGCAATTATATATCATTTTTGGGACTAACCTATTAACCTAGTGCCCAGTGCCAGTTGCTGTTTTCTGCTTGTTTTTGGTTTTTCAGGAAATCAGTACAAACGAAGTCCAAATGCCACGAAACTTTTTGGAGATTTTTTATATGGACAAAAGAGACCCTGGAGACTTGGAGAGGAGGTGATACGTCTCCAACGTATCTATAATTTTTGATTGTTCCATGCTATTATAGTATCAATCTTGGATGTTTTATATACACTTACAAGCAATTATATATCATTTTTTGGGACTAACCTATTAACTTAATGCCCAGTGCCAGTTGCTGTTTTTTGCCTGTTTTTGGTTTTTCAGAATGTCAGTACCAAACGAAGTCCAAATGCCACGAAACTTTTTGGATATTTTTTTCCGGACATAAGAGACACTAGAAGCTTCGGGAGAGGGCCAGAAGACAGAGGAGGTGGCCACAAGCCACCAGGGCGCGCCCCAGGGGGGGTGGGGCGCCCTGGTGCCTCGTGGGCCCACCTCTACTCCGTTTGACCTAATTCCACCTCTATAAATACTCTAAAATCGGGAAACCAACAGAGGAGTCCACGAAATACTTTTTCCGCCGCCGGAAGTTCCTGTTCTCGAGAGATCCCTTCTGGAGGCCTTTTCCGGCACTCTGCCGGAGGGGGATTCGATCACGGAGGGGCTCTCCATCAACCTTGCCGCCCTTCCGATGATGCGTGAGTAGTTTACCACAGACCTTTAGGTCCATAGTTAGTAGCTATATGGCTTCTTCTCTCTTTTTGATCTTCAATACAATGTTCTCCTCGATGTTCTTGGAGTTCTATCCGATGTAATCACTTTTTGCGGTGTGTTTGTTGGGATCCGATGAATTGTGAGTTTATGATCAGATTATCCATGAATATTATTTGAGTTTTCTATGAACTCTTTTATGCATGATTGTTATAACTTCGTATTTCTCTCCGATCTATTGCTTTGGTTTGGCCAACTAGATTGATTTATCTTGCAGTGGGAGAGGTGCTTTGTAATGGGTTCGATCTTGCGGTGCTCAATCCCAGTGACAGAAAGGGACATGACATGTATGTATCATTGTTATTAAGGGTAAAAAGATGGGGTTTATCCATGCATGAGTTTACTTTGTCTACATCATATCATCTTGCTTAAGGTGTTACTCCGTTCTTTATGAACTTAATATTCTAGATGCATGTTGGATAGCGGTCGATGTGTGGAGTAATAGTAGTAGATGCAGAATCGTTTCGGTCTACTTGTCTCGGACGTGATGCCTATATACATGATCATTGCCTTGGATATCATCATGATTATTTTCTTTTCTATCAATTGCCCAACAGTAATTCGTTCACCCACCGTATGCTATTTTCAAGAGAGAAGCCTCTAGTGAAAACTATGGCCCCTGGGTCTACCTTTATCATATATTGAAAATCCTAAAAATACCTTGCTGCAATTTTACTTTATTTATTTTATTTTTTATTTTTGTTTGATATATCTATCTATCACCATACAATTTAATCTTGCAATTAACCGCCAAGGGATTGACAACCCCTTGTTCACGTTGGGTGCAAGGATTTGTTGTTTTGTGTGCAGGTACTGCTAACGAGTTTTTGCGTGATTCTCCTACAGGATTGATAACCTTGGTTTTATAACTGAGGGAAATACTTATCTCTACTGTACTGCATCATCCCCTCCTCTTCGGGGAAATCCCAACGCAGCTCACAAGTAGCAGGAAGAATTTCTGGCGCCGTTGCCGGGGAGACATCATCAACATCTATCAAGTACCTACGCATGAACTTTCATCTCCTTGCATTTATTTTATGTGCCTTTGCCTCTCGTTTTCATCTCCCCCACTTCTAAAAAGTTTTTACAAAAATATAAAAATATTTTCCGTTTGCCTTTTTCTTGTTTGCTTCTTTGCTTGCTTGTTTGCGTAGCCACGTTGTCTCAAGAAAATACAAAATTGTGTGATTTTTCCAATACTAATAATAATGATTTTATTAGTACTCCGATTGTTCCTCCCGCCGCTAGTGCAGAGACTCATGATATTAATGCCGCTTTGTTAAATCTTGTCATGAAAGAACAATTTTCTGGTAGTCCTAATGAAGATGCTGCATCCCATCTTAACACTTTCGTAGAATTGTGTGTTATGCAAAAGAAAAAAGATGTGGATAATGATATTGTGAAATTAAAATTATTCCCGTTCTCATTGTGGGATCGTGCAAAAATTTGGTTTTCATCTTTACCACGAAATAGTATCGATTCTTGGGATAGGTGTAAAGATGTTTTATTACCAAGTATTTTCCTCCCGCGAAAATTATTTCCCTTAGAAACCAAATTATGAATTTCAAGAAACTTGATCATGAAAATGTTGCCCAATCTTGGGAAAGGATGAAATTAATGATAAGAAATTGCCCTACTCATGGTTTAAATTTGTGGATGATCATACAAAAAAATTATGCGGGATTAAATTTTGTTTCTAGAAATCTTTTAGATTCCGCCGCGGGTGGTACTTTTATGGAGATTACGTTGGGGGAAGCTACAAAATTGCTTGATAATATTATGGCAAATTATTCACAATGGCATATTGAAAGAGTTCCTACTAGTAAAAAGGTGAATTCTGTTGAAGAAATTAGTACTTTGAGTGATAAAGTTGATGCACTTATGAAATTGGTTACTAGCAAAAACACTCCTATTGATCCTAATGATGCGACTTTATCCACCTTGATTGAGCAAAATAATGATCCCGTAGATGTGAATTTTGTTTCACGAAACAATTTTAATAGTAATGCTTATAGAGGTAATTTTAATCCTAGGCCGTTTCCTGGAAATTCCTCTAATAATTATGGCAATTCCTATGGTAATCCTTATAATAATAATAGGATGCCCTCTTATCTTGAAATTAATATTAAAGAATTTATTAATTATCAAAATGTTTTCAACACTTCGATAGAAGAAAAATTAAGTAAACTTGATGATATGTCTACGAGCATTGATAGAATCATTCATGATGTGGAAAATCTTAAGACTAAAATTTTGCCACCCAAAATTGATATTAATGAATCAATTAAAGCGTTATATGTCTCCATGGATGAGAGTAAGAAAAGAACCGCTATGCTAAAAGCTAAACGAGAATTTTTAGAAAAAGCGATTCCTCCCGGTTTCTATCGTAGTAATGATGAGGATATTAAAATGATTGGTGTTTCATCTATTGATTCCTTGTTTAGCAATATAAAACTTGATGAAAAGGGGACTGAAGAAGAGTCAACTTTAGCTAGAAGGCGTCCCCATAATTTGGAGGGTGAAAATCTTGATGAAAAATTTGATAAAAGTGGGTCTGGAGAGGTAAAAACTTTAATTAGCGATGTGCCCACTCTCTTGGATTACAAATACTTTAATTATGATAGATGTTCTTTGATTGAGTGTATTTCTTTGTTACAATCCATGCTAAATTCACCCAACGCTTATGAACAAAATAAGGCTTTCACTAAACACGTCGTAGAAGCGATGATGAAAGCGTTAGAAGAAAAGCTAGAACTAGAAATTTCAATTCCTAGAAAATTATATGATGAGTGGGAACCCACCATTAAAGTTAAAATTAAAAATTATGAGTGCAATGCTTTGTGTGATTTGGGTGCTAGCGTTTCCACAATTCCAAAATCTCTATGTGATGTGCTAGGTTTTACCAATATAGATGAATGTTCTCTTAATTTGCATCTTGCGGATTCCACTATTAAAAAGCCATTGGGAAGAATAAATGATGTGCTTATCCTTGCAAATAGAAATTATGTGCCCATGGACTTTATTGTACTTGACATTGAATGCAATCCTTCTTGCCCCATAATACTTGGTAGGCCTTTTCTTTGAACTATTGGTGCTATTATTGATATGAAAGAAGGTAATATAAGATTTCAATTTCCATTAAAGAAAGCGATGGAACACTTCCCTAGGAAAAGAATTAAAGCACCCTATGAATCAATTATGAGGGCCACTTATGGAATCAACTTGAAGGATGACAACACTTGATACTATGCATTATGCCTAGCTAGGGGCATACAACAATAGCGCTTGTTGGGAGGCAAGCCAATGAATAAAATAAATTTTTGCTTTTTATTTCTATTCTTGTGTGTTTACACAATTATGCTACTGTTATGATTGTGTTTTTATGTTTAAATTAGTGTTTGTGCGAAGTAATGCCTTTGGGAAGATTTGGAAGATAGTATAATTGATGCTGTTTGGAAAACAGAAAGTTTTGCGTCCAGTGCTGGAATTTTAATTTTTTACTAGAGCATCAGAAAAATCTGAATTTTTTACACAGTATTGGTATATGAATTCCCACTTTCTCCTAATTTTTTAGAATTTTTGGAGTTACAGTAGTATAGCTTTTGACTAGATCTTTACAGACTGTTCTGTTTTAAATAGATTCTGTTTTTGTTGCATAGTTTGCTTATTTCGATGAATCTATGGATCGTATCGGGGGGTATGAGTCATGGAGAAGTTGGAGTACAGTAGCATTATGCCAATATTAAATATGAATCAATTTACTAAAGTACTTAAAGTTAAAGATTTATTTGTTATACTAACGGATCTCACGAAGGTTTTGTTGAGTTTTGTGTGATTGAAGTTTTCAAGTTTTAGGTGAGATCACGATAGATGAAGGAATAAGGAGTGGCAAGAGCCTAAGCTTGGGGATTCCCAAGGCACCCCAAGGTAATATTCAAGGAATACTCAAGCGTCTAAGCTTGGGGATGCCCCGGAAGGCATCCCCTCTTTCTTCTACCAACTATCGGTAATTTTACTTGGAGCTATATTTTTATTGATCACATGATATGTGTTTTACTTGGAGCGTCGTGTATTATATGAGTCTTTGATTTGTTTGCTTTTTAGTTTGTCACAATCATCTTTGCTGGACACACCTATTTGAGAGAGCCACACGTTTATCTAGATTTGTTAGAATACTCTATGTGCTTCACTTAAATCTTTTGAGCTAGGCAGTTGCTCTAGTGCTTCACTTAAATCTTTTTGAGCATGGCGGTGGCAATATTTTGAAGAAATATTTGAACTCTCATGCTTCACTTATATTATTTTGAGAGTTGATAAGATTAAATTTTGAAGAAATATTTGCACTCTCATGCTTCACTTATATCTTTTTGAGAGTTGATAATAGTAATGGTAATTTGCACAAGATATGAATTTGGTCCCAAAGTGATGAATATTCAAGAGGGATATAATAAAAACTTTCATGAAAGATCATTGGATATGATAAGTTTGATTCCTTGCAATAGTTTTGCGATATGGAGACGATAATATGTGAGTCATGTTAGTGAGTAATTGTGATTTAGTAAGAATATTGGTGTTAAGGTTTGTGATTCTCTATGCATGCACATAAAGTCAATAGTTATGCAATGAAATTATATCCTACTTATGGTGCATTATTCGGTGTTAGTTATGTTCAATGCATGTTTATGACCGTTTTCGCTTTTTGGTTGGTCGCTTCTCAATCTATTTGCTAGCCTTCATTTGTACTAAGCGGGAATACTGCTTGTGCATCCAACTCCTTAAACCCAAAGTTGTGCCAAATGAGTCCACCATACCTACCTATATGCGGTATTTCCATGCCGTTCCAAGTAAATTTGCATGTGCCAACTCTAAATTTTCAAAATAATTTTCCGTTTTGTGTGCCCGTACCGCTCATGAAGTGGCAGGGGGTGCCCAATATTTTCCATGCTAGGTGTGTTATTCTCACAATAAGTGTTTATTCACTTGTCATTGCACGAGAGAGTGGCAAGTAATAGGGATGCCCAGTCCCGAAATGATTTTTTTTAATATGGTGATAATAATAAATTCCTTGGAAAGTGTTGGTATGGAGGGCACCCGTGGATACGACTAGCCATGGATGTGAAAGAATGGTGGAAAGGAAATAAACTTTATTTTCTGTTTGGGAACCGCCTATAATGTGTCTAGCATGGAAGATATTGGGAATTCTCTGTCGTTTTTGTTGACAGGAAAAACATGCCTCTCAAAATAATTTTATCTCTCTAATTTATGCCTTGAGCTCTGGCACCTTTGCAAATCTCTGCTTCCCTCTGCGAAGGGCCTATCTATTTACTTTTATGCAATTTTTTTTTATTTTGAGTCTCCATCTTCTCTTACAAAGCACCAACTAGAGAGCACTATTGTCATACTTGTGCATTGTGTGTAGCTAATATTGAGTGTGTTTCATGAATGGATCAATGATTGACCATAATGGGCTAGGGATAACTTTCTTTAGCGTTGATATTTTGAAAGACATGGTTGCTTGTTAGTATGCTTGAGTATTTATGTCTTCATATCAAACTATAGATTATTGCTTTGAATCATTCAAGTCCAAATGTCCATGCTACAAAAGAAAAGAGTATATGATGAATATGATAGGTAGCATTCCACATCAAAAATTCTGTTTTTATCATTTACCTACTCGAGGACGAGCAGGAATTAAGCTTGGGGATGCTTGATACGTCTCCAACGTATCTATAATTTTTGATTGTTCCATGCTATTATAGTATCAATCTTGGATGTTTTATATACACTTACAAGCAATTATATATCATTTTTTGGGACTAACCTATTAACTTAGTGCCCAGTGCCAGTTGCTGTTTTTTGCCTGTTTTTGGTTTTTCAGAATATCAGTACCAAACGAAGTCCAAATGCCACGAAACTTTTTGGAGATATTTTCTGGACATAGGAGACACTAGAAGCTTCGGGAGAGGGCCAGAAGACAGAGGAGGTGGCCACGATCCACCAGGGCGCGCCCCAGGAGGGTGGCCCGCCCTGGTGCCTCGTGGGCCCACCTCTGCTCCGTTTGACCTAATTCCACCTCTATAAATACTCTAAAATCGGGAAACCAACATAGGAGTCCACGAAAAACTTTTTCCGCCGCCGCAAGTTCCTGTTCTCGAGAGATCCCATCTGGAGGCCTTTTTCGGCACTCTGCCGGAGGGGGATTCGATCACGGCGGGGCTCTCCATCAACCTTGCCGCCCTTCGGATGATGCGTGAGTAGTGTACCATAGACCTTCGGGTCCATAGTTAGTAGCTAGATGGCTTCTTCTCTCTTTTTGATCTTCAATACAATGTGCTCCTCGATGTTCTTGGAGTTCTATCCGATGTAATCACTTTTTGCGGTGTGTTTGTTGGGATCCGATGAATTGTGAGTTTATGATCAGATTATCCATGAATATTATTTGAGTTTTCTCTGAACTCTTTTATGCATTATTGTTATAGCTTCATATTTCTCTCCGATCTATTGATTTGGTTTGGCCAACTAGATTGATTTATCTTGCAATGGGAGAGGTGCTTTGTAATGGGTTCGATCTTGCGGTGCTCAATCCCAGTGACAGAAAGGGACATGACACGTATGTATCATTGCTATTAAGGGTAAAAAGATGGGGTTTATTCATGCGTGAGTTTACTTTGTCTACATCATGTCATCTTGCTTAAGGCGTTACTCCGTTCTTTATGAACTTAATACTCTAGATGCATGCTGGATATCGGTCGATGTGTGGAGTAATAGTAGTAGATGCAGAATCGTTTTGGTCTACTTGTCTCGGACGTGATGCCTATATACATGATCATTGCCTTGGATATCATCATGATAATTTCCTTTTCTATCAATTGCCCAACAGTAATTTGTTCACCTACCGTATGCTATTTTCAAGAGAGAAGCCTCTAGTGAAAACTATGCCCCCCGGGTCTACCTTTATCATATATTGAAAATCCTAAAAATACCTTGCTGCAATTTTACTTTATTTATTTTATTTTGTATTTTTGTTTGATCTATCTATCTATCTATCTATCTATCTATCTATCTATCTATCACCATACAATTTAATATTGCAATTAACCGCCAACGGATTGACAACCCCTTGTTCGCGTTGGGTGCGAGGATTTGTTGTTTTGTGCGCAGGTACTGCTAACGAGTTGTTGCGTAATTCTCCTACTGGATTGATAACCTTGGTTTCATAACTGAGGGAAATACTTATCTCTACTGTACTGCATCATCCCCTCCTCTTCAGGGAAATCCCAACGCAGCTCACAAGTAGCAGGAGGCCAGAAGGTTCACGAGGCCTCCACAAGGTAACAGGGCATGGCCCCGGGGGGGGGGGGGGGGCACCCTGATGCCTTGTGGGGCCCTCGTGGCTCCATTTGACCTAATTCCACTTCTATAAATTCTCAAATATTGGGAAACCAACATAGATCCACCCCGAATAACTTTTACGTCACCGCAAGCCTCTGTTCTTCCGCGATCCCATCTGGAGGCCTTTTCCGGTACTCTGCCGAAGGGGGAATCGATCATGGAGGGCTTCTACATCAACCTTGCTGCCCTTTTGATGATGTGTGAGTAGTTTAATGATAACCCACAAGTATAGGGGATCGCAACAATTTTCGCGGGTAGTATTTCACCCAGATTTATTGATTCGACACAAGGGGAGCCAAAGAATATTTGCAAGTATTAGCAGTTGAGTTGTCAATTCAACCACACATGGAGATAAAATATCTGCAGCAAAGTATTTAGTAGCACAGTAATATGATAGTTTTGATAGCAGTAGCAATAGTAACAATAGTAACGACAATAGTAACAACAACAGTTTGTAACAAGTGTAAAGCAGTAGCAACAAAGTTACTTAGCAGAAACCAATATGAGAAAGTCGTAGGCATTGGATCGGTGATGATAATTATGTTGGATGATATTCATCATATAACAGTCATAACCTAGGGCGATACACAATAGCTCCAATTCATCAATGTAATGTAGGCATGTATTCCGCATATAGTCATACGTGCTTATAATAAGAACTTGCATGACATCTTTTGTCCTACCCTCCCGTGGCAGCGGGGTCCTTAAGGAAACTAAGGGATATTAAGGCCTCCTTTTAATAGAGAACCAGAATAAAGCATTAACACTTAGTGAATGCATGAACTCCTCAAACTACGACAATCACCGGAAAGAATCCCAATTATTGTCACCTTGGGGTATGCGGATCATGACACGTAATAGGTGCATACAACTTGCAAGATAGGATCAAGAATGCAAATATATTCATGAAAACATAAAGGGTTCAGATCTGAAATCATGGCACTCGGGCCCTTGTGACAAGCATTAAGCATAGCAAAGTCATAGCAACATCAATCTCAGAACATAGTGGATACTAGGGATCAAAGCCCTAACAAATTGACTCGATTACATGATAAATCTCATCCAACCCATCACCGTACAGCAAGCCTACGAAGGAATTACTCACGCCCTGTGGTGAGCATCATGAAATTGGTGATGGAGGATGGTTGATGATGACGACGGCGTCGAATTCCCCTCTCCGGAGCCCCGACCGGACTCCAGATCAGCCCTCCCGATGAAGAACAGGAGGTGGCGGCGGCTCCGTATCGTAAAATGCGATGAAACTTCTTCTCTTATTTTTTCTCGGGGAAAGAGAATTTATAGCGTTGGAATTAGGTCAGACGGCCCCTGATACGTCTCCAACGTATCTATAATTTATGAAGTATTCATGCCATGTTTATTATAGTTTTGTATGATTTTGGTGCGCTTTTATATGGGTTTTATATGATTTTCATGGACTAACATATTGACCTAGTGCCTAGTGCCAGTTGCTATTTTCTGCTTGTTTTTGGTTTTCCAGAAAATCCATATCAAATGAAGTCCAAATGCAGCGAAACTTTTTGACGATTTTTTCTGGAACATAAGAGATACTAGAAGCTTCGGGAGGTGGCCAGAAGACCCACAGGGGCCCCACGAGCCACCAGGGTGTGCCACCCCCCCAGGCGCGCCCTGGTGCCTCGTGGGCCCCCTGTGGCCCTTCTTCGCGTGATTCCAATGCCAAAAAATCATATATATTCAGAAACCCCCAAAAGTTAACCTAGATGAGTTTTTACGCTGCCGCAAGCCTCTGTACCTCCACGATCTAATCTACAGCCCTTTGCCGGCACCCTGTCGGAGGGGGGAATCATCACCGGAGGCCATCTTCATCATCTCGGCGGTCTCCATGACGAGGAGGGAGTAGTTCACCCTCGGGGCTGAGGGTTTGTACCAGTAGCTATGTGTTTCATCTCTCTCTCTCTCTCTCTCTCTCTCTCTCTCTCGTGTTCTTGATTTGGCATGATCTTGATGTATCGCGAGCTTTGTTAATATAGTTGGATCATATGGTGTTTCTTCCCTCTTTATCTTTGTTGTGATGAATCGAATCTTTTCCCTTTGAGGTTTCGTTATTGTCGGATTGAATATTCAGATTTGAGAACACTTGATGTATGTCTTGCATATGAATACCCTTGGTGACAATGGGGTATTATATTGATTCACTTGATATATGTTTTGGCACTCAACTCGCGGATTCCTGCGGTCACATTGGGGTAATCTATGCATATGGGTTGATGCACGTTTTCATTATCTTTTCTCCGATAGAAACTTTGGGGTGCTCCTTGGAGTTCTTTGTGTGGATTGAATATTATGATTATGAAGTTGTTTGATGCATATCGTATAATCAACTCACGGATACTTGTGGTGACATTGGAGTATCGAGGTGACATTAGAGTTGGTTGATGTGTATCATATGGTGTTATTTTAGTACGAACTCTAGGGCTATTTGTGACACTTATAGGAATAGCTCAATAGATCGATCGGAAAGGATAACTTTGAGGTGGTTTCGTACCCTACAAACAATTTCTATCTTATGTTCTCCGCTAATAGGAACTTGGGAGTGATTCTTTATCGCACGTTGAGGGATGATTATATGATCCAATTATATTAGCATTGTTGAGAGATTGCACTAGCGAAAGTATGAACCCTAGGCCTTGTTTCTAAGCATTGCAATACCGTTTATGCTCACTTTTGTTACTTGCTACCTTGCTGTTTTTTATTGTTCGCACTACAAAAACCTATATATACTATCCATACTACACTTGTATCACCATCTCTTAGCCGAACTAGTGCACCTATACAATTTATCATTGTATTGGCTGTGTTGGGGACACAAGAGACTTTTTGTTATTTGGTTGTAGGGTTGTTTGAGAGAGACCATCTTCATCCTACACCTCCCATGGATTGATAAACCTTAGGTCATCCACTTAAGGGAAAATTGCTACTGTCCTACAAACCTCTGCGCTTGGAGGCCCAACACGAGTCTACAAGAACAAGTTGTGTAGTAGACATCAAGCTCTTTTCTGGCACCGTTGCCAGGGAGGTGAGTGCTTGAAGGTATATCTTTAGATCTTGCAATCGAATCTTTTAGTTTCTTGTTTTATCACTAGTTTGGTTTATAAAAGAAAACTACAAAAAAAATGGAATTGAGGTTGCCTCATATTATTCGTCTTTATCACGTCTTTCTTGAAAATGATGGAGCGGAAAATTGTGCTCAATTGATAGAAGAAGAATTCAATAAAGTGTTTGGCATTAAATCCATGAATGATGAGCATGATTGCAATGTTGCTAGTATGAATTCTTTGAATATCTATGATGCTAGTGATATGCAAAGCCATAAGCTTGGGGATGCTATGTTTGATGAAGATGATATTTTTACTCCCCCAAGTTTTGATGAGAAAATTTATTATGATGATTGCATGCCTCCTATTTATGATGATTATATTGATGAAAATGGATTTGGAGAGGTCGTGACTTTATTTAATGATGAATCCACTATTTTGGAAGAGGTTTCAATTGATTATGACAACAAAGTTGCTATCTATGATGATTATTGTGTTGACATGTATGCTATAAATAATAATGATAAATATGAAACTTGTCATCATGATTTTAATTTTCAATTGGATTATGGCAATCAAGTATCTCATGATAGTTATTTTGTTGAGTTTGCTCCCACTATTATGAATGAGAAGAAATTTGCTTATGTGGAGAGTAATAAAATTTCTATGCTTGTGGATCATGAAAAGAATGCTTTATGTGATAGCTATATTGTTGAATTCATTCATGATGCTACTGAAAATTATTATGAGAGAGGATCATATGCTTTTACATATTGCAATAATATCAAGTTTCCTCTCTATGTGTTGAAAGTTTTGAAGTTATGCTTGTTTTGCCTTCCTATGCTAGTTGATTCTTGCTCCCATAAACTATTTGCTCACAAAATCCCTATGCATAGGAAGTGGGTTAGGCTTAAATGTGCTAGTCATATGCTTCATGATGCTCTCTTTGTGTTTCAACTCTTTACTTTTATGTGAGCATCATTGAAATCATCATGCCTAGCTAAAAAGGCATTAAAGAAAAGCGATTGTTGGGAGACAACCCAATATTTATACCTACTGTTTTTGTGTGTCCACATGATTAAGCTACTGCAGTAATCTTGTTTTATATGTTTTCTTTCAATAATGTGCCAAGTAAAGCCTTTGGGATAGTGTGGATGCTTGTTGATTTGATTCTGTGCAAAAACAGAAACTTTTGCGTCCAGTGCTGGAATTTCTATTCTGTACCGGAGCATGAAAAAATTCTGAAATTTTTACACAGTATTGGGTTACAAATTTTCTACATTTTCGTAATTTTTCAGAATTTTTGGAGGTACAGAAGTAAGGTTTTAAATCGCTTACTGCACGCTGTTCTGTTTTTGACAGATTCTGTTTTCGATTCATAGTCTGCTTGTTTTAGTGTTTCCATAGCTTATATTGAGTAATATAAATTGTGGAAATGATAGAATACAGTAGGCATTATGTGAGAACAATTATGAATCTTGTCTTGACAGTACCTAAGTGGATGATTTATTTTTATCATACTAACCTATCTCACGAAGTTCCGTTAGTTTTGTGTGATTGAAGTTTTCAAGTTTTGGGTGAGATATCGATATGAGGAGAATAAGGAGTGGCAAGACCCTAAGCTTGGGGATGCCCAAGGCACCCCAAGGTAAAATTCAAGGAAGACTCAAGCGTCTAAGCTTGGGGATGCCCCGGAAGGCATCCCCTCTTTCGTCTTCAACACCATCGGTAACCTCACTCGGAGCTATATTTTTATTCGTCACCGTCGTCGGCTCGGATTGCACTACTGGGCCAGAGCTGTTGGGGGGGGGACTAGGGACAGGAGGCCCTCATGGTCTCTCCTCGGCCGACGTCACCGACGCCACGTGCTACTTCGGTGGTTCAGGTGGGGGGAAGTGTCGGGCAGGTGGCCTGCCATCCTCTTCCATCTGCATCGCCCTCTCCACTTCCTCGACCCTCGTCGTCTCGGCGGGCTGCTAGCACCGTGGATGCTGGGAAGGGGGGACGGCTGATTTGCAGCCCCCACGGTCCCCTTCTCCCAACTTAGAGGTCGATGGTGTAGCCGGCAACATGGCAGGAGGCCATACGTCGGATGCTATAACCACGGAGGAGGTGATCGCATTTGGAGGGATCCAGGACCCGACGTCCGGTGGCAGGCACGTGAGCCACCGGATCCAGGCCCAACCCAATGCCGACGACCTGCAGATGGGGCGTGCTATGAGGGCCGCCAAGCTTCGCGACATCGAGACGTCTACAGGTTTGTCAGTTAACACTAGTAATTCCATTCTTCATTTTTCGGAGCATGAAATTATTAAAAATGTGGGTGACCTGGGAGTATCACTAGGGAATAGCGGTAAGAAAATTGCTAAATCTGTTAATGATCTGTTAGACTTAGAGGCGGATAGATCCATGGAGCTTATTCAGAATATAGTGGCGGTGAAACCAATGAATGAATATGACATTAATGATTTGGGGGTGACTGCTTTACAAAGCTTTTGTGAGGATCTTATACCAACTTCAGAGGTAGAGGATGAGGATGATGTTTTGATTACCGAGGGGTATACGGCTCCTCTGGACTCAGAACTTCATACGCATGCTGTCACTGGTCATGAGGACGCAGTAACGATGCATGATAAACCGAAATGAACCTGGAAGAGGAAGGTTTATCCTACATCGGCAGTACGCATGAGTGCGAGAATCAAACATAAGAAAAAATTTCATGATGAGACATGAAAGGAATCTTTTGGAATAGCAGAGGTCTAGCGGACTTGGCTAAAAGGAGATTTCTTGCGGAAGCATCGGTGGAACATAAACTGGATTTTATGGCTCTACTGGAGACGGGTAGGGATAATTATACGTTACAATTTCTCAACACCATTTCAGGTGGAGTTGATTTTGATTGGCATTGCTTGCCCCCAGGAGGTCGATCCGGAGGGATACTACTTGGGGTTAAGTGTGAGACGTTAGAAGTATTAAACGTGGTATATGGAGATTTCGCTGTCAAGTTCCGGGTGAGGTCCAAGGTTGATGGTTTCAGATGGGCCTTGGTGGCTGTCTATGGTGCGGCTCAACCCAAACTTAAACCCGATTTTCTTGCAGATCTAGTGAGGATCTGCGGGGATGAAAGGTTGCCGATCCTTGTGGGGGGAAATTTTAATATTATCAGGAGGAGAGATGAGAAAAATAATGACAACTTCGACGGAAGATGGTCATTTATGTTCAACACGATTATTGAGAGTCTCGATCTGAGGGAGATAGACCTCACCGGCAGACAATTTACATGGGCTAATAATTTACCGGTTCCAACATATGAGAAGTTGGACCGGGTACTTACTAGCGTTGAGTGGGAACAGAAGTTCCCTCTGGTCACGGTGCAGGCTCTTCAGAGGGCTATCTCTGATCATACACCGCTACTGGTTGATTCTGGGGAAGCAACCCATGTGGGTAACAAGAACGTTTTCTCTTTCGAATTAGGCTGGTTTGAGAGGGAAGGCTTCCTGGAGCTCATTGCTAGAGAATGGGCCAGGGAGTTAGGTGGTAGCTCCAATGTTGAAAGGTGGCAAAACAAAATTAGACACTTGCGCCAGTTCTTGAGGGGCTGGGCCAAGAATCAAAGTGGGCTTTATAAAGCGGAAAAAGAGAGACTTACGCAACTAATTAATGAGCTGGATTTGAGAGCCGAGTCTAATATTCTTAGTGTGTCAGATCGGACTGCTAAGAATGAGGCGGAACAGAGACTACGGGTTCTTCTCAGATAAGAAGAGTTGAAATGGGATCTTAGAGCGAAGGTGACAAAGGTCGTCCAAGGCGATGACAACACCAAATTCTTTCACATGATCGCCAATGGGAAGCACAGAAAGAAAAAAATTATTCAACTTGAGCAGGATGAGGGTACGATTGTGGGGCATGAGAACCTCAAGTTGTACATATCCAATTACTATAAGCAACTCTTTGGGGCCCCTGAAGATAACTTTGTGTCGCTTGATGAGGACGCAACAAGGGACATTCCACAACTAAACACTGAGGAGAACGGGATTTTGTCTGATCCGTTTACGGAGAAAGAGGTGTTTGAAGCGATAACGCAGATGAAGCAGAATAAGGCTCCTGGACCTGACGGGTTTCCAGCAGAGTTTTATAAGTGTTGTTGGCATATCATCAAGGGTGATCTTATGCCGATGTTCCATGATTTATTTAATGGAAACTTACAGCTATTCCATCTAAACTTTGGAACAATAACGTTGTTGCCAAAGAAGGAGGAGGCGGTACGCATTGAGCAGTTTAGACCGATTTGTCTGCTTAATGTGAGTTTCAAAATATTTACCAAGGTTGGCATGAATAGGTTGACATGGATTGCCCACTCGGTGGTGCATCCAACTCAGACCGCTTTCATGCCAGGTAGACACATCCTGGAAGGGGTTGTTGTCTTACATGAAACCTTGCATGAGATCCATTCAAAGAAACTAGATGGGGTTATCTTCAAAGTGGATTTTGAGAAAACGTATGATAAGGTTAAATGGCCGTTTCTCCAACAAGCACTACGAATGAAGGGGTTCGACGAAGCCTGGAGGAAACAGGTGGACACCTTCATTCAAAAAGGTAGTGTTGGGATCAAGGTGAATGATGACACGGGTCATTATTTTCAGACGCATAAGGGCTTTCGACAGGGGGATCCGATGTCTCATGTCCTTTTCAACATTGTGGCAGATATGTTGATAGTTCTTATCAGTCGGGCTAAAGAAAACGACCAAGTAGGAGGACTTGTTCCGCATCTTGTGGATGGGGTGTGTCCGTTCTACAATACGCGGATGATACGATTATTTTCATGGAGCATGATCTCGCAAAAGCTCGAAATATGAAGCTAGTGCTTTGCCTTTTTGAACAACTGTCGGGTCTGAAAATCAACTTTAACAAGAGCGAACTGTTCTATTTTGGGAGGGCCAAAGAGGAACAGGACGCGTACAAACAGTTGTTCAGCCGTGAAATGGGATCCCTACCGTTTAGTTACCTAGGAATCCCAATTCACCATCATAAACTTTCGAATAAGGAATGGAAATGCATTGAAGATCGATTTGAAAAGAGGCTAAGCTGCTGGAAGGGCAAGCTTATGTCTTATGGGGGTCGGCTTGTGTTGATAAACTCGGTTCTGACTAGCTTGCCGATGTTCCTTTTGTCCTTCTTTGAGGTGCCTGTAGGGGTACGGAAAAGACTTGACTTCTATCGATCTCGTTTTTTCTGGCAATCAGATGAAGTTAAGACGAAATATCGATTGACTAGATGGGATATTATTTGCAGACCCAAAGACCAGGGTGGGTTAGGGGTTGAGAATTTAGAAGTTAAAAACAGATGCCTACTTAGCAAATGGCTGTTTAGGTTGTCTGTGGAAACTGAGGGTACGTGGATACATATTTTGCGTAACAAGTACCTACAATCGAAGACATTGGCTCAGGTTATAGTTAGACCAAATGATTCACCTTTCTGGAAGGGGTTATTGAAGATAAAAGATACTTTTTTTCAGAAGGTGAATTTTATCATTGGTAACGGTATTACTACGAGGTTCTGGGAGGATACATGGCTAGGGGAGACGCCTTTGGCCATACAGTATCCCACGTTATATAATATTGTACAATGTAAGGAGGCATATGTTGCTACAGTATTTCAAACGACCCCTCTGAATATTCAATTCAGGAGGTCTCTGGTGGGGGAGCGTTGGACCTTGTGGTTGCACTTGGTGCGCAGGTTGATGGATGTTCAACTTGTCGGAAGTCGGGCTCCGGGGACCCAAAGGTTCGAACACTGGGGTGAGCTTGTTCTACCTACTTCGCCCCCTACCACGGTTAAGCGACGGTGAGGCGACGGCAAGGGCGCGCTAGCGAGGGATGGAGCGAGGACTCGGCGGTTTACCCAGGTTCGGGCCACCTCGCGGTGTAAGACCCTACTCCTACTTGTGGTTGGGATTGCAAGGGCAAGAGAGTTCTTGCGTACAAGGTACAAGGTAGGAGATGAAGGAATCGATTGGGTCTCTCCCCTTCTACAACGGCTGCTCTGCCCCTTATAACAGCCATGGTCCTCTTCCCCCTGGAAACTTAGGCGGGAAGGGTTGCCACACTTGGCGATTTCGAAAGGGGACAGGCGCTCAGGCTATCCTGACTAAAGGTGGTCTTCGCCTGCCAAAGCATAATCCATGACGCGCTGGTGGGCTCGGTGATGACCTCCGCCCTGCGCGCCCGTCGTCTTGGTCTTCCTTCGCCGATCGGGCAACCTTTGGGGTTGCTTTGGAGAGTAGATAGATGGCCCTGCTTCCTTAACACGAAAGAGGAAACCATCTTCATCTGCGCCTGCTGGCGCAGCCTCTGCTGCCGCTCGTAGCCGCGTGTGTCACCCACGTGACGGGTTCCAGGCCGCGCGGCAAGGCGAACAACCTTCGCCTCGAGCGCCTGCGGGAGGGGGCCTCGGGAGGCCACCTCGGAAAGCCGCCTCGCGAGGCAACTCGGGAAGCCGCCTAGTGAGAGGACCTCGCGAGGCCGTTGACGGTGGTGCTGAGCATTGCTTGCTACTCCCTGAGGAGGGGCCCTCAGGAGGCCAGGGCCTCATGAGGGGTCTTGGTGAGAGTTCGGTGGAGACGGCCCGCTGGGCCCACGCCAGGCGTTGCGCCCTGGGCCAAAGGCAGACGGTCCTGGATACCCCGGGTTCCACGGGCCCGACAGTAGCCCCCGGGCCCGCGGCGGGCACGTTCTCGCCTACAGAGGGGCGAAACGACGCGGGCCCTAACCGCCTGCGGCCAGGCGTGACGCGTGGCGCACGATGTGATGGGGGACGCCCCCACTTCCCCACGACGCATCGGTAACCACCGCGCTGACATAAATCTTGGCGCGGGCGACGCGAGGCCATCATTGCCTTCCTTCATACTTGCTAGTGCTCCAACTCCCAACGCCGGAGAAGGTGGAGTGACGAGGGGAGTTCCGCGCCGAGATAAAGATGGAGAGGGGAGGGCCGGAGTCCCCCACCCATCTTCTCCTTCCTCCAGCTTCCTCTGCCTCCCTGCTAGAGTCGCCATGAAGATGGCGAGGGGAAGAGGGCGCGGCTGTGCTTCCGCCGCCGCATCGCAGGTCCCGCCCCGGGGGCGCGGCCGTTCCCCGACTGTTGCCGGTGCCGGGCCCGGCAGTCGCGGAAGGGGCGCCGCTCGCGGGCGCGGCGGGCAAGGCGCGCAAGGCGCGCAAGGCTGAGGCAGCCGCGGCGGAGTGGCCGCGCTCCCGCCACAGGCAGGGAGCCACTCGGCGGAGGTGGCACGTGAGTTCATTGTGAACAAGCACCGCAGCCCCTGCAGCTAGCTCCGGCTCCCGGACTATTTCGTGGCGGCGATGGCAGACCGTGCGCCCTTGGGCCTGTGGGTGCAGGCCGACGGTTGCTGCAACGGCCCCTCCTGGGTAGCGACGGAGCTCACCCCATCGGGCTTCATGTTCCTGAGGCAGGGGTGGAAGTCGTTCACCCTCGCCCGCGGCCTAAAGCGGGGGCACGTCCTCTAGTTCAAGTACGACGGGGCCGCCACGCTCTTCGTGAAGATCTTCGGGCTCTCCGGTAGCCGCCTGGAGTGCTGCGCGGAGAGCGAGGATGGTAGCTACAGCGGCTCCTCCAGCGAGGACGACTCCTCCGACGGTGTCGCCCCCTCCGGCGGGGGCGGAAGCGACGGCGACTCCCCCCGCGTCAAGAGCGAGGACGGGGACTCCGACTAGGCGCGCGCGGCGAGGACTCCGGAACCGATGGCGGCGATTGCACGCGCGGTGACAGAGCCGCTCGTGCCCGCAGCGTCTGCTTGGGGATGCGCGCGGCACCCTGCACTGGAGTCTTGAGGGCGACGGCGCCTCGCCTAGGCCCCTTCTTTCTTTTCATTTTCCTGCATTGAACCGATGTAGCCCCGCGGGGACGTGAAAACGGTATCTTCTATGTTTAACTTAGTGTTTTTGTGACATGGGGTGTATGCACTTTCTCCCGAAGTCCTCTCGTGAGGCTGGGGTTTTTTTCTTTGCTCCCCTCGGCGCTATACGCCGTTAGGACCCAGCCCCCGGGCGGGCCTCAGCCGCCGCTGGTATGTCCAGTCGCGATGCCGGGACAAGGCCAGGAGGTGAGGGGCACCGGGAGCTAGTGAGGGCTCTTGAGGCGTGATGCTCAGGGGGCCCCCCTTTAGCATGCAAGCGGCTTACGCAGAAGAAAAACACAGCGCTCAACGGGATCGCGAGGGGAGAGGGCTTGAGTGATGGTAAGGGCGCCTCGCGAGGCAATCACACTTAGCTTTTGGCGGAGGGCGGTGTCGGGTGAGCCACGGCTAATGAGGGGCTCACGCAGCTCGTGAGGCGTGCTCACGAGGCTCGGTGTTCGAAGCGTCTTCGCCTTGCGAGAGGCCGCCCGCGAGGTCCTCGCGCAGCTCGACTCCTGAGGGGCTGCATGTCGATAGATTTCACGATGGGGGGAGCGGCGCAAGCTTGCTAACTCGCTAGTGGCCGTTGCGTGAGGAGACAAGGCACCAAGGACCTTGGTGAGATGACGTGAGCCAGAGCTCAGTCACTTGGATTTGGCAGCGCTGCTGGGACGGACCCAAGCACATGCGCCGTGCCTAGCCCCCGCTCACGAAAACGGTCAGGGGAGGGGTCGCGAGCGTGCGGCGCTCTCCGGTCAACACCAAACTTAACAGGCGATTAAGCAGGTAACATAACTCATCAGGGTGAAATCAGTAAAATTCATTACACAACCAAAAGGATAAGGTTCCGGGAGCGAAGCTCGAGAGGCGCGGCAAGAGGCGACGCGCCGGGCGCACCTGGCAGAACCGCGCTGTAGTGACGTCAGACCGCTTGGCGAGGCGCGCCGAGAGAGTCCGCCCCGCCGGGGCCAGGGGGCTCGCGAGGCCTCGGGAGCTCGCGAGGAGCAGGAGGCTCACGAGGCCCTAGCGCAAAGGGCGCCAGCCTCTGGAAAGAGGCGCCGGCGTTCCTCAGCCCGAAGGGCATGCGCGTGCTGCCGAAAACGGGGCCAACGCCCTGGCCAATTCGCGGTAGCTGGAAGGGGTCACTAGGGCAGAGCTAGTTGAGGCTGGTGAAGTCGACGCACATGCGCTCCTTGCCGCCCTTCTTGGGGACGACGACTGGGTTGGCGAGCCATTCGGGATGGCGCACCTCACGAACGACTCCGGCTTCTTGGAGCTTCTGAACTTCATTGATGATGAACTCTTGCTTCTCTGGCGCCTGGCGCCGTGCTTTCTGCTTGACCGGGCGTGCATTGGGGCACACCGCTAAGTGGTGCTCGATCACCTCCCTCGGCACACCGGACAAGTCGGATGCTTTCCAGGTGAAAATATCCGAGTTTGCCTGAAGGAAGGTGATGAGCGCGCTTTCCTATGCAAGAGGGAGGCCTGTGTCGACGGTGAAGGCAGGGCCGGAGCCGCTACCGTCCACCGACACCTTCTTCCTCTCGGCGCGGTCCTGAGAGAATATCTGCTTCTTCTTCGCGGGCGCGGCCTCAGAAGGCTCGGCCGCGTCCTCGTTGGCCGGGTGCGCGACAACGGCAGCCTTGTAGGCGCGCTCGAGGGTGCTGGCCGCGTCCTTCTCGTCGCAGGCGACGGTGATGATGCCGCTGCAGCCGGGCATCTTGAGGACGTTGTAGGCGTGATGGGTGGCCGCCATGAACTTGGTGAGAGCTGGGTAGCCCAAGATGGCGTTATAAGGCAGGCCGATGTGTGCCACGTCGAAGTCGATGAGCTCGGTGTGGTAGTTCTTGCGGGTGCCGAAGGTGACGGGGAGGCGCACTTGTCCCAGCGGAATGGTGGAGCCATCGGTCACTCCGAAAAAGGGTCTGGTCAGCATTATGTGGTCGTAGGGCACCTGGAGCGTCTCGAAGGTCTCGACGGAGAGCACGTTGAGGCCGGCACCCCCGTCTATGAGGGTCTTGGTGACCGCGACGTTGCTGATGGTGGGAGTGCACAGCATGGGGAGCGCGCCTGCGGAGGCCGTGGACTTGGGGTGGTCCTTGGAGTCGAAGGTGATGGCGTACTGCGACCACTTGAGGGGCCGCGAAGCCTCTGGCCTCGGGAGGGCGGCATACACCTCGCGAGAGAGTTGCTTGAAGTGGCGGATGGACGCGGGGGCTTGGGACCCGCCGAGGATGCAGGCGACCGTGCGAGGCTCCTGGTAGCCCCCAGCGCCCTCGTCAGGCTGGTTGACGTCGTTCCTTCGGGGTGGCGGTGGCAGCGGCGGGAGAGCGGCATTGGCCTGAGGATTCACCTCACGAGGCTGGTCGCGCCAGGCGGCCTCACGAGGCTGATCGTGCCAGGCGGCCTCACAAGGCTGATCGCGCCAGCCCTGGCGGTAGCTGCCATTATTGTTGCGGCTGTCCCAGTGGCTGCCGCTGTGGCCACCCCCGCGGCCGGCGCCGCGGCCATTGCGGTCGTCCCGGCGGCTCTGGCGCTCGTCGCGGAGCAGCTTGAGCTCCTGACAGTCTTCGGTGCTGTGGGAGCGGACGTTGTGAAAAACGCAGAGCGGCCGGTTGTCCTTCCTGGGCTCATCGTGGTCGCGGCCGCGCTTCTGCTCGGGCTCCGCCGCGAGTACGGCAAGGCCCTTGCGTTTGACGTCCTTGCTCTTGGCCTTGGCGCCGTCGAGCGCCGCATCAGGGTCGTTATGGACGAAGAGGCGGCCTTCTTCAGCCTTGGCGCACTTGTCGGCGAGGTCGAGCAGCTCGAGCACGGAGTTGAGCTCACCGTTGATGGCGAGCTTCTCGCGCATCTTGATGTCCGTGACGCCGGTGGAAAACGCGGAGATGACGGCCGCGTCGGAAGCGCGCGGGATCTTGTTGCGCACCTGACTGAAGCGCTGGATGTACTTGCGGAGGGTCTCGTCTGGGCGCTGTCGAACACGCCGCAGGTCGTTGTTGGTGAGGGAGCGGTCCTGTGTGCCCTTGAAGTTGGCAATGAACTGGCTGCAGAGCTCGGCCCACGACAAAATGGAGGCCTCTGGGAGGTTCATGAGCCAGGAGCGTGGGCCGTCCTTGAGGGCCATGGGGAACCAGCTCGCCATGACCTTGTCGTCGCCGTTCTCCGCCTTGACGCTCAACGCGTAGAGCTGGAGGAACTCCGTGGGGTTGGGGGTGCCGTCGTAGCGCGGAGGCAGCTCAGGCTTGAACTTCGCGGGCCAGACCACGCAACGCAGCTCGCGGGTGAAGGCACGGCAGCCCACGCCGCTCGAGGGGACGCCGCCAGCGAGGGCGGCGCGGTTTTGACGCCCGACCGCTACGACGTCCTAAACGGCCTGGTCCAGGCGCTGGCGCTGCCGCTCGAGGAGCACCCGCACGTCGGGGGGCGCGCGGCGGATGATCTGGCAGCTGGCCTCGCCCCGGTCTGGCGAGGATGCGCCACGGGACGGCTCATGAGCCCGCGCGCTGTGTTGGGGCCCGGCGCGCTCGTCGCGCAGAGGAGGCGGCGGGGGAGCGCCGTGCGCCAGGTCCCCAGCACGAGACGGCGGCGGGCGGAGCGAGTGAGAAGGTGCCGGAGCGTCCCCGGCGACGTTGACGAGCTCGGCGATGCGACCGAGCCAGGCGTCGTAGGCGGCGTCAGCCGGACGGTAGCGGAGCAGCTCACGCGCCATGAGCAGCGCTGCCTGCGGGTTTGGCGGCCCACGGTGGGCGAGGGAGGAGGCTGTGGCGGTGTGGCCGTTTGCTCGCACGGAGGGGTGCAAGAAGGAGTCCTGCTGCTCGTGGGCAGCGGGGTCGGTGGCGGCGGCTTCGGCTTCGGGACGGCGGCTATTGCCGCGGGCCACCGGCTTCGTCTGAGCCACGCGGCCAGCCCTGCGCTCGGCGCGCTCGCGACGTGCGTCGACCATGGGGTTGGTGGAGCTGAGGGCGGAGCAGAAGAACAGTAGCGCACCCCTACCTGGCACGCCAAATGTCGGAAGTCGGGCTCCGGGGACCCAAAGGTTCGAACACTGGGGTGAGCTTGTTCTACCTACTTCGCCCCCTACCATGATTAAAGCGACGGCGAGGGCGCGCTAGCGAGGGACGGAGCGAGGACTCGGAGGTTTACCTAGGTTCGGGCCACCTCGCGGTGTAAGACCCTACTCCTGCTTGTGGTTGGGATTGCAAGGGCAAGAGAGTTCTTGCGTCCAAGGTACAAGGTAGGAGATGAAGGAATCGATTGGGTCTCTCCCCTTCTACAACGGCTTCTCTGCCCCTTATATCAGCCATGGTCCTCTTCCCCCTGGAAACTTAGGCGGGAAGGGTTGCCACACTTGGCGATTTCGAAAGGGGACAGGCGCTCAGGCTATCCTGAGTAAAGGTGGTCTTCGTCTGCCAAAGCATGATCCATGACGCGCTGGTGGGCTCGGTGATGACCTCCGCCCTGTGCGCCCGTCGTCTTGGTCTTCCTTTGCCGATCAGGAAACCTTTGGGGTTGCTTTGGAGAGTAGATAGCTGGCCCTGCTCCCTTAACACGAAAGAGGAAACCATCTTCATCCGCGCCTGCTGGCGCGGCCTTTGCTGCCGCTCGTCGCCCTGCACGTCACCCACGTGACGGGCTCCAGGCCGCGCGGCAAGGCGAACAACCTTCGCCTCGAGCGCCTGCGGGAGGGGGCCTCGGGAGGCCACCTCAGAAAGCCGCCTCGCGAGGCCACTCGGGAAGCCGCCTAGTGAGAGGACCTCGTGAGGCCGTTGACGGTGGTGCTGAGCGTTGCTTGCTAGTCCCTGAGGAGGGGGCCTCAGGAGGCCAGAGCCTCATGAGGGGTCTTGGTGAGAGTTCGGTGGAGACGGCCCACTGGGCCCATGCCAGGCGTTGCGCCCTGAGCCAAAGGCAGACGGGCCTGGATACCCCTGGTTCCACGGGCCCAACACAACTCACAAACCAAATGGATGCTATCCACTGGAAATTAACTAAGAGCGGGAACTTTTTGGTGAAGTCTATGTTCTTAGACCTAATTGACTCTGGGCCAATCCCGCAATCACTTCATATTTGGAAAATTAAAATTCCGCTGAGGATCAAAATTTTCATGTGGTTTGTCCACAAAGAAGTGATCTTAACCAAGGATAACTTACTCAAACGAAGATGGGTAGGTAGTCCTAGATGTTGTTTTTGTGATCAGGATGAAAATATACAACACCTCTTTCTCGAGTGTCCGTTAGCTAAATTGCTATGGCGAATGATTCATATAGCCTTTAACGTTACTCCACCCACTAGCATAAACACGTTATTTGGGACGTGGCTAAATGGTGTGGAAATTCATATTGCGAGACATATTCGGATTGGGATATGTGCACTATTTTGGGCTATATGGAATTGCAGAAACGATATGATTTTTAACCGGATAAACTTTACCAACTTTTTGTAGGTTATTTACCGGGCCACTTCCTGCATCCGTATGTGGTCGTCACTCACTCCTGTGGATTCCAGGGAGCTTTTGGTTACTGGGTGCAACCGGTGGGAGATGGCAGCACGGGCTATCTTCAACCGATTTGGATGGCGAGCTCATAATAGGCTAGGTGTATAGGCATCGTAGCCTATTTTTCGCCGGATGTGGCATCTTAGACTTTTGCTGTTTACTTCAGTTTGGCTCCTTTTGTGAGCGTTCTTGGGATCTCAGACTTTGTTTACGTTCGTTCGTTTAATAAAATGGCCGCATGCATCTTTCTGGCATTCCTCCTTTTCAAAAAAAAACATAATATGAGTTTTGCTTGGAGCGTCATTTTATTTTGTTGAGATTTGCTTGCTGTTATCAATAATCATGTTTTGTATCTTTTAGTTCAATAAAATGCCAATTATAGCCTTTACCATGCTCAGTTTGCAAGTTCATGTGTTGCTGTTTGAAAACAGAAAGTTTTCTGTTATGTCCAGAATATTCCTGAACAGTCAGAACATGATAAAAATCTGAAATTTTACACAGTAAGCATGCATGAGTTCTCTGTCACGTGGTAATTTTTCAGAATTTTTGGAGTTAGGGAAGTATGGATTCTTATTCACCCTTTATAAACTGTTCTGTTTTGGCAGATTGCTGTTATAGTTGCATGTTTGCATATGTTTGCGTGTTTAATGTTTCTATTTGAGGATAGGAGCAATAAATATGAAGAGGCGTTTAGTATGCAATGTTTAATTATAATTTTTGTGATTTGCTACAGTAGAGAGTGCTAAGGTTTTGAGTTGATTTATACTAACTTATCTCACGAGTTCGTGTTGAGTTTTGTGTGGATGAAGTTTTTAAGATTTATAGAAACCGTGATATGAGAGGAATTAAGGAGACACAAAAGCTCAAGCTTGGGGATGCCCAAGGCATCCCAATATAATATTTCAAGAAGTCTCAAGCATCTAAGCTTGGGGATGCCCCGGTAGGCATCCCACCTTTCTTCATCAACAATTATCGGTCAGTTTTGGTTGAGCCTAAGTTTTTGCTTCTTCACATGATATGTGCTATTCTTGGAGTGTCATTTTATTTTGTTTTCCTTGCTGTTTGAATAAAATACTTAAGATCTGAAAATTTTAAATGAGAGAGAGTCCCCACATAGCTACCTATTTACTTAACTACTCATTTGGTCTTCACTTATATATTTTTGGAGTAGTTTGTAATTTACTCTTGTGCTTCACTTATATCCTATGAGTAAATTGTTGAAATGAATTGAATATCAAAAAGTTGAAATTTATAAGCCTCATATGCTTGTCCCATGGGGAGTAGTGACTTAACATACAAGAAGTATAAGTGGTGAAATTTATTGAAAGTTAACAAACATAGAATTGGTCACTTGAACAATTCATGAAAGAATTTTGAAGGAAGAGAAATTTCACATATAAATATACTATCTTGGACATCTTCTATGATTGTGAGCCCCCATTAATTATTTTCAAGCTTGATCAAGTAGTTGACGTTGGACAAGGAAGACAACATAATGAGTTATGTTTGTTTATATTCACATAGAAGTTATATTGTCATGGATCCTCTAACATGCGGTGCTTGCTTAGGATCTTTTGCTAGCCAAAAATTCGTACTAAGTAGAGATACTACTTGTGCATCCAAAAACCATTAAACCCAGTTTCTTGCCATGAGTGTCCACCATACCTACCTATGGATTGAATAAGATCCTTCAAGTCAGTTGTCATCGGTGCAAAAAGCAATAAAAATTGCTCCTAAAATATGTATGATCTTTTATTACAAAGGAAAATAAGCGTTGTACGAACTTGTGATGGCAAAGAAATAAAAGCGACGGACTGCATAATAAAGGTTGCTATCACAAGGGGCAATATAACATGACGTTCCTTTGCATTAAGGGCTTGTGCATCCAACAACAAAAAGCGCATGACAACCTCTGCTTCCCTCTGCGAAGGGCCTATCTTTTACTTTTCTGTATTTACTTTTCTGTATTTACTTTTATGCAAGAGTCATTAATGTTCATCCCTATTCCGCTCTATTTATTCTTTAGTTGGCAAGCATTATGTGGTAGGGAAAGATCCAGACACATATATCTAGTTGAATATAGATGATCATGAGTTATTATTGTTGACATTATCCCTGAGATAAATAAGTTGGGAGGCGAAACATTAAACCCCTATCTTCCTATGTGTTTGACTGAAACTATTTGTTCTAAAAATATGCTTTGAGTGTTAGCAATCATGGAAGACTAAAAGATGGTTGAGTATGTGGAATTTGCTAGATCAAAGCTCTTACATAGACCCTTCCTGAAAATAAGATGAATTGCAATTCTTTGATGACTGAGAACATAGTTTGTTAGTTTTCAAGAAAGTTTATGGCCTATACTTTAAACATGTGAATAGCTTGCTACTTGATCATGAGAAGTTTTATGAGATGAGCTACTGATTATGATATATAATGATGCTAGAAAAAGGTGATTGAAATTATCATTGATCAAACTTATGCACTATGCTAGCATTCACACTTCATAAATTATTTCTTTTATCATTTACCTACTCGAGGATGAGCAGGAATTAAGCTTGGGGATGCGGATACGTCTCCAACGTATCTATAATTTATGAAGTAATCATGCCATGTTTATTATAGTTTTGTATGATTTGGTGCACTTTTATATGGCTTTTATATGATTTTCATGGACTAACATATTGACCTAGTGCCCAGTGCCAGTTGCCGTTTTCTGCTTGTTTTTGGTTTTCCAGAAAATCCATATCAAATGAAGTCCAAATGCTGCGAAAATGTTTGACGATCTTTTCTGGAACATAAGAGACACTAGAAGCTTCGGGAGGTGGCCAGAAGACCCACAGGGGCCCCACGAGCCACCAGGGCACGCCACCCCCCAGGCGCGCCATGGTGCCTCGTGGGCCCCCTTTGGCCCTTCTTCGCGTGATTCCAACGCCTAAAAACCATATATATTCCGAAACCCTCGAAAGTGAACCTAAATGAGTTTTTACGCTGCCGCAAGCCTCTATACCTCCACGATCTAATCTACAGCCCTTTTTTGGTACCCTGCCGGAGGGGGGAATCATCACCAGAGGCCATCTTCATCATCCCGGCGGTCTCCATGACGAGGAGGGAGTAGTTCACCCTCGGGGCTGAGGGTTTGTACCAGTAGCTATGTGTTTTATCTCTCTCTCTCTCGTGTTCTTGATTTGGCACGATCTTGATGTATCGCGAGCTTTGTTAATATAGTTGGATCATATGGTGTTTCTTCCCTCTCTATCTTTGTTGTGATGAATCGAATCTTTTCCCTTTGAGGTTTCGTTATTGTCGGATTGAATATTCAGATTTGAGAACACTTGATGTATGTCTTGCATATGAATACCTGTGGTGATAATGGGGTATTATATTGATTCACTTGATATATGTTTTGGCACTCAACTCGCAGATTCCCGCGGTGACATTGGGGTAATCTATGCATAGGGGTTGATGCACGTTTTCATTATCTTTTCTCCGATAGAAACTTTGGGGTGCTCCTTGGAGTTCTTTGTGTGGATTGAATATTATGATTATGAAGTTGTTTGATGCATATCGTATAATCAACTCACGGATACTTGTGGTGACATTGGAGTATCTAGGTGACATTAGAGGTGGTTGATGTGTATCATATGGTGTTATTTTAGTACGAACTCTAGGGCTATTTGTGACACTTATAGGAATAGATCAATAGATCGATCGGAAAGGATAACTTTGAGGTGGTTTCGTACCCTGCAAACAATTTCTATCTTATGTCCTCCGCTAATAGGAACTTGGGAGTGATTCTTTATCGCACGTTGAGGGATGATTATATGATCCAATTATATTAGCATTTTTGAGAGATTGCACTAGCGAAAGTATGAACCCTAGGCCTTGTTTCTAAGCATTGCAATACCATTTATGCTCACTTTTGTTACTTGCTACCTTGCTGTTTTTTATTGTTCGCACTACAAAAACCTATATCTACTATCCATACTACACTTGTATCACCATCTCTTCGCCGAACTAGTGCACCTATACAATTTACCATTGTATTGGGTGTGTTGGGGACACACGAGACTCTTTGTTATTTGGTTGCAGGGTTGTTTGAGAGAGACCATCTTCATCCTACGCCTCCCACGGATTGATAAACCTTAGGTCATCCACTTGAGGGAAAATTGCTACTGTCCTACAAACCTCTGCGCTTGGAGGCCCAACATGAGTCTACAAGAACAAGTTGTGTAGTAGACATCAGCCACCTGTGGGCCCCACAAGTTAGCACGGCGCGCCCTAGGGGGGGGGTCGTGCCCTGCTGCCTTGTGAGCAGCAGGTGCCCCCCCTTCTGTTGATTCTTGTGCCAATAATTTTTATATATTCCATAAAAAATATCCAAAAAGTTTCGTCCAAATCCGAGAACTTTGATTTCTGCACAAAAACAACACCATGGCAATTCTGCTGAAAACAGCGTCAGTCCGGGTTAGTTTCATTCAAATCATGCAAATTAGAGTCCAAAACAAGAGCAAAAGTGCTTGGAAAAGTAGATACGACGGAGACGTATAAACTCCCCCAAGCTTAACTCATTGCTTGTCCTCAAGCAATTCAGTTGACAAACTGAAAGTGATAAAGAAAAACTTTTACGAACTCTTTTGTTCTTGTATCCATATATAAGCTTAAATAGTACCCAGGTTTTCAGCAAAGATCATGAACTAACCATGCTCATAATAACAGTTAAAAACTACATTTACTCATATCAATGGTATAATCAACTAGAGAGCAATAATAACATATCTCAAATGCCAACCATTTGTCAAAAAAATCATGATATAATATGATAACATGGTATCTCGCTAGCCCTTTCTGAGGCCGCAAAACATAAATGCAGAGCACCTCCAAAGTTCAAGCAGCGACTAAACATTGTAATTCAGGGTAGAAGAGATCCAGTCATGATGCACACAACATTAACTATACTCAATGCATAAGGATGACAATAGTGCTCTCAGGATTGGCGCTTAGTACAAGAAGGTGAGACTCAACAATAAAAGTAAAATAACATAAAGTAAATGACATAGAAGTAAATAGATAGGCCCTTCGCAGAGGGAAGCAGGGATTTGCAGCGGTGCCAGAGCTCGATGCTTAAATCAGAGATGAAACATAATTTTGGGAGGTGTACTTTTCCTGTCAACGTCACAACCGAGAGTTTTCAATATCTTCCATGCTAAACACATTATAGGCGGTTCCCAATCGGAAAGGTAAAGTTTAATCCCCCTCCACCATACCAACACAAGCCATGGCTAGCCGAATCCTCGGGTGCCCTCCATACCAACAACTTTTCGGGGGAGTTTGTTTGCATTATGTATTTTCGATTTTGAGCATAGGACTGGGCATCCCAAATACCAGCCTCTCTCGTGCAATGACAAGTGAATAAACACTCATCTTGAGAATAACCCTCTTAGCATGGAAGATATTGACCGCCCCTTGTCGCTCCATGAGCGGTACGAGCACACAAAATGGATGTTTATTTGAATGATTAGAGGTGGCACATGCAAATTTGTAGGAGATATGCCCTAGATGCAATAATAAATGTTATTGTTTATCTCCATGTTCATAATTATGTTTATGTTCCATGCTATAACTGCTATGGTTCTCGAGTCTACAATAACCACGAGGCTCGGAGGAAGACTCATATGCACGTGTGGAATAATAAACGGTAAAATGTATTCCTAGTCTGGCCTCTAAGACTGGCTCAAGTGTTGCATGATGGTTCTGTTTTCCTGATCATGGGCATGACTATGCCGGCAACTTTGAGGGCACAATGTTAGGAGAACACTTGTGTTGAATCGACCCGATTGATGTTATGCTATGAGATACATTCGTCACAAGTTAATAGTTAATAACACAGAGAAAGTTAGCGTTTGCATAATTCCTTAGACCATGAGAGTATCGAGTTTCTTCATGCTTGCTTCATGAACTTTGGGGTTTGTTAAACATCATCCGTAAATGGGTGGCTATTACGGCGGCTTACGGGTTCATGGAAAAGTATGTCAAGGGACTTGATAGATCAAGATTGGGATTTGCTCCTCCGACGATGGAGAGATATCTCTGGGCCCTCTCGGTGTTATGGTATCCATCATCGTCTGGCCAGACACATCGTGATTTGATCACGGGGATACCGGAACGCGGGAATGAGAAAAGAGAACAAAACCGGTAACGAGGTAACTGGCATAGTGGACAAGTGTTGATCCACGGGGCTGCCAATAATCTCACCTCTAGTATTTGTAACATATCGCGAAGCAGCAGGAATAGCACACGGCAACTGGAGGTTCACTCGAATATTTATTCGTGTGGGTATAGGGGTCAATTTGGGTGTCCATGGCTCCGATGTTGATCATTGATCGGAAAGTGTTCCGGTCATGTCTATACTTCACCGAACCTATAGGATCACACGCTTAAGGGTCATCTATCTGCTGAATACTAGACAGGGAGTCTGAGAGAAAGTCACCGGAAAAGTTTCGAAGACAACGGAAGAGTTCCAGAGAGAGAACACCGGAATAGTTTCGGTAAAACCAAAAGGTTGTTTCGGAGTATACCATTAAGTCAAAATGTTTTCGGCACACGCCTGGAAATTCTTAGAGGGTGCCAGAATTGTTCTGGGAACTTCTGGGATTTTTCCGGAGAAAAAACCCGGAAATGTTCCGGAGCTGCCGGAACCGCCTTGGTTGCTTTTCGCAGATGAAAATCACTAATCCGGAATTGTTTCGGAACATGTCCAAAATTATTTTAGTGGGTACTGGAATTATTCTAAGACCTACAGAAATATTTTCGGATTTAACGATCGCGCAAAAATGTTTCTGTGAATAGTGAAAAGCACTTTTTGGTGGCTTCTTGGAGAAGCCACCTTGAGGGCCTTTTGGTATTTTCCCCTATTGGCTTCTTGGAGAAGCCACCTTTGAGGGCATTTTGGTCCTCTACCCCTTGTGCTTGGCCTGTAAATAGGGGTGGAGGGGGCTTCCCAAAACTCACTCTTTCTCACATACAAGTGCCATGCAATGATCTGGCTTCTCTCTCCCTCCCCGCGAAATAGTTTCGTAGAGCCGAAAGGTTGTCTGGGTTCCGGTGGGAACTAGTTCTGGACGGCGAAGCCCTGCCGGATAGATGACACCGTATGTGTGCAACACCGTAGAGAGGTCGTAGGTTCGATCTTTTTGCTCGAGGGGCTGTTCGAGAGTGCCTCCCGAAGGGCTGTCCGAGTGACTGTCCGAGATTCTGTGTGTGCCTCCCGAAGGGCTGTCCGTGACACCGTCCGGGGGACTGTCCGGCCGCCTCCCGAAGGGCTGTCCGAGGGACTGTCCCGGGGCAGACGAGGGAGTACATCCTCGCGGTTGGGAGGTTGTAAATCCTAGCTACGGGGATCTGCACCGACGATCTACATCGACTCTACTTCCGCTGCACTACGAGTCGGTAACGATCAGGTCAAACCTTGTATGCATCTCCATAGTGATCCTGGACGTGCTCGCTGTACCGAATTTTTTTGTTTTCTGTCGCGTTCCCCTATAGTGGCATCAAGAGCCGTGCTATGCGTAGATGCAGGTTACGATCTAGAATACATAGAGATGTATGGGTGTTGCACAATATAATTTGTAGTAGATGAGTTCTATTACTGAAAATTATTTGTGCGGGTAGCAAATGAAATCTGTTACCCGATGTTCTTGTTGCTTCCTTGAAATTTGCGTATTTCTGATCTTGATAACGGCATGGTGGAGTTTCAAAGTTCTGGCAATCCACGATCCTGATTGATCAACGAAGTGCTAACAGTTCATTGAATTCCACCATAGTTAAAAGAAAGATGAAATTTCGCAGACAAAAGGGCAATGCAGATATGATCTGCACGGGGGTCATGCGTATGACGAAGTTCAGTATGGGGCTCGAGATTTTCTTATCTCGTGTTTCATACACCCCGCAAAGTTAATCTAGCGACTTGAATAATCATTCTTGATGATGAACGTTGGTAGCTTCGGTTTGTTTCAAAACCTTAGAAGCCACGTAAAATAAAATTTTGCATAAACCGATTAGAGGTGTCTAACTTGGTTTTGCAGGATGTGCATGTGATGTGGTATAGCAGAGCTCATATTAATTTGATTATGTATGAGATGGCTATGTAATGTAAATTAACATGACCTGCGTGTCATGATTCGGCATGATGGCTGGAGCCATATGATTATCACTTTAATGACCTGCGTGTCAACCTTAAGTAATGCACTTATTTTATTAGCTATAAAGATAGCAATATTATCTGGTGCATCGACAAGGTGGTGGCAATCTTCGCGAAGGTGAACACCGACGTGAATGCCGAAGATGAAGAAATAAAAGATTTCTCGTCAGAAAGGCTATACCTTATCATGCTATTATGAATTGCCTGAGATGTTTATCCCTTATGATGCACCCTTCTTGATTGCGCGGTAGTCACTTTTTATTAGGGTGATCTCTCACTTAAAATATCAAGTAGTTAGTGTTCTCCCAAGTGTAGCACCGTCACGGCACCTATCTTTTCGGGGTGCGCCGTATCACACGGGTACGAACGATTAGAGAAGTGTGAGGCGGGTGAGTTGAGACCTCGCAGCGAGATCACTTGGTTGTCTTGACGTTCAGGCATGACCGTCATGAGATCGGAACACGCCCATCGAAAGATGAACAAGAGTCGCATAGATATGTGATTGGCAAGTTGGCCTACCGGTTGAAATTTTCGTCATCAGTGGTGTTACACCAATGGCGAACAATTGATATGTGGGTTTTGTATCACTCACAATCAATTATGAGAGATATTGATTTGAGTGGGAGCGCACTTTAGAATTAATTCTTTTAATTCTTAGTGCAAATTAATTATGAACACTGTCTAAGTGTGATTTGCATAATAGTTGTAGAATAATGGCTCGCGTTTCCACCTTCCTTGTTAAAATTGAATAGCTGTTAAATATCTGGTTAAAACTTTATGGTTGGTAACGTAATGTGAGGATTGTCCTCAAGAGTACTGAGAAGGACTTTGTCCTATCGCATGCTTTTGGTATTCTCCCGCTAATGCTATGGATGATGTGACTCTCGTCCTTCGATCCAAAAGCTAGAATTCTGTTACGGTCAAGTGCAATGAGTTTGCTTCCATGAGACCCGAACTTCAAAGGTTTGGGATAGTTATGTGATATTCATGGAACTAAAAATTAGTTTCAGATACAAACAAAGGCTAAAAGATATGGGATATCCAAAGCAATGTTTGTTTTGCAAATTATTAGTAAAATGTTTACTATGCATTAGACTGATAAGAGAGGGATCCAGAAGAACGCCGGTCATATGATGATGGTGAATAAAACAACAACTTAAAGAGAAAGGAAATGTCCAAAGGGTGTTAGTGTGACTTGCACGCCTAGGAAGTCCAGGGTTAACACCACTCTTAAAGCTGGGTGCTTCTTCTGAGAGTAGGAGAAATACTAAAAGTTAAACTGTTAGAAGTATAAAGGCAAAAAAGAGAGAAGATTGGAATATCCAGCTCATGTATGAATGTCATACAAGTTATTGATGTATAAAAGGCTGGTCAAAGATATAATTCTTGGGAATTGTGATTAAACTGTTAATCACTAATTCTTGGGTATTGTGAGTTGATCACAAAGATAGCCGCTCGATTGCATTCTGTTGCGACTCGATGCAAGAACTACTACGGCCTAAAAGACTTGCCGGGAATGAGGTTTAGATACGCACTGGGAACATAGTAAATGTTACTATACCTTCCATCGGTGTATTACCGTCTGTATTTATTTTCATAATTCATTTAGATTTTTATACACTCTAGCCCATTGCATAAAGTATGTTGCAAGAAGGTTATTCATAAGAGAACTTTTGATGCTCTGTATTATGAATATGGGAAATACTTTCATTATGAATGAGATGTATGTTATGAATATTGATAATAATATATTACCTCTGGGTTTACTTTCATAATTCATTTTAGAGTTTTTTATACTCTAGCCCATTGCACAATGTTTGTTGCAAGAGAGTTGTTCATAAAAGAAAAATTGTTGTTCGGTATTATGAATAACATAAAGGGCCATGCTTCCATCAAGGATGAGAAGTATGTTATGAATATTGATGGTAATATGATACATCCATAACACTGACGCTAAATGTCGCAAGACTAAAAGAATACCACATATATGTGACACTGCATTTGGTCACATTGGAGAAACCCGCATGGAGAAATTCCATTATGATGGATTTTGAAGTCGTCTGATTATGAATCATCTGACACTTGCAACTTTCATCCGAAAAGTGAAGTGACTGAAATACCGTTCACAGGCCATAAGGAACGAGCAACGAACTTATTGGTGATCATACATTATGATGTGTGTAGTCCAATATAGGTTATTGCTACCAGTGGATTTGTCTATCTTCAGAAATGACTCAAGTAGATATATGGATATTTGCTTGATGAGACATAAGTCTGGATCTTTTGAAATCATTCGAAAGGTTTCAAAATGAAGTAGAAATTATTGTAACAAGAAAATTATGTTTCTGCAATTTGATTGCGGAAAGGAATATTTGAGTTACAAGTTTAGCGAATGTCTGATGAGTTATGAAAAGAGTTTCATAACTTACACCTCCCGGAACACCACTGTGAGTGGAATGTCTGTGAAGATGTATTCAAACCATTTATGACATGGTGAGATCAAAGATGACATAAATCAGTTTGCCATTCTCGCTTTTAAAGTAATGCTTTAGTGACTGCGGCTTTTACACTGAAAAGAGTGCCATCAGATCTGTTGAAATGATGCCATGGTATGGTATCCCCAACCATGTTATGTCTTTTTCTTAACATTTGGAATATGGGGCTTGTGTAAAATATTTACAAACCTATTCCAAATCAGACAAGTGCTACTTTGTAGGTTATCCTAATTTATTGGGTATTCCTCCCTCACTATACCGAGGCAAAAATGTTTGCCACAAAGAACGGTGTGATTTTGAAGAAAATGTTTCTTGCAAAAAGGTGAGTGGGAGGACAGTGCAACTCGACGAGATAACAGTATCTTCGTCATCAGGTCAAAGGAAAGAAACCTTGGAAGTAATTCCAGAGTTTCCTACTACGACTGATACGGAAGTCTCTACAATAAAATGTATGGACTTCGGTTGAACTTGCAGATACTGTTGTTGGACAACAGTATACCTACGATACACAAGGAAGCGTTGATGGGCCCTGACTCCGGAATTGGCTAAATGCCAATATAATCTGAGATAGTTTCCATATAAATGATTCAAGATTATATCTTGATATACCCTTCAGAAGACTTAGAGTCTAACGAATATTAATGGAACTATAAACTGGTGTGGATAAAATGTTTTATCCATAAAGCTCAACTTGTTGCAATAACAAATTCAAGGAGTTGACTACGATGAGATTGTCTCACCGTAGCGATGCTTAAAGTCAGATTGGGTTAAACTAGCAATTAATACATGTTTCAATCATGAGATATGAAACATGGATACCAAAAGGATTTCCATGAAATGGGAATACAAACTAGGACTTGTATGTGATACAGTCCAAAGTATTTTATCGATCCAGAGGATGCTAGTGAGTATGCAAACTTCAGAGTTCCAGCAATGGACAGAAGAGAGCAAAATGGAGTTGGAATCTTCGTTTTTGATGAAATACTCAAAAGAGTTTGATTTCATCAATGGATAACGAAGATGTTTGTGGTTACAAGAAAGTAAGTGGGAGCATAATAATATTTCTAAAAACCTTGTGTGCTTGACACATTGTTGATTGGAAATAATATAAATTTCTTGACACGAATTAGGACTTCATTAAAAATAGTTTTTCTGATGAAGTGCTTGGGCTAAGTAGCCTTGATATTAGGCATAATTATCTTCAGAGATAGAATTGCCTAATAGGCTAAGCCAAAATACATATTGACAAGATGCTAAAATAGTTTAGCATTAAAACACCAAGGAGTGATTCTTGCCGAAGTCACATGGAAAGAGTTTTTGCAAGACTCGGTGTCCCAAAACACTGATGAGTAAAATACATGATGGAGATTCCACACACTCTTGTGTTTGGATTAATCATGTATTCCATGGTATGTAAGACAACCAGATATGTCCAATACTCCCAAGTTGTTGCGAGTATAGATACCATAGTGATCAAAGTGCTGATCATGGGACAACAGTGAAAAATGTCATTGTGTACTAGAGTAGCACTGATGACATGTTTTCTCGCAAGCAGAGATTATGAAGAGTTCTTTGTAAAAGGTTACATCAATACAGTCGTCATCAATGCTCCATGCGATTTTCGATTTAAGTTAAGGGATTAGTGTAATACACGATATGGTGGCACGGTAAGTTGGAAATTGTTCCAAACAGGTTACTGTGGCGAATTCTATAACAAATGGCTAAGTATGTTGACGCTTTGGAAGCGACAAAGAAGATGTTGAATCATATAGTTCATTCATGAACTTAGTATGGTTCCAAGATGGCTTTGGTCAATGGGACACTATTGCAGATAGTTGCTCCATAGCTCAGTCTGAGGAATCAAGGTTTGACTTGTGATTCACATATATACAAAGCCAAGTCCACACAAAATATGAATTTTGTGAAAGCGTGAAAATGCAAGGAGATGCAAAGATACACATGGAACTAAAGTTGTCAGATCCGTTGGACATCAGGCTATACCACAAGCGAAGCATTTTTTACACCGGTATGCCATAGGTGTAAAGTGCATTAGCATTGACTAGATTATTGACTCTAGTGCAAGTGGGAGTCTGTAGGAGATATGGCCGAGAGGCAATAATAAATGTTATTGTTTATCTCCATGTTCATAATTTTGTTTATGTTCCATGCTGTAGGATCGAAAGTATGTCTAGAGGGGGGTGATTAGACTACTTGACCAAATAAAACCTAACCTTTTCCCAGATTTTAATTGTGCGCAGATTTTAACAATAGTACATGTCAAGCATCACCCTACACATGCAATTCTAAGAGTATAGAAGTGGAAAGTAGATAATTTCATATGTAAGTAAAGGATGGGATTGGAGATTTCAAACGCAATGAAGACATGGTGGTTTTTGGCGTGGTTCCGATAGGTGGTGCTATCATACGTCCACGTTGATGGAGACTTCAACCCACGAAGGGTAACGGCTGCGCGAGTCCACGGAGGGCTCCACCCACGAAGGGTCCACGAAGAAGCAACCTTGTCTATTCCACCATGGCTTACGTCCATGAAGGACTAGCCTCACTCGGGGTAGATCTTCACGAAGTAGGCGATCTCCTTGCCCTTACAAACTGCTTGGTTCAACTCCACATCAGGTTGGAGGCTCCCAAGTGACACCTAACCAATCTAGGAGACACCACTCTCCAAAAGGTAATAGATGGTGTGTTGTTGATGAACTCCTTGCTCTTGTGCTTCAAATGATAGTCTTCCCAGCACTCAAACAACTCCTCACAGATTTGGCTATGGTGGAAGAGGGATTTGAGTGGAAAGCAACTTGGGATAGGCTAGAAATCAAGTTTCAAATGGTAGGAATGGAATAGCTTGATCTCAACACATGAGTAGGTGGTTCTCTCTCAGAAAATGAATAGTGGAAGTGTAGGCACGTTCTGATAACTCTCTTCTCTGAGAAGGAGGTGGTGGAGGGGTATATATAGCCTCCACACAAAATCCAACCGTTACACACTTTTGACCCAACTCGGTGGCACCGAAACAATGATCTCGGTAGCACCGAACTGTGTAAAAGATATGAACTTTAGGAATCTTGGTGGGACTGATACGAACAACTCGGATGGACCGAAGTGCAATGGCTAGGGCAATCCTCATCTCGGTGGCACCGATTGCATCAACTCGGTAGGACCGAAGTGAAGCAATAAGGCAACAGAGAGTTGGCAAGCCATCTCGGTGAGACCGGTTTGCAAAACTTGGTGAGACCGAAGTAAGTGCAAACGATTACAGAGAGTTGGCAAGGCCATCTCGGTGAGACCGAGATCCATTTCGGTGGATCCGATTTGTTAGGGTTTTGGCAGTGGCTAAGTCTAGGATGAACTCGGTGGGCCCGGATAGAAAATTTCGGTGGGGCCGAGTTAGAATGTAGGTTCTGGACATAATTGGGTAGAGAGAGTGGTTGAGGGTTTAGGAGTACTGTCACTAAGCACTTGAGCAAAAAGACCATTAAGCAACACCTCATCCCCTTTTAATAGTATTGGCTTTCCTATGGACTCAATGTGATCTTGGATCACTAAACCAAAAATGTAGAGTCTTGATCTTTTGCCAATCCTTGTCCTTAGCATTTTGAGGGGTCCACGTCTCTAGTCCATGCCATGCCAATCATTGAACATCCTGAAATCTTAATCTTGAATGGACATTAGTTTAATAAGATATATGTTGTTATGAATTACCAAAACCACCAAGGGAGCAAATGTGCTTTCAATCTCCCCCTTTTTGGTAATTGATGACAACATATAGATCAAAGCTTCGACAAATGATTAAAAGAATGAAATACATCGTCGCTTTGAGAAGTATGTGATAAGCAAGAGCTCCCCCCTAAATTTGTGCATTATTAAAAATTTGCGTTTGAATGCAAATGCACAATCGATTAGGCTTATGGGTCACTCTTCCATGTCACATACATCTTGGTGGAGCGCGCAAAATGATATGATTGGAATAGAAAGCACGCATCACCAACATAAGTGAGTGATCATATAAGATAATGAAGAAGATAAACATAGATCATCACAATAAGCATAATATGATCATCACATGAGGTAGCTCACAAGTATAAGCAACATATTAACTGTAGCAAGCACACACGTAACAAAGTACCAACAAGCAAATAAGTAGCAAAAGAACTCTCGAGAGAAAAACCAACGACCAAAACACTCTCTCTCGAAGCCTATGATCTATACAAATTCTCCCCCTTTGGCAACAAGTACCAAAAAGATCGAACTGTATAGGACTAGTCGGCACTCTAAGCACGGTCCTCCAAAGCTCTTGAAGGCGATCTCCTGCTGGCAGCTCCGGTGTGCGTAGACGGCGTAGAAAGAAGTGCATCCGCGAAGGCTTCTGCAGACGTTTGCTGGGCTGGTGGAGTGGAGAACGGTGGGGGCACTGTGGCAGTAGCAGCTGGTGCAGATACTGTGGTCCTCGGATCCACAACGGGTATCGCAGCAGACCTGGCTGCTCTGGGCACTGTCTGAAATTGCTGTGTGGTTGGTCTGTCATCTCCACTGTCATCTGATGGGGCTGTCTTGACAGCATCAACGTCATTCTGCAGTTGCTCTACGGTAGTCTGAATCTCTGTCACCTTCACATCAAGATCATGAAATTTGGTCTCAATAATCCGCTCAAAACTAGCCTGGGTTTGGGTGAGGTTGGCCAAACTTCGCTCAATCCTCAGAGTGGCTTCAATCAGATATGTCATTTGATCCTTGGGTGTCTTGAGATTGGCAATAGGAGCATTTGGAGCAGATGCCTCCTGAGCTGCTTTTGCTTCCTTTGCTATGCGGATCTTCTCTTGAGCTTGTGCTGAAGTGGGATGCAAAGGATCCATTAGTATCACATTGTCCTCAAAGTCTGGACGGAGTGGCAAGTGCTCTCGATCAAGAAGGTATGTGCTAGTTCCAACCTTGGAATTGATCAAAATCTGAATATGTGGGGCATATCCGCACGGTCTCTTCTGATCTGCTGCAGTCCTCTTGATAGTCTCTACTACCAGGCTCATCACCTTGAACTTCTGAGGTGTATCAAACAAATGCAGCAAATTGATGGAGTGGCCACGAATCATTTTGTCATCTCCTGACTTGGGTAGCAGAGTGTATCGCAGTATAGTGTTCGTTGTGGCTAATCCTGGGAGCAGATGCTTCACTGATCCAAGTTTGTGAGTCTCAAGGTCTTTCTGAGGAATTGCAGTATACATGTTGGCCATGGAGTTGTGATCCATCTTGAGCTTGGCATAGATATCAATGTCATCATCCTCTTCCTTGGGTGCACCAAGAAGACTTGCCCACTCAGAGATGGTGGACTGGTATCTGATACCCTCAGTCATCCATATAATGCGGCCATCTGGATAGAAGTGTGCAGTAGAGTAAAACTGCATGACCATCTCGTCATTCCACTTGTTCAACTTCTTACCGACAAAGTCATCAACTCCTGCAATCCTGAAGCTTTCGTGGATATGGGGGAAGTAGTCCTCATTCTCATCAATGTATTCCCAATCCACCCATTTCATGTCACTGACCATGGGCTTCTTATCAAGCAACACTGTCTCATAAAAATCTTGTTGTTCACGAGTGTGAAAGCGATAGTCATATGCTGTCCTTCTCCTTATAGCATAAGGATCTATTAATCTCCACTGACGCATCCCTTTATCCTTCCTCATCATCATGTTCTCTGCGACTGGGTGTGCATTGTCATGGTCTGGTATCTTTGGCTTCAACTTTCTGAGCACTAGAGGCTCTTCGTCAACATTTGACTCAGGCACTGGGGCCTTGTTCTTCTCTGCAGCTGAAATATTCCTTGTAGATCTCTTCGGTGCTGACACCTTTGGCTTGGCCTTGGGGGCAGCAGTCTTAATTGCATCTGATATAAGCTTATGAGCCTTTGCAGGGGGTGCAGTGGCTGCTGGCTCTTCCTCCTCTTCCTCCTCATCAATCATCATGGAGGGTCTGCCAATCACACGGGCAACAGTTTTCCTTACTCTCTTCTTCTGGCCACCTGCAGTAAGTTCTGTGTCACTAGGCTCTTCAAGAGTGAATTGCATAGTCTGCTTAGGCACTATCCTCACAGCTGTTTTATCTTTGGCAGTTTAAGGTTTGGTGTTGTACTCCTTAGCAAGCACAACTCTCTTTTTCTTGGATGCAGCTTCACTTGCAACAAAATCCTCATCCTCGCCGTCTGAGGTTTTCTTCTTCCTTGTTCTGGTTGCAGCTTTTGGAAGATCTGGAGAAGTCCTCTCTCCCTCATAGAAACTTTCAGCTGGGCTTGACCCTTCACTCATTTATGCATTCTACTCTGACCTGTTCTGACTGTCACTGCTGGGATCTGACATCTTGCTGAGCTGACCCTGTGAATAGATAGGTATGGGCAGAGTAGATGAGTCATCACAAAAAGCAGATAATTTTCATAAAATTTGAGTTCAACTCTTAGTTTCAAGTTTTTACAGGATGCATATCGGATGGACCGAGTTGATCATCTCAGTGATACCGAAGCACACTACAGAAACCTTACACGCCACTTCGGTCAGACCGATATGGGGTTCGGTGGCTCCGAGATGCTAGGATTTCACTGAGATTTACTTTCGGTCTCACCGATTCGTACAACTTGGTGGCACCGAGACGTACTAGTGCTATGGCCAGAGGCCAAATCGGTGGAACCGAAAACTTCGAATCGATCGGTCCGAGATGCATTCTGCGGAAACTTAAACCTAAAAATTTCACTCGAATCTAATCTACGGAGTTTGTAGTGTAACAGGAGTTCTCAATCCGTGGCATGAATTCAGGCAGTCCAATCATGCATTGAATCGGAAAAGGGAAGCACGAAAGGGATCGAATCTCACCCTAACTTGGAGGAGATCCTCTACGACGGCAATGACGGAGGAGATTCCCGTTGACGGCGGCGGAATCCGGCGGCGAGAGCTCGCTGGAGATGACGGCGAAGTCCGAAGACGAAGGGCGACGGCAGCAACGGGGAGCGGGAACGAGTGGGGTCGAAAAATTTCAACCGTTCGGTCCACGCGACATATATACCCATACGCTATCGGTGGCGCCGAGTTGAACAACTCGGTGGCACCGATATGTGTAACTGCACGCAGTGTAGCACATCGGTGGCGCCGAAATGGTTCAATTCGGTAGCACCGAGATGGAAAACCTAGATCAATCTAAGTGATTTCGGTTGGACCGAGTTTGAGTGAATTGATTCGGCCGAAATCATTTAGAAGGTTTTGGAGGTTCAGCCCTTTCAGATCGGTGGCTCCGAGTGCTCCTCACCCGAAGGGTCCAAAAATGACTTGTTCAATTTTTGTGATGCAGCAAGAATAGAATTTGAGACAAGAAAGCATAGATAGCTAGAGAAGGTACTTAGGCATTCATGTACACCCACTTGGTCAGAAAAACCAAGACAATCAAAACAACAAATGGATGTCCTCGAATGATGAAAACATGCAAACCAACATGCTCACACAATAAGATAGCAAATGAAATATGTGTCAAACATGCACAACCAATTCTAGCATCTATCAAGCAATGGCGATGACTAGGTCATCTATATATGAGTATATTGACTTAGGAGCCAAATGAGAACATTTGATCATAGGTCATACTCATCGTTTAAGCACAAGTGGGGTTACCACTTTTACTTAAAGCATTAATGTGTTCACACCATTAGAGTTGCTTTAGCTCAATTACTTAGAGCAAAGCCCCCCCTAGATGTGATATTCCCCCTAAGAGGGATGAACTAACCTTGGGTTTTGTCGATGATGACTTCATGTAGATGTTGAAGATGTGGATGCTCAATGTTGATGTAGACCATCAAGAGTTGGGAGCAATCCTTTGGAGTTTGTGCTTTCAATACCTACATGGGTTAGTCCCACACAAGGAACATACAAGGATATCCATAGACATAGAGTGAAATACACATATGATGATGTCCATGAATGCATTGAATACCTTGTCCCTTGCCTTACCAACAAAAGGGTTTGTGACTCTATGAACTAGTGCAAAATGTGGAAGTTGGTTGCACAAGTCCTTGCCATAAAGAATATGAGTGAAGTTTGTTGGCGGAGTCACCCTCAAGAACTCTCTAGTTCTCCTTCTTTTGGACCCACATCAACTTGATGGGAATCCTTGGAGTTGTAGCAATACTTGATGAAGTAGAACTTGATGAAGTCTTGGGAACCCACTTGACCATGGCTTGAGGAGCTTCTTCAAATGAATCAATCTCTTCTTGAAGCTTGTCCTTGCCTTTTAGCTTGTGGTCTTGTGGTGGAAGATCTTCTTGAGCTTGTGTTCCCTTGGGGCCTTTTGCCATGAAGAATCTTCCAATTCCTTCATTTGGTGAGTCAAATAGATCATAGGAGTTGGATGACACAAGTGCAAGTCCGGCAACACCTTCATCTTGACTATAGTCGGAGTTGGAGTGATAACTTATCTCGGAGTGGTTGTCGGAGTCGGAGCCGGAAACCCATTCACCAACATGAGCTTGATGTCTTCTTCTTGTGTAGCTCTTGGATGACTTGTCCTTCCTCTCCGAATCCTTGCTTCTTCGAGAGTGTCTTCGTTCATAACGATCATCTCTACTCCTTCTCTCCTTATGAGGTGATTCGTCTCTTCTATGTCTTCCTCTTGGTGATTCGTCTCTTTTCTTGTAGGGAGCCATACACTCATTGGAGTAGTGTCCAGGCTTTCCACAATTGTAGCAATTACGGTCATGACCTGATGATCTTCTCTCATAATGTCTTGAGCTAGAGCTTCTTCCTTTCCCGTTGTTCTTGTAGAATTTGTTGAACCTTTTCACCATTACGCTTATCTCTTCATTTGATACTTGCTTGTCATTTGAAGTTGTTGGAGCATCGGTTGAGGCCTTGTAAGCACCACTTGATTTGTTGTGCAGCTCCTCTTTGTCCTTGAGTGACATCTCAAGAGCAACGATCCTTCCAATGACTTCCGTGGGCTTGAGATCTTTGTAATTTGGCATCATTTGGATCAATGTGCAGACGGTATCATATTTTCCATCCAAAGCTCTAAGTATCTTCTTGATGATGAATTTGTCAGTCATCTCTTCACTTCCTAAGCCAGCAATCTCATTTGTGATGAGAGCAAGCCTAGAGTACATCTCAGCGACTCCTTCACCATCCTTCATCTTGAACTTGTCAAGTTGACTTTGAAGCACATCCAACTTAGATTCCTTGACAGATTCGGTACCCTCATGCATATCAACCAAAGTATCCCAAATTTCCTTTGCATTCTCGAGGCGGTTGATTTTGTTGAATTCTTCGGGACATAAACCGTTGAATAGAATGTCACAAGCTTGAGCATTGTATTGCAACATCTTCAATTCTTCCGGGGTTGCTTCACGATCCGGTTCCTTGCCATCCTCAAAGAAGTCACCTTGCAAGCCAACACGAAGAACAGCCCAAACGGCAGGGTTATGACCAAGAATATGCATTTTCATCTTATGTTTCCAACTAGCAAAGTTTGTACCATCAAAATATGGACCTCTACGGTGATAGTTACCCTCACTAGACGCCATACTCTCCTAGGTTGTGAAACCAAGGCTATGATCACCAAAACAATGGAACTCAAGGCTTACGGAGACCAAAGCTCTGATACCACTTGTAGGATCGAAAGTATGTCTAGAGGGGGGTGATTAGACTACTTGACCAAATAAAACCTAACCTTTTCCCAGATTTTAATTGTGGGCAGATTTTAACAACAGTACATGTCAAGCATCACCCTACACATGCAATTCTAAGAGTATAGCAGCGGAAAGTAGATAATTGCATATGTAAGTAAAGGAGGGGATCGGAGATTTCAAACGCAATGAAGACACGGTGGTTTTTGGTGTGGTTCCGATAGGTGGTGCTATCGTACGTCCACGTTGATGGAGACTTCAACCCACGAAGGGTAACGGCTGCGCGAGTCCATGGAGGGCTCCACCCACGAAGGGTCCACGAAGAAGCAACCTTGTCTATTCCACCATGGCTTACGTCCACAAAGGACTAGCCTCACTCGGGGTAGATCTTCATGAAGTAGGCGATCTCCTTGCCCTTACAAACTGCTTGGTTCAACTCCACATCAGGTTGGAGGCTCCCAAGTGACACCTAACCAATCTAGGAGACACCACTCTCCAAAAGGTAATAGACGGTGTGTTGTTGATGAACTCCTTGCTCTTGTGCATCAAATGATAGTCTTCCCAGCACTCAAACAACTCCTCACAGATTTGGCTATGGTGGAAGAGGGATTTGAGTGGAAAGCAACTTGGGATAGGCTAGAAATCAAGTTTCAAATGGTAGGAATGGAATAGCTTGATCTCAACATATGAGTAGGTGGTTCTCTCTCAGAAAATGTATGGTGGAAGTGTAGGCACGTTTCTGATGGCTCTCTTCTCTGAGAAGGAGGTGGTGGAGGGGTATATATAGCCTCCACACAAAATCCAACCGTTACACACTTTTGACCCAACTCGGTGGCACCGAAACAATGATCTCGGTAGCACCGAACTGTGTAAAAGATATGAACTTTAGGAATCTCGTTGGGACCGATACGAACAACTCGGATGGACCGAAGTGCAATGGCTAGGGCAATCCTCATCTCGGTGGAACCGATTGCATCAACTCGGTAGGACCGAAGTGAAGCAACAAGGCAACAGAGAGTTGGCAAGCCATCTCGGTGAGACCGATTTGCAAAACTCGGTGAGACCGAAGTAAGTGCAAACGATTACAGAGAGTTGGCAAGGCCATCTCGGTGAGACCGAGATCCATTTCGGTGGATCCAATTTGTTAGGGTTTTGGCAGTGGCTAAGTCTAGGATGAACTCGGTGGGGCCGGATAGGAAATTTCGGTGGGGCCGAGTTAGAATATAGGTTCTGGACATATTTGGCTAGAGAGAGTGGTTGAGGGTTTAGGAGTACTGTCACTAAGCACTTGAGCAAAAAGACCATTAAGCAACACCTCATCCCCTTTTAATAGTATTGGCTTTCCTATGGACTCAATGTGATCTTGGATCACTAAACCAAAAATGTAGAGTCTTGATCTTTTGCCAATCCTTGTCCTTAGCATTTTGAGGGGTCCACGTCTCTAGTCCATGCCATGCCAATCATTGAACATCCTGAAATCTTAATCTTGAATGGACATTAGTTCAATGAGATATATGTTGTTATGAATTACCAAAACCACCAAGGGAGCAAATGTGCTTTCACATGCTATAACTGCTATGGTTCTCGAGTCTACAATAACCACGAGGCTCGGAGGAAGACTCATATGCACGTGTGGAATAATAAACGGTAAAATGTATTCCTAGTCTGGCCTCTAAGACTGGCTCAAGTGTTGCATGATGGTTCTATTTTCCTGATCATGGGCATGACTATGCCAGCAACTTTGAGGGCACAATGTTAGGAGAACACTTGTGTTGAATCGACCCGATTGAATTTATGCTATGAGATACATTCGTCACAAGTTAATGGTTAATAACACAGAGAAAGTTAACATTTGCATAATTCCTTAGACCATGAGAGTATCGAGTTTCTTCATGCTTGCTTCATGAACTTTGGGGTTTGTTAAACGTCATCCATAAATGGGTGGCTATTACGGCGGCTTACGGGTTCATGGAAAAGTATGTCAAGGGACTGATAGCTCAAGATTGGGATTTGCTCCTCCGACGATGGAGAGATATCTCTGGGACCTCTCGGTGTTACGGTATCCATCATCGTCTGGCCAGACACATTGTGATTTGATCACGGGGATACCGGAACGCGGGAACGAGAAAAGAGAACAAAACCGGTAACGAGGTAACTGGCATAGTGGACAAGTGTTGATCCACGGGGATGCCGATAAATCTTACCTCGGGTATTTGTAACATATCACGAAGCAACAGGAATAGCACATGGCAACTGGAGGTTCACTCGAATATTTATTCGTGTGGGTATAGGGGTCAATATGGGTGTCCACGGCTCCGATGTTGATCATTAATCGGAAAGTGTTCCGGTCATGTCTATACTTCACCGAACCTATAGGGTCACAAGCTTAAGGGTCATCTATCTGCTGAGTACTAGACAGGGAGTCTGAGAGAAAGTCACAGGAAAAGTTTCGGAGACAACGGAAGAGTTCCGGAGAGATAACACCGGAATAGTTTCGGTAAAACCAAAAGGTTGTTTCGGAGTATACCATTAAGTCAAAATGTTTTCGGCACACGCTTGGAAATTCTTAGAGGGTCCCAGAATTGTTCTGGGAACTTCTAGGATTTTTGCAGATGAAAATCACTAATCCAGAATTGTTTCGGAACGTGTCCAAAATTATTTTAGTGGGTACTGGAATTATTCTAAGACCTACATAAATATTTTTGGATTTAACGGTCGCGCCAAAATGTTTCCATGAATAGTGAAAAGCACTTTTTGGTGGCTTCTTGGAGAAGCCACCTTGAGGGCCTTTTGGTATTTTCCCCTATTGGCTTCTTGGAGAAGCCACCTTTGAGGGCATTTTGGTCCTCTATAAATAGGGGTGGAAGGGGCTGCCCAAAACTCACTCTTTCTCACATACAAGTGCCATGCAATGATCTGGCTTCTCTCTCCCTCCCCGCAAAATAGTTCGTAGAGCCGAAAGGCTGTCTGGGTTCTGGTGGGAACTAGTTCTGGACGGCGAAGCCCTGCCAGATAGATGACACCATATGTGTGCAACCCCGTAGAGAGGTCGTAGGTTCGATCTTTTTGCCCGAGGGGCTGTTCGAGAGTGCCTCCCGAAGGTCTGTCCGAGTGACTGTCCGAGATTCTGTGTGTGCCTCCCGAAGGGCTGTCCGTGACACCGTCCGGGGAACTGTTTGACCGGCTCCCGAAGGGTTGTCCGAGGGACTGTCCAGGGGCAGACGAGGGAGTACATCCTCGTGGTTGGGAGGTTGTGAATCCTAGCTGCGGGGATCTACACCGACGATCTACATCGACTCTACTTCCGCTGCGCTACGAGTCGGTAACGATCAGATCAAACCTTGTATGCATCTCCATAGTGATCCTGGGCGTGCTCACTGTACCGATTTTTTTTGTTTTCTGTCGCGTTCCCCTACAAAATTTACTTGGAGCAGCAGGGTAATACCACATATAGGTAGATATATTGGACTCATCTGGAACAACTTTGGTTTAAGGATTGTGGATGCACAAGCAGAATTCTCGCTTAGTACAAGTGAAGGCTAGCAAATAGGTTGAGAAGCGACCAACTAGAGAGCGAAAACGGTCATGATCATGCATTGAGAATAATTAACATTAAACACTAGCATGAGTAGGATATAGACACCCTGAACATAAATATCATGGAGGCTATGTTGGTTCTGAATCAACTACATGCATGAACATGTGCCAAGTCATGCCAATTGAAACATTCAGAGGAGGATACCATATTAACATACTACATCATAACTATTTTAATGCATGTTGACTTCCAAGATAAATCATTATCCACTCCTAGCTACTTAACCATGGCATGAGCAACTATAATCTCTAATTGTCATCACAAACATGTTTACTCATAATATGCTGAATCATGGATACTTAGTTAATCATATTTACAAAAACAAAAACAAGAAGAGTTCATACTAGCTTTTGTTTGCCACCGTCACTTCATCAAATCATTGTCATTATTGCCTTTCACTTGCATGACCAAATGATGTAAAAATAATAATAGTGCAAGTGTGCTGTGGACTAAGCTGGAATCTGCAAACATTTTGTTCAAGGGAGAAGACAGGGTAAAATTGGCTCCTCGTTAGATCAACCATAAAGCATATCAGAGCCACTCAACATTTGCATCGTGGTCTTCTCCTTACGATGACTCAACGAAAAGAAAAGAAATTCAGAGAAACACACCGAAATATTTTTGGAGTTTTTAGTTTTTCTGAAGAAAGCAAATTAAAGAAGAAAAACAAAAAGCGAGAAAAACTATTTACACGGGAGAACTCCCAACAAGCAAAAGAAGAAACGAGAAATCTTTCTGGGTTTTCTTTTAATACTATGAACTAACAAACAAGAAAGAAAAACCGAAAAGAAGCGAGAGATATTTTTGGGTGTTTGAAGTTTTTCAAACACATGAGAAGAAAATGAAAATAAAACTAACATGGATATACAATCAAAAAGGATGAACACCGACAACTGGAATGAGTGTGTGAACATGAATGTAATTTCGGTGAGAGATACGTACTCCCCCAAGCTTATTCTGTTGGCCTAGCTTGGTAATCACCACCCGTAGTATCCATCAGGACCGGACAGATAGTACTGGGGCGGAGGCACCTGAGGGTCCCACTGCTGGACCTCGTTCTCCGCTGCTGCCAGCTTGTTCCTGTAAGTTTTGATGTCCGCCGGCATGATGGTGTATCCATTCCTGGCATGAGCGTCAAACAAAGAGGGTGTAGGCAACGGAATAATATCACGAGTTCTCTCACTGAAAACCAGGTTATAACGAATAAATTGAGGAGGTTCAGGTTCATCAATAAAGTTGTGATCGAGCATGCACTGTTGGTCTAAATAAGCCTTGGGCAGCAAGTAGTCATTTGGGCGGATAGCAACATTAAAACGTTTCGCAAGACGCGAAGCATAAATACCACCATGGATTTTACCCTTAGTTCTGTTGGTGTGTAAGCGACGTGCAATGATAGCTCCCAAGCTAAAAGTGTTATCGCCGTAAATAGCACGGCATAAGGTGGCGAGGTTAGGGGCACTGAGCGTACCACCTTCCTCCCTGGCAGTCAAGCATTTCCCTATGAATAAAGCAACGTAGTGCACAGCAGGCAAATGGAAGCTAGTAACACGGGCTTTTGAAATGCCCCTAAATTCCCCCACAGTCAAAGTGCGAAGGAAGTCCTCGAACTCCTCAGGCCGGGGCTCCCTCAAATCCCCATCAGAAGGGATCAAGCATATCTCACAAAACTCATCTAGCATTAACTCATGATGTTCGGCATATAAATCGAAACGCACCATGGGGATATCGAGCCTAGGCATGAAATAAAAATTTTGAACAAAGGAATTTGTAAGGATGTGGTGCTAGTCACACTCATCTGCGAGGAAGTCGGTCAGCCCAGTGTTCGCAACAAATTATGCGAACTCTTGATGGAACCCGTCTTCATTCATGAAGGTGTTGTGCGGCCACTCGCACGGTCGGACCTCCGTCCTGTGCGGGATGTTGAGGTCGTGGTCATGGGCATCCCCAAGGGCACACTTGGAGTTCCGGTGCAAAGAACCCCTCCGAAGAAAGTCCATTTTCCTAAGAACAAATTTCTGAAAATTTTTGGACCACAAAAAGATGTTAACAAAACTTCACAAGATTGATAGCAACTACTCATACAAGTGCCTAGAGGCTATATCAAGCATTCAAACTACTTAGAACTCAAAGAATTTAACATGCAAGCTCATTTTCAGTAGCACCAATAGCAGCAATTTATGCAATATATGATCCACTAAAGCAAAAACTAATTGGAGCAATGGGAGAGTCACATACCAAGGAGCAATCCCTCAAAACAGTTTCGGAAACGGAGCTCCAAGCAAAGAGATCGAAAATCTCAGGTTTGGGAGCAAGAACACGAGAGAGAGAGCTACTATGATTTTTTTCTGGAGGTAGGAGATGAAGTGGGTTGAATGGATAAGTGAGTGGGTCCCTGTGGGACCCACAAGGCACCTTGGCGCGCCCTGGGGGGTGGCCGCGCCCTGTTGCCTTGTGCGCAACAGGTGCACCCCCCTAGGTTGTTTTTAGTGCCAAAAATTCTTATATATTCCAGAAAAAATCATGTCAAAATTTTATTGCATTCTGAGCACTTTTATTTTTGGGCCGTTTTTTATTGCACGGATAATTCAGAAAACAGGATAATCATGGCATTTTATTTTATTAAACTAAGAATAACAGAGAGCAAACTGAGATTACAGAAAGTTGTGCTTACTAGATTCATCGACCACATGCCCTTCAAAAAGAATCCATTAATAACGTTGATCGAGTCTTATTAATAAACTATTTCCGAATGACATGAAACTGAAGAATTTTCGTATAACACTAAGTTACCTCAACGGGGATATGCATCTCCCCAACAATAAGAATTTCGTATTTCTTTTTGACAGTAGGGAGAGGAAATTTGAATTCCCCAATAGTGATGGTCGAAACCTTCTCAATACAATTGATACCATTCACTGAAGTTTGTTTCTTCGGGAAATAAACCGTATGCTCATTACCATTGACATGAAAAATAACCTTGCTTTTGTTGCAATCAGTAATAGCCCCTGCAGTATTCAAAAAGGGTCTACCAAGGATAATCGACATGTTGTCATCCTCAGGCATATCAAGTATAACAAAGTCCGTTAAAATAGTAACATTTGCAACAACAATGGGAACATCCTCACAAATTCCAATAGGTATAGCAGTGGATTTATCAGCCATTTGCAAATATATTTCAGTAGGTGTGAGCTTATTCAAATCAAGTCTTCCATATAAAGAGAAAGGCATAACACTAACACTGGCTCCCAAATCACATAAAGCAGTTTTGACATAACTTCTTTTAATGGAGCATGGTATAGTTGGTATTCCTGGATCTCCTAGCTTTTTAGATACTCCACCCTTAAAAGAGTAATTAGCAAGCATGGTGGAAATTTCAGCTTTAGGTATCTTTCTTTTATTGGTGACAATATCTTTTATATACTTAGCATAGGGAGACATTTTCAACATATCAATCAAGCGAGTGTGCAAAAACACAGGTCTAAGCATTTCAACAAAGCGCTCAAAATCTTCATCATCCTTATTTTTAGATGGTTTAGTAGGAAAAGGCATGGGTTTTCGAACCCATGGTTCTCTTTCCTTTCCATGTTTTCTCGCAACAAAGTCTCTTTTATCATTTCTTTTATTCTTAGGAGGTGGCTTATCAAGATCAACAACAGGTTCTACTTCTACATCATTATCTGGTTGAGCATCAACATGAACATCTTCATTATCATTATCATTGTCAATATCATTATCACTAGGTGTATGTTCATCACCAGATTGTGTCTCAGCATCAGAAATAGAAGCATCATTTTGATTCTCACGAGGTTTTTCTATCTCAGGTTCATAGAAGCATGCAAAGTCCTATCATTTTTCTTTTTCTTTTTCTTCTTAGATGGACTAGGTGCATCAATATTAATTCTTTGAGAATCTTGTTCAATTCTTTTAGGATGACCTTCGGGATACAAGGGTTCCTGAGTCATTCTACCTCCTCTAGTAACAAATCTAACAGCATGATCATTCTTTTTATTATTCATCTCATTAAGCAAATCATTTTGTGACTTAGCTATTTGTTCTAGCTGAATCTGAACCATAGAAGCATGTTTACTCAAGCATTTAACATCATTAGCAGTTCTAAACATCAAATCACTCAAGCATTCAATCATGATGGCATTCCGTTTTAGTTGATTGCTAACATACAAATTAAAGTGTTCCTGTTTAATGATGTTGTCGGAGTTCGGGCTCCGGGGACCCTAAGGTTCGAACACTGGGGTGAGCTTGTTCCTACCTCTTCGTCCCCTACCGCAGCCTAACTACGGCGAAGCTACGGCGAGAACGTGCTGGCGAGGATGGACCGTGGACTCGGCAGTTTACCCAGGTTCGGATCACCTTGCAGTGTAAAACCCTACTCCTGCTTGGTTTTGATTGTAGTGAGCAAGAAGGTGTTCTCGCGTACAAGGTAGGAGAAGAAGGAGTCGACTGGATCGGGTCTCCCTATCACAATGGCAGCACTGTCCCTTTATCCTACCTTGGTCCTCTTCCCCCTCAAAACTTAGGCAGGAAGGGTTGCCACACTTGGCGGGTTTTGAAAGGGGACAGGCGCTCAGGCTATCCTGACTAAAGGCGGTCTTTGCCTACAAAAGCATCATCCATGACGCGCCGGTGGGCTCAGTGATGACCTCCGCCCAGCGCGCCCGCCGTCTTGGTCTTCTTTCGCCGATCGGGCAACCTTTGGGGTTGCTTTGGGAAGTGGACTGCTGGCCTTGCTCCCTTAGCACAAAAGGGGAAGCCTTCTTCATCCGCACCTGCTGGCACGGCCTCTGTCGCCATTCGTCGCCGCGCGCATCACCCACGTGATGGGCAAGAGACCGCGCGGCCGAGCCGAACAACCCTCGTCTTGAGCGCCTCCAGGAGAGTGCCTCAGGAGGACACCTCAGGAGGCCGCCTCGCGAGAGGGCCTCGCGAGGCTGTTGGTGAAGATGTCGCATCTTGCTTGCCCACTCCCTGAGGAGGGGTCCTCGTGAGGCCGAGGCCTCATGAGGGGTCTTGGTGAGGTGCTTGATGGTGGCGGCCTGCTGGGCCTACGCCAGGCGTTGCGCCCTGGGCCAAAGGCAGACATGCCAGGATACCCTGGGTTCCACGGGCCCGACAGTAACCCCCGCGCCCGTGGCGCGCATGTTCCCACGTACAAAGGGGGCGAAACAGCGCGGGCCCTAACCGCATGCGGGCCAGGCGCGACGCGTGGCGCACGATGTGACGGGGGACGCCCCCACTTCTCCCACGATGGCTCAATAACCGCCCATGCTGACATAAAGTCTGTCGCGCACGACGCGAGACTATCATTGCCTTCCTTCGCGCATCCCGTCTCCCTGCGCCTTCCTTCCCACGCACAGCTCCTTCCTCCTCTCCCGAAGCTCCGCCTCCCTAGATCTTTGTTGCGCCGCCATGTCACCCCCCGGTAGGAAGGAAGAGGCAGAGGAGACGGTGGTCATGGAGGTGGTGCCAGAGCCTGCCCTGGGTAGGCCCACGATCATCAACGCCGAGGGGCTCAGCAAGGTGCTTTTGATGACCGCAGCTGCTTCTAATGAGTGGGGGGGGGCACTCGGATCTGGCCGGCTTCGCGCCCGACCGCCGACATCGACGCCACCTCCGCTGTCCTCTTCCTCCACGCACTCTTCGCCGGCCTGCTGCCGCCATTCTCTGATTTCTTCAACGCCGTCCTTTCCCACTACCAGGTCCATGCGCTACATCTCAAGCCGAACTCCGTTCTTCTTCTTTCCGCCTTTGCCTTTTTATGCGAGGCCTTCCTGGGCGTGATGCCCTCAGTGGTGCTCTTCCATCATTTCTTCAGCCTGCGGCTGACCGCGGCGAACCAATGCTCCGGGTGTGCCTTGTTCTGCATCGTAGACGAGACGGCAGGCGACGACATCGACATGAGGCTCACCAAAGAGGTTGAGGGCTTCAGGCGGCAATGGGTGTACATGGACGCGGCCCAGTTCAGCCCCCTGCTGCAGCTGCCGACGTCTCCGGCGGCAAGGAGCTCCGGATGGGGGCTTGAGAGGCTCGCCAACCCGAGGCTGGCACGGGTGTGGAGGAGGTTGGCTGAGCTGAGGGCCGCGAAAGTAACGGTGGTCACGGTCACGAGGGAGTTCCTTCGTCGCCGCATCGCTCCCCTCCAGCAGCACTCCCACCCGATGTGGGCCTTCTCTGGCCTGGAGGACCCGATGCGGTTGAGCGCAAACAGCTTGTTGCCGAAGGTGCTGAACGGGGTGCTCCACACCCTGACTGGCGAAGAGGCGGACGAGCCACCCAAGGACGGGCTCCCCTTGTATCGCTACAGGAACAAGGAGGCGCTGGCCTGCTCAATGCCGCGCTTCGACCAGTGGGGGCCGCTTCCAGAGGGCCTCGAGGGGCCCCGGGACAACCCCTTCTTGGCGGTTCCTGGCTCGGGTGTCCGTGGTGACGCCGGGGCCACGGCGGGTGTCGCGGAGGATGGTGGTGTCCCGGGCCGGCGGACCCGCCGCCGACTCGTCCGTGGGCTCGGAGGCAATGATAACATCGCCCCGCCTGGGGCCGCGCCTGCCGCACTCGATGGTGCGGAGGGCGCGGGGAGCACCCGCGCGGCAGCTGTGAGGCCGCGAAACTCCGGGAGCGGCGCCGAGGGCGGATCCCGTGGTTCTCCCGCAAGGGGGGCCGGTCGTGAGAAGGGGCCCCGCGAGGGCGGCGGCAGCGGTGTCCTGTCGTGGCCGCTGAAGAAGAGGAAATGGATTGCCAAGGATGAGTAAGCGTCTGCCTTCCCTTCTCTTGCACCCGGCGCGTCGTGTGTGCCTGAGTCTTTGCTTTTTACAGGACCTCCTCGAGCAAGAAGAAGAGGGAGGAGAGGTCCCCTGGCTTGGTGGGGGCCGCATCGCCGATCGCTAGGGCCGAGGGGCGTGAGGAGAGCGCCCGCTGTCTCGACTCCGAGGCTGTCCTCACGAAGGCAGAGGGGCAGGTGGCCCCTCCTGAGCCGCAGAAGGATGTGGCTCGGGAGGTCCAAGCGGGCGAGCCTCAGGAGGCGTCGTCGGGAGGTGCCTCCACGGTCCCTGGGGCGCCCATCACCGAGGCGGACGTCGGGAGGTGCCTCCGCGGTCCCTGGGGCGCCCATCGCCGGGGCAGACGTCGGGAGGTGTCTCCGCGGTCCCTGGGGTGCCCATCGCCGGGGCGGACGCCAGCTCTCCCATCCTGCACCGCGGGTGGCGGCGGCGCTGCGGGAGGCCCGCAAGACTTGCCGGTGCGTGGGGCCTCCGCCGGGGGGGGGGGAGCTAAGCTCGTGGGGCGAGCCGCCACGGCAAGATGACGAGGGGGTCCCCGCGAGCCCTCCGCCCACGGCGGGTGGCGCTGGGCCCTCGCGGGAGGGCGGCACTGAGACACATGCTGGCTGGGCCCTACAACTCATGAGCAGCAGCGCCGTGCTCAAGCGTGGGGCCCGGCAAGGCGATAGTGCCGCCCTTGATCAGCTAGAGGCAGACCTCCAGGCGGAGGAGGCGCACATCATCGAGGAGCACCAGCGCCTCGCGGAGGGGTGGCGCCAGCTTGACGTGGCCATCAAGCTGGGCCGCCGTCGAGACGACCCCACATGGGAGAAACGCGAGAAGGCCACCCAGGACGCGAAGGAAATCTTCGAGAGCACCGTCAGGGAGGCCGACAAGCAGCGCGAGGCGGCAGAGGCCCGCGGGAAGGAGCTCCAGGACCAGAACACCGCGCTGGAATGGCAGCTCCAGGCGCAGAAAAATGCCATCTCCGCCCTCGATGAGGGACTGGCGTCCCGTGAGGCGGACCTTGACATCCGCGAGCGGGAGCTCGCACGGTCGGCATCCACGCAGGACCTGGAACGCGAACGGCTGGAGACGCTGGAGCGAGAGGTGTCCGCTGCTCAGGGCTCCTACGCCCAGTGCCTAGACAAGGCCAACGCCAATCTGGCGGCCAAGGAGAAGAAGATTTAGGAGGACGCCGACAGGAGGGTCGCGCAGAACTGCCAATTTGCGAAGCGCTTGCCGAAGGAGCTCCAAGATGTTCCGCACCCTCGAGCTCTGAGCCCGCCGCGCCCTGGGATCCGTCTGCAAGGAGGACGTCAGCAGCCCCCTCGAGGCCCACGATGGTAGCTACCTCGACTTCTTCACCAAGCTCGTGGAGCGGCTAGAGATTGGTGCTGAGATGGTGGGCGGAATTGTCGAGGAGTGCCGCGATCTCCTCACCCAGGCCGCGACGCGTATATTCAGCCACCTTCTCCACGCCGACCCCAACTTCGACTTCGAGGAGGTAATAGCTCCCATCCCAGAGGAGCTCTGCGGTGACCTTGGGAAGGCGGTGGAGGACCACGTGGACGCGTTGCACGCGCAGTTCACCCACGACAGCAGCGAAGGCCTAGGAGGAGCCGAGGAAGATGAAGGCGGCGACAGCAGCAACAACGATGATGGCGACGCGTCCTCTTAGGACACTTCCTCATTATGCTGCGCATAGTTAATCGTGGCCCCATGGGGGTGTGAGGACAATGATTTTGTATTCCAAGTACTTCATGTCTGGTTGTACTGAACGCTTGTGCCCTCGTGGAGCTCTCTCTTGAGGCCTGTTTTTCTCTTTTTTCTTGCCTTGATGCTCTACGTCATCAGGACCCAGCCCCCGAGTGGGCCACAGCCGTCGCTGGTATGTCTGGTCGCGATGCCTGGACAAGGCCAGGAGGTGAGGGGCACCGGGAGCTAGTGAGGGCTCCTGAGGCGCGATGCTTAGGGAGCCCCCCTTTGATGCGCAAGCGGCTCACGCCAAGAGAAACGCCAGCGCTCGTGAGGTTGCTAGAGGGGAAAGCTTAGGAGACGGCGAGGGCGGCTCGCGAGGCAGGAGACTTAGCTTTGTGCAGGATAGTGTCTGGTGGGCCGCCACTTGTAGTGTACGTCTCGTGGACTTTCGCTCGCGAGATCTCCTGCTGAGGTGGCCGCTGCGGGTTGGCTCCCGAGGCAGGGCCTGTGAAGCTTCCTGAGGTCCTGAGGGGGTGTCTTGCTATCGGGTCACCTCGTGAGGCATCCTCGCGAGGCCTTTTAGGGGACCTGTTCCTGAGATAACTGCATGCGGAATGTTCAACAACAGGGGAGCAGCGCATGCTCGCCAGCTCGCTCATGGGCGTTACGTGAAGAGATAAGACACCAAGAACCTTGGTGGGGTGGCGTGTACGGGAGCAGGCCCGCGAGCTAGAGCCTTTTTACTTGGGTTTTTCAGCGCTGCTGGGACTGACCCGAGCACAGACACCGTGTCCAGCCCCCGCTCGCATGAGGCTCATGAGGGAAGTTGTGAACGCGCGAGGCTCATGAGGTAAAGACAAGACGAAACACCACGTAAGGAAACCGAAGCTTTACTGAAAAAAGATAGCAACCCATTACACAACCAAAACAAGATGCGGCTGTCGTGTCTGGCACGGGTCAGCTTGAGGTTGGTGCAGCCCGTGGGGCGCCCTCAGTTAGACATCAAAATGAGAAAAAGGGTGCTGCCGTGTCCGGCACGGGTCAGCTTGAGGTTGGTGCAGCCCGTGGGGCACCCTCAGTTGATTGTTCTGCCAGCACGGAGCATGGGGCTTCCACCGGGGTGTGGGTATGATTGCGGGTCGATCGTTCTGCCAGCGCGGAGCATGGGGCTTCCACTTGGGCATGGGCGGGAGCTCTCACGGGCCCATCAGGCGAATGCAATGAGAGGCTCCGGGGCGTGTACAGCCCCATTTCGTTCGTACGCGTGAGGGTCACGGGTAGAACTTGCGGATGTGTTGGATGTTCCAGACGTTATGCACAGGAACTCCGTCCTCCGTCTCCAGCCGGGCTGCGCCGGGCCTGGAGACATGAGTAACCCTGAAAGGGCCTTCCCACATAGGTGAGAGTTTGTGGAGTCCCTCTCTGGAGAGGATCCTGCGCAGGACGAGGTCGCTGACCTCGAGAGTGCGAGGGTGGATGTTGCGGCTGTGGTAGCGACGCAGGGCCTGCTGGTACCTCGCGGCGCGAAGAGCGGGCTGACGGCGGCCCTCCTCGAGGAGCAGCAGATCGGTCTCCCGCGAGCCATCCTGATGCGCCTCATCGAAGGCAAGGACTCATGGAGAGCCGTGCTTAAGCTCCAATGGAAGGATCGCCTCAGCTCCGTAGACGAGGAAGAAGGGGGTCTTGCTAGTAGGCTTGCTTGCCGTTGTGCGGATGGACCACAACACGGACTGCAGCTCGTCGAGCCATCCCTTGCCGCAGGCCTCGAGCTTCTTCTTGAAGCTCCTTGTTTTGAGGCCCTTAATGACCTCGGCGTTGGCTTGCTCGGCCTGGCCATTGCTTCGGGGGTGCGCCACCGAGGCGTAGCAGATCTGCGTGCCGAGGCTGGCGCAGTAGGACCTGAAGAGGCCGCTTGTGAACTGGGAGCCATTATCGGTGATGAAGCGGTTGGGAACTCGAAAGCGGCTCACGAGGCCCTTTATGAACTTGACGGCAGAGCCTGCCGGGATGGTGCGCACAGGCTCGACCACTGCCCACTTGGTGAACTTGTCGATGGCGACGTAAAGGTAGCGGTAACCGCCAGCCGCGCGAGGGAAAGGCCCCAGGATGTCCAGCCCCCAGACCGCGAAGGGCCATGAGAGGGGAATTGTCTGGAGGCCCTGTGCCAGCTGGTGAATCTGCTTGGCGTGGAACTGGCAGGCCTCGCAGGCTTGGACTAGCGCGGTAGCGTCATGCAACGCAGTGGGCCAGTAGAAGCCGTTGCGGAACACCTTGCCGACAAGGGTGCGAGACGAGGAGTGGTGGCCGCAGTCTCCTCCATGGATATCGGCGAGCAACTCGCGCCCTCGTTCTTCAGAGATGCACCTCAGCGAGACGCCATTGGGGCGCCTGCGGTACAGCTCGTCGTCTAGTAAGCAGTAAGCGGCGGCCTGCCGAGCCACGCGCTCTGCTTCTGAATCCTCCTCCGGGAGGGTTCCGTGAAGCAAGTAGGCCTTGAACTCCGTGGCCCAGCTGTCTGCTTGAGGCTCCAGCGCCAGCAGCAGGCGGGCTCTTGAGGCTGGGCCGCAGTCTAGTGCGCCCGTGAGCGGTGCGGGCGGGAGTTCTTCGTGAAGGAGCACGATACTCATGGCAGGGGGTGCAGCTGATGGCTTGAGGAGCCTTTCCTCGAAAAAGTCGGGGTTCTGAGTCTCACGGCGAGATGCTCGTTTGGCGATGTCGTCAGCCTCTTTGTTGCCGCTGTGGGGGACGTGTTGCAGCTCCAAGCCAAGAAAATGCTTCTCAAGTTTACGTACCTCTTCCAGGTAGGCGGCCATATGCTCGTCCTTGGGCTTGTAGCTTTTGTTGCAGAAGTTGACAGGAAGTTGCGAATCGCCCTTGATGGTCAGACGCTTGATGCCTAGAGTGAACGCAGCTTTGAGGCCGGCGATGAGGCCCTCATACTCTGCGATGTTGTTGGAAACCTTGTCGATGTGCCTGAAGCAGAGCTGCACGGTGTAATAGAGCCTGTCTCCTGTCGGCGAGGTGAGCATGACTCCAGCCCCTGCGGCCTGTCGGGAGAAGGCGCCGTCGAAGTGCACGATCCAGCCGCCAGGCGTCTCGTCCCCTGGTAGGAGGGATTTGGCCTCGCGAGGCTCCTCCTCGTACGTGTCCGTCCACTCTGCCACGAAGTCGGCCAGAGCCACACCTTTAATGACTCTGGTGGTGGAGAACTCCAGCTGGAAGGCTTGCAGCTCGATGTTCCACTCGGCGACGCGGCCGGCGGCGTTGGGGCTGCATAGAACTTGCTCCAAGGGGTAGGAAGAGATGACCTTGATGGGATGACCCTGAAAGTAGTGGCGCAGCTTCTTGGAGGCAATGAGGAACGCGGGGAGGAGCTTCTGCTGCATGGGGTAGCGCTCGCGCGCATCCCTTAGCACAGTGCTGACGAAGTACACGGGGTGTTCGACGAGGCACATGGTTGTGGCGGCAGCTTGCTCTCCAGGTGACTCGCGAGGCTCGATGGGCTTGGGGAGCTCACGAGGTTCAGAGGGCTCGCGGGGCTCAGGAGGCTCGCGAGGCTCGGGGGGCTCACGAGGCTCGGAAGGCTCACGAGGCTCGCGAGGCTCGGAGGGCCCGGGAGGTGCGGAGGGCTTCTCCTTGGCACAGACGTGCTCCTCTCGCACCGCTACAAGGAGCAAAGGCTTGCGAGAGCGCGGCGCGACCATGATGGGCGGGCTCGTGAGGTACCTCTTGAGGTCTTCAAAGGCGGCGTCTGCCTCAGGGGTCCACTTGAAGGGGCCGGACCTCTTCAGGAGCTTGAAGAATGGCAGGGCTCGCTCACCAAACTTGGAGATGAAACGTCCCAGGGAGGCCATACATCCTACCAAGCGCTGCATTTCCTTGAGGGTCCGGGGAGGACGCATTTTCTCGATGGCCTTGATCTTCTCAGGGTTGGCCTCGATGCCACGATGCGAGACCAGGAAACCGAGGAGTTTGCCGGAGGGAACTCTAAAGATGCACTTCTCGGGGTTGAGCTTGAGGTTGACCTTGCACAGGTTGGCGAACGTTTCCTTGAGGTCCGCGATAAGGGATCCAACCTCGTGAGACTTAACCACGATGTCGTCGACGTAGGCCTCCGCGTTCCTCCCCATCTGAGGCCCCAGCGTGAGATGAAATCTTGCTTATCTGGCGCCTGGCGCCGTGCTTTTTGCTTGACGGGGCGTGCATTGGGGCACACCGCTAAGTGGTGCTCGATCACCTTCCTCGGCACACCGGATAAGTTAGATGCTTTCCAGGCGAAAACATCCGAGTTTGCCCGAAGGAAGGTGACAAGCGTGCTTTCCTATGCAGGAGGAAGGCCATCGCCGATGGTGAAGGCAAGGCCGGAGCCATTGCCATCCACCGACACCTTCTTCATATCGGTGCGGTCCTGGGAGAACAGCTACTTCTTCTTCGCGGGCGCGGCCTCAGGAGGCTCGACCGCGTCCTCGTCAGCCGGATGCGCGACCGCGGTGGCTTTTTAGGCATGCTCGAGGGAGCAGATCGCGTCCTTCTTGTCGCAGGTGACAGTAATGATGCCGCTGCAGCCAGGCATCTTGAGGATGTTGTAGGCGTGGTGGGTCACCGCCATGAACTTGGCGAGAGCAGGTGTAACGCCCCGGACACACCCGCCGGTGGTCGTTACTCCTGGCGGGATCTAGACTGGCCTCACAGATCAATACTAGTCTTTCCCGCGCACTTTGTCCTCACTCGTGTGCACTCGGGACCAACTTCCCGGTCGGTCACCCATCCTGAAATTATTCCATGCTGAGCACGCTTAACTTTGGAGTTCTGTCCGAATGGGCTCCCGGAAATGAAGGAATTCCTTATCGATATGAGTAGTCTAACATCTCTATTAAGCCAGGCTATCACATACACCCCCACTCAGAGGAACCGACGTCCTCGCCGGCCCACCGGAACGTTCCCTCTTGGCACATACGTCTGTGCATCCAGTCCGGCACATGTGCCATGTCGTGTGCCACGACGGGTCACAAACGTCATGCACAACATGACCGCGCACCTGTCCGCAAACATCCGTGTAACCGCGAGGGTCGGCTCTGATACCAACTTGTAACGCCCCGGACACACCCGCCGGTGGTCGTTACTCCTGGCGGGATCTAGACTGGCCTCACAGATCAATACTAGTCTTTCCTGCGCACTTTGTCCTCACTCGTGTGCACCCGGGACCAACTTCCCGGTCGGTCACCCATCCTGAAATTACTCCAAGCTGAGCATGCTTAACTTTGGAGTTCTGTCCGAATGGGCTCCCGGAAAAGAAGGAATTCCTTATTGATATGAGTAGTCTAACATGTCTATTAAGCCAGGCTATCACAGCAGGGTAGCCTAAGATGGCATTGTACGGCAGGCCGATGTGCACCACGTCGAAGTTGATGACCTCGGTGTGCTAGTTCTTGCGGGTGCCAAAGGTGACAGGGAGGCGCACTTGCCCCAGAGGGATGGTGGAGCCATCGGTCACTCCGGAGAAGGGCCTGGTCGGCATCAGCTGGTCGTAGGGCACTTGGAGCGTCTCGAAGGTCTCGATGGAGATCATGTTGAGGCCGGCGCCTCCGTCGATGAGGGTCTTGGTGACCGCGATGTTGCTGATGGTGGGAGTGCACAGCATGGGGAGTGCGCCGGTGGAGGCCGAGGACTTGGGGTGGTCCTTGGAATCGAAGGTGATGGCATACTGCGACCACTTGAGGGGCCGCGCGGCCTCAGGCCTTGGGAGGGCGGCGTTCACCTCGCGAGAGAGCTGCTTGAAGTGGCGGTTAGACACGGGGGCCTGATCCCCGCCAAGGATGCAAGCGACCGCGCGAGGCTCCTGGTAGCCCCCAGCGCCCTCATCGGGCGGGTTGATGTCGTTCCTCAGGGGCGGCGGTGGCAGCGGCGGGAGAGCGGCATTAGCCTGAGGGTTTGCCTCACGAGGCTGGTCGCGCCAGGTGGCCTCACGAGGCTGGTCGCGCCAGCCCTGGCGGAAGTTGCCATTGCCATTGCGGCCGTCCCAGCGGTTGCCGCCACGGCCACCTCCGCGACCGGCGCCGCGGCCGTTGCGGTCGTCCCGGCGGCCCTGGAGCTCGTCGCGGAGCAGCTTGAGCTCCTGGCAGTCTTCAGTGCTATGGGAGCGCACGTTGTGGTAGGCACAGAGCGGCCGGCCGTCTTTCCTGGGCTCGTCGCGGTCATGGCCGCGCTTCTGCTCGGGCTCCGCCGCAAGCACGGCAGGGCCCTTGCGCTTGACGTCCTTGTTCTTGGTCTTGGCGGCATCGAGCGCCGCGTCGGGGTCGTTGTCGACGAAGAGGCGGCCTTCTTCAGCCTTGGCGCACTTGTCGGCGAGGTCGAACAGCTCAAGCACTGAGTCTAGCTCATAGTTGATGGCGAGCTTCTCGCACATCTTGACGTCCGTGACGCCGGTGGAGAACGCAGAGATGACGGCCGCGTCGGAGGCACACGGGATCTTGTTGCGCACTTGGCTGAAGCGCTAGATGTACTTGTGGAGGGTCTCGTCTGAGCGCTATCGCACGTGCCGCAAGTCGTTGATGGTGAGGGAGCGGTCTTGTGTGCCCTTGAAGTTGGCGACGAACTGGCTGCAGAGCTCGGCCCACGATGAGATAGATGCCTCGGGGAGGTTCATGAGCCAGGAGCGCGGGCCGTCCTTGAGGGCCATGGGGAACCAGTTCGCCATGACCTTGTCGTTGCTGTTCACCGCCTCGACGCTCAGCGCGTAGAGCTGAAGGAACTCTGCAGGGTTGGGGCTGCCGTCGTAGCGAGGAGGCAGCTCAGGCTTGAACTTCGCGGGCCACACCACCCGACGCAGCTCGCGGGTGAAGGCACGACAGCCCACGCCGCTTGAGGGGACGCCGCTGGCGAGGGCGGCACGGTTCTGGCGCCCTGCCGCCGCACCCTCCTGGACGGCCTGGTCCTGGCGTTGGCGCTGCCACTCGAGGAGCACTCGCGCATCAGGGGGCGCGCGTCGAACGATCTGGCAGCTGGCCTCGTCTCGGACTGGCAGGGACGTGCCACGGGACGGCTCGCGCGCCCGCACGTTGCACTTGGGCCCGCCAAGCTCATCGCGTAGAGGAGGCGGCGGGGGAGCACTATGCGCCAGGTCCCCAGCGCGAGACGGCGGAGGGCGGAGCGAGTAGGAAGGCGCTGGAGCGTCCCCAGTGGCGTTGACGTGCTCGGTGATGCGACCAAGCCAGGCGTTGTAGCCGGCGTCCGCTGGGCGGTAGCGGAGCAGCTCGCGCGCCATGAGTAGCGCGGCTTGTGCGTTCGGCGGCCCACGGTGGGCGAGGGAGGAAGAGGCCGTGGCGGTGTGGCCGTTCGCCTGCACGGAGGGGTGCAGGGAGGAGTCCTACTGCTCACGGGCAACGGGGTTGGTGGCGGCAGCAGCTGCGGTCTCAACAGGGCGACGGCGGTTGCCGCGAGCGACCGGTTCCATTAGAGCCACGCGGCCGGCCCTGCGCTCAGCGCGCTCGCGGCGGGCGTCGGCCATGAAGCTGGCGGAACGGAGGACGGAGCGGAAGAACAGTTGCGCACCCCTACCTGGCATGCCAAATGTCGGAGTTCGGGCTCCGGGGACCCTAAGGTTCAAACACTGGGGTGAGCTTGTTCCTACCTTTTCGTCCCCTACCGCAGCCTAACTACGGCGAAGCTATGGCGAGAGCGTGCTAGCGAGGACGGACCGTGGACTCGGCAGTTTACCCAGGTTCGGGCCACCTTGCGGTGTAAAACCCTACTCCTGCTTGGTTTTGATTGTAGTGAGCAAGAAGGTGTTCTCGCGTACAAGGTAGGAGAACAAGGAGTCGAATGGATCGGGTCTCCCTATCACAATGGCAGCAATGTCCCTTTATCCTGCCTTGGTCCTCTTCCCCCTCAAAACTTAGGTGGGAAGGGTTGCCACACTTGGCGGGTTTTGAAAGGGGACAGGCGCTCAGGCTATCCTGACTAAAGGCGGTCTTCGCCTACAAAAGCATCATCCATGACACGCTGGTGGGCTCAGTGATGACCTCCGCCCAGCGCGCCCGCCGTCTTGGTCTTCTTTCGCCGATCGGGCAACCTTTGGGGTTGCTTTGGGAAGTGGACTGCTGGCCTTGCTCCCTTAGCACAAAAGGGGAAGCCCTCTTCATCCGCGCCAGCTGGCACGGCCTGTGTCGCCATTCGTCGCCGCGCACGTCACCCACGTGATGGGCACAAGACCGCGCGGCCGAGCCAAATAGCCCTCGTCTTGAACGCCTCCAGGAGAATGCCTCGGGAGGACACCTCGGGAGGCCGCCTCGCGAGAGGGCCTCGCGAGGCTGTTGGTGAAGATGCCGCGTCTTGCTTGCCCGCTCCCAGAGGAGGGGTCCTCGTGAGGCCGAGGCCTCATGAGGGGTCTTGGTGAGGTGCTTGATGGTGGCGGCCTACTGGGCCTACACCAGGCGTTGCGCCCTGGGCCAAAGGCAGACGGGCCAGGATACCCTGGGTTCCACGGGCCCGACAGATGTAATTATCAAATTCATACAGGCATTGACTAGCAGATTTATTATACGGAATATCACCTTCATCAAACCTAGTGAGAGAATTTACCTCCACTACCTGTGTCGGGATATCGAGCCCATGTACTTCTTCAATAAGTGGTAAATTCTTAACATCTTTAGCTATAATACCTTTTTCCTTCATAGATTTCTTGGCTTCTTGCATATCTTCTGGACTGAGGAATAGAATACCCCTCTTCTTTGGAGTTGGCTTAGGTGGTGGTTGAGGAAGTGTCCACTCATTATCATTCTTCAATATGTTATTCAATAGTTCTTCAGCCTGTCCAACAGTTCGTTCCCTGAAAACACAACCAGCACAACTATCTAGGTAATCCCTAGAAGCATCGGTTAGTCCATTATAAAAGATATCAAGTATTTCATTTTTCTTAAGAGGATGATCAGGCAAAGCTTTAAGTAATTGGAGAAGCCTCCCCCAAGCTTGAGGGAGATTCTCTTCTTCAATTTGCACAAAATTAAATATTTCCTGTAAAGCAGCTTGTTTCTTATGAGTAGGAAAATATTTTTCAAAGAAGTAATATATCATATCCTGGGGACTACGCACACTACCAGGAGCAAGAGTATTAAACCATTTCTTAGCATCACCCTTTAATGAGAAAGGAAACAACTTAAGAATATAGTAATAGCGAATTTTTTCCTCATGAGCAAATAGGGTGGCAATATCATTTGACTTAGTAAGATGTGCCACAACAATTTGAGTTTCATAACCATGGAAAGGATCAGATTCAACCAAAGTGATTAACTCAGGATCGACAGAGAATTCATAATCCTTATCAGTAACAAATATGGGAGAGGTAGCAAACTTTGGATGATATTTCATTCTCTCCCTCATAGATTTTTCTTTCATTTCAGCAAGCAATTTTATAACTTCATCTCTATCATTACAAGCAAGAATGGCTCTAGTCGTCTCCCTTTCAAAGACATGTTCATCAGGCAATTCAACTCTAGTAGGAGAACTAGGCATAATAGGTGAATCATAATTCTCAAGAGTTTCAACATTTTTAGCACTCTCAATTTCTTTAGCTTTAGCAAGTTGTTTATCAAGAAATTCACCAAGTGGCACAGTATTATCAAGCATAGTACTAGCATCATCATAAGTATCATTCATAGCAGAAGTAGTATCATCAATAACTTGCGACATATCAGAATGAATAGCAGGTGGTGGTGTCACAAGCTTACTTAAAACAAAAGGTGAATCAAGTGCGGAGCTAGATGGCAGTTCCTTACCTCCCCTCATCTTAGAGGGAACAATCTTGGTCTTAGCGTCTTTCAGATTCTTCATAGTGATCAACAGATATAAATCCCAAGTGACTCAACAAATAGAGCTATGCTCCCCGGCAACGACGCCAGAAAAAGGTCTTGATAACCCACAAGTATAGGGGAACGCAACAGTTTTCGCGGGTAGTATTTCACCCAGATTTATTGATTCAACACAAGGGGAGCCAAAGAATATTTGCAAGTATTAGCAGTTGAGTTGTCAATTCAACCACACTTGGAGATAAAATATCTGCAGCAAAGTATTTAGTAGCATAGTAATATGATAGTTTTGATAGCAGTAGCAATAGTAACAATAGTAACGGCAACAGTAACAACAACAGTTTGTAACAAGTGTAAAGCAGTAGCAACAAAGTAACTTAGCAGAAACCAATATGAGAAAGTCATAGGCATTGGATCAGTGATGATAATTATGTTGGATGATATTCATCATATAACAGTCACAACCTAGGGCGATACACAATAGCTCCAATTCATCAATGTAATGTAGGCATGTATTCCGTATATAGTCATACGTGCTAATAATAAGAACTTGCATGATATCTTTTGTCCTACCCTCCCATGGCAGCGGGGTCCTTAAGGAAACTAAGGGATATTAAGGCCTCCTTTTAATAGAGAACCGGAACAAAGCATTAACACTTAGTGAATATATCAACTCCTCAAACTACGGAAATCACCAGAAAGAATCCCAATTATTGTCACCTTGGGGTATGCGGATCATGACACGTAATAGGTGCATATAACTTGCAAGATATTATCAAGAACTAAAATATATTCATGAAAACATAAAGGGTTCAGATCTGAAATCATGGCACTCGGGCCCTAGTGACAAGCATTAAGCATAGCAAAGTCATAGCAACATCAATCTCAGAACATAGTGGATACTAGGGATCAAAGCCCTAAAACATTGACTCGATTACATGATAAATCTCATGCAACCCATCACCGTCCAGCAAGCCTACGAAGGAATTACTCACGCCCTATGGTGAGCATCATGAAATTGGTGATGGAGGATGGTTGATGATGACGACGGCGTCGAATCCCCCTCGCCGGAGCCCCGAACGGACTCCAGATCAGCCCTCCCGATGAAGAACAGAAGGTGGCGGCGGCTCCGTATCGTAAAATGCGATGAAACTTATTCTCTTATTTTTTTCTCGGGGAAAGAGAATTTATAGCGTTGGAATTAGGTCAGACGGCCGCCTGTGGGCCCCACAAGGTAGCGCGGCGCGCCCTGGGAGGGTCGCGCCCTGCTGCCTTGTGAGCAGCAGGTGGCCCCCCTTCTGTTGATTCTTGCGCCAATAATTTTTATATATTCCATAAAAATTCTCCAGAAAGTTTCGTCCAAATTCGAGAACTTTGATTTCTACACAAAAACAACACCATGGCAATTCTGCTGAAAATAGCGTCAGTCCGGGTTAGTTTCATTCAAATCATTTACCACAAACCTACGGGTCCATAGCTAGTAGCTGGATGGCTTCTTCTCTCTCTTTGATCTTCAATACCATGTTCTCCTCGATGTTCTTGGAGTTCTATCCGATGTAATCTTCTTTTGCGGTGTGTTTGTTGGGATCCGATGAATTGTGAGTTTATGATCAGATTATTCATGAGAAATATTTGAGTCTTCTCTGAACTCTTTTATGCATGATTATTATAGCTTTGTATTTCTCTCCGATCTATCGATTTGGTTTGGCCTACTAGATTGATTTATGTTGCAACGGGAGTATCGGTGTATAAAACATGGGTATTTTATACCCTGACTTATGCACAGATGGTAGCAGCCTCCTTGCCGGCCAAGGCTTGCCGGAACTTGCCAAATAACAAGATTCAAGACCTAGTTGTAGAGGCTACTGGAGAAAAGTTCAAGACAAAGCATCAACAAGCACTCAACTAGTGTTGAATGTGAAGACATATCTTGCCGGCAAGGCAGAGCCGGCAAGGCGAAGACCCGGCAAGCTTTGTGCCTGCAAGCTTTCACCAGCTCGTCAGCGCTCCACCTCACCGGGCAGCTAGTCGCTAATCGGTGAGGTGTCGACCACGTAGGCTGGTTGGTGAGATTTGTCAGGCATGTGTCACCACGCAGGGAGAAGATTTGCCTTTAATGACACACGTCCAGAAGGCATGTCAAGCTAATAGGAGGTAGCTGGGCGAGCGGTGCAGAAACCTTGCCGGAGCTCCTCCTCCACATCACACCTAACGGTGCATTTATTGCTTTTGTCCTAAACCGGCAGAGTTAGGTATGATAGCACTGTTTGCTATCTAATCAAACTGTAATTACTGTTTTGCCACTGTGGTAACCCCTTGAGCTATAGAAGGAGGGCCAGGGCAATGTTTATAGGGGATCGCTCAACTGAAACCCTAGCACAACCTGCATGTGTAGCTGCTCCTTCCGCCCCTTGCCGGAGAAAGCGCTCCTTGTACTCGTGCTTACACCCATCCAATACGTCAAAGCAGGAGTAGGGTTTTACACCTCACGGTGGCCCGAACCTGGGTAAAATCTTCCGTGCTCTCCATTGATTATGCTCTTTGTGCTTGCGCATTCCCCTAGCTGAACCACAAAGGGCCTAGACGGCCCCATAGATGGTCGTACCCACAACATCTTTGGCGCGCCAGGTAGGGGGCTTGCTTGCGCGAACCTGAATCAGTGAATTGCGCGTCAGCTTCATCGACTTCATCACCATCCTCATCATCGTCGATGCCCCCAGGAAGAAGGCCATCGCGATGACGGCCCCTTCGCACGTATCCGCAGGCGGCGCAGGCGACGCGGCCGATGCGGGAGGTGCGGGTACCGCGGTTGGCACGACCAGCGCAGGTGGCGCGGTCGCCATGCCCACCGTGGTCGGTGCTGGAGCCGGACGCACTGGAGGTGGTCGACTTCCTCAACCCTCTGGCGAACAAAGCCGAGATGGCGCGGGCGGTGCAGATGGATGTCCTCCTCCTCCTCTTCGCCGCGCTGATGAACGTAGCCACCGGAGCAGCGATGCCCGGGTCGGCACGAGCCAAGATCCCGCCGCAGCGGCTTCCAGAGATGCTGCTTCAGGACGGACGCCATGTCCTTCGCACAATGGGCGCAGCGCGACTCCAAGCGGCGTCAACAACTCAGGGCGGCGGCGACCTCATGGCAAGACTCCTGTTGATCAAGCTACAGATCCTCAGGCACCACCTTCGCCACGGCAGCCTGCTGCTGATCATGTGCCGCGGCAGCAAGATCGCAATGGCGCTCCTACTAGCTCTGCTAGGAGTAGAGCGACATCGCGTTCTTCGCTTCCGGCCATGCCAGCCATAGCAGCTGAGGCAATGGCACGAGCCCAGATGCTGCTGAACTTCCCTCCGGCAGCAGAGAAGATGGATGAGTGGAGAGCCACCATCCAGAGCTTGTCTGGATTTGCCGAGATGAGCAAGTCACAGCAAGCGGAGCCCTCACGGTGTCCGCAAATAGCGCCAGTAGCTCCAACTGGCGGCCGCGTTGATGGCGCTACACCAACGGTGCAATCACCCCCGCGGCAACAGTCTCAACAGCAGCAACGTCGACAACCGCGGCAAGCTCAGCGATCTTTCGAGCCCGACGAGATATCGATGGCCTCTTCGGATCCACGAGCGCGGCAAGATCAGCGGCAAGTGCTACGAGACAGGCGGGTAGAGGATGCCCGTTCCACCATTGAACGGCGCCGGGAGGCGCGCCGTCAATCGGACGCGCGCAATGGCCCAGTCATTGATGAGCCTGCGCCCGAGGTTGGCGGATATCTGCCTTATGAGGTTGGATGTCCGGCCTTCACTCGCGAGCAGCGGCAAATCTGCTGGCCATCCGTCCGAGCCATCAGGCCAGAAGTACCAGAAAAGTACGACGGCAAGCTGAACCCAGCAGAGTTTCTGGACATCTACACAATTGCCATACAAGCTGCCGGGGGAAGGGAGGAGAAGATTCTCGCCAACTATTTTTCGCTGGTGCTAAAGCCCAACGTGAGATCTTGGCTAATGAACTTGCCGGAGAACTCCATTTCTTCATGGGCAGATCTCTGCAATGAGTTTGTTGGTGCCTTTACCGGAGGCCATAGGGCCCCTGGATAGCCCAGCGACCTGCAAGTAATCCCACAAAGAGATGGTGAAACTTTGCGCAAGTACGTCCAGAGGTTCAGCCGTGTACACCATAATATACTAGATGTGCATCCCGCAGCCGTGATTGCCGCCTTTCACATGAATGTACGCAATCGAAGGATGCGGGAGAAGATGAACGTCAAGTTGCCCAAGACCGTCAACGAGCTCTATACGTTGGCGGATAAGTGCGCACGTGCTGAAGAAGGAAGGAGGCTTCCCGGGGAGGACGCTGGCGCCGAGGTAGATTCCGAGGACGATGATGCCGCCACCCCGAAGAAGAAGGGCTGAAAGCGCAATAGGAAGCGCAAGGGCAAGATTGTTATGGCTGTTGAGGGCTCCGGCAACTCTGAGTCTGCCAAAAAAGCTAAAACTGAGAACTCCGACAATGAGGCTGTTGTATGCGCCGCTTGCCAGGAGGTGGTGGCAAACGAGAAGGCCGGCAAGTCTGATGGGCCATACTGCAAGATTCACCGCACCAAGGGCCATGATCTCCAAGACTGCCGACAAGTCGAGCACCTTGTTGAGAAACAGAAGGCTGAATATGAGAAACGCGATAAAGAGAGGGGTCAAGATGGTGCCAGTGGATCCGGCAAAAAGGGCCGTGGTGGTCGAGGAGGCCGTCGCGGCAAGGCCAAACAGCAGAAAGAGAAACCCGCTAGAGGCCGCGAAAAGAGAGAAGAAGATGATGGAAGTGAAGAGGAAGAGGACGACGGAGAGTCCAGTGAACAGGAATTCTAGAAGGCAACTGAGGCCATGTGCGTTGATGGAGGAGCATCTTTGTTTCTATTGACTACACTGATATCAACAAAGCATGTCCGAAGGATCCTTTCCCTTTGTCGTGCATTGATCAAATCATGGACTCTACTTCCGGCTGTGATTTACTCTCCTTCCTTGATGCATATTCTGGGTACCATCAGATATTCATGGCCAAGGAGGAAGAGGAGAAAATCGCATTCATTACTCCTTGTGGCATGTATTGCTTCGTGCGTATGCCTTTCGGATTAAAAAGTGCTGGTTCAACATTTGCAAGAGCAGTCCAGATTGGTTTTGGGCCCCAGCTGCATAGGAATGTGGAAGCATATATGGATGATATAGTGGTCAAAACCAAGGACAAATCAACCCTCATTCAAGATTTTGAAGAAATATTTGCGAACTTGCACAAGATCAATTTGAAGCTCAATCCCGAGAAGTGTGTGTTTGGCGTCCCGTCCGGCAAGCTTCTCAGATTCTTTGTATCTCAACGTGGAATAGAAGCAAATCCCGACAAGATCAAAGCGATCGAGCAGATTCAAGCACCAAAAAGCGTCAAGGATGTACGGCATCTTGCCGGCTGTGTTGCTGCCTTGAGTAGGTTCATATCAAGGTCTACTGAGCGCGCCCTGCTGTTTTTCAAGATTTTGAAAAAGGCAGGTCCAATGAAATGGACTCCAGAAGCGGAGGCTGTGCTGTAGGATTTGAAAAGATACCTCTCCTCCGTGCCAACACTAGTTGCGCCTAAACCACAAGGGCCGTTGCTGCTATATGTAGCGGCAACAAATCAAGTGGCCAATGCTGCATTAGTGGCGCAGAGGGAAGTCGATGACGAGGAAGCAGCCGCGGCAAACCCGTCCGGTGACAAACCAGAATCTTTTCCGGCAAAGTCTGGCGCTGACAAGTCAGAAACAGTACAAGCAAACGAGGCTAATCAGCAAATAGTGCCGAAGAAGAAGGTGGTGCAGCGGCCCGTGTATTTTGTTAGTTCCCTTCTGTAGGGGGCTAGATCAAGATACTCTCGGGTGCAGAAGTTGCTTTTTGGCCTTCTTATGGCCTCAAGAAAGTTGTGTCGCTATTTCCAAGCACATGAGATCACCGTCGTCACTCGCTTTCCGTTACAACGCATTTTGAGAAACCCAGAGGCAACTAGGAGGATAGTGGAGTGGGCATTGGAACTGTCAAGCTTTGCACTCAAGTTTGAAAGCACTTCAACCATTCAGAGCAAGGCCTTGGCAGAGTTCATTGCAGAATGGACACCAACGCAAGATGAAGAAATTCAAGAAACAACTCTCCCTGGCAAAGAGACAGCCAAGGAATGGATCATGTACTTTGATGGTGCCTTCTCGCTGCAAGGCGCCGGTGCTAGAGTGCTGCTTGTCGCACCCACTGGAGAGCACCTCAAGTATGTAGTTCAAATGCACTTTCCCAGGGAGCAAGCTACGAACAACACTGCTGAGTACGAAGGGCTCCTTGCCGGTCTTAGGATCACAGTAGACCTTGGAATCAGAAAATTGATCGTCCGTGGTGACTCGCAGCTTGTTGTAAAGCAAGTGAACAAAGATTACCAGAGCCCGTTGATGGAAGCATATGTGGAAGAAGTGAGGAAATTGGAGGAACACTTTGACGGGTTGCAAACAGAGCACATCTCTCGTGCGGAAAACGGCATTGCTGACCACCTGTCAAAGTGTGCTGCTCAAAAGCTACCTGTGGAACCAGGGACCTTTGTGCTCCATTTGAATCAACCAACATTCACTCCATTGACGCAGGCCAGCAAAAGAAGGAAGTTGAACTCCGGCAAGTACCTTCCGGCAAAGCTCCCACAAGCCGCCGGCAAGAACATTGCCGGGGACAACGACATGGTTGTCAGTGAGCAGCCGCTTCACGCAGAACCTCAGGTTCTTTCCGCTGAGGCAAGAGCTCCCGCGGCTGAAGAAATGCCTTTAGTTCTTGTCGTCGAGCCGAAGGCTCCGACGTGGGCACATCAGACAGTTCATTTCCTTCAAACAGGGGAACTTCCCGATAAGCAAGAAGAAGCTGAGAAAGTAGCCTGTCAGTCAAGTATGTATCAGTTTGTGGATAACACGCTATACAGAAAGAGACCAAACGGTGTGAAATTGAAGTGTATTTGTCGGGAAGATGGACTAAATCTGTTGGGAGAGATACATGGAGGTGTATGTGGCTCTCACATAGGATCAAGAGGACTTGCCGGCAAAGCTTTCTGGCAAGGCTTCTATTGGCCCACTGCCCTCTAGGATGCGACTAAGCTAGTAAACAAAATGTGAAGCATGCCAGTTCCATTCAAAGAACATACATCAGCCAGCTCAAGCCCTTCAAACAATCCCTCTCTCCTGGCCTTTTTCGGTCTGGGGGCTCGATATCTTGGGCCCCTTCCCCCGTGCTACCGGGGGCTTTGAGTTCTTGTACGTCGCCATCGACAAGTTCACAAAGTGGCCTGAAGTGGAGCCAGTGAGGAAGGTGACAGCGCAATCAGCCATCAAGTTCTTCAAATGATTAGTTTGCCATTTTGGGGTCCCTAACAGGATCATCACCGACAACGGCACACAATTCACGAGCCGCACCTTCATGCAGTATATCCAGGACCTTGGCGGCAAAATCTGTTTTGCATTTGTTGCTCACCCGAGAAGCAACGGCCAAGCAGAAAGGATGAACGCTGAAGTGTTGCATGGCCTCAAGACAAGGACCTTTGACAGGCTACGCAAATGTGGAAGACGCTGGATTGATGAGTTGCCGGCAGTTCTTTGGTCACTCAGGACGACACCAAATCGAGCTGCCGGCCAAACACCCTTCTCCCTAATCTATGGTGCAGAAGTGGTGTTCCCCATGGAACTCATATACGGGTCACCTCGAGTACTCACTTACGATGAAGCTGAGCAAGAGCAGTTGCGGCAAGATGACGCGACGCTCCTTGAGAAGGATCGTCTTCGGGCGGCTGTGCGAGCTGCACACTACCAGCAAGCCTTGCGCTGCTATCATAGCCGCAAAGTGCATGCCCGAAGCCTTGAGGAAGGCAACCTTGTTCTTCGGCGCGTTCAATCTGCCAAGGGATCAAACAAGTTGACGCCAAGGTGGGAAGGCCCTTATCAAGTAGTGCGAGTCACAAGACCTGGCGCAGTCTGTCTAGAGACCGAAGATGGCATTCATGTGCAAAACTCATGGAATATTGAGCATCTTCGCAAGTTCTACCCGTAAGGCGCAGTTGCTGGGTCTCCCGGCAACCCCTTTTGTACAAGCTTTGTCGACAAGACTTGTAACCCTTTGTACAAAGCCAGGCACAGATCCTGAGCATAAGTGAAATAAAGCTAAGTGTTTCGCAACTCTTCGTATATATTCATTTGTATATAGATGCATGTGATGTTGTGATTACACTTTAGTTTGTATGAATGGCTGATGAACCGTCAAGGTTCCCAAACCACTCTTTTCTCTTCTTTATTTTTATTAAAGGACAGAAGAATCCCTCGCTTGCAAGTTTCCCGGGGGGAGTGACGTGGGGTACCATTTAACGACGTTCAAGTAATCATTTCATGCGACAAGAGAGAAGCAGTGCAAGGAAAAGCTAAGTTCAAAAACTTTGAAACAATCTCCTTCTTACAGTTGCAGTTTCCCTTGAACGATTCTGTGTTTGTATGAAAAACCTGCACATGAAGGAATCTTGTCGTGATCGGTTTGCGCTCTTGTTTTGCCTCGAGTCCTCTCAGCAGGATATGTAGCTGCATTGTGACGGCAAGTTATCTTGCCGGTGGCAGTACTTCCAGCAGGCTGCTAAGGACCTGTTCCTCTAAGTGCTCGCGGCAAGTGTCTGTACCGGTAAGTTGCTGCGCTATGATCAACAAGTTACTTTGCCGGTGGCGGCACTTCCAGTAAGTTGCTGAGGACTTGTTCCTCGAAGCGCTCGCGGCAAGTGTGCACACCGGCAAGCTTCCAAACAGCGTAGGGACTACAATCATACAAAAACGAAGAAAAACAAGGGGAATAGCATGCATTCATCTGAGCATGATAAATAACAGATATTCATTAAGAGTGCTTGATAACATTTTCTTAGCCCTCTACCCAGGGTTTACATCAAGTGCAATACAAGGGCAAAAGGGGCGCCTAGGCGGCGCGCGGCTCGCTCCTGAAAGAGCAGATGATGGTGCTACCGGCGTTCAACCTGACTCGTCGCTGTCGTCCTCGGCCTTGACATTGGTTGCACCGTCGTCATCATCGTCATCCTCATCATCATCGTCCTCAGTCTCGCGGGAGGAAGTGGTGTCACTGTCGCTCAAGCTTTCTGCGCAGCACTCCAGACGAGCGCCTGAAGCCCCGAAGAACTTCACGACAAGCGTGTCAGATCCGACAAGCTTGAAGTGAAGGAGGTGTCCCTGCCCCAGGCAGCAGGCACGGACGAATGATTTCCACCCACGCGTGAAGTACATGATGCCATTGTTGGAGGTCTCCACAGTCACCCAGACTGGGCCGTTGCAACAGCCATCCACGCGCAGCCACAAGCCGTGCAGATGGTTGTCTTCCATCGCCCTAGCGAAGGGACGAGGCAGCTGCAACCAGCTCCGAGGGCGGTCGCGTAGCTCAACGACGAACTCGTGCGCCGTGTCCTCCGTATGGCCTTCTTCCTGGGGAGGGATCGCCGAAGATGAAGCGACGAGCGCTCCACCGTGGCCGCCTCGACCCCGGGCGCCACGTCTTCCTCGACCACGAGCCGCACCCCTTCCTTGAGTGCCGGAGCCGACTTCCGCAGCCGTGGCCGAGGCGAGAGCGTGGTGTCAGGGAGAAGCTCTCGTAGCAACAGCAGATCCACGAGCTCGACCTTTCCCCCTCGCCATGATGACAAGTAGATGCAGGGGGGAGATGGAAGAAGGAAACGACGGTTGCTGGGAGACTGGGCTGGGAAGAGGTGGATGAGCATCACATCCCGCAGCACCCTCTTTATAGGGAGAGCGCGGGGGCTGGCTCTTCACTGCCTTTGGGCGGCCGCCCAGCTTCGCCAATCCTGCGCCCTGTACCCCTGGCCGGGCGCATTACTCCAGTGACCGTCCGAGTTCGCCAATCCCGCACCCTGCACCCCTAGCCAAGCGCACCACTCCAATGACCGCCCTTCTTCGCCAATCCGTTACCCTGCATGCAAATGCGCGTGATGGGAGGACGCAAGGGAGGGATAAGTATTGGCATAAATGGCAGTTATTCCTTGCCACGCGTGGCCATGCACCCGTTCAGGCCTGGCCCCATGGCACATCGCGTGTGAGTGTGCTCCTGATTTGCGCACAAGCAATAGCTGCTCGCGTGACGGCAAGGTTTGCCGGAAGATGACCAAGAGCAAACTCGAATCCAGATTAATGAAGAAGCAAAGAAGATCTCAGAAAACGGATAACCATCATGACGAGAATTACAGTGGCAGTTTTCCCGCCGCGTGTCTGTGCATTGTTTGGGCCTAGCCCAACGACGCTTCGGATGCGCGTATGGCCCAGGCTCGGGGGCTCATGTCGGTGTATAAAACATGGGTATTTTATACCCTGACTTATGCATAGACGGTAGCAGCCTCCTTGCCGGCAAAGGATTGCCGGAACTTGCCAAATAACAAGATTGAAGACCCAGTTGTAGAGGCTACTGGAGAAAAGTTCAAGACAAAGCATCAACAAGCACTCAACTAGTGTTGAAGGTGAAGACATCTCTTGCCGGCAAGGCAGAGCCGGCAAGGCAAAGACCCGGCAAGATCTGTGCCGGCAAGCTTTCACCAGCTCGTCAGCGCTCCACCTCACCGGGCAGCTAGTCGCTAATCGGTGAGGTGTCGACCGCGCAGGCTGGTTGGTGAGATTTGTCGGGCACGTGTCAGCACGCAGGGAGAAGATTTGCCTTTAATGACACCCGTCCAGAAGGCGTGTCAAGCTAATAGGAGGTAGCTGGGCGAGCGGTGTAGAAACCTTGCCAGAGCTCCTCCTCCACATCACACCTGACGGTGCATTTATTGCTTTTGTCCTAAACCGGCAGAGTTAGGTATGATAGCACTGTTTGCTATCTAATCAAACTGTAATTACTGTTTTGCCACTGTGGTAACCCCTTGAGCTATAAAAGAAGGGCCAGGGCAACGTTTACAGGGGATCGCTCGACCGAAACCCTAGCACAACCTGCATGTGTAGCTGCTCCTTCCGCCCCTTGCCAGAGAAAGCGCTCCTTGTACTCGTGCTTACACCCATCCAATACATCAAAGCAGGAGTAGGGTTTTACACCTCACGGTGGCCCGAACCTAGGTAAAATCTTCCGCGCTCTCCATTGATTCTGCTCTTTGTGCTTGCGCATTCCCCTAGCCGAACCACAAAGGGGCTAGACGGCCCCATAGATGGTCGTACCCATGACAGGGAGAGGTGCTTTGTGATGGGTTCAATCTTGCGGTGCGCAATCCTAGTGACAGAAAGGGACATGACACATATTTGTATTGTTACCATTAAGGATAAAAATATGGGGTTTAATCATATTGCTTGAGTTTAGTTTGTCTACATCATGTCATCTTGCTTAAGGCGTTACTCCGTTTCATACTTAATACCCTAGATGCATGCTGGATAGCGGTCGATGGGTGGAGTAATAGTAGTAGATGCAGGCAGGAGTCGGTCTACTTGTCTCGGACGTGATGCCTATATACATGATCATTGCCATGAATCCATAATAATTATTTGCTTTTCTATCAATTGCCCAACAGTAATTTGTTTACCCACCGTATGCTATGTGTTCGAGAGAGAAGCCTCTAGTGAAAACTATGGCCCCCGGGTCTACTTTATCATATATAAAAAACCTAAAAATACCTTGCTGCAATTTATTTACTTTATTTTATTTAGTATTTTAGTTTATCTATCTACCACTATCAGAATTAATCCTTGCAAATAACCGCTAAGAGGATTGACAACCCTCTTATTTGCGTTGGGTGCAAGTGTTTGCTTTTGTGTGTGCAGGTGCGTTTAAGGGAATTTTTCTTGGTTCTCCGACTGGATTGATAACCTTGGTTCTTAAGTGAGGGAAATACTTATCTCTACTATACTGCATCATCCTCTCCTCTTCGGGGAAATACCAACGCAGTCTACAAGTAGCAGGAAGAATTTCTGGCGCCATTGCCGGGGAGACATCATCAAAATTACCAAGTACCTTCACACAAACAATCATCCACTTGCATTTATTTTATTTGCCTTTTTATTTGCATTTGCCTCTCATTTTCATCTCCCCCACTTCTAATATTTTTTTACAAAAACACAAAAATATTTTATTTGCTTGCTTGCTTTTATTGCCTTCATGTCAACACACAAAAACAGAAATTGAAAGCAAAAATTTAAGATCACTATGGATCCACTTAAAGTTTTCTACTTGGATCATCTTCGATCCATTTGTGCTCGTGCTGAAACCCCAACTTGTTTAGTTGAGGGAAAATCATTAGATGAGCATGCTCATTTTGTGCGTCACCGTTTGTCTCAAAAAGGGAGACTCTTATGGAATCAAATAAATTGTTTGCTATGTTATGCTTGGAATCTATGTGAACTTTATGATTTTACTTGTTGCTCTAAGAACCCTAAAAAACACCTTCCCTACCTATGTGAGTTTAATGATACTGAAATCTTATCTTCTTATGCCAAGGGTGTTTATAGTTACTTTGATATCGAACAAATTGAAGAATTTGTTGCTTTTAAGGGTGCTTATGAAGTTGCTTCTTTGATTGAAAAGTATGATGCTACTCTCTACAAATCTGAAATTTTTGACATACTTAAATATTGCTATGAAAACTATGCTCCTAATGCCTATGTTAATGAATTTATTCAAAGAATGTCTGCTACTTTGGAAGAAAATAATGATATGCATGAATCCATAGATAATTATGATTCCGTTGATTCGATTGAAATATCCCCTCTTGATGAATGTGATGCTTGCTATGGCCATGATGCCAATATTAATGATGCTCAAAGAGATGAACTTGCTATAGTTCCTTATGTTAAAAATGAAATTATTGCTATAGCACCCATACTTGATAGCTCCTTGAATGAAAAGCATGATTGCAATGATGTTATTATAAATTCTATTAATGTCAAATGTGCTAATGATATGCAAAGCTGCAAGCTTGGGGATGAAATTTTTGTTATGTCCACTACTTATTGCAATGATCATGATTGGGGTGATGATGCTTCTTATGATCTTGAAAATTTATTTAAGCCTCACGATGAATATGCTATTGATAATAATGTTTGCAATAGTATTGAAAGTGGGTTTTGGAGAGTGTCAACTTTAAGTAAAAAGAATCCCAGATATTCGGAGAGTGTTCAATCTCATGAAATTTTTGATGAAAGTGGGTTTGGAGAGGTTATGACTTTAGTTGATGATAATCCCACTATTTTGGAAGAGTGTCAACTTTGCATGCATATGGATCATGTAGAGAATTTTTTATGTGATGGCTATATTATTGAATTTGAATATGATCCTACATGTAATTATTATGAGAGAGGAAAATATGGTTGTAGAAATTTTCATGTTACTAAATTACCTCTCGTTATGTTGAGATCGTCAATGTGTTATTCTTCTCCCTTGCATATGCTAGATATTTCATTTCTTGATAATTTGTTTTCCTATAAAATGCCTATGCATAGGAAGTATGTTAGACTTAAATGTGTTTGTCACATGTTTTATGATGCTCTCTTTGTGCTTCAATTCTTGTCTTTTGTGTGAGCATCATTAATATTCCAAGCCTGTCTTAATGGCTATAAAGAAAGAGCTTGTTGGGAGACAACCCAATACTTTCTATTCTTGTGTATTTACACAATTATAGCCTTTGTTATGATTGCGTTTTTATCTTTTAATTAGTGTTTGTGCCAAGTAATACCTTTGGGATGATGTTGATGATAGTATAATTGATGTTGTTTGGAAAACAGAAAGTTTTGCGTCCAGTGCTGAAATTTTAATTCTGTACTGGAGTGTCAGAAAAATCTGAAATTTTACACAGTATTGGTATATAAATTGTTTACGTTGTCCTAATTTTTCAGAATTTTTGGAGTTGCAGAAGTATGGCTTTTAAATAGATCTTTACAGACAGTTCTGTTTTAGACAGATTCTGTTTTTGTTGCATAGTTTACTTATTTTGATGAATCTATGGATCGTATCGGGGGGTATGAGTCATGGAGAAGTTGGAGTACAGTAGCATTATGCCAATATTAAATTTGAATCAATTTACAACAGTACCTAAAGTTTAAGGTTTGTTTGTTATACTAACGGATCTCACGAGGTTTCTGTTGAGTTTTGTGTGCTGAAGTTTTCAAGTTTTGGGTGAGACTACGATGGATAAAGGAATAAGGAGCAGCAAGAGCCTAAGCTTGTGGATTCCCAAGGCACCCCAAGGTAATATTCAAGGAAGACTAAAGCGTCTAAGCTTGGGGATGCCCCGGAAGGCATCCCCTCTTTCGTCTACAATCTATCGGTAACTCACTTGGAGCTATATTTTTATTCATCACATGATATGTGTTTTACTTGGAGCGTCTAGTGATACATTTTGTTTGCTTTTGTTTTCTTTTTATTTTGTCACAATCATCTTTCCTGAACACACCTTTTTGAGAGGGACACACATTATTCGTGATTTGTTAGAATACTCTATGTGCTTCACTTATATCTTTCGAACTAGGCAGTTGCTCTAGTGCTTCACTTATATCTTTTAGAGCACGGCGGTGATTATATTTTAAATAAATAGTTGCACTCTCATGCTTCACTTATATCTTTTTGAGAGTCTAATGAATCACAATGGTAATATGCACGGGTTATGAATTTGGTCCTGATATGATATGTATTCAAGAGGGATATAATAAAAACGTTCATATAGATCACTGAATATGATAAGTTTGATTCCTTAAAATAGTTTTGCGATATTACGATGGTAATATGTGGGAGGTGCTAGTAGATAATTGTGGTTTAGTAAGAATATTGGTGTTAAGGTTTGTCATTCCCGAAGCATGCACGTATGATCTGTCGTTATGCTAAGAAGTTGGAGCATGATTTATTCTTGATTGTCTACCTTATGAGTGGCGGTCGGGGACGAGCGATGGACTTGTCCTACCAATCTAACCCCCTAGGGGCATGCATAGTAGTACTTTGCTTCGAGGGCTAATAAACTTTCGCAATAAGTATGTGAGTTCTTTATGACTAATGTGAGTCAATGGATTATATGCACTCTCACCTTTCCGCAATTTGCTAGCCTCTTCGGTACCGTGCATTGCTCTTTCTCACATCGAGAGTCGGTGCAAACTTCCCCGGTGCATCCAAACCCCGTGATATGATACGCTCTATCACACATAAGCCTCCTTATATCTTCCTCAAAACAGCCACCATACCTACCTATCATGGCATTTCCATAGCCATTCCGAGATATATTGCCATGCAACTTCCACCGTTCCGTTTTTATGACATACATCATCATTGTCATATTGCTTTGCATGATCATATAGCTGACAAAGTATTTGTGGCTCAGCCACCGTTCATCATTTTTATACATGTTACGCCGCCAGAGGCATTCATATAGAGTCATATTGTTCTATTATCGAGTTGTAATATTGACTTGTAAGTAAATAAAAGTGTGATGATCATCATTATTAGAGCATTGTCCCAGTGAGGAAAGAATGGTGGAGACTAATGAGTCCTCGAAAAAAGTGGGGATGAGGTACATGAGACCGTTCTAAAAAAAAGAGGCCAAAAAGAGCCCACAAAAAAATGATGAGAGAAAAAGAGAGAAGGGGCAATGTTACTATCCTTTTTCCACACTTGTGCTTCAGAGTAGCACCATGTTTTTCATATAGAGAGTCTCCTATTTTGTCACTTTCATATACTAGTGGGAATTTTTAATTATAGAACTTGGCTTGTATATTCCAATGATGGGCTTCCTCAAATGCCCGAGGTCTTCATGAGCAAGCAAGTTGGATGCACACCCGCTTAGTTTTTCATGTTGTGCTTTCATACACTTATAGCTCTTAGTGCATCTGTTGCATGGCAATCCCAACTCCTCGCATTGACATCAATTGATGGGCATCTCCATAGCCCGTTGATTAGCCTCGTTGATGTGAGACTATCTTCTTATTTTTGACTTCCCCTTATTGATCTCTACCACCACACTCTATTCCACCCATAGTGCTATATCCATGGCTTGCGCTCATGTATTGCGTGGGGGTTGAAAAAGCGGAAGCGCGTTAAAAAGTGTGAACCAATTGCTCGGCTTGTCATCGGGGTAGTGCATGATACATATTTTGTGTTAAGAAGATGGAGCATGACAGGATTATATGATTTTGTAGGGATAACGTTCTTTAGCATTTCTATTTTGAAAGACATGATTGTTTATTGGTATGCCTGAGTATTGATGTCTTTATGTCAAACTATAGACTATTGCCTTGAACCATTCGGATCTTATTATTCATATTGTAAGAGAAAGATTCTGTTTTTATCATTTACCTACTCGAGACAAGCATGAATTAAGCTTGGGGATGCTTGATACGTCTCCAACGTATCTATAATTTTTGATTGTTCCATGCTATTATAGTATCAATCTTGAATGTTTTTATATGCAATTATATAACATTTTTTGGGACTGACCTATTAACCTAGTGCCCAGTGCCAGTTGCTGTTTTCGGCTTGTTTTTGGTTTTTCAGGAAATCAGTACCAAACGAAGTCCAAATGCCACGAAACTTTTTGGAGATTTTTTTCTGGACAAAAGAGACCCTGGAGACTTGGAGAAGAGGCCAGAAGGTTCACGAGGCGTCCACAAGGCAACTGGGAACGGCCCCAGGGGGGCCCGCCCTGATGCCTTATGGGGCCCTCATGGCTCCGTTTGACCTACTTCCACTTCTATAAATTATCAAATATTGGGCAACCAACAGAGAGCCACCCCGAATAACTTTTACGCCGCCGCAAGCCTCTGTTCTTCCGCGATCCCATCTGGAGGCCTTTTCCGGTACTCTGCCGGAGGGGGAATCGATCACGGAGGGCTTCTACATCAACCTTGATGCCCTTCTGATGATGTGTGAGTAGTTTACCACAGACCTATGGATCCATAGCTAGTAGCTAGATGGCTTCTTCTCTCCCTTTGATCTTCAATACCATGTTCTCCTCGATGTTCTTGGAGTTCTATCCGATGTAATCTTCTTTTGCGGTGTGTTTGTTGGGATCCGATGAATTGTGAGTTTATGATCAGATTATTCATGAGAAATAGTTGAGTCTTCTCTGAACTCTTTTATGCATGATTATTATAGCTTTGTATTTCTCTCCGATCTATCGATTTGGTTTGGCCTACTAGATTGATTTATCTTGCAATGGGAGAGGTGCTTTGTGATGGGTTCAATCTTGCGGTGCTCAATCCCAGTGACCGAAATGGACATGACACGTATTTGTATTGTTGCCATTAAGGATAAAAAGATGGGCTTTAATCATATTGCTTGAGTTTACTTTGTCTACATCATGGCATCTTGCTGAAGGCGTTACTCTGTTTCATACTTAATACCCTAGATGCATGCTGGATAGCGGTCGATGGGTGGAGTAATAGTAGTAGATGCAGGTAGGAGTCGGTCTACTTGTCTCGGACGTGATGCCTATATACATGATCATTGCCATGAATCCGTCATAATTATTTGCTTTTCTATCAATTGCCCAACAGTAATTTGTATACCCACCGTATGCTATGTGTTCAAGAGAGAAACCTCTAGTGAAAACTATGGCCCCCGGGTCTACTTTATCATATATAAAAAACCTAAAAATACCTTGCTGCAATTTATTTACTTTTATTTTATTTAGTATTTTAGTTTATCTATCTACCACTATCAGAATTAATCCTTGCAAATAACCGCTAAGAGGATTGACAACCCTATTATTTGCGTTGGGTGCAAGTGTATGCTTTTGTGTGTGCAGGTGCGCTTAACGGAATTTTGCTTGGTTCTCCTACTGGATTGATAACCTTGGTTCTTAACTGAGGTAAATACTTATCTCTACTATACTGCATCATCCTCTCCTCTTCGGGGAAATACCAACGCTGTCTACAAGTAGCAACAACTCCAAGGCTCTATCCAAGATATGAGCAACCTCGCCGAGTCTCTTTTGAGGCATGTCTGCCTACATGAACATGAGTTTCTCCAACTGGAGCCAATGATGGGCTCCTGACCAACCGCCGCAATAATCTCGCCGGTTTGGGCTTGCAAAAGCCTAAGCTTGGGGGAGGTTATCACCACTTCTATATAAAGATGTGGCGGTATTTGAATAATATGTAATGAGGTAGTACTTAAGCTCGAGGAGCTTCAAAACACTCGTGTTGGTTTGTTCCAACACTTTGCTTTTGCTTTTTATTTTTCTCTTGCCTTTGCGATTTTTTGGTTGCAAGTTAGTTTTCAAAAACCCAAAAACCAAAAAATAGAATAAGCTTCGCTTTGCCCTTGTTCTTTATCTTGTCCATTGGAATTCGTTTGCATTTTGTTTTCAGAGGAGTTGATCAATGATACGTCCCAAACGTATCTCCTTTTCCAAACACTTTTGCTCTAGTTTGGACTCTAATTTGCATGATTTGAATGGAACTAACCCGGACTGACGCTGTTTTTAGCAGAATTGCCATGGTGTTGTTTTTGTGCAGAAATAAAAGTTGTCGGTTGGACCTGATAATCTACGGAGAATTATTTCAGAATATATAAAAAATACTGGTGCAAAGATCCACCAGAGGGGGGGGCCACCAGGTGCCACAAGCCTGGGGGGCGCGGCCACCCCCCAGGGCATGCCTGGCAGGATTGTGGGCCCCTGGCAACTCCGTTTACCCTAATTCCAATGCTATAAGTGCCTATTCGTGGAGAGAAAAATCAGAGAGAAAGAATCATCATGTTTTACGAGACAGAGCCACTGCCACCTCCTGTTCTTCATCGGGAGGGCTGATCTGGAGTCCGTTCGGGGCTCCGGAGAGGGGGATTCGACGCCGTCGTCATCATCAACCATCCTCCATCACCAATTTCATTATGCTCACCACCGTGTGTGAGTAATTTCTTCATAGGCTTGCTGGACGGTGATGGGTTGGATGAGATTTATCATGTAATCGAGTTAATTTGTTAGGCTTTTGATCCCTAGTATCCACTATGTTCTGAGATTGATGTTGCTATGACTTTGCCATGCTTAATGCTTGTCACTAGGGCCCGAGTACCATGATTTCAGATCTGAACCCTCTATGTTTTCATGAATATATTTGAGTTCTTGATCCTATCTTGCAAGTTATATGCACCTGTTACGTGTCATGATCCGCATACCCCAAGGTGACAATAATTGGGATTCTTTCCGGTGATTGCCGTAGTTTGAGGAGTTCATGTATTCACTATGTGCTAATGCTTTGTTCCGGTTCTCTATTAAAAGGAGGCCTTAATATCCCTTAGCTTCCTTAAGGACCCCGCTGCCACGGGAGGGTAGGACAAAAGATGTCATGCAAGTTCTTACTATAAGCACGTATGACTATATACGGAATACATGCCTACATTACATTGATGAATTGGAGCTATTGTGTATCACCCTAGGTTGTGACTGTTACATGATGAATGTCATCCAACATAATTATCCATCACCGATCCAATGCCTACGCTTTTCGCATATTGATCTTTGCTAAGTTACTTTCATTGTTGTTGCTGTTACAATTACCACAAAACTGCTACTGTTTCTGCCTTGCTTACTATTGTTACTGTTACTACTGCTATTGAAACTATGATACTACTGTGCTACTAAACACTTTGCTGCAGATATTTAGTCTCCAAGTGTGGTTGAATTGACAACTCAACTGCTAATACTCGCAAATATTCTTTGGCTCCCCTTGTGTCGAATCAATAAATCTGGGTGAAATACTACCCACGAAAACTGTTGCGATCCCCTATACTTGTGCGTTATCAAGACCTTTTTCTGGCACCGTTGCCGGGGAGCATAGCTCTATTTGTTAAGTCACTTGGGATTTATATCTGTTGATCACTATGAAGAATCTGAAAGATGCTAAGACCAAGATCGTCCCCTCTATGACTAGAGGAGGTAAGGAACTGCCATCACACTCTGCACTTGATTCACCTTCTGTTTTGAGTAGGCTTGCGACACCACCACCTGCTATTCATTCTGATATGTCACAAGTTATTGATGATACTACTTCTGCTATGAATGATACTTACGATGATGCTAGTACTATGCTTGATAATACTATGCCACTTGGTGAATTTCTTGATGAACAAATTTCTAAAGCTAAAGAAACTGAAAATGTTGAAACTCTTGAAAATTATGATTCAGCTATTATGCCTAGCTCTCCTACTAGAGTTGAAATGCCTGAAACATCTGATGGTTTTGTTTTTGATAGAGAGACAGCTAGAGCTATTCTTGCTTGTAACGATAGAGATGAGGTTAGAAAATTTCTTGCTGAGTTGAAAGAAAAATCTATGAGGGAGAGAATGAAATATGATCCTAAGTTTGCTACTTCTCCCATATTTGTTACTGATAAGGATTATGAATTCTCTATTGATCTTGAGTTAATTACTTTGGTTGAATCTGATCCTTTTCATGGTTATGAAACAGAAACTATTGTGGCACACCTTACTAAATTGAATGATATTGCCACCATATTTGCTCATGAGGAAAAAATTCGCTACTATTATATTCTTAAGTTGTTTCCTTTCTCATTAAAGGGTGATGCTAAGAAATGGTTTAATACTCTTGCTCCTGGTTGTGTGCGTAGTCCCCAGGATATGATATATTGCTTCTCTGAAAAATATTTTCCTGCTCATAAGAAACAAGCTATGTCGACCCAGTGGGAACCAGGGTACCACGGCCCGTCTGCCTTTGGCCCGGAGGAGGACGCTTGGGCCGGCCCATGAGGGTGGCCTTACCTCAGCCGCTCCGGAGGAAGCCGCCTCGCGAGGCCCCTCGCTGCCAGGTCAGGCCCTGCCGAGGCCGCCAAGCACCAGGTCCCCTCGCGAGGCCTCCTCATGAAGCAGATCGTACGACGCCAGCCGCAGGGCTCCGCGCCTAGCACATGGGTGACGTCCCACTGTCAGGATAAGGACAGCATGGCGTGACCAAGCCCAGCTTCCATTCTGGTGATAAGGGAGCAGCGGCATCTGCCTCCCCCAAAGCAAGCCCCAAAGGTTTTCCTCTTTGGTGATAGAAGATCGGGACGGATCGGCGCGCCAGGACGGAGGTCATCGCCAAGCCCACAAGCGCGTCACGAACACTACTTTATCAGGCGGAGACCGCCTTTAGTCAGGATAGACCTGTGCGCATGTCCCCCTTTGAATTGCCACCCTATGGCTACCCTTTCCCGCTCATATCTTCGGGGAAGAGGACCAAGGCACTACAAAAGGGACAGGGCCGCCTCCATATAAGGGGATCGACCCATTCTCTCGCACACCTTGTGTACTTCGAGCCACAAGCTCTCCACCACAGAGCAATCCAACGCAGGCAGGAGTAGGGTATTACACCGCACGGTGGCCCAAACCTGGGTAGCTCGAGTGTCCCCTTCATGTCCGGTGAGAGCCAGCAAGCCTGTCGTGTTCCCGCTGTAGTTGCCGTCACATCGTAGGTTGCCAAGCAAAGTCCCCCAGAGTTCGAATCCTAAGTTCTTGGAGAAGTTTCTTGGACGCAGATCCTAGACTCCGACATTTGGCCCGCCAGGTAGGGGGACTTGCTGTCTTCGCGCCTTCGACCTCGACGCCAGCATCGACATGGACGACGCCGCCGCCCACTAGGAACGCGCCGCGCGCCGAGCCACTGCCAGGGTCCGCGCGGCACCCGCCGCCCGCGGTGCCCCTGGGCGGCGCCCTCGCGCCGCCACTGAGCCTGTCGGCGAGCGCGTGACCTCCTCCACCCACCCGTCGGTGAACGAGCAGGCGCACGGCCACTTGTAGGATCGAAAGTATGTCTAGAGGGGGGGTGATTAGACTACTTGACCAAATAAAACTTAACCTTTTCCCAGATTTTAGTTGTAGGCAGATTTTAGCAATAGTACATGTCAAGCATTACCCTACACATGCAATTCTAAGAGTATAGCAGCGGAATGTAAGCAATTGCATATGTATGTAGAGAGGGGGCAGGAGATTTCAAACGCAATGAAGACACGGCGGTTTTTGGCGTGGTTCCGATAGGTGGCGCTATCATACGTCCACGTTGATGGAGGCTTCAACCCACGAAGGGTAACGGCTGTGCGAGTCCACGGAGGGCTCCACCCATGAAGGGTCCACGAAGAAGCAACCTTGCCTATTCCACCATGGCTTACGTCCACGAAGGACTAGCCTCACTCGGGGTAGATCTTCACGAAGTAGGCGATCTCCTTGCCCTTACAAACTTCTTGGTTCAACTCCACATCTGGTTGGAGGCTCCCAAGCGACACCTAACCAATCTAGGAGACACCACTCTCCAAAAGGTAATAGACGGTGTGTTGTTGATGAACTCCTTGCTCTTGTGCTTCAAATGATAGTCTTCCCAGCACTCAATCACTCCTCACGGATTTGGCTATGGTGGAAGAAGGATTTGAGTGGAAAGCAACTTGGGAAAGGCTAGAGATCAAGGTTCAAATGGTAGGACTGGAATATCTTGATCTCAACACATGAGTAGGTGGTTCTCTCCCAGAAAATGAATGGTGGAAGTGTAGGCACGTTCTGATGGCTCTCCTTACTGAGAAGGATGGGGTGGAGGGGTATATATAGCCTCCACACAAAATCCAACCGTTACACACTTTTGACCCAACTCGGTGGCACCGAAACGATAATCTCGGTAGCACCGAACTGTGTAAAAGATATGAACTTTAGGAATCTCGGTGGGACCGATACGAACAACTCGGATGGACCGAAGTGCAATGGCTTAGGGCAATCCTCATCTCGGTGGCACCGATTGCATCAACTCGGTAGGACCGAAGTGAAGAAATAAGGCAACAGAGAGTTGGCAAGCCATCTCGGTGAGACCGATTTGCAAACTCGGTGAGACCGAAGTAAATGCAAACGATTACAGAGAGTTGGCAAGGCCATCTCGGTGAGACCAAGATCCATTTCGGTGGATCCGATTTGTTAGGGTTTGGCAGTGGCTAAGTCTTGGATGAACTCGGTGAGGCTGGATTGGAAATTTCGGTGGGGCCGAGTTGGACTTTGGGTTTTGGACATATTTCGGTAGAGTGAGTGGTTGATGGTTTAGGAATGCTGTCACTAAGCACTTTAAGCAAAAATACCATTAAGCAACACCTCATCCCCTTTTAACAATATTGGCTTTCCTATGGACTCAATGTGATCTTGGATAACTAAACCAAAAATGTAGAGTCTTGATCCTTTGCCAATTCTTGTCCTTAGCATTTTGAGGGGTCCACATCTCTAGTCCATGCCATGCCAATCATTGAACATCCTGAAATCTTAATCTTGAATGGATATTAGTTCAATGAGATATATGTTGTTATGAATTACCAAAACCACCAAGGGAGCAAATGTGCTTTCACCACTCCGCCGCCACCTCCTCGCTCGCGCGTCACGATCCACCCGCTCCGCACGCCGCGCTGCTCGTGGCACAGGAGCTGCTGCGCTACCGTCCCACCGAGGACGGCTACGACGCCTGGCTTGGGTGCATCACCGAGCTCGTCGACGCCGCACGCGATGGCCAGGCGCCCTCCCGCTCCCTGCCTGCTCCGCTATCCCGCGCCGACCGGGCCTAGCGCGACGCGCCTCCTCCGGACCGCAACGTGGCCGAGCGCCACCCCGCAGCGCGCTCCCCGGAGCCGTCCCGCGGCTCGCTCGCGTCGGGCGGCGAGGGCGATAGCTGCCAGATCGTCCACCGCGCGTCCCCGGACGCGCGCGTGGCCCCCGAGAAGGCGCGCAACCGCCAGGACCGCGTCCTCCACGACATCGCCATGGCAGGGCGCCAGAACCACGCAGCCCTCGATGGTTGAGCCGTCACCAACGGGGGCTACCTGGCCCTCGCCCCCGAGCTATATCGCGTGGTGTGGCCCGACAAGTTCAAGCCAGAGCTCCCTCAACGCTACGATGGCAGCGCCAACCCCACGGAGTTCCTCCTGCTCTACACCATCAGCATCCAAGCCGCGAGGGGGGACGACAGGGTCATGGCGAACTGGTTTCCCATGGCCCTCAAGGACGATGCACGCTCGTGGCTCATGAACCTCCCTGAGGCGTCCATTTCTTCGTGGGAGGACCTGTGCAAGCAGTTCGTCACCAACTTCAAGGGCACGAGCGACCGATCCCTCACGCTCAACGACCTGCGGAACGTGCGCCAGCGCCCTGGTGAGCCCCTCCGCAAGTTCATCCAGCGCTTCAGCCAGGTGCGCCACAAGATCCCGAAGGCCTCCGACGCCGCGATTGTCTCCGCTTTCACCAATGGTGTCACGGACGTGAAGATGCGTGAGAAGCTCTCGGTCAGGGACGAGCTTGACTCCGCTGCAGAGTTGTTCGTCCTCGCCGACCGTTGCGCCAAGGCCGAGGAGGGACGCCTCTCCCTCCACAACGACATTGACACTGATCCTGACGCGGCGAAACCCAAGGGCAAGGACACCAAGCGCAAGGGCCCTGCCGTGCTCGCGGCGGAGCTGGGCTACAAGCGCGGCCGCGACTGTGGCGAGGCCAAGAAGGACGATCGTCCTTTCTGCGCCTACCACAACATGAACTCCCACAGCACAAAGGACTGCCACGAGCTCAAGCTGCTTTGCGAGGGCCGCACCGAGCACCGCGGCAGCCGCAAGGAGCGCGGCAAGGGCCGTAGCGGCGGCAGCGGAGGTGGCTGCTGGGGCGACAACCACAACAACGGCGCCGGCGACAACAACCATCAGGGCTGGCAGAACCAGCCGCGGCAGGCTGACCCTCAGGCCAACGCCGCCCCAATACGCGCCAACGACTCCCCTCCCGCTGAGAACGCTGGGGGCTACCAAGAGCCCCGTAGGGTGGCCAGCATCCTCGGCAGGGCCCAGGCCCCTCCATCCAACCGCTGCTTCAAGCAGTTCTCTTGGGAGGTGAACGTGGCCCTCCCGGCGCTCAAGTCCGCCAGCCGCCTCAAGTGGTCTGAGTTCCCCATCGTCTTCGACGCCAGCGACCACCCCAAGTCCACAAAGGCCGTGGGCGCCGTCCCCCTGCTGTGCACCCCCGCCATCAGCAATGTCGCGGTCACCAAGACCCTCATCGACGGAGGCGCCGGCCTCAACGTGATCTCCATCGAGACCTTCAAGACGCTCCAAGTGTCCTACGAGTGCCTGATGCCCACCAGGCCCTTCTCAGGCGTCACCGACAGCTCCACTGTCCCCTGGGGCAGGTGCGCCTTCCCATCACCTTCGGCACCCGCAAGAACTACCACACGGAGTTCATCGTCTTTGATGTGGCTCACATCGTCCTGCCTTACAATGCCATCTTGGGCTACCCGGCGCTCACCAAGTTCATGGCCGCGACCCACCACGCTTACGGCCTCGTCAAAATGCCCGGCTGTAGCGGTACTCTCACCGTTCGCTGCGACGAGAAGGATGCGCTGCAAACCCTCGAGCATGCCTACAAGACTGCCTCCGTCGCATACCCGGCTGATGAGGACGTGCCTGGGATGGCTGAGGAGATGCCCGTCAAGAAGAAGCCCCTGCTCTCTCAGGAGCGGGTCGAGTCCAAGAAGGCATCGCTGGATGGGGGCAAAGCAGGCCCCTCCCTCGCCGGCAGCGGCGGGCCCTCCCCCAAATAGGAAGGCGCGCTCGTCACCTTCCTCCGGGCATGCCCTGATGCGTTGGCTTGGACAGCATCAGGCGTGCCCGGTCTACCGAGGGAGGTGATCGAGCACCACTCAGCCGCGTGCCGGAGCGCGCGGCCTGTCAAGCAGAAGGAACGACGTTAGGCGCCCAAGAAGCAGGAAGTCACCACCCAGGAAATCGACAAGCCCCAGGATGCTGGAATCGCACGTGAAGCCCCCCACCCAAAGTGGATCGCCAGCCTCACCCCCATCGCCAGGCAGCGCGATAGCGTGCGCATGTGCGTCGACTTCATCGCCCTCAACCAGGCTTGCCCCGCAGGCCCCTTCCCTCCTCCGCGCATCGCCGCAGGCTCGCCCTGGCTCATGCGTATGCCGTTCGGCCTGGAGGGTGCCGCATCCACCTTCGCGAGGTTGATGCACATGAGCCTGGAGTCCCACATCGCAAGGAATACGGAGGTGGTTGACACTCGCCCACCGACCCACCGCGGCCCCACTCATGACGGAGGCGGGTGTTCCGGTACCAAACACATGGAACGCCCGCCATCACCGTAAGTTCTATCCGTGCCCCACGGATACGAGCGACATGGAGCTGTACACGCTCTGGGGCTCTCTCTACCCACGCTGCCTTCGGCACGTGAGAGCTCCTTCCCACTCTCATGGAAGCCCCATGCTCAGCGTTGGCGGATGCCCCATGCTCCACGCTGGCGGCCTACTTGAGGGGCCCTCGGCCGTCACATCCTCAAGCTGACCCATGTCGAACACGACAGCATGTATCTTTCTGTTATGTATTGAACCTGCTTCATGCAGCAGTAAAGCTTATTTCCTTCAAAACCCTCTGTGCTCGCAGCCGCGGGGCGCGCGCTCATGATCTCACCTGCGCCTACCACGCGAGTGGGGGCTGGGCACGGTGTCTGTGCTCGGGTAAGTCCCAGTAGCACTGAAAAACCCAAGCGACTGAGCTCTGGCTCGCGGGCCTGCTCCCATGCACGTCACCTCACCAGGTCCTTGGTGCTCTTGTCTCCTCGCGTAACACCCACAGGCGACCTCGCGAGTGCGCCCTGCTGCGCTATTAGCAAAAACTTGGCAGATTTCCTGGTGCAGGATACGAAGGCCTCAGGAGCCCCCCTCGGGAGGCGCCGCGAGCGGCGTCCTGTGGGCGGAAGGCCTCACGAGGGACTGCGCCTCACGAGCTACGCCCTGCGAAGGACTCTCCCCAAGCCGCACGCCTCGAAGGAGCTAAGTCTAAACCACCCCTCGGGTCTTCTTCCCTCTTGTTTCTCTCGTGGCATCCTGATTTCCTTGGCACGAGCCACCTGCGCATCAAGGGGGGGACCCTGAGCATCGTGCCTCAGGGACTCCTACCAGCCCTAAGAGCCCTACACCCTCTGGCCTTGCCGAGCGCACGCTCTGGGCATACCAGCGACGGTTGTAGCTTGCCTCGGGGGCTGGGTCCCAGCGACACAGGGCACGAAGGCAATGTAAAAGGGAAATAAGGGCCTCGGGAGGAAAAACGAAAACGCATAAATCATTAAGTGCTTGACAACAAAAGTTCCATGCAAATGTTTTCACACCCCCACGGGGCCGCGTCTATCCTATTACAACAACAGGTCAAGGATAATTTAGGCGCGTGAGGAACAGCTGTTGCCGCTCCCACCGCCGTCGTGAGGGGGCTCGCCGCCACCGCCGCTAACTTCAGGCTCGAAGGCGTACAGCCCGACGAAGCCGGCCACGCGCTCCCCCACAGCCTCCTCGAGGGGTTCGCGGAGCTCCGCCGGGACAGGGGTCACCACCCGCCCGAAGTCGAAGCAGTCATCGAGGCGGAGGAGGTTGCTGAAGAGTCGCGTGGTCGCCTGGGTCAGCAGGTCATGGCATGCTTCCTCGACGGTGGCATCCGTGTCCAGCAGCTGCTTCTTGAGGTCGTCAACCTCGGCCTGGAGCTTGTCCCACTTGGCCGCGAGGCTCCACTGCTCATCGAGAGCGGCCTAGGCGGCCGCCAGCTCATGATCCTTTGCCAGCAAGCGCTCCCGTTTTGCCTCCTGCGAGGACGCAGATGCCGCGAGCTCGCCTTCCCAGTCTTGGCGTTCGCCTCGCGGGTGGCAACCGCCTCCTGGGACCTAAGGACCTCCTCCTCACGCTTCGGGAGCTCAGCTTCGCGGGACGCGAGCCGGCCCTCGAGGGCCTCCGCGGCCTCCTCCCGCGTCTTAAGCCGGCGCTCGTGCGAGGCAACCTGCTCCTAGAGCGTCTTCTCATAAGCATCCGCCTCCTCCCGCCGCCGCTTGGCCTCCTGGGCGTCTTCGAGGGCCTTCACGAGGGACGCCTGGGCCTCTTTCGTGAGCTGCTTGCACTGCGCCTGCGCCTCCTTGTTCCGCTGGCGGTCAAACTTCGCCGCCTCACGAAGCTGGCTCCACCCCTCTGCTAGCTTCCGCCGCTCCTCCGTGCAAAGCTCCGCCTCCTTCCTGAGCTCACCTTCGAGGGCCTCGAGGGCCGCCTTCACGCTGTTGACGGCCCCGCTCTAGGGTGCGGTACCGCTCTCACCCAGCACCAAGGCGCGACTCGCACAGGCCTCCTCGCCGCCTGCTGGCATCGTCGGACGGGAAGGCACGATTTTGGGACCCTTCGGCAGGTCCATGCCGTCGCCCCTAGCAGGTATCGCGCTCGCCGTCTGACGAGGAGGGCCTGGAACGGCCACCCCCGGCGTCGCCCCGCGTTTCGGCGTCGCCTTGGGCACCTCGAGGGCCGGGCGCTCGGGCCCGGGGACGGTTCCCGCAAGGGCTACGGTGAGCTCCGCCGCGGCAGGCATGGGAGGCGTCGCCTCGCGCCTGAGGGTCGCCTCCGCGTGCCCCTGGGGAAGCGCCCCCTGGCCATCGACGGCCACACCCCCGCTCTCCGGCCGCCGCTCGGCCTCCTCGCTGCCTCCCGCCGGGTTCGCCACCAGGTGCGTCGGCATGGCGGGCGAGGCGGCCTTCAGAGGGGGGAGGGCCCCTTGACCTCGGCTCTCCTCCTCTTGATCTTCTCCTCCTCCTCGGCTGCTAGCTCGGGGCTCCTGCGCAGGGGAAGGCTCATCAGGGCCACGGCAGCCAGGAAGCAAGGATCGATAGGAAGGTGCGGAGGAACTTACTCATCCTTGGGGTAAAAGCGCCTCCTCTTCCGCTCCTTGATGGTGCTGCTGCTCCCATCGCACAGCGCGCCTGGGCGTCCACCCGAGGGCATGGCGCGAGTCCCGTCGGAGTCGGCGTCCATGGTGGTCCCCTCCTCCCGCTCCTCGCGGGGCTCGTCGATCTCCGCGGTGTCGCCTCCTCCATCCCTCGCCTGCGCAGGCCTGGCCGACACGATGCGAAACGTGTCCCCGTCTTTGCCCTCGTCCTTACCCAGCCGAAGCCGACGGCGCACCAGCGGGAACGGAGAGGGTGGCAGAGACGACTCCTCGCTGCTCTCCTTCCCGGAGTCGGAGGCCTCGTGGTCGCCCGAGGAGGACCCCGTCTTCGAAGAATCCTCAAGGAGCTCCACGGGCTCCTCGAGATCCGTCCGGACCGGCCCCCACTGGTCGAACTGGGGCATCGCCGCGACCAGCTCAACCTTGTTGGACCAGCGGTGCACCGGGCGCGCGTCATGGGGCATATCCTCTGCCTCCCCTGGAAATAAAACTTCCCAAGTGTCGGCCACGGCTTTGGCCGAGAGGGACTCCCGTGCCAGCCTGATCCGGTCTTCGGCTCCGGTGATGTCCCACACCGTGTGCGAGTGCTTCTGCAGGGGCGCAATGCGGCGACGGAGAAATTCCTTGGCAATCATGCCCGCCGTGAGCCCGGCCGCACGCAGCTCCGCCAGCCTCGCCAGGATCGGCCTCAGGGCAGCTCCGCCAGCCTCGCCAGGATCGGCCTCAGGGCAGCACCGCCAAGCTTCTTGTGCTCCCAGCGGGGGATCTTCTCAGCCGGCTCAGTAGGGATCGCCAGGAGAGGACTGGTCCGCTGAGCATTAACATAAACCCAGCGCGACCTGAAGTTCTCCACCTTCTTCGAGATCTTCATGTCGATGAAGACCTTGCCCATCTCGTCGTCGATGCGGAAGGAGGCATCTCCGGAGTGGTGGTTTCCCGAGGAGAAAACCCACAGGCTGTAGAAGGTCCGGAAGAGCGCCACGGACGGCATCACTCCTAGGAAGGCCTCGCAGAGGTATGCGAAGAGAGCGAGGACGAGGATGGAGTTGGGATGGAGGTGGAGAAGGCAAATCTCATAATACTCAACGATGGCATAGAGGAAGTCGGAGAAGGGCAGCACCAGCCCGGTGAAGAGCGAGTGGAAGAAGACGGGGATTACCGTGGGGCTGAGGTCGCACCGTGGGAGCGAGCCCGGCCAGATCTCGGTGGCGCCTCCCTCAAAGTGCGCGGAGGCCAGCAGGGGGCGGGCCCTGGCTAACCCGTTCTCGTTGATGGTGGCCGGCAGCAAGGCCGGACCAATCTCCGCTGCCGGGCAGCTCTTGCTGGAGGAGGCCTCGGCGGTCGCGGGTTTCTTGCCTGGGGCCATGGCGAAGGAGAGATTGGAAGTTGGGGGAGGAGTAACAGAGGACCTGCTCGCACAGGACGAAGGGCAAGATGGGGACGAAGAGCAATGATGTGCCTGCTCCCCGCGCGGGCAGGCTTTATCGCCTAGACGGCGGCTACTGAGGCGCCGTGGGGAGTGGGGGCGACCCACCCCGCGAAAGCCTCCACGCGTCACCTCTGGGCCTGGCAGCTCAATAGGCCCCGCGTCGTTTCGTCCCTAACAGGCGAAACATGCGCGCCGCGGGCCCGGGGGCTACTGTCGGCCCAGTGGGAACCAGGGTACCACGGCCCGTCTACCTCTGGCCCGGAGGAGGACGCTTGGGCCGGCCCATGAGGGTGGCCTTGCCTCGGACACTCCAGAGGAAGCCGCCTCGCAAGGGGCGAGCCTCGCGAGGCCCCTCGCAGCCAGGTCAGGCCCTGCCGAGGCCGCCAAGCACCAGGTTCCCTCGCGAGGCTCCCCTCGTGAGGCCTCCTCACAAAGCAGATCATACAGCGCCAGCCGCAGGGCTCCGCGCCCAGCACATGGGTGACGTCCCGCTGTCAGGATAAGGACAGCGGGGCATGACCAAGCCCAGCTTCCATTCTGGTGATAAGGGAGCAGCGGCATCTGCCTCCCCCAAAGCAAGCCCCAAAGGTTTTCCTCTTTGGTGATAGAAGATCGGGACGGATCGGCCCGCCAGGACGGAGGTCATCGCCAAGCCCACAAGCGCGTCACGAAGACTACTTTATCAGGCGGAGACCGCCTTTAGTCAGGATAGACCTGCGCGCCTGTCCCCCTTTGAATTGCCGCCCTGTGCTACCCTTTCCCGCTCATATCTTCGGGGAAGAGGACCAAGGCACTACAAAAGGGACAGGGCCGCCTCCATGTAAGGGGATCGACCCATTCTCCCCCACACCTCGTGTACTTCGAGCCACAAGCTCTCCACCACAGAGCAATCCAACGCAGGCAGGAGTAGGGTATTACACCGCACGGTGGCCTGAACCTGGGTAGCTCGAGTGCCCCCTTCGTGTCCGGTGAGAGCCAGCGAGCCCGTCGTGTTCCCGCCGTAGGTGCCGCCGCGTCGTAGGTTGCCAAGCAAAGTCCCCCAGAGTTCGAAACCTAAGTTCTTTGAGAAGTTTCTTGGACGCAGATCCTAGACTTCGACAAGCTACCTTACAGGAAATATTTAACTTTGTGCAAATTGAAGAAGAGAATCTCCCTCAAGCTTGGGGGAGGCTTCTCCAATTACTTAATGCTTTGCCTGATCATCCTCTTAAGAAAAATGAAATGCTTGATATCTTTTATAATGGACTAACCGATGCTTCTAGGGACCACCTAGATAGTTGTGCTGGTTGTGTTTTCAGGGAACGAATTGTTGGACAAGCTGAAGTACTATTGAATAATATATTGAGAAATGCCGATGATTGGACACTTCCTGAACCACCACCTATGCCAACTCCGAAGAAGAGAGGTATTCTATTCCTCAGTCCAGAAGATATGCAAGAAGCTAAGAAATCTATGAAGGAAAAAGGTATAAAAGCTGAAGATGTTAAGAATTTACCACCTATTGAAGAAATAAATGGGCTTGACATCTCAACACAGGTAGTGGAGGTAAATTCTCTCACTAGATTTGATGAAGGTAATATTCCGTATAATAAATCTGCTAGTCAATGCCTGTATGAGTTTGATAATTACATCATTAAACAGGAACACTTTAATATGTATGTTAGCAATCAACTAAAACGGAATGCCATCATGATTGAACGCTTGAGTGATTTGATGTTTAGAACTGCTAATGATGTTAAATGCTTGAGTAAACATGCTTCTATGGTTCAGACTCAGCTAGAACAAATTGCTAAGTCACAAAATGATCTGCTTGATGAAATGAATAATAAAAAGAATGACCATGATGTTAGAGTTGTTACTAGAGGAGCTAGCATGACTCAGGATCCCCTATATCCTGAAGGTCATCCTAAAAGAATTGAACAAGATTCTCAAAGAAATAATATTGATGCACCTAGTCCATCTAAGAAGAAAAAGAAAAATGATAAAACTTTGCCTGCTCCTAGTGAAACTGAGATAGAAAAACCTCCTGAGAATCATAATGATGTTTCTATTTCTGATGCTGAGACACAATCTGGTAATGAACATACACCTAGTGATAATGATAATGATAATGATAATGATAATGATAATGATAATGATAATGATAATGATAATGATAATGATAATGATAATGATGATGTTCATGTTGATGCTCAACCAGATAATGATGTAGAAATAGAACCTATTGTTGATCTTGATAACCCACATCCTAGGAATAAAATATATGATAAAAGAGACTTTGTTGCTAGAAAACATGGAAAGGAGATAGAACCATGGGTTCAAAAACCTATGCTTTTCCCTACGAAACCATCTAAAAATAAGGATGATGAAGATTTTGAGCGCTTTGTTGAAATGCTTAGACCTGTCTTTTTGCGCACTCGCTTGATTGATATGTTGAAAATGTCTCCCTATGCTAAGTATATGAAAGATATTGTCACCAATAAAAGAAAAATACCTGAAGCTGAAATCTCCACCATGCTTGCTAATTATTCTTTTAAGGGTGGAATACCTAAGAAACTAGGAGATCTAGGAATACCCACTATACCATGCTCCATTAAAAGAAATTATGTTAAAACTGCTCTATGTGATTTGGGAGCCGGTGTTAGTGTTATGCCTTTCTCTTTATATAGAAGACTTGATTTGAATAAGCTCACACCTACTGAAATATCTTTGCAAATGGCTGATAAATCCACTGCTATACTTATTGGAATTTGCGAGGATGTTCCCGTTGTAGTTGCAAATGTTACTATCTTGACGGACTTTGTTATTCTTGAAATGCCCGAGGATGACAACATGTCGAATATCCTTGGAAGACCCTTTTTGAATACTGTAGAGGCTGTTATTGATTGCAACAAAAGCAAGGTTACTTTTCATGTCAATGGTAATGAGCATACGGTTTATTTCCCGAAGAAACAAAGTTCGGTGAATGGTATCAATTGTATTAAAAAAGTTTCGACAATCACTATTGGGGGATTCAAATTTCCTCTTCCTTCTGTCAAAAAGAAATATGAAATTCTTATTGTTGGGGAGATGTATATCCCCGTTGAGGTAACTTAGTGTTATACGAAAATTCTTCGGTTTCATGCCATTCGGAAATAGTTTGTTAATAAGACTTGATCAACCTTGTTAATGGATTCTTTTTGAGGGGCATGTGGTCGATGAATTTAGTAAGCACAACTTTCTGTACCCACCTTTTGCTCTCTGTTATTTTTAGTAGAATAAAATAAAATGCCATGATTATCCCATTTTCTGAATTTTCTATGCAATAAAAAATGGCCCAAAAATAAAAGTTCTCAGAATGCCATGAAAATTTAGTATGATTTTTTCCAGAATATTTAAGAATTTTTGGCACTGAACACACCCCAGGGGGGTGCACCTGTAAGCCACAAGCCCACATGGCGTGCCCACCCCGCCTGGGCGGGCCCAGCAGGCTTGTGGGTCCCACAGGAACCCACTCACTTATGCCAGCCACCCATCTCCTTCTTTTTCCTCTAGAAAAAATCAAACTTGCTCCCAAGCCCGTGTTCTTGCTCATTCTGCTGTGATTTTCGATCTCCTTGCTCAGAACTCCGTTTCCAAAACTGTTTTGAGGAATTGCTCCTTGGTATGTGACTCCTCCAATGCTCCAATTAGTTTTTGCTCTAGTGCTTTATACTTTGCAATTTTTTGCTGTTGTGGTGACCATGTTTATGAGCTTGCATGTTGAATTTATATGGTCCAAAGTAGTTTTGATGCATGATATAGCTTCTAGATACATGTGGGAGTAGTTGGTATCATTTTTGTTGAGTTTCGTCCACTTTTATTTTGAGTCACTATATATTTCATAAATTTTTCAGAGGAAAAGAAAATGTTTAGGAAGATATTCCATGGTGGTTCTTCGAGCAAGAGTGCTCCTAGGCCCGCAATACGCGAGCAGGACACCGAACCGCCACGAGAGGCCGCGGTGCTACCATGCGAGTGGCCATCGGATGCCTTCATGATTCGAGCCGGCATCAAAGAAGAGTTTGATATGTACATGCGCAACGCCGAGCTCACAGAGTTCCTGGAAGACAGGTGCCCGCAATACTATGACCTCACTGATTCCTTTGTGCGAAGATTCAAGTATGTATATCAGCGCACTTCCCATGATATTATTTTCAACCTGTATGAAAATCCTTTTCGCATGTCTGTTGAAGAGTTTAGTGAAGCATGCAAAATTCGATTCTGGGGGACTTGCACTGAACCACGTAAATCCGATTGCAATGAATTTCTCATGAACATCACTATGGGTGAAACTAGGGGCATCACACAAGCTACTATGGGGAGCATTCATTTTTCTGCCATACATTATTTTGCTATGTTCATTGGTAGATGCATCAATGGTAAACAGGACCCTAGTCATTTATGTGCACCTGAATTGAGCATCCTTAAAAGTGCAGTGCTAGGAGATAGACAATTTAACATGGGGGCTATTGTTGCAAATCGTTTACATAACAATGCCCTAGTTGGTGATTTCTTTGGTGGAATCTATGCCACTCGCTTAGCTGCCTATCTTGGTGTGCCCATTAAACAAAATGACACCCTTTTGCCACCTAGTTTTCTTGATTATGATGCTATGGAACGCCACCAGTTCCTTGAGAGGGGTCTTCCCCCGTTCAGATACAGGCTAATCTTTAACAGGCATCGTGTTTTCCATATTGTTTTGCCTGCTCCTGCCTTCTTTGATTTCCAGGGAAAACATAGACATTTCATACTTGAGGAGGAGGCTGAGGAGTACGAGAGGGTGGTGGAAAGCGATTACCTTAACGAGACAGCCCGCCAAGCCGTGGCAGTCGCATTTCAGTACAACCCGAACTACCATCACGGGTATTATCCAGGCCAGAACTGGCCGTAGACCAACTTAGGCCAAAAGCCTAAGCTTGGGGGAGTACGTATTTCTCACCGACATTACATTCATGTTCACACATTCATTCCAGTTGTCGGTGTTCATCCTTTTTCTTTGTATATCCATGCTAGTTTTATTTTCGCTTTCTTCTTGTGTGTTTGAAAAACTTTTGAAAATCCAAAAAAAATAGTTGTAGTTTCTTTCTTGTTTAGTTAATTTGTGGTAGTAAAAGAAAACTCAAAAAGATTTCTCGTTTCTTCTTTTACTTGTTGGGAGATTTCCCGTGTAAATAGTTTTTCTCTTTTTTTGTTTTTCCTTCATTAATTTGCTTTCTTCAGAAAAACCAAAAACTCCAAAAATATTTCAGTGTGTTTCTCTGAATTTCTTTTCTTTTCGTTGAGTCGTCACAAGGAGAAGACCACGATGAAAATGTTGAGTGGCTCCCATATGCTTTATTGTTGATCTAACAAAGAGCCACAATTACTTTGTCTTCTCCTTTGAATAAATGTTTGCAGATTCCAGCTTAGTCCACGGCACACTTGCACCACTATTATTATTATCACATCATTCGGTCGTGCAAGTGAAAGGCAATAATGACGATATTTGATGAAGTGATTGCGGTGAAGAAAAGCTGGTATGAACTCTTCTTGTTTTTGTCTTTGTAAATATGTTTAATTCAATTCATGATTCAGCATTATTATGAGTAAACATATTTGTGATGACAATTAGAGATTATAGTTGCTCATGCCATGCTTAAATAGCTAGGAGTGGATAATGATTTATCTTGAGTGTCAACATGCATTAAAATGGTTGTGATGTAGTATGTTAGCATGGTATCCTCCTCTGAGTAATTCGAGTGGCTTGACTTGGCACATCTTCATACATGTAGTTGAATCAAAACCAACATAGCCTCCATGATATTTATGTTCAGGGTGTTGATATCCTACTCATGCTCGTGTTCAATGTTAATTATTCGCAATGCATGTCTGTGACCGTTTTCGCTCTCTAGCTGGTCGCTTCTCAATCTATTTGCTAGCCTTCGCCTGTACTAAGCGGGAATAGTGCTTGTGCATCCAAATCCTTAAACCAAAGTTGTTCCAGATGAGTCCACTATATCTACCTATATGTGGTATTACTCTGCCGTTCCAAGTAAATTTGCAAGTGCCATCTCTAAATAGTCAAACGAACATCTGTTTTGTGTGCCCGTACCGCTCATGGAGCGACAGGGGGCAGTCAGTATCTTCCATGCTAAGCGGGTTACTCTCAGATGAGTGTTTATTCACTTGTCATTGCACGAGAGAGGATGGTAATTGGGATGCCCAGTCCTATGCTCAAATCGAAATAATATAATGCAAACAAACTCCCCTGAAAAGTTGTTTGTATGGAGGGCACCCGTGAATTCGGCTAGCCATGGCTTGTGTTGGTACGGTGGAGGGGGAGTAAACTTTACCTTTCCGCTTGGGAACCGCCTATAATTTGTTTAGCATGGAAGATATTGAAAACTCTCGGTCGTGACATTGACAGGAAAAGCATACCTCCCAAAATTATTTTCATCTCTAATTTAAGCTTCGAGCTCTGGCACCGCTGCAAATCCATGCTTCCCTCTGCGAAGGGCCTATCCATTTACTTTTATGTTATTTTACTTTTATTGTTGAGTCATCACCTTCTCATTTAAGCACCAGTTGGAGAGCACCATTGTCATTTTTATGCACTGAGTGTAGTTAATGTTGGGTGTGACCATGACTGGATATCCTCTACCCTGAATTACAATGTTTAGTCATTGTTTGAATCTCGGAGGTCCTCTGCATTTATGTTTTGCGGTCTCAGAAAGGGCTAGCGAGATACCATCTTATCATATTATATCATGATTGTTTTGACAAAGTGTTGGCATCCGAGATATCTTATTATTGCTCGCTAGTTGGTTGTGTTATTGCCATGAGTAAATGTGAGACCTAAGTGTTATCATCAATACGGTTAGTTCATAGTCTTTGCTGAAAACTTGGATGCTAGTTAAGTATATATACAGACAACAAGAACAAAAGAGTTTATAAAAGTTTTTCTTTATCACTTTCAGTTTGTCAACTGAATTGCTTGAGGACAAGCAATGAGTTAAGCTTGGGGAGTTGATATGTCCCAAACGTATCTACTTTTCCAAACACTTTTGCTCTAGTTTGGACTCTAATTTGCTTGATTTGAATGGAACTAACCCGGACAGACGCTGTTTTCAGCAGAATTGCCATGGTGTTGTTTTTGTGCAGAAATAAAAGTTCTCGGATGGACCTGAAAATTTACGGAGAATTATTTCAGAATATATAAAAAATACTGGCACAAAGATCCACCAGAGGGGGGGCCACCAGGCGCCACAAGCCTGGGGGGCGCGGCCACCCCCCCAGGGCACGCCTGGCAGGCTTGTGGGCCCCTGGCAACTCTGTTTACCCTAATTCCAATGCTATAAGTACCTATTCATGGAGAAAAAATCAGAGAGAAAGAATAATCATGTTTTACGAGATGGAGCCGCCGCCACCTCCTGTTCTTCATCGCGAGGGCTGATCTGGAGTCCGTTCGGGGCTCCAGAGAGGGGGATTCGACGCCGTCGTCATCATCAACCATCCTCCATCACAAATTTCATGATGCTCACCGCTGTGTGTGAGTAATTTCTTCGTAGGCTTGCTGGACGGTGATGGGTTGGATGAGATTTACCATGTAATCGAGTCAATTTGTTAGGGTTTTGATCCCAAGTATCCACTATGTTCTGAGATTGATGTTGCTATGACTCTGCCATGCTTAATGCTTGTCACTAGGGCCCGAGTGCCATGATTTCAGATCTGAACCATCTATGTTTTCATGAATATATTTGAGTTCTTGATCCTATCTTGCAAGTTATATGCACCTGTTACGTGTCATGATCCGCATACCCCAAGGTGACAATAATTGGGATTCTTTCCGGTGATTGCCGTAGTTTGAGGAGTTCATGTATTCACTATGTGCTAATGCTTTGTTCTGGTTCTCTATTAAACGGAGGCCTTAATTTCCCTTACTTTCCTTAAGGACCCCGCTGCCACGGGAGGGTAGGACAAAAGATGTCATGCAAGTTCTTACTCTAAGCACGTATGACTGTATACGAAATACATGCCTACATTACATTGATGAATTGGAGCTATTGTGTATCGCCCTAGGTTATGACTGTTACATGATGAATGTCATCCAACATAGTTATCCATCACCGATCCAATGCCTACGCTTTTCGCATATTGATCTTTGCTAAGTTACTTTCGTTGCTGCTGCTGTTACAATTACTAAAAAACTGCTACTGTTACTGCCTTGGTTACTATTGTTACTGTTACTACTGCTATTGAAACTATCATACTACTGTACTACTAAACACTTTGCTGCAGATATTTAGTTCTCCAGGTGTGGTTGAATTGACAACTCAACAGCTAATACTCGCAAATATTCTTTGGCTCTCGTTGTGTCGAATCAATAAATCTGGGTGAAATACTACCCGTGAAAACTGTTGTGATCCCCTATACTTGTGGGTTATCAATCAATGCCGGACAACGAGGAATGCAAGAGTAAGGAGGAGAAGTGTGTAAATTCGCAATCGTGAAGGTATGTCCTACGGCCCCCGTCTTTTGCACTTGAAAAGTAGATGTAGTAGTAGTATGTGTGATATGTGCAGATGGGAGTAAGTCTTGATAATTTAGACAAAGGTTTTGTTCTAGTAGTTGAAATAATTTTGTAGCCTTTGTTCTGTTTAGTTTAGACAACCAAGACTTGCTGTGGGACTGTTTTTAAATGAAATGATATTAATAAAGAATAAATATGCACAAGAGAAAGTCTTTCAAGACTTGGGAGTTGAGAAAATTGTAGTGGAAGTAATGTTTGAATTTCTCAACCCCATGTTATTAATTTTAATAGACTTGATAGCACTTGTGGATTAAACTGTCTAGAGGAACTTAGTTGAAGGGTGAACGAGATTATGCCAAAAATCAGTGTTGTATCTTTACATGGTGCTTCAGCTCCTTGCTGGTGCCATGGCCCGCTACTCTATGCACGTGTACGTGTGTAAATGTGGCTTTGTCACTTTTCTTGATGTTATGTTGAGGACTTCGCTGGCCAATGAACGATGCACCAAGAGCGATAGCTCGGATTTCGGCTATGAGTTTGTTACCTTACGTAGTGGCAACACTATAAACGCATAATATTTGGCTTTCTCTTGTAATGGTGTGTATGTGGTAAATAAAGGGGACTGATCAGAAGAGCTTGAAAGAGACATTTATCAAAGGTCCATAGTTCCCAAACATTAAGCCACAACGAAAACCTATGCACAATCACTTAGTTGGCATAATCCCTTCACATGACAGTCAAAGTTTCGAAAAACAATGATTGAAATAAAGTGCTTGAGAGCCTTGAGGAGGAAATGATTGTGGGTGTGCTTAAGAGCATTAGAGCATTACATTTTACTACATGCTTTCACTCCCTAACCTATGTTTTATTGGCTCTATCTAAAGAAAACTCTTCCGTGCATTCCTGGCAAGCAACTGTTGTCTAGAATAAATAGAATAGGGTGTTGCAAAGTTGTTTTATCTAGTAGATCAAAAACTTTGTGTTGATTATCTTTGCTTCACTAACACTTGCACTATAACCATGCCACCTCTACAGCTATGCTAAGTTTTCAGGTCAAGAAGTGGAGGGCTATCTAGGCATACCGATCGTAAGTGAACCAAAACCTTCTCGTTATTTCGGTTCAAACAACGGAGTTCCTTATGATTCGGATTTCTCTATATGTTGCTCGAGGACGATCAAGTTTAAGCTTGGGGGAGTTGATGAGTGATGTTTTTACACTCATTTCACCTTTGTTTAAACCAAGATATTTCAGTAATAAGAGATATTCGCTTCGATATTATCACTAATGGCTAATAAGTGCAAGGGATTCCACAAATCCTCTCTTTGATGTGTTTCCACAGGAAATGGGCTAAAAAGGGAAGAAATCAAGTGTGGAAATGGAATGGAAGGAGAATGGAGGAAGAAGCAATCAATAGGAGGCGTTTCTGCGAAGACAGAACAAAATACGGCGTTTCATACGGGCGCAAGCGCCCGTTTGGCGTGCATTCCGAGGCAGATCGTCCACCTGAACAACTTTTATTAAAGGGACCCATCAAAATTTGAACAGAACATCGAGCAGAAGGACAAGCACAGAAGCCGAAACCTCTTCATCCACAAACCCTAGCCGCCACCATCTCCATCTCCATCACCATAGCCATCTCCACCACCACCATAGTGCTCTTCCATCTCATTCATACTTGTAATCGTGCATCGCACAAGGCATCCATTGTAAAACATATTGCAATCAATCTCAATATGTGTTCTTCAATGTTTTCTTCCCGCAATCTGATCTCCATGTGTGAGTAGTTCGGTAAGGTATGGGTTGAGGCATAAGCCTTGCAACCCGAGGTATTTGTTGAGGGGATCAATGGAAGACTTTGATATAACGTCCCGTATCTGTGAAATAAAATTGTTCCGTGAAGATGTCTCTTTTCTTGTCCGTGATCTTCATCCCTGCAGGTACCCAAGATCATGGAGATCGAGCACCGATGAGGCTAGGAGCAAGGAGACCGTGAAGTGTTATACCGAACATGGGTGGCAGTAAGGTTCGGTAGGGTAACATGGATCATATCCTTGGGGAGAAAGGAGGTGTAGTCATTAAAGGCCCAAAGCTCTTGTCTGATTTCTTTATCTTAATTATCGAGGCAACCCCGCGCGACGGATAGGGCCTGTAGTAGGACAACTGATTCTTCATGCATGACTCGTGCCGGTCAAGATGTTATTTGGACACATCCCCCACTTCGATCCGTAACAAGCACATCTCGATGGGTGACTTCCAGCGCTCAAACTAGTATCGTAGTTGATCCCAGCGCAAATACAAGGTTGTAAGCATAAAACCGCATACCCGTACCTCTTTTTATTATAAGTGTTTGAATCACTATTTGCTTGCTGATCCGGTCAAAAGCTAGATTTGACACTTTGACAAAAGCTTGCTAGAGACCATCGCTTCAAGGGAATCTTCCTCTCGTGGGTTCGATAACCCAGGGTCACCTCTGGGGAAATAGGTGCGGGATACCCTTTTATGTTCCAATACCGGATCAATAAAAAGGAGATATCAAGTGACGAGCGAATAAACTCTCGTCGTTAGTTAAACACACTTAGCAATGGAAGATATTGACTACCCAACCACTCCATGAGCTTTGGGGCACACAAAACAGATGCTTATTTGAATATTTAGAGATGGCACACGCAAATTTACTTGGAACGGCAGAGTAATACCGCATATAGGTAGATATAGTGGACTCTTATGGCATAACTTTGTTTCAGGATTTTGGATGCACAAGCAGCATTTCCGCTTAGTACAAGCAAAGGCTAGCAATAGACTGGGAAGCGACCAACTTGAGAGCGACAACAGTCATAATCATGCATTTTGGATAATTAACATTGAACACGAGCATGATGAGGATATAAACAATCTGAACATAAATATCATGGAGGCAATATTGAGTTTGAATCAATTACATGAGTGAACATGTGTCAAGTCAAGCCACTTGAAATTTTCAGAGGAGGATACCATCCCAACATACCACATCATAATCAATTTAATGCATGTTGACACCCAAGATAACGTATTATCCACTCCTAGCTACTTAAGCGTGGCATGAGCAACTACGAACTCTAATTATCATCATACACATATTTATACATAATAGGCCGAATCAGGACTTCTAAGGTAAACATATTTACAAAAACAAAAACAAGTAGAGTTCATACCAGCTTTTGTTCACCACAGTCACTTCATCAAATAGTCATCATTATTGCCTTTCACTTGCACGACCGAATGATGTGGAAAATATAACATAGTGCAAGTGCGTCATGGACTAAGCTAAAATCTGCAAACACTATATTCACAGGAGAAGACAAGGAAATATTTGGTCTTTCAGTAGATCAACAATTAAACACATAAGAGCCACCTGAAAATTCTTTCTAATGTCTTCTCCTTACTACAACTCAAGAAAAGGAATTCAGAGAAACACACTGAAATATTTTTGCAGTTTTTATTTTTTCTGAAGAAAGCAAATAAACTAAGAAAAAGGAAAAGAAAGAAAATATTTACACCAAAGAACTCCAAACATACGACGAAACAAGAAATGAGAAATCCTTTTGGGTTTTATATTAAAAAAACAAAGCAGCAAACAAAAGAAACAAAACCGAAAAGAAGCGAGAAATATTTTTGGATGCCTTCTCCTTAATAAAAACTAGATGAGTGATACGTCTCCAACGTATCTATAATTTTTTATTGTTTCATGCTATTATATTATCAATCTTGGATGCTTTATATGCATTTTATGCTATTTTATGTCATTTTTTGGGACTAACCTATTAACTCAGTGCCCAGTGCCAGTTCCTGTTTTCTGCTTGTTTTTGGCTTTTCAGAAAATTAATACCAAACGAAGTCCAAATAAGAAAAAAACTTTAAAATGATTTTCTCTAGACTAGAAGGGACCCTAGAAGGTTCGGGAGGAGGCCAGAAGATATACGAGAGAGCCACAAGCCCGTAGGGCATGCCCCAGGGGGGTAGGCGCGCCCCTTGAGCTTGTGGGCCCCTCGTAGCTCTGTTTGACCTAATTCCAAGCCTATAAATTCAGATATATTCCCAACCCAACAGAGAGCCACCCGAAATTACTTTTCCGCCGCTGCAAGGTTCTGTTCTTCCGCGATCCCATCTGGAGGCCTTTTCCGATACTCTGCCGAAGGGGGAATCAATCACGAAGGGCTTCTACATCAACCTTGCTGCCCTACAGATCATGTGTGAGTAGTTCACCACAGACCTACGGGTCCATAGCTAGTAGCTAGATGGCTTGTTCTCTCTCTTTGATCTTCAATACAATGTTCTCCTCGATCTTCATGGAGTTCTATCCGATGTAATCTTCTTTTGCGGTGTGTTTGTTGGGATCCGATGAATTGTGGGTTTATGATCAGATTATTCATTGAAAGTAATTGCGTCTTTTCTGAACTTTATTATGCATGATTATTATAGCTTTGTATTTCTCTCCGATCTATCCATTTGGTTTGGCCAACTAGATTGATTTATCTTCAGTGGGAGAGGTGCTTTGTAGTGGGTTCAATCTTGCGGTGTCCTCACCCAGTGACAGAAGGGGACGGGTTACTTATTGTATTGTTGCTACTAAGGATAAAACGATGGGGTTTATTCATATTGATTGTGTTTACTTTGTCTACATCATGTCATCTTGCTTAAAGCATTACTCTATTTGCCATGAACTTATTACCATAGATGCAGGGTGGATAGCGGTCGATTGGTGGAGTAATAGTAGTAGATGCAGGCAGGAGTCGGTCTACCTGTCATGGACGTGATGCCTATATATGTGATCATTGCCATGAATACATCATAACTATGCGCTTTTCTATCAATTGCCCAACAGTAATTTGTTTACCCACCGTATGCTATGCGTTCGAGAGAGAAGCCTCTAGTGAAAACTATGGCCCCGGGTCTATTTAAGTATATTAAAAAACCTAAATATACCTTGCTGCACTTTATTTAGTTTTCTTTTGTTTTGCAATTTACCTATTGTAACACCCCCCCATGTATTAAGCTACAGTAATCCATCATAATTATGCTAAGTCACTTTGCTTTGCAATGCTTGATCACTATGGATTCATATCTCATTTCAAAATCCATCTTTGAAATCAATTCAAATTGCAAGTGAAATTTAAAGTTGCACAAAAATGGCTGCAAAATAGTCCATCATTTAGCAAATATTCCAGAACAATTATTTATTAAGGAAAACAACATCATCTATTTGCTTAAATGGGCTATAGCAATTAAAACAGTGCCAAATCGGCATTTTTAAATGTCTTTTCATTTATGCAAAATTCAAATCAATTCAAACTTCTCCCAAACTTTTTGTGGCAGTGCCAAATATTGCAATGTAATTATGTGGCCAAGTCCCATATTTTACAAAAGTCATTTGGTGGTTAATTAAAATGCAAAAATTTTGCTGGAAAAAGAAAACAGAAAAAGAATCAGAAAAAGAAAAGAGAAAGACCACTGTGCACTGGGCCTTAGTGCACAGTGCCTGGCCCAGTCGGCCCAGCCCACTCCCGTCGTCTCCCTCCTCTCTCTCCTCCCCATGTCAGCGCCGCGCGCGCACGGCCGACGCCAAGCACCGTGGCCGCCGAACCAGCTCCCCTCCTCGCGCCGCTACAGCGCCGCGTGAGGATAAGAACGATGTGTCGACGCCTCGGGGCAGTCCCCCGTCCTCATCCCCTTCTCCCTCGCCTGATCTCGAGCTCGCCGAGACGCCGTCGCCATCGCCGCGTCGATCCCGCAGCCACCAGCCACCTCTCGCCTCACCGTCATGTCCTAGGGATTCGCCGCCGTCCGCTACGCCCTCCGGTGCCATCCGTTGGAGCCGGGAGCCACCGTGTCGTCCGCTTCTTCATCGTCTTCTTCCTCGGCCCCGACGAGCCTCGCCGTCGATTCCGGCAGCTCTGAGCCTCCCCCGAGCCCACTTTGCTCACCTGCAGGACCACTGTGAACCTCTCTCTCTCTCTTTCCCCTCTCTCAGCGCTGCCCTCTGCCGCCCGTAGCCGTAGCTGACGCCGTGCCCGAGCTCGCCGCCATTGCCTTGCTTCGCCGCCGCGGCCACAGCCATCGCAACCCTCGCCCGAGCACGGCAGCGTGCTCCTGGTGTTTCCAGGAGCCCAGCGAGCACAGTCGCACGTCTTGCCGTGCTCCGTAGCCACGGGCACGACCTCGCCTGATTCCGGCCGCCACCCTCGCTGGTCGTCGCCGTCGCTGTAGGCCATCTCCGGCAATGCCACCACCATAGATCGACGCGGCTTCGTCTCCGTGTTCAAACGAGCTATCGCGCGTGCCAAATGACGCCCTGTAGACGAATCCCGACGAGCGCCCAAACCCTCCGCCGTGGTTTTGGCCACCGGCGGCTAAACGCCGATGCCGCCGCTGACGTGGCTGGCCCTGGGGCCCACCCTGGGTCACTGCAGGTGGGTCCCGTGGGCCCCGTTGACTGCGTTGACTAAGTCAACTTGCTGACTAGGCAACCCCCAGTCACTGACATGTAGGCCCCACGCGCTAATTAACTGTTTTGCTAAATAAAATTAATCTGTTAATTAATTGTGTCACTGAAAGTTGGGGTCCACCTGCTAATTAACCCCTTTTTAGTTAATTTAAACACTGGTTAACTCCCTGTGTACATGTGGAGCCCTCGCACTATTTAAATGGATAAGGCTGGCTAAGTCAGCCTGCTGACTCGGCAGCTGGCCCCACCAGTCAGCCTCTGCTGACTGGGCAGTTGACCCAGTCATCTGGGTCCACTGTTAGTCCCTGTGGCAATTGGCTGGGTACACTTCTGGGTGTATCTAGCATTTGGCCATTTATTTTCAAATTAAATTTAATTCCAAGATTTTCAGAATATTGCTAAAACTTTAGAAATTCGTAGAAATTCAACTGTAGCTTGGATGAAAATGTTTTATATATGGAAAACGTTTAGAAAAATAAGACGAATTCGAATATGCCATCCACATACCTGTCACATGCCTCCAACACTGCAAACATGGAACCTTCCCCTCCGGATCGTTTGTCCGATAATTGCCTAAAGCCGGGAAAATATTCCCAGACATTTTCCCGCTCCATCTATAACGTGTAGCACTGCGTTAGGTCACCCCTAGCACAGCATATTGCCATGTCATGCATCTGTGTTGCATTTGTTTGCTTTATATTTACTGTTTCTTCCCCCTCTTCTCTCCAGTAAACCCCGAGACCGACGTTGCCCCTGAGTTCGACTACCCCTCAGACGTCCAGCCTCTTCCAGCAGAGCTTCCAGGCAAGAAAAACCGCCTTGATCATTCCTATATCGCCCATTCTTTCTCTCCCATGCTTGCATTAGATTTTGCTACTGTTATTCGATAGCTCCTATTCTGATGCATAGCCTGATTTTGTAACCTGATGTTGATACTTTACCTGTTGTCCTATATGCTTAGTATAGGCTGGTTAGTGATCCATCAGAGGCCCTACACCCTTGTCCGTGTTGCCAGGCTTTACTACCGAAAGATTCAATCAAGGTGATTGACGTGCAGAGACCGACACATCACCGCACCCCCCTTTAGTTGTACGACTCTGCAGAGCTACTATCGAGTGCCGAGGGTGATACCTCCTACCTCACTCCTGATGATATCTCTATAGCGTAGCTAGTTGGTTGTGGGTTACCGTGGGTGATTCCTCTTTCACCACCTCCGATGATGCCTCTGTCGTGTAGCCCCTATGTTGTCACGTTCATATACTAGTGGGAATTTTTCATTATAGAACTTGGCTTGTATATTCCAATCATGGGCTTCCTCAAATGCCCGAGGTCTTCATGAGCAAGCAAGTTGGATGCACACCCACTTAGTTTCCGTTGAGCTTTCATACACTTATAGCTCTTAGTGCATCTATTGCATGGCAATCCCTACTCCTCGCATTGATATCGATTGATGGGCATCTCCATGGCCCGTTGATCTGCCGAGTTGATGCGAGACTTTCTTCCTTTTTGACTTCCCTTATTGATCTCTACCACCGCATTCTATTCCACCTATAGTGCTGTATCCATGGCTCACGCTCGTGTATTGCGTGAGGTTGAAAATGCTGAAGCGCGTTAGAAGTACGATCCAATTGCCTGGTTTAACACCGGGGTGCTCATGATTTATATTTATGCGGTGAAGGCGGAGTCATGCCATGCTAACATGATCGAATGAGTTGGGATAACATTCGTTAAGGATCATATATGTTGAAAGTTTAATGATTATGTTCTTATATTCATGGATATTATTATGTTGATATTATTACTTCATTGTTTCTCATCATTTATACCATAAAGAGATTACATGATAAACATGTTAGGTGATACGTCTCCAACGTATCTATAATTTTTGATTGTTCCATGCTATTATAGTATCAATCTTGGATGTTTTATATGCAATTATATATCATTTTTTGGGACTCACCTATTAACCTAGTGCCCAGTGTCAATTGTTGTTTTTCTGCTTGTTTTTGGCTTTTCAGAAAATCAATATCAAACGGAGTCCAAACGAAGAAAAAACTTTGGATTAATTTTTTCTGGACCAAGAGAGACCCTAGAAGGTTCGGGAGAAGACCGGAGGAGTCACGAGGGAGCGACAAGCTCGGGAGGCGCGCCCGGGGGGGTAGGCGCGCCCCCCAAGCTTGTGGGCCCCTCATGGCACATCTTGACCTAATTCCGCCTCTATAAATTCTCAAATATTCCCAATATACCAGAGAGCCACACGAAATAACGTTTCCACCGCCGCAAGCTTCTGTCCTTCCGCGATCCCATCTGGAGGCCTTTTCCGGCACCGTGCCGGAGGGGGAATCGATCACGGAGGGCTTCTACATCAACCTTGCTGCCCTTTCGATGATGTGTGAGTAGTTTACCACAGACCTACGGGTCCATAGCTAGTAGCTATATGGCTTCTTCTCTCTCTTTGATCTTCAATACCATGTTCTCCTCGATATTCTTGGAGTTCTTTCCGATGTAATCTTCTTTTGCGGTGCATTTGTTGGGATCCGATGAATTGTGGGTTTATGATCAGATTATTCATGAGAAATATTTGAGTCTTTTCTGAATTCTTTTATGCATGATTGTTATAGCTTTGTATTTCTCTCCGATCTATCTGTTTGGTTTGGCCAACTAGATTGATTTATCTTGCAATGGGAGAGGTGCTTTGTGATGGGTTCAATCTTGCGGTGCTCTATCCCAGTGACAAAGTAGGGGACAAGACACGTATTTGTATTGTTGTCATTAACGATAAAATGATGGGGTTTATTCATATTGCTTGAGTTTACTTTGTCTACATCATGTCATCTTACTCAAGGCGTTACTCTGTTTTCATTAACTTAATATATACCCTAGATGCATGCTGGATAGCGGTCGACGGGTGGAGTAATAGTAGTAGATGCAGGCAGGAGTCGGTCTACTTGTCTCGGACGTGATGCCTATATACATGATCATTGCCATGAATCTGTCATAACTATGCGCCTTTCTATCAATTGCCCAACGGTAATTTGTTTACCCACCGTATGCTATGTGTTCGAGAGAGAATCCTATAGTGAAAACTATGGCCCCCGGGTCATTTATCTATCATATATATAATCCACAAATACCTTGCTGTAATTTTATTTCCTTTATTTTGTTTTGCAATTTATTTATCTATCTATCGCTATCAGAATTAATCTTGCAAGTAACCGCCAAGGGGATTGACAACCCTCTTGTTCGCGTTGGGTGCAAGTATTTGCTTTTGTGTGTAGGTGCTGCTAACGAGGCTCTGTGTGGTTCTCCTACTGGATTGATAACCTTGGTTCTTAATTGAGGGAAATACTTATCTCTATTGTACTGCATCATCCTCTCCTCTTCGAGAAAATCCCAACGCAGCTCACAAGTAGCAGGAAGAATTTCTGGCGCCGTTGTCGGGGAGACATCACCTAAACCTATCAAGTACCTTCGCATAAACTATCATCTACTTGCTCTTATTTTCATTTGCCTTTTTATTTGCATTTGCCTCTTATTTTCATCTCCCCCACTTCTCATAAAACTTACAAAAACACAAAAATATTTTGCTTGTTTGCTCGTTTGCTTGCTTTGACACTATGGCTAGTTCTTTAATTGTTGCTTGCACTCCTGAAAATGAAGTTTTAAATTTTAAACAAAGGGGAGGAGAAAGTTTAAAAGATGCTTGGCATAGGATTTGCAATGCTCAAAATAGGTCAACTCGTAAGCAATCCACTACCGTTCTCCTTCGCAATTTTTATGTAAGTGTCACTACTTGGTATCGATTTGTGCTAGACACTATTACTGGAGGGAATTTCTTAAGTAGTCACCCTATGGATGCTTTCAATGCTATGGGAAATTTAGTGGGATCACCACCTATTGCTATTAATGAAACAGTGTTGACTTTGGAACATGTTATGCAAAGGTTGGAAGCTATTGAAAATAAAATGTCTACTATTGAACATCTTGAGAATCTAGACAAAAAAGGTCCATAATTATATTACTCAATTTGGTTCTAAGGTAGGAATTACATTAAAGATGTTAAAGGAAAAGGAACCGATAATTAATGAAAGGATAGAACAAGGTCTCGCTAGAATCGATAAGTTAGAGGAAATTATTAATAACTTGGGTTCCGTCTTTACCTCCATTAAAACTATTGATAGAACCCCTCTTGATAAAAATTGCAAGTTTATGTATGTTCTTGAGAATAAGGGTGCCACTTCTAGTAAGGGAAACGAGGATCTTAAAATGATTAGCTTGCACCCTAATTTCATTGATATAATAAAGGAACCTATTTATAAAAGCAAATTTCCCAACTTTGTCCCTAGGAGTGTGATGATAAGAAATTCCTATGCTAGATCTCCTAGAAAGAGTGGATGTGTAATTGAGGATTTGGAAACTAAGGATGATAATATTTGAAACAATGCATTATGCCTAGCTAGGGGCATAAAACAATAGCGCTTGTTGGGAGGCAACCCAATATTTATCTTTATTGCAATTTTTATTTTTCTTGTGTCACACAATTTTAGCTTCTGTTATGATTTTGTTTTTATCTTTTAATTAGTGTTTGTGCCAATTAATGCCTTTAGGATGATTTGGATGATAGTATAATTGATGCTGCTTGAAAACAGAAAGTTTTGCGCCCAATGCTGGATGTTTGGTTCTGTACTGGAACGTCAGAAAAATCTGAACTTTTTACACAGTATTGGTATATAATTTTTTTACATTATCCTCATTTTTCAGAATTTTTGGAGTTACAAAAGTATGACTTTTATTCAGATCTTTACAGACTGTTCTGTTTTAGACAGATTCTGTTTTTGTTGCATAGTTTGCTTATTTTGATGAATCTATGGATTGTATCAGGGGGTATAAGTCATGGAGAAATTGGAGTACAGTAGCATATGCCAATATTAAATGTGAATCAATTTATAATAGTGCCTAAAGTTTAAGATTTGTTTGTTATACTAACGGATCTCACGAGGTTTCTATTGAGTTTTGTGTGCTGAAGTTTTCAAGTTTTGGGTGAGACCACGATGGATGAAGGAATAAGGAGCAGCAAGACCCTAACCTTGGGGATGCCCAAGGCACCCCAAGGTAATATTCAAGGAAGACCCAAGCATCTAAGCTTGGGGATGCCCTGGATGGCATCCCCTCTTTCGTCTACAATCTATCGGTATATCACTTGGAGCTATATTTTTATTCATCACATGATATGTGTTTTACTTGGAGCGTCTTGTGCCATAGTTTTATTTTTCTTTGTTTGCTTTTAGTTTGCCACAATCATCTTTGCTGAACACACCTTTTTGAGAGGGACACACATTTATCGTGATTTGTTAGAATACTCTATGTGCTTCACTTATATCTTTTGAGCTAGGCAGTTGCTCTAGTGCTTCACTTATATCTTTTAGAGCACGGTGGTGATTATATTTTAAAGAAATAGTTGCACTCTCATGCTTCACTTATATCTTTTTGATAGTCTAATAAATAGTAATGGGAATTTGCATGGTTTATAAGATTGGTCCATAAAGGATAGGTATTCAAGAGGGATATGATAAAAACTTTCATGTAGATCACTGAATATGATAAGTTTGATTCATTGCAATAGTTTTGCGATGTACTAGTGAATGATTGTGGTTTAGTAAGAATATTGGTGTTAAGGTTTGTGATTCCCGAAGCATGCATGCATAATCCTTAGTTGTGTGATGAAGTTGGAGCATGATTTATTATTGATTGCCTACCTTATGAGTGACGATCGTGGACGAGTGATGGTCTTTTCCAACCAATCTATACCCTAGGGGCATGCGTAGTAGTACTTTGCTTTGAGGGTTAATAGACTTTGGCAATAAGTATGTGAGTTCTTTATGACTAATGTGAGTGCATGGATTATACGCACTCTCACCTTTCTGCAATTTGCTAGCCTCTTCGGTACCGTGCATTGCCCTTTCTCACCTCGAGAGTCGTTATAAACTTCGCCGGTGCATCCAAACCCCGTGATATGATACGCTCTATCACACATAAGTATCTTTATATCTTCCTCAAAACAGCCACCATACCTACCTATTATGGCATTTCCATAGCCATTCTGAGATATATTGCCATGCAACTTCCACCGTTCTTTTTATATGACACACATCTTCATTGTCATATTGCTTTGCATGATCATATAGCAGAAATAGTATTTGTGGCTCAGCCATCGTTCATCATTTTTTATACATGTTATGCTAGATCATTGCACATCCTGGTACACTGCCAGAGGCATTCATATAGTCATATTGTTCTAGTATCGAGTTGTAATATTGATTTGTAAGTAAATAAAAGTGTGATGATTATCATTATTTGATCATTGTCCCAGTGAGGAAAGGATGATGGAGACTGTGATTCCCCCACAAGTCGGGATGAGGCTCTGGATGAAAAATATATTAAAAAAAGAGGCCAAAAAGAGCCCAACAAAAAAATGAGAGAAAAAGAGAGAAGGGGCAATGTTACTATCCTTTTTCCACACTTGTGCTTCAAAAAAGCACCATGTTTTTCGTATAGAGAGTCTCCTGAGTTGTCACTTTCATATACTAGTGGGAATTTTTCATTGTAGAACTTGGCTTGTATATTCCGATGATGGGCTTCCTCAAATGCCTGAGGTCTTCATGAGCAAGCAAGTTGGATGCACGCCTACTTAGTTCCAGTTTGAGCTTTCATACACTTATACCTCTTAGTGCATCCGTTGCATGGCAATCCCTACTCCTCGCATTGATATCAATTGATGGGCATCTCCATAGCCCGTTGATTAGCCGCGTCGATGCGAGACTATCTTCCTTTTTGACTTCCCCTTATTAATATCTATCATCATATTCTATTCCACCCATAGTGCTATGTCCATGGCTCGCGCTCATGCATTGCGTGAGGGTTGAAAAAGCTGAAGCGCGTTAAAAAGTATGAACCAATTGCTCGGCTTGTCATCGGGGTAGTGCATGATTAATACTTTGTGTTAGGAAGACTAAGCATGACGGGCTATATGATTTTGTAGGGATAGCGTTCTTTAGCATTTTTATTTTGAAAGGCATGATTGTTTGTTGGTATGCATGAGTATTGATGTCTTTATATCAAATTATAGACTATTGCTTTGAATCACTCATTTCTTAATATTCATACCTACTCGAGGATGAGCAAGAATTAAGCTTGGGGATGCTTGATACGTCTCCAACGTATCTATAATTTTTTGATTGTTCCATGCTATTATAGTATCAATCTTGGATGTTTTATATGCAATTATATATCATATTTTGGGACTAACCTATTAACCTATTGCCCAATGCCAGTTGTTGTTTTTCTGCTTGTTTTTGGCTTTTCAGAAAATCAATATCAAACGGAGTCCAAACAAAGAAAAAACTTTGGATTAATTTTTTTTGGACCAAGAGAGACCCTAGAAGGTTCGGGAGAAGACCAGAGGAGTCAAGAGGGAGCGACAAGCTCGGGAGGCGCGCCCAGGGGGGTAGGCACGCCCCCCAGGCTTGTGGGCCCCTTGTGGCACATCTTGACCTAATTCCGCCTCTATAAATTCTCAAATATTCCCAATATACCAGAGAGCCACACGAAATAACTTTTCCGCCGCCGCAAGCTTCTGTTCTTCCACGATCCCATCTGGAGGCCTTTTCCGGCACCCTGCCGGAGGGGGAATCGATCATGGAGGGCTTCTACATCAACCTTGCTACCCTTCCGATGATGTGTGAGTAGTTTACCACAGACCTACGGATCCATAGCTAGTAGCTAGATGGCTTGTTCTCTCTCTCTCTCTCTGATCTTCAATACCATGTTCTCCTCGATCTTCTTGGAGTTCTATCCGATGTAATCTTCTTTTCGGTGCGTTTATTGGGATCTGATGAATTGTGGGTTTATGATCAGATTATTCATGAGAAATATTTGAGTATTTTCTGAATTCTTTTATGCATGATTGTTATAGCTTTATATTTCTTTCCGATCTATCCGTTTGGTTTGGCCAACTAGATTGATTTATCTTGCAATGGGAGAGGTGCTTTGTGATGGGTTCAATCTTGCGGTGCTCTATCCCAGTGACAAAGTAGGGGACAAGACACATATTTGTATTGTTGTCATTAAGGATAAAACGATGGGGTTTATTCATATTGCTTGAGTTTACTTTGTCTACATCATGTCATCTTGCTTAAGGCGTTACTCTGTTTTCATTAACTTAATACCCTAGATGCATGCTGGATAGCGGTCGATGGGTGGAGTAATAGTAGTAGATGCAGGCAGGAGTCGGTCTACTTGTCTCGGACGTGATGCCTATATACATGATCATTGCCATGAATCCGTCATAACTATGCGCTTTTCTATCAATTGCCCAACAGTAATTTGTTTACCCACCGTATGCTATGTGTTCGAGAGAGAAGCCTCTAGTGAAAACTATGGCCCCCGGGTCATTTATATATCATATATAAAATCCAAAAATACGTTGCTGCAATTTTATTTCCTTTATTTTGTTTTGGAATTTATTTATCAGTCTATCACTATTAGAATTAAACCTTGCAAGTAAACGCCAAGGGGATTGACAACCCTCTTGTTCGCGTTGGGTGCAAGTATTTGCTTTTGTGTGTGTAGGTGCTGCTAACGAGGTTCTGTGTGGTTTTCCTACTGGATTGATATCCTTTGTTCTTAACTGAGGGAAATACTTATCTCTACTATACTACATCATCCTCTCCTCTTCGAGGAAATCCCAAACGGAGTCCAAACGCTATGAAACTTTTCTAGACATAAGAGACCCTAGAAGCTTCGGGAGGAGACCAGACGGCAAACGAGGAGACGACAAGGCAACAGGGCGCGCCCAGGGGGGTAGGCACGCCCTGTTACCTTGTGGGCCCCACTGGCTCCGTCTGACCTAATTCCACTTCTATAAATTCTCAAATATTGGGAAACCAACTGAGAGCCACCCAAAATAACTTTTCCGCCGCCGCAAGCTTCTGTTCTTCAGCTATCCCATCTGGAGGACTTTTCCGGTACTCTACCAGAGGGGGAATCGATCACGGAGGGCTTCTACATCAACCTTGCTGCCCTTCCGATGATGTGTGAGTAGTTCACCACAGACCTACGGGTCCATAGCTAGTAGCTAGATGGCTTGTTCTCTCTCTTTGATCTTCAATACAATGTTCTCCTCGATCTTCTTGGAGTTCTATCCGATGTAATCTTCTTTTGCGGTGTGTTTGTTGGGATCCGATGAATTGTGGGTTTATGATTAGATTATTCATTGAAAGTAATTGAGTCTTTTCTGAACTTTATTATGCATGATTATGATAGCTTTGTATTTCTCTCTGATCTATCCGTTTGGTTTGGCCAACTAGATTGATTTATCTTCAGTGGGAGAGGTGCTTTGTAGTGGGTTCAATCTTGCGGTGTCCTCACCCAGTGACAGTAGGGGTAGCGAGGCACGTATTGTATTGTTGCTACTAAGGATAAAACAATGGGGTTATTCATATTGATTGAGTTTACTTTGTCTACATCATGTCATCGTGCTTAAGGCGTTACTCTGTTTGTTATGAACTTAATACCATAGATGCATACTAGATAGCGGTCGATTGGTGGAGTAATAGTTGTAGATGCAGGCAGGAGTCGGGCTACTTGTCACGGACGTGATGCCTATATGTGTGATCATTGCAATACGTGATAACTATGCGCTTTTCTATCAATTTCCCAACAGTAATTTGTTTACCCACCGTATGCTATGTGTTCGAGAGAGAAGCCTCTAGTGAAAACTATGGCCCCCGGATCTACTTTAAACATATTATAAAAACCAATAATACCTTTCTGCAATTTATTTACTTTTATTTTGTTTTGCAATTTACCTATCCACCTATAAAAGATTTGATCCTTGCAAGTAACGAGTTCAAGGGGATTGACAACCCTCTTGCCCGCGTTGGGTGCAAGTATTTGCTTTTGTGTGTGCAGGTGTTGTTCACTAGGATTTGCGTGATTCTCCTTTTGGTTCGATAAACCTTGGTTCTCACTGAGGGAAATACTTATCTCTACTATACTACTTCACCCATCCTCTTCGGGGAAAATCCCAACGCAGCTCACAAGTAGCATACGTCTCCATCGTATCTATAATTTTTGAATGTTCCATGCTATTATATTATCAATCCTGTATACTTTATATGCTTTATATGCAATTTTATATCATTTTTGGGAACTAACCTATTAACTCAGTGCCCAGTGCTAGTTGCTGTTTTTTGCCTGTTTTTGGTTTTTTAGGAAATTAGTACCAAATGAAGTCCAAACGGAATAAAACTTTACGATAATTTTTTCTGGACCAGAAGGGGCCCTAGAAGGTCCGGGAGGAGGCCAAAAGCCCTATGGGAGAGCCACGAGCTCACCTGGCGTGCCCCTGGGGGGCGCGCCACCTGAGCTTGTGGGTCCCACGCAGCTCCGTTTGACCTAATTCCACTTCTATAAATTCCCATAAATCCCAAAACCAACAGAGAGCCACCCGAAATAACTTTTCCACCACCGCAAGCTTCTGTTCTTCTGCGATCCCATCTGGAGGCCTTTTCCGGTGATCTGCCAAAGGGGGAATCGATCACGGAGGGCTTGTACATCAACCTTGCTGCCCTTCCGATGATGTGTGAGTAGTTTACCACAGACCTACGGGTCCATAGCTAGTAGCTAGATGACTTCTTCTCTATCTTTGATCTTCAATACAAAGTTCTCCCTGATCTCCATGGAGTTCTATCCGATGTAATCTTCTTTTACAGTCTGTTTGTTGGGATCTGATGAATTGTGGGTTTATGATCAGATTATTCATTGAAAGTAATTGTGTCTTTTCTGAACTTTATTATGCATGATTGTTATAGCTTTGTATTTCTCTCCGATCTATCTGTTTGGTTTGGCCAACTAGATTGATTTATCTTTAGTGGGAGAGGTGCTTTGTGATGGGTTCAATCTTGCGGTGTCCTCACCCAGTGACAGAAGGGGTAGCGAGGCACGTATTTGTATTGTTGCCATTAAGGGTAAAATAATGGGGTTTATTCATATTACATGAGTTTATTCTATCTACATCATGTCATCTTGCTTAAAGCGTTACTCTCTTTGTCATGAACTTAATACCATAGATGCTTTATGGATAGTGGTCGATTGGTGGAGTAATAGTAGTAGATGCAGGCAGGAGTCGGTCTACTTGTCACGGACGTGATGCCTATATGCATGATCATTGCCATGAATAAAATCATAACTATGTGCTTTTCTATCAATTGCCCTACAGTAATTCGTTTACCCACCGTATGCTATGTTTCGAGAGAGAAGCCTCTAGTGAAAATTATGACCCCCGGGTCTACTTTTATTATATTAGAAAACCCTAAATTACTTTGCTGCAATTATTTTACTTTTTATTTACTTTTCAATTTATATATCTATCACAGTCAGATTTCATCTTTGCAAGTAACGAGTTCAAGGGGATTGACAACCCTCTTGCCCGCGTTGGGTGCAAGTATTTGCTCTCTTGTTTGTAGGTACTGCTTGACTAGGATTTGCTTGGTTCTCCTATTGGTTCGATAACCTTGGTTCTCATTGAGGGAAATACTATCCGCTACTATATTACTTCACCCTTCCTCTTCGGGGAAAATCCCAACGCAGCTCACAAGTAATAAGGATCTTTGTCAAGAAGCTTGTGAAGGTATAGCCGGTTTGTATCATGGTAAGTTGCTACTTGTGAGCTGCGTTGGATTTCCTCGAAGAGGAGAGGATAATGCAGTACAGTAGAGATAAGTATTTCCCTCAGTTAAGAACCAAGGTTATCAATCCAGTAGGAGAACCAAGCAAAACCTCTTTAGCAGCACCAGCGCACACAAAAGCCAATACTTGCACCCAACGCGAACAAGGGGGTTGTCAATCCCCTCGGCGGTTAATTGCAAGGATTAAATCTCATAGTGATAGATAAATTGATAAAGTAAATTGAACACACTCCGAATATGTGGGATTCTTTTTACCTAAAGTTGACACTCTCCCAAACCCACTTGCAATAATATTGCAAACATTATTATCAATAGTATATTCATCATGAGGCTTAAATAAATTTTCAAGATCAAAAGAAGCATTATCACCCCAATCATGATCATTGCAATAAGTAGTGGACATGAAAAAATTATCATCCCCAAGCTTGTAGTTTTGCATATCATTAGCACAATTGACATTAATAGAATTTATAATAACATCATTGCAATCATGCTTTTTATTCAAGGAGCCATCATGAATCACTTTATAAACTTCTTCTTTTAGCACTTCATCACAATTTTTAGGTTCACGATTTTCAAGCAAAACTTCATAAAGAAAATCAAGTGCACTCAACTCGCTAGCAATTGGTTCATCATAATTGGATTGTTTGAAAAGATTAGCAAGTGGATGAGGATCCATATGTCTATATTTTTATTTTCATTGAGTCACACAATTTATAGCTAGCAAGCAAAGCAAAATATTTTAGTGCTTTTTTTTGTAAAATTGTTTTAGAAGTGGGGGGGATGAAAAAGAGAGGCAAATGCAAATCAAAAGGCAAATAAAATAAATGCAGGTAAGGGATAGTTTGTGCGAAGGTACTTGATAAGTTTTGATGATGTCTCTCCGGCAACGGCGCCAGAAATTCTTCCTGCTACTTGTGAGCTGCGTTGGGATTTCCTCGAAGAGGAGAGGATGATGCAGTACAGTAGAGATAAGTATTTCCCTCAGTTAAGAACCAAGGTTATCAATCCAGTAGGAGAACCAAGCAAATCCTCTTTAGCAGCACCTGCGCACACAAAAGCCAATACTTGCACCCAACATAAACAAGGGGGTTGTCAATCCCCTCGGCTGTTAATTGCAAGGATTAAATCTCGTAGTGATAGATAAATTCATAAAGTAAATTGCAAAATAAAATAAAAGTAAATAAATTGCAGCAAAGTATTTTTAGGATTTTTGTTTATATAATAATGATAAATGACCCGGGGGCCATAGTTTTCACTAGAGGCTTCTCTCTCGGGCGCATAACATACGGTGGGTAGACAAATTACTGTTGCGCAATTGATAGAAAAGCGCATAGTTATGACGATATTCAAGGCAATGATCATGTATATAGGCATCAGGTCCAAGACAAGTAGACCGACTCCTGCCTGCATCTACTACTATTACTCCACTCATCGACCGCTATCCACCATGCATCTAGAGTATTAAGTATAAAACAGAGTAACGCCTTAAGCAAGATGACATGTGATGACCCACAAGTATAGGGCATCAATCATAGTCCTTTTTATAAGTAAGAGTGTCGAACCCAACGAGTAGCAGAAGGAAATGACAAGCGGTGTTCAGCAAGGTATTCTCTGCAAGTACTGAAAGTAGCGGCAACAGATAGCTTTGATAGCAAGATAATTCGTAACAAGTAACAAGTAACAAGTATAATAAAGTGCAGCAAGGTGGCCCAATCCTTTTTGTAGCAAAGTACAAGCCGGAACGAACTCGTATAATAAGCAAAGCGTTCTCGAGGACACATGTGAATTTCATCTAGTCACTTTCATCATGTTTGTTTGTTTCGCGTTCGCTACTTTGATGATTTGATATGTGGGAGGACCGGTGCTTGAGTGCTACTCTTACTTGAACAAGCCTCCTACTTATGATTACCGCCTCTCGCAAGCATCTGCAACAACGAAAGAAGAATTAAGATGAATCTAACCATAGCATGAAACATATGGATCCAAATCAGCCCCTTACGGAATAGCGCATAAACTAGGGTTTAAGCTTCTGTCACTCTAGCAACCCATCATCTAATTACTACTCCACAATGCCTTCCCTTAGGTCCAAAGATGGTGAAGTGTCATGTAGTCGACGATCACATGACACCACTAAAGGAAGCAACAACATACATATCATCAAAATATCGAACGAATACCAAATTCACATGATTACTTATGACAAGACTTCTCCCATGTCCTCAAGAACAAAAGTAATTACTCACAAATCATATTCATGTTCAAGATCAGAGGGGTGTTCAATATCATTAAGGATCTGAACATATAATCTTCCACCAAATAAACCAACTAGCATCAACTACAAGATGTAATCAACACTACTAGCAACCCACAGGTACCAATCTGAGGTTTTGAGACAAAAGATTGAATACAAGAGAAGAACTAGGGTTTGAGATGAGATGGTGCTGGTGAAGATGTTGATGAAGATTGGTCCTCCCACAATGAGAGGATCATTGGTGATGTCGATGGCTTCGATTTCCCTCTCCCGGAGGGAAGTATCCCCGGCGGAATCGCTCCGCCGGAGAGCAAAATTGCTCCTGCCCAGGTTCCGCCTCGAGACGGCGGTGCTTCGTACCGAAAGTTTTCTCTCTATTTTTAGGGCAAATGAGCTTATATAGCCAAAGGAGGGGGCCACAGGCCAGCCATGGGCCCCACAAGGCATCAGGGCGCGCCCAGGGGGGCCGCGTCCTGTTGCCTTGTGGGCAACTGGTAGGTCCCCTCTGATATTTCTTTTCTCCAGTATTTTTTATATATTCAATAAAAAATCTCCGTGAAGTTTCAAGTCAATTGGAGCTCTGTAGAATAGCTATCTCTGTTGTACTATTTCAGGTCCAGAATTCCAGCTACCGGTATTCTCCCTCTTCATATAAATCTTGCAAATTCAGAGAGAAAAGGCATAAGAATTGCATCATAAAGTGAAATAATGATCAAATACTATCGGGGGGATGACCCCCGGGTAGTCACAAGACGGCGAACCGGACAGGGTGCCCGCCTGCCCGGGCCGACTGCTCCAGCATGCACCCACGGCCGGCTGCTCCAGCCAGTCGGCTGCCTGAAGTCAACCGCTGCGTCCCGTCAGACAAGCGCGGACGTGACGGCCATGCCCCGGCCACTATTGCTGCACAGGTGTGCGCTGTTCACTCATCAGCACCATCATCTACAGTACATCACCATCATCCACAGTGAATCTTGTCCCCTGGGCGTGTGTTGATAAAAGACCCCAGGGGGCCTCTCGCAGCAGTATGCTTGCGGATGCTCGTTCCCGCCTCTCTCAGTTTTACCAATGTAACCCTGGGGGGTCGGGCTATAAGACCCCCCAGGAAGCCTCCATGCAGAGAGTCTTCGGTCAAACCTAGTAGCAACACTCACACACACACTCACTCATAGGAGAGGCCGAATGGAGAGCTAGCTCCTTCTTCCTCCTCCACCCAAACCGCTCCAGGAGCACCATTGTAGCCCTTGTGCATATCATCCCATTTTGGCAGGACTAGGGGTGTTACCTCCCCGGAGGGCCCCGAACCTGGGTACGTCTTGTGTCCCGCACTCGCGCGTACCGACCTCACTTCCGGAACCCACCGGCATCCTCATGCAGCCCCCCAATTTTAGCCATCTCATGGCATCAGCCATGATTTCACCACGACAGTTGGCGCCCACCGTGGGGCTGCTCGTGGCGTCGGCCGGAGTCAAGTTCCGGACGAGGCCCTTCACCAGCTCCGGCGAGCGCATTGCGCACGGCTTGGTCTGCGCGCCTTGCACGTCCAACCTGGCAAGCCGCGACGCAGCGCCAGGCACGGACGCAGCCTGCCCCGCAGGTTGCTCCATCGTCCCCTTCGGCGCGCTGCGTGTCTTCGTCGCGCTCATCCCCGATGAGTACCCTAGCGAAGTACACAGCTTCACCGACTCACCTGTCCCAGTCGGCCGCACCGTCTCCAGCAACGTTGTGGATCTCTGCGCCCATGCGGAGGTGCTAACCATCGGCGCTAGCTCCGGCTCCTCGCGCAGCAAAGAGAAGGCCGCCGTGGTTGCCGCTGCCGCAGTTGTGGCCCAATCCCGCCGTGTCGACCCGCCTCACGAGACAATCCGGAGCCTGCAAGCCCCCATCACTCCCAACGCCGACCCAGCGGCCGCGGCGGCTCAGCTCAACGAGGACCGTCAGCAACTGCTAGAGGAGGCCACGGCGCTCGAGGCAACGCGGCACCGACTGGAGTCCGCCCAGCCGGGCTGCGGAGGTGCGAATCCGCGGAGGTACCATCGGCCGTGCGTTGGGCGCTGGCCGGCCCGTCTATGACACCCCCGTCAAGAACATGCGCGCGGCGCAGGCGGCCATGGCGGATCTCGAGTTCCTGGAGGGCGAGGAGTTGCTGCAGCAGCAGCAGCGCATCTGCGACCTCATCACCGTGGCGAACGTGCAGCAAGAGCGCTTCGATCCGGCCCAGCCCACCGCCTCCGCCTCAGGAAACACCACGGACCCGGGAAGGGCCCTTCGGGACATGCAGCAGGCGTCCTCCCCTGCCGGCAGCGCCAGCCGCTCTGGCCGGCGCCGGGCAAGCCGGAGCCAGCACAACCGTGCCGCGACGGCCGGCGACGGTGTTGCCGACGAGACTGCCGGTGACGACCGAGTCCGGCAGCCGGAGCTTCCTCCTCCGCCACCTCAGCGGCCCCGGCCGGCTTCCGCCGGCGCGGTGCCACGCGGTCTCGTCGCGAGCTGGCTGGGTCCCCGCGAGCCCTACGACGAAAGCGACGCCCGCCAACGCATCGACCGGCTGGCGCGGTCCACGACCCTCGAGGAGGAGAGTTCCGTTGGCCCCACCTGTTTCGGACCCCGCATCCACGAAGAGCCCTTCCCCAAAGGGTTCACGTTGGCCCGCGACACCCCCAAGTACAGCGGCATCACCAAGCCGGAAGACTGGCTAACGGACTACACCACGGCTGTCGGCATAGCCGGCGGCAACAGGCGCATGGTGGTCCGCTACGTCCCCCTCATGCTGCTTGGCTCGGCCCGAACAAGGCTTAACAGCCTGAGGGCCGGCAGCGTCAACTCCTGGTTGGACTTCGAGGATGCGTTCGTACACAACTTCACCAGCACGTACAAGCGTCCGGGTCGGCCTCGCCAGCTCTCCATGTGCGTTCAGGGCCCGGGCGAGCCTCTCCGCGACTTCCTCATGCGGTGGACCGAGCTGCGCAACTCCTGCGAAGGGGTCCACGAAGTGCAGGCCGTCCAGTACTTCGTCGACGGGTGTTGAGACGGCACCCTGCTCAAGCACCGGCTGATGTGTGATGAGCCGGACACCTTAGCGGAGCTCATGGCTATGGCGGACAAGTACGCCACGGCCGACTCCGCGATGCGCGTAAAGATCACGGTCGACGCAGATGGCAAGCCGGTCCCGGTCCCGCCAGCCACCCCGAAGCTGGCCGACGAAACCAACCAGTGCCGGCAAGATAACAACAACAACAACAACAACAACAACAACAACAACAACAACAACAACAACAACAACAACAACAACAACAACAACAACAACAACAACAACAACAACAACAACAACAACAACAACAACAACAACAACAACAACAACAACAACAACAACAACAACAACAACAACAACAACAACAACAACAACAACAACAAGAGGAAGGCCGAGCAGCCGGCTCCCCGCAACAACAACCAGCAAGTGGCCGCCGTGGCGGAGGAACAGCCGGCCGAGCAAGGCGGTGTCAAGCGCCAGAGCACCGGCAATATGGCCTGGCTGCCCAAGTTCTCCTTCGAGCAGATGCTCGACGGCCCCTGCAAGCACCATAGCGGCGTGAAGCCATCCACGCACATGCTCCGGAACTGCAGCATCACCCAGCGCCTGATGCACGGCGACTTCCCACCTCCACCACCCGGCCCCGCCCCGCAGCCGCCTCCGCCTGCACGCCCCACGCCCGTCGGAGGCCGGCTTCGCTCCGCCCGTGCCCGGGCCGCGCCTTCGCCTTCTCCTCCGCGCCCGACCACTATGCTCCGCGCCCGTGCACCCGCTCTCCGCTAGGGCCATCCGCTCGCGCGGCCGCGCGCACGCCCCGCTCGGCCTCGGCCTGGCCTCCGCGCCGCGCCTGCTCCCGCTCGGGCCGCGCCCGCGCGCCCCTCCGCCCGCGTCACCGCCCGTCGCACCACTTCCGCCTCCGCAGGCACCGCCGTGCCCCAGGTCCTCCTGCTCCTCCTCACCCACGCACGCGCGCGCCGCGCACGCTCGCCCCGCTCCACCTCCACTCCCGCCCGCCCGCCGGCTTCCCCGTGCCCGCCGGCTCCCACGCTGGCCGGCTCGCCGCCAGCCGGCCCCGCCTGCGCGCTTCGGCTCCACCTCCCACGCGCGCCGGCTCCCCCGTCCGACCGCGCTCGACCGTGGCGCGCCGGCCCTGCCTCGCCCCTGTTCCGGCCGCGTGCCCATCGCGCTGCTGGTCGCCACGCCCCCTCAGCCACGCGTCCGCATGACCGCGCGTGCACGGCCTCGCCACCCGCCCTCCTCTGCCTCCCGCGCCGCGTTCCCCTGGCTGGCTCGCCACTCCGGCCGGCCTCCGCGCCGCCTCGCGCCACCGCGGCCAGCTCCGGCCCCCGCGCGCCCTGGCCGGCTTCCGCGATGCTCCGGCTGTTTCTCTCGAGCCGGCTGAAAAAAAAAGGTGCAAGGCGCTGTCCGGCTAGAAAGAAAGAAAACAGAAGTGGAGTCGTCTACAAAAAAAAGTTGTTGCTAGATAGAAAAGGAAAAAGTCCGTCAGTTGCGCCCGCCTGCCCGCTTCGACACCCTGCCAGCTACGCCAGGCCAGCTGGGGAGCCAGCCCGGCTGCCTGCCCGCTTCAATGCCTGGCCCGCTGTGCCAGGCCGGCTGGGGAGCCGGCCCGGCTGCCCGTCAGCTTCGACGCCCGGCCGGTCGGTCCCGACCGGCTGGGGCGCCCCTCGGCCGCCCGGAGGCTCAGGCCACCTGCCGGAGGTCACCTCTACCCTGTCTGCGCCAAAAGCAATGTGAGCTCCCCATCTATATATCTTTGCACCGTGCACACAAAACAGATAACCCTGAGCGACCCTCGGGGGCTACCTCCGCATTTTTTCCAGTTACTTTACTGTTCACCCCGGCGCCAGCTAGCCTCGGCCCGGGGGTTGGCCGTTTGGCCTGATATGTTCTTCCCCGCAAACGGCTTAGTAGTGTGCACGGTACCGAAGGCCCACTCTTCGTCTCAGCTACAGACCGGCTCCCGGCTGTCCGGCTTGCAAGAGCAAAAGCTGGAGGTCACCCCACGCGAAAAACATCCGGGGGAGAAAACGGCTTGGGCAACCTGGTCGTTTCCTTTATGAGTATCTGCTCGGTCGAATCTGCTCCCAGAGTCTGAGTACTGTACACTCTACTCCACGGCCCACTCTTCACCACAGCTACAGACCGGCTCCCGGCTGTCCGGCTGGCAAGAGCAAAAGTCAAAGAGCGGAGGGGACATGAAAAAGACTAAAGGGGGCTCGGACGAAACCGAGTCGGCACCCTCTGCATAAAACTTGCACTGCCAAAGCTAAATATTTGATATATCTGCACTGACTAACTTTGTCTTTGGCACGATCATTTCCGTGGGGAACCCCCCCTCCTCGCCCGGAGGCTCGGAGGCTACACCCAGTGGGTGTGCCGGCGCGCCTCGCTGGGAAAACGCCGCGCCAGTGGCAGGCCCGCCGTCGGCTGCCACCAGCATCCTCAACGACCTCTGCTCCAACAACAGTGAAGACCCTCCGCCCGACTGTTCGAATCGCCCGGAGACTCGGAGGCTACACCCAGTGGGTGCGCTGTCGCGCCCCCACTGGAAAGAGCCGCGCCGGCTGCGGCCCGCAGCCGGCTGTCATCAACGACCTCTGCTCCAACAACAGCGAAGACCCTCCGCCCGACTCTTCGAGTTGCCCGGAGGCTCGAAGGCTACACCCAATGGGTGCGCTGGCGCGCCCCCACTGGAAGCAAGCCACGTCGGCTGCAGCCCGCAGCCGGCTGTCATCAGCGACATCTGCTTCAACATCAACAAACATCCTCCGCCCGACTCTTCGACTCGCCCGGAGGCTCAGAGGCTACTGTCAGGGGGATAACCCCCGGGTAGTCACAAGACGGCGAACCGGACAGGGTGCCCGCCTGCCCGGGCCGGCTGCTCCGGCTTGTGCCCGCGGCCGGCTGCTCCAGCCAGCCGGCTGCCCGAAGTCAACCGCTGCGTCCCGTCAGACAAGCGCAGACGTGACGGCCATGCCCCGGCCATTATTGCTGCACAGGCGTGCGTTGTTCACTCATCAGCACCATCATCTATAGTACATCACCATCATCCACAGTGAATCTTGTCCCCTGGGCGTCTGTTGATAAAAGACCCCAAGGGGGCCTCTCACAGCAGCATGCTTGCGGACGCTCGTTCTCGCCTCTCTCAGATTTACCAATGTAACCCTGGGGGGTCAGGCTATAAGACCCCCCAGGAAGCCTCCATGCAGAGGGTCTTCTGTCAAACCTAGTAGCAACACTCACACACACACTCACTCACAGGAGAGGCCGAATGGAGAGCTAGCTCCTTCCTCCTCCACCCAAACCGCTCCAGGAGCACCATTGTAGCCCTTGTGCGTATCATCCCATTTCGGCAGGACTAGGGGTGTTACCTCCCCGGAGGGCCCCGAACCTGGGTACGTCTTGTGTCCCGCACTCGCGTGTACCGACCTCGCTTCCGGAACAAACCGGCGTCCTCACACAGCCCCCCACTTTTAGCCATATCATGGCATCTCCCGTGATTTCACCAAGACAAATACACTATAAATAACAGTAGGAAATCATGATGCAAATTGGACGTATTAACTCCCCCAAGCTTAGACCTCACTTGTCCTCAAGCGAAAGCCGAAATTTATAATCATGACCACATGTTTAGAGAGAGAGAGGCGTCGATAAAAATAAAATACGGACATGAAGGCATCATGATCTTTATTATAACAGCAATATATCATCATAAAACTTCTGATGAAAAAGTGACAATTCATTCACAAGTTAAAGTATGAACCATAAACCATATTGAAAACTAACAAACTATGATCTCGGCCACTGAAGCAATTGCAATTCATCAAATTATCAGAAAGAGTCTATGTAAGAGCTTTGTTTAGCAAGTTCACATACTCAACTATCATTTAGTCTTTTATGATTGCTGACGCTCGCGGCATACTTATGGAGTAAAAGTTTCAGTCATACACATAGAAAGATAGGGGCTTATAATTTCGCCTCCCAATGTATTTACCTCAAGGGTAATGTCAACAACGTTAATTCATGATCACCTACATCCAACTGGATATATATGTCTGGATCTTTCCCCACCACATGATGCTTGCTGATACGTCTCCGTCGTATCTATAATTTTTGATTGTTTCATGCCATTATCCTACAATTTCCACATACTTTTGGCAACATTTTATATGATTTTCTTGGACTAACATATTGATCCAGTGCCCAGTGCCAGATCCTATTTGTTGCATGTTTTTTTGTTTCGCAGAAAATCTATATCAAACGAAGTCCAAATGCAATAAAAATCTACAGAGATTTATTTTGGAATATATGTGATTTTTGGGAATAAGAATCAACGCAAGACGATGCCCAAGGACACGGCAAGCCTGGAGGGCGCGAGCCCCCCCCCCTAGCCACGCCTAGGGGGCTTGTGGCTCCCTTGTAGGTCGGTTGAGTGTGTCCTTCTGCCGCAAGGAAGCTAATATCTGCATAAAAATCCCCTCAATATTTCAGCCCAATCGGAGTTACGGATCTCCAGGAATTTAAGAAACGGTGAAGGGCCAGAAAACAGGAACGCGAAATAGAAGAAAACAAAGAGAGAGATCCAATCTCGGAGGGGCTCCTCCCCTCCGGGAGCCATGGTGGCAATGGACCAGAGGGGGAACTCTCCTCCCATCTAGGGGGGAGGCCAAGGAAGAAGAAGGAGGAGGGGGGCTCTCTCCTCCTCTCTCCCGGTGGCACCGGAACGCCGCCGGGGCAATCATCGTGACACAATCTACAACAACAACTTCGCCGCCGTCAACACCAACTCTCTCCCCCTCTATGCAGCGGTGTAACACCTCTTCTCCCCGCTGTAATCTCTACTTAATCATGGTGCTTAACGCTATATATTATTATCCAATGATATGTGGCAATCCTATGATGTTTGAGTAGATTCGTTTTGTCCTATGGGTTGATTGATGATCGTGATTGGTTTGAGTTGTATGTTTTAGTTTGGTGCTGTCCTATGGTGCCCTCCGTGTTGCGCAAGCGTGAGGGATTCCCGCTGTAGGGTTTGCAATATGTTCATAATTCTCTTATAGTGGGCGGCTAGAGTGACAGAAGCTTACACCCGAGTAAGGGGGTTGTTGCGTATGGGAGTAAAGAGGACTTGTTACTTAATGCTATGGTTGGGTTTTACATTAATGATCTTTGGTAGTTGCGGATGCTTGCTAGAGTTCCAATCATAAGTGCATATGATCCAAGTACAGAAAGTATGTTAGCTCATGCCTCTCGCTCATATAAAATTGCAATAATGATTACCGGTCTAGTTATCGATTGCCTAGGGACAAATCATTTTCTTGTGTTACAAAAGCTTTCTACTAAACAACTAGCTTTTATATTTTGCAAATTACTCATAGTTTTACTCTCGCAAAGTACTCCTAGTTTTATTCTTGCAAAGTAGCTCTAGCATCACACCTACAAAGTACTTCTAGTTTCATACTTGTTCTAGGTAAAGCAAACGTTAAGTGTGCGTGCAGTTGTATCGGTGGTCGATAGAACTTGAAGGGAATATTGATTCTACCTTTAGCTCCTCGTTGGGTTCGACACTCTTATTTATCGAGAAAGGCTATGATACGTCTCCAACGTATCTATAATTTATGAAGTATTCATGCCTTGTTTATTATAGTTTTGTATGATTTTGGTGCACTTTTATATGACTTTTATATGATTTTTATGGACTAACATATTGACCTAGTGCCTAGTGCCAGTTGTTGTTTTCTGCTTGTTTTTGGTTTTCCAGAAAATCCATATCAAATGAAGTCCAAATGCAGCGAAACTTTTTGACGATTTTTTCCGTAAGGAAACAGACCCAGGAAGCTTCGGGGGAGCAGCAGAAGACCCACAGGGGCCCCACAAGCCACCTGTGCGCCCCTCCTGGGGCGCGCCCTGGTGCCTCATGGGCCCCCTGTGGCTCCTCTTCGCGTGATTCCAACGCCCAAAATTCCTATAAATAGAGAAACCCCAAAAATAACCCTAGAGCTTTGACTACGCCGCCGCAAGCCTCTGTACCTCCATGATCTCATCTATAGCCCTTTTCCGGCACCCTGCCGAAGGGGGGAATCATCACCGGAGGCCATCTTCATCATCCCGGCGGTCTCCATGACGAGGAGGGAGTAGTTCACCCTCGAGGCTACAGGTATGTACAAGTAGCTATGTGTTTGATCTCTCTCTCGTGTTCTTGATTTGGCACGATCTTGATGTACCACGAGCTTTATTAATATAGTTTGATCATATGGTGTTTCTCCCTCTCTATCTTGTTGTGATGAATTGAGTTTTTACCTTTGAGGTTTCACTATTATCGGATTGAATATTTTTATGGATTTGAGAACACTTGATGTATGTCTTGCATATGAATACCCGTGGTGACAATGGGGTATTATATTGATTCACTTGATGTATGTTTTGGCACTCAACTCACGGATTCCTGAGGTGACATTGAGGTAATCTATGCATAGGGGTTGATGCACGTTTTCGTCCTACTTTCTCCGGTAGAAATCTTGGGGCACTCTTTGAAGTTCTTTGTGTTGGATTGAATATTATGAATCTGAAGTTGTTTGATGCATATTGTATAATCAACTCATGGATACTTGTGGTGACATTGGAGTATCTAGGTGACATTAGAGTTGGTTGATGCGTATCATATGGTGTTATTCTAGTACGAACTCTAGGGCTGTTCGTGACACTTATAGGAATAGCTCAATAGATTGATTGGAAAGGATAACTTTGAGGTGGTTTCGTACCCTACAACAATTTCTATCTTATGTTCTCCGCTAATAGGAACTTTGGAGTGATTCTTTGTCGCACGTTGAGGGATTGTTATATGATTCAATTTTGTTAGCATTGTTGAGAGATTGCACTAGTGAAAGTATGAACCCTAGGCCTTGTTTTTAAGCATTGCAATACCGTTTGTGCTCACTTTTATCGTTTGCTACCTTGCTGTTTTTATTTATTCAGGTTATAAAAATATATTTCTACTATCCATACTACACTTGTATCACCATCTCTTTGCCGAACTAGTGCACCTATACAATTTACCATTGTATTGGGTGTGTTGGGGACACAAGAGATTTCTTGTATTTGGTTACAGGGTTGTTTGAGAGAGATCATGTTCATCCTACGCCTCCCACGGATTGATAAACCTTAGGTCATCCACTTGAGGAAAAATTGCTACTGTCCTACAAAACTCTGCGCTTGCAAGCCCAACACGAATCTACAAGAATAAGTTGTGTAGTAGACATCAAGCTCTTTTCTGGCGCCGTTGCCGGGGAGGTAAGTGCTTGAAGGTATATCTTTAGATCTTGTAATTGAATCTTTTAGTTTCTTGTTTTATCACTAGTTTGGTTCATAAAAGAAAACTACAAAAAAATGGAATTGAGGTTGACTCACATACTTCATCTATATAATATCTTTCTTGAAAATGATGGATTGGAAAATTGTGCTCAATTGCTAGAGGAAGAATTTAATAAAATGTTTAATGTGAGTACTTTGAATGATGAGCATGATTGCAATGTTGTTAGTATGCTTTCTATGAATATCCATGATGCTAGTGATTTGCAAAGCCATAAGCTTGGGGATGCTATATTTGATGAAGATGATATTTTTAGTCCCCCAAGTTTTGATGAGAAAATTTATTATGATAATAGCATGCCTCCTATTTATGATGATTATATTGATGAAAGTGGGTTTAGAAGAGTGTCAACTCTAGGTACTAATGATCCCACTATTTTGGAGGGTGTTGAATCTTATGGCAATAATTATGAATGTGGATTTGGAGAGGTCATGACTTTATTTAGTGACGAACCCACTATTTTGGAATAGATTTCAATTGATTATGACAAAAAAGTTGCTATCTATGATGATTATTGTGACGACATGTATGCTATAAAGAATAATAATAACCATGAAACTTGTCATCATGATTTTAATTTTCAATTGGATTATGCCAATCAAGTATCTCATGATAGGTATTTTTTTGAATTTGCTCCCGCTATTATTGATGAGAACTAATTTGCTTATGTGGAGAGTAATAAAATGTCTATGCTTGTAGGTCATGAAAAGAATGCTTTATGTGATAGTTATATTGTTGAATTCATTCATGATGCTACTGAAAATTATTATGAGAGAGGATCATATGCTTGTAGGTGTTGCAATAATATCAAGTTTCCTCTCTATGTGTTGAAAGTTTTGAAGTTATGCTTGTTTTGCCTTCCTATGCTAGTTGATTCTTGCTCCCATAAATTGTTTGCTCACAAAATCCCTATGCATAGGAAGTGGGTTAGGCTTAAATGTGCTTGTCATATGATTCATGATGCTCTCTTTGTGTTTCAATTCTTTACTTTTATGCGAGCATCATTGAAATCATCATGCCTAGCTAAAAAGGCATTAAAGAAAAGCGCTTGTTGGGAGACAACCCAATATTTACCCCTACTGTTTTTGTGTGTTCACATGATTAAGATACTTTAGTAATCATGTTTTATATGTTTTCTTTCAATAATGTGCCAAGTAAAGCCTTTGGGATAGTGTGGATACTTGTTGATTTGATTCTGTGCAAAAACAGAAACTTTTGCGTCCAGTGCTGGAATCTCTATTCTGTACTGGAGCGTGAGAAAATTCTGAAATTTTTACAGAGCATTGAGTTACAAATTTTTTACGTTGTCCCAATTTTTCAGAATTTTTGGAGGTACAGAAGTATGGTTTTTAAATCGCTCACTACATGTTGTTCTGTTTTTGACAGACTCTGTTTTCGGTGCATAGTTTGCTTGTTTTAGTGTTTCCATAGCTTATATTGAGTAATATAAATTGTGTAAATGATAGAATACAGTAGGAATTATGTGAGAACAATTATGAAACTTGTCTTGACAGTACCTAAGTGGATGATTTATTTCTATCATACTAACCTATCTCACAAGATCTGTTAAGTTTTATGTGATTGAAGTTTTCAAGTTTTGGGTGAGATATCAATATGAGGAGAATAAGGAGCAGCAAGACCCTAAGCTTGTGGATGCCCAAGTCACCTCAAGGTAATATTCAAGGAAGACTCAAGCGTCAAAGCTTGGGGATGCCCCGGAAGGCATCCCCTCTTTCGTCTTCAACATTATCGGTAACCTTACTTGGAGCTATATTTTTATTCGTCACATAATATGAGTTTTGCTTGGAGCATCATTTTATTTTGTTGAGATTTGCTTGATTTTATCAATAATCATGTTTTTTATATTTTAGTTCAATAAAAATGCCAATTATAGCCTTTACCATGCTCAGTTTGCAAGTTTATGTGTTACTGTTTGAAAACAGAAAGTTTTCTGTTATGTCCAGAATATTCCTGAATAGTCAGTACATGATAAAAATCTGAAATTTTTACACTGTAAGAATGCATGAGTTCTATGTCACGTGGTAATTTTTCAGAATTTTTGGAATTAGGAAAGTATGAATTCTTATTCTCCCTTTACAGACTGTTCTGTTTTGGCAGATTTCGGTTATAGTTGCATTGTTTGCATACATTGCTTGTTTAATGCTTCTATTTGAGGATAGGAGTATTAAATATGCAGACGCATTTAGTATGCAATGTTAAATTATAATTTTAGTGATTTTATACAGTAGAGAATGACAAGGTTTTGCATTGATTTATACTAACTTATCTCACGAGTTCTTGTTGAGTTTTATGTGGATGAAGTTTTTAAGATTTAGAGAAACCGTGATATGAGAGGAATTAAGGAGACACAAGAGATCAAGCTTGGGGATGCCCAAGGCACCCCAAGATAACATTCCAAGAAGTCTCAAGCAACTAAGCTTGGGGATGCCCCGTTAGGCATCCCACCTTTCTTCATCAACACCTATCGGTTAGCCTAAGTTTTTACTTGTTCACATGATATGTGCTATTCTTGGAGTGTCCTTTTATTTTAATTTTGTTTGATGTTTGAATAAAATACTTAATATCTGAAATCTTTATTTGTATAGAGTCTTCACATAGCTACTTAATTGTTTTACTACTCGTTGATCTTCACTTATATCTTTTTTGGGGTAGTTTGTCATTTACTATTGTGCTTCACTTATATCCTATGAGTAAATTGTTGAATGAATTGAATATCATAAAGTTGAAATTACATGTGCTTCATATGCTTGTCCCATGGGGAGTAGTGACTTCACAAATAAGAAGTATAAGTGGTAAAATTTATTGAAAGTTAGCAAACATAGCATTGGTCACTTGAACAATTCATGAAAGAATGTTGAAGGAAGAGAGATTTCACATATAAATATACTATCTTGGACATCTTCTATGATTGTGAGCCCCCATTAATTATTTTCAAGCTTGATCAAGTAGTTGACGTTGGACAAGGAAGACAACGTAATGAGTTATGTTTGTTTATATTCACACAGAAGTTATATTGCCATGGATCCTCTAACATGTGGTGCTTGCTTAGGATCTTTTGCTAGCCAAAAATTCGTACTAAGTAGAGATACTACTTGTGCATCCAAAAAACCCTTAAACCCAGTTTCTTCCCATGAGTGTCCACCATATCTACCTATGGATTGAATAAGATCCTTAAAGAAAGTTGTCATCGGTGCTAAAAGCAATAAAAATTGCTCCTAAAATATGTATGATCTTTTATTGCAAGGGAAAATAAGCGTTGTACGAACTTGTGATGGTAAAGAAATAAAAGCGACGGACTGCATAATAAAGGTTGCTATCACAAGGGGCAATATAACGTGACGTTCCTTTGCATTAAGGGCTTGACATCCAAAAATAAAAAGCGCATGACAACCTCTGCTTCCCTCTGCGAAGGTCCTATCTTTTACTTTTATGTATTTACTTTTATGCAAGAGTCAATATTATTTCTTCTCATTTCAACCTCAATTATTCTCTAGTTGGCAAGCATCATGTTGTAGGGAAAGATCCAGGCACATATATTCAGTTGAATATAGGTAATCATGAGTTATTATTGTTGACATTATCCCTGAGATAAATAAGTTGGGAGGCGAAACATTAAGCCCCTATCTTCCTATGTGTTTGACTAAAACGGTTTGTTCTAAAAATATGCTTTGAGTGTCAGCAATCATGGAAGACTAAATGATAGTTCAGTATGTGGAATTTGCTAGATCAAAGCTCTTACATAGACCCTTACTGAAAATAAGATGAATTGCAATTGTTTGATGACTGAGAACATAGTTTGTTAGTTTTCAAGAAAGTTTATGGTCTATACTTTAAACATGTGAATAGCTTGGTACTTGATCATGAGAAGTTTTATGAGATGAGCTACTGATTATGATATATATTGATGCTAGAAAAAGTGATTGAAATTATCATTGATCAAACTTATGCACTATGCTAGCATTCACATTTCATTAATTATTTCTTTTATCATTTACCTACTCGAGGACGAGCAGGAATTAAGCTTGGGGATGCTGATACGTCTGCAACGTATATATAATTTATGAAGTATTCATGCCATGTTTATTATAGTTTTGTATGATTTTGGTGCACTTTTATATGACTTTTATATAATTTTTATGGACTAACATATTGACCTAGTGCCCAGTGCCAGTTGTTGTTTTCTGCTTGTTTTTGGTTTTCCAAAAAAGCCATATCAAATGAAGTCCAAATGCAGCGAAACTTTTTGACGATTTTTTCTGGAAGGAAACAGACCCAGGAAGCTTCGGGGGAGCAGCAGAAGACCCACAGGGGCCCCACAAGCCACCTGGGCACGCCCCCCTGGGGCGCGCCCTGGTGCCTCGTGGGCCCCCTGTGGATCCTCTTCGCGTGATTCCAACGCCCAAAATTCCTATAAATAGAGAAACCCCCAGAAATAACCCTAGAACTTTGACTACGCCGCCGCAAGCCTCTCTACCTCCACAATCTCATCTATAGCCCTTTTCCGACACCCTACCGGAGAGGGGAATCAGCACCGGATGCCATCTTCATCATCCCGGAGGTCTCCATTACGAGGAGGGAGTAGTTCACTGATACGTCTCCAACGTATCTATAATTTTTTATTGTTCCATGCTGTTATATTATCAATCTTGGATGTTTTTATATGCATTTACAGCAATTATATATCAGTTTTGGAGACTAACCTATTAACTTAGTGCACAGTGCCAGTTGCTGTTTTCTGCCCTGTTTTTGTTTTACACAAAATTAATACCAAATGAAGTCCAAATGCCACGAAACTTTTTGGAGATTTTTTCTGAACAAGATAAACACTAGAAGCTTCGGGAGAAGACCAAACAGCAGAGGAGGTGGCCACGAGCCACCAGGGCCCACCTCAGCTCCGTTTGACCTAATTCCACCACTATAAATTCAGGAAAAATCAGAAACCCTCAGGGGAGTCCACAAAATACTTTTTCCGCCGCCGCAAGTTTCTGTTCTCGAGAGATCCCATCTGGATGCCTTCTCCGGTACTCCGCCGGAGGGGGAATCGATCACGGAGGCGCTCTACATCAACCTTGCTGCCCTTCCGATAATGCCTGAGTAGTTTACCACAGCCCTTCGGGTCCATAGGCAGTAGCTATATGGCTTATTCTCTCTTTTTGATCTTCAATACAATGTTCTCCTCGATGTTCTTGGAGTTCTATCCGATGTAATCACTTTTTGTGGTGTGTTTGTTGGGATCCGATGAATTGTGAGTTTATGATCAGATTATCCATGAATATTATTTGAGTCTTTTCTTATCTCTTTTATGCATGATTATTATAGCTTCGTATTTCTTCTCCGGTCTATTGATTTGGTTTGGCCAACTAGATTGATTTATCTTGCCATGGGAAGAGGTGCTTTGTAATGGGTTCGATCTTGCGGTGCTCAATCCCAGTGACAGAAAGGGACATGACACGTATGTATCATTGCTATTAAGGGTAAAAAGATGGGGTTTATTCATACATGAGTTTATCTTGTCTACATCATGTCATCGTTCTTAAGTCGTTACTCCGTTCTTTATGGACTTAATACACTAGATGCATGCTGGATAGCGGTCGATGTGTGGAGTAATAGTAGTAGATGCAGGCAGGAGTCGGTCTACTTGTCTCGGACGTGATGCCTATATACATGATCATTGCCTTGGATACTATCATGATTATTTGCTTTTCTATCAATTGCCCAACAGTAATTTGTCTACCCACCGTATGCTATTTTCTTGAGAGAAGCCTCTAGTGAAAACTATGGCCCCCGGGTCTATCTAAATCATATTACTAAAACCCTAAAAATATTGCTACAATTTTCTTTTATTTATTTTTTTTTTTTATTTTTGTTTCAATCTGTCTATCTATCACATACAATTTAATCTTGCAATTGACCGCCGAGGGATTGACAACCCCTCGTTTGCGTTGGGTGCAAGGATTTGTTGTTTGTGCGCAGGTGCTGCTAACGAGGTGTTGCGTGATTCTCCTACTGGTTCGATAACCTTGGTTTCATAACTGAGGGAAATACTTATCTCTACTATGCTGCATCATCCCTTCCTCTTCGGGGAAAATACCAACGCAAGCTACAAGTAGCAGGAAGAATTTCTTGCGCCGTTGCCGGGGAGACATCATCAACATCTATCAAGTACCTTTGCATAAACTCTCATCTCCTTGCATTTATTTTATTTGCCATTTGCCTCTCGTTTTCATCTCCCCCACTTCTAAAACGTTTTTACAAAAATACAAAAATATTTTCCATTTGTCTTTTTCTTGTTTGCTTGCTTGTTATCTTGTTTGCGTAGTCACGATGTCTCAAGAAAATACAAAATTGTGTGATTTTTTCAATACTAATAATAATGATTTTATTAGTACTCCGATTGCTCCTCCCTCTGCTAGTGCGGAGACTTGTGATATTAATGCCGCTTTGCTAAATCTTGTTATGAAAGGACAATTTTCTGGTAGTCCTAATGAAGATGCTGCATCCCATCATAACACTTTCGTAGAATTGTGTGACATACAAAAGAAAAAATATGTGGATAATGATATTGTGAAATTAAAATTATTCCCATTCACATTATGGGATCGTGCAAAAAATTGGTTTTCATCTTTACCACGAAATAGTATCGATTCTTGGTATAGGTGTAAAGATGCTTTTATTACTAAGTATTTTCCTCCCATGAAAATTATTTCTCTTAGAAATCAAATTATGAATTTCAAGCAACTTGATCATGAACATGTTGCCCAATCTTGGGAGAGGATGAAATTAATGATAAGAAATTTCCCTACTCATGGTTTAAATTTATGGATGATCATACAGAATTTTTATGCGGGATTGAATTTTGTTTCTAGAAATCTTTTAGATTCCACCGCGGGTGGTACTTGTATGGAAATTACTTTGGGGGAAGCGACTAAATTTCTTATGGCAAATTATTCATAATGGCATACTGAAAGAACTCCTACTAGTAAAAAAGTGAATTATATTGAAGAAATTAGTACTTTGAGTGATAAAGTTGACGCGCTTATGAAATTGGTTGCTAGTAAAAATACTCATATTGATCCTAATGATGTGCCATTTTCCACTTTGATTGAGCAAAATAATGATCCCGTAGATGTGAATTTTGTCTCGCGAAACAATTTCAATAATAATGCTTATAGAGGTAATTTCAATGCTAGGCCGTTTCCTGGAAATTCCTCTAATAATTATGGCAATCCTTATAGCAATTCCTATAATTATAATAATAGGATGCCCTCTGATCTTGAAAGTAATAGTAAAGAATTTATTAATGCTCAAAAAAATTTCAACACTACGATAGAAGAAAAATTGAGTAAACTTGATGATATGTCTAGGAGCATTGATAGAATTATTCATGATGTGGAAAATCTTAAGAAAAGCTAGAACTAGAAATTTAAATTCCTAGAAAATTATATGATGAATGGGAACCCACCATTAAAGTTAAAATTAAAAATTATGAGTGCAATGCTTTGTGTGATTTGGGTGCTAGCGTTTCCACAATTCGAAAATATTTATGTGATGTGCTAGGTTTCACCAATATAGATGAATGTTCTCTTAATTTGCACTTGGCGGATTCTACTATTAAAAAGCTTTTGGGGAGAATTAATGATGTTCTTATTCTTTCAAATAGGAACTATGTGCCCATTGATTTTATTGTACTTGACATTGAATGCAATTCTTCTTACCCAATAATACTTGGTAGACCGTTCTTACAAACCATAGGTGCCGTTATTGATATGAAAGAAGGAAATATAAAATTTCAGTTTCCACTAAAAAAGGGTATGGAACATTTCCCTAGGAAGAGAATTAAAGCACCATATGAATCCATTATGAGGGCCACTTATGGAATCAACTTGAAAGATGACAATACTTGAAACTATGCATTATGCCTAGCTAGGGGCATAAAACAATAGTGCTTGTTGGGAGGCAACCCAATGAATAAAATAAATTTTTTCTGTTATTGCATGTTTTCACTTTCATGCTACTGTTATGATGGTGTTTTTGTGTTTTTAATTAGTGTTTGTGCCAAGTAAAGCCTTTAGGATGATTTGGAAGATAGTATAATTGATGCTGTTTGGAAAACAGAAAGTTTTGCGTCCAGTGCCAGAATTTTGTTTCTCTACTGGAGCGTCATAAAAATCTGAAAATTTTACACAGTATTGGTATATGAATTGCCCACGTTTTGCTAATTTTTCAGAATTTTTGTAGCTACATAAGTATGGCTCTTAAATAGATTGCTACATACTTTTCTGTTTTTGACAGATTCTGTTTTTGATGCACTACTTGCTTGTTTTGATGAATCTATGGATTGTATCGGGGGGTATAAGCCATGGTGAAGTTAGAGTACAGTAGGTATAATGCAAAAATAAAATATGAATGGGTTTTCAACAGTACTTAAAGTAGTGATTTATTTTGTTATGCTAACGGATCTCACGAAGGTTTTGTTGAGTTTTGTGTGATTGAAGTTTTCAAGTTTTGGGTGAGATCACGATGGATGGAGGAATAAGGAGTAGCAAAAGCCTAAGGTTGGGGATGCCCGAGGCACCCCAAGGTAATATTCAAGGAAGACTCAAGCGTCTAAGCTTGGGGATGCCCCGGAAGGCATCCCCTCTTTCTTCTACCAACCATCGGTAATTTTACTTGGAGCTATATTTTTATTCGTCACATGATATGTGTTTTGCTTGGAGCCTCTTGTATTATATGAGTCTTTGCTTTGATTGCTTTTTAGTTTGTCACAATCATATTTGCTGAACACACCTATCTTGAGAGAGCCACACATTCATCATCATAGAATACTCTATGTGCTTCACTTAAATTTTTTGAGCTAGGCAGTTGCTCTAGTGCTTCACTTAAATCTTTTTGAGCACGGTGGTGGCTATATTTTGAAGAAATAAACTCTCATGCTTCACTTATATTATTTTGAGAGTTGATAAGATTAAAATTTTGAAGAAATAAACTCTCATGCTTCACTTATATTATTTTGAGAGTTGATAAGATTGAAATTTTGAAGAAATGAATTCTCATGCTTCACTTATATTATTTTGATAATTGACAAGATTGAAATTTTGAAGAAATATTTGCACTCTCATGCTTCACTTAAATATTTTTGAGAGTTGATGATAGTAATGGTAATTTGCACAAGATAAGAATTTGGTCCCAAAGTGATGAATATTCAAGAGGGATATAATAAAAACTTTCATATAGATCATTGGATATGATAAGTGTGATTCCTCGCAATAGTTTTGCGATATGGAAATGATAATATGTGGGTCATGTTAGTGAGTAATTGTGATTTAGTAAAAATATTAGTGTTAAGGTTTGTGATTCCCTATGCATGCACATTTAGTCAATAGTTATGCAATGAGATTATATCCTACTTATGGTGCATTATTCGGTGTTAGTTATGATCAATGCATGTTTATGACCGTTTTCATTTTTTGGTTGGTTGCTTCTCAATCTATTTGCTAGCCTTCATTTGTACTAAGCGGAAATACTGCTTGTGCATCCAAAATCCTTAAACCCAAGTTGTGCCAAATGAGTCCACTATATCTACCTATATGCGGTATTTCAATGCCGTTCCAAGTAAATTTGCGTGTGCCAACTCTAATTTTCAAAATAATTTTTCTGTTTTGTGTGCCCGTACCGCTCATGAAGCGGCAGGGGGTGGCCATTATTTTCCATGCTAGGTGTGTTATTCTCACGATGAGTGTTTATTCACTTGTCATTGCATGAGAGGGTGGTTGGTAATAGGGATGCCCAGTCCCACAATGAAATCAAAAATTAATAACAATAAAATTCCTTGGAAAGTGTTGGTATGGAGGGCACCCGTGGATACGGCTAGCCATGGATTGTGAAAGAATGGTGGAAAGGAAATAAACTTTACTTTCTGTTTGGGAACCGCCTATGATGTGTCTAGCATGGAAAATATTGGGAATTCTCGGCCGTTTTCGTTGACAGGAAAAGCATGCCTCTCAAAATATTTTATCTCTTTAATTTCAGCCTTGAGCTCTGGCACATTTGACAAATCTCTGCTTCCCTCTGCGAAGGGTCTATCTATTTACTTTTATGCAATTTTTATTTTTACTTGAGTCTCCATCTTATCTTATAAAGCACCAACTAGAGAGCACTACTGTCATACTTGTGCATTGGATGTAGCTAATATTTGGGTGTGTTTCATGAATGGATCAATGATTGAGCATAATGGGCTAGGGATAACTTTCTTTAGCATTGATATTTTGAAAGACATGGTTGCTTGTTAGCATGCTTGAGTATTTATATCTTCATGTCAAATTATAGACTATTGCTTTGAATCATTCAAGTCCAATGTCCATGCTACAAAAGAAAAGAATATGTGATGAATATGATAGGCAGCATTCCACATCAAAAATTCTGTTTTTATCATTTACCTACTCGAGGACGAGCAGGAATTAAGCTTGGGGATGCTGATACGTCTCCAATGTATCTATAATTTTTGATTGTTCCATGCTGTTATATTATCAATCTTGGATGTTTTTATATGCATTTACAGCAATTATATATCATTTTTGGAGACTAACCTATTAACTTAGTGCCCAGTGCCAGTTGCTGTTTTCTGCCCTATTTTTGTTTTACAGAAAATCAATACCAAACAAAGTCCAAATGCCACGAAACTTTTTGGAGATTTTTTTCTGGACAAGATAAACACTAGAAGCTTCAGGAGAAGACCAGATGCCAGAGGAGGTGGCCACGAGCCACCAGGGCACGCCTGGGGGGGCAGGCGCGCCCTGGTGCCTCGTGGGCCCACCTCAGCTCCGTTTGACCTAATTCCACCACTATAAATTCAGGAAAAATCAGAAACCCTCAGGGGAGTCCATGAAATACTTTTTCCGCCGCCGCAAGTTTCTGTTCTCGAGAGATCCCATCTGGAGGCCTTCTCCGTGTGACGCCCCCGACTTAATAGTGCACTAATCATACACACAAATGCACACGATCAAACCTAAGGACTCACTTGAAGATATCACAACACAACTCTAAACACAAATAAAAGTCATACAAGCTTTATATTACAAGCCAGGGGCCTCGAGGGCTCGAATACATAAGCTCGATGTCTTACAAGCATCAGCGGAAGCATTAGATATCTGAGTACAGACATAAAGTTAAACAGATAGGCCTTAGCAGGCGGGGCAAAATAAAACAATGGATCGAAAGGCGCAGGCCTCCTGCCTGGGTGCCTCCTAACTACTCCTGGTCGTCGGAGGGCTCCTCGTAGTAGTAGTACCTAGGGGGGTAGTAGTACTGGTAGTAGTCGTCGACAGCAGGGGCAGCTGGCTCCGAGGCTCCGTCATCTGGTCTCAGGTATCGAGTATGGGGAAAAAAGGGAAGCAAAGCAACCGTGAGTTCTCATCCAAAGTACTCGCAAGACTTACATCAGAACTAGTCTAGTTATGCAACATTATCAAAGGAAGGCTGTATATGTGGACTTGACTGCAGAAATGCCAGAATAGAGAGGAAGGCCTAGCCTATCGAAGATTAGTACATAAATATAGTAGTAGCAACAAGTAGCATCATCGCCCAGAGATCCTTCCTCGACTCCCTGCGAGAAAGCGATCCCGGAGCTAACATATTCAACCCATTTCTAGTTGTAGAAGATCGGGATAATTTCCGAGCGTCCTGTTACCGTGGACACGGCTATTCGAATAGATATACTTCCCTGCAGGGGTGAACCAACTTACCCAACACGCTCGATTAACTCTGGCCGGACACACTTACTCGGTCCATGCCCGGCCTCGGCTGATCGACACGTCGTAGCCCTACCTAGGCTCAACAGAGAGGCCAGCACGCCGGTCTACATCCTAAGCACTCAGGGGTCTTGGGCCCATCGCCCTTTGCACTCCTGCGCATTGCGAACGCGGCCGGTGAGCAGTCCTAGCCCCCTTAATACAAGCGCAGACTTTACCAGACCAACCCGACGCGCGCCGCTCAACTGCTGACGTCTGAAGAGCTTCGGCTGATACATACGACGTTGAGTACCCATATTATTCCCATGTGCTGGTTAGCGCGAAAAGGCCAGAGGCCTACTCAGATTACATATCCTAACCCATTAGTGCATTTGGAGCGCGCGGAAACGAGCAGAGACTCACGATCCTGTGACCCCGTCGCCCCGTCTCGTGGACTTACGGCAAGGGCTAGGAATGCCCGGCCGTGCCACGTATTCATCTCGCGGGTACCCTCATGGTCAACCCGACTCCACATCACTCGCAAGTACCCCTCGGGGCCGACCCGACTTTATCCAGTAACAGTAGTAAAGTCACAGTATCCGTGTGTCCATAACATCAAGAAGGAATCCAAGGAATCACCCTCGTTGGATTCCCACTCGATGATCCCGCCAAGGTGAACCCGGAAGAATCACCCTCGATGGTATTCACAGTTGCGGAGTTGCACGACAGAGGCTTCATCGGAGGTGATGAAAGAGGAATCACCCTCGGTAACCCACGACCGACTAGCTGTACTACCGAGACGACATCGGGAGTGAGACAAGAGGTATCACCCTCGGCACTCGATGATAACTCTATAGAGTCGAGCAACTTAGGGTTGTGCGGTGATGTGCTGGTCTCAGCCCGTCGATCATATCGAACGGGGCACTGGTACTAAAGCGAGGCAACTATAGCAAGGAAGAGGGGCCACAGATGGTTACATCCAACCTACACTAAGAATTTAGGATTTCAGGTAATGTATCAAAATCAGTTACAAGGACAGGCTATGCAACAGAGTAGGTATACAGAACAGTAACTGCAGCAATTCTAATGCAAGCAAGAGGGAGAAGGAATAGGCGATATAGACATGCGTCAAGGGGGGTTGCTTGCCTGGAAGCTCTACGGCAAAGGAGGGATCATCAGTGGTGTCATCGGTCTCCTGAGCTGCATCGGTCACGGGGGCTATCGAAGAAGAAGAGGGGGAAGAAACAATAAATAAAGGCAGACAAATGCAACACAGATGCATGGGATGGCAGTATGCAGTGTTAGTGATGACCTAATGCAATGCTACATGTCGTAGATGAAGCGGGAAAATATCTGGGATATTTTCCCGGCGTTTAGGCAGAATTCGATATACTGAACCGGCAGGGAAGGTTTCATGTTCAGGTAGTTAGGAGTGATGGTCAAGCATTTTGACCACATATTCGGATTCGTCTCATTTTTCTGATCAACTCTCATGTAGAAAGTTTTTCGATCCGAGCTACGGTTGAATTTCTACGAATTTTCAAAGATTTAAATAATTTTCTGAAATTCATGGAATTATTTTAATTAACTAAATCGTATTATCCAGAATAGTTACGGGTGACGTCATCATGACGTCAGTGGGTCAACCGCAGCTGTTCAGGTCAAACCTGACAGCTGGGCCCCACTGGTCAGTGGCTCAGTACTAATTAGGGGTTAACTTAATCTAATTCGGGTAATTAGCAGGTGGGGCCCTGAGGGTGTTCCGGACTAGGGGTACTCGGGCTGCCGGCCTATCTCTCATGGGCCGGACTGGTGGGCCGCTCTCTACACGTCGATGGAAGGCTGGATTGGGGACGACCCCGTATGAAAGAAGGAAATCTCTGAAGTCTTGGCGTATCCTCCAAGGAATAGATGGCGTAAGCAGCATGTTATCCCTGATGGTAACCGACCATATGTAACCCTAGGGCCCCCCTGGTGTCTATATAAACCAGGAGGTTTAGTCCGTAGGAGGAAGACTCATAATCTAGGGTTTAGCCCATCTGATCTCAAGGTAGATCAACTCTGTAACCTTCATGCAATCACATCAATACACTCAAGCAGGACGTAGGGTTTTACCTCCTCGAGAGGGCCCGAACCTGGGTATATCGCTGTCTCTACGCTCTCTGTTACCATCGACTCCTTGAACCATAGTTCGGACCCCCTACCCGAGATTTGCCGGTTTTGGTACCGACATTGGTGCTTTCATTGAGAGTTCCGCCGTGGGACATCAAGGATCAATGGCTCGCCTAATCATCAGCAACAGCGCTAGCCGCAAGGACACTTTTGTTCCCGGCCAGCTCTTCGCGTTCGGAAGCGTCGTGCTACACGCCGATCCGGCCGGTCACCTTGGCCGGGTCGACAGCTTCACCCCCGATCAGGAGATCAGGTTTGGAAGCTTAGAATTCGTCGCCGACTCCTGGGGAGATCTTACCCTCACGGGGTCCTCAGCTTCGCCTGACGGACCCACGAATCTTGAAGCGCCGGCTTCAAATACGGCCAACCCCGCCGCCAAGACGGCGGCCGCTGCAGATTCAACCTTGAGCCCGGATCTGACCTCCGTGCTCGGTTGTCGAACTCCAGCCTCGGCAGAACGTAACTTCGGGACAAATTCTGACACCCCCGTCACGGCCATACTGCGGGTCGACCCCGCAAATTACCCGAACCTGGAATCAACCGATCTCTCGTCATTAAACGGGATACTAGATCGGATCCAAGCTCTGGGAATCGCCGATGGCCAGTCCTCGGTATACGATCTGATCGGGCTTAAAACCGACGACAGGGAAATTTATACCCCCGCCACTACTCACTTGGTCGCCACTATCGAAGGCCCCTCAGAGGCCTCACCCGTTACCTCTGAACCAAAAACGCATGAGGTGCGGGTTTTCGACCAACAGGCTTCGCCTTCCAGCTCGGCAGCCGAATTCCGCTCCGGAGAGGGTTTAGAGCCGGAGTCCGGCTCAACATGCAGGTCCGGATCCGCTCACCCGCGCCTGGTCAATTATCCAGGTCTCGGCGAACCGGATTCCACCACAATCCAGGACGCGGCCCCCAAAACTCCGGAATCACACTCCGCTGGGATCAAGTTTTTTATCCCGCCCACCCCCCACATTGAGTATTGTCCAGATAACACAGGACGTCCCGACATATGGGACCTGATGTATGTTAAGCAGCAGCCCGGAGAGACAGTCCGGCACTTCTGGGCCAGATTCCTTATCATCAAAACTAAGATGACGGACGGCTGTGACAAGGACATTCTAGAGATCTTCCGGCAAAACTGCAGAGACGAGGGCGTCTTAAACGCCCTCGCCCGCTGCCACATCCAAAATTTCTCTGATTTATCGGATCTGGTGTCCAAATATTGCGCCATGGAGTACGCTTGGCAGGCCCAGCTTGAGCAAAGGGAGTCAACCTGCACAGAGGAACTAAACCGAGCTTGGGCGAAACGCGCGCTCCCTCACCGGACACACCACTATGAGCCGTCCGAGAAAAAGATGAAACCCCTGACGAGGTCCAGAACGGTCCTTGACGGAATACTGGATAAACCATGCCCCATACACTCTACAAATCCAACCCACATCCTTCGAGCTTGCTGGGTGGTCAGGCAAGTCGCCAAGAGCGGCGAGGCCATTCTCGGAGGCCCGCACTCCACTAAAAGTCCAGTTATGCCCCTTGACGACGCCGCCGAAATCTTAACAATCTACGAGACTTACTCTTCGAAGAATCAGAGGAAGAGAGCCCTTCGAGAGCTCGCCCAAATTCACCACGTGGCAGAGACAGACTCCTGGACAGATACACCCATCACTTTTAGTGAACAAGACCAGCCAAGATCCTGTCCTACTCGAGCCGCTGCCGCCCATGTCCTTGACCCCATAGTGGATGGATTCCGACTACAAAAGGTGTTGATGGACGGCGGCAGCGGGCTCAACCTCATCTACGAGGATACCTTGGATAAAATGGAGTCCGACAGATCCCGCATAGAGCAAAGTCACACCACCTTTCGAGGGATTATCCCCGGAAAGGAGTCACGTGCCAGTGGCCGCGTGACTCTTGATGTGGTCTTCGGAACTCCCGAGAACTACCAGTCCGAAGAACTGCTTTTCCACATCGTGCCCTTCCGCAGTGGGTATCATGCCTTACTAGGGCGCGATGCCTTCGCACGATTCCATGTTGTGCCACATTACGGGTACATGAAGCTTAAAATGCCAGGGCCAAACGGTATAATCACGGTAATAAGTGATCCGGACAGAGCCCTGCGAGCCGAGAATAAGACGGCATCGCTCGCCCTCGAAGCGTTGTCCGAAGCCCTCGCGGCCGAAGAATTAACCACGCTCCGCTCAACGGTGGACAAGGACGATGTCATCCTTGATAAAAGGCAAAAATCCATGTCCTTTAAACCAGCAGATGAAATCATTAAATTCCAAGTGCACCCAACGGATCCCAACAAGACGGCGTCCATCGGAGCCCAGTTGGACCCCGCGGTTAATGAAGAATTGCGCCAATTTCTGCGCGCAAACTGGGATATCTTCGCCTGGCACCCTTCAGACATGCCAGGGATCCCGCGTAGATTAGCCGAGCACAGCCTGAACATAATCAAAGGTTTCAAGCCAGTTAAACAGACTCTCCGTCGGTTTTCCGAACCCAAGCGTCAAGCCATGGGTGAGGAACTGGCCAAGTTGCTCGAAGCCGGATTCATCCAGGACATCAAACATCCTGAGTGGTTGGCCAACCTGGTCATGGTGCCGAAGAAGGATAAGTCCTGGCGATTGTGCGTCGACTTCAAGGATTTGAACAAAGCCTTCCCTAAGGATCCTTTCCCCCTGCCCCGCATCGACCAGATCATTGATGCCACCGCCGGGCATGACTCGCTATGTTTCCTTGACGCTTACTCCGGATACCATCAAATCAAAATGAAGGAGTCCGACCAGGCGGCCACCGCATTCATCACTCCCTATGGACCATTCTGCAGGGCCACATACCAGCGCATGATCCAAACGTGTCTGGAGAAACAAATCGGCAAAATAGTAGAAGCTTATGTGGATGATGTGGTTATCAAAACCAAACACGTCAGCTGGTGGACGATCTCCGGCAAACCTTTGACAATCTTCGGACTTTCGATATACGGCTTAATCCGGAAAAGTGTGTCTTCGGAGTGCCGGCCGGCAAGCTGCTCGGCTTCATAGTTTCCCATAGAGGAATAGAGGCCAACCCAGCGAAAATCCGGGCACTGTCCGAGTTGGCTATCCCCACTGAGCTCAAACACGTCCAAAAACTGGCCGGTACTGCTGCAGCCCTAAGCCGCTTCATCTCGCGCCTCGGCGAAAAGGCCCTGCCGCTATATAAATTGCTCAAACGGACGAAGAACTTCGAATGGACTAGTGAAGCGGCGGCGGCACTCGAAGAAATAAAAACTCTACTGGCCAACAACCCGATTTTGACGGCACCCTGCCCGGCCGAGCCAATGCTGCTATATATCTCGACGACGAATTAGGTGGTCAGTGCGGTTCTCGTTGTCGAACGAGAGGCCGAGGGTCACAAGTTCCAGGTACAGAAACCTGTGTACTATGTATCCGAAGTGCTTACCCCGTGTAAAACAAGGTACCCGCATTACCAGAAGATCGCCTACGCAGTTTTCATGGCATCCCGAAAACTCCGCCATTACTTCCAGGAGTGCTCACTTACGGTAGCATCCGAAGTACCATTGAATGACATAATCAACAATCGTGACGCCACAGGGCGCATAGCCAAATGGGCTATAGAACTTCTCCCCTTCGAAATCATCTATCGACCACGCCGAGCTATTAAATCTCACGTTTTGGCTGATTTCATGGCGGAATGGACGGAAGCCGAACTCCCTAGGGAGTACGGCACATACTCACATTGGACGATGTACTTCGATGGCTCCAAAATGCTCGCAGGACTGGGGGCTGGAGTGGTCCTCACATCCCCCACTGGTGACAATATTCGGTACATACTCCAGATCATGTACACCGACTCCAACAACGTAGCCGAATACGAGGCTCTGCTGCACAGACTTCGGATGGCAGTGTCAATGGGCATACAGCGGCTCGAGGTACGGGGGGATTCTAATCTTGCCATCTCTCAAGTTAACGGCGAATTCGACGCAAAAGACCCAAAAATGACAGTATACCGCAACGCCGTCCTGAAGATCTCTGCCCGCTTCGAAGGACTGGAGTTTCACCATATACCTCGTGACAGCAATCAAGCTGCGGATATCCTGGCTCGAATGGGCGCTAAGCGCGACCCCGTCCCCGAGAACACCTTCTTGGAACGACTCTTCAAGCCGTCCGTGGTGTGGCAGGAGAACGCCCAGGGCTCGGACACCACTACCCCAGGAGGGTTTGTCCCTTCGCCTATTGAACCAGATAATGGAATTATCGGGGGCTCGGCCATCGCAATGACAACTTCGGCTCACGAAGTCATGGCGGTAATCGCGCCATGGACCGAGCCTTTCCTCGCCTACCTCCTCCGCCAAGAATTACCGGCTGACCAGACTAAGGCCAGGTGTATCCTTCGACGATCTAAAGCCTATAAAGTCCACGAGGGAGAGCTATATAAGAAAAGTACTACTGCCGTCCTCCAGAGATGTATCTCCGAAGAGGAGGGAAGGCAGCTTCTGGCCGAGATTCACGCTGGCATGGGCGGTCACCACGCGGCAGCTCGGGCCCTGGTCAGCAAGGCTTTCCGAGCAGGGTTCTTTTGGCCCACTGCCCGAAAAGACGCCCAGACATTGGTCCAACATTGCGTTGGATGCCAGCTCTTTGCAAATCAGAGTCATATGCCCCCCACGGCCCTTCGGACGATCCCAATTACTTGGCCTTTCGCGGTCTGGGGGCTGGATATGGTTGGACCACTTAAAGGGGGGACCAAGAAAAAGAAATATCTACTCGTCATGGTAGATAAATTCACTAAATGGATCGAGGCAAAGCCGGTCACTTCAGCCAAGTCTAAACCGGTCATCGACTTTATATCCGACGTCGTACACTGCTATGGTGTTCCCCACGGCATAATAACGGACAACGGATCCAACTTTACCGCCCAGGAAGTCAAAGATTGGTGCGCTAATTTAGGCATTAAGCTCGACTACGCCTCGGTGTATCACCCACAGTCTAATGGACAGGTCGAGAGGGCGAACGGCCTGATCTTGAGCGGCATTAAGCCTCGTTTGGTCCGATCTTTGCAAGACTCCGGCTGCCATTGGGTTGAGGAGCTCGACTCCGTACTGTGGGGCCTACGCACCACTCCTAATCGATCCACGTGCTACACACCATTCTTCATGGTATATGGGGCAGAAGCCGTCCTCCCCTGCGACCTTATTCACGACGCCCCTCGGGTGCGTATGTACGAAGAAAAGGAGGCCGAGCTGGATCGGCAAGATGACCTGGACGCCTTGGAAGGCGAGCGCGACATAGCTCGGGCTCGTTCTGCTTTTTATCAGCAGCAGGCCAGACGTTATGAGAGCAAGGAAGTATGGGCAAAGGCCTACAACGTTGGCGATTTAGTCTTGCGCCTCCCGGAGAAGCAGAAGCATAAGCTGGCGCCCAAATGGGAGGGGCCCTTCATAATCGACCAAGTACTCACGGGCGGGGCGTACCGCCTCCGCGACCCGACGGACGATCGCCTCGAACCAAACCCATGGAATGCAGCTCGGCTGCGACGTTTCTACGGCTAGTCCCGCAAACTTACCTTGTTTGATTTATCCTTTTCGGATCTTCATCTTTCTAGTCAATAGTCTCTCCCGGGTTGTGTTCGGAAATGCCGAATTACGTTAAGTTCTTCTTCGGCAAACATCTTTGAATGCACCACACTTTGTTACCTGGGGGCTTCTTTTACGAAGCTCGTCAAATTTCATTTATGCAATCATCCGTTTTTTACGTGTTTGCAACCTTCCTGTATCGTTCTCAAGCCACTATATGCATCAACTTGACTTAAGATTTGGCCAAGCTGGGTTGCCTCGCTCCTGTGTTTACCCCCTACGTTCCCGATTGTTCGGCTAGGGAGTAAAGGGAGCACCTCTGCGATTGTTACGTCCGGATTTCCCGGGTACGTACCTCAGATGGGTGAAGCCGAAAGCTAGCGTCTTAAGACAACAAGTTGGTCGGCCACGGGGGGAAGTGAAAATAATTGATACCTATCACCAAGTTTCCGGGGTATTTTCCCGAAGTAACCGTCCCCGTCTACATTCGGGTACTCGGTTATTCATCCACGGATAACGTAGTCACCTGACAAAAGGAACCCATAGCGGAACTAATTTCGTCGGAAGATGTTTCTTACGTTAATCAGTAATATAACATAACTCCCCGAGCACGTTTTTGTCTGTTTGCACCAAATGGCCGGATTGCCTGGTTTTCCGAAGTATCTTTCCGATGTTCTCGGATTACATAGTACGAAAACACTCCTTGGCTTCTGGTCGAGGAGGCGGAAGCCGATGGCCGGTTAAGACAACGTTTTTTATGCACGGTTTGGAGACTATCCGATGTAAAGTACATAGGTACATAGAATCGACCGATCAATCTTGATCTAGACCATCTATTATGGTCTCCAGAGCACAATCTGCTTGGGACAGCCGAGCTGCGGGCATAACCTGGTCATATACCAGATGCACGGGCACTTCCTGCCCATCTGGCCCTACCGGCCCAACTCTCGCTAAATGCTCCGGTTCCAGCTTGGTGAATCGGGTCTTGATCATCGCCCACGCTTCCCGTGCTCCTTCACGACAAGATGACATCTTCCATAACTCAAAGCGGCGCCGAGCTCCTTTGAAGCGACTTGCGAGTTCGGCCATCCCTTCCGGAGCCACTTCGCCAGGCCACAATGCTTTGAACATGATCTTCATGGCTCTCCGGGCCCGCTCATGTACAGCGGATAGCTCCTTCAGCAGGTCCCGCCCGAAGGAACCGGCTTCCTCTTCGGGACGCCCGGTCAGCAGAACTACAATAAGACGGGGCGTTGTTCATCTTGCTACCATAAACGTTCAGTTATTGAACGGGCGAGTTAGATTGCACTTACCGAACATGCCTGCTTTTAGTCTTTGGTTCTCCTCTTGGGTTACAGTCAGTTGAGCTTTCAAGCTTTTGATTTCTTGGACCTGTTGTTCGCCTTCCGCCTTAAGCTTATCCCTCTCCTCATGACTTCGGGACAGCACCCGGTAGCCAGCCTCTTGCTGTGACTACGCATATCTTTGGGCTTTCCTGGCCATATCTAGGTCCTTCTGCAGCTGATTTATCGTCTCGGCTGCTATGGAAACATTTTTCATTAGTGGAGGTGTTCCACCCCATTTTCTCTTTAATGAACTTTAAATTCAGGCACTTACCATGTGCCTCTCTGGTGCATGTTTTCACCCCCTCTAGCTCGGTTTTCACAGACTTTGACTCTGTTTGAGCCAGCTTGAGGTCCTCGGACAGCTTTTTGTTCTGCTCCCGAACAGTCTGCACAAATAGCAGGGCAGCATGGATATCAGACCCTTAACTCGGTCGTCCCGCCCAAATTAAGGCTCGGGGGCTACTTGGTTAGGTACTAGTTTTCAAAACTATTACTATACCTGCATATTCGTAGACATGAGCCTCACTGCACCTTCAAGTCCCGTTCGGGCAGCGCCGAGGTATGCATCTACCGAGCTAAGAGCATTGACCTCCTGATTAGACAACGCGGTTTGCCGAAGTGATGCCTTGCGCCACCGATGATTCATCACACTTTCAACTTCGGAATTAGTGACCGAGACGTCTCCCGAGTCCTCGGGATTTTGGTCCTCGGCAGTGGCTCCCGGAGTAACTCCGGTTACAGCTGGCGACCTCGGATTTGAGTCACCCCTTGGCACCTTCTCAACATCCTCGGCCGCGCGCGGTTCCACACATCGTCTATCGAACACCATGGAACAAATTATTGACATATGCGGTGGATGTTGAAGATAGAGGCCATAACAGTACGGTGAATACATTACCTCTTCGGGCAGGGCGCCGATGATGTAGCTCCCGTTGGGGCCACGCGTGGGGTCACCCCATGACTACTTGTCGTCGGAGCCGCTGGTGCCGCTTTTGCGGCTGTTCGGCGCGTCGTGCGACGACCCTTGGGAGTAGGTGTCGGTGTGTTTGGGCCTGCAGCGGCTGAGCGTTTCTTTCGAGAGGAAGCCCGTTGGCCACTTACCATGGAGGAGGGAAGTGCCCCGGGATGATCGGCCAACAGGGCCACCTTGGAGCCATCAAGGCTCTCCTGGTAGAAGACCCCGTCCTTGAAATTAATCGATGTTTTAGGGTCGTCATGAAACCCAGGATCGTCATCGCGAGAGTAATTCTCCGGTTGAGGAGTCGGGCAACTCACCGTTTCGATCCATCGCCTCCAACTCTGTTCGGACAAGATGAATATCCGATTATGAAAAATCTGGGGTAATATCCGAACTATAAAGAGTGGTCGAACTCACCATTTCGATGGGCTCATACATCGAGAAGCCTTTCTTGAGCTGTAGTCGAGCGAACTCTTGCTCTTCCCCCTTGAACAAATTGGCTAGTATGGCGGCTATCGCCGCCTGGTTGGCAGGCCCCTTCTTGGTGTACCGGGCGGCGTCGTCCTCCCCATTGTAGTTCCATAGCGGATGAATTCTCTGTTGGAGAGGCTGGACACACCGAGCAATGGCTATTGCCATCACATCAACCATTGTTAGTCCGTTATGAGCTAACCACCTCACTTGAGCAGCCAGACGAGCTACTTCGGCACTTTCCTCTTGAGAAGGACTCTTCGGGCGCCAGTTGAACCGCTTCGTTGGAGAAGCCAATGAAAATTCCGGTAGACCCCTTCGAACTGGATCGAATAAAGGGACGTCTTCGATATAAAGGCATCCTTCTTCGGAGTCCCAACGGGGTATCCGGTCCCGGTAATGCGCCATACTTCGGCTCCGCCGACCTCGTAGATGACCCCTTCCCGGGTGCGGGGGACTAGGCAGAAGAATTTCCTCCACAACTCAAAGTGCGCCTCGCAGCCCAGGAACATCTCGCATAAAGCGACGAAGCCCGAAATATGGAGGATCGATCCGGGGGTAAGGTGGTGGAGCTGAATCCCGTAGAACTCTAGTAAACCCCTCAAGAAGGGATGAATGGGAAAACCCAGGCCTCGCAGCACGAAGGGCACGAAGAAAACTCTCTCCTCCCCATGAGGGGAAGGGAAATCCTCCGCAAGGGCCTTTTCGTCTGCGGAAGTTAATCCGGGGCGGGTGGATGTGAGATCTGAGGCGGGTAGATACCCCTGCGCCTCAAGCCTACGTAGTCGCATACAAGTTACGGAGCATCCCGCCCAATCACCTTGACGGGGGCCATGAGGGCGTGAGGAAGAGCCTGGGGCGCTTGCCATTGTTTGTTGACTTTGGCTTTGCGAGGATGTGGAGAAGAATGGCAGGGGGTGGGGTGCGTTAACCTCCACGCCCTTGACCTATTAAAGGGACATTTTTGTAAGAACCCATCGGGCCGCTCGCATTCCGTGGGCGCGCAGAAATCGAGGGTCGTCATTTAATTCTCTCTCTGAAAATACCTCGGTAACCGACTTATTGGTGGCCGAATTATTGTTAATCCAAATATAGGTAACGGGAGGAACTCGCCATCCAAGCCGAAGACTTCTGAAGCATGAAGCTGCCGAAGACCGTAGACCTTGGCATTGAAGGCTAGTTCGGGGGCTACTGAGGGTGTCCCGGACTAGGGGGTACTCGGGCTGCCGGCCTATCTCTCATGGGCCGGACTGGTGGGCCGCTCTCTACACGTCGATGGAAAGCTGGATTGGGGATGACCCCGTATGAAAGAAGGAAATCTCTGAAGTATTGGCGTCTCCTCCAAGGAATAGATGGCGTAAGCAGCATGTTATCCCTGATGGTAACCGACCATATGTAACCCTAGGGCCCCCCTGGTGTCTATATAAACCAGGAGGTTTAGTCCGTAGGAGGAAGACTCATAATCTAGGGTTTAGCCCATCTGATCTCGAGGTAGATCAACTCTGTAACCTTCATACAATCACATCAATACACTCAAGCAGGACGTAGGGTTTTACCTCCTCGAGAGGGCCCGAACCTGGGTAAATCGCTGTCTCTACGCTCTCTGTTACCATTGACTCCTTGACCCATAGTTCGGACCCCCTACCCGAGATCTGCCGGTTTTGGTACCGACAGGCCCTACTGTCAGTGGCTAATTAGTAATTAGGTTAATTATAAAAACTAATTAGTTTAATTAATCGCGGGGCCCACACGTCAGTGTCACTGTGCTGACACGTCAGCACAGTTGACTAAGTCAACAGGTCAACTGCGTCCCCTGGGCCCACTGGTCAGTGGCCCAGAGGCGCCCACGTGGCTGCCAGCGAGGCGGCGGCCGGCGACCAAATTCGCTGCGGAGCGCTCGGGCGCTCGCCGGAAATCGGCTACGCGCGGCCGTTTGGCGCGCGGCTTGGCCCAAACGAACGAGCGGCGAGCGGCGCATCTAGTGGTGGTGGCGGCGTCGTCGGAGTCGGCCGGAAACGTTGCCGGCGACGAGGTCTGCGGCGGAGTATTTTGGGCGAGCTCGGATCCGGCGTATGCGGGCACGGCGAGGCGCATGGGCTAGCGCGTCGGGGTCCTACGGCTGCGCAGAGCTCGACTACGAGCTCAAACGGGCTTGACGGCGACTACAACGACGGCGACGAGCTCGGCGGCGGCTACGGGCATGGCCATGGCGAGATCGGCCGTAGCGAGCGTGGCAAGGCGAGAAAGAGGAGGGGAGAGGAGGCAGAGCTCACTGAGAGGCTCACGGTGGCCGGTGCAAAGCTTAGGAGCTGCCGGAGAGGTCGGGGAAGGCCAGAGTTCGCTGGTGCCCGTGAGGAAGGGGGCGGCTCGATCCGCTCGATGCGGAGCTCCCCGGCTCCCGATCCTTGCCGTAGACGAAGTAGCGGATGACGGCGAACCCCGTAGACAACAAGAGGAGGCGCGGTGCAGGCAGTGGCCACGGCGGAGCGGCGAAGCGGCGACGGCGGCGCTCGGGCAGAGGTGAGGGAGAGCGCGCGAGCGAGAGAGAGAGGGGAAGAATGAAGGAGAGTGTCCAGGGAGGAAGGATGGCTTCGGCCTTATCCTCTCTGGGCGCCCGCGGCGTCGCGGTGTCGGCCAGTGGCCGGAGCGAGCCCGCGCTGGCCACGGCGCGGCTGACACGCGAGGGAGAGAGAAGAGAGGAGGGAGAGATGGGCTGGCTGGGCTGGGCCCTGCCACTGTTTTGACTTAAGCCCATTCGCACAATACCATTTTAGCCTTTTTCTATTTCTTTTTTATGTTTCTTTTTACAGAAGACTTAGAAAAATAAATGAGCTGCCATTTTGCATTTTGTAAAATGTGAAAGTAGTCCACAAAATTACAATGCATTATTCTGTTCTGCCACAAAAAGGTTTGGGCAATTTTGTATTCCATTTGAATTTTTCAAAAATGGATATGCCATTAAAGTGGTTGTTTTTGCACTATTTTAATGCTCTAGCCCATTTTAGGAAAATAGGTGATGTTGTTTTCCTGAACATTAAATTGTTTTGGAATTTTCGCAACAACATGACCTATTTTCCAGCAAATTTTGAGCAACTTCAAATTCCACTTTGAATTTGAATTGAATTTCAGAGAGCAATTTGAAATGAGATAATTATCCAACATGATTAGCATTGCAAATCTCAGAGAATTTAACATAATCATGTGGGATCACTGTTGCTCATTAACAGAGGGGTGTTACACTCCGGTACTCCGCGGGAGGGGGAATCGATCACGGAGGGGCTCTACATCAATCTTGCTGCCCTTCCGATGATGCGTGAGTAGTTTACCACAGACCTTTGGGTCCATAGGTAGTAACTAGATGGCTTCTTCTCTCTTTTTGATCTTCAATACAATGTTCTCCTCGATGTCCTTGGAGTTCTATCCGATGTAATCACTTTTTGGGGTGTGTTTGTTGGGATCCGATGAATTGTGAGTTTATGATCAGATTATCCATGAATATTATTTGAGTCTTTTCTGATCTCTTTTATGCATGATTATTATAGCTTCATATTTCTTCTCCGATCTATTGATTTGGTTTGGCCAACTAGATTGATTTATCTTGCCATGGGAAGAGGTGCTTTGTAATGGGTTCGATCTTGCGGTGCTCAATCCCAGTGACAGAAAGGGACATGACACGTATGTATCATTGCTATTAAGGGTAAAAAGATGGGGTTTATTCATACGTGAGTTTATCTTGTCTACATCATGTCATCGTTCTTAAGGCGTTACTCCGTTCTTTATGGACTTAATACACTAGATACATGCTGGATAGCGGTCGATGTGTGGAGTAATAGTAGTAGATGCAGGCAGGAGTCGGTCTACTTGTCTCGGACGTGATTCCTATATACATGATCATTGCCTTGGATATCGTCATGATTATTTGCTTTTCTATCAATTGCCCAACGGTAATTTGTCTACCCACCGTATGCTATTTTCTTGAGAGAAGCCTCTAGTGAAAACTATGGCCCCCGGGTCTATCTAAATCATATTGCTAAAACCCTAAAAATATTGCTGCCATTTTCTTTTATTTATTTTATTTTGTATTTTTGTTTCAATCTATCTATCTATCACATACAATTTAATCTTGCAATTGACCGCCGAGGGATTGACAACCCCTCGTTTGCGTTGGGTGCAAGGATTTGTTGTTTGTGCGCAGGTGCTGCTAACGAGGTGTTGCGTGATTCTCCTACTGGTTCGATAACCTTGGTTTCATAACTGAGGGAAATACTTATCTCTACTGTGCTGCATCATCCCTTCCTCTTTGGGGAAAATACCAACGCAAGCTACAAGTAGCATTCACCCTCGAGGCTAGGGGTATGTACAAGTAGCTATGTGTTTGATCTCTCTCTCTCGTGTTCTTGATTTGGCACGATCTTGATGTACCGCGAGCTTTGTTAATATAGTTGGATCATATGGTGTTTCTCCCTCTCTATCTTGTTGTGATGAATTGAGTTTTTACCTTTGAGGTTTCACTATTATCGGATTGAATATTTTTGTGGATTTGAGAACACTTGATGTATGTCTTGCATATGAATACCCGTGGTGACAATGGGGTATTATATTGATTCACTTGATGTATGTTTTGGAACTCAACTCGCGGATTCCCGAGGTGACATTAGGGTAATCTATGCATAGGGGTTGATGCACGTTTTCGTCCTACTTTCTCCGGTAGAAATCTTGGGGCACTCTTTGAAGTTCTTTGTGTTGGATTGAATATTATGAATCTAAAGTTGTTTGATGCATATCGTATAATCAACTCATGGATACTTGTGGTGACATTGGAGTATCTAGGTGACATTAGGGTTGGTTGATGTGTATCATATGGTGTTATTCTAGTACGAAATCTAGGGGTGTTTGTGATACTTATAGGAATAGCTCAATAGATTGAATGGAAAGGATAACTTTGAGGTGGTTTCGTACCCTACAACAATTTCTATCTTATGTTCTCCGCTAATAGGAACTTTGGAGTGATTCTTTGTCGCACGTTGAGGGATTGTTATATGATTCAATTATGTTAGCATTGTTGAGAGATTGCCCTAGTGAAAGTATGAACCCTAGGCCTTGTTTTTAAGCATTGCAATACCGTTTGTGCTCACTTTTATCGTTTGCTACCTTGCTATTTTTATTTATTCAGATTATAAAAATATATTTCTACTATCCATACTACACTTGTATCACCATCTCTTCGCCGAACTAGTGCACCTATACAATTTACTATTGTATTGGGTGTGTTGGGGACACAAGAGATTTCTTGTATTTGGTTGCAGGGTTGTTTGAGAGAGACCATCTTCATCCTACGCCTCCCACGGATCGATAAACCTTAGGTCATCCACTTGAGGGAAAATTGCTACTGTCCTACAAAACTCTACGCTTGGAGGCCCAACACGAGTCTACAAGAATAAGTTGTGTAGTAGACATCATGCTACAATTGATCCCCTATACTTGTGGGTTATCAAGACCTTTTTCTGGCGCCGTTGGCGGGGAGCAATAGCGTGGGGTTGATATTCTCATGTGTGCTTGTTTGCTTTCTCACTAAGTAGATTTTATTTTCTGTTCTAAATTATTTTATATCTTTAGTTATGGATATGGAACATGAAATACCAAAAAAATTAGTTGTACTTGCTACTCATGGAGATGGGGAACCTCCTAAAACCCTCAATGCTGGTGTGGGCCCCCGGCCCGACCGTGCACTAACCATACACGCAAATGCGCACGATCAAGCCCAGGGACTCACGGGAAGATAACACAACACAACTCTAGACACAAAAATAAAATAATACAAGCTTTATATTACAAGCCAGGGGCCTCGAGGGCTCGAATACATAAGCTCGAGTTACACAAGAGTCAGCGGAAGCATCAGTATCTGAGTACAGACATAATTAGACAAGTTTGCCTTAAGAAGGCTGAGCAAAACAATGACAACTAGATCGAAAAGGCGCAAGCCTCCTGCCTGGGAGCCTCCTATCTACTCCTGGTCGTCGGTCTCCACGTAGTAGTAGGCTCCGTCGGGGTAGAAGTAGTCGTCGACGGGATCAGTTGACTCCGGGGCTCCGTCATCTGATCTCAGAAAACGGGTAGAGGGGAAAAAGGTAGCAAAGCAACCGTGAGTACTCATCCAAAGTACTCGCAAGACTTACATCAGAACTAAGCTAAGTATGCATTGGTATCAAAGGGAAGGGGCTGTATCTATGGACTGGACTGCAGAAATGCCAGAATAGAGAGAAGGCCTAGCCTATCGAAGACTAGCATCTTGCAGCGTCTTGCAGCATTACAAGAGTGCAGACTAGCAGCATAACATAAAGTAATAAGTATGTAGTAGCAAAGCCTAGAGATCCTTCCTCGACTCCCTGCGAGAAAGCAATCCCGGAGCTAACATTTTATTGAGTACACAAGTATCCAGTTTAAGTTGTAGTAGATCGGGATACAACACTGAGCGTCCTGTTACCGTGGACACGGCTATTCGAATAGATAACTTCCCTGCAGGGGTGCACTACTATTACCCAACACTCTCGATTAACTCTGGCCGGACACACTTTTCTCAGTCATGCTCGGCCTCGGCTAATCGACACGATGTAGTCCTACCTAGGCTCCGCAGAGAGGTCTCCGCCGGTCTACATCCTAAGCGCTCAGGGGTCTTGGGCCCATCGCCCTTTGCACTCCGGGTCGTTATGCGACGAGCCGGGACGAGCACCACCTCATCCTGGATGGCACTGGCTCGACAGGCCCACAATGCTGAACTGGACATCTGACAAAGCTTTTGGCTGATACATACGGCGCCGAGAGCCCCATTAAACCATTATCCCGTGTGGTGGTAGTGCGTATAGGCCAGTGGCCAACTCAGATTAAATACCCAAATCCGTTAGTGAATTATTAGGAGCTCGTGGAGACGAGCGAAGATCCACGATCATGTGACCCCATCGCCCCGTCTCGTGGACTTATCCTGGGGCGGTCTGCCTGCCCGGCCATGCCACATAATTATCTCGCGGGTACCCTCACGGTCAACCCGACTTCCCATCTATCACGGGTACCCCTCGGGGTCGACCCGACTTCAAACAGGGGCCTGAGGTAAATTCAAGGTATCCGTGTGTCTGAAACATCAAGGGGAAATCCGAGGAATCACCCTCGATGGATTCCCACTCGATGTATTCGTCAAGGTGAACTCGGAGGAATCACCCTCGATGGGTTCACACTTGAGGGGTTGCAGGACAGAGGCATCATCGGAGGTGGTGAAAGAGGAATCACCCTCGGTAACCCACAACCGACTAGCTATGCTACAGAGATATCATCAGGAGTGAGGTAGGAGGTATCACCCTCGGCACTCGATAGTATCCCTGCAGAGTCGTACAACTAAGGGGGTGTGCGGTGCGGTGTTCGGACTCTGCACATCGATCACATTGATCAAGTCACCGGTGGTAAAGCATGGCAACAAGGACAAGGGTGTGGGGCCATTGATGGATCACTAACCAGCCTATACTAAGCATTTAGGACAAAAGGTAAAGTATCAACAGCAGTTACAAAAACAGGCTATGCATCAGAATAGGAGCAATCAAATACGGTAGCAAATTCAAATGCAAGCACGGGGAAGAAGGAATAGGTGATATAGGAATGATCAAGGGGGTTTGCTTGCCTGGAAGCTCTGCTGAAAAGGAAGAAGGGTCGTCGATGACGTAGTCGTACTCAGGAGCAGCGTCGGTCTCGGGTCTACCGGAGAGAAGAGGGGGAAGAAACAATAAACATAACGCACACAAATGCAATGACAGAGCATGACAAGGCAAAAAAGTTGTGCTAGGGGTGACCTAACGCAGTGCAACACGTTAGAGACGGAGCGGTAAAATATCTGGGGACACTTTCCCGGCTTTAGGCCATTATCGGACAGACGATCCGGAGGGGAAGGTTCCATGTTTGCAGTGTTAGAGGCATGTGATAGGTATGTGAATGGCATATTCAGATTCGTCTCATTTTTCTGAACATTTTTCATATATAAATTATTTTCATCGGAGTTACGGATTATTTTATATGATTTTTCAAAGTTTTAATCATTTTCTGGATTTTCTGGAATTAATTTTAATTCGAAATTAAATAGCAAAATGCTAAATGCACCTAGCACAGTGTACACAGAAGTGTACACAGTGGCTGACAGGTGGGGCCAGTTGACTAAGTCAACTACCCAGTCAGCACCCAGTCAGCAGAGGCTGACATGTGGGTCCAGTCAACTACTGACTCAACAGTTGACTGGTCCACGGTTGACCAGTCAACTCGTCCGGTGGGACACGCATGTCAGCGACCCATTTTTTTAATAGTGTTTTATTTATTTTTTACCGACCGGGTTAACTACGCAGCGGGCCCCATTGTCAGTGTCACGGGAGGTAGTTAACAGCGTCATTAGCGGCTAATGATGGCGCCACGTCAGCATCATCACCGGAGTTAACTCCGGCGGTAATCAGAGCGCGGCGGAGCTCACCGTCCGGCCGGCTCCGGCGTCAGGAGCTTGCGTGGGTGATGTCATTCGAACAAGCGCTCCCGGGAGAGTCGAACGGTGGCCGTGGGGGTGCCGGAGGTGGGCTGTGGCGGCGGCGTCAGCGAGCGGGGCGGCGGCCGGTGTTCGGGAGCGCGCGGACGTGCGGCTACGGCTCGTCTCCGAGCGTATTGAGCGGCTAGTTGGACTACTGGGAGCTCCCAGAGCACGACGGGCAGCAGGAGAGGGCTCGGGCAGCTCGGCATCGAGCCGTTCTTCGGTCATGGCGGACGGCAGAGCCGGCGGTTGTGGCCAGCTAGCTAGAGGAGGAGCCGGAGCTCAGGAGGGGAGGCAGGAGCGGCGGTGCTCACCAGAGGAGCTCAAGGCGGCTCGTCGATAGGTTAGTAGCAGCAGGCCGTGGCTGGGTTCGACGGTGGTCGCCGGAGATCAAAGAAGACAGAGGTGGTCGATTCGGTCGATGCTGACACGCCAAGCTCGAACAGCTAGCGGGGGTCGACGCGTAGGCGGCGTGCGGAGCTCCAGGATAGCCTCATGGGGCACGGGGGTGACGGTGGCCGCGCGCTTCAGCGAGGGCCCGCCACGGCAGCATTCGGACGAGGCTGGGAGAGCACGAGAGAGACGACGGGGGAGGGAGAGAGGGAGCTAGGGGGAAGGGGCGCGGGTTAGTAGGCGTCCGCGGCGCTGTAGCAGTGCGCTGTCGAGCACGCGCGAGGGGGGCCGGCTTCGGGTGCGCGCGCGCAGGCGACAGCGAGGAGAGAGAGGCGGGAGGAGGGAGAAAACGGCTAGGCGGGCTGGGCCGCGCACTATTTGACTTAGGCCCGTTGGCACAGTAAGCTCTTCTCCTTTTTCTTTTTCTTTTCTGCCTTTTCTTTTTTTTCTTTCTGTTTTGCAAATTGTTAGGCCACAAAAAGACTTTGTAAAATATGGAATTGTGCCACATAAATACTTTGCAATATTTAGGATTGTCATAAAAAGGTTTGGAGGCAAAATGATTTCATTTGAATTTTGTATAAATGAAAATGTATTAATGGGGCTGTTTTGGGTACTGACTTTGGATGTGAGGGTCAACCTGGGAATTCAAATAATGTTGGTTTTATTTTTATAATAGCTTTGGGAATTTTTGCAATATTATGAACTATTTTGTTTAATTATTTGAAGAAGTAATAATTTGACTTGCATTTGAATTTTGAATTTGAACTTGAAGTTGGATTATTTTCTAAATGCAATTTATTTAGGATGATCATGATGACATGGCTAATTAATTAGCTTAATGACAGGGTTGAGATCTGGGGATGTTACAGCTGGTTATGTGGAAAACATTAATTACTACTTTGATAATCCTGATAAATCTCCATTCAACTTGATAATGGGATATACTTTGGATCAACAGGAATACTTTAGGGATTATCGCTTGTCTCAAAAAGGGAAACTCTTATGGGATCAAATTGATTATTTGCATTGGTATGCTCAGAATTCATGCTTAAGATATGATTATACTTGTTGCTCTAAGATGAAGGCTCCACACCTTCCCTTTTCATGTAAATTTAATGATAATGAAACCTTGGCTTCTTATGCTAATGGTGTATATGATTACTATGATGTGGAACAAATAGAAGAATTTGTTGCTTTTAAGGGTGCTTATGAAATTGAATCTTTGTTTGAAAAGTATGAAAACTATGATGATGATGTTTACAGATCTGAAAATTATTCAATACTAAAATATTGCTATGAGAATTATGAATACAATGCCTATATTGATGAATTTATTGAGAAAGTCTCCGCTGCCCAAGAAGAGACTAATATTTTGCAGGAACCTATGGAAGAAGAAATTGCTGAAACTGTGAGCTCATTAGATGAAAAAGATGACGAGGAGAGTGAAGAACAAAGGGAGGAAGAGCGGATTAGCTACCCGTGCCCACCTTCTAATGAGAGTAACTCTTCAACTCATACATTGTTTAATTTCCCTTCATGCTTACTGAGGGATGAATGCTATGATGATTGCTATGATCCCTTGGATTCGTTTGAAATATCCCTTTTTGATGAAATTGATGCTTGCTATGCTTGTGGCCATGATGCCAATTTGAATGATGCTTATGGAGATGAACTTGCTATAGTTCCTTATGTTAAACATGAAATTGTTGCTATTGCACCTACACATGATAGTCCTATTATCTTTTTGAATTCTCCCAACTACACTATATCGGAGAAGTTTGCGCTTATTAAGGATTACATTGATGGGTTGCGTTTTACTACTACACATGATGATTTTGATGAATATAATATGCATGTGCTTGCTGCTCCTAATTGCAATTATTATGAGAGAGGAACTACATCTCCGCCTCTCTATGTTTCCAATACGATAAAATTGCAAGAAACTGTTTATGCTATGTATCGGCCTTTATTATGTGTGCATGAATTGTTCTTTTATGACATGCCGATGCATAGGAAGAGAGTTAGACTTCGGCATTGCATGATATATGCTGCTTTGTGCTCACTACTAAATTTTAAATCATTGTTTATTAAAATTGGCTTTGATATACCTTGGGATCCGGGTGGATCGATTACTTGAGCACTTTATGCCTAGTTTAATGGCTTTAAAGAAAGCGTTGCCTGGGAGACAACCCGGAAGTTTTAGAGAGTCATTTTATTCTGTTGTGTGCTTTTAAAAGGTTTAAAAACAAAAAAATATAGAGGGTAACCTAAAAACTTTTTCAAAAAGGGAAGCGATTGGAAGGTTATGCATTGGAGAAGTGAGGGTCGAACTTGAACACTTGTGTTCATGCTCATGGAAACAATGTAGAATTTTTCATGGAAGTTTCTCACAAAAATAATTATCCCCTTGTACAAATCCATTGTATTATAAAAATAATGTGCCAAGATTTACCTTTAGGATGTTTAAATTGCTTGTTTGGTGTGTGCTGTGAAAAAACAGAAACTTTTGCTGTAGTGTTTCAATTTCTATAATTTACTGGAACATGCAAAAATTCTAAAAAAATTACACAGTACTGCTATGCAAATTTTTTACCACTTTCTAATTTTTCAGAATTTTTTAAGTTACAGAAGTATATGTTTCATTTGTATCTTTACAGACTGTCCTGTTTTCACAGATTGTTGTTATAGTTTCTTTATTTGCGTATGTTTGAAATCTTGTTGAGCCCCATTGACTTGGGAGCCATAGAATTGTGATTGCATACAGTGGGTAATGTTTGATTATAATTATACAATAATGTTACAGCAGGACATGATGGGATTTGATGTTATATGTACTAACCCCTCTAATAAAAAGTTCGGTTAAGCTTTGTGTGGATGAAGTGTTCGAAGAACGAGGAGGTATCGATATGAGGAGAATAAGGAGAGGCAAGAGCTCAAGCTTGGGGATGCCCAAGGCACCCCAAGTAAATATTCAAGGAGACTCAAGCATCTAAGCTTGGGGATGCCCCAGAAGGCATCCCATCTTTCTTCGACAATTATCGGTATGTTTCGGTTTTTGTTTCGTTCACATGTTATGTGTAAATTCTTGGAGCGTCATGTGCTTTTTCTTTTTCTTCTAATAATGCACCATGCTGGTATGAGATAGTCCTTGGTTGATTTATAGAATGCTTCATGCACTTCACTTATATCTTTTGAGAATGGCATTATAGAATGCTTCATGTGCTTCACTTATATCATTTGAAGTTTGGATGCCTGTTTCTCTACATATAGAAAACCGTTATTTGTAGAATGCTATTTGCTTCACTTATATTTATTAGAGCATGGGCAAGTCTTTTGTAGAAAGAATTAAACTCTCATGCTTCACTTATGTAGGATCGAAAGTATGTCTAGAGGGGGGTGATTAGACTACTTGACCAAATAAAGCCTAACATTTTCCCAATTTTAGTTGTAGGCAGATTTTAGCAACAATACAAGTCAAGCATCACCCTACACATGCAATTCTAAGAGTATAGCAGCGGAAAGTAAGCAATTGCATATGTATGTAAAGGAGGGGATCGGAGATTTCAAACGCAATGAAGACACGGTGGTTTTTGGCGTGGTTCCGATAGGTGCTGCTATCGTACGTCCACGTTGATGGAGACTTCAACCCACGAAGGGTACCGGTTGCGCGAGTCCACGAAGGGCTCCACCCACGAAGGGTCCACGAAGAAGCAACCTTGTCTATTCCACCATGGCTTACGTCCACGAAGGACTAGCCTCACTCGGGGTAGATCTTCATGAAGTAGGCGATCTCCTTGCCCTTACAAACTCCTTGGTTCAACTCCACATCATGTTGGAGGCTCCCAAGTGACACCTAACCAATCTAGGAGACACCACTCTCCAAAAGGTAATAGACGGTGTGTTGTTGATGAACTCCTTGCTCTTGTGCTTCAAATGATAGTCTTCCCAGCACTCAAACAACTCCTCACAGATTTGGCTATGGTGGAAAAAGGATTTGAGTGGAAAGCAACTTGGGAAAGGCTAGAGATCAAGGTTCAAATGGTAGAAATGGAATATCTTGATCTCAACACATGAGTAGGTGGTTCTCTCTCAGAAAATGTATGGTGGAAGTGTAGGCATGTTCTGATGGCTCTCCTTACTGAGAAGGGAGTGGTGGAGGGGTATATATAGCCTCCACACAAAATCCAACCGTTACACACTTTTGACTCAACTCGGTGTCACCGAAACAATAATCTCGGTAGCACCGAACTGTGTAAAAGATATGAACTTTAGGAATCTCGGTGGGACCGATAGGAACAACTCGGATGGACCGAAGTGCAATGGCTAGGGCAATCCTCATCTCGGTGGCACCGATTGCATCAACTCGGTAGGACCGAAGTGAAGCAATAAGGCAACAGAGACTTGGCAAGCCATCTCGGTGAGACCGATTTGCAAAACTCGGTGAGACCGAAGTAAGTGCAAACGATTACAGAGAGTTGGCAAGGCCATCTCGATGGGACCGAGATCCATTTCGGTGGATCCGATTTGTTAGGGTTTTGGCAGTGGCTAAGTCTTGGATGAACTCGGTGGGACCGGATAGAGAATTTCGGTGGGGCCGAGTTGGAATGTAGGTTTTGGACATATTTGGGTAGAGAGAGTGGTTGAGGGTTTAGGAGTACTGTCACTAAGGACTTTGAGCAAAAAGACCATTAAGCAACACCTCATCCCCTTTTAACAGTATTGGCTTTCCTATGGACTCAATGTGATCTTGGATCACTAAACCAAAAATGTAGAGTCTTGATCTTTTGCCAATCCTTGTCCTTAGCATTTTGAGGGGTCCACATCTCTAGTCCATGCCATGCCAATCATTGAACATCATAAAATCTTTAACTTGAATGGACATTGGTTCAATGAGATATATGTTGTTATGAATTACCAAAACCACCAAGGGAGCAAATGTGCTTTCAATCTCCCCCTTTTTGGTAATTGATGAAAACATATAGATCAAAGCTTCGACAAATGATTAAATGAATGAAATACATCGTCACTTTGAGAAGTATGTGATAAGCAAGAGCTGCCCCTAAATTTGTGCATTATTAAAAATTTGCGTTTGAATGCAAATGCACAATCGATTAGGCTCATGGGTCACTCTTCCATGTCACATACATCTTGGTGGAGCGCGCAAAATGATATGATTGAAATAGAAAGCACGCATCACCAACATAAGTAAGTGATCATACAAGATAATGATAAGGATAAGCATTGATCATCACAATAAGCATAGTATGACCAATCACAAGCATAAACGACAGAATATCTCACAGACACTGTAGCAAGCACACACATAACAAAGTACCAACAAGCAAATAAGTAGCAAAAGAACTCTCGAGAGAAAAACCAACGACCAAAACACTCTCTCTCGAAGCCTATGATCTATACAAATTCTCCCCCTTTGGCAACAAGTACCAAAAAGATCGAATAAGTATAGGACTAGTCGGCACTCTAAACATGGTCCTCCGAAGCTCCTGAAGGCGATCTCCTGCTGGCATCATGTTCTCTGCAACTGGGTGTGCATTGCCATGGTCTGGAATCTTAGGCTTCAACTTTCTGAGCACTAGAGGCTCTTCATCAACATTTGCCTCAGGCACTGGGGCCTTGTTTTTCTCAGCAGCTGAAATGTTCCTGGTAGACCTCTTGGGTGCTGACACCTTTGGCTTGGACTTGGGGGCAGCAGTCTTGATTGCATCAGCCATAAGTTTTTGAGCTTTTGCAGGGGGTGCAGTGGCTGCTGGCTCCTCCTCCTCTTCTTCCTCATCAATCATCATGGATGGTCTGCCAATCACACGGGCAGTAGTTTTCCTTACTCGCTTCTTCTTGCCACTTGCAGCTGGTTCAGAGTCACTAGGCTCTTCAAGAGTGAATTGCATAGTCTGCTTTGGCACTTTCCTCACAACAGTCCTCTCTTTGGCAGTTGATGGTTTGGTGTTGTACTCCTTAGCAAGCACTATCCTCTTTTTCTTGGTTGCTGCTTCGCTAGCAACAAAATCTTCATCCTCACTGTCTAAGGTTTTCTTCTTCCTTGTTCTGGTTGCAGCTTTAGGAAGATCTGGAGAGTTCCTCTCTCCCTCATAGAAACTCTCTGCAGGGCTTGACCCTTCACCCATTTCTGCCTACTGTTCAGATCTGTTCTGACTGTCACTATTGTCTGACATCTTGTTGAGCTGACCCTGTGAATAGATAGGTATGGGCAGAGTAGATGAGTCATCACAAAAAGCAGAGATTTTTCATAAAATTTGAGTTCAACTCTTAGTTTCAAGTTTTCACAGGATGCATTTTGGATGGACCGAGTTGATCATCTCGGTGATACCGAAGCACACTACTGAAACCTTACACACCACTTCGGTCAGACCGAGATGGGTTTCGGTGACTCCGAGTTGCTAGGGTTTCACTGAGATTTACTTTCGGTCTCACCGATTCGCACAACTCGGTGGCACCGAGATGTACTAGTGCTATGGCCAGAGGCCAAATCGTTGGAACCAAAAATTTCGAATCGGTCGGTCCAAGATGCATTCGGCGGAAACTTAAACCTAAAATTTTTACTCGCATCTAATCAACGGAGTTTGTAGTGTAACAGGAGTTCTCAATCCGTGGCATGAATTTAGGAAGTCCAATCGTGCATTGAATCGGAAAAGGGAGCACGAGAGGGATCGAATCTCACCCTAACTTGGTGGAGATACTCTATGGCGACAACGGCGGGGCAGATTGCCGTTGACGGTGGCGGAATCCGACGGCGAGGGCACGCTGGAGACGATGGCGAAGTCCGAAGACGAAGGGCGACGGCAGCAACGGGGAGCGGGAACGAGTGGGGTCGAGAAATTTCAACCGTTCGGTCCGCGCGATATATATACCCGTACGCTATCGGTGGCGCCGAGTTGGACAACTCGGTGGCACCGATATGTGTAACTGCACGCATGTAAGCACATCGGTGGCTCCGAAATGGTTCAACTCGGTTGCACCGAGATGGAAAACCTAGATCAATCTAAGTGATTTCGGTTGGACCGAGTTTGAGTGAATTGGTTCGGACGAAATCAGATAGAAGGTTTTGGAGGTTCAGCCCTTTCAGATCGGTGGCTCCGAGTGCTCCTCACCCGGAGGGTCCGAAAATGACATGTTCAATTTTTGTGATGCAGCAAGAATAGAATTTGAGACAAGAAAGCATAGATAGCTAGAGAAGGTACTTAGGCATTCTTGTACATCCACTTGGCCAGAAAAACCAGGACAATCAAAACAACAAATGGATGTCCTCGAATGATGAAAACATGCAAACCAACATGCTCACACAATAAGATAGCAAATGAAATATGTGTCAACCATGCACAACCAATTCTAGCATCTATCAAGCAATGGCGATGACTAGGTCATCTATATATGCGTATATTGACTTAGGAGCCAAATGAGAACATTTGATCATAGGTCATACTCATCGTTTAAGCACAAGTGGGGTTGCCACTTTTACATAAAGCATTGATGTGTTCACACCATTAGAGTTGCTTTAGCTCAATTGTTTAGAGCAAAGCTCCCCCTAGATGTGATATTCCCCCTAAGAGGGATGAACTAACCTTGGGTTTTGTCGATGATGACTTCATGTAGATGTTGAAGATGTGGATGCTCAATGTTGATGTAGACCATCAAGAGTTGGAAGCAATCCTTTGGAGTTTTGTGCTTTCAATACCTACATGGGTTAGTCCCACACAAGGAACATACAAGGATATCCATGGACATAGAGTGAAATACACATATGATGATGTCCATGAATGCATTAATTACCTTGTCCCTTGCCTTACCAACAAGAGGATTTGTGACTCCATGAACTAGTGCAAAATGTGGAAGTTGGTTGCACAAGTTCTTGCCATAAAGAATTTGAGTGAAGTTTGTTGGCGGAGTCACACTCAAGAACTCTCTAGTTCTTCTTCTTTTGGACCCACATCAACTTGATGGGAATCCTTGGAGTTGTAGTAGTACTTGATGAAATAGAACTAGATGAAGTCTTGGGAACCCACTTAACCATGGCTTGAGGAGCTTCTTCAAATGAATCAATCTCTTCTTGAAGCTTGTCCTTGCCTTTTAGCTTGTGGTCTTGTGGTGGAAGATCTTCTTGAGCTTGTGTTCCCTTGAAGGAAGTAGGATCATACTTCTCTTGTTGAGGAACAAACTTCGTCTTGGAGTATTGATCTTCTTCCCACTCAACTCCATTGGCATTGAACTTTCGTTCAAAACCAACACCTTGGTTCTTCCGGTGCCTTCCTTGCTTGCGTACAATTTCCTCAAATTGCTTACTCCCGGCAAGACTCTTGTAGACACCTTTCTCAATAATTCCTTTCAATAGCACATTTTCTTGCTCAAGTGTAACTTGGCTAAGAGAATCATTAGTGGAATCAATAGAACTACTAGAAGAAACAACATTGGATTTATCATTGTTATTGTTACTACTAGAGGTAGAACCATTTTTACCCTTGTTGCTAGTTTGCTTAGATTTAACTTGTGGCATAAAGGTAGACAAGAGTAAACGCTTGGCAAGATATGAAGAACTCTTCTTTCGAAGATCGTCATTGATAGCTTTAAGAAACTCATGCTCTTGCTCTAAATTTAGCTTCTCGAAGCGTAGCTTCTCATGAGTTCTTAGAAGCTCTCTATGATCCTCTTGAGTTGTTTCATGAGCTAACTTAACAGCATTTAGTTCTTTAGTTAGACGCTCAATCTTCTTCATAGCATTGTCACTCGTTTCCTCTTGACTATCATGATTACTAGGATTTTCATTATAGCTCACATCACTATCCTTATCAACAAGTAAATCATCATCACCAAGCAAATCATCTTCATCACTATTGAAATCAAGATACTCGGGGTGTGATACCTTGGGGCCTTTTGCCATGAAGCATCTTCCAATTCCTTCATTTGGTGAGTCAAATAGATCATAGGAGTTGGATGACACATGCGCAAGTCCGGCAACACCTTCATCTTGACTATAGTCGGAGTTGGAGTGATAACTTCTCTCGGAGTGGTTGTCGGAGTCGGAGCCGGAAACCCATTCACCAACATGAGCTTGATGTCTTCTTCTTGTGTAGCTCTTGGATGACTTGTCCTTCCTCTCTGAATCCTTGTTTCTTCGAGAGTGTCTTCATTCATAACGACCATCTCTACTCCTTCTCTCCTTATGAGGTGATTCATCTCTTCTATGTCTTCCTCTTGGTGATTCGTCTCTTTTCTTGTAGGGAGCCGTACACTCATTGGAATAGTGTCCAGGCTTTCCACAATTGTAGCAATTACGGTCACGACTTGATGATCTTCTCTCATAGTGTCTTCAGCTAGAACTTCTTTCTTTCCATTTGTTCTTGTAGAACTTGTTGAACCTTTTCACCATTAGGCTAATCTCTTCATTGGATACTAGCTTGTCACTTGGAGTTGTTGGAGCATCGGTTGAGGCTTTGTAAGAACCACTTGATTTGTTGTGCAGCTCCTCTTTGTCCTTGAGTGACATTTCATGAGAAACAATCCTTCCAATGACTTCCGTGGGCTTGAGATCTTTGTAATTTGGCATCATTTGGATCAATGTGCAAACGGTATCATATTTTCCATCCAAAGATCTAAGTATCTTCTTGATGATGAATCTGTCGGTCATCTCTTCACTTCCTAAGACGGCAATCTCATTTGTGATGAGAGCAAGCCTAGAGTACATCTCAGCGACTCCTTCACCATCCTTCATCTTGAACTTGTCAAGTTGACTTTGAAGCACATCCAACTTAGATTCCTTGACGGACTCGGTACCCTCATGCATATCAACCAAAGTATCCCAAATTTCCTTTGCATTCTCGAGGCGGCTGATTTTGTTGAATTCTTCGGGACATAAACCGTTGAATAGAATGTCACAAGCTTGAGCATTGTATTGCAACATCTTACATTCTTCCGGGTTTGCTTCATGATCCGGTTCCTTGCCATCCTCAAAGAAGTCACCTTGCAAGCCAACACGAACAACAGCCCAAACGGCAGGGTTATGACCAAGAATATGCATTTTCATCTTATGTTTCCAACTAGCAAAGTTTGTACCATCAAAATATGGACCTCTACGGTGATAGTTACCCTCACTAGACGCCATACTCTCCTAGGTTGTGAAACCAAGGCTATGATCACCAAAGCAATGGAAATCAAGGCTTACGGAGACCAAAGCTCTGATACCACTTGTAGGATCGAAAGTATGTCTAGAGGGGGGGTGATTAGACTACTTGACCAAATAAAACCTAACCTTTTCCCAATTTTAGTTGTAGGTAGATTTTAGCAACAATACAAGTCAAGCATCACCCTACACATGCAATTCTAAGATTATAGCAGCGGAAAGTAAGCAATTGCATATGTATGTAAAGGAGGGGATCGGAGATTTCAAACGCAATGAAGACACGGTGGTTTTTGGCGTGGTTCCGATAGGTGGTGCTATCGTACGTCCACGTTGATGGAGACTTCAACCCACGAAGGGTAACGGCTGCGCGAGTCCACGTAGGGCTCCACCCACGAAGGGTCCACGAAGAAGCAACCTTGTCTATTCCACCATGGCTTATGTCCACGAAGGACTAGCCTCACTTGGGGTAGATCTTCACGAAGTAGGCGATCTCCTTGCCCTTACAAACTCCTTGGTTCAACTCCACATCATGTTGGAGGCTCCCAAGTGACACCTAACCAATCTAGGAGACACCACTCTCCAAAAGGTAATAGACGGTGTGTTGTTGATGAACTCCTTGCTCTTGTGCTTCAAATGATAGTCTTCCCAGCACTCAAACAACTCCTCACAGATTTGGCTATGGTGGAATAAGGATTTGAGTGGAAAGCAACTTGGGAAAGGCTAGAGATCAAGGTTCAAATGGTAGGAATGGAATATCTTGATCTCAACACATGAGTAGGTGGTTCTCTCTCAGAAAATGTATGGTGGAAGTGTAGGCACGTTCTGATGGCTCTCCTTACTGAGAAGGGAGTGGTGGAGGGGTATATATAGCCTCCACACAAAATCCAACCGTTACACACTTTTGACTCAACTCGGTGGCACCGAAACAATAATCTCGGTAGCACCGAACTGTGTAAAAGATATGAACTTTAGGAATCTCGGTGGGACCGATAGGAACAACTCGGATGGACCGAAGTGCAATGGCTAGGGCAATCCTCATCTCGGTGGCACCGATTGCATCAACTCGGTAGGACCGAAGTGAAGCAATAAGGCAACAGAGACTTGGCAAGCCATCTCGGTGAGACCGATTTGCAAAACTCGGTGAGACCGAAGTAGGTGCAAACAATTACAGAGAGTTGGCAAGGCCATCTCGGTGGGACCGAGATCCATTTTGGTGGATAGGATTTGTTAGGGTTTTGGCAGTGGCTAAGTCTTGGATGAACTCGGTGGGGCTGGATAGAGAATTTCGGTGGGGCCGAGTTGGAATGTAGGTTTTGAACATATTTGGGTAGAGAGAGTGGTTGAGGGTTTAGGAGTACTGTCACTAAGCACTTTGAGCAAAAAGACCATTAAGCAACACCTCATCCCCTTTTAATAGTATTGGCTTTCCTATGGACTCAATGTGATCTTGGATCACTAAACCAAAAATGTAGAGTCTTGATCTTTTACCAATCCTGTCCTTAGCATTTTGAGGGGTCCACATATCTAGTCCATGCCATGCCAATCATTGAACATCCTGAAATCTTTAACTTGAATGGACATTAGTTCAATGAGATATATGTTGTTATGAATTACGAAAACCACCAAGGGAGCAAATGTGCTTTCAACTTATATCTATTTAGAGAGTCAACAGGAATTGGTCATTCACATGGATAGTCATAAAATCCTACATAAAACTTGTAGATCACTGAATATGATAAGTTTGATTCCTTGCAATAGTTTTGCGATATTAAGATGGTAATATGTGGGAGGTACTAATGAATGATTGTGGTTTAGTAAGAATATTGGTGTTAAGGTTTGTGATTCCCGAAGCATGCACGTATGGTCTGTCGTTATGCTAAGAAGTTGGAGCATGATTTATTCTTGATTGTCTTCCTTTGCGTGGCGGTCGGGGGCACGCGATGGTTAACTCCTACCAACCTCCCCCCTAGGGGCATGCGTAGTAGTACTTTGCTTCGAGGGCTAATAAACTTTCGCAATAAGTATGTGAGTTCTTTATGACTAATGTGAGTCCATGGATTATACGCACTCTCACCTTTCCGCAAATTTGCTAGCCTCTTCGGTACCGTGCATTGCCCTTTCTCACCTCGAGAGTTGGTGCAAACTTCGCCGGTGCATCCAAACCCTGTGATATGATACGCTCTATCACACATAAGCCTCCTTATATCTTCCTCAAAACAGCCACCATATCTACCTATTATGGCATTTCCATAGCCATTCCGAGATATATTGCCATGCAACTTCCACCGTTCTTTTTATATGACATGCATCATCATTGTCATATTGCTTTGCATGATCATATAGCTAGCATAGTATTTGTGGCTCAGCCACCGTTCATCATTTCCATACATGTTACGCTAGCATCATTGCACATCCTGGTACACTGCCAGAGGCATTCATATAGAGTCATATTTGTTCTAGTTTCGAGTTGTAATTTTATGTTGTAAGTAAATAGAAGTGTGATGATCATAATTATTAGAGCATTGTCCCGGTGAGGAAAGAATGGTGGAGACTAATGAGTCCTCGAAAAAGTGGGGATGAGGTCCATGAGACTGTTCTAAAAAAAGGCCAAAAAGAGCCCACAAAAAAAAGAAAACAAAAGAGAAAACAAAAAAATGAAATGAGAGAAAAAGAGAGAAGGGGCAATGTTACTATCCTTTTACCACACTTGTGCTTCAGAGTAGCACCATGTTTTTCATATAGAGAGTCACATATGTTGTCACTTTCATATACTAGTGGGAATTTTTCATTATAGAACTTGGATTGTATATTCCGATGATGGGCTTCCTCAAATGCCCGAGGTCTTCATGAGCAAGCAAGTTGGATGCACACCCACTTAGTTTCAGTTTGAGCTTTCATACACTTATAGCTCTTAGTGCATCCGTTGCATGGCAATCCCTACTCCTCGCATTGATATCGATTGATGGGCATCTCCATAGCCCGTTGATCCACCTAGTTGATGCAAGACTTTCTCCCTTTTTGACTTCCCCTTATTAATATCTACCACCACATTCTATTCCATCCATATTGCTATATCCATGGCTTGCGCTCATGTATTGTGTGGGGGTTGAAAAAGCTGAAGCGCGTTAAAAAGTATGAACCAATTGCTTGGCTAAAACCGGGGTTGTTCATGATAAATATTTTGTGTTAAGAAGATGGAGCATGATAGGATTATATGATTTTGTAGGGATAACTTTCTTTAGCATTTTTATTTCGAAAGGCATGATTGTTTGTTGGTATGCCTGAGTATTGATGTATTTATATCAAATTATAGACTATTGCTTTGAATCACTCGCGTCTTAATATTCAAGCCATGATTAAACTATATGATCAAGATTATGTTAGGTAGCATTCCACATCAAAAATTATCTTTTTATCATTTACCTACTCGAGGACGAGCAGGAATTAAGCTTGGGGATGCTGATACGTCTCCGTCATATCTATAATTTTTGATTGTTTCATGCCATTATCCTACAATTTCCACATACTTTTGGCAACATCTTATATGATTTTCTTGGACTAACATATTGATCCAGTTCCCAGTGCCAGTTCCTGTTTGTTGCATGTTTTTTTGTTTCGCAGAAAATCTATATCAAACGAAGTCCAAACGCGTTAAAAATTTACGGAGATTTATTTTGGAATATATGTGATTTTTGGGAAAAAGAATCAACGCGAGACGATGCCCGAGGACACGGCAAGCCTGGAGGGCATGGGCCCCCCTGGGACCGCCTAGGGGGCATGTGGCTCCCCTGTAGGTCGGTTGAGGGTGTCCTTCTGCTGCAAGGAAGCTAATATCCGGATAAAAATCCCCTCAAAATTTCAGCCCAATCAAATTTACGGATCTCCGGGAATTTAAGAAACGGTGAAGGGCCAGAAAACAGGAACGCGAAACAGAAGAGAACAGAGAGAGATCCAATCTCGGAGGGGCTCCTCCCCTCCGGGAGTCATGGCGGCCATGGACCAGAGGGGGAACTCTCCTCCCATCTATGGGGGGAGGCCAAGGAAGAAGAAGAAGGAGGGGGCTCTCTCCCCCTCTCTCCCAGTGGCGCCGGAACGCCGCCGGGGCAATCATCGTGACGGCGATCTACACCAACAACTTCGCCGCCGTCAACACCAAATCTCTCCCCCTCTATGCAGCGGTGTAACACCTCTTCTCCCCGCTGTAATCTCTACTTAAACATGGTGCTTAACGCTATATATTATTATCCAATGATATGTGGCAATCCTATGATGTTTGAGTAGATTCGTTTTGTCCTATGGGTTGATTGATGATCGTGATTGGTTTGAGTTGTATGTTTTATTTTGGTGCTGTCCCATGGTGCCCTCCGTGTTGTGCAAGCATGAGGGATTCCCGCTGTAGGGTTTGCAATACGTTCAAAATTCTCTTATAGTGGGCGGCTAGAGTGACAGAAGCTTACACCCGAGTAAGGGGGTTGTTGCGTATGGGAGTAAAGAGGACTTGTTACTTAATGCTATGGTTGGGTTTTACCTTAATGATCTTTGGTAGTTGCGGATGCTTGCTAGAGTTCCAATCATAAGTGCATATGATCCAAGTACGGAAAGTATGTTAGCTCATGCCTCTCCCTCATATAAAATTGCAATAATGATTACCGGTCTAATTATCGATTGCCTAGGGACAAATCCTTTTCTTGTGTTACAAAAGCTTTCTACTAAACAACTAGCTTTTATTATCTTGCAAATTACTCGTAGTTTTATTCTCGCAAAGTACTCCTATTTTTTTCTTGCAAAGTAGCTCTAGCATTACACCTACAAAGTACTTCTAGTTTCACACTTGTTCTAGGTAAAGCAAACGTTAAGTGTGCGTAGAGTTGTATCGGTGGTCGATAGAACTTGAAGGGAATATTGATTCTACCTTTAGCTCCTCGTTGGGTTCGACACTATTATTTATCGAGAAAGGCTACAATTGATCCCCAATACTTGTGGGTTGTCACTTGCCAAGAGAGAAAATAAAAACGGATTAGAGGAGAATACTATTGACTCTTGCATAAAAGTAAATACATAAAGGAAAAGATAGGCCCTTCGCAGAGGGAAGCAGAGGTTGTCATGCGCTTTTTATTTTTGGATGTGCTAACTCTTAATGCAAAGGAACGTCACTTTATATTGCCCCTTGTGATAGCGACCTTTATTATGCAATCTGTCGCTTTTATTTCTCCACCATCAGAAGATCGTACAAAGCTCAACTCAAACTACTCTTTATTATATAACTTTCACACACGATTATATAGATAGATAGATCACAAAGCAAGCACTCGAAACTAAATCATACTAAAACTTTATTCTTCTAAATCACGAAATAACTAAGGATCGAACTAAGATAGATAACGATGATAAAAGTGATGGTGATACGATACCGGGGCACCTCCCCCAAGCTTGGCACAAGCCAAGGGTGGTGCCCATACCCATGTACTCAAGTCTCCTTCTTTGGTGATGGTGGTGATAAAGTGATAGGCTTGTCCTCCAACTTCAGCAAGTACTCCAAATTGCCATTGATCCTCCGGAGAGCACGATTCTGCTCTTCTAACACAATAACTTCACGGGTAAGCGATGTATTCTGAGCACAAATTGCTTCAAAAACCTTTAGTGTATCGATTTCAGATGGGGGAAGGTTATTATAAAGAGTTTGCCATGTAGTTAGGCTTCTCTCTCGAGCGCATAACATACGGTGGGTAGACAAATTACTGTTGGGCAATTGATAGAAAAGCGCATAGTTATGACGATATTCAAGGCAATGATCATGTATATGGGCATCACGTCCGAGACAAGTAGACCGACTCCTACTTGCATCTACTACTATTACTCCACTCATCGACCGCTATCCAGCATGCATCTAGAGTATTAAGTATAAAACAGAGTAACGCCATAAGCAAGATGACATGATGTAGACAAAGTAAACTCAAGCAATATGAATAAACCCCATCGTTTTATCCTTAATGGCAACAATACAAATACGTGTCTTGTCCCTTTCTGTCACTGGGATATAGAACACCGCAAGATTGAACCCATCACAAAGCACCTCTCCCATTGCAAGATAAATCAATCTAGTTGGCCAAACCAAACGGATAGATCGGAGAGAAATATAAAGCTATAACAATCATGCATAAAAGAGTTCAGAGAAGACTCAAATATTTCTCATGAATAATCTGATCATAAACCCACAATTCATCGGATCCCAACAAACACATCGCAAAAGAAGATTACATCAGATAGAACTCCAAGAACATCGAGGAGAACATGGTATTGAAGATCAAAGAGAGAGAAGAAGCCATCTAGCTACTAGCTATGGACCCGTAGGTCGGTGGTAAACTACTCACACATCATCGGAGAGGCAGCAAGGTTGATGTAGAAGCCCTTCGTGATCGATTCCCCCTCTGGCAGAGTGCCGGAAAAGGCCTCCAGATGGGATCGTGAAAGAACAGAAGCTTGCGGTGGCGGTAGGATTTTTTCGTCTGGCTCTCTGTTGGTTTCCCAATATTTGAGAATTTATAGAAGTGGAATTAGGTCAAAAGGAGCCACGAGGGGCCCACAAGGCATCAGGGCACGCCCCCCTGGGGCCGCGCCCTATTGCCTTGTGGCCTCCTCGTGAGGCTTCTAGCTTCCTCCCGAAGCTTTCAGGGTCTCTTTTGTCCAGAAAAAAATCGTCAAAAAGTTTCGTGGCATTTGGACTTCATTTGGTACTGATTTCCTGAAAAACCAAAAACAGGCAGAAAACAACAACTGGCACTGGGCACTAGGTTAATAGGTTAGTCCCAAAAAATGATATATAATTGCATATAAAACATCCAAGATTGATACTATAATAGCATGGAACAATCAAAAAGTATAGATACGTTGGAGACGTATCAAGCATCCCCAAGCTTAATTCATGCTCGTCCTCGAGTAGGTAAATGATAAAAACAGAATTTTTGATGTGGAATGCTACCCAACATGTTTATTATGTAATCACTTTATGGCATATAAGTTGTGAAGTGATGAATTAACAATATCAACATAATAATATCCATGAACATAAGAAGCATAATCATTAACTTTCAAAATATACGATCCTTAACGAATGTTATCCCTACTCACTTTCTCATATTAATCATGGCATGACTCTTTCTTCACCGCAAATATATAAATAGTGAGCACCCCGGTGTTAAACCAGGCAATTGGATCATACTTCTAACGCGCTTCAGCATTTTCAACTCTCACGCAATACATGAGCGCAAGCCATGGATATAGCACTAGGTTGAGTAGAATGCGGTGGTGTTGGAAATATGCCCTAGAGGCAATAATAAATTGGTTATTATTATATTTCCTTGTTCATGATAATCGTTTATTATCCATGCTATAATTGTATTGATTGGAAACTCAAATACATGTGTGGGTACATAGACAACACTGTGTCCCTAGTAAGCCTCTAGTTGACTAGCTCGTTGATCAAAGATGGTTAAGGTTTCCTAGCCATTGACATGAGATGTCATTTGATAACGGGATCACATCATTAGGAGAATGATGTGATGGACAAGACCCAAACTACGAACGTAGCATATGATCGTGTCAGTTTATTGCTATTGTTTTCTGCATGTCAAGTATCTGTTCCTTTGACCATGAGATCATGCAACTCCCTGACATCGGAGGAGTACCTTGTGTGTATCAAACGTCGCAACGTAACTGGGTGACTATAAAGGTGCTCTACAGGTATCTCCGAGGGTGTCTGTTGGGTTGGCATGGATCAAGACTGGGATTTGTTACTCCGTATGACGGAGAGGTATCTCAGGGCCCACTCGGTAATACAACATCACAATGAGCCTTGCAAGCAATGTGACTAAAGTGTTAGCCACGAGATCTTGTATTACGGAACGAGTAAAGAGACTTGCCGGTAACGAGATTGAACTAGGTATAGAGATACCGACGATCGAATCTCGGGCAAGTAACATACCGAAGAACAAAGGGAACAGTATACGGGATTAACTGAATCCTTGACATAGAGGTTCGACCGATAAAGATCTTCGTAGAATATGTAGGAGCCAATATGGGCATCCAGGTCCCGCTATTGGTTATTGATCGTAGAGGTGTCTCGGTCATGTCTACATAGTTCTCGAACCCGCAGGGTCTACACACTTAACGTTTGGTGACGATTAGTATAGTTGAGTTATTTTGTTGGTGACCGAAGGTTGTTCGGAGTCCCGGATAAGATCCCGGACATGACGAGGATCTCCGGAAGAGTCCGGAGGTAAAGATTGATATATGTGATAATAGTGTTTTGATCTCCGGAAGGGTTCTGGAATTCACCGGAAGGGGTTCCGGGTGTTTACCGAAGTGTTCGGGTGCAGCAACACTTTATATGGGCCAAAGGGATAAAGCCCACGAGGTATTGGAAAGTGCAAAAGGAAGTTTTGCTGCTGCCTTAAGCGGTACTACCGCTGGTAAGGCAGTACTACCGCATAAGCGGTACTACCGCTTGTGTGAAGCGGTACTACCGCATAAGCGGTACTACCGCTTGGGTGAAGCGGTACTACCGCTCGTGAGCGGTACTGCAGGGATCCGAGTTGGACTCTTTCCCTGCGGGCCAAACCGACCTTGTGCGGGCAAAACCGACTTGGAGGAGGCTTTTACTCCAAGTTTAGACCCCAAGGCTCAACATATAAATAGAAGGGCAGGGCTAGCACACGGGTGACATCAAGAATTTCCCAAGCCGTGTGCGGCAACCCTAACCCTCTAGTTCCTCCGTCATAATCTCCGTAGTGCTTGGCGAAGCCCTGCAGAGATTGTTCCTCACCACCATCACCACGCCGTCGTGCTGCCGGAACTCATCTACTACTTCACCATCGCTCGCTGGATCGAGAAGGTGAAGGCGTCATCAAGCCGTACGTGTGTTGAACGCGGAGGTGCCGTCCGTTCGGCACTAATTCGTGATCGGATCGAGGGACGACTTGCGATTTGGATCGCGGAGACGTTCGACTACATCAACCGCGTTTCTTAACGCTTCTGCTTAGCGATCTACAAGGGTATGTAGATTCACTCTCCCTCTCGTAGATGCTCATCATCATGGATAGATCTTGTGTGTGCGTAGGAAATTTTTTGTTTCCCATGCAACATAACCCAACAGTGGCATCTGAGCTAGGTCTATGCGTAGATGAGATCTCGAGTAGAACACAAACGAGTTGTGGGCATGGGTGTATACATATTGCTTGCCGTTACTAGTTGATACTTGATTCGGCGGTATTGTGAGATGAAGCGGCCCGGACCGACATTACGCGTACGCTTACGCGAGACAGGTTCCTTCAACTAACATGTAACTTCGTTGCATAAAGATGGCTAGCGGGTGTCTGTCTCTCTCACTTTAGTTGAATCGATTTCAATGAAGAGGGTTCTTTTAGAAGATCAAAAAGCAATCACTACACCACGTTGTGGTTTTGCATAGGTAAGAACGGTTCTTGCAAACCCGTAGCAGCCACGTAAAACTTGCAACAACAATTAGAGGACGTCTAACTTGTTTTTGCAGGGTATGTTGTGATGTGATATGGCCAAATACATGATGAGATATATGTGATGTATGAGATGATCATGTGTTGTATAGAATATCACGACTTGCATGTCGATGAGTACGGCAACTGGCAGGAGCCATAGAGTTGTCTTTAATTATTGTATGACCTGCGTGTCAATCATTAAGCGCTATGTAATGCTTTACTTTATCGCTAAACGTTAGCAATAGTCGTGGAAGCAACAGTCGGCGCGACAACCTCATGGTGACACGTTGATGGAGATCAAGATGATGGAGATCATGGTGTCATGCCGGTGACGATGGAGATCATGCCGGTGCTTTGGAGATGGAGATCAAAAGCACAAGTTCATGGCCATATCATGTCACTTATGATTTGCATGTGATGTTAATCCTTTTATGCATCTTATTTTGCTTAGGACGACGGTAGCATTATAAGGTGATCCCTCACTTAAATTTCAAGATAAAATTGTGTTCTCCCCGAGTGTGCACCGTTGCGAAAGTTCGTCGTTTCGAGACACGCCGTGATGATCGGGTGTGATAGACTCTACGTTCACATACAACGGGTGTAAGCCATGTTGCACGTGCGGAACACTCGGGTTAAACTTGACGAGCCTAGCATGTACAGACATGGCCTCGGAACACAAGAGACCGAAAGGTCGAACATGAGTCATATAGTAGATATGATCAACATGAAGATGTTCACCATTGAAACCACCTCAACTCACGTGATGATCGGACTTGAGTTGGTGGATTTGGATCATGTTACACTCGAATGACCGGAGGGATGTCAATTTGAGTGGGAGTTTTTAAGTAATATGATTAACTAAAACTCATTATCTAGAACAATAGTCTAAGTTGTCTTTGCTATATTTATGTTGTAGATCATGGCTCGCGCAGTAGCACCCCTGAATTTTAATGCGTTCCTAGAGAAAGCTAAGTTGAAAGATGATGGAAGTAACTTTGTGGACTGGGCCCGTAATCTAAGGATTATCCTTACGGCTTCCCAGAAGGCTTATGTCCTTGATGCACCGCTTGGTGATCCACCCGCTCCAGTTGAGTCTCTAGACGTTGTGAACGCCTGGCAGGCTCGTTCTGAAGATTACTCAATAGTTCAATGTGCAATATTGTATGGCTTAGAACCGGGACTTCAAAGACGTTTTGAACGTCATGGAGCATATGAGATGTTCCAGGAATTGAAGTTTATCTTTCAGAAGAATGCACGGATCGAGAGATATGAGATCTCCGATAAGTTCTATACTTGCAAGATGGAGGAGAACGGGTCTATCAGTGATCACGTACTCAGAATGTCTGGGTACTCCACCCGTCTGGCTGAATTGGGAATGCCCCTTCCACCAGAGGCTGTCACTGACAGAGTTCTTCAATCATTGCCACCTAGCTACAAGAGCTTCGTGTTGAACTATAACATGCACGGGATGAACAAGTCAGTCGCCGAGCTGTTTGCGATGCTGAAAGCTGCTGAGTCTGAAATTCAGAAGGAGCATCAAGTGTTGATGGTCAATAAAACCACTAGTTTCAAGAAAAATGGCAAGGGTAAGAAGGGTAACTCCAAGAAGAGTGGCAAAGCAGTTGCTCCTCTCGTGAAGAAACCCAAGGCTGGACCCAAACCAGAAACTGTGTGCTTTCATTGCAAGGGAACTGGACACTGGAAGCGGAACTGCCCCAAGTATTTGGCTGACAAGAAGGCGGCCAACAACAAACAAGGTATATATGATATACATGTTATTGATGTGTACCTTACCAACTCTCGTTGTAGTGCCTGGGTATTTGATACCGGTGCGGTTGCTCATATTTGCAACTCAAAATAGGAACTGCGGAATAGGCGGAGGCTGGCAAAGGACGAAGTGACGATGCGCGTGGGAAATGGTTCCAAGGTTGATGTGATCGCCGTCGGCACGCTCGCTCTTCAATTACCATCGGGATTAGTGATGAACCTGAATAATTGTTATTTAGTGCCTGCGTTAAGCATGAACATTATATCTGGATCTTGTTTATTGCGAGACGGTTACTCATTTAAATCAGGGAATAATGGTTGCTCTATTTATATGAGTAATATCTTTTATGGTCATGCACCCGATGTGAGGGGTTTATTCTTATTGAATCTCGATAGTAATGATACACATGTTCATAACATTGATGCCAAAAGATGTAGAATTGATAATGATAATACCACTTTCTTGTGGCACTGCCGTTTAGGTCATATTGGCGTAAAACGCATGAGGAAGCTCCATGCTGATGGACTTTTGGAGTCATTTGATTTTGAATCACTTGACACATGTGAGCCATGCCTCATGGGCAAGATGACTAAAACGCCGTTCTCTGGAACAATGGAACGGGCAAGTGACTTATTGGAAATCATACATACTGATGTGTGCGGTCCGATGAGTATTGAGGCGCGCGGTGGTTATCGTTACTTTCTCACCTTCACTGATGACTTAAGTAGATATGGGTATATTTACTTAATGAAACACAAGTCTGAAACATTTGAAAAGTTCAAACAATTTCAGAGTGAAGTTGAGAATCATCGTAACAAGAAGATTAAATTCCTACGATCTGATCGAGGAGGAGAATATCTGAGTTATGAGTTTGGCAGTCACTTAAGACAGTGTGGAATTATTTCACAATTGACACCGCCTGGAACACCACAGCGTAATGGTGTGTCCGAACGTCGTAATCGAACCTTATTGGATATGGTGCGATCTATGATGTCTCTTGCCGATTTGCCACTATCGTTTTGGGGTTATGCATTAGAGACAGCTGCATTCACTTTAAATAGGGCACCATTGAAATCCGTTGAGACGACGCCGTATGAACTTTGGTTTGGCAAGAAGCCAAAGCTGTCGTTTCTTAAAGTTTGGGGATGTGATGCTTATGTCAAAAAGCTTCAGCCTGAAAAGCTGGAACCCAAAGCGGAGAAATGCGTCTTCATAGGATACCCAAAAGAGACAGTTGGGTATACCTTCTACCTCAGATCCGAAGGCAAAGTGTTTGTCGCTAAAAACGGAACATTTCTTGAGAAAGAGTTTCTCTCGAAAGATTTGAGTGGGAGGAAGATAGAACTTGATGAGGTTGTTGAACCTTTACTTCAACCTGAGAATAGCGCAGCGCAGAAAGTTGTTTCTGTGGAGCCTACATTAGCTGAAGAGGAAGTTAATGATGATGATCATGAAACTTTGGATCAAGTTGCTATCGAACCTCGTAGGTCGACAAGGACGCGTACTGCTCCTGAGTGGTACGGCAACCCTGTCTTAGAGGTCATGTTGTTAGACAACGATGAACCTATGAGCTATGGAGAAGCGATGATGGGCCCGGATTCCGAGAAATGGTTAGAGGCCATGAAATCCGAGATGGGATCCATGTATGAAAACAAAGTATGGACTTTGGAAGTATTACCTGAAGGGCGTAAGGCCATTCAGAACAAATGGATCTTTAAGAGGAAGACGGACGCGGACGGTAATGTCACCGTCTATAAAGCTCGACTTGTGGCAAAGGGTTTTTCACAAGTTCAAGGAGTTGACTACGATGAGACCTTCTCACCCGTAGCGATGCTTAAGTCCGTCAGAATCATGTTAGCAATAGCTGCCTTTTTCGATTATGAAATTTGGCAGATGGATGTCAAAACAGCGTTCCTTAACGGTTTCCTTAAGGAAGAGTTGTATATGATGCAACCAGAAGGTTTTGTCGATCCAGAGAATGCTGACAAAGTTTGCAAACTCCAGCGATCCATTTATGGACTGGTGCAAGCATCTCGGAGTTGGAATCTTCGCTTTGATGAGGTGATCAAAGCGTTCGAGTTTATACAAGTTTACGGAGAAGCTTGTATTTACAAGAAAGTGAGTGGGAGCTCTATAGCGTTTCTAATATTATATGTGGATGACATATTGCTGATTGGAAACAATATAGAAATGTTGGAAGGCGTGAAGGAATATTTGAACAAGAGTTTTTCAATGAAGGACCTAGGAGAAGCTGCTTTCATATTAGGCATCAAGATCTACAGAGATAGATCGAGACGCTTAATAGGACTTTCACAAAGCACATACCTTGACAAAGTTTTGAAGAAGTTCAAAATGGATCAGTCCAAGAAGGGGTTCTTGCCTGTATTGCAAGGTGTGAAGTTGAGTAAGACTCAATGCCCAGTGACTGCAGAAGATAGAGAAAAGATGAGTGTCATCCCCTATGCTTCAGCCATAGGCTCTATCATGTATGCAATGCTGTGCACAAGACCCGATGTCAGCCTTGCCATAAGTATGGTCGGAAGGTTTCAAAGTGATTCAGGAATGGAACACTGGACGGCGGTCAAGAATATCATGAAGTACCTGAAAAGCACTAAGGACATGTTTCTCGTTTATGGAGGTGATCAAGAGATCGTCGTAAAGGGTTACGTCGATGCAAGCTTTGACACTGATCCGGATGACTCTAAGTCGCAAACCAGATACGTATTTATTCTTAATGGGGGTGCGGTTAGCTGGTGCAGTTCCAAGCAAAGCGTGGTAGCTGATTCTACATGCGAAGCGGAGTACATCGCTGCCTCGGAGGCGGCGAAGGAAGGTGTCTGGATGAAGGAGTTCATGACAGATCTTGGAGTAGTGCCTAGTGCGCTTAACCCAATGACTCTATTTTGTGATAATATTGGTGCCATTGCTCTAGCCAAGGAACCAAGATTTCACAAGAGGACCAGACACATAAAGCGACGTTTCAATTCCATCCGCGATTATATCAAGGAGGACGACATAAATATTTGCAAAGTACACACGGATCTGAATGTTGCAGATCCGATGACTAAACCTCTTCCAAGGGCTAAGCATGAACAACACCAGAACTGCATGGGTGTTCGATTCATTACAATGTAAATCACATAGTGATGTGAACTAGATTATTGACTCTAGTGCAAGTGGGAGACTGTTGGAAATATGCCCTAGAGGCAATAATAAATTGGTTATTATTATATTTCCTTGTTCATGATAATCGTTTATTATCCATGCTATAATTGTATTGATTGGAAACTCAAATACATGTGTGGGTACATAGACAACACTGTGTCCCTAGTAAGCCTCTAGTTGACTAGCTCGCTGATCAAAGATGGTTAAGGTTTCCTAGCCATTGACATGAGATGTCATTTGATAACGGGATCACATCATTAGGAGAATGATGTGATGGACAAGACCCAAACTACGAACGTAGCATATGATCGTGTCAGTTTATTGCTATTGTTTTCTGCATGTCAAGTAGCTGTTCCTTTGACCATGAGATCATGCAACTCCCTGACATCGGAGGAGTACCTTGTGTGTATCAAACGTCGCAACGTAACTGGGTGACTATAAAGGTGCTCTACAGGTATCTCCGAGGGTGTCTGTTGGGTTGGCATGGATCAAGACTGGGATTTGTTACTCCGTATGACGGAGAGGTATCTCAGGGCCCACTCGGTAATACAACATCACAATGAGCCTTGCAAGCAATGTGACTAAAGTGTTAGCCACGAGATCTTGTATTACGGAACGAGTAAAGAGACTTGCCGGTAACGAGATTGAACTAGGTATGGAGATACCGACGATCGAATCTCGGGCAAGTAACATACCGAAGAACAAAGGGAACAGTATACGGGATTAACTGAATCCTTGACATAGAGGTTCGACCGATAAAGATCTTCGTAGAATATGTAGGAGCCAATATGGGCATCCAGGTCCCGCTATTGGTTATTGATCGTAGAGGTGTCTCGGTCATGTCTACATAGTTCTCGAACCCGCAGGGTCTACACACTTAACGTTTGGTGACGATTAGTATAGTTGAGTTATTTTGTTGGTGACCGAAGGTTGTTCGGAGTCCCGGATAAGATCCCGGACATGACGAGGATCTCCGGAAGAGTCCGGAGGTAAAGATTGATATATGTGATAATAGTGTTTTGATCTCCGGAAGGGTTCTGGAATTCACCGGAAGGGGTTCCGGGTGTTTACCGAAGTGTTCGGGTGCAGCAACACTTTATATGGGCCAAAGGGATAAAGCCCACGATGTATTGGAAAGTGCAAAAGGAAGTTTTGCTGCTGCCTTAAGCGGTACTATCGCTGGTAAGGCAGTACTACCGTGTAAGCGGTACTACCGCTTGTGTGAAGCGGTACTACCGCATAAGCGGTACTACCGCTTGGGTGAAGCGGTACTACCGCTCAAGCGGTACTACCGCTTGTGCGCGGTACAGCAGGGATCCGAGTTGGACTCTTTCCCTATGGGCCAAACCGACCTTGTGCGGGCAAAACCGACTTGGAGGAGGCTTTTACTCCAAGTTTAGACCCCAAGGCTCAACATATAAATAGAAGGGCAGGGCTAGCACACGGGTGACATCAAGAATTCCCCAAGCCGTGTGCGGCAACCCTAACCCTCTAGTTCCTCCGTCATAATCTCCGTAGTGCTTGGCAAAGCCCTGCAGAGATTGTTCCTCACCACCATCACCACGCCGTCGTGCTGCCGGAACTCATCTACTACTTCACCATCGCTCGCTGGATCGAGGAGGTGAAGGCGTCATCAAGCCGTACGTGTGTTGAACGCGGAGGTGCCGTCCGTTCGGCACTAGTTCGTGATCGGATCGAGGGACGACTTGCGATTTGGATCGCGGAGACGTTCGACTACATCAACCGCATTTCTTAATGCTTCCGCTTAGCGATCTACAAGGGTATGTAGATTCACTCTCCCTCTCGTAGATGCTCATCATCATGGATAGATCTTGTGTGTGCGTAGGAAATTTTTTGTTTCCCATGCAACCTAACCCAACAGGTGGGAGGTATCCAATAATGGCAAGGACAAGAAGAAAGTCTTGCATCAACTCGGCAGATCAATGGGCTATGGAGATGCCCATCAATCGATATCAATGCGAGGAGTAGGGATTGCCATGCAACGGATGCACTAAGAGCTATAAGTGTATGAAAGCTCAAACTGAAAACTAAGTGGGTGTGCATCCAACTTGCTTGCTCATGAAGACCTCGGGCATTTGAGGAAGCCCATCATCGGAATATACAAGCCAAGTTCTATAATGTAAAATTCCCACTAGTATATGAAAGTGACAACATAGGAGACTCTCTATATGAAAAACATGGTGCTACTTTGAAGCACAAGTGTGGAAAAGGATAGTAACATTGCCCCTTCTCTCTTTTTCTCTCATTCATTTATTTATTTATTTTCTTTCTTTTTTTCCTTTTTTTTCTTTTTTTTCTTTTTTTTATTTTATTTTTCGTCCGGAGCCTCATCCCGACTTGTGGGGGAATCATAGCCTCCATCATCCTTTCCTCACCGGGACAATGCTCTAATAATGATGATCATCACACTTTTATTTACTTACAACTCGAAATTACAACTCGATACTAGAACAAATATGACTCTATATGAATGCCTCTGGCAGTGTACCAGGATGTGCAATGATCTAGCGTAACATGTATGAAAAATGATGAACGGTGGCTTTGCCAAAAATACTATGTCAGCTATATGATCATGCAAAGCAATATGACAATGATGATGTGTGTCATATAAACGAAATGGTGGAAGTTGCATGGCAATATATCTCGGAATGGCTATGGAAATGCCATAATAGGTAGGTATGGTGGTTGTTTTGAGGAAGGTAAAAGGGGGTTTATGTGTGAAAGAGCGTATCATATCACGGGGTTTGGATGCACCGGCAAAGTTTGCACCAACTCTCGAGGTGAGAAAGGGCAAGGCACGGTACCGAAGAGGCTAGCAAATTACGGAAAGATAGGAGTGCGTATAATCCATGGACTCACATTAGTCATAAAGAACTCACATACTTATTGCAAAAGTCTACTTAGCCCTCGAAGCAAAGCACTCACCACATGCCCCTAGGAGGAGGGTTGGTAGGAGTTAACCATTCCGCAACCCCAATTATAACAGCACTCAAGGATTTCGTTTCAGACCTATAAATGATCCAACTTCCTCGCCATGCCACAACACATATTTAGGTGAATATGTCATAACAAGCTTTAATACCGATATTGCTACTAACCAATGATCATGAACCTATATCCTTTCATATTATGACATTAATAAAATTAACCATGCACTTCATACTTAGTGATCTACATGAAGGTTTTTATTATATCCCCCTTGGATACCTTATCATATCAGGACCATTCTTATAACATGTGCAAATTTCCATTACTATATATTAGACTCTCAAAAAGATATAAGTGAAGCATGAGAGTGCAACTATTTCTTTAAAATATAACCACCGCCGTGCTCTAAAAGATATAAGTGAAGCACTAGAGCAACTGCCTAGCTCAAAAGATATAAGTGAAGCACATAGAGTATTCTAACAAATCATGAATAATGTGTGTCCCTCTCAAAATGGTGTGTTCAGCAAAGATGATTGTGGCAAACTAAAAAGAAAACAAAGAAAATAAGACTATAGCACAAGATGCTCCATGCAAAACACATATCACGTGATGAATAAAAATATAGCTCCAAGTGAGTTACCGATAGATTGTAAACGAAAGAGGGGATGCCTTCCGGGGCATCCCCAAGCTTAGACGCTTGAGTCTTCCTTGAATATTACCTTGGGGTGCCTTGGGCATCCCCAAGCTTAGGCTCTTGCTGCTCCTTATTCCTTTATCCATCGTAGTCTCACCCAAAACTTGAAAACTTCAGCACACAAAACTCAACAGAAACCTCGTGAGATCCGTTAGTATAACAAATAAATCTTAAACTTTAGGTACTGTTGAAAATTGATTCATATTTAATATTGGCATAATTATACTGTACTCCAACTTCTCCATGACTTATACCCCCCGATACAATCCATAGATTCATCAAAATAAGCAAACTATGCAACAAAAACAGAATCTGTCTAAAACAGAACAGTCTGTAAAGATCTATTTAAAATCCCTACTTCTGTACCTCCAAAAATTCTGAAAAATTAGAAAAATGTAAAAAATTCATATGCCAATTCTGTGTAAAAAATTCAGAATTTTATCACGCTCCAGTACAGAAACAAAAATCCAGCACTGGACTCAAAACTTTCTGTTTTCAAACAGCATCAATTATACTATCATCCAAATCATCCCAAAGGCATTACTTGGCACAAATACTAATTAAAAGATAAAAACACAATCATAACAGAGGCAACAATTGTGTAAACTCACAAAACAGAAATAAAATAATAACTATTGGGTTGTCTCCCAGCAAGCTCTTTCTTTATAGCCATTAAGATAGGCTTGAGATTTTATTGATGCTCACATGAAAAACAAGAATTGAAGCTCAAAGAGAGCATCATGTAGCATGTGAAAAACACATTTAAGTCTAACATACTTCCTATGCATAGGCATTTTATAAGCAAACAAATTATCAAGACAAGAAATATCTAGCATATGCAAAGAAGAAGAATAAAACATTGAAAATCTCAACACAACGAGAGGTAATTTAGTAACATGAAAATTTCTACAACCATATTTTCCTCTCTCATAATAATTACATGTAGGATCATAATCAAATTCAATAATATAGCTATCATATAAAATGTTCTCTTCATGATCCACATGCATGCAAAGTTGACACTCTTCCAAAATAGTGGGATTATCATCAACTAAAGTCATGACCTCTCCAAACCCACTTCCATCAAAAAATTCATAAGATTGAACACTCTCCGAATATGTGGGATTCTTTTTACCTAAAGTTGACACTCTCCCAAACCCACTTTCAATACTATTGCAAACATTATTATCATTGGTATATTCATCATGAGGCTTAAATAAATTTTCAAGATCAAAAGAAGCATTATCACCCCAATCATGATCATTGCAATAAGTAGTGGACATGACAACATTATCATCCCCAAGCTTGTAGTTTTGCATATCATTAGCACAATTGACATTAATAGAATCTATAATAACATCATTGCAATCATGCTTTTTATTCAAGGAGCCATCATGAATCACTTTATAAACTTCTTCTTTTAGCACTTCATCACAATTTTCAGATTCACGATTTTCAAGCAAAACTTCATGCACTCAACTCATTAGCAATTGGTTCATCATAATTGGATTGTTTGAAAACATTAGCAAGTGGATGAGGATCCATATGTCTATATTTTTATTTTCATTGAGTCACACAATTTATAGCTAGCAAGCAAACAAGCAAAGCAAAATATTTTTGTGTTTTTTTTGTAAAATTGTTTTAGAAGTGGGGGAGATGAAAACGAGAGGCAAATGCAAATAAAAAGGCAAATAAAATAAATGCAAGTAAGGGATAGTTTGTGCGAAGGTACTTGATAAGTTTTGATGATGTCTCCCCGGCAACGGCGCCAGAAATTCTTCCTGCTACATGTGAGCTGCGTTGGGATTTCCTCGAAGAGGAGAGGATGATGCAGTACAGTAGAGATAAGTATTTCCCTCAGTTAAGAACCAAGGTTATCAATCCAGTAGGAGAACCAAGCAAAACCTCTTTAGCAGCACCTGCGCACACAAAAGCCAATACTTGCACCCAACGCGAACAAGGGGGTTGTCAATCCCCTCGGCGGTTAATTGCAAGGATTAAATCTCGTAGTGATAGATAAATTGATAAAGTAAATTGCAAAATAAAATAAAAGTAAATAAATTGCAGCAAAGTATTTTTAGGATTTTTGTTTATATAATAATGATAAATGACCCGGGGGCCATAGTTTTCACTAGAGGCTTCTCTCTCAAGCGCATAACATACGGTGGGTAGACAAATTACTGTTGGGCAATTGATAGAAAAGCGCATAGTTATGACGATATTCAAGGCAATGATCATGTATATAGGCATCACGTCCGAGACAAGTAGACCGACTCCTGCCTACATCTACTGCTATTACTCCACTCATCGACCGCTATCCAGCATGCATCTAGAGTATTAAGTATAAAACAGAGTAACGCCTTAAGCAAGATGACATGATGTAGACAAAGTAAACTCAAGCAATATGAATAAACCCCATCGTTTTATCCTTAATGGCAACCATAAAAATACGTGTCTTGTCCCTTTCTGTCACTGGGATATAGAACACCGCAAGATTGAACCCATCACAAAGCACATTTCTCATTGCAAGATAAATCAATCTAGTTGGCCAAACCAAATGGATAGATCGGAGAGAAATACAAAGCTATAACAATCATGCATAAAAGAGTTCAGAGAAGACTCAAATATTTCTCATGAATAATCTGATCATAAATCCACAATTCATCGGATCCCAACAAACACACCGCAAAAGAAGATTACATCGGATAGAACTCCAAGAACATCGAGGAGAACATGGTATTGAAGATCAAAGAGAGTGAAGAAGCCATCTAGCTACTAGCTATGGACCCGTAGGTTGGTGATAAACTACTCACACATCATCGGAGAGGCAGCAAGGTTGATGTGGAAGCCCTCCGTGATCGATTCCCCCTCCGGCAGAGTGCCGGAAAAGGCCTTCAGATGGGATCGTGAAAGAACAGAAGCTTGCGGTGGCGGTAGGATTTTTTCGTCTGGCTCTTTGTTGGTTTCCCAATATTTGAGAATTTATAGAAGTGGAATTAGGTCAAAAGGAGCCACGAGGGGCCCACAAGGCATCAGGGCACGCCCCCCTGGGGCCGCGCCCTGTTGCCTTGTGGCCTCCTCGTGAGGCTTCTAGCTTCCTCCTGAAGCTTCCAGGGTCTCTTTTGTCCAGAAAAAATTCGTCAAAAAGTTTCGTGGCATTTGGACTTCGTTTGGTACTGATTTCCTGAAAAACCAAAAACAGGCAGAAAACAACAACTGGCACTGGGCACTAGGTTAATAGGTTAGTCCCAAAAAATGATATATAATTGCATATAAAACATCCAAGATTGATACTATAATAGCATGGAACAATCAAAAATTATAGAAACATTGGAGACGAATCACAAGCCGTCTCAACCACTTCTGACCAAAAGTGTTTTGGCGTCTTGTACTCATCTAGCATCGTTCTCGCCATCTCGATAAGAGTCCGGTTCTTCCTCTCAACAACCCCATTTTGTTGAGGTGTGTACATAGCCGAGAACTCATGTGAGATACCCTCTTCGTCAAGAAAGGTGTCCACATTCGTGTTCTTGAACTCCGTTCCATTGTCGCTCCGAACTTTCTTGATCTTCACCTCAAAATGATTTTGGTCCTTTCTAGAGAAGGTCTTGAAGATCTTTTGAACCCGTGATTTGTCATCGAGAAAGAACACCCACGTAAATCTAGAAAAATCATCAACTATAACCAAAACAAAAGAGTTACCACCAAGACTCTTGTAGGCGTTGGGACCAAAAAGATCCATGTGAAGTAGCTCAAGTGGTCTTCTCGTGGTCATGATGTTCTTCACGGGATGACTTGCTCCAACTTGTTTTCCTGCTTGACGAGCACTACATAGTCTATCTTTGTCAAAGATAACATCTTTAACACCAAAAATATGATCTCCTTTGACAAGCTTATCAAGATTTCGCATACCAACATGTCCTAGCCTTCTATGCCATAACCAACCATTAGAAGATTTTGCAATAAGACATGTACAAGGTTGGGCTCTTTTAGTGAAATAAAAAAATGTATAGATCACCTCTACGAATGCCGGTGAAGACCATATTATGATTATCTCGACAAAACACTTGGCAATCTACTTTGATAAATAGAACATTGAAACAAAAGTCGGCTAGTCTAGATACGGAAAGAAGATTGTAAACAAGAGATTCAACAAGCATGACATTTTTAATGGAGCTATCATTGGATATGGCCACCTTTACAAGGCCAAGTATCTTACCCTTGGAGTTATCTCCAAAAGTCACATACTTGCGTGGACCATCATTGTTTTCAAGCTCACGAAACATGTCTCTATCTCCGGTCATGTGATCGGTGCATCCACTATCAAGAATCCACTCTTTTCCTCCGGATATGTAATCTCGAATATTTGCCATGAGACTAAGATTTCTCATAGTCTTCTCATATTCATTGTTGAACTCTTCATCTTCATCATAATAGCCATGCTCAACATTGTCATCATTGTTTTGGGCGTGTTCCTCACCTAGGGCAACGAATTCGTTAGTTTCATGATCATGACAATGTTCAAGGAAATGAATTCGAATAGCTTCTATGATGATATTGCTAATAGTTCTATCATCGCCTTTAGCACACATGAGATCATGAAGCTCAAATAGACAATCATCAAAGTTAGGATCACTAGGCTTCATCTTGTGAAAAGCAATGGCCTTATGGAGAATCTCATCAAGATTATTTATAGAGTAATCGGGATATTGCTTTTCCAAGTCTTTCCATAGGGTATAGGCGCACTCAAAGTTTTGCATACAACCAAGCACAATTCTAGGTAATCCTCTAATGATAAGATTAACGGTTCTAAGATTATGAAGCATGTCAATTTCTTCCTCGGGTGTTGGGTGCAAGGGATCAATAGGAGGCACATATGGACTATGAATATACTTGCTCAAATTAAATTCATCAAAGATATCAAGTATTTCATCTTTCCAAAAGTTATAGTACTTCCCATTGAGAATAGGTACTCTACATCTAAGACTCCCCAAAGTAGACACATCCATCTTCCTCCAATGGTGATTAAACCAAAGCAATGGAGCCCAAAGCTCTGATACCAATTGAAAGATCGAGAAGATAGGTCTAGAGGGTGGTGAATAGACACTTAACAAGGCAAAGGTGCAACTTTTAGTTTTCTCGACAATTAGGTAGATTTTAGCACAAGTTAAGTGACAACCAATACATCCTACACATGCATATCTAGAGATTGAGCAGCAAAAAAAGAACAACATGCAAGTGCTAGAAAGTAAAGGGGTGTAGAGATAGGAATATCAAACGCAATAAAGACACGATGATTTTTGGCATGCTTCCGATAGGTGTTGCTATCGTACATCATGTTGATGGAGACTTCAACCCACAGAGGGTAATGGCTAGGCGAGTCCACGGAGGGATCCACCCACAAAGGGTCCACGAAGAAGCAACCTTGTCTATCCCATCATGGCTTACGCCCATGAAGGACTAGCCTCACTCGGGGTAGATATTCATGAAGTAGGTGATCTCCTTTCCCTTACAAACTCCTTGATTCAACTCCACAAGCTTTGTAGGCTCCCAAGTGACACCTAACCAATCTAGGAGACACCACTCTCCAAAAGGTAATATATGTTGTTGTTGATGATGAACTCCTTGCTCTTGTGCTTCAAAAGATAGTCTCCTCAACACTCAATCACTCTCTCACAGATTTGACATGGTGGTGGGAGAAGGATTGGAGTGGAAAGCAACTTGAGGGGGCTAGAAATCAAGGATCAAATAATTGGAGTGGAATGCCTTGATCTCAACACAAGTGTAGGTGGTTTTCTCTCGGAAAATGGATATGGAAGTGTAGTTTCGTCCTGTTGCTCTCTCTGAGAGTAGGTGGTGTGGGTGGGGTATTCATAACCATCACCAAAGATCTACCCGTTACAAACTTTATGCACAACTCACTGACACCGAAAGTAAATCTCGGTGAGACCTGATAACCCACAAGTATAGGGGATCGCGACAGTCTTCGAGGGTAGTATTTCACCCAAATTTATTGATTTGACACAAGGGGAGCCAAAGAATATTTGTGAGTATTAGCAGTTGAGTTGTCAATTCAACCACACCTGGAGAACTAAATATCTGCAGCAAAGTGTTTAGTAGCATAGTAATAATAGTAGCAATAGTAACAGAAACAGTAACAGTAGCAGTTTTGTAGTGATTGTAATAGCAGCAGCAATGGAAGTAACTTAGCAAAGATCAATATGCGAAAAGCATAGGCATTGGATCAGTGATGGATAATTATGTTGGATGACATTCATCATGTAACAGTCACAACCTAGAGCGATACACAATAGCTCCAATTCATCAATGTAATGTAGGCATGTATTCCGTATATAGTCATACGTGCTTATAGTAAGAACTTGCATGACATCTTTTGTCCTACCCTCCCGTGGCAGCGGGGTCCATAAGGAAACTAAGGGATATTAAGGCCTCCTTTTAATAGAGAACCGGAACAAAGCATTAGCACTTAGTGAATACATGAACTCCTCAAACTACGGTAATCACCGGAAAGAATCCCAATTACTGTCACCTTGGGGTATGTGGATCATAACACGTAATAGGTGAATACAACTTGCAAGACAGGATCAAGAACACAAATATATTCATGAAAACATAAAGGGTTCAGATCTGAAATCATGGCACTCGGGCCCTAGTGACAAGCATTAAGCATAGCAAAGTCATAGCAACATCAATCTCAGAACATAGTGGATACTAAGGGTCAAGCCCTAACAAAATTGACTCGATTACATGATAAATCTCATCCAACCCATCACCGTCCAGCAAGCCTACGGAGAAATTACTCACACATGGTGGTGAGCATCATGAAATTGGTGATGGAGGATGGTTGATGATGATGATGGCGACGAATCTCCCTCTCCAGAGCCCCAAACGGACTCCAGATCAGCCCTCCCGATGAAGAACAGGAGGTGGCAGCGGCTCCGTATCGTAAAACGCGATGAAACTTCTTCTCTATTTTTTTCTCGGGGAAAGAGAATTTATAGCATTGGAATTAGGTCAGGAGGACCTCTGTGGGCCCTGATAACCCACAAGTATAGGGGATCAATTGTAGCTTTTTTGATAAATAAGAGTGTCGAACCCAACGAGGAGCTAAAGGTAGAATCAATATTCCCTTCAAGTTCTATCGACCAGCGATACAACTCTACGCACACTTAACGTTTGCTTCACCTAGAACAAGTATGAAACTAGAAGTACTTTGTAGGTGTAATGCTAGAACTACTTTGCAAGAATAAAACTAGGAGTACTTTGCGAGAATAAAACTACGGGTAATTTGCAAGATAATAAAAGTTTGTTGTTTAGTAGAAAGCTTTGTAACACAAGAGAAGGATTTGTCCCTAGGTGATCGATAACTAGACCGGTAATCATTATTGCAATTTTATATGAGGGAGAGGCATGAGCTAACATAATTTCCGCACTTGGATCATATGCACTTATGATTGGAACTCTAGCAAGCATCTGCAACTACCAAAGATCATTAAGGTAAAACCCAACCATAGCATTAAGTAACAAGTCCTCTTTATTCCCATACGCAACAACCCCCTTACTTGGGTGTAAGCTTCTGTCACTCTAGCCGCCCACTATAAGAGAATTATAAACGTATTGCAAACCCTACAACGGGAATCCCTCATGCTTGCGCGACATGGAGGGCACCATAGGACAGCACCATAATAAAACATACAACTCAAACCAATCACGATTATCAATCAACCCATAGGACAAAACGAATCTACTCAAACATCATAGGATTGCCACATATCATTGGATAATAATATATAGCGTTAAGCACCATGTTTAAGTTGAGATTACAGCGAGGAGAAGAGGTGTTACACCGCTGCATAGAGGGGGAGAGAGTTGGTGTTGACGGCGGCGAAGTTGTTGGTGTAGATCGCCGTCACGATGGTTCCCCCGGCGGTGTTCCGGCGCCACCGGGAGAGAGGAGGAGAGAGCCCCCCTCCTTCTTCTTCTTCCATGGCCTCCCCCTAGATGGGAGGAGAGTTCCCCCTCTGGTCCATGGCCGCCATGGCTCCCGGAGGGGAGGAGCCCCTCCGAGATTGGATCTCTCTCTCTGTTCTCTTCTGTTTCGCGTTCTTGTTTTCTGGCCAAAAACCGTTTCTTATATTCCCGGAGATCCGTAACTCCGATTGTGCTGAAATTTTAACACGATTTTTTCCTCCATATAAGCTTCCTTGCGGCCGAAGAAGAGACCCAACCGACTTACGGTGTGCCCATAAGGCACCACCACGCGGCCTGGGAGGGTCGTGCCAAAGTGCCTTGTGGAGGCTGTGGGCCTCCGTTTGCGTTAATTCCACCTCCCAAAGATCACATATATTCCAAAATAATTCTCCGTAAAATTTTATTGCGTTTGGACTTCGTTTGATATGGATTTTCTATGAAACAAAAAACAAGCAGAAAACAGGAACTGGCACTGGGCACTGGATCAATATGTTAGTCCCAAAAACAATATAAAATGTTGCCAAAAGTATGTGAAAGTTGTAGAATATAGGCATGAAACAATCAAAAATTATAGATACGACGGAGACGTATCAGGCCCCACAAGGCATCAGGGCGCGCCCTGGGAGGGTCGCGCCCTGTTGCCTAGTGGGCAACAGGTGGCCCCTCTTCTGTTGATTCTTGCGCCAATAATTTTTATATATTCCATAAAAAATCTCCAAAAAGTTTCGTCCAATTCCGAGAACTTTGATTTCTGCACAAAAAACAACACCATGGTAGTTCTGCTGAAAACAGCGTCAATCCGTGTTAGTTTCATTCAAATCATGCAAATTAGAGTCCAAAACAAGAGCAAAGGTGTTTGGAAAAGTAGATACGACGGAGACGTATCAACTCCCCCAAGCTTAACTCATTGCTTGTCCTCATGCAATTCAGTTGACAAACTGAAAGTGATAAAGAAAAACTTTTACGAACTCTTTTGTTCTTGTATCCATATATAAGCTTAACTAGCACCCAAGTTTTCAACAAAGATCATGAACTAACCATGCAAGTGATAACACTTAGAAACTACATTTACTCATATCAATGGCATAATCAACTAGCGAGCAATAATAACATATTTCAAATGCCAACAATTTGTCAAAACAATCATGATATAATATGATAACATGGTATCTCGCTAGCCCTTTGAGACCGCAAAACATAAATGCAGAGCACCTCCAAAGTTCAAGCAGCGACTAAACATTGTAATTCAGGGTAGAAGAGATCCAGTCATGATTTACCCAACATTAACTATACTCAATGCATAAGAATGACAATAGTGCTCTCAGGATTGGTGCTTATAATGAGAAGGTGAGACTCAACAATAAAAGTAAAATAACATAAAAGTAAATAGATAGGCCCTTTGCAGAGGGCAGCAGAGATTTGCAGAGGTGCCAGAGCTCGAAGCTTAAATCAGAGATGAAAATAATTTTGAGAGGTGCACTGTTCCTGTCAACGTCACGACCGAGGATTTTCAATATCTTCCATGCTAAACACATTATAGGCGGTTCCCAAGCGGAAATGTAAAGTTTACTCCCCCTCCACCATACCAACACAAGCCATGGCTAGCCGAATTCACGGGTGCCCTCCAAACGATCAAATTTCCAGGGGAGTTTGTTTTATTATATTTTTCTTTATTTTGATTACAGGACGAGGCATCCCAATTACCAGCCTCTCTCGTGCAATGACAAGTGAATAAACACTCATCTTGAGAATAACCCGCTTAGCATGGAAGATACTGACCGCCCCATGTCGCTCCATGAGCGGTACGGGCACACAAAACAGATGTTTATTTGAATGATTAGAGGTGGCACATGCAAATTTACTTGGAACGGCAGAGTAATACCGCATATAGGTAGATATAGTGGACTCATCTGGAACAACTTTGGTTTAAGGATTGTGGATGCACAAGCAGTATTCCCGCTTAGTACAGGCGAAGGCTAGCAAATAGATTGAGAAGTGACCAACTAGAGAGCGAAAACGGTCATAATCATGCATTGAGAATAATTAACATTGAATACTAGCATGAGTAGGATATAAACACCCTGAACATAAATATCGTGAAGGCTGAATTGGTTTTGAATCAACTACATGTGTGAACATGTGCCAAGTCAAGCCACTTGAAACATTCAGAGGAGGATACCATACTAACATACTACATCATAACCATTTTAATGCATGTTGACATCCAAGATAAATCATTATCCACTCCTAGCTACTTAAGCATGGCATAAGCAACTATGATCTCTAATTGTCATCACAAACATGTTTACTCATAATATGCTGAATCATGGATACTGAGCTAAACATATTTACAAAAACAAAAACAAGAAGAGTTCATACCAGCTTTTCCTTGCCACAGTCACTTCATCAAATCATCTTCATTATTGCCTTTCACTTGCACGACTGTCGTGGGTACGACCATCTATAGGGCCATCTAGCCCCTTGTGGTTCAGCAGGGGAGATCAACGTGCACAAAGAGCAGAATCAACAGAGAACGCAAGGGATTTACCCAGGTTCGGGCCACCGTGAGGTGTAAAACCCTACTCCCGCTTTGGTGTATTGGATGTGTGAGAGCACGAGTACAAGGAGCGCTTCTCCCGGCAAGGTGCGGAGAGAGCAGCTACGCATGCAAGACGTGCTAGTGTTTGAAAAAGGATCTGAATCCCCCTAAATGTTGCCTTGGCCCTCCTTTTATAGCTCAAGGGGTTACCACAATGGCAAAACAGTAACTACAAGTCGATTAGATAGCAAACAGTGCTATCATACCTAACTCTGCCAGTTTAGGACAAAAGCAATAAATGCACCGTTAGGTGTCATGTGGAGGAGGAGCTCCGGCAAGGTTCCTGCACTGCTTGCCCAGCTACCTCCTATTAGCCTGACACGCCTTCTGGACGGGTGTCATTAAAGGCAAACCTTCTCCCTGCGCGCTGACACGTGCCCGACAAATCTCACCAACCAACCCGCGCGGTCGACAACTCACCGATTAGCGACTAGCTACCCGGTGAGGTGGAGCGCTGGAGAGCTGGCGAAAGCTTGCCGGCACGGAGCTTGCCGGGTCTTCACCTTGCCGGCTCAACCTTGCCAACAAGGAATGTCTTCATCTTCAGTACTAGTGGAGTGCTCGTTGATGCTTCGTCTTGAACTTCTCTCCATTGGCTTCTGCAACTGGGCCTTGAATCTTGGTCTTGGTGGTTTCCGGCAAGCCTTGGCCGGCAGGGAGGCTGCCACTGTCTGTGCATAAGTCAGGGTATAAAATACCCATGTTTTATACACTGACAGGAGCCCCCGGGCCTGGGCCATACGCGCGTCTGAAGCGTCGTTGGGCTAGGCCCAAACAATGCACAGACACGCGGCGGGAAAACTGCCGCTGTAATTTTTGTCATGATGGTTATCCTGACGCACGTCCAATCCACGCATTAAATGCGGGTTGTGGGAACGTGGACTATTGCGGTTATTTCGCGGTAGTGTGCCTGTAAAAAGCGCTGCTAGGGTAAACAGTGAAGAGCCAGCCCCCTCGCGCCTTTCCCATAAAAAGGCAACCACGAGGAGGCGCTGCTCATTCGCCCCTGCCTTCCTCTGCTCCATCTTCTTCCTTTCACCAGAGCCCCCCCCATTCCGCCGCCGCCATCAATTCGCACCTTACCTCGACCTTCTTCTTCTCCCCGAGTCCTGATGGCGCCTAAAAAGGCCGATGCGGCGGGGAAGAAGCCCGCCAAGCCGCTTGACCCCAAGGCGGAGGAGAAGAAGAAGGCGTTGGAAGAGCTGGAGAAGCGGCGGAGGGAAAATGCGATCTTCTCGCCGTCTTGCTTGGACGGCAACGAGTTGATCAAGAGGTACGCGTACATGTGGGGAAGGGACACCAAGGATCACAAGGCTCCAGTGGTGCTCCCTGAAGGCGACAAGGATCCAGCAGATTCGTATCCGTTCTTCTGCGCTTACTTTTACTGCGGTCTGGTTCCTCCATTCTCAGATTTCTTCAGTGCCATGATGTTTAGTTTTGGGTTCAGACTACTGGATTTCACTCCAAATGCGATGACTTGTATGGCGGTCTTCGCCCATTTGTGCGAGAACTTTGTCGGAGTTGCCCCCAACGTAGATTTGTTCCGCCACTTTTTCGTTCCCCGCATCAAGGATAAGTCGCTCTCTGGCAGTGTGACATGGATCCCTAGGACAAAAACCAAGGGCCAATACCTTGCCGGGCAGCTCCACCTCAAGTGGGACGAGTGGAGGGCAGAATGGTGCTGGATCAAGGAAAAGGATTTCCCTCAGTTCTGTTTGCCGCGTACAACGAGAGTTCTTCGCGGCAAGAATTGGAGCGATCTTGGCGCCACCGATGAGAAACTTCGCCCGGCACTGAACAGAATCGCCCGTCTCAAGGCCGCCAAGCTGACCATAGAAATGGTTGGCGCTGATTTCCTCCGGCGACGCATCGCGCCGCTACAGAAGAGAGAAAGATTCACTTGGGAATACCAGAACGCCGCTGATATTATGCGATTGTATCCCGGGACCGGCAACAACTTGACGGTCATGGAGCATGCCTGCCTCAGCGAACAGTTGTTCCGAAAAACTGGCACATTCCATTTGCCGGATGGAATCATCCCGCTGCACATCAACTCCGCCAAAGACTCCATCTTCTCGATGATGCCGGACTGCGATGCTCACGGAGTCAAAGCGGACTGGCCAATGCCCACCTTGGTGAACAAGATGGATTGGGCCTCCAACCTGACGGAGAAAGCTTCCCGGAAGGAAACGGATCTCATCCGGGCCACCAATGATGAAGAACCGGCGTACATCGCCAGCAAGGCCGCAGAGATCGCGAGGATCAACGCGGCAGGCAGTCTTGGCGCCGCGGCAGCTGAGGATGATGACGAAGAGCATCATGAAGAAGAAGCTGCCAAAGAGCAACAGAAAGAGCCTGCCGGGGGCAAGACTGCCGGAGCTGAGGTTGCCGGGACTGAGGTTGCCGGAGAGCCTGAAGAGGAAGAGGGTCCACGAGCCCCGACAAAGAAGAAACGCCGTCTTCGAAGGGCGGTCAGTCAGGAGCCGGTGCACACTTCTCCGCCAGGAGTTGGCCCTACTGTGAAGAAGACGACCACGAGGACCGGCCACCAAGAAGAAGTACGCCGGCAATCAGCTCGACGTCCTCGAACTCAACCTCCATCTTCCCAACAAGGGGTTGCCGAGGAAATTGAACCCACTCAACCGACCGGTCCACCTCCTCCGGCACTTAAGAGGGCCAGAGAATCACCCCCGCCAGTGATATATGATTTCGACGTCCTCGGCGAGTCTGAGGAGGAGGAGTAAGTGATCTTGCTCATTTCCATCAAGCTTTGATTTCATCTGATTGCTGTTCTGGTTTGATTTCTTTGTCTTGATAGAGATCTAGAATCACTCGCGCAGTGGGTGAAGCAGGCCAAGCCCGCAACAGAACAGGATCCCGCGGTAAGTGCCGGGCAGGGGGTTGCAACGGTAGAAACCATTGTTACCAGCCCCCAGCCCAGCCCCCTGCGCGAGGATGTGGTGCAGATGCCTCCCGCCAGCGCCAGTGCCGAAATTCCTCCCTCTGAGCCCGTCAAGGAGATGGGAGAGGTCCGCCAAGAGGAAGAACACCAAGAGGCAGACCCCACTGTGGCTTCCCCGTCAACCATCGTTCCGGAGAGTGCTTCCCCGGTAAGGGCCTCCACCGATGAGCTTGTCTGTACGGAAGTCATCCTGCCGAGCGAAGCGGCTGATAACCGTGCACCGGCAACATAGGTTGCTGGGGAAGGAGATGCCCTTCCTCATCAAGCGTCAACGGGTAATCCTCTTGCCTTTACACACTTCTCACAGAATTTTTTGTTTTCTTGAACTTGACTTGTAAGTTGAATCTCATTCTACCTTCGCTTTCGCTTCACCCCACAGCTCCAACTTCTCCCGAAGAAGGTGAAGTCCTTGTGGATGTAGCGAATATTGTGAAGGATGCCGCTGATGAAGCCACCAAGATTGCTGCTGAAGAGAATCTTGTGCAAGCCACCGAGGAGATCAGAGAGGTTCACAAGGAGCCTGAGAAGACCTCTGGCGATACGTCCAACCCTGCCAGGATGGATGTGGGGAAGGTGCCCGTCAACACCGATGCGCCGAACCCCGACAACCAACCAGCGGTGCCAACCTTGCAGGTCCCGTCAAGCAGCTTGGCGTTGATCACTTCTCAGCATGAGTCTGGAGCCCCCAGTTCATCTAGTACTGCGAGGCCAAACTTTGATTAAGAAATCGCCCAGATCTTACTCCCTCTGTCCCAAAGAACCTTCGAGGCCACTGATGCTACTGACAATGCTGAAGATCTTGCCTTCATGGAGATCATGGCCGTCGGGTTCAAGGGCGTCCAAGAAAGGTACAGCCGAAGATGGGACAGAGTCCAGGAAGAGCGCAAGGTTGCGGATCTGGTTGACCAGAAACTGAAGAAGAAAGCGGACGAGCTGCACACATGGTATAATGAGCAGGCTCGCAATCTTGTAAGGCAGGAGGAAAAGCTTAATGCTGCCAAGAATGAAGTGGCAATCCGCGGCGGCAAGTTGGCGAAGCATGAGGCGCTGCTCAACGTCAAGGAGAAAGACCTTGCCGCCCGAGAGGGAGCCCTTGCCGCCACTCTCCGCGGCAAAGATGAGGAGATTGAGAAACTCCTTGAGCGGAGGACGCAAGAGCTGGAGAAGAATCACAAGGATACTATTGAAACCCAAGCTCGAGATAGCGCCGCCAAGCTCAAGGAGGCTTCCGACAAAGTTGCTGCCGTTGCCGCCGCCAAGACAGAGCTGGAGTCCCAAATGGCCAAGTTGAAGGAAGATCTTGCCGGTAGCGGCAAAGAAGTCGAGAATCTTAAGAACGAAGCGCTGAAGGCAGCCCGCACTCTAGGGGACTTGCAGACGTAGCTGTCGTCTAAGAATCAAGATCTCGATGCCGCCGCCAAGACAATTGGAGATCTGAAATCTCAACTGGCCACCTTGGTATCAGATTTGGAATCCTCCAAGGAGAGGGAGAGAGTCTTGACGGAGAAGCTGGAAAAGGAAGAGGCTTTGAAGAAGGATGCCAAAAACAACCACACCCAACTGCATCATAACCTCTCCCTCTAGACCGGCAGGCTTGTCAATGCCGCTGAGCGCATCTCTTCCCAGATTGCCGTCATGGACATGAAGAGCTGGGGCTTCACTATCAACGACAAGGAGGCCACCAGCGTCAGACTGACCAAGTTCTTCGAGGGCCTTATTGACGCCTTGAATATGTATCACGAGGACAGGTCTGCTTCATTTGCTGATGAATCCCAGAAGTTTGCGCGTGAAGTTGTATACAGGGTGCTGCTCAAAATTGCTCATCGCAATCCCGGCCTCGATCTGTCCAGGGTCTTCAGGAAGCTGCCGGAGAACACCGACGTTATCGCCGCTGACAAGATTGCTGCTCCTCTTGCCGACAAGGTTCTCCAAATTCCCAGGATCCAGGGTGATCGTCGGGATTGAGCTTGTCGTTATACCCATCGCTGTTCTATCATGTAAAAGATACATTCGATCTCATGTTAGATCTGCACTGCTTTTGTGATGTAAAATAAAATGAATGTGTGCCGTTCCCCTTGTTTTATTTCATCTTTGTATGATTGTGCTCCCTACACTGTTTGGAAACTTGCCGGTGCGCACACTTGCCGCGAGCGCTTTGAGGAACAGGTCCTTAGCAGCCTGCTGGAAGTGTCGCTGCCTGCAATGTAGCTTGTCGGGCCAGAACGCGGCTGCTAAGCTTGCCGAGCGGACTCGAGGCAAACTAGAGCGCGAACTGATCGCGACAAGGTTCCCCCGCGTACAGGTTTTTTCACACAAACACAGAATCATTCAAGGGAAACTGCAAGCGTAACAAGGAAAAAGTTTCAAAGTTTTTCAACTTAGCTTTTCCTTGCACTGTTTTCCTTGCCGTATGGAATGATCACTTGAACGTCATTAAAATGGTACCCCATCATCACTCCCCCTGGGAAACTTGCACGCGAGGGACCCTTCTGTCCTTTAAGAAAAAGAAAGAAGAGAAAAGAGTGGTTTGGGAACCTTGACGGTTCATCAGCCATCTCACACAAACTAAAGCGTAATCACAACATTATGTGCATACATAAAAGAAAAATGTACGATAAGTTGTGAAACACTTAGCTTTATTTTACTCATGCACAGGATCTACGCCTGGCTTTGTACAAAGGGTTACATGTCTTGTCGACAAGGCTTGTACAAAAGGGGTTGTCGGGAGACCCGTCAATCAGTATATGAGTTCCGTGGGGAGCACCGCTTCTGCACCATAGACTAGGGAGAAGGGTCTTTGACCGGTAGCTCGATTTGGTGTCATTCTGAGTGACCAAAGAACCGTCGGCAACTCATCAATCCAGCGTCTTCCACATTTGCACAACCTGTCAAAGGTTCTTGTTTTGAGGCCTCGCAGCACTTCAGCGTTCATCCTTTCCGCTTGACCGTTGCTACTTGTAGCTTGCGTTGGTATTATCCCCGAAGAGGAAGGCACGATGCAGCATAGTAGAGATAAGTATTTCCCTCAGTTATGAAACCAAGGTTATCGAACCAGTAGGAGAATCACGCAACACCTCGTTAGCAGCACCTGCACACAAACAACAAATCCTTGCACCCAACGCTAACGAGGGGTTGTCAATCCCTCGGCGGTTAATTGCAAGATTAAATTGTATGTGATAGATAGATAGATAGATAGATAGAAACAAAAATACAAAATAAAATAAATAAAAGAAAATGGCAGCAATATTTTTAGGTTTTAGTAATATGATTTTGATAGACCCGGGGGCCATAGGTTTCACTAGAGGCTTCTCTCAAGAAAATAGCATACGGTGGGTAGACAAATTACTGTTGGGCAATTGATAGAAAAGCAAATAATCATGACGATATCCAAGGCAATGATCATGTATATAGGCATCACGTCCAAAATAAGTAGACCGACTCCTGCCTGCATCTACTACTATTACTCCACACATCGACCGCTATCCAGCATGCATCTAGTGTATTAAGTCCATAAGAACGGAGTAATGCCTTAAGAACGATGACATGATGTAGACAAGATAAACTCACATATGAATAAACCCCATCTTTTTACCCTTAGTAGCAATGATACATACGTGTCATGTCCCTTTCTGTCACTGGGATTGGGCCCCGCAAGATCGAACCCACTACAAAGCACCTCTTCCCATGGCAAGATAAATCAATCTAGTTGGCCAAACCAAATCAATAGATCGGAGAAGAAATACGAGGCTATAATAATCATGCATAAAAGAGTGCAGCAAAGACTCAAATAATTTCATGGATAATCTGATCATAAACTCACAATTCATCGGATCCCAACAAACACACCGCAAAAAGTGATTACATCGGATAGAACTCCAAGAACATCGAGGAGAACATTGTATTGAAGATCAAAAAGAGAGAAGAAGCCATCTAGCTACTGCCTATGGACCCGAAGGTCTGTGGTAAACTACTCACGCATCATCGGAAGGGCAGCAAGGTTGATGTAGAACCCCTCCGTGATCGATTCCCCCTCCGGCGGATCACCGGAGAAGGACCCCAGATGGGATCTCTCTGGAACAGAAACTCGCGGCGGTGGAAAAAGTATTTCGTGGACTCTCTTGAGGGTTTCTGATTTTTTCTAAATTTATAGTGGAAGAATTAGGTCAAACGGAGCTGGGTGGGCCCCATGAGGTACGAGGGTGCGCCACCCCCCCTGGGGCGCAGCCTGGTGCCTCGTGGCCCACTCCTTCATCTTCTGGCCCTCTCCCGAAGCTTCTAGTGTTTATCTTGTCCAATAAAAAATCTCCAAAAAGTTTCATGGCATTTGGACTTCGTTTGGTATTGATTTTCTGTAAAACAAAAACAGTGCAGAAAACAGCAACTGGCACTGGGCACTAAGTTAATAGGTTAGTCTCCAAAATGATATATAATTGTTGTAAATGATTATAAAAACATCCAAGATTGATATTATAACAGCATGGAGCAATAAAAAATTATAGATATGTTGGAGACGTATCAGCATCCCCAAGCTTAATTCCTGCTCGTCCTCGAGTAGGTAAAGGATAAAAACAGAATTTTTGATGTGGAATGCTGCCTAACATATTCATCACATATTCTTTTCTTTTGTAGCATGGACATTGGACTTGAATGATTCAAAGCAATAGTCTATAATTTGACATGAAGATATAAATACTCAAGCATGCTAACAAGCAATCATGTCTTTCAAAATATCAACGCTAAAGAAAGTTATCCCTAGCCCATTATGCTCAATCATTGATCCATTCATGAAACACACTCAAATATTAGCTACGTCCAATACACAAGTATGACAATAGTGCTCTCTAGTTGGTGATTTTGTAAGAGAAGATGGAGACTCAAAAAATAAAAATTGCTCAAAAGTAAATAGATAGGCCCTTCGCAGAGGGAAGCAGAGATTTGTCAAATGTGCTAGAGCTCAAAGCTGAAATTAAAGAGATAAAAAATATTTGGAGAGGCATGCTTTTCCTGTCAACGAAAACGACCGAGAATTCCCAATATTTTCCATGCTAGACACATCATAGGTGGTTCCCAAACAGAAAGTAAAGTTTATTTTCTTTCCACCATTCTTTCACAATCCATGGCTAGCCGTATCCACGGGTGCCCTCCATACCAACACTTTCCAAGGAATTTTGTTGTTATTAATTTGATTTCATGTGGGACTGGGCATCCCTATTACCAACCATTCTCTCGTGCAATGACAAGTGAATAAACACTCATCGTGAGAATAACACACCTAGCATGGAAAATAATGGCCACCCCCTACCGCTTCATGAGCGGTACGGGCACACAAAATGGAAAATTATTTTGAAAATTAGAGTTGGCACACGCAAATTTACTTGGAACGGCATTGAAATACCGCATATAGGTAGATATAGTGGACTCATTTGGCACAACTTGGGTTTAAGGATTTTGGATGCACAAGCAGTATTTCCGCTTAGTACAAATGAAGGCTAGCAAAAGATTGAGAAGCAACCAACCAAAAAACGAAAACGGTCATAAACATGCATTGAACACAACTAACACCGAATAATGTACCATAAGTAGGATATAATTTCATTGAATAACTATTGACTTAATGTGCATGCATAGGGAATCACAAACCTTAACACTAATATTCTTACTAAATCACAATTACTCACTAACATGACTCACATATTATCATTTCCATATCGCAAAACTATTGCAAGGAATCACACTTATCATATCCAACGATCTATATGAAAGTTTTTATTTATATCCCTCTTGAATATTCATCACTTTGGGACCAACTTCATATCTTGTGCAAATTACCGTTACTATCATCAACTCTCAAAAAGATTTAAGTGAAGCATGAGAGTGCAAATATTTCTTTAAAATTTCAATCTTATCAATTCTCAAAATAATATAAGTGAAGAATGATAATTCATTTCTTCAAAATTTTAATCTTGTCAATTCTCAAAATAATATAAGTGAAGCATGAGAATTCATTTCTTCAAAATTTTAATCAACTCTCAAAATAATATAAGTGAAGCATGAGAGTTTATTTCTTCAAAATTTTAATCAACTCTCAAAATAATATAAGTGAAGCATGAGAGTTTATTTCTTCAAAATTTAGCCACCACCGTGCTCAAAAAGATTTAAGTGAAGCACTAGAGCAACTGCCTAGCTCAAAAAATTTAAGGGAAGCACATAGAGTATTCTAACAAATGATGATAAACGTGTGGCTCTCTCAAGATAGGTGTGTTCAGCAAAGATGATTGTGACAAACTAAAAAGCAAACAAATCAAAGACTCATATAATACAAGACGCTCCAAGCAAAACACATATCATGTGACGAATAAAAATATAGCTCCAAGTAAAATTACCGATGGTTGGTAGAAGAAAGAGGGGATGCCTTCCGGGGCATCCCCAAGCTTAGACGCTTGAGTCTTCCTAGAATATTACCTTGGGTGCCTTGGGCATCCCCAAACTTAGGCTCTTACTACTCCTTATTCCTTCATCCATCGTGATCTCACCCAAAACTTGAAAACTTCAATCACACAAAACTCAACAAAACCTTCGTGAGATCCGTTAGTATAACAAAATAAATCACTACTTTAAGTACTATTGCAAATCCATTCATATTTTATTTTTGCATTATACCTACTTTACTCTAACTTCACCATGGCTTATACCCCCCGATACAATCCATAGATTCATCAAAACATGCAAGTAGTGCATCAAAAACAGAATCTGTCAAAAACAGAACAGTCTGTAGCAATCTATTTAAAAGCCATACTTATGTAACTCCAAAAATTCTGAAAAATAGGACAACGTGGGCAATTCATATACCAATATTGTGTAAAAATTTCAGATTTTTTTGACGCTCCAGTACAGAAACAAAATTCGGGCACTGGACGCAAAACTTTCTGTTTTCCAAACAGCATCAATTATACTATCTTTCAAATCATCCTAAAGGCTTTACTTGGCACAAACACTAATTAAAAACACAAAAATACAACTATACCAGTAGCATAATTGTGAAAACACACGATAACAGAAAAAAAAATATTTTATTCATTGGGTTGCCTCCCAACAAGCTCTTTCTTTATAGCCATTAAGATGGGCTTAAGATTTCAATGATGCTCACATGAAAGATAATAATTAAAACACAAAGAGAGCATCAAGAAGCATGTTAAATCACATTTAAGTCTAACATACTTCCTATGCATAGGAATTTTATAAGTAAACAAATTATCAAGACAAGCAATTTCTAGCATATGCAAGGAAGAAGAATAAAACATTGATGATCTCAACATAATGAGAGGTAATTGAGCAACATGAAAATTTCTACAACCATATTTTCCTCTCTCATAATAATTACATGTAGGATCATATTCAAATTCAACAATATAGCCATCACATAACATATTCTCTACATGATCCACATGCATGAAATTTTTATAGATTTTTAGCAAGCGAAGATGCAAGCAAATAGAAGGCACATGGCAACACAAGCAAAGATAGCAAACAAGCAAAAAGGCAAATGGAAAATATTTTTGTATTTTTGTAAAAGCTTTTTAGAAGTGGGGGAGATGAAAACGAGAGGCAAATGGCAAATAAAGTAAATGCAAGGAGATGAGAGTTTATGCAAAGGTACTTGATAGATGTTGATGATGTCTCCCCGGCAACGGCGCCAGAAATTCTTCCTGCTACTTGTAGCTTGCGTTGGTACTATCCCCGAAGAGGAAGGGATGATGCAGCACAGTAGAGATAAGTATTTCCCTCAGGTATGAAACCAAGGTTATCGAACCAGTAGGAGAATCACGCAACACCTCGTTAGTAGCACCTGCACACAAACAACAAATCCTTGCACCCAACGCTAACGAGGGGTTGTCAATCCCTCGGCGGTTAATTGCAAGATTAAATTGTATGTGATAGATAGATAGATTGAAACAAAAATACAAAATAAAATAAATAAAAGAAAATGGCAGCAATATTTTTAGGGTTTTAGTAATATGATTTTGATAGACTCGGGGGCCATAGGTTTCACTAGAGGCTTCTCTCAAGAAAATAGCATACGGTGGGTAGACAAATTACTGTTGGGCAATTGATAGAAAAGCAAATAATCATGACGATATCCAAGGCAATGATCATGTATATATGCATCACGTCCAAAATAAGTAGACCGACTCCTGCCTGCATCTACTACTATTACTCCACACATCGACCGCTATCCAGCATGCATCTAGTGTATTAAGTCCATAAGAATGGAGTAATGCCTTAAGAACAATGACATGATGTAGACAAGATAAACTCACGTATGAATAAACCCCATGTTTTTACCCTTAGTAGCAATGATACATACGTGTCATGTCCCTTTCTGTCACTGGGATTGAGCATCGCAAGATCGAACCCACTACAAAGCACCTCTTCCCATGGCAAGATAAATCAATCTAGTTGGCCAAACCAAATCAATAGATCGGAGAAGAAATACAAGTCTATAATAATCATGCATAAAAGAGTGCAGCAAAGACTCAAATAATTTCATGGATAATCTGATCATAAACTCACAATTCATCGGATCCCAACAAACACACCGCAAAAAGTGATTACATCGGATAGAACTCCAAGAACATCGAGGAGAACATTGTATTGAAGATCAAAAAGAGAGAAGAAGCCATCTAGCTACTGCCTATGGACCCGAAGGTCCGTGGTAAACTACTCATGCATCATCGGAAGGACAGCAAGGTTGATGTAGAACCCCTCCGTGATCGATTCCCCCTCCGGCGGATCACCGGAGAAGGACCCCAGATGGGATCTCTCTGGAACAGAAACTTGCGATAGTGGAAAAAGTATCTCGTGGACTCTCCTGAGGGTTTCTGATTTTTTCTGAATTTATAGTGGAAGAATTAGGTCAAACGGAGCTGGGTGGGCCCCACGCGGTACCAGGGCGCGCCCTGGTGCCTCGTGGCCCACTCCTTCATCTTCTGGCCCTCTCCTGAAGCTTCTAGTGTTTATCTTGTCCAATAAAAAATCTCCAAAAAGTTTCGTGGCATTCGGACTTCGTTTGGTATTGATTTTCTGTAAAACAAAAACAGGGCAGAAAACAGCAGCTGGCACTGGGCACTAGGTTAATAGGTTAGTCTCCAAAAATGATATATAATTGCTGTAAATGATTATAAAAACATCCAAGATTGATATTATAACAGCTTGGAACAATTAAAAATTATAGATACGTTGGAGACGTATCAACCGTTGCTTCTCGGGTGAGCAACAGATGCAAAACAGATTTTGCCGCCAAGGTCCTGAATATACTGCATGAAGGTGCGGCTCGTGAATTGTGTGCCGTTGTCGGTGATGACCCTGTTAGGGACTCCAAAACGGCAAACTAATCCTTTGAAGAACTTGATAGCTGATTGTGCTGTCACCTTTCTCACTGGCTCCATTTCAGGCCACTTTGTGAAGTTGTCGATAGCAACGTACAAGAACTCAAAGCCCCCGGTAGCACGGGGGAAGGGGCCCAAGATATCAAGCCCCCAGACCGAAAAAGGCCAGGAGAGAGGGATTGTTTGAAGAGCTTGAGCCGGCTGATGTATGTTCTTTGAATGGAACTGGCATGCTTCACACTTGGTTACTAGCTCAGTTGCATCCTGGAGGGCAGTGGGCCAATAGAAGCCTTGCCGGAAAGCTTTGCCGGCAAGCGCCCTTGATCCTATGTGAGAGCCACATATGCCTCCATGCATCTCTGCCAACAGCTTCAGTCCATCTCCCCGGCGAATACATTTTAATTTCACACCGTTTGGTTTCTTTCTGTATAGCGTGTTATCCACAAACTGATACATACTTGATTGATGGGCTACTTTATTAGCTTCTTCTTGGTCGTCGGGAAGTTCTCCTGTTTGAAGAAAATGAACTATCTATTGTGCCCATGCCGGAGCCTGTGCCTCAACGACAAGGACTAAAGGCATTTCTTCGGCCGCGGGAGCGCTTGCCTCAGCGGCAAGAACCTGAGGTTCTGCGCGAAGCTGCTGCTCACCGACAACCATGTCGTTGTCCCCGGCAACCTTTTTGCTGGCGGCTCCTGGGAGCTCTGCCGGAAAATACTTGCCGGTATTCAACTTCCTTCTCTTACTGGCCTGCGTTGATGGAGTGACTGATGGCTGATTCAAATGGAGTACAAAAGTTCCTGGTTCCACAGGTAGCTTTTGAGCGGCACACTTTGACAGGTGATCAACAATGCTGTTTTCCGCACGAGGAACGTGCTCCGTTTGCAATCTGTCAAAGTGTTCCTCCAATTTCCTCACTTCCTCCACGTATGCTTCCATCAACGGGCTCTGGTAATCTTTGTTCACTTGCTTCACAACAAGCTGCGAGTCACCGCGGATGATCAATTTTCTGATCCCAAGGTCCACTGCAATCCTAAGACCGGCAAGGAGCCCTTCGTACTCAGCAGTGTTGTTTGTAGCTTGCTCCCTGGGAAAGTGCATTTGAACTACATACTTGAGGTGCTCTCTGGTGGGTGTGACAAGCAGCACTTCGGCACCGGCGCCTTGCAGCGAGAAGGCACCATCAAAATACATAATCCATTCTTTGGCCGTCTCTTTGCCGGGGAGAGCTGTTTCTCGAATTTCTTCGTCTTGCGTTGGCATCCATTCTGCAATGAACTCCGCCAAGGCTCTGCTTTGGATGGTTGAAGTGCTTTCAAACTTAAGTGCAAAGTTTGACAATTCCAACGCCCACTCCACTATCCTACTAGTTGCCTCTGGATTTCTCAAAATGCGTTGCAACGGAAAGCGAGTGACGACGGTGATCTCGTGTGCTTGGAAGTAATGACGCAGCTTTTTTCTCGAAGCCATAAGAAGGCCGAAAAGCAATTTCTGCACTCCAGAGTATCTTGATCTAGCCCCCTGTAGAAGGGAACTAACAAAATACATGGGTCGCTGCACCACCTTCTTCTTCGGCACCACTTGTTGATTAGCCTCATTTGCTTGCGCTGTTTTTGACTTGTCGGCGCTGGACTTTGCGGGGAAGATTCCGGTTTGTCGCTGGACGGGCTTACCGCGGCTGCTTCCTCGTCATCGACTTCCCTCTGCACCACTAATGCAGCACTAGCCACTTGATTTGTCGCCGCTACATATAGCAGCAACGGCTCTTGTGGTTTAGGCGCAACTAGTGTTGGCGCGGAGGAGAGGTATCTTTTCAAATCCTGCAGCGCGGCCTCCGCTTTCGGAGTCCATTTCATTGGACCTGCCTTTTTCAAAATCTTGAAGAATGGCAGAGCGCGCTCAGCAGATCTTGAAATGAACCTACTCAAGGCAGCAACACAGCCGGCAAGACGTCGTACATCCTTGATGCTTTTTGGTGCTTGAATCTGCTCAATTGCTTTGATCTTGTCGGGATTTGCTTCAATTCCATGTTGAGATACAAAGAATCCGAGAAGCTTGCTGGATGGAACGCCAAACACACACTTCTCGGGATTGAGCTTCAAATTGATTTTGCGCAAGTTTGCAAATGTTTCTTCTAAATCTTGAATGAGGGTTGACTTGTCCTTGGTTTTGACTACTATGTCATCCATATATGCTTCCACATTCCTGTGCAGCTGGGGCTCAAACCCAATCTGGACTACTCTTGCGAATGTCGAACCGGCACTCTTTAATCCGAAAGGCATACGCACGAAGCAGTATGTGCCACATGGAGTAATGAATGCGGTTTTCTCCTCATCCTCCTTGGCCATGAATATCTGATGGTATCCAGAATATGCATCAAGGAAGGAGAGTAAATCACAACCGGAAGTAGAGTCTACAATTTGATCAATGCGCGGCAAGGGGAAAGGATCCTTTGGACATGCTTTGTTAATATCAGTGTAGTCAATACAAAGTCTCCACTTCCCATTTGCTTTGCGTACCACAACTGGATTTGCCAACCAGGTTGGATGTAGTACACCTCTAACCAGTCCTGCTGCTTCAAGCTTCTTGATTTCTTCGGCAATGAATTGTTGCCGCTCCAAAGCTTGCTTCCGGACCTTCTACTTGACGGGTCGAGCGTGGGGACAGACGGCAAGGTGGTGCTCAATTACCTCCCTAGGAACACCGGGGATGTCAGATGGTCGCCACGCGAACACATCGACATTCGCCCGCAGGAAGGCAATGAGCGCGCTTTCCTATTTGCTGTCAAGGGTGGCACTGATGGTGAAGGTACCGTCAGCGCCGTCCCCCCTCGCCGGCACCTTTTTGGTTGCTGGTGAAGTAGCTTTGGATTTCTTACCAGCAGAGCACTCCGGCAAGTCTTCAACAGGCGTGCAGTACTCCGAAGAGGCGCGCTTCCCGGAATCCTTGCCAGAGGTCTTGCCGGACTTCTTGCTTTCCTTCTTCTTGGCGGGAGCGGGCGCCTTGGCAGCCTCTGCTGCAACCGCATCTCTGTACATCTTATCGATGCAAATAACTGCATCCTTCTTGTCGGAGTTGATGGAAATGATACCCAACGGCCCTGGCATCTTCAACGTATTGTAAGCATAGTGAGATACTACCATGAATTTTGCCAAGGCTGGGCGGCCAAGAATTCCATTGTACGGCAAGGGGATCTTGACAACGTCAAACACAATCTTTTTTGTTCTGTAGTTCAATTCCCCGCCAAACGTCACCGGCAATGTGATCTTTCCCTTGGGCTAGCTTCTTCCTGGGTTTACTCCCTGAAACGTGCCTGTTTTCTCGAGTTCCTCGTCGGGAATCTACAGCCTTTTGATTACTTCTGGAGAAATCAAGTTTAGGCCGGCCCCACCGTCAACTAACATTTTCGTGACCTGGAGGTTGCGAATTGTTGGCGAAACCAACAACGGCAAACAACCAACCGCGGTTGTGCGATCAGGGTGGTCCTCGGCATCGAAAATGATAGGCGTGTGTGACCACTTGAGTGGCTTTCGAGAGCCCATTGCCGGTTCTCCCGCATTAACCTCACGTGCCCACTGCTTAAGTTGGCGGTGAGAGGAGTGAAAAAGATGCTCCTCCATCGACGCAAATGGCCTCGGTTGCCTTCTGGAATTCCTGTTCACTGGACTCTCCGTCGTCCCCTTCCTCTTCACTTCCATCATCTTCCTCTTTCTTTTCGCGGCCTCTAGCAGGCTTTTCTTTCTGCTGCTTGGCCTTGCTGCGACGGCCTCCTCGACCACCATGGCCCTTTTTGCCGGATCCACCGGCACCATCTTGACCCTTCTCTTTGTCACGTTTTTCATATTCAGCCTTATGTTTCTCAACAAGGTGCTCGACTTGTCGGCACTCTTGGAGATCATGGCCCTTGGTGCGGTGAATCTTGCAGTATGGCCCATCAGACTTGCCGGCCTTCTCGTTTGCCGCCGCCTCCTGGCAAGCGGCGCATACAGCAGCCTCCTTGCAAGAGTCCTCAGTCTTAGCTTTCTTTGCGGACTCAGAGTTGCCGGAGCCCTCAACGGCCATAACAGTTTTGCCTTTGCACTTCCTGTTGCGCTTTCGGCCCTTCTTCCTCGGGGTGGCAGCATCATCGTCCTCGGAATCTACCTCGGCACCAGCGTCCTCCCCGGGAAGCCTTCTTCCTTCCTCAGCGCGTGCGCACTTATCCGCCAACGTATAGAGCTCGTTGACGGTTTTGGGCAGTTTGACGTTTATCTTCTCCCGCATCCTCCGATTGCGCACATTCGTGTGAAATGCGGCAATGACGGCTGCGGGGTGCACATCTGGAATGTTACGGTGTACACGGCTGAACCTCTGGATGTACTTGCACAAGGTTTCACCATCCCTTTGCGGGATTACTTGCAGGTCGCTGGGTTGTCCAGGGGCCTTGTGGCCTCCGGTAAAGGCACCAACAAACTCATTACAGAGATATGCCCAAGAAATGGAGTTCTCCAGCAAGTTCATCAGCCAAGATCGCACGTTGGGCTTCAGCACCAACGAAAAGTAGTTGGCGAGGATTTTCTCATCTCTTCCTCTGGCAGCTTGCACGGCAATCGTGTAGATGCCCAGAAACTCTGCCGGGTTCAGCTTGTCGTCGTACTTTTCTGGTACTTCTGGCTTGAAGGCCCGGAAGGACGGCCATCGGACTTACCGCAGCTCACGGGTGAAGGCAGGACATCCAACCTCGTAAGGCAGATATCCACCAATCCCTGGCGCAGGCTCATCAACGATGGGGCCGTTGCGCGCGTCGGATTGACAGCGCGCCTCCCGATGCTATTCAATGGTGGTGCGGGCATCCTCTACCCGCCTGTCTCGCAGCACTTGCCGCTGATCTTGTCACGCTCGCGGATCTGAAGAGGCCATCGACATCTTGTCGGGCTCGAAAGATCGCTGAGCTTGCCGTGGTTGTTGGCGTTGCTACTGTAGAGACTATTGCCGCGGAGGTGATTGCACTGTTAGCGCGGCACCGTCAACGCGGCCACCAGTTGGAGCTACTGGTACGGTTTGCGGACGCCGTGAGGGCTCCCCTTGCTGTGATTTGCTGGCTTCGGTAAACCCAATCAAGCTTTGGATGGTGGCTCTCCACTCATCCATCTTCTCTGCTGCCGGAGGGAAGTTTAGCAGCATCTGGGGTCGCGCCATCGCCTCTGCTGCTGTGGCTGGCATGGCCGGAAGCGAAGAGCGCGACGTCGCTCTACTCCTAGCAGAGCCAGCAGGAGCGCCATTGCAGTCTTGCTGCCGCGGCACATGATCAGCAGCGGGTTGCCGTGGCGGAGGTGGTGCCTGAGGATCTAGGACTTGATCAACAGGGGTCTTGTCATGAGGTCGCCGCCGCCCTGAGTCGTCGATGCCGCTCGGAGTTGCGCTGCGCCCATTGTGCGAGGGATGCGGCGTCTGTCCTAAAGCAGCATCTCTGGGCGCCGCTGCGGTGGGATCTTGGCTCGCGCTGGCCCGGGCATTGCTGCTCCGGTGGCTGCGTTCGTCGGCGCGGTGAAGAGGAGGAGGAAGACGTCCATCTGCTCCGCCCGCGCCGTCTTGGCTTCGTTCGCCAGAGGATCGAGGAAGTCGACCGCCTCCAGCGCGCTCGTCTCCTGCACCGACCACGGTGGGCATGGCGACCGTGCCACCTGCGCTGGTCGTGCCAACCGCGGTATGCGCACCGCCCGCATTGGCTGCGCTGCCTGCAGATACGTGCGAAGGGGCCGTCATCGTGATGCCTTTCTTCTTGGGGGCCATCGATGACGAGGAGGACGATGATGAAGTTGATGAAGCTGGCGCGCAATCCACTGATTCAGGTTCACGCAAGCGATTTTCCCCTACCTGGCGTGCCAAAGATGTCGTGGGTACGACCATCTATAGGGCCATCTAGCCCCTTGTGGTTCAGCAGGGGAGATCAACGTGCACAAAGAGCATAATCAACAGAGAACGCAAGGGATTTACCCAGGTTCGGGCCACCGTGAGGTGTAAAACCCTACTCCCGCTTTGGTGTATTGGATGTGTGAGAGCACGAGTACAAGGAGCGCTTCTCCCGGCAAGGTGCGGAGAGAGCAGCTACGCATGCAAGACGTGCTAGTGTTTGAAAAAGGATCTGAATCCCCCTAACTGTTGCCTTGGCCCTCCTTTTATAGCTCAAGGGGTTACCACAGTGGCAAAACAGTAACTACAAGTCGATTAGATAGCAAACAGTGCTATCATACCTAACTCTGCCAGTTTAGGACAAAAGCAATAAATGCACCGTTAGGTGTCATGTGGAGGAGGAGCTCCGGCAAGGTTCCTGCACTGCTCGCCCAGCTACCTCCTATTAGCCTGACACGCCTTCTGGACGGGTGTCATTAAAGGCAAACCTTCTCCCTGCGCGCTGACACGTGCCCGACAAATCTCACCAACCAACCCGCGCGGTCGACACCTCACCGATTAGCGACTAGCTACCCGGTGAGGTGGAGCGCTGGAGAGCTGGCGAAAGCTTGCCGGCACGGAGCTTGCCGGGTCTTCACCTTGACGGCTCAACCTTGCCAACAAGGAATGTCTTCATCTTCAGTACTAGTGGAGTGCTCGTTGATGCTTCGTCTTGAACTTCTCTCCATTGGCTTCTGCAACTGGGCCTTGAATCTTGGTCTTGGTGGTTTCCGGCAAGCCTTGGCCGGCAGGGAGGCTGCCACTGTCTGTGCATAAGTCAGGGTATAAAATACCCATGTTTTATACACCGACAACGACCGAACGATGTGATAATAATAATAGTGCAAGTGTGCCATGGACTACGCTGGAATCTGCAAACATTTACTCAAGGGAGAAGACAAGGTAATATCGACTCTTCGCTAGATCAACCACAAAGCATATGAGAGCCACTCAACATTTTCATCGTGGTCTTCTCCTTACGACGACTCAACAAAAAGAAAGGAAATTCAGAGAAACACACTGAAATATTTTTGGAGTTTATAGTTTTTCTGAAGAAAGCAAATTAAAGAAGAAAAACGAGAAGCGAGAAAAACTATTTACATGGGAGAACTCCCAACAAACAAGAAAAGAATAAACGAGAAAGAAAAACCGAAAAGAAGCGAGAAATATTTTTGGATTTTTGAAGTTTTACAAACACACAAGAAGAAAGCAAAAATAAAACTAGCATGGATATACAATGAAAAAGGATGAACACCGACAACTGGAATGAATGTGTGAACATGAATGTAATGTCGGTGAGAAATACGTACTCCCCCAAGCTTAGGCTTTTGGCCTAACTTGGTCTACTGCCATGGCTGACCAGGATAATAATCGAAGTGGTAGCTTGTGGAGGCGTTCTGTGCCGCCTCCTCAGCGAGGCAAGCAGCCTCAACTGCCGCGTTATACTCATGCACCTCATTCTCATGAAGAAAATATCTCTGTTTGCTTTGGAAATCAAAGAGGACAGGAGCAGGAAAAATAACAGACACAGAACGATATTTATCGAATATCAAGTTATAGTCATATCTGTGAGTGTTGGGCTTAATAAACTCATGGTTCTGCATTGCCTCAAAATTCAAGTATTTATCAGGTAAAAGAGGATCGTTGGGCCTAGGCGAGACCCCTAGCCTTGCAGCTATGCAGGAGGCATAAATTCCTCCATACAAATCACCATTACCCGCGTTGCGATGCAACCTACATGCAACAATAGCCCCAAGATTATAATGTTTGCTACCCGTTAAAGCAGTATGAATAAGGCTCAGGTCGGGGGCACAAAGTGCACTACAGTCCTGTTTACCAACAATGCATTTCCCATTAAAAAGTGCAAAGTACCAAATAGAGGGAAAGTGAATGCTTTTTATCCTAGTTTGCGTAACCCCCCTATCCTCACCATTGCAAAGACTATTGAGAAACATTTCATATTCAGATTGTCGCGGCTCGCTAAGTGAACCCCAAAATGGAATTTTGCATGCATCACAAAACTCTTCTAGAGACATACCATAGGATCTATCATAGAGATAAAATAAAACTCTAGAAGTATGAGAGTGATACTCAAAATGTTGAGTGAATGAATGATTAAGGTTGTAGTGCTGCGGGGGCTTATCTGCGATGAAGGCGGAGAGCTCGGTGTTATGAATATATTGATCAAATTCTTCCTTAATGCCTGCACCTAGCATGAACTCGTTGCACGGCCACCGACAAGATTTTGCTTCGGCCCCTCGCACCGAACTTGCCCTTGGTTCAACATACGATTGGCGCACTGGGCTTTCACTCGATGATGCTTCAGAGGACCTCCTCCTTGAAGAACTCCTCCTAAAGAGGTTCATTTCCCTAAGAGAAAATTTCTGAAAATTTTTGGACCACAAAAAGATGTTAACAAAACTTCACAAAATTGATAGCAACTACTCATACAAGTGCCTAGAGGCCATATCAAGCATTCAAACTACTTAGAACTCAAAGAATTCAACATGCAAGCTCATTTTCAGTAGCACCAATAGCAGCAATTTATGCAAAATATAATCCACTAAAGCAAAAAATAATTGGAGCAATGGGAGAGTTACATACCAAGGAGCAATCCCCCAAAACAGTTTCAGAAACGGAGCTCCGAGCAAAGAGATCAAAAATCTCAGGTTTGGGAGCAAGAACACAAGAGAGAGAGAGAGAGCTACCACGATAGCATCTTGGGGCAACAGGTGCACCCCCTGGGTTGTTTTCAGTGCCAACAATTCTTATATATTCCAAAAAAAATCATGTTAAAATTTTATTGCATTCTGAGCACTTTTATTTTTGGGACATTTTTTATTGCACGGATAATTCAGAAAACAGGATAATCATGACATTCTACTTTATTAAACTATAAATAACAGAGAGAAAACTATGATTATAGAAAGTTGCGCTTACTAAATTCATCGACCACATGCCCCTCAAAAGAATCCATTAATAAGGTTGATCAAGTCTTATTAACAAACTATTTCCGAGTAACATGAAACCGAAGAATTTTCGTATAACACTAAGTTACCTCAACGGGGATATGCATCTCCCCAACAATAAGAATTTCATATTTCTTTTTGACACTAGGAAGAGGAAATTTGAAACCTCCAATAGTGATTGTCGAAACCTTTTCAATATAATTAATACCATTTACCGAACTTTGTTTCTTCGGAAAATAAACCGTATGCTCATTACCATTGACATGAAAGGTGACTTTGCTTTTGTTGCAATCAATAACAGCCCCTGCAGTATTCAAAAAGGTTCTTCCAAGGATAATCGACATGTTGTCGTCCTCGGGCATATCAAGTATAACAAAGTCCGTTAAGATCGTAACATTTGCAACAACAACGGGCACATCCTCGCAAATTCCAATAGGTATAGCAGTTGATTTATCAGCCATTTGCAAAGATATTTCAGTAGGTGTAAGCTTTTTCAAATCAAGTCTTCTATATAAAGAGAAAGGCATAACACTAACACCGGCTCCTAAATCACATGGAGCAGTTTTAACATAACTTCTTTTAATGGAGCATGGTATAGTAGGTATTCCCGGATCTCCTAACTTTTTAGGTACTCCACTCTTAAAAGAATAATTTGCAAGCATGGTGGAAATTTCAACCTCAGGTATCTTTCTTTTATTAGTGACAATATCTTTCATGTATTTAGCATATGGAGGCATTTTCAACATATCAGTCAAACAAGTGCGCAAAAAGACAGGTCTAAGCATTTCAACAAAGCGCTCAAAGTCTTCCTCATCTTTATTTCTAGATGGTTTAGTAGGAAAAGGCATAGGTTTTTGAACCCATGGTTCTCTTTCCTTTTCATGTTTTCTAGCAACGAAGTCTCTTTTATCATATCTTTTATTCTTGGGAGGTGGGCTATCAAGATCAACATCAGGTTCTATTTCTACATCATTATCTGGTTGAGCATCAACATGAACATCATCATTATCATTATCATTATCACTAGGTGGATGTTCATTACCAGATTGTGTCTCAGTATCAGAAATAGAAACGTCATTATGATTCTCAGGAGGTTTTTCTATCTCAGGTTCACTAGAAGCATGCAAAGTCCTATCATTTTTCTTTTTCTTCTTAGATGGACTAGGTGTATCAATATTATTTCTCTGAGAATCTTACTCCATTCTTTTAGGATGACCTTCAGGATACAAGGGCTCCTGAGTCATTCTTCCTCCTCTAGTCATTACCCTAACAGCATGATCATTCATTTTATTATCCATCTCATTAAGCAAATCACTTTGTGACTTAGCTATTTGTTCTAACTGAGTCTGGACCATAGAAGCATGTTTACTCAAACCCTTAACATCATTAGCAATTCTAAACATCAGATCACTCAAGCGATCAATCATGATGGCATTTCATTTTAATTGATTGCTAACATACATATTGAAATTCTCTTGCTTAACAATGTAGTTATCAAATTCATCCAAACATTGACTAGCAGATTTATTATAGGGAATGTCACTTTCATTGAATCTACGAAGAGAATTTACCTCTACTACCTGTGTCAGGATATCAAGTCCATGTATTTCTTCAATAGGTGGTAGATTCTTAACATCTTCAGCTTTAATACCTTTTTCCTTCATAGATTTCTTAGCTTCTTGCATATCTTCAGGACTGAGAAATAGAATACCTCTTTTCTTCGAAGTTGGCTTAGGTGGAGGTTCAGGAAGTGTCCAATCATCGGCATTTCTCAATATATTATTCAATAGTTCTTCAGCCTGTCCAACAGTCCGTTCCCTGAAAACAGAACCAGCACAACTATCTAGGTAGTCCCTAGAAGCATCGGTTAGTCCATTATGAAAGATATCAAGTATTTCATTTTTCTTAAGAGGATGATCAGGCAAAGCATTAAGTAATTGGAGAAGCCTCCCCCAAGCTTGAGGGAGATTCTCCTCTTCAATTTGCACAAAGTTAAATATTTCCTGTAAGGCAGCTTGTTTCTTATGAGCAAGAAAATATTTTTCAGAGAAGTAATATATCATATCCTGGGGACTACGCACACAACCAGGAGTGAGAGTATTAAACCATTACTTAGAATCACCCTTTAATGAGAAAGGAAACAACTTAAGGATGTAATAGTAGCAAATTTTTTCCTCATGAGCGAATAGGGTGGCTATATCATTCAACTTAGTAAGATGTGCCACAACAGTTTCAGTTTCATAACCATGAAAAGGATCAGATTCAACCAAAGTAATTAACTCAGGATCGACAGAGAAATCACAATCCTTATCAGTAACAAATATAGGAGAGGTAGCAAACTTATGATCATATTTCATTCTCTCCATCATAGACTTTTCTTTAAGCTTAGCCAGTAATTTTCTAACATCATCTCTATCATTACAAGCAAGAATTGCCCTAATTGTCTCTCCATCAAAAACATAACCATCAGGTATCTTAGGCATTTCAACTCTAGTAGGAGGACTAGGCATAATAGGTGAATCATAATTTTCAAGAGTTTCAACATTTTCAATTTCTTTAGCTTTAGCAATTTGTTCATCAAGAAATTCACCTAATGGCACAGTATCATCAAGCATAGTACTAGCATCATCAATAGTTTCATTTATAGCAGAAGTAGTATCATCAATTACTTGCGACATATCAGAATGAATAGCAGGTGGCGGTGTCGCAAGCCTACTCAAAACAGAAGGTGAATCAAGTGCAGAGTGTGATGGCAGTTCCTTACCTCCCCTCGTCTTAGAGGGAACGATCTTGGTCTTAGCGTCTTTCAGATTCTTCATAGTGATCAATAGATATAAATCCCAAGTGACTCGACAAATAGAGCTATGCTCCCCGGCAACGGCGCCAGAAAAATGTCTTGATAACCCACAAGTATAGGGGATCGCGACAGTCTTCGAGGGTAGTATTTCACCCAAATTTATTGATTCGGTACAAGGGGAGCCAAAGAATATTTGTGAGTATTAGCAGTTGAGTTGTCAATTCAACCACACCTGGAGAACTAAATATCTACAGCAAAGTGTTTAGTAGCACAATAATAACAGTAGCAATAGTAACAGAAACAGTAACAGTAGCAGTTTTGTAGTGATTGTAATAGCAGCAAGCAATGGAAGTAACTTAGCAAAGATCAATATGCGAAAAGCGTAGGCATTGGATCAGTGATGGATAATTATGTTGGATGACATTCATCATGTAACGGTCACAACCTAGAGCGATACATAATGGCTCCAATTCATCAATGTAATGTAGGCATGTATTCCGTATATAGTCATACGTGCTTATAGTAAGAACTTGCATGACATCTTTTGTCCTACCCTCCCATGGCAGCGGGGTCCATAAGGAAACTAAGGGATATTAAGGCCTCCTTTTAATAGAGAACCGGAACAAAGCATTAGCACTTAGTGAATACATGAACTCCTCAAACTACGGTAATCACCGGAAAGAATCCCAATTATTGTCACATTGGGGTATGCGGATCATAACACGTAATAGGTGAATACAACTTGCAAGATAGGATCAAGAACACAAATATATTCATGAAAACATAAAGGGTTCAGATCTGAAATCATGGCACTCGGGCCCTAGTGACAAGCATTAAGCATAGCAAAGTCATAGTAACATCAATCTCAGAACATAGTGGATACTAGTGATCAAGCCCTAACAAAATTGACTCGATTACATGATAAATCTCATCCAACCCATCACCGTCCAGCAAGCCTACGAAGAAATTACTCACACATGGTGGTAAGCATCATGAAATTGGTGATGGAGGATGGTTGATGATGACGATGGCGGCGAATCCCCCTCTCCGGAGCCCCAAACGGACTCCAGATCAGCCCTCCCGATGAAGAATAGGAGGTGGCGGCGGCTCCGTATCGTAAAACGTGATGAAACTTCTTCTCTATTTTTTTCTCGGGGAAAGATAATTTATAGCATTGGAATTAGGTTAGGAGGACCTCTGTGGGCCCCACAAGGCATTAGGGCGCGCCCTAGGGGGGTCGCGCCCTGTTGCCTTGTGGGCAACAGGTGGCCCCTCTTCTCTTGATTCTTGCGCCAATAATTTTTATATATTTCATAAAAAATCTCCAAAAAGTTTCGCCCAATTCCGAGAACTTTGATTTCTGCACAAAAACAACACCATGGTAGTTCTGCTGAAAACAGCGTCAGTTCGGGTTAGTTTCATTCAAATCATGCAAATTAGAGTCCAAAACAAGAGCAAAAGTGTTTGGAAAAGTAGATATGATGGAGACGTATCAAGACCGACCAGTGTAAAAGATTCGAATGTAGACGTTTCGGTGAGACCGGATGAATCCACTTGGTGGCTTCGATATGTGATGACCTAAGCACTTGCACCGTTTCGGTAATTCCGATCGGTTCAACTCGGTAATTCCGAAATGAAGTCGATTGGGTACAGAAACTTTGCCAGTGCACTTCGGTGGGTCCGAATGCCATCTCGGTGGAACCGAGTTTCTAGGGTTAGGCTTGTGGCTCTGTCTAGTATATCTCGGTGGGTCCGGATGGGTGAGTTTCGGTGGGACCGAGATTGAACTTAGGGTTTTGGACAGATTGGATATTGAGAAAGTGGTTGAGGGTTTTGGAGCAATATCTTCAAGCACTTGAGCAAATGACTCATGATCAAAACATCATCCCCTTTTAATAGTATTGGCTTTCCTATGGACTCAATGTGATCTTTGATCACTTAACCAAAAATGTAGAGTCTTGAAGCTTGAGCCAATGCTTGTCCTTAGTAGCTTGAGGGGTCCACATCTCCATCCATCTACAAGCCTAGGTTGGACTATTCCTGAAATATACTTGATGAAAATGTTAGTCCAACAACATGTATGTTGACATGAATTACCAAAACCACCAAGGGAGCAAATGTGCTTTCAAGACCACTCTGGCTAAGCGCGCCTGGCTGGCGCGAGTTGAGCGCGAACTGATTGCCCATGAGCACGCGCTGGCAGAGGGTAGTCGGTCGCGTCGTCAACCGGCTGCATCCCTGGTTCTTTGCGGTTGGGACATCAACAACAAGTTTGCAGTCGGAGGCCCAAGCAACCTTTGTATCCTCCGCACTCCGATTGACAATGTCCAGGATGCAACTAGATTGGCAGATGCGATCCAACAACCAGGGGATGGTCTTGTCGCAGACGACATTTGAAAACTTTTGACGTTCCTGAAGGCGACGGTCGCGCAAAACGAGCCGATCTCTCAGTCTCGAGACTGACTGGCATCCAGAAGTTGAGTGCCATAAAGAGCCGAGCGCCGATAGTTACATCTTCACACCTTGATTGACTGCTGGTAAGAGGACTAGCAGCCAGGCAGGAGCTGGGCGTGATTTGTTGCCGCGCCACCGAGGAGATCCCCCTCGGGGCATGATGATCTTTCCGCGGTGCCGAGTGGACTCCCCTTGGCAATGTGATGACGTTTCGCCATGTGGGCATAGAGATGTGCCTCGTGGGCAAGACGACTATTCGCTACGATGACAAAGGACCCCTCCTCCTCATCGTGATGATTCTCCGTGCCACCAGGATGATTATCCCCGGCGTCGCGGTGATTCATCTCGCAGTCAGGATGACACTGCCTGACCGCGGGATGATCCACCCGGATGATTATCCCCGTGCGTCACGGTGATTCATTCATCTACGTTTTTTGTGTCTGAAGATGGATCATTCAGATCTACACTTCTCTTCATCGGCGACGGTTGTTGTTCTCGTGTGCTGGTCCTGTGGGGCCTTAGCACAACGACTTTCCGACTATCTATTACAACAAGGTTTTCCCCGCTCCGGAGAGGGAGGGACGCCTTCGGTTCGCTACAGTGCCCGTAGTCGTCGCTAGGTGGTCTACGGACCTGGATGTAATCTCCGGTGTTCTTTGTACTACCTTGACAGTTGATGAATAAATTGAAAGTTTCCCCCCAAAAAAGATTGCTAACAATATTTGTCATGATTTATCTACTTTATTTATGGCAAATTGCTCACATATTCAATGTTGGGTTGCAATACGGTGTGACGACCAGAGCGTGCAACGTTCGCTGCTCCTTGCACGTTGCCCGCGTTTACGTCTTGACGTCCTCATAAACAGATATCACAGGGCCGTGAGGGCTATTCGACGGCTGCAAGGCCGTCGCGTAGCCACGCTACGCACGGAACGTGGGCTCTATACGATTATTATCGTTCAACATTTTGTGTTTCATATGTGGAAGAGATACCACGAGGATGATATAAAACTTTTTTGGTAGGAATAGCTACAAACTACAAATAATAGAGCCTCTAGCTTTGTGAAGCACTTTCAAGAAAGAAAAAAGGAAAGGAAAGGCACATTCCATAAATTTAATCAATCAGGGCTAACAATAATACAATGTGGGCCAGGCTATCGTGTAGAGGAGTAGTTAGCCAAGCAACCATCCCAACAACAAGAAGAGAACAATCAACTAACTCGTCGTGCATTCGGGTTTGAGTTTGAGCCAACCAAACCACGACCCGATCTGACTCCCCATTCTCCCCTCTCCTGTTCATCCATCGGGTCAAATCAAATCCCCTCCCCTAATCCCCCAATCTCGAGCTCACCACCAAGAAGCTCAGATCATCATCAAACCCCTCCCGCACTCCATCTCCACTCCTCGCGCCGGCAAGCGAGCGCGCGGGCGCAGAGCAATCGGAGCCCCGATTCGGTCTCTGGGGTGTCCAGGAAACAGGGGGAATCAAGAAACCCTCCCCCCTTGCGAGGAGCGGGGATCGATCGCTTGGTGGATTGCTCTTGTCTCCCCGCGCACGCCAATGCCGGATCCGGCCGGGCCGCCGGCCGCGTCCTCCTCCTCCTCCTGCCCCGGGCTGCCGTCATGGCGTCTCTGAATCTCGCGGGCTGCCGCGGCCCCCGCCGATGCTCGCTGGATTCTCTGCCGAGGACGGAGCAGGAGCCGCAGCCGGCGGCGACGAGGAGCGACGATGCAGATCCGGCTCTCGCCGAGCATGAGGAGCATCACCATCTCCAGTAGCAATGGGCTGCTAGACTTGATGAAGCTCAAGGCCGCTGCGCGCCACTTCTCGTACCGGACCGTCTTCCACACCGTCCTCATCCTCGCCTTTCTCCTTCCCTTCGTCTTTATTCTCACCGCTGTCATGACCCTTGAGGGCTTCAACAAGTGCTCCTCCCTAGGTATGCACCCCTGCCTCGGCTAGCCTGCCCGCTTGTGCTGTTTAATTCCATTCTTGGGATGATGTAGTGGCTTGAGGTCTTCTCTGCTTTAGACTTTAGAGTTTAGATTAGATAACATAATGGCTGACAAATGATGCGCAATGTGCGTGTGGGATGTGACTTTTGCTGCAATTTGGGTGGTGAATAACTTGGATAGGTTTGACCTAAATCTATGGTACATTGTTATCTGCATCTGCATTGGTGGTTAATAACACGACTTTCGGTTACTACAGTCTAGGGTCCGTTTAGGCCATTTTTGTGGTTTCATATGCTAAGTTGCACGGATACGGGGATACGGATACGGATACGGACACCGCGATACGTCGATACGGCAATTTTTCAAAAACCCCGATACGGGGATACGTTTGTATATATATAATAAATATTTAAAATATATGGAAATTGGTATTTTTTTCATTTTTTGTACGAGAATTTAGGAAAGTGATAATTTTAGAGAGTTAGGAGTACCAAATTGGCGTCATCGTTCACCTTCTGCGCTTCTCCTCTTCAGTCTTCACCTGGCTGCAAGTGCCAACAACATAGTAAATTAGCACATTAAACAAACGTATGTAAGCATAAGTGAAAAGATACATCATGCTTACATTGCAGAATGCAGACAAATGGAGTTCATCCAGTCTCATTGCATTCAAGTTTGGCAAATGCCAAATGGCAAGGCAGCAAGCAAATAAATCACAAATAACAGATGCCAAATGGCAAGGCAGCAAGCAAATAAATCACAAATAACAGTACAATTCAACAACTTAACAGAGTTTTAGGTAGCTAGTACATAATAGGATAATCTGACCAAAATACACACTTAGAAAGTTCATGCAACAAACTTAAATAACATGAATGATGAATCTCAGTTTGCCGAATCAATCCCTGCCTCTCCATCTTCAGCTTCAATGTTCAATGCCTCAACATCATCCATCAAGGCCTCCAACTCTGGTTCATCAAGTGAGAGAACGGCTTGCTGAAGAAAATCTGCACCGCCACCAAATACATCATGGGTGTCTCCTCCAATATCCCAGAACCTTGACGGGCCAGTTGTATACTCTTCCGATTTCCTTGAAAGAAGACGAAGGTTCTGATGCACAAAGACAAGATCCTCAGCACGCCCAGGGGTCAGCCTATAAAAATAAAACAGTGCTCAGATGTTGCAAGTAGGTGTACAGTCAAGAAAATAAGTACAATAAACAATTAAAGACCTGTTTCTTGCTGTGCTATCTATCAGACCATATGTGCTCCAATTTCTTTCAGCACAAGAAGATGATGATGGCTGCCCAAGTAATTTTAATGCCAACACCCGCAAATCTGGGGCAGCATTACCATGGATTCCCCACCATGTCTTGGAATCTAGGTAGGCTCTGTCCTCAATTGAGTCAAAGTTGTTGAATCCAGCAGCAAACAAACTGAAATTGGCAAACTGTTGTTTTATCTTTTGCAATTCAGCAGCACCAGAAAAAAACCTCCTAAAGCATTTGTTTCTCTCAGCTGATATCTCTTCATCCATATGTGGAGCTACCCGGCCTGGAACCTCATCAATCCAAGTTTGAGTGTAATACCTACAAAAGTAAAGAGTAATGACAACAAGAAAATTAGCTACATTATTCAATTAACTATGTTATGGACAAGGGCAGCAAGCAAACAAGTAGTGTAGCAACTTACTTGGGGTTCAATGAGTGTGCCAAGCAATGCAATGGGGTATAACTTTTTGTCCATCGTTTCACTAAGATGTCATACACAATGGTGTAGAAGAAAGATTGTTCATTCTCCTCTTTTCCTTCATGACGATAAATTGTCTTCTTCACCTTCTCAATCATACTATCCCACATCTCATAGGTCAAATGAAGACATGGTTTATCTGTGTCAGCTACACGAATCATAGAATAAATAGGCTCGCTGAACTCAAGGATATAGTTCACTTTATCCCACCACAAATCATTAAGGACTTTTTCTTTCACAAACTGTGCTCTGCCTAGATTGTCATCTCTATAATCAGACCACCTTGCACTCACAACCATCAAAGTAAGAGCATCCCTGATCTCACGGAATCTCTTCAACATCACAATCAATGAAGCAAATCTTGTTTCCGCAATGGAAAGAAGTTTTAATTTGCTGAACTCATTGAAGATATAGAGCCTCATGGAATGATTCATTATGAATTTTTTTATAAGAGTGGCATCTGCTGCAACCTCGCTGATCCAATTGCAATGCTCATATTTGGGATCATCCTCAGCCCGGACTTCAGCTATACTCTTCAACGCAAGATTCAAAGTATGAACGACACACGGGGTCCAGAAAATATGAGAGAACTTCTGCTCTACCAACAGCCCCGCGGCTCTGCAGTTGGATGCATTATCGGTCACTACTTGCACCACATTAGCAGGTCCAATAAATTCAATTGTTTCCAACATCTTTTCATAGATGTACTCCTTGGTCTTTGATTGTCCCTCGGTGTTGATTGCTCTTAAAAACATGGGACCATCTTCTGTCACAGCCAGGAAATTTAGGAGGGGCCTTCTTTGGGGATCAGACCACCCATCGGATACAAGAGTCACGCCTTTATTTACCCATGTTGACTTGAGAGGTTGCAGCATCCGTTCAACATGTGTTTTCTCTTGCACAAGAAGGCTGGTTCTGAGCTTGTTATAGCTTGGAGGGGCATAGCCACCTATATTTTGGTTGGCAGCATACATGAAAGCCTTCCTGAACCAAGGATTTCTTGCAACATTGAAAGACAGACCAGCAGTATAGAACATCCTAGCAATCAAAGCATCAAGATTGGCTCGCACTTCCAGATTGAAGCTCGATTCAATCGCTGATGAGGTCCTTCTCTTCCTCCCACACAAGTTGGCAGTTGCGGTTGGCAGTGGAATATCAACAGGCATGTTGTTAGCAACCCTTGTTTCAGCCCTTTCATGTTCACCTTTTAGCAGCACCATAACATCAATAGTCACTTTCAGACATGGCTTGACCCCATAATTTGGCCAATGCAAGAGATGTGCTTTCACTCTTGAGTAGCTCCCTTTAATTTCATGGTTGCAAAGCCTACATAAGAACCTTGCATTCCCTCCTTGGCCTTGTCCGGTCTTCTCGATCTTATGAGCATACCTCCACAACGGTGTCTTTGGATCCTCATTTTGTGGAATCACACGAGCAGCATTCAAAACTTGGGTTGCACTGAACCCTCCACTCCCTGATGCATTTGAGTTTGAGCTTCCACTTCCAATCCCAGAACCAGATGCACTACCACTACTAGCCATTGCTGGAGATTGGAGAAGAATCAAAAATAAGCAAAGTGTAGCAACTAGCAAACTGCAGCAGATCAAAGAATGAAAGAAGCACAGAACACATAGGATAGGAGAAGGGGGAGGACGGGAAAAAAAACTGACCGGGCGGCGGATGGACGGAGGCGGCCGGCGGCGGACGGACGGAGGCGGCGGCCGCCGGTGGATGGAGATGGCGGAGGCGGACGACCTCCCTCGCCTGTGCAGCAGCAGACTATGGTGGCGGCGGCTCGGGGTGGGTGGGGGGGGGGGGAATGGGGATGGATAGATATATAAGGTGAAGCTGCGTAGGGTTTCACCGTGTCCCGTGAGGTGTCCCCCAGGTGTCCGTGCAGTATCCGATTTATTTTATTTATTTAAACGGTGAAAAATCGAGGGATACGTATCGGACACGTATCCGCGGGTATCCGACCGTATCCGGGTGTCCGGACGTATCCAACCCCTGATACGCTGGTTTCCAGCCGTATCCGCGCAACTTAGTTCATATGTGCTTAGTAGGCTGATTAACTGTTTAGAGTTTCATTGAGCTGCGGAAACCACCTATTTGGTCTCCTGTATAGAAGATAAGTAGACATGAGGATGCTTATGAAGAAGCTTAAAGTGTTTCTTTTTTCACTTTGCCTTGATTGTTCAGTGAGAAATTAGTTGCATATTTTGTTCAAGCCGCAGACAATTTGTACAGTAAGCCATGAATGATAGCTATATGCAACTACCCTAGTTTTCTATGTTACAGGAAGTATCGATATCTTGCACTGATGTTTAGAATTGGGAACTGCTACAGAGAACCTTAGTTAGCTAAGTAGAACACTGAAATCCTACACCCAGAGGAACGCTGCCATCGTTTCTGAAAAATCATGAGTCCGGTCTAAATGTTATGCCCAGAGAAAATGAATCAGTTATGTATATGGGCCTATTATCTTAGGCATCCCAATGGCTTTGTATGTCCCATTTTAATCTTCTCTTCTGTTCTATTGTTTAATTTACTTGAATTGGATACCTATGTTATTTACTATCATACCTCGATGACGATTATTTTATTTTACGTACTTCCACCCTCATTATTTGTCCATCTTCTCAAGCATGATTTTTCTTCAATGCTTAAACTTATTCATGATTGTATAATTTGTCCAGTCAATCACTTGCTACAAATTCATCACTGATTGTTATCATTTACCAGATTGTCTGGGCAGACGGTTAGGTCCACGTCTTCTCGGTAGGGGTGAAGATGGCTCCATGGTATTAACATGTGCTTTGCACTTTCCTTTAATCCTTTTGATGTTTTATTTAGTTTTTAATCGATCGCTGCACTCGAATGTGCAGAGGCTTGTAAGAGATCTGTATAGGATGCTTGATGAAATAAACTCGGAGGATGTTCCTGTTGATCTAAAAGTGGCAGAATCTTTTGATGATTTCATCTGGGATACAAAGAATAATGATTATGATTTGAAGTCATTTGCTTTGAGGCTGAAGGCCACGGTAAGCATTGATGCTTACAAATGTTGTATAGCGATCACCTAAAGTTGTCAAACGCAAAGAACATCACTGATGCAATTAGTGATCAGTAACCTAAAGTTGTACCTTTCATTCACTCCTCTTTGTTCAGCAAGTTGCAAACCTTATTGTTTACATAATGACATGCAGATGGAGACCATGGATAAGGAACTGAGATCATCCAGGTTATCAGAGCAGCTAAACAAACATTATGCAGCAATCGCAATTCCTAAAGGCCTTTACTGCCTTTCATTGCGTCTAACTGACGTATACTCCTCAAATGCCCTTGCGAGGAAACAGCTGCCACCCCCTGAGTTGGTCCCACGTCTTTCCGACAACTCCTATTTCCACTTTGTTTTAGCGTCAGACAACATCCTTGCAGCTTCGGTTGTGGTCAGATCAACAGTTAGATCAGCATTGAAGCCTGAGAGGATAGTATTTCATGTCATTACTGACAAGAAGACCTATCCTGCCATGCATTCATGGTTTGCATTGAATCCTCTTTATCCTGCCATTATTGAGGTGAAGGGTGTCCACCAATTTGAATGGTTGACGAAAGAAAATGGTCCAGTTCTTGAAGCTATAGAAATTCAGCACATTGCCAGAAGTCGTTACCATGGAAATCACCTTGCAAGAACCACTGCAGGTGACAGCCCAAGAGTTTTTGCAGCCAAGCTGCAGGCAGGAAGTCCAACATATACTTCTGTGCTCAATCATATTCGTATATACTTGCCTGAGGTATAAGAACTTTCTTCTAACTATCTTATGAACAAATTAGCATGTATAAAATGTGATACAACGATGTGGTGAAACACTCAACTGCAAAGATTTATTTTCCTTTCTATAGGATTGGCTACTTGTGAATATATTTTTAGTGTGGTCTTTGGTATCAAGAGGCAAACAATATTGCCTAAATACCTTTTGCAGAAATGTATAGCAATTGAAAGTGCTCCATAGCTAGTTGGAAATTCTCATTGTCCTTTTGTTTTTTAGATATTTGGAATTTTGTAAAACTGTAGAGAAGATTTCTATGGTGGTGCATAACTGCGTACTTGTTAATGCTTCTTTTTTGTTGAATATCCACAATCACATAATAACACTTACAATTTGTCAAAGCAGTTATTCCCAAGCCTCGGCAAGGTTGTATTTCTTGATGATGATGTTGTTGTCCAACGTGACCTGTCATCACTTTGGGATATTGATCTAGCTGGGAAGGTAAATGGAGCTGTTGAGACTTGCAGGGGTGGAGATAGTTGGGTGATGTCTAAGAGGTTCAGGAATTATTTTAACTTCTCTCATCCGCTCATTGCCACCAACTTTGATCCATTGGAGTGTGCGTGGGCGTATGGCATGAACATTTTTGACCTTGCTGCATGGAGGAAGACAACCATTAAAGATAAATACCACCATTGGGTCAAGGAGGTAAAACATACTCCCTCCGTTCACTATTATAAGATGTTCTAACTTTTTTCTGAATCGGATGTATATAGACGCATTTTAGTGTGTTTGTTCACTCATTTCAGTCTGTATGTACTCCATATTGAAATATCCAAAACATCTTATACTAGTGAACGGAGGGAGTATATATCACTACTTCCATTTTCATATGTACATCTTTAGTTATTTATAGATGCATTTCTTTTCTTTTTGCCATTTCAATATAACAAGTTAATTTGCAACTATTGGATGTCCACCATGCCCCTTATTTGACCATAAGTTTCTAATTGCACCGACTTAAACTGTATAGAGCACTGACTTCTCAAATATTTGGAGATTTTGTCTTCGCTGCTGAAAAAGTATAGCTGTACTGAGTGGTGCTGAATTCCATTTTATCAGCATTGTTTTCTGCTTCACATGATAGTCTGCTTGTTCTATATTTAAACATTTATAAATTTTAAATTCATGTTGGGGAGCTCCAGTCTTATTCGTTGTATTTATTTTGCCTGCAGAATCTGAAGTCAAACTTCACGCTTTGGAGGCTTGGAACTTTGCCACCTGGCCTTATAGCATTTAAAGGCCATGTTCATCCGATAGATCCATCATGGCACCTTTTAGGTTTGGGGTATCAGGAGAAGACAGATATCTCTAGTGTTCGGAAAGCAGCAGTTATACATTACAATGGACAAAGTAAACCATGGCTGGACATTGGTTTTAAACATCTCCAACCATTTTGGACGAAACATGTGAACTACTCGAATGAGTTTGTAAGGAACTGTCATATAATGGAGCCTCAGTTGTAGATTGGCGAGACAAAAGATTCAACAAATAAAGGCGTAAATTAAGTGGAATTAAATTCGTTATTTTGGAGACCGGCATCGAAGGGTATCCAGGGAATGAACATAATTGGTTACATGTGCAGATGCAGCATATTCAATGAATAGAAAGGAATGTTTTGTTCCCATTTACACGAGGATCCCTTTCCTTTTGTTTATTCCATTTGTATCATAGCTCATGAAATTACATATTGTTTAGGATGGTTCTTTTGTACTTGATGGAGTATTATAAATTGCCTGATTTGGCAGAGTTGATGGTAGTCCCATCACTACTGTAATTGCTGGAGAGTGAGTATACAGTTCACCATGTGAAGAGGGTCAAATTTTGATTTTGCAAAAAACATTCCTGTACATTTTGCACCCAGTGTTTCTGATATATTTATGGTGGCCATCTAAAATGAAATACTTGCTTTTCATTCCATGTACCTTGAGTCTTTTCTGTCTGAAATTTCTCAGGTTATATTTCACGTGCTTGCCTGTGACATATCGGTCATTTGACCTTATTGTTAGTGTTTACAGTAGAAGCAGCGGCTTCAATGTATGCTGGTTAGTGGGTTTACAGCCAAATTATTATTTGAATATGTATGATTCTTGTTCTTCAATTTCTTATAAAGTACTCATTCCGTTCACGACATTTATTTTGAAACTGAGGGAGTAGGAGGCAATCTCTTTCTGAAAGTTTCGATAAATATAAGGAGAGTTTTTGAGCTTTTCTTTATTGTGAAATTGTTGAACATCAAGTAATTGTGATTAACAATCCCAATTAGGAACATCAACACAAATCATTTTCGGTATTTATATACTCCCTCCGTCCGAAAAAACTTGTTCCAAGCTTGTCCCTCAAATGGATGTATCTAGCACTAACTTGATGCTAGATTTATCCATTTGAGGGACAAGTTTTTTCGGACGGAGGGAGTAGTTGAGAAGGGCTATATTGTTGTAGCTGAAAACCTCGCATGGTATCCTACCTAACTACAGTTGATCATCGCTAGCAAGCGTCAGCCTCAAAATCTGGGAAGACGACGAAGGCAATGGACAGCGGCGCGACATAGATCGGCGAACTGGCAGAAACTTGCACCGGGTACATTGGAGGGATGTCACCATCTTCAGTGAGCTCCAGAGGAACTCCGTTCAGCAGCATGGTGCGCGCAAGAGGGTTTCCGTCTTGAGCCGTCAGGTGGTATTCTTCCCTCTTCTCCAGCCCATCGGAGGCTTTGCTCCCGACCCAGGAGACCGTCCTCTTCAGGCCATGAACGAAGGAGCTGTCCCTTGCTATCCCCTGCCCTTGCGCTAGGCCGACGTTGAGGTCGTTCCTGACCGTGACCATGGACCCCATGTTTCGGCTCAGGTTGATCAAGAGGAGAGCGATACCGCCCTGAAAAAGAACATTTTAAGAGCACAGCGATCAGTTTGTATGGTAGCGGTGTTATGCCATAGCAGTCAGCCAGCCAGTGACTAAAGTCACAGCACTGCTACGTTTACCAAGCCTAAATCAATCTCATGGGGTCACTTTTACCTTCTGCTTTCCGCAATGCGCATAGGCACGCAAGTATGAAGTGCCGCCGAAGTCTATGGAAAGAACTCCATTCCCCATTAGTCGATGCCACAACAAGGCACTGAACAGATATCAAACTTTAGTTCGAAGCTTATGCAAACGGTAAAGTGTGTATCTGGCAAGAATATACAGTACAGAGAAACTTGCCTGTAGTAATCAGGGTTCGGCACATAAGTATCAGTGTCGAGGAGGCCATAGTTGCCTCCAATCAAAGTCTGTCTGCAGTAGACCTTGGTATCATACTTTGCTGACTGACCAAGTTGATCAAGATACCTAGTTGAAACAACAAACTTCAGGATGGGAAGACACGGGAAGAATGATGACCATGACAGTCATTTGTTCTTCTGACAAGTAATTACGGAATTACCAGAAGCTATCCAGGAAAGTATTGGAAACGGTACGGCTGCCGCTGTTATACGCCCCGCCAGCTTCCCCGACCCACGGAGCCGACCATGGTCCATGTCGTTGTATCGTGAGCTGGAGATCTCTGAATGTGTCTGAAACCCTGCTTAAATACTGCGGGTCCAAGATTCTATTGGCCACACGTGGGTCATTACCTAACCAAAATTAAAGGAATTATCTTCCTGCCATCTTTGGTATAGGAGAGAAAACCGAAATGAGTTAAGGAATACTACCAAGAACTTAAAAACACTCACCAGCACCAAGATTGTAAATATGGTGAGTCATTCCTTTGACAACATTTGGCCCAGAGACGTCAAGGAGCTGAGCAAACCATTTTTTGTCATAGAATCCTCCTGGGGCTAGCACCAATGGTTTGGTAGAGTTTTCATATAACCGATCGACGATCTTTTGAAGTTCAACCAGGTCTTTTCCGTATTGTTCAGCCCCCACGCTTGCACCGATTCCACTTCCACTCAATTCATTACCTAGTAAATGAGCATAGTTACTTATATAGCACTTCATATGCATAAAAGATGTTCCTTGCTTCGCGAGCAGCAAATATAGTTTTGGGTTTGACAATGTATTACCAAATTCCCATGAATCAATAGGATAGTTCAATGAAACAGTATATTCCATGAACTCCTGAGCATTGCTTGAATTCCAAGCACCTCCCCAAACACCTTTGCGTATCTGCTTTCGCCCTCGAAGTGCATTAAGACCAAAAGTAATAACTGCACTGAAGGAATTAAACAAAAAGTAATTAGGAAATGCACTGGATATATTATTATACGCTGCTAAGATTTTCACAGAAAGGATCAGAATAGGACTTTCGGATGGGGGTATTCTTAATGCACTACTACTTTTATCCCATAATATATGTTGCATGCTCAGCAGTCTGATGTAATCAATCATAACTCGCTTAGAAGAAAATATAGATGCAAATTCCTAAAGATAAACAACTGGCAAAGGCAATCACCCTGTATTGAGGAACAGATCATTCATAGCATCCCATCTTTCCATGGTTATGCATCCTTTAGAAAATCCAAACAAGCCACTTGAAGCCTTTGTAAATGGTCTGCATGGAGATCCTAAATTTGGTGTTTCATATACCACTTGATCTTGTAAGGAGCCTCCGACTCTGATGCGTAGTGGGCTAAAGGCTACAAGAACAAATTGGGCAGAAATAATTCATCAGGGGAAGAAGATGAGGTGCCATCAAGAACATAAACTAGACCGTTATGAAAAAGAAGGAAAACAAAAAATTCAAGAAACTAGCTACACACACAACAAAAAACTTGGTAAGTGAAGATAGTTAAGGCTCCTAAATAGTTCATTTGAGCGACAGATCAATTATCATTAGATGTTAGGTCTACTAGCCATCACCCTGTAAATGACTTACGAGAATATTTTATCCATGTAAAATTTTACTAACAAATTGAGCCTCCATAAGGGAGTTTGTAACTAAACAGTAGTTTTTTTTTTCAATTAACAACGGTTAGGAAACTAACCCTGGATAGCTTTAGCTAGCAAAGGATTAGTCAAGTCCTGGAAATTCACAGAAAGACCGAAATTAGTAATTTGCGTAAAATCCAAATTCATGTGATTAATAAGAGTATTCTTGGGATTCAGGACCTACCATATTCAAGATAGAAGCCTTTCCCCATGGGCACTGATCATAGTTGCACTTCTCCGGAGGCCACCAATCAAGGGTAGCACAAATAAACTCATCACTGGTCGCAGCGATCGTCTTGGAGCCCCGTACGATGACAGTTACGTCGGAGTAGTCTTCCGACAGGATCAGTGTAGGCAAGCAAACAAGAAGAAGGAGAGACCATAACCTCATGCTTTCACCACCTGCAAATGGTGTTGTCCACCAAATAGACAACTAGAGCGGTTCAGGCTTATCATACTCTTTAAATAACGTGATTAGTTGGTATGGAAAGGTCCAAGTTCCTGCTTGTTAGCATAGCTGAAAGTGACAGCCACAGGTCCATTTTCTTCCACATGTCACCTTTTCCAAGTTTTAACAGGTCAATTCATTATCAGCCTAGTTTTATTCATGTAAGATTCGTCACTGATGAAACGCCATTTTAACTCAGAAAAGTTCTAAAAAAATGTTTTCCACTTTGCATATTTCTTTCAAGATTTTAAACTTTATCAATCGGAGAGTAAAGTTGAAAATTATTTTTTTTAACAAATTGCCCCAAAGATACCGAAGAAATGTTCTACAAACCTGTACTACCTGTTCCGCTCAAAATTTGAGCACATCGAAATCCAGCTGAATCTGAAGCTCCAACGGAGCAAGAACACGCTCTACGGCTCTAGTAGCAGTGGTTCAGACTTCAGAGAATGAAACTAAGCAACACCAACTCCCTTCCCAACATACACCTAAACAGCATCGAATCCATTGAAGCAACCAAAACCAAGGAGGGCGCAGTGGCGATTCGCTACAGATTTGCAAGCTAGACAGTAGAGAGAAACAGAAATGGAGCCGAGGGGCCATTAATTACCTGGAGATCACAGCCAAGCCAAGCCAAGGGATGATCCAGAGCCCGCTCGGAGAGTCCCAGGAAAAAGAATGCTCGGAGAAGTAACAGGTCTCTGCGACCAGAATGGGGCCCAGCGGATCAAAGGAAAATATGGCTGGCGTCCTTCGCCCGGAGATCCTCGCCGTCGGCGGCGCCGTTTGTCAGAGCCTGCCAAGAGTCGAGCGGTGAGAGAAAGAGAGAGAGAGAGATTCTTGAAGGAAGAAAAATCTGGAGGTACTCTTTATATCTCTCCCTTTGAAGCTACTCCCCTAGAGAAAGCTGTGCCTCTCCTAATCAAACACCGGTCTAAATCAATGAATCTGAACTCTGAAGACAGCAGATGGTGCTTCTTGCATACGTTTTCAGTCCCCGCCACTGAATTCATTTGTGGTCCCAGCCCAAGCTATTTTTTCGTATTGACTGACAATACATTTTCTGTGAGTAATTAGATTGATCATGTGAGAGTGATGCCAGTAGATTCCCTTTCGGAATATTACTATGATATGCCTTTTGCAAACTGTATATGCCTGTGACCGGATTTAAATTCCGTGTACAAAATTTCCGGCTTCAAGCTTCGCTTCTTTTATGGGTTAATATGCCATGAAATTTGTGGAATTTGTGTTTTTCTTCTTCTTACTAGTAATCGTGTACATGTAGCACGTTAATATTAGACAATATTTTTTCTGAAGTGATATCATGCAATATATGAATTGCATCACATAAATATTTGGCAAGATCTTAATTACTCGTTGATATTAGGTAGTATAATTTTAATTGGTTGGACCATTGGATAGATGCAGTTGAATGGATGAGATATGTTAGATCTTAGTAACTCGCTTTTTCAATATTGATATAGATATAGACTAGGTATGTGCCCGCGTTGCTACGGGGGCAAAATATTTTTTAACACAATAAGAGGACCACGGGACATTTTTTCATGCAAAACAAAATAGATAAAATAGGATTATGATTTGGTTATAAAGTATAGATTTTCTGTCATTTCTTAAACTGACAAAATAGATATGTGTCCGTGATTGATTTTCTTTATTGGGTTATACTCCCTCCGTTTCTTTTTAGTCTGCATATAAAGTTTAGTCAAAATCAAGTTTTATAAAGTTTGACTAACTTTATATTAAAAACTATCAACATTCACAATGTGAAATCAATATTATCAGATGCACCATGAAATGTATTTTCATACTATATAGATTTAGTATTATAGATGTTCATATTTTTTAATATAAATTTGGTCAAACTTTGTGTAGTTTGACTTTGACCAAATCTTATATGCGGAGTAAAAAGAAACGGAGGGAGTATCAAAGATAAGTGATTGATTGATATTTATTTGCTGATTGACTTTTTATTGGGTTATCAAAGATAAGGGATTGATTGATATTTATTTGCTTACAAGCATGAATTTATTGCTATTGATTGGGATAGATATCCGAGGGACGACGAAGGGACGAGCGAAAACATGTTCGACGGAAGAGGAAACCTTATCATCTAAAAAGATCCAAAGGGGCAGATCCAACAAATCTCAGCCGTCAAACCATGTCAATCCAACGACCCATATTGCTCCAATGGCGAGGGCTCAACATGTTTGACATGCAATTAATATCATATCAAATATCAATGTCAACACTATCCATATAATTAACGTGTAATTGATATTTTACCTAATGTCAACGTGCAATTAATTTTCTCCCAAATATCAACCTGCAATTAGTTTTCTCCCAAATATCAACTTGCATCGTGCGCACTTACTATTGCCTCTGTGTTGGTTTATTTTGGGTCAAACTTTGACCTTTAGTTTAACTACTAAAATATAATTTATATACCATAAAAATAGCATCATTCGAAACCTCTTTCGAATATGGATCCAACAATATAAGTTTTGTGACATACAACTTATATTTTGTTAGTCAAATATATGGTTAAAATTGGGCACAAAATACGAAAAGGACCAATCAACCAGGACAGCGGTAGTAGTTTTTTAATTAGTATAGATGTGGCACGAGAAATTGGCGAACATAATGTAGTGAGGTTGGTATTATTGGCGGGTGGCATACATGTGGGTCTGGAGATGGCATTCCATCGGTCAATGTAAAGCATTTGCAACATAACGTCGGCGTTGACAATGTAACAGTAAGTATGGGGATGTTCCAAAATTAGTTGGATGTGGAAAATTAGGCTTCGTTCAGACTGCAGGTACAGAAAACATAGGAAAGGGAAACTGCGTAGGAATTGGCTTGAATGAACAGTGAAAAACTTTGGAACGGGAAAAGAAGGGAAGGGGAGCGGAACTTGCATTCGGATGACCTATAGAAAACGCACGAAGAGCAAGTAATGAACAGTAGCTGACACAATATTTTATTTGCACCGTACTTGCTGTTCTCCTCTTTCACCTCATGGACAGCCACATGATTGAATATTTTATTCTACCCAACAATACAATTCCTCTGTTCTGCCTCGGGACTCCGCCCAAAAATGAGCTATGTGTGAATTTGTTCAATCCCGTGAAACCTGCATGCCCAGCATCCTTTCCCGTGGAATCTTGAGTAGCTTTCCTTTGAACCGAACAGCTAAAAGGAAAGAAAACCTGTGAAAACTAAATTTCCTTTGGGACGGCAGCAAATCCCGTGAACCGAACGGGGCCTTATTAGTAAGAAAATCCTACCATGAGTCATGACCATGATTCTCGCAACAACAGCAACAAAAAAAAAAAGAAAAAGAGGAGAGCCATGACCATGATGATAATAAAAAAGGAGTCATGACTATGATAATCTTGTACTTATGGTGGCCAAGGAGAGCATCAATCGTAGATACTATAATGCGCACGCGAAGAAAGCCAAAGTATACTTGTTTTTTTTGAACCGGGCTAATCCCCTTTCCATTGCCAAGATAACGGAAATACAACCAAGTTCAGCAAGGTCCAAAATAAAAGAAGGGAAAGGGAAAAAGCGAGTTCAAAGCAGTTCCAGGGAAACCCACTGCGGTCGCTCGACTCGAAACAACCACCATGGGGCGAAAACCCTGGACCACCCATCGCACGCAGACTACTCAAACTATCAGCACCAAAAGATGTCAGCCAAAGGCTCTAGATAGCCCACAGGAGGGCAAAAACCGCGACGCAGCGCAGATGCAGCACATCGTAGAAACACGGAACTAAGCTTCACTGTTGGACGCCGTCGGAGTAAGCCGTCGCGCAGAGTCTCATCATGCTTCTAGCGTTCTCCTTCAGCAGATCCGCGCCTCGCTCCAGGTCCGTTCGATCCACACCTTTCAGGAGCCCTGCCCAGTAAGACAAATGAACGCTGGCTGCAAAAACAATCTCAAAAGGAGATGCAAGTTTCTTGAATTCGAAAGTAGCTCGGTTTCTGCAATTCCATATTGCCCAACATACTGCTGCCAATCCGGTGGTGTAAAAGCGCTCCCCTTCAGGAAAGAAAGCGTAGCACCAGGAATAGAACTGGCACAAATTGTTAGGGCATAGGTCTGTTCCAAACACCGACCCCACCGTGCGCCACGCAATCCTGGCAACCGGGCATAAGAAGAACAGATGTAAATAAGTTTCTCTACACGGGCAGAAGGAACATCGAGGGTTGCCAGCCCAGTTCCTTCTTTTCATCACATCTCTGGTAAGCACCGCGTCCTGAAACAACTGCCACAAAAAGATTTGGATTTTCACTGGAATTCGAGCCTTCCAGATCCATCTGTAGTCACATCCAGCAATATTACGTTCCAGGTAGGAATACATCGATTTCGTTGTATATGTACCCTTAGGTCCAAAAGACCACTCAATTTTGTCCTTACCATCGGACAGATGGAGGTCCTCAATTTTTTTTTTGATTTCCTCAAGTTGCAAGGTCAGGGTTCCACTCAACCTGCGCCTAAATGCAACCCCCAGCTCCCTACTCTGGAACTGGGTTATAGTGTCATCTTGAAAGTTGGCTATGCTGAATAGCTCCGGATAAGTAACTTTCAAAGGTGGCTGCATGGCAATGGGATCATGCCAAATTCTAGCCACATCTCCTGATTTGATGATCACATTTCTACCAGCCATGTAATAATCTTTAATCTTAATAAGGTTTTTCCAAACTGGGAAATCACTAAATTTCTGTTTGACACAAGCCACAGAACTCCTTTTAAGGTATTTAGCTCTGACTATGTCTTGCCATAACCCCACTCCAGTATCCAGTTTCCACCACCATTTTGACAACAGAGCAATATTCTGCTTGTGTAAATCTTTAACACCCAAACCCCCTTTTTTCTTGGACCTACACACACGGGTCCACTTGACAAGATGATATCTCCTCTTGTTTTTTCCCCCACACCAGAAAAACTTTCGACGATATTTGTCCAACCTTTCAATGAAGGTTTTGGATAAGAGAAACATTGACATATAGTAGTATGCAATGCTAGACAACGAGGAATTAAGAAGAGTCAGCCTTCCTCCGGAGGATGCCGAGCTGCCAATCCAGGCATCACAGCTCTTAAGATATCTAATTGCAACAAACTCCCAGTCAGTGTTCCTGAGAGATGAGTAACTGACCAGCACCCCCAAATATTTCATGGGAAAGTGCCCAATTTGACATCCAAACAAGTCTGCATATTTTTGTAGGGTGGAGTCATCTCCTCCCACACTAAGGACCTCACTTTTTGCAAAATTAATCTTAAGACCAGACATAAGCTCGAAGATGTAAAGGAGCAGTTTAAGATTGATGGCTTTATCAATATCATCTTCCAAACATAACACAGTGTCATCGGCATATTGCAAAATAACAACGCCGTCTGGGACAAGATCTGAAGCCAAGCCTGTTATCAGGTTGTTTTTCTGTGCATTCAACACCATTTTGGTCAAACACTCCGCGGCCAAATTAAACAGAAAAGGAGAGTGGGGATCCCCCTGGCGCACACCCTTGTGGCTTTGGAAATATGGTCCCATAGTGTTGTTTATCTTAACACTGACCGTACCATTGTGGAGTATTTGCTTAATCCATCCGCACCACTTTTCCCCAAAACCTTTGAGTTTATGACATTCAAGCAAAAAAATCCCAATTCACTTTATCGTAAGCTTTTTCAAAGTCCAACTTAAGAACTATTCCCACTTTTTTCTTGACATGAGTATGATGAAGAATCTCATGCAATGCCAGAATGCCATCCATAATATTACGTTTTTTAATGAACGCATTTTGATGGCGGCTAATAAGAATATCAGCAAACAACGCCACTTGATTATCTAAAACCTTGGTGAGAAGTTTGTATGGACAGCGTAGGAGGCAAATTGGTCTAAACTCTTGGATGCGCTTCGCTCCACTAAGTTTAGGTATCAGGGTAATAACCCCGTAATTCAGCCTCTCAACATCCAGCTCACCCTTATGAAACGCATCAAAGATATTCATAATATCCCCTTTGACTATGTCCCAGAACAATCGATAAAATTCCGCTGGAATATTATCTGGCCCCGGGGCTCGGTTGCTATCCATAGCAAACAAGGCAGTTTTCACTTCTTCCTCACTAAATGGTCTAGTAAGGAAGGTATTATCTTCCTCTGTCAGTTTTTCCTCCTCGCCCCATAAATCTGGATCCATTTGAAACATGTTACCGGGTGCAGGACCAAACAACTCCTTATAGAACGCTGTTGCGTGTCGCAACAGGTTGTCAGTGCCCTCAATAGCTATCCCATCATGAGTGAAAGAATGAATGGTGTTTTTCCTCTTTTTTTCCATTCGCAATCCTATGGAAAAATGAGGTGTTCTGGTCTCCTTTCAACAACCATGTCTCATGGGACTGTTGGAGCCAGAACATTTCCTCATTAATTAAGATATCATTCAATTCACTACACAATCTAGCACGCTTTTCAAGAAGATCAGAGTCAAGAGATGCATGTTCTTCCATGAGTTCAATATCAGCGAGTTCCATTCTGATCTCCTTTTTTCTTTTTCTCTCATGACCAAACCTATTGGATCCCCAACCCTTAAAAAATTTCTTAAGACGCTTCAATTTAATATTGAGGACATCAATCGGATCAGTCGAGTTAACAGGTCTATTCCAAATCTCTTCGACTAAAGGAATGAAATCAGGATTAGCCATCCAACTAATCTCAAACCTGAACTCTCGAGGTTTAGGAGCCTGAGGGAGACCAGAGTCAGTTTCCAGTAAAAGAGGGTTGTGGTCAGAGACATCTCTGACCAATTTCCTAACAGTAACAAGAGGGAAGAGGTCCTCCCAATCATCACTCATCATAATCCTATCTAGCTTCTCTAGAGTAGGATGACTCTGGTTATTAGTCCAAGTGTAAACACCACCATCTATATGAATCTCTCTTAGACACAAAGAATTAATTACAGAGTTAAATCTGTCCACATATTGTGAGTTGGCCATCTTTTTATTTTTCTCACCACTATGCCTCAGAATATTGAAATCCCCCCCCCCCCCCCCAATTATGTAAGGAATAGTTAGGTGGCTACAGAAGTTGGCCATTTCTGTCAGAAATTCTTCCTTATGCTCAACATGAGCTGCCCCATAAACATTTAATAGCGCCCACACACACTGTTTTTTAATATCAAACAGGATAACCTGCAAGATATACTTGCCACAGGACCAGGAGACAACCTCTAGTTTTTCCTTCTTAACACCACACAGGATCCCACCTGATTTGCCCAAAGAGGGAACCCAGTTCCACTCAAAAATATTATGACAGTCGATCTTTCTCAAGAAACTAGAGGAAAAATCCTTTTTCTTAGTTTCTTGTAAGCACAGGAAGTCTAGGGAATGATCTTTGATTAGATCAGAGAGGCAGGAAGACATTCCCTTCTTTCCTGCTCCCCTACAGTTCCAAAAAATCCCATTTATTTTAAAGGTGGTTTTTTCTTCCTCCCCCAGGTCACTTTGCTAGGAGGATTAGCAGCATTACCAGCTTCCTTGGTGGGCTCCACCAAGTTTTTTTGGCTTCTAGTCTTGGGTCTAGATACAGTACACTTAGGTTTCCTGGCACTTCTTTTCCTAGAACCAACCATAGTAAAATCAGAATCATCATCCCTCAAAAGATCATCCCCCCAGTTCATATTTAGAGGGGTTTCATCTCCTTTCTCATTGGTAATAAACAAAACATTATAGGGAGGGTTCTTATCTTCAGAGGTGTTGCATCTAGATTTCTCTAATTCTTTAAGCATATCAATTTTAGAAAAATCTAAATCAGGAATGATCACACCCATCTTGCTAGCTCTAATCATCAGTTCATTATTAGATAGGACTGCAAAGGAATTTGTAGATGTATTAATACCTTCCAAACCCCTTTTCTTCCCTGCAGCTCTTGCTTTGTCCTCTATCTTCTCCAGATTGTTGTGCATTGACCTCATACTGAATCTGAGAACATCCTCAGGTAAGAGAGGAGGAGTGGGCAGCACATCCTCACAATGGTCAAAAGCAGAGTCAGGTGATTGCACACTATACTCAACTGCACATTCTTCTTTCTTCTCAAATGGACCCACCATCTCAGTCACCTGAATAGACTTTTTCACCACATCAGCATATGAGTTAGTTCCCATTTTGTTCAAAGAACCAGCAGAGTTAGGTTCAGTAACAAAATGAGTCATAGGTGGGGTACTTACATCACCAGCAGTACCACCACTTGCAGCAGCCAGAGCTTCCTGCTCCATGCTGTGAATCAAGAGAGTGTTGTGATTTGAACTATCCGAGTTCATGGAGATAGGGGATTCAGGCAATGTAGACATGTGCTGCTTTCCCCCTGTCTCTTTTCCCTTTTGCTCAATTTTTTCATTAGAAGAGCTACCCATTGGGTCCTCATCAACACCACCTTTTTCTGTTTTTTAGGAGTGGGCTCTCCATGATCTGCCTCAGCTTTATTTTTATTTTTTTTCTCTGTCAGGGTCTCTGACCAAAACATGTTCAACCTCATAGGTGAAATCATAGAAATGATCCCCCAGGACTGACTCAGCCACTGGAGGTATTTCATCAACATCGCGGCATCCTAATTTGACCCTAACAGATTCAGGACGATGGATTGTAGCCACATCAATCTCAAGTGGGACACCAACCAGAGACACAACGAAAGCAACATTTCTCTTACAACGCTTATCAGCTGGAATGTTGCCCACTTTCACCCAAGCTTTTTCCAAAAGCCCTTTCGCACCACCATTTTGATCCCATCTAGTGACCCTAACCACAGTACCACAGGGTTTCATATTCATACTGTCACTGTAACAAGCTTTGTCAACCTCTCTAATATTAGGGAACCGCATCAGAAAAACTCCCGGCTCAATCAATTTGGCCGAGCACCTCCAAGTTTTGCCCAAGTACAAGAAAAATGCATCATTCATCATTTTTGTAGTGGGATTTCCTTGCAAAATCGTGACCAGAACGAAGCAAGAGCGCTCATACGCCTGCTTAGCAGTACAATGATCATGAATGTAATAAAAGCCCTGCCCACGACCTTGGAAAGCACACATCGGAGCAATACACTCCCATGGCAAAAACTCAACGCAAACAGATGCCAAATGCCCTAGCTTACTGCATCTCTCACAAAATGCACGGGGACAATGCACAGGAAGATGACCCACAGTATTGCAGATGATGCAAGGGTCGCCAGAATTGGCAGGAGGCACCTGATTGTTCGTAGCAACCTATTGAACCTTCTGCGCCCCTGCAGGATCCGCGCCCTTGCTCAGATCAGCACGGGTGTTGTTCCCTCCACCAGATCCAGAAGACTTCTCAACCCAGACACCCCCCTCGCTCGAGCTCTGCCGCTCCGTCGCCACCGCTGCGTCCCAGCGCGACGTATCAGAGGACGAGGGGCGGCTGGATTTACCACTGTTGTCGGTGAAGGTGCTGTCGTTGGAGGTCCTCCTCCAAGAGAACCGACCGCCTCCTCGGCCAGATCTACCCCCGCCACGGTCGAATCGACCCCGGCCGCGGTCGAAACGCCCAGCGCCGCGGCCGTCTCGCCCAGCGCCGCGGCCGTCTCGCCCAGCTCCAAATCCCTCACGACGATCTCCACGAAAGCCGCCGTCGCCCTTGTCCGCCATGATGTCGGGAGTGGTGAGGGAGATGAAACAACCTCCGCGAAGGATCTGTCGTCACCCCCGATTTTTCCTCTCCACCAGGTGAAAGAAGGGGAGGATCTCGATCTAGGGTTTTTTGGCGCCGCCCACAGATGGGAGAGAGCCTCCTCTAGGTCAAGGGGGAGGTGGGGGGAAGTTTTTATACCCGGAGCACCAGCCGCACTGGGTGGATCTCCGTCCACGTGTAGCGCATCCGCCATGGGTGGCCCCTGCCCACCATCGGGCCCCGCGTGCAGGCGGCTCGCCGTCTCGGCCCGACGCGGCGCAGTCTCTCCGTGCACCACGGTCCCGCGAACCGCATGCGCCGCGCTAGCACGTGCATCGCGTGGAGCTAGCCGTCGACCGTCCTCGGCGATCACCGGAACCCTATCTCGAACCCTAGCAAAAAAACATGGAAACGGCACGATGTGCCCGATGTCAATGGATTCATTCTCGCGCAGAGAACGGGCATCCTCCACCGTGCCTTGCTCGTTGAGGAGGACAAGGCGGAGTGCCTCTCGTCGGAGAAGAAGCTCGCCGTCCCGGAAAGTGACCCGGTGGGCTCCCTCGAAGTCCGGCGCGTAGGAAACGCGCCATCGTAGGTCATCCATCGTAGTTTCATTATGATTCATTCACTGGTGATCCCTGACTTGAAGAGAGATCAAAGGATTAATGGAGGATCTGATGTCTCTAGGGCGAACGAAAGTCCAAAGTCAGAGATCAACCAATCCACGTCACGCATTTTCAATGCGGATTAAAAGTGACAACAGAATCAAAAGTGGAGGGAGTGACCCACGTACGTAGCTTCTATCCACCTTCCTCTTCGTGCAACTTGCTTGTCGAGTGGATATGCTCGGAACTGCTCACTATCGTTGCACCCAAAACCTATCCTCTCCAATAGGTCTCGCCTCTCAGATCACCAACGATCCGCATACGCATGCTGTTCTTCCTCAAATTGGTCTGACCAGATTCCTGCTTTTGTCTGGACGTAGGCATAAGGTGACTGTAGCAGGAGTGGTCCAGATGGAGAGCATGCCACAGTAGGCATGCGCACCCAACGACTTCGACCCATTTGGAATTTTGGATGCCTCCATTGCTCACCGCATCGGCCGACCGTGACGGACAACTGCACCACTGTTCGACACTGAAGTCTCACTTTCCCCGTTACGTTCCGTACACCAAATAATTGAAGCTAGTTTGGGCCTGACATCATAGTGACATGGAACTCTTTTTTTTTTTTTTTTTTTTTGCGGGGAGACATGGAACTCTTCGGCTGCGTGTAAATTAGGGCTCGGTCGACGTGAAGCGAACCAGTTTTTTTTTTTTTTTTGGCCGGAGGACATCAGGAGAATCCAAACGATTGGCGCCATCCATGTTCCCGCTAGGTCTTGGTTTTGACCGACTTGGTCAGGGAATGCGTCCGGTTTTGACCCAGCCACTCCATGGTCAAAGGTCCAGTCAAGCCAGCGAGAAAATGATCAAAAAGAGTTGGGGCAATGTTATTTTGATTCAGCATACGCGAAATGTGTCAACTTCGGGTGCCACTGACCCTGCAGCGAAGCAGGACGGAAGAAGAGGGAATCATCCATTGAAAAACACATGGAAACTCTATTTCCCCGTCCCTCCCACGTCGCTCCCACAAGCGACGGGGAGGGAACCGTAGCCGCCGGTCCAACATTTTCCCTCCTCCCGCCCTCTCCCCCCCCCCCCCCCCCCCCCTCCCCTGCCGTCGCCGACAAGCGTTGATGGGAAAAGCCCGGTCGGCACGGCTGCGGCGGCGGCGGCTGGGCCTCTTCTGCTCTCCGCCCAACGAATGTTGGCATGGGACGGCGATGTTGTGTGGCAACGCTGGGCTACCGTGGGGGTTAGCGACGCGCCGGCGGGCATGTGGTGTGGTCGTCGGAAGGCAGCGTGACGGCGATCTGAGGCCCTTGCGGGGTGCTGCGGCTGCGTGGGGATCGCTTCGGGTGGATCCGGCCGGTGTTGCCATTGCAGGGTCCGCGCGGGGCATCAGTGGCGGCGCATGTGGGTCTCTGCTGGGATGTGGCGTAGTGGTGGTACACGCGTGGTGGCCGGGGACGGTGTCGGTTGCTGTCTTTAGGGGCGTCGCTCAAATCTAGGCAGTGCACGGTGCTGCGTGGGCGACCTCGGGCTGCGGGTGGCGCGGGCCGGCGACCGCTGATGGTGTCCCGCCTAAGGGGCCTCTCACCATGTCGACTCCTGGTCTGGTGGGCTTGGGCTGAGGACCCCCTTGTCGGTTCTGTTCTGGGCCACTTTGGGCGGATGACGGAGTGGAATCCGGCAGATATCGGGTAGCGGGTCCCGAGCTGGTAGCCTTTGCATGATGGTAACATGATAGAAAAGGGACATGGTGTTTACCCAGGTTCAGGCCCTCTCGTGGAGGTAATACCCTATGTCATGTTTTGTTTGTATTGATTGTGGATGGGGTACAGAGTACATGTTGATCTACCTCGAGATCGTATGTGAATGAGTTTATCTTCCTCTACGAATTATGCCCATCGGCTTATATAGATGTCGGGAGTACCTAGGGTTACACATAGGTCGGTTACATCTGGAGATAGACACATCGAAGATTGCATTCATGCCTTGGAGTGTGCGCCAAGTCTTTGGAAGATTCTATCTTGATTACTTCATGGGCCTGACAAATGTGGCCCACTGGTTGGTTGTTTGGGGGTCCTCGGCCCAGCCCATGTCTGGGAGCCGACGTGGTAAGTACCCTCCTATGTAGGACACCATCAGTAGCCCCTGAACTGGTCCTCAAGCTGAGGACATTACTTCGGCTCCTCCGAGTTGTTTCTTCTTCTTCCGTCTCCGGCTTTGTAGGCGAGTTCAACAAACTCGATATCCTTGTCTTCAGGGTTAGCACCATATCCGAGAATATTCTTGGATCCGAAGCCTTTGCGCTGAGGTGGGTGCCTTAAGAACTAAGTAAGCTTCCGTTGAGGACAAAATGCAGGTCCCACCTTGACTGCTTTTTTGAGCATGCTACCTAGCCGGGGGCCCACCGTCGATGTGTCCAATCAGACGCGTTGTAACGGGCCTCGAGATTTGTTTTAGCGGCATCATTAATTTCTTTCCTCGATCTGCATGTGCACGTAAGGCACGACGCTTGGGAAACACGCGGATTTACCGCTGCATGACTCAAGCGTCCCATCGACCCACGACCAGAGATCTCCATATAAGGTTACGGAAAAAGGACGAGAGATTTTACATCCTTTCCACCTCCCACTGCCTTGTGCGAATCTCATCTGCCTCCCCAGCTCCATCGCCGTTTGGGAGTTTTCCGCCATGGAGAATGCTATGGGCTCATCTTGTCGACCCATCGGTCCCCTCGAAGGAGATTGGAAGAGCTGTTTGGTAGCGCAAGGACAGCTAAACCAGCTCGTAACCTCTGGTTATCTACCCGAGCCCGAGTTCGCGCAGACTTGCCCATGGTTGGTTTCCCTAGATGACGACATTCTTCACGAGAACTTCCCCACACCGCAGGCCCACAAGCGGGTATGCTTTGTTCCCTTTCTTCTTCGCGGCCTGAGCTTTCCCATCCACCCCTTCCTTAGGGGTCTTTTGCACTTCTACGGGGTCCAACTCCACCATCTTACGCCCAGCTCCATCCTCCACATATAGCCTGCTTCGTGAAGCTTTCCTCGGATGCGAGGCGCATTTTTATTTATGGTGCAAATACCCTTTCTTGGTCCCACATGCCCGAGATGGCAATTTATTCGAGTGTGCCAGAGCCGAGGTCTGCAGAATTGCAGGGTCCGACTATCTTGTCGGCACCCCCAAGGAGGACGACGATACTTGGCAGGGGGGAATGGTTCTATATTCCTGATGTGCCACTCGAGGATCCCCAACGGCGGGACTTCCTTCCTTCTCGCTTGCTTCTCCAATGAAGTGATACAACTGGCGTCCTAGGACCCAGTCCCGAGATGGGGGATCTGTTGTGGCCAGGTTGGCTGCTCAGTTGACATGTCTTGGCCACCGTGGGCTAACCCTTGTTAATGTGATGGCGGTAGCTCTTGCCCGAGGAGTTCAACCACTTCAACAACACATCCACCCTATTGATAGTGTCCTACATAGGGGGGTGATAACCACGTCGGCTCCCAGACATGGGCTCGGCCGAGGACCCCCAAACAATCAACCAGTGGCCCACAATTGTCAGGCCCCATGAAGTAATCAAGGTGGACTCCTCCGAAGACTTGGCGCACACTGCTACTCTCTATAGAGTTGTTGGGCTTCCCCGAAGAGGAAGGGTGAAGTAGTATAGTAGCAGACGGTATTTCCCTCAGTTAAGAACCAAGATTTATCGAACCAGAAGGAGACGACACACAAACAACATGAACAGTACCTGCACACACACACACAAAGCAAATGCTTGCACACATCGAAGGCAAGGGGGTTGTCAATCCCCTTGTTCTCGCCAATTACAAGGATTAAATCTGGGAGTGATAGGTAAACAAATAAAATAAAATAAAGTAAAGGAAAACAACGAGCAATTGTAGGATTATTAGTAATAATGGAAAAAGGACCTGGGGTCATAGTTTCACTAGAGGCATCTGCTACTTGTAGTCTGCGTTGGTATTTCCCCGAAGAGGAGAGGATGATGCAGTACAATAGAGATAAGTATTTCCCTCAGTTAAGAACCAAGGTTATCAATCCAGTAGGAGAACCAAGCAAAATTCCATTAAGCGCACCTGCACACACAAGAGCAAACACTTGCACCCAACGCAAATAAGAGGGTTGTCAATCCTCTTAGCTGTTATTTGCAAGGATTAAATCTTATCGAGGTAAATAGATAAACTAAAATACTAATAAAAATAAAAGTAAATAAATTGCAGCAAAGTATTTTTAGGTTTTTAATATATGATAAAGTAGACCGGGGGCCATAGTTTTCACTAGAGGCTTCTCTCTCGAACACATAGCATACGGTGGGTAAACAAATTACTGTTGGGCAATTGATAGAAAAGCAAATAATTATGACGGATTCATGGCAATGATCATGTATATAGGCATCACCTCTGAGACAAATAGACCGACTCCTGCCTGCATCTACTACTATTACTCCACCCATCGACCGCTATCTAGCATGCATCTAGGCTATTAAGTATGAAATAGAGTAACGCCTTAAGCAAGATGACATGATGTAGACAAAGTAAACTCAAGCAATATGATTAAACCCCATCTTTTTATCCTTAATGGCAACAATACAAATACGTGTCATGTCCCCTTCTGTCACTGGGATTGAGCACCGCAAGATTGAACCCATCACAAAGCACCTCTCCCATTGCAAGATAAATCAATCTAGTAGGCCAAACCAAATCGATAGATCGGAGAGAAATACAAAGCTATAACAATCATGCATAAAAGAGTTCAGAGAAGACTCAAATATTTCTCATGAACAATCTGATCATAAACTCACAATTCATCGGATCCCAACAAACACACCGCAAAAGAAGATTACATCGGATAGAACTCCAAGAACATCGAGGAGAACATGGTATTGAAGATCAAAGAGGGAAAAGAAGCCATCTAGATACTAGCTATGGACCCGTAGGTCTGTGGTAAACTACTCACACATCATCGGAAGGGCAGCAAGGTTGATGTAGAAGCCCTCCGTGATCGATTCCCCCTCCGGCAGAGTACCGGAAAAGGCCTCCAGATGGGATCGCGGAAGAACAGAGGCTTGCGGCGGTGGAAAGGTTTTCTCTTCTGTCTCTCTGTTGGTTTGGGAATATTTGTGAATTTATAGCGAAGGAATTAGGTCAAGAAGTGCCACGAGGGGCCCACAAGCCTGGGGGGCGCGGCCTCCAGGCTTGTCGCCTCCTCGTGACTCTTCTGGTCTTCTCCCGAAGCTTCCTGGGTCTCTTCTGGTCCAGAAAAAAGTAATCCAAAGTTTTTTTTTCTCGTTTGGACACTTTTTATAATGATTTTTTGAAAAGGCAAAACAAGCAAAAAACAACAACTGGCACTGGGCACTGAGTTAATAGGTTAGTCCCAAAAAATGATATATAATGGCATATAAAACATCCAAGATTGATACTATAATAGCATGGAACAATAAAAAATTATAGATACGTTGGAGACGTATCAAGCATCCCCAGGCTTAATTCCTGCTCGTCCTCTAGTAGGTAAATGATAAAAACATAATTTTTGATGTGGAATGCTACCTATCATGTTTCATCATGTAATCTTTCTCTTATGGTATGAATAATAAGATCCGAACGATTCAAAGCAATAGTCTATAATTTTGATATAAAGACATCAATACTCAGGCATACTAATAAACAATCATGTCTTTCAAAATAAAAATGCTAAAGAACGTTATCCCTACAAAATCATACAATCCTGTCATGCTCCATCTTCTTAACACAAAGTATTTATCATGCACTACCCCGATGACAAGCCGAGCAATTGGTTCATACTTTTTAACGCGCTTCAGCTTTTTCAACTCCCACTCAATACATGAGCGCAAGCCATGGATATAGCACTATGGGTGGAATAGAGTGTGGTGGTAGAGATCAATAAGGGGAAGTCAAAAATAAGAAGATAGTCTCACATCGACGAGGCTAATCAACGGGATATGGAGATGCCCATCAATTGATGTCAATGCAAGGAGTAGGGATTGCCATGCAACGGATGCACTAAGAGCTATAAGTATATGAAAGCTCAACATGAAAACTAAGTTGGTGTGCATCCAACTTGCTTGCTCATGAAGACCTCGGGCATTTGAGGAAGCCCATCATCGGAATATACAAGCCAAGTTCTATAATGAAAAATTCCCACTAATATATGAAAGTGACAAAATTGGAGACTCTCTATATGAAAAACATGGTGCTACTCTGAAGCACAAGTGTGGAAAAAGGATAGTAACATTGCCCCTTCTCTCTTTTTCTCTCATTTTTTTCATGGCTCTTTCTCGCCTCTCTTTTTTTAGAACGGTCTCATGGACTTCATCCCCACTTTTTCGAGGACTCATTAGTCTCCACCATTCTTTCCTCACTGGGACAATGCTCTCATAATGATGATCATCACACTTTTATTTACTTACAACTCGATACTAGAACAAAAATATGACTCTACATGAATGCCTCTGGCAGTGTACCAGGATGTGCAATGATGCTAGCGTAACATGTATGAGAATGATGAACGGTGGCTGAGCCACAAATACCATGTTAGCTATATGATCATGCAAAGCAATATGACAATGATGATGTGTGTCATAAAAAATGGAACGGTGGAAGTTGCATGGCAATATATCTCGGAATGGATATGGAAATGCCATGATAGGTAGGTATGGTGGCTGTTTTGAGGAAGATATAAGGAGGCTTATGTGTGATAGAGCGTATCATATCACGGGGTTTGGATGCACCGTCGAAGTTTGCACCAACTCTCGATGTGAGAAAGTGCAATGCACGGTACTGAAGAGGCTAGCAAATTGCGGAAGGGTGAGAGTGCGTATAATCCATGGACTCACATTAGTCATAAAGAACTCACATACTTATTGAGAAAGTTTATTAGCCCTCAAAGCAAAGTACTACTACGCATGCCCCTAGAGGGATAGATTGGTAGGACAATGTCCATCGCTCGTCCCTGACCGTCGCTCATAAGGTAGACAATCAACAATAAATCATGCTCCAACTTCTTAGCATAACGACAGATCATACGTGCATGCTTTGGGAATCACAAACCTTAATACCAATATTCTTACTAAACCACAATTATCTACTAATACCTCCCACATATTACCATCTTAATATCTCAAAACTATTGCAAGGAATCAAACTTATCATATTCAGTGATCTACGTGAAAGTTTTTATTATATCCCTCTTGAATACCTATCATATCAGGACCAAATTCATAACCCGTGCATATTACCATTGCTATCATGAGACTCTCAAAAATATATAAGTGAAGCATGAGAGTGCAAATATTTATTTAAAATATAACCACCGCCGTGCTCTAAAAGATATAAGTGAAGCACTAGAGCAACTGCCTAGCTCAAAAGATATAAGTGAAGCACATAGAGTATTTTAACAAATCACGAATAATGTGTGTCCCTATTGAAAAGGTGTGTTCAGCAAGGATGATTGTGACAAACTAAAAAGCAAACAAACTATATCACAAGACGCTCCAAGTAAAATACATATCATGTGATGAATAAAAATATAGCTCCAAGTGAGTTACCGATAGATTGTAGACGAAAGAGGGGATGCCTTCCGGGGCATCCCCAAGCTTAGACGCTTGAGTCTTCCTTGAATATTACCTTGGGGTGCCTTGGGCATCCCCAATCTTAGGCTCTTTCCGCTCCTTATTCCTTTATCCATCGTAGTCTCACCCAAAACTTGAAAACTTCAGCACACAAAACTCAACAGAAACCTCGTGAGATCCGTTAGTATAACAAACAAACCTTAAACTTTAGGTACTGTTGTAAATTGATTTATATTTAATATTGGCATAATTCTACTGTACTCCAACTTCTCCATGACTCATACCCCCCGATACGATCCATAGATTCATCAAAATAAGCAAACTATGCAACAAAAATAGAATCTGTCTAAAACAGAACAGTCTGTAAATATCTGAATTATGGTCATACTTCTGTAACTCCAAAAATTCTGAAAATTAGGAAAACGTGGGAAATTCATATATTAATACTGTGTAAAAAAATTCAGAAGGCTCTGACACTCCAGCGAAAAAAAAAATTTCCAGAACTGGACATAAAAGTTTCTGTTTTTCAACAGCATCTATCATACTATCTTCCAAATCATCCCAAAGGCATTACTTGGCACAAACACTAATTAAAACATAAAAGTACAATCATAACAGAAGCTATAATTATGCAAACACTCAAAAACAGAAGGTAAAATAAAAAATTTATTTTATTCATTGGGTTGCCTCCCAACAAGCGCTATTGTTTTATGCCCCTAGCTAGGCATAATGCATAGTTTCAAGTGTTGTCATCCTTCAAGTTAATTCCATAAGTGGCCCTCATAATGGATTCGTAAGGTGCTTTAATTTTATTTCTAGGGAAGTGTTCCATCCCTTTCTTTAGTGAAAATTGAAATCTTATATTACCTTCTTTCATATCAATAATAACACCAATTGTTCGAAGAAAAGGCCTACCAAGTCTTATGGGGCAAGAAGGATTGCATTCAATGTCAAGAACAATAAAGTCCACGGGCACATAATTTCTATTTGCAAGAATAAGCATATCATTTATTCTACCCAATGGCTTTTTAATAGTGGAACCCGCAAGATGCAAATTAAGGGAACAAAGATCCATGTCGGTGAGACCTAGCACATCACACAAAGACTTTGGTATAGTGGAAACGCTAGCACCAAGATCACAAAGAGCATTACATTCATAATTTTTAATTTTGACTTTAATAGTAGGTTCCCATTCATCTTGTAATTTTCTAGGAATTGATACTTCCAACTCAAGTTTTTCTTCATGTGCTTTCATCATGGCTTCTACAATGTGTTTAGTGAAAGCTTTATTTTGTTCATATACATTTGGTGAATTAATCATGGATTGCAACAAGGAAATACACTCAATTAAAGAACAACTATCATAATTAAAGTCCTTGTAATCCAAAGTAGTGGGTGCATTACAATTTAAAGTTTTGACCTCTCCAAACCCACTTTTTTCATTTTTATGATCAAGATTATCACCCTCCAAGCAAGTGGGACTCCTTCTATCTAAAGTTGACTCTTCTCCAGTCCATTTTTCATCAAGTTTTATGTTACTAAATAATGATTCAATAGGAGTGACACCAATCATTTTAATATCTTCATCATTACTACGATAGAAACCGGGTGGAATCACTTTTTCTAGAAATTCTCGCTTAGCTCTCAACCTAGCGGTCCTTTCTTTACTTTCATTAATAGAGACATAGATAGCTTTAATAGACTCATTTATATTATGCTTGGGTGGCAAAATTTTAGTTTTGAGGTTTTCCACATCATGGGCAATTCTATCCATGTTCCTAGCCAATTCATCAACTCTATTCAATTTTTTCTTCTATCATAGTATTAAAATTATTTTGTGAACTAATCAATTCTTTAATATTACTTTCAAGATCAGAGGGCATACTATTATTATTATTATTATAAGAATTACCATAAGGATTGCCATAATTATTAGAGGAATTTCCAGGAAACGGTCTAGGATTGAAATTACCCCTATAAGCATTGTTGTTGAAATTATTTCTAGAGACAAAATTCACATCAATAGCATCATTATTTTGCTCAATCAAAGTAGACAATGGCACATCATTAGGATCAATATGAGCATTCTTACTAGAAACCAATTTCAATAGATCATCCATCTTATCACTCAAAGTATTAATTTCTTCAACAGAATTTACCTTCTTACCAGTTGGAGTTCGTTCAGTGTGCCATTGAGAATAATTTGCCATAATATTATGAAGAAGTTTTGTAGCTTCTCCCAATGTAATTTCCATAAAAGTACCACCTGCGGCAGAGTCTAGCAAATTTCTAGAGACAAAGTTTAGTCCCGCATAATTTTTTTGTATGATCATCCATAAATTCAAACCATGAGTTGGGCAATTTCTTATCATTAATTTCATTCTCTCCCAAGATTGTGCAACATGTTCATGCTCAAGTTGCTTAAAATTCATAATTTGATTTCTTAAAGAAATAATCTTAGCGGGAGGAAAATACTTGGTAATAAAAACATCCTTACACTTATCCCAAGAATCAATACTATTTCTAGGCAAGGATGAAAACCAAGTTTTAGCACGGTCTCGTAGTGAGAACGAAAATAAATTTAATTTGACAATATCATTATCCACATCTTTCTTCTTTTGCATATCACAAAGTTCAACGAAAGTATTTAGATGGGATGCAGCATCTTCATTAGGACTACCAGAAAATTGTTCTTTCATAACAAGATTAAGCAAAACAGCATTAATGTCTCACGACTCCGCACTAGTGGCGGGAGGAGCAATAGGAGTACTAATAAAATCATTATTATTAGTATTGGAAAATTCACACAATTTTGTATTTTCTTGAGACATCGCGACGAAGCAAGCAAACTAGCAAACAAGCAAATAAAAATATTTTTGTGTTTTTGTAAATATTTTTTAGAAGTGGGGGAGATGAAAACGAGAGGCTAACGCAAATAAAAGGCAAATAAAGTAAATGAAAGTGAATGATAATTTGTGCGAAGGTACTTGGTAATTTTGATGATGTCTCCCCGGCAACGGTGCCAGAAATTCTTCCTGCTACTTGTAGTCTGCGTTGGTATTTCCCCGAAGAGGAGAGGATGATGCAGTACAGTAGAGATAAGTATTTCCCTCAGTTAAGAACCAAGGTTATCAATCCAGTAGGAGAACCAAGCAAAATTCCGTTAAGCGCACCTGCACACACAAGAGCAAACACTTGCACGCTTCTCTCTCGAACACATAGCATACGGTGGGTAAACAAATTACTATTGGGCAATTGATAGAAAAGCAAATAATTATGACGGATTCATGGCAATGATCATGTATACAGGCATCACGTCCGAGACAAGTAGACCGACTCCTGCCTGCATCTACTACTTTTACTGCACCCATCGACCGCTATCCAGCATGCATCTAGGGTATTAAGTATGAAACAGAGTAACGCCTTAAGCAAGATGACATGATGTAGACAAAGTAAAATCAAGCGATATAATTAAACCCCATCTTTTTATCCTTAATGGTGACAATACAAATACGTGTCATGTCCCCTTCTGTCACTGGGATTGAGCACCGCAAGATTGAACCCATCACAAAGCACCTCTCCCATTGCAAGATAAATCAATCTAGTAGGCCAAACCAAATCGATAGATCGGAGAGAAATAAAAAGCTATAACAATCATGCATAAAAGAGTTCAGAGAAGACTCAAATATTTCTCATGAATAATCTGATCATAAACTCACAATTCATCGGATCGCAACAAACACACCGCAAAAGAAGATTACATCGGATAGAACTCCAAGAACATCGAGGAGAACATGGTATTGAAGATCAAAGAGGGAGAAGAAGCCATCTAGATACTAGCTATGGACCCGTAGGTCTGTGGTAAACTACTCACACATCATCGGAAGGGCAGCAAGGTTGATGTAGAAGCCCTCCGTGATCGATTCCCCCTCCGGCAGAGTACCGGCAAAGGCCTCCAGATGGAATCGCGGAAGAACAGAGGCTTGCGGCGGTAGAAAGGTTTTCTCTTCTGTCTTTCTGTTGGTTTGGGAATATTTGTGAATTTATAGCGAATGAATTAGGTCAAGAGGTGCCACGAGGGGCCCACAAGCCTGGGGGGCGCGGCCACCCCCCTGGGGCGCGCCCTCCAGGCTTGTCGCCTCCTCGTGACTCTTTTGGTCTTCTCCCGAAGCTTCCTGGGTCTCTTCTGGTCTAGAAAAAATTAATCGAAAGTTTTTTTCTCTCGTTTGGACACTTTTTGATAATGATTTTCTGAAAAGGCAAAAACAAGCAAAAAACAACAACTGGCACTGGGCACTGAGTTAATTGGTTAGTCCCAAAAAATAATATATAATGGCATATAATTGCATATAAAACATCCAAGATTGATACTATAATAGCATGGAACAATAAAAAATTATAGATATGTTGGAGACGTATCAACATCTCTCTCATAAACATAGCATCGGTTGAAAGATCGTGGATGTCGCCTAGAGGGGGGGGGGGTGAATAGGCGATTTTAAAATAATTACGGTTTAGGCTTGAACAAATGCGGAATAAAACTAGCGTTTAATTTGTCAAGCACAAAACCTAAATCGACTAGGCTCACCTATGTGCACCAACAACTTATGCTAAGCAAGATAAACAACTAAGTGATAGCAAGATATATAACAAGATACAATATGGCTATCACAAAGTAAAGTGCATAAGTAAAGGACTCGGGTAAGAGATAACCGAGGCACGCGGAGACGACGATGTATCCCGAAGTTCACACCCTTGCGGATGCTAATCTCCGTTTGGAGCGGTGTGGAGGCACAATGCTCCCCAACAATGCCACTAGGGCCACCGTATTCTCCTCACGCCCTCGCACAATGCAAGGTGCCGTGATTCCACTAAGGGACCCTTGAGGGCGGTCACCGAACCCGTACAAATGGCAACCCTTGAGGGCGGTCACCGAACCCGTACACTTTGGCAACCCTTGGGGGCGGTCACCGGTACCCGTCAAATTGCTCGGGGCGATCTCCACAACCTAATTGGAGACCCCGACGCTTGCCCGGAGCTTTACACCACAATGATTGAGCTCCGAGGCACCACCAAGCCACCAAGCCGTCTAGGGCGCCAAGGCACCCAAGAGGAACAAGCTCTAGGGTGCCCAAACACCCAAGAGTAATAAGCTTCTCAACTACTAACTTTCACGAATCCCGCGGAGAACTCAAACCGATGCAACTAATGCAATGGCAAGGGCACACGGAGTGCCAAGTCCTCCTCTCCCAAATCCCACCAAAGCAACAAAAGCTATGGAGGAAAATGAGAGGAAGAACGAAGAAGAACACGAAGAACTCCAAGAACTAGATCCAAGGGGTTCCCCTCACTTAGAGGAGAAAGTGATTGGTGGAAATGTGGATCTAGATCTCCTCTCTCTTTTCCCCCAAAAACTAGCAAGAATCCATGGAGGGATTGAGAGAAAGCAAAGCTCTAGAAAGTCAACAATGGAGGAGAGAGAGCTTAGAAGAGATAAGAAAACCGTTGGGGAAGAAGACCCCTTTTATAGGGCCACCCCAAATCCAACCGTTACCCGTGCTGGACGCGTACAAGCGGTACTACCGCTCCTTCGAGCGGTACTACCGCTTAAGCGGTAGTAATTCAAAACACAGCAGGTGAGAACACGGAACTGGAGCGGTAGTGCCGCACTTAGCGGTACTACCGTGCCAACCAAGCGGTACTACCGCTAAGGAGAAAAGAGCAACAGAAGCTTGCACACTCTGCGAAAAACAAGCGGTAGTAGCAGCGGTAGTGGAGGGCGGAAGTACCGCACCAAGCGGTACTACCGCCCAGCAGAGCGGTACTACCGCCCTGAGCGGTACTACCGCACTACAGCCGCACTACTACCGTTTAACAGAAAACGGCAACAGAGACGTGCACAGAAGGAAACCCCGCAAGCGGTAGTGGCGGCGGTAGTAAGGGCGGTACCGCCAGAGCGGTACTACCGTGCTACTACCGCTCTACTACCGTGAATGGCAAACTGGCAACAGAGAGTTGCACGCTCGGGGAAACCCCAAGCGGTAGTGCCACGGAAGTACCAGCGGTACTACCGCATAAGCGGTACTACCGTGGGCACCAGCGGTACTACCGCTTGCAAGCTACTGAAAATCCACAGAAAACAGAGGATACAAATAAAACCAGAACTGCCATAACTTCTGCAAATGAGCTCCGAATTGAGCAAACTCAAGCTTGTTGGATAGAAGACAACGAGTACTATCCAAACAGCGACTGGTTATAATAAGAAGTGGCAGGGGAGATATGCCTAACATATAGAGATGAGAAACCTCTATGAATGAAGAACCGGCATAAACTCCAACATCGAAAACATCATAGAAGATGCATATATGAACTCCGTTTTCGATGAACTCGAGCTTGTCATGAAGATGACCAAAAGCTCAAAGACTCACAAAGAGAAACACCAAACACGAACCAAGAAAGATGATGCAAGGATGCAATGGTTTGAGCTCTCTACGAAGATACGATAAAGCTACTCACTTGAGAGCCCCCTTGATAGTACGGCTATCGATCCTATAACCCGGTCTCCCAACTACTACCATGAGACCGGTAAAATAGAAAACCTATCAAGGGCAAACCTTTGCCTTGCGCATAGTCCACTTGAGCTAGATGATGACGATCTTGACCTCCTCAAGTTGGACCACCTTTCTTGATTGCGCCGGCTCGATGAAGACTAGTTGATTGCTCCCCCATACTCCACTATGGGTGAGCCACTCTTCGGCACATCTTCACAAGTCCATTGTCACCACAATGGACGGCAAGCTTCAAGCATGTGATCTCTTCGTGATGCTCCACTTGAACTTGCACACCGCAATCTTGATGACGATCACCACTTGATGTCATCCTCCATGGGTTGAATGAGATCTTCCTCTTGACGCAAGCCCATGGAAACATACCTAACCCCACATAAAACTCTCGCATAGAACATGGGTTAGTACACAAAGCGTAATGGACAATGCTTACCATACCGTGAGATCACTTGATCCCACTCGGTACATCTTCTACGCTTTGTGTGTTGATCAACATGACCAATCTTTGGATAACTCCATGAATAACCTTGGTCAACACATATTCTTCTTCTAATAACCTTGAAACCAACAAATGGTCTTCAAGCAATTCCTATGGACAAACCCTTCAAATATAACTCAAGGCAACCATTAGTCCATAGAGATTGTCATCAATTACCAAAACCAAACATGGGGGCAGCACATGTTCTTTCATCGGTGGGTAAACAAATTACTGTTAGGCAATTGACAGAATTACGCATGGTTACGATTGTGATTCTTCATGTCATAATTCATACATATGCATTACGTCCGTGTCAAGTAGACTGCTAAGCTTACTGACGTCTACTACTATTACTCCACCCCAAGACCGCTATCCAACATGCATCTCGAAATATTAAGTTCATGATAAACAGAGTAACGCATTAAGCAAGATGACATAATGTAGACAAAGTAAGACCAAGCAATATGTTAAAACCCCATAGTTTTATCCTTAGTAGCAACAATACAATACGTGCCTTACAACTCCTCTTGTCACAGAGTAAGTTCACCGCAAGATTGAAACCCCTACTATGCACCACTCCGATCTACTCATCCAATTGGCCAAAGAAGACTTATAGATCGTAAAGCATACATAGCTATAAAATTATACAACAAATAAATTTCAAGAGACTCAAATAATATCCATGAATAATCTGTTCATAAACCCACAATTCATCGGATCCAACAAGCACACCGCGGGAATTACATCGAATAGATCTCAGAGGAGATCATTGTATTGAAGATCAAAGAGAGATAGGAAAGTGCAGTATAGTAGAGATAAGTATTTCCCTCAGTTAAGAACCAAGGTTATTAATCTAGCAGGAGAACCAAGCAAAATCCTGTTAAGCGCACCTGCACACACAAGAGCAAACACTTGCACCCAACGCAAATAAGAGGGTTGTCAATCCTCCTAGTGGTTATTTGCAAGGATTAAATCTGATAGGGATAAATAGATAAACTAAAAATACTAGATAAAATAAAAGTAAATAAATTGCAGCAAGGTATTTCTTATTTTAATATATGATAAAAATAGACCCGGGGGCCATAGTGTTCACTAGAGTCTTCTCTCTCGAACACATAGCATACGACGAGTAAACAAATTACTGTTGGGCAATTGATAGAAAAGCAAATAATTATGACAGATTCATGGCAATGATCATGTATATAGGCATCACATCAGAGACAAGTAGACCGACTCCTGCCTGCATCTACTACTATTACTCCACCCATCGACCGCTATCCAGCATGCATCTAGGGTATTAAGTATGAAACAGAGTAACGCTTTAAGCAAGATGACATGATGTAGACAAAGTAAACTCAAGAAATATGATCAAACCCCATCTTTTTATCCTTAATGGCAACAATACAAATATGTGTCATGTCCCTATCTGTCACTGGGATTGAGCACCGCTAGATTGAACCCATCACAAAGCACCTCTCCCATTGCAAGATAAATCAATCTAGTAGGCCAAACCAAATCGATAGATCGGAGAGAAATACAAAGCTATAATAATCATGCATAAAAGAGTTCAGAGAAGACTCAAATATTTCTCATGAATAATCTGATCATAAACTCACAATTCATCGGATCCCAACAAACACACCGCAAAAGAAGAATACATCGGATAGAACTCCAAGAACATCGAGGAGAACATGGTATTGAAGATCAAAGAGAGAGAATAAGCCATCTAGCTACTAGCTATGGACCCGTAGGTCTGTGGTAAACTACTCACACATCATCGGAAGGGCAGCAAGGTTGATGAAGAAGCCCTCCGTGATCAATTCCCCCTCCAGCAGAGTACCGGAAAAGGCCTCCAGATGTGATCGCGGAAGAACATAGGCTTGTGGCGGCGGAAAGGTTTTCTCTTCTGTCTCTCTGGTATATTGGGAATATTTTGGAATTTATAGCGCTGGAATTAGGTCAGGAGGGGCTACGAGGGGCCCACAAGCCTGGGGGGCACGCCCTCCAGGCTTGTCGCCTTCTCGTGGCTCTTCTGGTCTTCTCCCGAAGCTTCGTAGGTCTCTTCTGGTCCAAAAAAAATTAATCCAAAGTTTTTTTCTTGTTTGGACTCTTTTTGATAATGATTTTCTGAAAAGGCAAAAACAAGCAGAAAACAACAACTGGCACTGGGCACTGGGTTAGTAGGTTAGTCCCAAAAAATGATATATAATGGCATATAATTGCATATAAAACATCCAAGATTGATACTAAAATAGCATGGAACAATAAAAAATTATAGATACGTTGGAGACGTATCAAGCATCCCCAATCTTAATTCCTGCTCATCCTCGAGTAGGTAAATGATAAAAACAGAATTTTTGATGTGGAATGCTACCTAACATGTTTCATTATGTAATCTTTCTCTTACGGTATGAATAATAAGATCCGAATGATTCAAAGCAATAGTTTATAGTTTGATATAAAGACATCAATACTCAGGCATACTAATAAATAATCATGTCTTTCAAAATAAAAATGCTAAAGAACGTTATCCCTATAAAATCATATAATCCTGTCTTGCTCCATCTTCTTAACACAAATATTTATCATGCACTACCCCGATGACAAGCCGAGCAATTGGTTCATACTTTTTAACGCGCTTCAGCTTTTTAACCCCCACGCAATACATGAGCGCAAGCCATGGATATAGCACCATGGATAGAATAGAGTGTGGTGGTAGAGGTAAATAAGGGGAAGTCAAAAATAAGAAGATAGTCTCACATCAATGAGGCTAATCAACAGGCTATGGAGATGCCCATCAATTGACGTCAATGCGAGGAGTAGGGATTGCCATGCAATGGATGCACTAAGAGCTATAAGTGTATGAAAGCTCAACATGAAAACTAAGTGGGTGTGCATCCAACTTGCTTGCTCATGAAGACCTCGGGCATTTGAGGAAGCCCATCATCGGAATATACAAGCCAAGTTCTATAATGAAATATTCCCACTAGTATATGAAAGTGACAAAATAGGAGACTCTCTATATGAAAAACATGGTGCTACTCTGAAGCACAAGTGTGGAAAAAGGATAGTAACATTGCCCCTTCTCTCTTTTTCTCTCATTTTTTTGTGGGCTCTTTTTGGCCTCTTTTTTTTTTCGTCCGGAGTCTCATCCCGACTTGTGGGGGAATCATGGTCTCCATCATCCTTTCCTCACTGGGACAATGCTCTAATAATGATGATCATCACACTTTTTTTTACTTACAACTCAAAATTACAACTCGAGACTAGAACAATATGACTCTATATGAATGCCTCTGGCGGTGTACCAGGATGTGCAATGATCTAGCGTAACATGTATAAAAATGATGAACGGTGGCTAAGCAACAAATACTATGTCAGCTATATGATCACGCAAAGCAATATGACAATGATGATGTGTGTCATAAAAACGGAACGGTGGAAGTTGCATGGCAATATATCTCGGAATGGCTATGGAAATGCCATGATAGGTAGGTATGGTGGCTAGTTTGAGGAAGATATAAGGAGGCTTATGTGTGATAGAGCGTATCATATCACGGGGTTTGGGTGCACCGGCGAAGTTTGCACCAACTCTCGATGTGAGAAAGGGAAATGCACGGCACCGAAGAGGCTAGCAAATTGCGGAAGGTGTAGGGACATGCTGTACGCTACGCTAGCGCCAAATAAAATTTTCTACCGCACACCCAAGATCATGTTGCTGGAAATATATCACGGGATCGGGTTTACCACTAGACGCGCAGTCACCACAGCGGAAGTAGAGTTGGTGATGCGTGTAGTCGATCTCCCAAGGCGTCTCCTCCTCGCGTCGCCGATCTCCCGCGAACAACGAAGACCCGCGAACGGTGATCTCCCGCAAACGGTACCTCGCGAATCCCTCGAACGGTTCGTTTGAGCACCGCAGATGCGATGCCTCCAAGGTATCCACACGTGCGGGGAGCAGCGTCGGGCGGCAGACTGCTGGGTCCGGTCGCGCGGCATGGGCGTGGGGAGTTGCGGCGGCGGCTGTCACGGGTGGAAAAAGATCAACCCTAAGTGGTGTGCCCACTCCCCTTTATATAGACCTCCGAGATGGGCTCAACACTTGAGCCCACTAGGAGTCTACATCCATTTTCCACTCGGATCCAATCCGAATGGGCTGCAACCCCTTAAGTCTGCGACCCTATAGGTTCACGTACACATGGACACGACCAGAGTCGATAGTTGTGTCACGCCCAATATGCGATCCTATTCTCAAGGAACTCGAAGGCCCCCCCCCCCCCCAAGAGTAGAAACGCATATTGGAGACGCTTGCAAGGTGGATATCATTACATCGTACCACATACATAATAGATGGGGATACAAACAAATACATACAATCATCACATGAATACATCAATACATAACAAACATCATACAGAAAGGCAGCATCCGACTACGGATGAAATCAAACGAAAACAAGAACGACATCCACCCTGCTAGCCCAGGCTGCCGACCAGGAACCTATCCCCGGATCGACGAAGAAGAAGAAGCAGAAGAAGAACTTCAAAAGCAAACAAGCATCGCTCTCACGTCAAGGCATCGCATTACCTGTACCTGCAACGGTTGTTGTAGTAATCTGTGAGCCACGAGGACTCAGCAATCCCATAACCATGGGTAGCAAGACTATCAAAGCTTAAATGGGTATGGAAGGGGTAAAGTGGTGAGGTTGCAGTAAGCACTAAGCATTATATGGTGGCTAACTTACGAGTACAAGAATAAGAAGAGCATCTACGCAAAACGGTCGCAAACTACAAAACACTAGGGCGGCTTGACTGGAACAAAACACTAGGCAAAAGGCCAAGCCTTCCACCCAATACCAAGTATATAGATGCATTAATTAAATAAGAGATATTGTGATATCCTAACATATCCATGTCCCAACATGGAACAACCTGCAAGAGCACCTGCACCTAGCAACGCTATAAGAAAGGGGCTGAGCAAGCGATAACATAGCCAAACAACGGTTTGCTGGGTAAGGGTGGTTAGAGGCTGTATCATGGCATATGGGAGGCTGACATATATGTGGTAGGAAGCGCGACATAGCGATAGCAACGAGACAACTAGCAAACAAAGATAGTAAAGATATCCAAGGTCATGATCATCTTGCCTGAAATCCCGCTCGGAAGAAGAATGAGTCCATGAAGAAGACGAACCAACGTAGTCGAACGAATCCTCACAATCGCAACGAAACCGGAACTATCGAGAAGAAGCACAACCGGAAAGAAGCAAACAACATGGTAAACACACAAGCATAAACATGGCATGATGCACAACCAAATATGATGCATGACAAGATTAAATGTTGTTAAACATGGCAAGGGATGAAGCATAAGCAATCCATACAACTAGGCAAGTTTAAATGAGGTCCGAAACACAAACAACAATTCCGGTAATTCCCCATATGCAAATTTCGAAATTAGTACTGATCTGAATTAAACACAATGTTAAAGTGGTTAAACATTAAGTTAACATGCATCATGATGATCTACACATTTTTCTAGTCAAGTTACATATGTAGAACATTTAATTCGGAGCTACGGTCTAAAAGATATGAGCTAAACAAGTTTAACATGGCATATGGTACAAAATGCATGCAAACATCAACCACACACGCTCAAATCAAGGATGCAACATGACAATATGCAACTATACACAATTCTAAGCAAGTTTCATATAGGACATGATCAAAACGGAGCAACGGTTCAACAATTACAATCAACACAAGCTATAATAATAATCTGCCCCAAAACAGTAACATAGCACTTTGCCAACATCAAAACTACATGCTACAGGCACATGATGGGCACAAACTTGATATGCACTTGAAATAGACATGATATACTCCAGTTTATCTTAAAGGTTCAGGTTCATAGGCATCAAGGTTAAGTCGATATGATCCATGCAAAATGCAATGTTCTGCTAAACAGGGCATATACATGAGCAGAGTTAATATGATGGCATGTTGGAGGCATGAAATAAATATGCTACAGTGCTAGAACATGGCAACCAAGGGCATGACATCAAAGTAGACATCACATAGACCAAATCTCATGAAGGAACCATATGCATATGAGCTATAGATTAGTGGCTATCACCAAGCAAAGTTGACAAGTTTTATCACAGACAGCTTTTACTCAGAACAGCAACACTAACTAGGCATGTTTACAAGCTCATGGCACTCACATGAAGGCATATCATGACATGAAATAAATACTAGCAGCAAGAAGACATGAAAATGCTCCAAAGTCATGTTGACAAGTTGCTCATATGGTGCATGCATTAAATCACACAAAAATGACAAAGTTACAAGTATTAACAGTTTTCAGCAGTTAACAGCACATAGCACTCTTGCAACAGAGATTATGGCAATTAGATGGATCCTAATATGCATGCAAATTCCACCATCATGTAGAGCACGAAGAGTAGATAAATTTACATATATAAATTATCACCATCGGACAAACATACACAAGGATATAGCCAATACAAAATGCCTATATGCTATTGCAATCATCACCTCGCAGAAATCGGGACGGGGGAATACAGGGACGAGGCGGATCGGGACGGCGCGGGGCGAGGGCGCGTTTGGTAGGAGGGCTCGGGTCGGATCCCTGGGATGATGAGGTACCGGGACGGCACAGACGTGGGCCGGCGCGGTGCAGGCGGGCCGTTTGGTTCGGGGTCGCCGTCGACCCGGGACGGAGACGTGCAGATCGGCGCCGACGGAGGCAGTGGCCGGCGGCGGCTGCTCCGACGAGTGTGCAGGGGCCGAGGTGAGGGGGAACCGGGCGGACCCGCGGCGGGGTCGCCGGATCTGGGCTCGGCGAGGTCCCAGAGGCGGCGGACGGCGCCGACGGCGACGGAGAGGCGCGGAGCTCGGGGCGGCGCCATGGCTGCACTGGAGAGAGAGAGAGAGAACGGGTGAGGGGAGAAGAAGGGAGAGGAGGAAGAGAGATGGCCCGGCGACGGGGCTCGCCTGGGTCGCCGGCGAGGCTTCGGTGGCCCTCCGGTGGCCGGTGGTCGACGGGGCGGCACGCTCGGGCGGACGGGAGGAGCTCGAGGCTCTCCCGATCCAGATCGGAGGAGGCGGCGGCGGATGGGCTTCGCGAGCGGGCCGCGCTCGGGCCTGACGGACCCGCGCGGGGGAGTAGGTGGCTGGCTGCCACTTGGCGGCGGCGGATGCGGTGGGAAGTGGCTGGCGGCGTTGATTTCGAGGAGGAGGGCTAGGGTTGCCAGATTTGGACGAGGGGGTGTCCATTTATAGGCAAGAGGGGCTAGATGGAGGGGTTTGAGGCCGTTTTTGAGCAGTTCGATTACGATCGGACGGCTCCGGCGAGAGGGGCAGTGCTAGCTGGGCTAGATGGGCTGTGTAGAGGGGGTTGGGTTGAGGAGAGAGAGAGGATGGCAGCCCGGCATGGTTTTCGGAACACCGAAAACGTCCGACGTTTATCCGGCTATAGTGTCGCTATAGTTTAACGGTTAGGCTATCAAACGGACTCCGAATGCGACGAAATTTGGCAGGCGGTCTACCTACAACATAACAAGACCGCACGCCAACTTTCAACCCGTTCCGAGAACATTTTTATCCCACTTATAAAATAATATTATGGAGGTGCCGCGGGCGCGTGCGAGTGTGTTTGGGCTCGGAACGGACAACGAAAGGGACGGGGAGAACGCCAACTACGAATGGATGCAAGTTTTGAAAAACATGGGGATGAAATGCACATGATGACATGGCCAAGTGCAACACGCAAGCGAATGACATGGCAACGACGACGAATAAATGAAAGACATCTGGAGCATCGGTCTCGGGGCGTCGCAACTCTCCCCCACTAACAGAAGATCTCGACCTGAGATCTTAGGAAGGAAACGGAAGGGGAAGAGGAAGATGAAGAGGTAAAACTAAGTTGCTTCTTTGACAAACGAGTGAAACCAACGAACCTCGAAGGTTGCAATGAGTTTAAGAATGGCTTGAGGAACAAGCAAGAATTCGAAACCACTCTGGTTGAAACGAGATAGATAAGGAATGAGAACAAAAGAATTTGGGCAGCACTCCAGTAGAAAATAGAAGCAAAGCTTGATAAGAAGAAAAGGACTTGAAAAGAGAACATAACACTCCGGTAAAATGAATAAGCAAGGAAAAGAGCTTGATCTTGCGAAATGAGATGATGGACGAAGAGAGCAACACCACAATGCCTCCGGAACGAAAGAATAGAAGCTAGATCATTGAAAAGAAAAGAAAGGGAAAACAAAAGACAACTTCCCCCATAATTGAATTTGAAAAGCATCCTCGCAAAGAAGGATTGAACGGAGTTGTTGGAAAATCAACAACGAAAAGATTAATCTTGTTGTGGGCTTATGGAAAACATCTCCTAACTTGAGGTGAAATTCTGCCACTAACGGAACAATTGATTGCTTGAGGTCAACATAGAGATGAAAAACTTCTTTCACCGAAATGATTTAAGAGGGAACTTGGATCATTGATAATCACCACAATAGCAACAATCCATCGGAAAGGCTTTAGGTGAAATCTATACCAAGGTAGCTACGAGAAAGAAATGATGGTTTTAAATATATCATTCTTGACAATTTCTCTTCGAGACTCCTCATGAATCAAGAATGGTATAACACCATCACCAAAGATAAGGGGGAATGACTTGCACTTTGGAATGCAAGAAGGAGAATACTTGAGCTCCAACAAGAATCTTGAAGAACACTTCGAGAATGAATTAAATACTTAACGATCCACGAAGAAGAAACTCTCGAACAACTCCGGATAGAAAGGATGCTAGAAAAGAAGTGAAGGCTGAAGAACATGATGAAGCCTTGCAATGATTTAGATGGAGCTTCATGACGAGATAATGAGAAAAACTTTGAACTCCGGAAAAGAAAGACAAGCAACTTTGAATCGAGAATTTATTCATCAAGAACAAACTCCGGAAGAAGGAATTAAATCACCTCCATGAGACAAGAATAAGAATTATGATATGTCTATCCTTCATCAAAATAAATTGATGAAAAGTAATGGATTTGCATGCCACTCATTCTTTTTGAAAAGATTAAAGAGAGATATAGCGCCAACTTGACGAAGTCTTCGAGGAAACACCGGTAGGATTTGGAAAGAATGAATGAAATGAGACGATGGCAAATGAAGAGGAATGTTGAATGAACCACCGTAAGAATTGAAAACGAACGAAGAGAAGAGAACGAATCACCGGAAAGAATTAGAAAGGCATTGAAGATACTTGAGGTAAAATAATTACAAGAGAATGAAGAGATCACAAGCTTATTGGAGAATACTTGAACGAAGCACCGGAAGAATTAGGAGACGAACGAAGATACATCAATTTTTGGAATAATCGGAGAACAAAAGCTGAAAACTGAGAATGAATAAATCTTCTGAAATGATGGCCTTCGGAGAATCGAAAATGGAAAGAACTCATGAAATACTCCGGATGGGTATGAGAAGAATTTCTCACGATCGGAACAATTTGAGAGGATAGCATCAAACTTGAACTGCGAATCTTGAAGAGAACGGAAAAGGATTTAAGAGAACTCTCCTTCGGTCTTCAAAGCTGAAAATGACGACAAGAACCACCATGAAGAATTTGTGAGATACTCCGGAATAATGACGAATAGAAAGGTTGAGCCAAATTTGAAAAGAATTTGAAAGAGATCTTGGAGAGGCCATTGACTGATGAAATTCATTCTTACGTCAACGTTTGAAGAATTCAAGAATAACTCCGGAAATATTAGAAGAGTCAGGTAAGATCCTGGGAAATGACCTGTGGGTTAGGGCCCATTGAAAGAAACACCGTTGGAACAGTTGTTTGAAATAGAGATTGCACCGGTTGAATTAAATGACTTGGAAGTGGTAACAACCACGAGATAGAACGAATGGATCTTGAATGGAAACATGGAACTTCTGAGATAATTACGGCACTCCGGATATGAATAGGGAGAGGTGAATATCCACGAAATTCTTGGACAAGAATTTCCAACATGGGAAAATATTTGAATCAATGAAAAGGGATATGATCAACAACGAAGCTTGAATTTAGACCACCGGAGAAGAAAACGAGAACGAAGAATGACGAACTTGTAGCTCCTGAGCATCTTCATGAGAATCACCGGTTAAGAACATTGAAGGAAAAGAATGTAGAGACTTCTCATGAATACAATGGATAATTGATTTGAGAATTTTGACTCCGCAAAGAAAAAGGGTGGGAGGGTGGGAAAAATAAAGACAACTTCGGATGGATGAAATGAGCTCCATTGAGAAAACTAAGAATCGATCTTGCAAATGTTGAAAGGATTGGATTAACTTGAAGAGAAGCACATCGGGTGAAAAGAATTGTCATGACAATCTCAATGATCAAAAGGATTGGCCTTCACATCAAAATATGGGAACACCGCTTAGGAAAGGTTTAGAATCCACACTTGACTTCGAAGCAACTCAAATACCACAACAAAAACAACACAAGGATTTGGCTTGTAGAATAAGCCGGAACAAACATATGATAGACCCCATATCATATCATGTGTCTGTTGGAAAAGATATTCTAGGTAATACTTGAATTCCCACCTAAGAACTCCCGAAACTTCTTGGTTATAAGATCAGGTTGCGGATATGGGAACCTACTCAGCACACAACAACAATAATATCCTAATCAGCTGCAACCAATCCGCAACCTTCACACTCGACCAAGAAACTTCGCAAATCCGTCTACCTCAAACCTTCGAAAGCACAGCGATACTAGTCATAGTGGATCATCCGCGCTATCTCCACCAGTACTGGGGATAAGTCATGGCACTATTTGCCACCACAAAAAGTATAGAAGCGTTTCGATGTCGGCGTCCTCTGGTATTCTCGGAACCGAAACGATAGCGAGTGTGACAAAACCCCTTGGAGCTCAAATCCCTGGGTCCAATCCATACGGTAAGGAGGCACCAAGAACAGAGTCACGTCACACCAATATCGCAACCATTCCAACAATACCCACGTGATCCTAAAAAAAATTGAGTGAGAAGAGATAGTAGAATCAAAACACCTACGTCACAATTTCTCACCAGAGCGACGAAGGGGATAAGGAGTAAAAAGAATTCCTACTCTCCGATATATAACTAGGACTCAAAATAGTTTTTCTTCTAGACTCGCCAACAGTTCGATCAATCAAGGGGGCTCCTATGGTCGGTCGAGGCTTTGATACCAACTTGTCACGCCCAATATGCGATCCTATTCTCGAGGAACTCGAAGGCCCCCCCAAGAGTAGAAACGCATATTGGAGACGCTTGCAAGGTGGATATCATTACATCGTACCACATACATAATAGATGGGGATACAAACAAATACATACAATCATCACATGAATACATCAATACATAACAAACATCATACAAAAGGGCAGCATCCGACTATGGATGAAATCAAACGAAAAGAAGAACGACATCCACCCTACTAACCCAGGCTGTCGACCAGGAACCTATCCCCAGATCGACGAAGAAGAAGAAGCAGAAGAAGAACTCCAAAAGCAAACAAGCATCGCTCTCACGTCAAGGCATCGCATTACCTGTACCTGCAGCTGTTGTTGTAGTAATCTGTGAGCCACGAGGACTCAGCAATCCCATAACCATGGGTAGCAAGACTATCAAAGCTTAAATGGGTATGGAAGGGGTAAAGTGGTGAGGTTGCAGCAAGCACTAAGCATTATATGGTGGCTAATTTACGAGTACAAGAATAAGAAGAGCATCTACGCAAAACGGTCGCAAACTACAAATGATCACTAAGTGATCCTGAACACCTACTTACGAGTCAAACATAACCCCACCGTGTTCTCTTCTCGAACTTCCTCGAAAAGAGACAGTCACGGTTACGCACACGGTTGGTGTATTTTAATTAGGATTTAGTGTCAAGTTCTCTACAACCGGAGGTTATAAATATCCAAGTGCCACATAACCGCGGGCATGGCTTCGCGTAAGATTTAACCCTACAGGGGTGTTCCAACCTGGTCCATCATAGACCAACACAAGCTGCGGTGGAAATACCTCAACCTCGAGATAGCCCAAAGTATCCTCGGAATTCCCGGTGCACAAGACATTTCGACAATGGTAACACAATTCCAGCAAGACCTCCCGGTATACCGACAATCCTGATAGGAGTCGCACGTATCTCGTTCTCAGGGCACACCGGATGGGCCAGACGTCGGGTTAGCTGAGACCCTGGTTGCCCAGGGGGCGCCGGACATCGCCCAGTTTGGACCAGCACCATCAGCACTGGCCCCCCTGTATTATGTGGAATTAAAAGAATCCTCGGGTTCATGACGCCCTATGCCAATTAATTATTTAATTCAGTATTATTATGTTGGCAAATGTTAAAACCAATGTTGGGCCTTGCTGGAAGCGGTTATTCAAAGCGAACTGTCAAGAGGGTCCCATTCCCCTGAGCATGTTAGGAACGCTAAACATGGATCATTACACCAGCATTATGGAAACTAGGGCAGCTTGAGTGGAACAAAACACTAGGCAAAAGGCCGAGCCTTCCACCCAATACCAAGTATATAGATGCATTAATTAAATAAGAGATATTGTGATATCCTAACATATCCATGTCCCAACATGGAACAACCTGCAAGAGCACCTGCACCTAGCAACGCTATAAGAAAGGGGCTGAGCAAGCGGTAACATAGCCAAACAACGGTTTGCTGGGTAAGGGTGGTTAGAGGCTGTATCATGGCATATGGGAGGCTGACATGTATGTGGTAGGAAGCGCGACATAGCGATAGCAACGAGACAACTAGCAAACAAAGATAGTAAAGATATCCAAGGTCATGATCATCTTGCCTGAAATCCTGCTTGGAAGAAGAACGAGTCCATGAAGAAGACGGACCAACGTAGTCGAACGAATCCTCACAATCGCAACGAAACCGGAACTATCGAGAAGAAGCACAACCGGAAAGAAGCAAACAACATGGTAAACACACAAGCATAAACATGACATGATGCACAACCAAATATGATGCATGACAAGATTAAATGTTGTTAAACATGGCAAGGGATGAAGCATAAGCAATCCATACAACTAGGCAAGTTTAAATGAGGCCGGAAACACAAACAACAATTCCGGTAATTCCCCATATGCAAATTTCGAAATTAGTACTGATCTGAATTAAACACAATGTTAAAGTGGTTAAACGGCAAGTTAACATGCATCATGATGATCTACACGTTTTTCTAGTCAAGTTACATATGTAGAACATTTAATTCGGAGCTACGGTCTAAAAGATATGAGCTAAACAAGTTTACCATGGCATATGGTACAAAATGCATGCAAACATCAACCACACACGCTCAAATCAAGGATGCAACATGATAATATGCAGCTACACACAATTCTAAGCAAGTTTCATATAGGACATGATCAAAACGGAGCAACGGTTCAACAATTACAATCAACACAAGCTATAATAATAATCTGCCCCAAAACAGTAACATAGCACTTTGCCAACATCAAAACTACATGCTACAAGCACATGATGGGCACAAACTTGATATGCACTTGAATTAGACATGATATACTGCAATTTATCTTAAAGGTTCAGGTTCATAGGCATCAAGGTTAAGTCGATATGATCCATGCAAAATGCAATGTTCTGCTAAACAGGGCATATACATGAGCAGAGTTAATATGATGGCATGTTGGAGGCATGAAATAAATATGCTACAGTGCTAGAACATGGCAACCAAGGGCATGGCATCAAAGTAGACATCACATAGACCAAATCTCATGAAGGAACCATATGCATATGAGCTATAGATTAGTGGCTATCATCAAGCAAAGTTGACAAGTTTTATCACAGACAGCTTTTACTCAGAACAGCAACATTAACTAGGCGTTTTTACAAGCTCATGGCACTCACATCAAGGCATATCATGGCATGAAATAAATACTAGCAGCAAGAAGACATGAAAATGCTCCAAAGTCATGTTGACAAGTTGCTCATATGGTGCATGCATTAAATCACACAAAAATGACAAAGTGACAAGTATTAACAGTTTTCAGCAGTTAACAGCACATAGCACTCTTGCAACAGAGATTATGGCAATTAGATGGATCCTAATATGCATGCAAATGCCACCATCATGTAGAGCACGAAGAGTAGATAAATTTACATATATAAATCATCACCATCGGACAAACATGCACAAGAATATAGCCAATACAAAATGCCTATATGCTGTTGAAATCATCAGCTCGCAGAAATCGGGACGGGGGAATACAGGGACGAGGCGGATCGGGACGGCGCGGGGCGAGGGCGCGTTTGGTTGGAGGGCTCGGGTCGGATCCCTGGGACGACGAGGTTCCGGGACGACACAGACGTGGGACGGCACGGTGCAGGCGGGCCGTTTGGTTCAGGGTCGCCGTCGACCCGGGACGGAGACGTGCAGATCGGCGCCGACGGAGGCAGTGGCCGGCGGCGGCGCGGGCGCGGCTGCTCCGACGAGTGCGCAGGGGCCGGGGCGAGGGGGAACCGGGCGGACCCGCGGCGGGGTCGCCGGTTCTGGGCTCGGCGAGGTCCCGGAGGCGGCGGACGGTGCCAGCGGTGACGGAGAGGCGCGGAGCTCGGGGCGGCGCCATGGCTGCCCTGGAGAGAGAGAGAGAACGGGTGAGGGGTGAAGAAGGGAGAGGAGGAAGAGAGATGGCGCGGCGGCGGGGCTCGCCTGGGTCGCCGGCGAGACTTCGGTGGCCCTCCGGTGGCCGGTGGTCGACGGGGCGGCGCGCTCGGGTGGACGGGAGGAGCTCGAGACTCTCCCGATCCAGATCGGAGGAGGCGGCGGCGGATGGGCTTCGTGGGCGGGCCGCGCTCAGGCCTGACGGGCCCGCGCGGGGGAGGAGGTGGCTGGCTGCCACTTGGCGGCGACGGATGCGGTGGGAAGTGGCTGGCGGCGTTGATTTCGAGGAGGAAGGCTAGGGTTGCCAGATTTGGACGAGGGGGTGTCCATTTATAGGCAAGAGGGGCTAGATGGAGGGGTTTGATGCCATTTTTGAGCAGTTCGATTACAATCGGACGGCTCCGGTGAGAGGGGCAGTGCTAGCTGGGCTAGATGGGCTGTGTAGAGGGGGTTGGGCTGAGGAGAGAGAGAGGATGGCAGCCCGGCATGGTTTTCGGAACACCGAAAACGTCCGACGTTTATCCGGCTATAGTGTCGCTATAGTTTAACGGTTGGGCTATCAAACGGACTCCGAATGCGATGAAATTTGGCAGGCGGTCTACCTACAACATAACAAGACCGCACGCCAACTTTCAACCCATTCCGAGAACATTTTTATCCCACTTAATAAATAATATTACAGAGGTGCCGCGTGCGCGTGCGAGTGTGTTTGGGCTCGGAACGGACAACCAAAGGGACGGGGAGAACGCCAACTACGAACGGATGCAAGTTTTGAAAACATGCGGATGAAATGCACATGATGACATGCCAAGTGCAACACGCAAGCGAATGGCATGGCAACGACGACGAATAAATGAAAGACATCTGGAGCATCGGTCTCGGGGCGTCACAACTTGGTAGCGGCTCCTAGCAGAACGTGCCAACTCCCAAGTGAGCGTAAAGTCGTTTGACGAACCTCGACAATGTGTCATATGTAACATTCCTTTTGCCTCACGATATATGTTTTTGAGCTCAAGGCGAGTACTTGTCACCCTTGTGGTAGCTCGACCTCTCTTCTCGAAACCGTGATACAGATTCCCGAACTGGGTTAACACTTAACCCAAGTCGCATGGCCATGCTTTTCGAATCTGATCACTCGAGAGGGCCCAGAGAATATCTCTCCATAAAGGAGGGGCAAATCCCATCTTGGTCAGCCATGTCTCGCGGCATGTATCACGACTCACCCGAAAGCTACCTTTATAACTACCCAGTTACGGAATAGCGTTTAATAGACCCTAAGTGAGTCGATCCTCATCCCAAGAACATGCGAGGACCTCAGGTCTAGGACATGGCATAGACATTGTACTTGAGACTAACAGATGACAATATCTCACTGCATCTCAAAGTGGGTCTGTTCGACTCGGTGATCTCCATCCCCGAGTCCATACTATCGGTTTAGCATCTCCATGCACATGACTTGTGAAACATAATCATCAACCGAGTCGTATACTAGTCAAGGATATGTGTCCGCATAACCTTATCAACTAGGGACCATTAGAACGATCATCATACAATACATAGTTCCACAAACAAGTCACATACTTATTGATACATATCATTGATGATGTTCGAGGACAATACAAAAGACTCATGAATACATAGGGAAATATCATCATCACATGATTGCCTCTAGGGCATATCTCCAACAGTCTCCCACTTGCACTAGAGTCAATCATTTAGGCATCGTATGCCCATGGAACTCATGTGCGCCTCATGCTTCGGCCGTGGGAGAGGCTTCATCAATGGATCGGCAACATTTGCATCCGTGTGTACCTTGCATATGTTTACATCACCTCTCTCGACAATGTCGCGAATAAGGTTAAAACGCCTGAGTATGTGTTGGGTTTTATGATGGTTTTGTGGTTCCTTGACTTGCGCGATAGCCCCACTATTATCACAATAGAGGTCCAATGGATTGGACGCGCTCTGAACCACACCTAGATCAGAAATAAAATTCTTCACCCAAACACCTTCTTTTGTAGCTTCAGAAGCCGCAATGTACTTGGCCTCTGTTGTAGAATCAGCTACCGTATCTTGCTTGGAACTCCTCCAGCTCACTGCTCCTCCGTTCAGAATGAACACAAACCCAGATTGCGATCAACTATCATCCCTATCAGTTTGGAAACTAGCATCGGTGTAACTCTTTACAATGAGCTCATCCTCACCTCCATAAACCAGGAACATATCCTTAGTCCTTCTCAAGTACTTAAGGATATTCTTAACTGCTGTCCAGTGACTCTCACCTGGATCAGCCTGGTATCTTCCCACCACGCTGAGAGTGAAGCTAACATCGGGATGAGTAAATACCATGGCATACATGATGGACCCAATAGCCGAAGCATACGGAATCCCATCCATGCGTCTTCGCTCATCAGGAGTTGAAGGACTCTGAGTCCTGCTAAGACTAATGCCATGTGACATGGGCAAGAAACCCTTCTTGGCATCTTGCATGTTGAACCGCTTCAACACCTTGTCAATATACGCACTCTGGCTTAATCCAATAAGCTTTCTCGATCTATCTCTATTGATCTTGATTCCCAAAATATAAGCTGCTTCTCCCAAGTCCTTCATCGAAAAACTATTTTTCAATGAGTCCTTGACAGATTCAAGCATTTGAACAATTTCCAATCAACAATATGTCATCCACATATAAGATCAGAAATGCTACTGAGCTCCCACTGACCTTCTTGAATACACAATGATCACATTCGTTCTTGATGAAGCCAAACTCTTTGACCGCTTCATTAAAACGAATGTTCCAATTCCGAGATGCTTGCCTCAATCCATAAATGGATCTCTGAAGCTTGCATACCATGCTAGGCTTCTTTGGATCAACAAAACCCTCGGGTTGTGTCATATACACATCCTCGGTTAAATTTCCATTAAGGAAAGCCGTTTTGACATCCATCTGCCATATCTCATAGTCGAAATATGCAGCTATAGCAAGAATGATCCGAATTGATTTAGGCATCGCTACCGGTGAGTAAGTCTCATCATAGTCAACTCCTTGAACTTGTCGATAACCTTTAGTGACAAGTCGAGCCTTATGGACTGTGACATTTCCGTCCATATCAGTTTTCTTCTTAAAGATCCATTTGCACTCAATGGCTCGAACGCCATCTAGCAAATCAACCAAGTTCGAAACTTGATTGTCATCCATGGACTTTAATTCGGATCTCATGGCCTCAAGCCATAACTCAGAATCAGGCTCACCATCGCTTCTGCATACGTAGTCAGCTCGTTGTTCTCCAAGAACAACACATTGTAGTCGTGCATATTGCGCAACCTTTCCAACCTCCGTGGAACCGGCGTCGACTCCACTACAGGTTCCCTGACTAACTCCGGTGTGACAGAATCACCTACCGGAACGTCCCCATGTGGTTCTCGAATTTCTTCGAGTCAGACCGTCCTCCCACTAGCCTTTAGATTGAGAAACTCTTTCTTAAGGAAAACTCCATGTCGAGCGACAAACACTTTGCCCTCTTCACGGTTGTAGAAGTAATATCCCAAGGTTTCCCTTGGATATCCCACGAATATGCACTTGTCCGATTTGGGTGTGAGCTTGTCCGATTTGGGTGTGAGCTTGTCCAACTGGAGTCGCTTGACATATGCTTCACATCCCCAAACTTTCAGAAAAGACAAACTGTGACTCTTCGCAGTCCATATCTCATATGGTGTCTTATCTACGGACTTTGATGGTACCCTGTTTAGTGTGAAAGCTGCAGTTTCTAGAGTGTGATTCCGCAAAATGACAAGGGTAAATCCGACTAACTCATCATTGATCGGACCATGTCCAACAGAGTCCGATTCCTCCATTCCGACACGCTATTTCTCTGTGGCGTACCCGGAGGAGTCAGTTGCGGAACTATTCCACGACTCTTCAGATGATCATCAAACTCCTGGCTCATATACTCACCGCCACGATCAGATCGTAGAAGTTTGATTCTCTTGCCGAGTTGATTTTCCACATCATTCTGAAACTCCTTGAGCTTTTCAAAAGTTTCTGACTTGTGCCTCATAAAGTAGACATATCCATATCTACTCAAGTCGTCGGTAAAAGTCACGAAGTATTGGAAACCACCTCTGGCTGTCGTGCTCATTGGTCCACATACATCACTATGTATAAGTTCCAGCAGCTCGGATGCCCTCTCGCAACTCTTTGCAAAAAGAGTCTTAGTCATCTTGCTGAGTAGGCAAGACTCGCATGTCTCGAATGATTCAAAATCAAACGAGGTTAGAATTCCATCATCATGGAGCTTCTTCATGCGCTTTTAACTAATCTGTCCTAGTCGACAATGCCAGATGTAAGTCGGATTTATTTTGTTAGGCTTATGCCTCTTGACATTTATGTTATAGACTGACTCACCTTCAAGATCTAGGATAAATAACCCGTTCACAACGGGTGCAAAGCCATGAAACATATTATTCAAGAAATAGAACAACCATTGTCCTTAATACTGAATTCATAACCTTGTCTCATCAAACATGAGGCAGAAATAATGTTTTGACTCAAAGCAGGAACATAGTAACAATTATCAAGTTCCATTACAAATCCTGAAGGTAAATTAAGTTGCATAGTGCCGACGGTCAATGCAGCAATTCTTGCTTTATTCCTGACGCGTATGTCAACTTCTCCTCTTGCGACATTCCTAGTTCTGCTTAGCCCCTGCATCGAGTTGCATATGTGAACAACCGATCCGGTATCATATACCCAAGAGCTACTAGAAACATTAGCAAGATAAATGTCTATAACATATACAACAAGTGTACCTGAAGAAGTCACACTTCCAGTCTTCTTGCCCTTCTCGGCAAGCCACTTGCTATAGTTCCTTTTCCAGTGTCCAGGTTCCTTGTAGTGAAAGCAAACGGTCCCCGAGGCTGGCCCTGACTTAGGCACAGCGGCGGCAGTTGGAGTTGCCTCCTTCTCCTTGCCCTTTGCCTTAGCCTTTTTCTTGGACCAGCTCTTCTTGAACTTAGCCGAGTTCTGCACCATCAACACTTGACGATGCGTACCTTTCTTGATATCCTGCACTGCCACCTTGAGCATCCCATGCAATTCAGTGAGCTTCTTTTCCATCCCATGCATATGGTAGTTCGAGATGAACGTCCCATAGCTATCCAAAAGAGAACCCAAAATTGTATCTGTGGACAACTCGTCCCCAAGTGGGAAGCCCAACCGATCCAAAGCTTGCATGTACCCGATCATCTTGATCACAAGCGAGCTCAGTGGATCACCTTCTTTCAGCTTACAATCCATCAAGGATCGCCAGACGTTGAACCTTTTGGTCCTAGCCTGCATTTGAAACATGCTTTTGAGGTTCTCGATCATATCGAAAGCCTCAATATTTTTGAACTACTGTTGCAGATCGGGCTCCATAGAAGCCAGCATGAGACAGCTGATCTTGTTTGATTCATCAACGAGTTTCTGGTAGGCATTAGCATTCTTGGCAGGTTCCTCTGGAAGCGTATTCTCTAGAACTTGTTCCTTTTTCTCATGCCTAAGAACAATTCTCAGGTTTCTATACCAGGTGGTAAAGTTTGTTCCATTCAATTTATCTTTTTCCAGGATTGATTTCAATGCAAAAGGAGTAACTTGAGCAGGTGGTGCCATTGATCTACAACAGAAATATGCAAAACACTAAGACATGTATTCATGAAGAGTAATTCATATTTTAATAAGATCATTACTCCCACTAAAATCAACATCCCTCCGTTGATACTTAGTTATTCAAGATCCAAGATCAACATGTCAACTAGTGAGCTTTTGCATCACTGCTAGAAGACGAGATCACTCGGTAAGGAACTCTTGCTAATCGTATCTCCATACGACTCTTGTTGTTGGGGACATCTCATGCCGCGCCAACTCCTATGCTTCGTGGCCCAAAACTGTTTTGATAGCCACGACAAGTCAACCAATGCTTCGCATGTAAGTGTCCGACACAAACCCATCACTTCAAGGAGATCTAGTGGCACCCTAATTTTATAGGCCCACCACTAAATATACTTGATATGTGAAGGTGCAGCAATTGGGGAGGCATTTATACTTGACATTCTTTGAGGGATCACCCTACTTAAAACATCTACCATGCAAAAGAAGGGTGCATAAAAGGGATAAACTTTCACAGGCAGTTTATACAAGTGTGATATGGTATAGCCCCTTCTCACAGCGCATGGTGATCTCCATCTCCACGTGCGCGGTCTACCCATGGTGATCTCCATCTCCATGCATGGTTGTCCTCGTGGTGATCTCCATCTCCACGTCACCCATGTCAACCGCCAAGTGTTACATAAGATACTACGCTATTACAAACTAATAGCTATGAAAGTAAATTACATTACATGGCTCATGTTGACACGCAGGTCATTAAAACAATAATGAGACAACCATATGGCTCCAACCGGTTGCCGTACTCACGACGCGCAGGTCATGATATAATTACATACATGCAACATACACGGGCTATACCAAATCACAAGCATTCCCTGCAAAAACAAGTTATGCGCCACCCTATGAAATTAACGCAATGGGGGTCGAGGGGGCTTAGCCCCCCGCGGGGTCAAGGAGCAGCACCCCTGCGGCGGTCGAGGGGGCTGGCCCCTCGCGGTATCTCCGGGCATCCGGACATTCGTAAAAAAACAAAGATCCAATCTATGCATTTTTACACTGGAATTTTCACCGGTAAATCATATTTACCAAAATTTGACCATCTTTCCGATTCGACCAATCTCATTGGTCTTCGCGTGTTGTGACCGGCTTTACGTTCCACTGTCTACCCTGATGGCGGAAACCGACCGGTAGGGGTAATTTGTGTCACGACCTTCGCAACACGATCACGGAAAAACATATCACAATTCCGAACGCCTGACACCATGTACAGTCAATCATATTGACAACCGATCTCATCGGCCAGTACATAAACCAATCTACATATCATCATATGCAAATTCTACCCCGAATCTAATCACCACGTAGCATAGGCTCTGATGCCACTGTAGGAACATGCGGTACGCTACGCTAGCGCCAAATAAAATTTTGTACCGCACACCCAAGATCATGCTGCTGGAAATAGATCACGGGATCGGGTTTACCACTAGACGCGTAGTCACCGTAGCGGAAGTAGAGTTGGTGATGTGTGTAGTCGATCTCCCGAGGCGTCTCCTCCTCGCATCGCCGATCTCCCGCGAACAGCGAAGACCCGCGAACGGTGATCTCCCGCGAACGGTACCTCGCGAATCCATCGAACGGTTCATCCGAGCACCGCAGATGCGATGCCTCCAAGGTATCCACACGTGCGGGGAGCGGCGTCGGGCGGCGGACTGCTAGGTCCGGTCGCGCGGCATGGGCGTGGGGAGTTGCGGCGGCGGCTGTCACGGGTGGAAAAAGATCAACCCTAAGTGGTGTGCCCACTCCCCTTTATATAGACCTCCGAGATGGGCTCAACACTTGAGCCCACTAGGAGTCTACATCCATTTTCCACTCGGATCCAATCCGAATGGGCTGCAGCCCCTTAAGTGGCGACCCTATAGGTTCACGTACACATGGACACGACCAGAGTCGATAGTTGGTAGCGGCTCCTAGCAGAACGTGCCAACTCCCAAGTGAGCATAAAGTCGTTTGACGAACCTCGAAAATGTGTCATATGTACCATTCCTTTTGCCTCACGATATATGTTGTTGAACTCAAGGCGAGTACTTGTCACCCTTGTGGTAGCTCGACCTCTCTTCTTGAAACCGTGATACAGATTCCCGAACTGGGTTAACACTTAACCCAAGTCGCATGGCCATGCTTTTCGAATCTGATCACTTGAGAGGGCCCAGAGAATATCTCTCCATATAGGAGGGGCAAATCCCATCTTGGTCAGCCATGTCTCACGGCATGTATCACGACTCACCCGAAAGCTACCTTTATAACTACCCAGTTACAGAGTAGCGTTTGATAGACCCTAAGTGAGTCGATCCTCATCCCGAGAACATGCGAGGACCTCAGGTCTAGGACATGGCATAGACATTGTACTTGAGACTAACAGATGACAATATCTCGCTGCGTCTCAAAGTGGGTCTGTCCGACTCGGTGATCTCCATCCCCGAGTCCATACTATCGGTTTAGCATCTCCATGCACATGACTTGTGAAACATAATCATCAACCGAGTCGTATACTAGTCAAGGATATATGTCCGCATAACCTTATCAACTAGGGACCATTAGAACAATCATCATACAATACATAGTTCCACAAACAAGTCACATACTTATTGATACATATCATTGATGATGTTCGAGGACAATACAAAAGACTCATGAATACATAGGGAAATATCATCATCACATGATTGCCTCTAGGGCATATCTCCAGCAGTAGGGTGAGAGTGCGTATAATCCATGCACTCACATTAGTCATAAAGAACTCACATACTTATTGCAAAACTTTATTAGCCCTCAAAGCAAAGTACTACTACGCATGCCCCTAGGGGGATATATTGGTAGGACAAGTCCATCGCTCGTCCCCGACCACCACTCATAAGGTAGACAATCAAGAATAAATCATGCTCCAACTTCCTAGCATAATGACAGATCATACGTGCATGCTTCGGGAATCACAAACCTTAACACCAATATTCTTACTAAACCACAATTATCTACTAGCACCTCCCACATATTACCATCTTAATATCGCAAAACTATTGCAAGGAATCAAACTTATCATATTCGGTGATCTACATGAAAGTTTTTATTATATCCCCTTGAATACCTATCATATCAGGACCAAATTCATAACCCGTGCATATTACCATTGCTATTTATTAGACTCTCAAAAAGATATAAGTGAAGCATGAGAGTGCAACTATTTCTTTAAAATATAACCACCGCCGTGCTCTAAAAGATATAAGTGAAGCACTAGAGCAACTGCCTAGCTCAAAAGATATAAGTGCACATAGAGTATTCTAACAAATCATGGATAATGTGTGTCCCTTTCAAAAAGGTGTGTTCAGCAAAGATGATTGTGACAAACTAAAAAGAAAACAAACTATATTACAAGACGCTCCAAGTAAAACACATATCATGTGATGAATAAAAATATAGCTCCAAGTGAGTTACTGATAGATTGTAGACGAAGGAGGGGATGCCTTTCGGGGCATCCCCAAGCTTAGACGCTTGATTCTTCCTTGAATATTACCTTGGGGTGCCTTGTGCATCCCCAAGCTTTGGCTCTTGCTGCTCCTTATTCCTTTATCCATCGTAGTCTCACCCAAAACTTGAAAACTTCAGCACACAAAACTCAACAGAAACCTCGTGAGATCTGTTAGTATAACAAACAAATCTTAAACTTTAGGCACTGTTGTAAATTGATTAATATTTAATATTGGCATAATTCTACTGTACACCAAATTCTCCATGACTCATTCCCCCCGATACGATCCATAGATTCATCAAAATAAGCAAACTATGCAACAAAAACAGAATCTGTCTAAAACAGAACAGTCTGTAAAGATCTATTTAGAAGCTATACATGTATAACTCCAAAAATTCTGAAAAATTAGGAAAACGTAAACAATTCACATACCAATACTATGTAAAAATTTCAGATTTTTCTGACAATACAGTACAGAATCAAAATTCCAGCACTGGACGCAAAACTTTCTGTTTTTTAAACAGCATCAATTATACTATCATCAACATCATCCCAAAGGCATTACTTGGCACAAACACTAATTAAAATATAAAAAAACAATCATAACAGAGGCTATAATTGTGTAAACACACAAGAACAGAATGTAAAATGATTTTTTTTCATTGGGTTGCCTCCCAACAAGCGCTATTGTTTTATGCCCCTAGCTAGGCATAATGCATAGTTTCAAGGTTTGTCAACCTTCAAGTTAATTCCATAGGTGGTCCTCATAATAGACTCATAGGGTGCCTTAATTCTCTTTATAGGGAACTGTTCCATCCCTTTCTTTAATGGAAATTGAAATCTTATATTACCTTCTTTCATATCAATAATAGCACCTATTGTTTGTAGGAAAGGCCTACCAAGTATTATAGGGCAAGAAGGATTGCACTCAATATCAAGAACAATAAAATCCATGGGTACATAATTTCTATTTGCAAGAATAAGCACATCATTTATTCTACCCAATGGCTTTTTAATAGTGGAATCTGCAAGATGCAAATTAGGGGAACAAGGATCCATATTGGTGAGACCTAGCACATCACACAAAGATTTGGGTATAGTGGAAATGCTAGCACCAAGATCACATAGAGCATTACATTCATAATCTTTGATTTTGAATTTAATAGTAGGTTCCTATTCATCTTGTAATTTTCTAGGAATTGAAACTTCCAACTCAAGTTTTTCTTCATGCGCTTTCATCATGGCGTCTACAATATGTTTAGTGAAAGCTTTATTTTGTTCATATGCATTTGGTGAATTAATCTTGGATTGCAACAAGGAAATACACTCAATTAAAGAACAACTATCATAATTAAAGTCCTTGTAATCCAAAGGAGTGGGTGCATCACTATTTAAAGTTTTGACCTCTCCAAACCCACTTTTTTCATTTTCATCATCAAGATTATCACCCTCCAAGCAATTGGGACTCCTTCTATCTAAAGTTGAATCTTCTCCAGTCCCTTTTTCATCAATTTTTATGTTACTAAATAATGATTCAATAGGAGTGACACCTATCATTTTAATATCTTCATCATTACTACGATAGAAACCGAGTGGAATCGCTTTTTCTAGAAATTCTGGCTTAGCTCTCAACCTAGCGGTCCTTTCTTTACTTTCATTAATGGAGACATAGATAGATTTAATAGACTCATTTATATCATACTTGGGTGGCAAAATTTTAGTTTTGAGATTTTCCACATCATGAGCAATTCTATCCATGTTCCTAGCTAATTCATCAACTCTATTCAATTTTTCTTCTATCATAGCATTGAAATTATTTTGAGAATTAAATAATTCTTTAATATTACTTTCAAGATCAGTAGGTATCCTATTATTATTATTATTATTATAAGAATTACCATAGGGATTACCATAATTATTAGGGGAATTTCCAGGAAACGGTCTAGGATTGAAATTACCCCTATAAGCATTGTTGTTGAAATTATTTCTAGAGACAATTTTTTTTACTAGCAACCAATTTTAATAAAGCATCCATCTTATCACTCAAAGTATTAATTTCTTCAACAGAATTTACCTTCTTACCAGTTGGAATTCGTTCAGTGTGCCATTGAAAATAATTTGTCATGATATTATCGAGAAGTTTTGTAGCTTCTCCCAATGTAATTTCCATAAAAGTACCACGTGTGGCAGAGTCTAGCAAATTTCTAGAAACAAAGTTTAGTCCCGCATAAATTTTTTGTATGATCATCCATAAATTTAAGCCATGTGTTGGGCAATTTCTTATCATTAGTTTCATTCTCTCCCAAGATTGTGCAACATGTTCATGCTCAAGTTGCTTAATTCATAATTTGATTTCTTAAAGAAATAATCTTAGCGGGAGGAAAATACTTGGTAATAAAAGCATCCTTACACTTATCCCAATAGGCAAGGATGAGAACCAAGTTTTAGCACGATCTCGTAGTGAGAACGGAAATAATTTTAATTTGACAATATCATTATCCACATCTTTCTTCTTTTGCATATCACAAATTTCAACGAAAGTATTTAGATGGGATGCAGCATCTTCATTAGGACTACCAGAAAATTGTTCTTTCATAACAAGATTAAGAAAAGCAGCATTAATGTCATATGACTCCGCACTAGTGGCGGGAGGAGCAATAGGAGTACTAATAAAATTATTATTATTAGTGTTGGAAAAGTCACACAATTTTGTATTTTCTTGAGACATCGCGACGAAGCAAGCAAACTAGCAAACAAGCAAATAAAAATATTTTTGTGTTTTTGTAAAAAAAAAATTAGAAGTGGGGGAGATGAAAACGAGAGGCAAATGCAAATAAAAAGGCAAATAAAATAAATGCAAGTGGATGATAGTTTGTGCGAAGGTACTTGGTAATTTTGATGATGTCTCCCCGGCAACGGCGCTAGAAATTCTTCCTGCTACTTGTAGACTGCGTTGGTATTTCCCCGAAGAGGAGAGGATGATGCAGTATAGTAGAGATAAGTATTTCCCTCAGTTAAGAACCAAGGTTATCAATCCAGTAGGAGAACCAAGAAAAATCCCGTTAAGCGCACCTGCACACACAAGAGCAAAGACTTGCACCCAACGCAAATAAGAGGGTTGTCAATCCTCCTAGCGGTTATTTGCAAGGATTAAATCTGATAGGGATAAATAGATAAACTAAAATACTAAATAAATAAAGTAAATAAATTGCAGCAAGGTATTTTTGATTTTAATACTCCCTCCGTTCCTTTATGTAAGGTGTATTATTTTCGGCACGGTGACCAAGGCACATAATTATAGACATGTTAAGACTAAATGACCCTTGGCAAATTTGTTGGTTAGTGGAAAGTGAATCAATTTGTCCAGAAAAGTATGAGACACATGCAATCGACAAAGAGATAGTTTCCTTGTTTTACTATAAAGAGAGATACAGACAATCAGAAAACAGATACTTTCCTTTTTTAGGAGGGCTAACAAGGGAATTATGAGGAATCAGAAGAAATGCACCTTACATTCTGGAATTTTATCAAAAAACAAATACACCTTATATAAAGGAACGGAGGGAGTATATGATAAAAATTGACCCAGGGGCTATAGTTTTCACTAGAGGCTTCTCTCTCGAACACATAGCATACGGTGGGTAAACAAATTACTGTTGGGCTATTGATAGAAAAGCAAATAATTATGACGGATTCATGGCATTGATCATGTATATAGGCATCACGTCCGAGACAAGTAGACCGACTCCTGCCTGCATCTACTACTATTACTCCACCCATCGACCGCTATCCAACATGCATCTAGGGTATTAAGTATGAAACAGAGTAACGCTTTAAGCAAGATGACATGATGTAGACAAAGTAAACTCAAGCAATATGATTAAACCCCATATTTTTATCCTTAATGGCAACAATACAAATACGTGTCATGTCCCTTTCTGTCACTGGGATTGAGCACTGCAAGATTGAACCCATCACAAAGCACCTCTCCCATTGCAAGATAAATCAATCTAGTAGGCCAAACCAAATCAATAGATCGGAGAGAAATACAAAGCTATAATAATCATGCATAAAAGAGTTCAGAGAAGACTCAAATATTTCTCATGAATAATCTGATCATAAACTCACAATTCATCAGATCCCAACAAACACACCGCAAAAGAAGATTACATCGGATAGAACTCCAAGAACATCGAGGAGAACATGGTATTGAAGATCAAAGAGAGAGAAGAAGCCATCTAGCTACTAGCTATGGACCCATAGGTCTGTGGTAAACTACTCACACATCATCGGAAGGGTAGCAAGTTTGATGAATAGGCCCTCCGTGATCGATTCCCCACCGGCAGAGTACCAGAAAAGGCCTCTAGATGGGATCGTGGAAGAACAGAGGCTTGCGGCGGTGGAAAGGTTTTATCTTCTGTCTCTCTGGTATATTGGGAATATTTTGAAATTTATAGCACTGGAATTAGGTCAGGAGGGGCTACGAGGGGCCCACAAGCCTGGGGGCGCGCCCTATCCCCCTGGGCGCGCCCTCCAGGCTTGTCGCCTCCTCGTGGCTCTTCTGGTCTTCTCCCGAAGTTTCGTCGGTCTCTTCTGGTCCAAAAAAAATTAATCCAAAGTTTTTTTCTCGTTTGGAATCTTTTTGATAATGATTTTCTGGAAAGGCAAAAACAAGCAAAAAACAGCAACTGGCACTAGGCACTGGGTTAATAGGTTTGTTCCACAAAATGATATATAATGTCATATAATTGCATATAAAACATTCAAGATTGATACTATAATAGCATGGAACAATAAAAAATTATAGATACGTTGGAGACGTATCAGAAAGCCATCTAGCTACTACTATGGACCCATAGGTCCTAAGGGAACTACTCACACATCATCACGGAGGTAGCAAGGTCGATGAAGATTTCCTTCCCAATGGTTTCCCCCTCTGGAAGAGTACCAGAAAAGGCCTCCAGATGGGATCGCGGAAGAACAGAAGCTTGCGGCGGCGATAAAATTGTTTCAGGCCTCGCTTCGGGGTTTTTGGAATATTAGGGAATTTATAGGTCAAGAATTAGGTAAGGACGGTCAGGGGCCCACAAGTGCTGATGGCGTGCCCCCCAGGGGCGCGCCGTGTGAGCTTGTGACTCCCTCGTATGTCTTCTGGTCTCTTCCCGAAGCTTCTAGGGTTTCTCTTAGTCCAGAAAAAATCACCCTAAAGTTTCATCGTGTTTGGACTTCGTTTGGTATGGTTTTGTGCGGAACAAAGAATATCCAAAAAAAAAAAACAGAAACTAGCACTGGGGACTAAGTTAATTGGTTAGTCCATAAAAATAATATAAAATGACATATAAAGCATACAAGAATGATAATATAATAGCATGAAACAATAAAAAATTATAGATACATTGGAGACGTATCAGCATCCCCAAGCTTAATTCCTAATCGTCCTCGAGTAGGTAAATGATAAAACAAAAATTTTGATGTTGAATGCTGACGGGGTCCCTGTAACACCCCTAGGTAATGAGCTACAGTGATCATCTGTTAAACATGCCAAGTCATCTTCAATTACAATGCTTAATCACATTTAAATCATATCTCATTTCAAATTCCAATCCAAACTGAAATTCAAATTTGAGGTGAAAATAAAAGTTGTTCAAATCCAGGAACTAAAATGTTCATAATTTTGGAAATAATCCATTGTGAATTATGTTCAGGAAAACAACATCACCAAAATTCCCTAGATGTCTCAAACATCTTGAAAACAGTGCCAAAACAGCAATTTAAATGCCTTTTCCTTTATGAAAAATTCATTTGGAATTATTTTGCCCCCAAACCTTTTTATGTCACTGCCAAATATTGCAACATATTTAATTGGCCAGTTTGCACATTTTTCAAATATGCTTTGGTGGCCAAACTATTTGCAAAATAGAAAGGCAAAAAAAAAGAGAAACAGAAAAAAGGCTAAGGGAAAAAGAAAAGGCCCACTGTGCTGACTGGGCTCTAGTCAACAGGCAGGCCCGGCCCAACTCCCCTCTTCTCCCTCCTCTGTTCACCCGCGCACTGCGGTGGCCGCACCAGGCCCCCCCTCTGCTCCAGTCGACAGCGCGCCGCTACAGGCTCCCGTGTCGACTAATTGGCCTCGCCCTCGCCCCGTGGACAAACCCTAGCCCACTCCCTCTCCCTCTCCCGCGCTCTCCTCTCTCACCCGAGCGCGGCCATGGCCTTGCCGCCGTAAATGTCGCAGCCACCGAGCCCTTCTCGCCACTCCGGCGTGTCCAGCGTCCTCGCCGTCCTCGACCACGTCGCCTGCACCTCGCCAACGGAGTCGGGGAGGACCACACGGTCGGGATCGAGCTCGGCATCACCCGCTCTGTCGCCGGCGATCCCCGACGATTCCGGCCACCCCCTGCGCTCCTAAGCCTACATCGGGCCTCCTTGCGCCTCCCTAGTGAGCACCCATCCCTCCCGCTCTCTTTTCGCTGTCGTTCGCGAGCTCTAGGACGAAAAACCGCAGTGGCCGAACCCGCCGCCGTCTGGCACGTCGCCGGTGTCACTCCGGTGACCGTTTGGTCCTGCGTTCCTGCCCGTTAGCTTCGCCGCGTCGCGTAGACCCTCCCCAGCCACTTAGTTTGCTCGCGCGCGCACCGCTTTGCCGTTTTCGAGGAGCGCCCGAGAACGCCGCCGCCCGCCGTCGTCACCGTGCTCGATTCCGGCCACCCCCGCTCGCGAGAACGCCACCATCGGACACGGCACGGAGTGCCCGTTTGAATGGGCCCGGCCGCGCGCAAAACGGTTAACCGTTGCGTGATTCCGAGCTCGCCGGAGTTCGGCCGCCGCGGGAGAGCTCGCCGGAGCGTTCTTCGGTGCCGGCGCAGACGTGGCCGCCTGGGGCCCACCCCCTGTGTCACTGACTGCGGGCCCGGTGGGTCCAGTTGACTGGGTTGACCTAGTCAACTGTGCTGACTGGGCTGCCCAGCCACTTGCATGTGGACCCCACCTAATTTAAACATTTTTTTAAATAAATAAAACGCTAATTAATCTATTAATTAATCAGTCACTGACAGTGGGTCCCACTAACTAATTAGATTACTTAGTTAATTTAATCTACTGTTTAATCAGTACAGTCTATGACAGAGGGGCCCCACCTGTCAGGTTGACCAGTCAAAGGTCAAAGTTGACTGCTGACATCACACTGACATCATGCTGACGTCATATTCCTTTTCTGTCGAATTTATTAATTAAAACAATTCTAGAAAATGTTTAAAACTTTGAAAAATCATAGAAAATAAACCATAGCTCGGATAAAAAAAATTCTACATGAAAGTTGACCAGAAAAACGAGACGAATCCGAATATGCCCTCCGTTTACCTGTCACATGCCCACAACTATGCAAACATGGAACCTTCCCCTTCGGTTCATCTGTCTGACAGATGCCCGAAGCCGGGAAAATATCCCCAGATATTTTCCCGCTCCGCCTGCAACGTGTAGTGCTACATTAGGTCACCCCTAGCACAGCTTACTGCCATGCCATGCATCTGTGATTGCATTTGTTGCTTGTATTTAGTGTTTCTTCCCCCCTCTTCTCCCCGGTAGCCCCCGAGACCGACGCAGCTCCGGAGTACGACTACACCGTTGACGACCCCTCTTTCCCCGCAGAGCTTCCAGGCAAGCAAACAACCTTGATCATTTCGATATCGCCCATTCTTCCCTCTCATGCTTGCATTAGATTTTGCTACTGTATTAGATAGGTCCTATTCTGATGCATAGCCTGCTTTTGTAACTGCTGTTGTTACCTTACCTGTTATCCTAAACTACTTAGTGTAGGTTGGGTTAGCGATCCATCAGTGACCCCGCACCTTGTCCGTGTTGCCTTGCTCCCGGATGTTTCGATCTATGTGATCGATGTGCTGTTACCGACACCTCACCGCACACCCCCTTAGTTGTACGACTCTGCAGAGGTACTATCGAGTGCCGAGGGTGATACCTCGTACCTCACTCCTGATGATGGCTCTGTAGGATAGCTAATCGGTTGTGGGTTGCCGAGGGTGATTCCTCCTTCACCACCTCCGATGACGACTCTGTCGTGCAACCCCTCAAGTGGGAATCCATCGAGGGTGATTCCTCGGATTTCGCCCTTAAGGTTATCGAACGCACTGTTACTTTACTTGTTGCCCCTTTTACTGTTACTGTTGTTGTGGGACTGAAGGGACAGGCGGTACCACCCCGGTTGAGGTGGACCTGAGTTCCCGACAGTCTCTTGTGAGTCGGGTTGACCTGGAGGGTACCCGCGAGATATTTACGAGGTGTGGCCGGGCAGGCGGACCGCCCTAGAGAGGGCTGGGCCTGGCCCTTGCCGCAAGTCCTCGAGACGGGGCGACAGGAGCACTGATCGTTTCTGCGCGCTCCCAACGCATTAATGGGTTAGGATATGTGATCCGAGTAGGCCTCTGGCCTTTTACGCGCTAAGCACCACGCGGGAATAGTATGGGCACTCGGCGTCGTATGTATCAACCGAAGCTCTTCAGACGTCAGCAGTTGAGCGACGCATGCCGGGTTGGACCGTGAAAGCCCGCGCTTGTATTAAGGGGGCTAGGTCTGCTCACCGGCCACATACGCAACGCGCAGGAGTGCAAAGGGCGATGGGCCCAAGACCCCTGAGCGCTAGGGGGTAGACCGGAGTGCTGATCTCTCTGTTGAGCCTAGGTAGGGCTGCGATGTGTCGATCAACCGAGGCCGGGCATGGACCGAGTAGGTGTGTCGGGCCAGAGTTAATCGAGCATGTTGGGTAAAATTAGTGCACCCCTGCAGGGAAGTATATCTATTCGAATAGCCTTGTCCACGGTAACAGGACGCTCGGAAAATATCCCGATCTTCTACAACTAGAAATGGTATGAATATGATGGCTCCGGGATCGTTTTCTCGCAGGGAGTCGAGGAAGGATCTCTGGGCGTCGTTGCTACTTGTTGCTACTACTATATTTATGTACTAATCTGCACTCTTCTAATGCTGCAAGACTGCTGAAGATGCTAGTCTTCGTTAGGCTAGGCCTTTCTCTCTATTCTGGCATTTCTGCAGTCTAACCCACAGATACAGCCTTTCCTTGATACCGATGCATAACTAGATAGTTCTGATGTAAGTCTTGCGAGTACTTTGGATGAGTACTCACGGTTGCTTTGCTTCCCCTTTTTCCCATACCCGATTACTGCGATCAGATGACGGAGCCCAGGAGTCAGCTGCTCCCACCGACGACTACTACTACCCTACCGGTGGAGCCTACTACTACGTGGAGACCGACGACCAGGAGTAGTTTCGGAGGATCCTAGGCAGGAGGCCTGCGCCTTTCGATCTAGTGTCGTTGTTTTGCTCAGCCTTCTTAAGGCAGACTTGTTTCCCTTTTATGTCTGTACTCAGATATTATGTTGCTTCCGTTGACGCTTGATCGCGAGCTTATGTATTCGAGCCCTCGAGGCCACTGGCTTGTATTATAAAGCTTGTATGACTTTTATTTGTGTTTAGAGTTTTGTTGTGATATCTTCCAGTGAGTCCTTAGGCTTGATCGTGTGCATTTGCGTGTATGATTAGTGCACAATTAAGCCGGGGGCGTCACAAGTTGGTATCAGAGTCGACTGCCTGTAGGACCCCCCCTTTCCAACTCCTTGGCCGAAGTTGAGTCTAGTCTTTGCAAAACTGTTTTACTAACATGGCTGTGTGGCTTACGGGCCCACGTCGCCAATGGGTGGTAATAGGATCTTTTATTCCTCTTCCTTACTCTGGGACTCTGATCTCTCTTCCTTTCGGGTTAAAGTTTTACTAACTCTGACATTAGGTTCTCGTGTTCACATTCACCCGGAGAGCTGGATTATCTGCAAACATTTCCATCCAATGCTATCAAATGCTTCTCACACTGTCGTCTGACTTCTTGCACTCCATTGTTTCAGATGCGTCCCGCAAGACAGCTTGTGTGCCAGACTATGGCTGTCGATGCGACTGGGTTCCCTGCTATCCTGGTCGACCTCTTGACCAGGCTGGGATATCACTGGTATCCCGAGTACACTATTTACGAGGATTACCGTGAGTTCAACCAGGAGCAGTACCACGCTGTGGTCCGTATCTTTGATCGGCAGAACAACTCCATCACTGAGTTGCACACCTTTCATGGTGTTGGAGTGACTGTTGATATGGCCATCCATGATGCTGCCTATACTGCTATTGCCCGTCTCCATGGAGAGCACGACAGTCGCTTGGACGAGACTTCTTTCAGATACATCCCGTATGCCCCCGCTGGGGATGAGAGTGGATACTACACTGCTGTCTATACCCCTTACGTGACGCGTCGTTATGACCCGCAGGTTTTGGTTCAGTACACTCAGGCTCTGGATCACACTGCCCGAGCTCTTGCTGTCGAGTTGCACGCCACTCGTGCTCGTCTTTACGACGCTCTGACACAATTGGTGTTGGAAATATGCCCTAGAGGCAATTAATAAAGTGTTTATTATCATATTTCCCCGTTCATGATAATGGTTTATTATTCATGCTAGAATTGTATTGACCGGATACTTAATACATGTGTGAATAGATAAACAAATACTGAGTCCCTAGTAAGCCTCTACTAGACTAGCTCGTTGATCAAAAGATGGTCAAGATTTCCTGACCATGGACATGAGTTGTCATTTGATAACGGGATCACATCATTAGGAGAATGATGTGATGGACTTCACCCAACCGTCAGCATAGCATATGATCGTTCAGTTTAATGCTATTGCTTTCACTATGTCAAATACACGTTCCTCTGACCATGAGATCATGCAACTCCCGGATACCATAGGAATACTTTGGGTGTATCAAACGTCACAACATAACTGGGTGATTATAAAGGTGCACTACAGGTATCTCCGAAAGTGTTTGTTGAGTTGGCATGGATCAAGATTGGGATTTGTCACTCCGACTATCGGAGAGGTATCTCTGGGCCCTCTCGGTAATACAGCATCACAGAAGCCTTGCAAGCACCGTGACTAAAGAGTTAGTTGCAAGATGATGTATTACGGAACGAGTAAAGAGACTTGCCGGTAACGAGATTGAACTAGGTATTGGATACCGACGATCGAATCTCGGGCAAGTAACATACCGCCGGACAAAGGGAACAACGTATGTTGTCATATGAGGTTCACCGATAAAGATCTTCGTGGAATATGTAGGAACCAATATGAGCATCCAGGTCCCGCTGTTGGTTATTGACCAGAGAGTTGTCTCGGTCATGTCTACATCATTCCCGAACCCGTAGGGTCCGCACACTTAAGGTTCGATGACGATATAGTATTATATGAGTTATGTGATTGGTGACCGAATGTTGTTCGGAGTCCCGGATGAGATCACGGACATGACGAGGAGTCTCGGAATGTCCGAGAGGTAAAGATTCATATATTGGAAGGCTATATTCAGACGTCGGAAAGGTTCCGAGTGATTCGGGTATTTTTCGGAGTACCGGGGAGTTACGGGAATTCACCGGGAGAAGTAATGGGCCTTATTGGGCCATACGGGAAAAGGAGAGGCAGGCCACGTGAGGAGGCGCGCGCCCCCCCTTGCCCAAACCGAATTGGACTAGGGGAGGGGGCGCAGCCCCCTCTTTCCTTTCCCTCTCCCTTCCCCCTTTCCTACTCCGCATGGGAGGTGGAATCCTACTAGGACTAAGGAGTCCTAGTAGGACTCCCCACACTTGGCGCACCCCTAGGGGGCCGGCCTCCTCCCTCTCTTCCTTTATATACGGGGGCAAGGGGGCACCCCAAAGTACACAATTGTCCCATAGCCGTGTGCGGTGCCCCGATCTCCGTTTTCCACCTCGGTCATATTTTCGGAGAGCTTAGGCGAAGCCCTGCCGGAATCACTTCACCGTCACCGTCGCCACGCCGTCGTGCTGACGGAACTCATCTACTTCCTCGACGTCTTGCTGGATCAAGAAGGCAAGGATCGTCACCGAGCTGCACGTGTGTAGAACTCGGAGGTGCCGTACGTTCGGTACTCGATCGGTGGAGCTCGAAGGATTGTTCGACTACATCAACCGCGTTGTGAGACACTTCCGCTAACGGTCTACGAGGGTACGTAGACACACTCTCCCCTCTCGTAGCGATGCATATCCATGGATAGATCTTGCGTGAGCGTAGGAAATTTTTGAAATTCATGCTCCGTTCCCCAACAGTGGCATCCGAGCCAGGTCTATGCGTAGATGTGATTTGCACGAGTAGAACACAAACGAGTTGTGGGCGTGGGTGTATACATATTGCTTGCCATTACTAGTTGATACTTGATTCGGCGGTATTGTGAGATGAAGCGGCCCGGACCGACATTACGCGTACGCTTACGCGAGACAGGTTTCACCGCTAAGTGCACTCGTTGCATAAAGGTGACTGGCGGGTGTCTGTCTCTCTCACTTTAGTTGAATCGGTTTCAATGAAGAGGGTTCTTTTAGAAGATCAAAAAGCAAATCACTACACCACGTTGTGGTTTTGCGTAGGTAAGAACGGTTCTTGCAAACCCGTAGCAGCCACATAAAATTTGCAACAACAAAGTAGAGGACGTCTAACTTGTTTTTGCAGGGTATGCTGGTGATGTGATATGGCCAAGACATGATGTGATATAAGTTGTTGTATGAGATGATCATGTTTTGTAAGTTATCAGGCAACCGGCAGGAGCCTTATGGTTGTCTCTTTATTGTATGCAATGCCAACGCTATGTAATTGCTTTACTTTACCGCTATGAGTTAGCAGTAGTAGTAGTAGCAATAGCCGGCGAGACGACCACGACGCTGCGATGGAGATCAAGGTGTCACGACGCTACGATGGAGATCATGGTGTCAACCCGGTGACGATGGAGATCATAACGGTGCTTTGCTGATGGAGATCAAAAGCACAAGATGATGATGGCCATATCATGTCACATATTGAATTGCATGTGATGTTAATCCTTTTATGCATCTTATTTTGCTTAGGACGACGGTAGCATTATAAGATGATCCCTTCACTAAATTTCAAGATAGGTGTTCTCCCCTAGTATGCACCATTGCGAAGGTTCGACGCTTCTAAGCACCACGTGATGATCGGGTGTGATGGATTCTTTCGTTCGCATACAACGGGTGTAAGCCAGTTTTACACACGCAGAATACTTGGGTTAAACTTGACGAGCCTAGCATGTACAGACATGGCCTCGGAACACAAGAGACCGAAAGGTCGAACATGAGTCATATAGTAGATATGATCAACATGAAAGATGTTCACCATTGATAACTAATCCACCTCACGTGATGATCGGACGTGGTTTAGTTGATGTGGATCATGTTACACTTAGACAACTTGAGGGATGTTAATCTAAGTGGGAGTTCTTAAGTAATTTGATTAATTGAACTTCAATTGTCATGAACATAGTCTTACTTGTCTTAGCTAATTTATGTTGTAGATCAATAGACCGCACGGTAGTTCCCCTGTTTTTATTATGTTCCTAGAGAAAACAAAGTTGAAAGTTGATGGAAGCAACTATGCGGACTAGGTCCGTGATCTGAGGATTGTCCTCACTGCTGCACAGAAGGCTTATGTCCTTAATGCACCGCTCAGTGAAATACCCCTACGGCTTCGTCTGAGGACGTTATGAACGTCTGGCAGACAAGAAAAGATGACTACTCGATAGTTCAGTGCGCCATACTTTACGGCTTAGAACCGGAGCTCCAAATATGTTTTGAGCAACACGGAGCATATGAGATGTTCCAAGAGCTGAAAATTTGTTTTTCAAGCTCACTCCCGGGTTGAGAGGTATGACACCTTCGACAAGTTCTATAGCTACAAGATGGAGGAGAACAGCTCCGTTAGTGAGCATGTACTCAGAATGTCTGAGTACTTCAAACACTAGAATCAAGTGGGAGTTAGACTTCCGAATAAAGTGGTGATTGATAGAGTTCTCTAGTCACTATCACTAAGCTACTTGATCTTCGTGATGAGCTATAAACATGCAAGGGATAGAAGATCCTTAAGCTATTCGCGATGCTACAATCTGCGGATGTAGAAATCAAAAGAGGGAACATCAAGTGTTGATGGTTAATAAGACCACTAGTTTCAAGAAGGGCAAGGGAAAGAAAAGGGAACTTCAAGAAGAACGGTAAAATAGTTGCCGCTCACGCGAAGAAACCCAAGGCTGAACCAAACCCGAGACCTAGTGCTCCCATTGCAAAGGGAAATGTCACAGGGAGCGGAACTTCCCCAAAGTAACTGGCAGATAATAAGACTGGCAATGTCAACAAAGATATTTGATATACATGTTATTGATATGTACCTTACTAGTACTCGTAGGAGCACCTGGGTATTTGATACTTGTTCAGTTGCTTACAACTTGAAACATGGAGCTTCGGAATAAACGAGGGCTAGCTAAGAACGAGGTGACGATGTGCATTGGAAGTGTCTCCAAGGTTGATGTGATCACCATCGCCACGCTCTCTCTACCTTCAGGATTAGTGATGAACCTAAATAATTGTTATTTGGTGCTTGCGTTAAGCATGAACATTATATCTGATAGTGTTTATTGCAAGATGGTTATTCAATTTCAGAGAATAATTGTTATTCTATTTATTTGGATAATATCATTGATGATCATGCACTTAAAATGAAAGGTTTATTGAATCTTGATCGTAGTAATACATATGTTCATAACACGAATGCCAAAAGATAATGATAGTACCACATATTTGTGGCACTGCCGCTTAGGTCATATCAGTGTTAAACACATGACGAAACTCCATGCAGATGGGTTTTTGGAATCTCTTGATTATGAATCATTTGAGACATGTGAACCGTGCCTTATTGGCAAGATGACTAAAACTCCGTTCTCCGGAACATTGGAGCGAGCAACCAACTTATTGGAAATAATACATACCGATGTATGCGGTCCGATGAGTGTTGACGCGCGCGGTGGATATCGTTATGTTCTCACGTTCACAGATGATTTGAGTAGATGTCTACTTGATGAAGCATAAATCTGAAACATTTGAAAAGTTCAAAGAATTTCAGAGTGAAGTAGAGAACCATCGTAACAAGAAAATAAAGTTCTTACGATCTGATCATGGAGGAGAATATTTGAGTTACGAGTTTGGCAATCACTTAAGACAATGTGGAATTGTTTCACAGCTCACGCCACATGGAACACCACAGCGTAATGGTGTGTCCGAACGTCGTAATCGTACTCTATTGGATATGGTGCGTTCTATGATGTCTCTTACCGATTTGCCACTATCATTTTGGGGTTATGCATTAGAGACAGCTACATTCACTTTAAACAAGGGCACCGTCTAAATCCGTTGAGATGACACCGTATGAACTGTGGTTTGCAAGAAACCTAAGATGTCGTTTCTGAAAGTTTGGGGATGCGATGCTTATGTCAAAAGGCTTCAGCCAGATAAACTCAAACCCAAAGCGGATAAGTGCGTCTTCATAGGATACCCAAAAGAGACCGTTGGGTACACCTTCTACCACAGATCCGAAGGCAAAGTTTTCGTTGCTAAAGAATGGATCCTTTCTAGAGAAGGAGTTTCTCTCGAAAGAATTGAGTGGGAGGAAAGTAGAACTTGATGAGGTAATTGTACCTCCTCTGGATAGTAGTACGCCACATAAAGAAATTTCTGTGACACCAACACAGACCAGAGAAGAAGTTGATGATGATGATCATGAGGCTTCGGATCAAGTTACTACAGAACTTTGAAGGTCAACCAGGACACGTTCCGCACCAGAGTGGTACGGAAATCCAGTCTTGGAGGTTATGTTGTTAGACAACGGTGAACCTTCGAACTATGAAGAAGCGATGGCAAGCCCGGATTCCGACAAATGGCTTGAGGCCATGAAATCCGAGATTGGATCCATGTATGAGAACAAAGTGTGGACTTTGGTAGACTTGCCCGATGAACGGCGAGCTATTGAAAATAAATGGATCTTTAAGAAGAAGACGGATGCTGATGGTAATATCACCGTCTATAAAGCTCGACTTGTTGCTAAAGGTTATCAGCAAGTTCAAGGAGTTGACTACGATGAGACTTTCTCACCCGTAGCGATGCTAAAGTCTGTCAGAATTATGTTAGCAATTGCCGCGTTTTATGATTATGAAATCTGGCAAATGGACGTCAAAACGGCATTCCTTTACGGATTCCTTAAGGAAGAATTGTATATGATACAGCCGGAAGGTTTTGTCGATCCTAAAGGCGCTAACAAAATATGCAAGCTCCAACGATCCATCTATGGACTGGTGCAAGCATCTCGGAGCTGGAATACTCGCTTTGATGAAGTGATCAAAGCGTTTGGGTTTATACAAGTTTATGGAGAAACTTGTATTTACAAGAAAGTGAGTGGGAGCTCTATAGCATTTCTAATAGTATATGTGGATGACATATTGTTGATTGGAAATGATGTAGAATTTCTGGAAAGCATAAAGAATTGAAAGGAGGTTTTCAATAAAAACCTGTTTTTGAGTTATCCACAGATTGGGCATCGAGATCTATGGAGATAGATCAAAACGCCTGATAAAAGTTCACACATCTTGATGAGTTCTTGCCTGGTGTGAAGTGGAGTAAGACTTGAAAATCTAGGTAAAGGTTGTTTTACATGTTAGGCATCAAAATCTATAGAGATAGATTGAGACGCCTCATAGGACTTTCACGAAGCACATACCTTGACAAGATTTTGAAGAAGTTCAAAATGGATCAGTCAAAGAAAGGGTTCTTGCCTGTATTGCAAGGTGTGAGATTGAGTAAGACTCAAAGCCCGACCACGGCAGAAGACAAAGAGAAGATGAGTGTCATCCCCTATGCCTCAGCCATAGGCTCTATTTTGTATGCCATGCTGTGTACTAGACCTGATGTATGCCTCGCTATTAGCTTGGTGGGAAGGTACCAAAGTGATCCAGGAGTAGATCACTGGACAGCGGTCAAGAATATCCTGAAGTACCTGAAAAGGACCAAGGAAGAATTTCTCGGGAATAGAGGTGATAAAGAGTTTGTCGTAAAGGGTTACGTCGATGCAAGCTTTAAACACCGATCCGGAAGACTATGAGTCTCAGACCGGATACGTAAAGTGGGACAGTCGTTTTTGGAGTAGCTCCAAGCAGAGTGTGGTAGCAGCATCTACATATGACATAGAGATTTGCCAAGAACACACGGATCTGAATATTGCAGACCCGTTGACTAAAACCTCTCTCACAAGCAAAACATGATCAGCCCTAGAACTGATTGGATGTTAATTACATGGAGATGTAAACTAGATTATTGACTCTAGTGCATGTGGGAGACTGTTGGAAATATGCCCTAGAGGCAATTAATAAAGTGTTTATTATCATATTTCCCCGTTCATGATAATGGTTTATTATTCATGCTAGAATTGTATTGACCGGATACTTAATACATGTGTGAATAGATAAACAAATACTGAGTCCCTAGTAAGCCTCTACTAGACTAGCTCGTTGATCAAAAGATGGTCAAGATTTCCTGACCATGGACATGAGTTGTCATTTGATAACGGGATCACATCATTAGGAGAATGATGTGATGGACTTGACCCAACCGTCAGCATAGCATATGATCGTTCAGTTTAATGCTATTGCTTTCACTATGTCAAATACACGTTCCTCTGACCATGAGATCATGCAACTCCCAGATACCGTAGGAATACTTTGGGTGTATCAAACGTCACAACGTAACTGGGTGATTATAAAGGTGCACTACAGGTATCTCCGAAAGTGTTTGTTGAGTTGGCATGGATCAAGATTGGGATTTGTCACTCCGACTATCGGAGAGGTATCTCTGGGCCCTCTCGGTAATACAGCATCACAGAAGCCTTGCAAGCACCGTGACTAAAGAGTTAGTTGCAAGATGATGTATTACGAAACGAGTAAAGAGACTTGCCGGTAACGAGATTGAACTAGGTATTGGATACCGACGATCGAATCTCGGGCAAGTAACATACCGCCGGACAAAGGGAACAACGTATGTTGTCATATGAGGTTCACCGATAAAGATCTTCGTGGAATATGTAGGAACCAATATGAGCATCCAGGTCCCGCTGTTGGTTATTGACCAGAGAGTTGTCTCGGTCATGTCTACATCATTCCCGAACCCGTAGGGTCCGCACACTTAAGGTTCGATGACGATATAGTATTATATGAGTTATGTGATTGGTGACCGAATGTTTTTCGGAGTCCCGGATGAGATCACGGACATGACGAGGAGTCTCGGAATGTCCGAGAGGTAAAGATTCATATATTGGAAGGCTATATTCGGACGTCGGAAAGGTTCCGAGTGATTCGGGTATTTTTCGGAGTACCGGGGAGTTACGGGAATTCACCGGGAGAAGTAATGGGCCTTATTGGGCCATACGGGAAAAGGAGAGGCAGGCCACGTGAGGACGCGCGCGCCCCCCCTTGCCCAAACCAAATTGGACTAGGGGAGGGGGCGCAGCCCCCTCTTTCCTTTCCCTCTCCCTTCCCCCTTTCCTACTCCGTATGGGAGGTGGAATCCTACTAGGACTAAGGAGTCCTAGTAGGACTCCCCACACTTGGCGCACCCCTAGGGGGCCGGCCTCCTCCCTCTCTTCCTTTATATACGGGGGCAAGGGGGCACCCCAAAGTACACAATTGTCCCATAGCCGTGTGCGGTGCCCCGATCTCCGTTTTCCACCTCGGTCATATTTTCGGAGAGCTTAGGCAAAGCCCTGCCGGAATCACTTCAACGTCACCGTCGCCACGCCGTCGTGCTGACGGAACTCATCTACTTCCTCGACGTCTTGCTGGATCAAGAAGGCAAGGATCGTCACCGAGCTGCACGTGTGTAGAACTCGGAGGTGCCGTACGTTCGGTACTCGATCGGTGGAGCTCGAAGGATTGTTCGACTACATCAACCGCGTTGTGAGACGCTTCCGCTAACGGTCTACGAGGGTACGTAGACACACTCTCCCCTCTCGTAGCGATGCATCTCCATGGATAGATCTTGCGTGAGCGTAGGAAATTTTTGAAATTCATGCTCCGTTCCCCAACAGTTGGTGCCAGCAGTCAGTGCACGGATGCACCCAGAGTACAATTTTTACCCGCGCAGGACGGAGATGTCACCAGGTCTTGAGTGGCCTGCTGTTGGAGGTTGTACCCCTCCACGTGGTCCTCTTCTTCCAGTTCGGGACCGGTTTCTGCACCAGAGTGTTCACGGAGCACAGGATCCCAACATCGAGGGCACCCTACGTTGTCACTTGCAGTTGCCTGGCTCAAGTGGTCCGTTCCAGCGTTGATGTAGCTTATCGCTATGTCCCGTTGTTGTATCCCTCCACCGCGTGCCTGCGTGCCGCCTAGTATGTCTAGCTTTCCTTTCCGTTGTTGTAACACTGGCTTGTAACCGAACCTATGTATGGATCTGTATGTCATGTTGACTTTGATGTTGTATCTATTGCACTTCCTTTGATTGTGCGTGTTCCTACATGAATGATTCCATACATCTACAAATACTCCTTGCTAAACTACCCCCTGTTAATCTTTAGCAGGTTGGTTAGACCAGCAGGTCGTGGTCGTGGTGCCAACAATCCACCGCCGCCCGACTATATGGCAGCTATGATACAGCAATTCGAGCTGAATCGTCAGTTCATGACTGGAATCATGGCTCAGTTCCCAAACCCGAACCAGAATGCTCAGAATCAGCAACCTGCCCCAATAACCCTGCAAGAGTTTGTGCGTCTCAATCCAACCATCTTCCACAACTCAGTTCAGCCGCTTGATGCTGATGACTGGCTCCGCGACATCGCTTTTGAGATGGAGTCTGCGAGTGTGGCCCCTGTCAACTATGTCACTTTCGCCTCCTACTTTCTGAAGGGTCCCGCAGCCCAATGGTGGGACACTCACAGGCAGACCTTAGTTGCTGGAACCATCATCACCTGGGTGGAGTTCAAAGCTGCTTTCCGTGCCCGTTACATTCCACAAGGAGTTATGGACCGGAAGAAGCGTGAGTTCCGCAACCTTACCCAGGGCAACAAGACTGTGGAAGCCTATCAGCGGGAGTTCCTTGAATTATCTCGCTATGCTGAAGAGGATATTACTACTGATGCTCGCCGACAGGAGAACTTCTGTGAAGGGCTCAACTCTGAAATCAAGATGGCACTCTTAATCCACGACTTTGCTGACTTTGCCACCTTGGTGAACAAGGCCATACAGGTTGAGACTGGTCTGAAGGATAGTAAGCGCACCCGTGAAGCGGGCTCATCTTCGGGCTCGTTATCGCAGAAGCGCCGTATCTGGATCCCTCACGGCATGTACCCTCCAGCTGCACCTCCTCCACCACCGGGACAGCCAAGACCTCAGGCTCCACTACTTCGAGCTCCTGCTCTCCATCCCGAAGACAGACTCTGCTTCAAGTGTGGCCGTCCAGGTCACCGTTCCAGAGAATGCCCTCAGAATCAGAATCAGCTTGCACTTCCCCCTGCTGGCCGTGGATATGGCCGTGGCAACAACCAGGCACGCAACAACAATGCCAGACCTTCTTATGGTCGTGGTCAAGCTTACCATGTTGATCTGAATGAAGCTCAAGTTCAACCAGCTACTGTGAAGGGTACTCTCCTTGTTAACTCAGTACCACCTCCTGTTTTATTTTAATTCGGGACCATCGTATTCATTCATACCATAAGCTTTTGCATACATGCTTGGCATTAAATACGATGAGTTGAAACGTTCTAGTCGTTCGCGACTTCTAGAGGGTACTTCCAGAAGGACTTCCCAGATTGCCTCGATCTTTTCCCTTCTACCTCCTGAATTCTCGGGACGAGAATTTCTTTTAGAGGAGGAGAATTGTAACACCCCTAGGTAATGAGATACAGTGATCATCTGTTAATCATGCCAAGTCATCTTCAATTACAATGCTTAATCACATTTAAATCATATCTCATTTCAAATTCCAATCCAAATTGAAATTCAAATTCGAGGTGAAAATAAAAGTTGTTCAAATCCAGGAACTAAAATGTTCATAATTTTGGAAATAATCCATTGTGAATTATGTTCAGGAAAACAGCATCACCAAAATTCCCTAGATGTCTCAAACATCTTGAAAACAGTGCCAAAACAGCAATTTAAATGCCTTTTCCTTTATGAAAAATTCATTTGGAATTATTTTGCCCCCAAACCTTTTTATGTCACTGCCAAATATTGCAACATATTTAATTGGCCAGTTTCCACATTTTTCAAAAATGCTTTGGTGGCCAAACTATTTGCAAAACAGAAAGGCAAAAAAAAGAGAAACAGAAAAAGGCTAAGGGAAAAAGAAAAGGCCCACTGTGCTGACTGGGCTCTAGTCAACAGGCAGGCCCGGCCCAACTCCCCTCTTCTCCCTCCTCTGTTCACCCGCGCGCTAATGTCGCCGCGCGCGCGATCGCCGCACCAGGCCCCCCCTCCTCCAGTCGACAGCGCGCCGCTATAGGCGCCCGTGTCGAATACTTGGCCTCGCCCTCGCCCCGTGGACAAACCCTAGCCCACTCCCTCTCACTCTCCCGCGCTCTCCTCTCTCACCCGAGCGCGGCCATGGCCTTGCCGCCGTAAACATCGCAGCCACCGAGCCCTTCTCGCCGCTCCGGCGTGTCCAGCGTCCTCGCCGTCCTCGACCACGTCGCCTGCACCTCGCCAACGGAGTCGAGGAGGACCACATGGTCGGGATCGAGCTCGGCATCACCCGCTCTGTCGCCGGCGATCCCCGATGATTCCGGCCACCCCCTGCGCTCCTAAGCCTACACCGGGCCACCTTGCGCCTCCCCAGGGAGCACCCGTCCCCCCCTCTCTTTTCACTGTTGTTCGCGAGCTCTAGGACGAGGAACCGCAGTGGCCGAACCCGCCGCCGTCTGGCACGTCGCCGGCGTCACTCCGGTGACCGTTTGGTCCCGCGTTGCTGCCCGTTAGCTTCGCCGCGTCGCGTAGGCCCTCCCTAGTCACTTAGTTTGCTCGCGTGCGCATCGCTTTGCCGATTTCGAGGAGCGCCCGAGAACGCCGCTGCCCGCCGTCGTCGCCACACTCGATTCCGGCCACCCCCGCCCGCGAGAACGCCACCATCGGACGCGGCACGGAGTGCCCGTTCAAATGGGCCCGGCCACGCGCAAAACGGTTAACCGTAGCGTGATTTCGAGCTCGCCGGAGTTCGGCCGCCGCGGGAGAGCTCGCCGGAGTGTTCTCCGGTGCCGGCGCCGACGTGGCCGCTTGGGGCCCACCCCCTGTGTCACTGACCGTGGGCCCGGTGGGTCCAGTTGACTGGGTTGACCCAGTCAACTGTGCTGACTGGGTAGCCCAGCCACTGACATGTGGACCCCACCTAATTTAAATATTTTTAAAAAATGAATAAAACGCTAATTAATCTGTTAATTAAAATTAGTTAATTAATCAGTCACTGACAGTGGGTCCCACTAACTAATTAGATTACTTAGTTAATTTAATCTACTGTTTAATCAGTACAGTCTATGACAGAGGGGCCCCACCTGTCAGGTTGACCAGTCAAAGGTCAAAGTTGACTGCTGACATCACACTGACATCATGCTGACGTCATATTCCTTTTCTGTCGAATTTATTAATTAAAACAATTCTAGAAAATGTTTAAAACTTTGAAAAATCATAGAAAATAAACCATAGCTCGGATAAAAAAAGATTCTACATGAAAGTTGATCAGAAAAATGAGACGAATCCGAATATGCCCTCCATTTACCTGTCACATGCCCACAGCTATGCAAACATGGAACCTTCCCCTCCGGTTCATCTGTCTGACAGATGCCCGAAGTCGGGAAAATATCCCCAGATATTTTCCCGCTCCGCCTGCAACGTGTAGTGCTACATTAGGTCACCCCTAGCACAGCTTACTGCCATGCCATGCATCTGTGATTGCATTTGTTGCTTGTATTTATTGTTTCTTCCCCCCCTCTTCTCCCCGGTAGCCCCCGAGACCGACGCAGCTCCGGAGTACGACTACACCGTTGACGACCCCTCTTTCCCCGCAGAGCTTCCAGGCAAGCAAACCACCTTGATCATTTCGATATCGCCCATTCTTCCCTCTCATGCTTGCATTAGATTTTGCTACTGTATTAGATAGGTCCTATTCTGATGCATAGCCTGCTTTTGTAACTGCTGTTGTTACCTTACCTGTTATTCTAAACTGCATAGTGTAGGTTGGGTTAGCGATCCATCAGTGACCCCGCACCTTGTCCGTGTTGCCTTGCTCCCGGATGTTTCGATCTATGTGATCGATGTGCTATTACCGACACCTCACCACACACACCCTTAGTTGTACGACTCTGCAGAGCTACTATCGAGTGCCGAGGGTGATACCTCGTACCTCACTCCTGATGATGGCTCTGTAGGATAGCTAATCGGTTGCGGGTTGCCGAGGGTGATTCCTCCTTCACCACCTCTGATGACGACTCTGTCGTGCAACCCCTCAAGTGGGAATCCATCGAGGGTGATTCCTCGGATTTCCCCCTTAAGGTTATCGAACGCACTGTTACTTTACCTGTTGCCCCTTTTACTGTTACTGTTGTTGTGGGACTAAAGGGACAGGCGGTACCACCCCGGTTGAGGTGGACCTGAGTTCCCGACGGTCTCTTGTGAGTCGGGTTGACCTGGAGGGTACCCGCGAGATATTTACGAGGTGTGGCCGGGCAGGCGGACCGCCCTAGAGAGGGCTGGGCCTGGCCCTTGCCGCAAGTCCTCGGGACGGGGCGACAGGAGCACTGATCATTTCCGCGCGCTCCCAACGCATTAATGGGTTAGGATATGTGATCTGAGTAGGCCTTTGGCCTTTTACGCGCTAACCACCACGCGGGAATAGTATGGGCACTCGGCGTCGTATGTATCGGCCGAAGCTCTTCAGACGTCAGAAGTTGAGTGGCGCGCGCCGGGTTGGACCGTGAAAGCCTGCGCTTGTATTAAGGGGGCTAGGTCTGCTCACCGGCCGCGTACGCAACGTGCAGGAGTGCAAAGGGCGATGGGCCCAAGACCCCTGAGCGCTAGGGTGTAGACCGGCGTGCTGGCCTCTCTGTTGAGCCTAGGTAGGGCTGCAATGTGTCGATCAACCGAGGCCGGGCATGGACCGAGTAGGTGTGTCCGGCCAGAGTTAATCGAGCATGTTGGGTAAAATTGGTGCACCCCTGCAGGGAAGTATATCTATTCGAATAGCCGTGTCCACGGTAACAGGACGCTCAGAAAATATCCCGATCTTCTACAACTAGAAAGTGTATGAATATGTTGGCTCCGGGATCGTTTTCTCGCAGGGAGTCGAGGAAGGATCTCTGGGCGTCGTTGCTACTAGTTGCTACTACTATATTTATGTACTAATCTGCACTCTTCTAATGCTGCAAGACTGCTGAAGATGCTAGTCTTCGTTAGGCTAGGCCTTTCTCTCTATTCTGGCATTTCTGCAGTCTAACCCACAGATACATCCTTTCCTTGATACCGATGCATAACTAGATAGTTCTGATGTAAGTCTTGCGAGTACTTTGGATGAGTACTCACGGTTGCTTTGCTTCCCCTTTTTCCCATACCCGATTACTGCGATCAGATGACGGAGCCCAGGAGTCAGCTGCTCCCACCGACGACTACTACTACCCTACCGATGGAGCCTACTACTACGTGGAGACCGACGACCAGGAGTAGTTTTGGAGGATCCCAGGCAGGAGGCCTGCGCCTTTCGATCTAGTGTCGTTGTTTTGCTCAGCCTTCTTAAGGCAGACTTGTTTCCCTTTTATGTCTGTATTCAGATATTATGTTGCTTCCGCTGACGCTTGATCACGAGCTTATGTATTCGAGCCCTCGAGGCCCCTGGCTTGTATTATGAAGCTTGTATGACTTTTATTTGTGTTTAGAGTTGTGTTGTGATATCTTCCAGTGAGTCCTTAGGCTTGATCATGTGCATTTGCGTGTATGATTAGTGCACGATTAAGCCGGGGGCGTCACAGTCCCAGACCCGGGGTGCCTAACACAAAGGAGCCTGGCCTTGACCTTGACCTGGGCCCACCAGGCCCAAAGAGAATCATGGAACCCTAAGTAGGCGAAGGCAATGAGCGTGTCCCTCAAGGCAGAGGGCGGCAGCCGAATCGATCAGATCTCCCCCTGTGTAAACCTTAGGCCTCTCCTGTCTATATAAAGGAAGGCCTAGGTCCTCATTAGCGATCCAATCTGAAACTCAACTCTTGGTAGACATCTCAAACACCATTGTAATCCTCTGCACGAGGTATCCCCTCACCATGAATACCAAGACAAAGCAGGACATAGGGTATTACTCTTCGGAAGCCTGAACCTGGGTAAATTGTGTGTGCAGACTCCGTTCCGGTACTTCCGGTCTCATCATGAACCCTATCGAGGGATCTGACAGGAATTTGCTCTGTCAGTTGGCGCGCCAGGCACGGGCAACGGTGACCGGAGAACGAACCCGGCTCGGAGAATCATTAGAGGCCGGCGACACCTCGCCAGGCCATTGCCTCATGTTCGGCTCTTTTGAGCTGGTCGCTGACGGATCAGGACAATTCCTTGACATATCGCCTTCACGCTACGTCAAACGCGTGTATAACAGGCAGGGGCAGTCCCAAGTGGTCTATGATCGCCCCGATCACCTCGCATGGAGGCGCATCCTACGACCTCCACGGTACTGCGAGACCTCCGTGAACATGATATTCACGACGGCTGACACACACCGAAATCAGAAGCTCGCCAGACGCGCGATCTACATGGCAGGGGACGTAACCAGCGAACGACTGGCATGGTCCCAAGAGACGATCACCTTCGTCACCGGGGATCACCCCGAAGACGTCGTACAGCCAGGCAAGTGATACGTCTCCAACGTATCTATAATTTTTGATTGTTCCATGCTATTATATTATCAATCTATGCAATTATATGCTATTTTATATCATTTTTTGGGACTAACCATTTAACCTAGTGGCCACTGCCAGTTGTTGTTTTCTGCCTGTTTTTGGTTTTTCAGGAAATCAGTACCAAACGAAGTCCAAACGCTACGAAACTTTTTGATGATTTTTTTCTAGACAAGAGAGACCCTAGAAGCTTTGGGAGGAGGCCATAAGCCTCACGAGGAGGTCACAAGGCAACACCACGCGCCCCGGGGGGCGCGCCCTGTTGCCTTGTGGCCCCTCGTGGCTCCTTTTGACCTAATTCCACCTCTATAAATTCTCAAATATTGGGAAACCAATAGAGAGCCCCACGAAATAAGTTTTCCACTGCCACAAGCTTCTATTCTTCCGCGATCCCATCTGGAGGCCTTTTCCGGCACCCTGCCAGAGGGGGGATCGATCACGGAGGGCTTCTACATCAACCTTACTGCCCTTCTGATGATGTGTGAGTAGTTTACCATAGACCTACGGGTCCATAGCTAGTAGCTACATGGCTTCTTCTCTCTCTTTTATCTTCAATACAATGTTCTCCTCGATCTCCTTGGAGTTCTACTCGATGTAATCTTCTTTTGTGATGTGTTTGTTGGGATCCGATGAATTGTGGGTTTATGATCAGATTATTCATGAGAAATATTTGAGTCTTTTCTGAATGCTTTTATGCATGATTGTTATAGCTTTGTATTTCTCTTTGATCTATCCATTTGGTTTGGCTAACTAGATTGATTTATCTTGCAATGAGAGAGGTGCTTTGTAATGGGTTCAATCTTGCGGTGTTCTATATCCCAGTGACAAAGTAGGGGACAAGACACGTATTTGTATTGTTGCCATTAAGGATAAAACGACGGGTGTCGGTACCAAAACCGGCAGATCTCGGGTAGGGGGTCCGAACTATGGGTCAAGGAGTCGATGGTAACAGAGAGCGTAGAGACAGCGATTTACCCAGGTTCGGACCCTCTCGAGGAGGTAAAACCCTACGTCGTGCTTGAGTGTATTGACGTGATTGTATGAAGGTTACAGAGTTGATCTACCTCGAGATCAGATGGGCTAAACCCTAGATTATGAGTCTTCCTCCTACGGACTAAACCCCCTGGTTTATATAGACACCAGGGGGGCCCTAGGGTTACATATGGTCGGTTACCATCAGGGATAACATGCTGCTTACGCCATCTATTCCTTGGAGGAGACGCCAAGACTTCAGAGATTTCTTTCATTCATACGGGGTCGTCCCCAATCCAGCCTTCCATCGACGTGTAGAGAGCGGCCCACCAGTCCGGCCCATGAGAGATAGGCCGGCAGCCCGAGTACCCCCTAGTCCGGGACACCCTCAGTAGCCCCCGAACTAGTCTTCGAAGCCGAGGTAGATGCCAAACACCATCAGCTTTGTGGACCAGTTCACTTTCCTCCGTGACACCGGTAACAGGCCTGTATTACTCCGAGTTGTATTTTCAAGCATTATCTGGTCGTGTATGCGCTGAACTGTATCTTGGTAACGAAGTATAATAATAACTTAGCCCCGAAGGCTAGCCGCCTCGGTGTGAACAGTGTTCTTATCTGACAACTTTTACCGAAGGGTCACACCTTGCCACGACCGCAAGTTGGTTTATGACAAACCCGATTCGCGGTTCGAGGAGGTTCTCATTGGCACGTTCCATCGATATGGAGATCGTGTCCTGTTTTCAACGGATATAATCAATAATCCGCCTCACCCCACGCGCGCATAATGGCACGGTTATATGGGGAAGTGGCGAGGACTGCGGCGCAGTAAAGGGACCGTGGGTTTTACAGCCCATAAAAGGGGCACAGTCCTTGTTTCGGTCGCACGCTCTCATTCCCCTCTTTCGCCATTGCCTTCCCCGATTCCTGAGCTCCAACACCCAGATCTGCTCTCCCTCCCAAGAACCTTTCCATCCACCCGCCTAATCCGGTAATGGCGGGTTCCGGGTCCAAGGGCAGGTGGGAGGCGTCTGTCGTTACCAAAAGCGCCATCATGGAGTTGAAGAGCGCGGGATATCTCCCCGCCAACGTAGCCCACTGCGCTCCAGAGGCCGGCTAGGCCGTCCCCACGCCGCGACTGGGCGAAAGGGTGGTGTTCGTCCCCCACTTCCTCCGAGGTTTAAGATTTCCCCTTCACCCCTTCGTCAGGGGTCTTATGTTCTTTTACGGGATTAACTTCCACGATCTCGCGCCGAATTCCTTTCTACATATCTCGGCCTTCATCATCATCCGTGAAGCCTTTCTCCGGATCCGGCCACACTTCGGCCTATGGCTGAAGGTCTTCAACATCAAGCCGAAGATCGTCGACGGCCAACAAGCGGACTGCGGGGATGCTATGGTCAACAAACTCCCCCGAGTGGAATGGCCAGAGGGCACCTTCATCGAGACCGTCAAGGTTTGGCAGAGGGAATGGTTCTACATCACCGAGCCAAGGGGCGCGGGTTGGGGGGCGATTTCGGCCTTCCGATCCGGACCCCCTACGAGGTTGGTCTCATGGACCAAGAAAGGCCTCGACTGGGGGGTAAACAAGGAGGTAGAGCAGCTACAGCAACGAATTGCCAAGATGATAGGGAAAGGCGTCGAGCTGCCCAATGTGGTCCAGATCATGCTCGGCCGTCGAATACTCCCATGCCAGGATAGGGGCTCCCCCATGTGGGCCTACAAGCCCGAAGACCCGGCCACCGTGCGCAACTTCTTCCGCACCACCCACGCCCAGCTATGGAGAGCGCTGTTCAAGCCGCGGAAGGACTGGCCGGCCGAGGGAGAGGACATCGGGCTTGACGCCGCAAACCCCCCACGGGAGGTATGACTAAGTTTGTTCTTGTATCCGAACTATTTCCCTTTAATAAGGTACTCAGCTTCTTGACTTCTTATCCACAGAAATGGCTGAAGAAGGCCCAGCGGATTGACAGTCCGGCGCCGCTGCTAGAGGGACCCAGAACGCCCCTCATGACGGCCATGTTGGCCATGGAGCCGTACGAGGTGCCGGAAAGGAAGGAGAAGAAGAAGCAACAGGGGGAGGCCAGAGAGGGCCTCCGCTCCCGAATACCCCCGGGTGCTAGATCCGGGGACACCAATGCTCCCTCTGCGCAAGAGGAGGATAAGGAGCAAGGAGAGGACGGGGAGGCGGATGATTCCTCCCGAACAGGGAAGAGGGCGGCGTCTGAGGATGCCGAGGAGGAGCCCCCCTCGACCCACTCCCAAAAGACCGTGCAAGGCCAAGGTAGCCTTATCCGGCGATAGCTCGGCTTCTGCCGAGGACTCTGAGGCCTCAGAAGAGGTTCCTCAGAAAATTCCCAGGGCCAAACCGCAGGCCCAAAGGTATGCGCTGTAGCGATTACCTGACCGTCTTTAGCCGAACTGGGCTGATACTGATCAAGTTTCCATGTGCAACTTTGTAGTCCGCTGCGCGATCTCCCCGCCGACCGAGTCTCGGAGGGGGATTCTCCACTGGCGGCGCTAGCGGAGAGCGGCACTGGATCCCGCGCCTCGCCTTCCCCAATCGTGAAGGAAACCGAGGAGGTCCTGTCGAGGAGGACTCCTCCCATGCCACATACAGGGGAAGGAGGCGATACTATCATGGCCGAGGTGAATGCCTCGGTCGCCGAAGACCAGGAGGGGAGGGCCCCTCTGGTGAACGAAAGGGAGGAGCTCGGACAAACCGAGCTCTCTCCAAGGACCACTCCAGAGACGTCAAGGCGTCCAGAGTCCGGTGCTCCGGACTTGGAGAAGGAAGGAGCCAGAGTGCCACCGCCACCCTCGCCTGCCCAAGAGCAAGCATCAACCAGGTGGCCGGATGAGATGGAGGACGCTGTAACCAGCTCCTCCATCGCCGAAGAGCACCGTGCACTTATGGGCGCGGTGTTATAGACTATTCGGTCCGTGGATAACGGACTGAAGGAGGCTTTTAGTGGCCTTCTGACCGGCTTCAAGGTGAGCGAAGTAATGCTTTTTTCCTTAGGAAAATTCATTTGTGCAAATATATAGCCTCATACATAGTAGCCCCTGAGACTCTGACCGGCTGAGCAAAGCCGGTCGGAGGATCAAAAATCGACATCTCGGATATTAACGGGTGCAGAATAATGCGCAGGCATCATCCTCGGCCGCAGCTGCCAACGCCGAAGAGTTGGCCGAGCTGAATCGGAAGCTAAAGAGCTCCGAGGACGATCTGAGCCTGGTGAACAAGAGGTTCGATGAGGCGCAAGGTAAGGCCGAGTTGTGATAGTGAATACAGCCGTAGATTTAAAGCAGTGTTCGATGTATCCTAATGGAGATAACCGATTGAACTGCAGCTGCCACCGCGGAGGTCGAAAGCCTCAAGGCCGCACTGAGGACAGCTCAGGCGGACGCGGCGACGCAAAAGTCGGCAGCCGAACACGCAGCTGCCGAGCTGGCGGCGCTAAGAACCACAAGTGAAAAGCATGAGGCCAGGGTGCTGGAAGTGCAGCAGGAGCTCGGGGATGCCGTCACAAGATGTGAGGCCCTTGAGCAAAAGAATAAGGAGAAGGCCGCCGAGCTGACCTCGTTAGCAGTGGCGGCTAAGGAAGCGCGGACAGAGGCGCGCGGTTACCAAGAAGAGCTCCGCCAAGTCAGGCTGATCGCGGACGATAAGCCGTACTTGTTACAATGTGTCTTTGGAGGTAACAGGTTCGCGTTGCTCACGCGGGTATGGCGTTCCGCAGGCGCCTTTGCGGACCTCCCGAAGAGTGTGGCGGATGCGGCGAGGTTCTTCGCCGGCCAGGAGGGTTGGGCCGAGCAGAGGCTTTTCTGGGCGCAATTTCAAGCGCCCGAACACCCTCCCCTCCTCAACAACTAGATGAAACAGCTAATGGAGCTGCATCGGATGGCGGAGCCGGTGATGAAGGACCTTTGTGTCAAACTATGGCCATCGGAGCCGCTGCCTAGTAGCTACTTCGGTCTGGTGCAGAGGCTGTTCGGCGCTCCTGCTCAGGTCGATGCCTGGAAGCGCTCCACATGTATCGAGGGTGCTCGGATGGCCTTCGGCAAGACAATGGTACATTGGCCGAAGCTAAAACCCGCTGAGATAGCCACCGGACCTCCGCCGCCAGGGAAAGAGCATAGGCGTCCCGAGTAGTACTTTCCAGCCATGATGGACGGTGCTCGGGCAGTAGATGCCCAATGCCTAAAAGATGTAATTTATGAGTAGATGTTGTTTCCTTGTAACCAAGTAGTTGAAACTTTTGCTTTATTGTAGTGCAAACGATCGGCTATGGATATAGTGCCAGATTAATTTTGACTCCTGTGCGGCCGATTTGAAACTGAAAGTTACCAGTTGTCGGCTTCAGCCCCCTGGCAGATAATGCATGGGGTGTTTTCTCGTAATACGTGAACCCTTAGCCGACGTCTCGGTGCCCTGGGGCGGTTGTATGTACGGAAAACCAGGCAATCAGACTATGTGGTTTTAGTGCTTTCACTTAGCCAGAGGAGCTTGACAGTGGGGGTCGGTGACGAGCCCCCGGTGTTTGTGATATTCGGACAAGCCGCGGTTGATACCATCATCACATGGTTTCTGTGACAGAGAACCCTTCGTATGACACGGACTAACCTCCAACGATTTTAGGCTAACGCCAGTCATCGGATCGCCGACCAGTTCTCGCTTATTGGGACAGTCAGTTTTCGGCTTTCTCCACTGAGGTACTTGACCAGGCGATCTAGAAGTACAATCGCAGTGGTTCTCCCTTTACCCTCTTAGCCGAACAGTGCGGAACGTAAGAGGGTAAACACAGGAGCCGGGCAACCCAACTATTGACCAAAGACGCAATTCGGAACTGATTCATATAATGCAATATCCGTGACACCGAGCACATGAAAAGAGAAGTGCCGGTATAAAGTTTTAAGGCAAGATCTATGGTCGAGCCTGTAGGGAAACAAAGCAGAAAACAAAAAATTTCCGACCTACGTACCAGCCCAGGATCACTATGGAGACTGCATACAAGGTTTGATCTTTTTTCGTTACCGACTCATAGCGCAGCGGAAGTAGAGTCGATGACGATCGGCGGTGCAGATCCCCGCAGCTAGGATTTTACAACCTCCCAACCGCGAGGATGTACTCCCTCGTCAGCTCACCGGACGGATCTTCGGGCAGCCCTTCGGGAGGCCTCAGGACAGTCCCTCGGATAGTCCCACCGGACGGATCCTCGGACAGCCCTTCGGGAGGCCTCTGGACAGTCCCTCGGATAGTCCCACCGGACGGATCCTCGGACAGCCCTCCGGGAGGCCTCTGGACAGTCCTTCGGATAGTCCCACCGGACGGATCCTCGGACAGCCCTCCGGGATGCCTCACTGACAGCCCTTCGGGCGGGTCACTCGGACAGCCCTTCGGGAGGACCCCCGAAACACGGACAGTAACTCGGACAGCCCTTCGGGAGGCACTCTCGAACTAAGACCGAAACTACGATCTCTCTACAGAGTTGCACACATACGGTGTCATCTATCCGGCAGGGCTTCGCCGTCCAGAACTAGTTCCCACCGGAACCCAGACAGCCTTTCGGCTCTACGAAACTATTTCGCTGGGAGGGAGAGAGAAGCCAGAAATGTCATGGCACTTGTATGTGAGAAGGAAGTGAGTGTGGAGGCAGCCCCTCCACCTCTATTTATAGGAAATCCAAGGGGTAGGGTTTCTTGGCCCCCAAGCCTTCTAGAAACCTTTTTGGGAAAATATCCCAAAAGGTGACTTTTCCATAAATATCCCAAAAAGCACTTTCACTATTCACGACGACATTTTTCAGCGTCTGATCGAACTGAAAATATTCATGTGGGCTTAGAACATTTCCAGCACCCACCAAAATAATTTTCAACGCGAGCCGGAACAATTCCGGTTTAGTGTTTTTCATCTGCGAAAAGCATCTGAAGCGGTTTCGGCAGCTCCGGAACATTTCCGGTTTTCATTCCGGAAAATTCCAGAAAGTTTCCAGAATGATTCTGGCACCCTCCAAGAATTATCAGGCATGTGCCGAAACCAATTTGACTTAATGGTATCCCCTGAAACAACCTTTTAGTTTTACCGAAACTGTTCCGGTGTTCTCTCTGCGAAACTTTTCCGCTGTCCGAAACTTTTCCGGTGATTTTCTCTCAGACTCCCTGTCTAGTATTCAGCAGATAGATGACCCTTAAGCGTGTGACCCTATAGGTTCGGTGAAGCATAGACATGACCCGGAACCCCTTCCGATCAATGATCAACATCGGAGCCGTGGACACCCATATTGACCCCTATACCCACACGAATGAATATTCGAGTGAACCTCCAGTTGCCGTGTGCTATTCCTGTTGCTTCGCGATATGTTACAAATACCCGAGGTGAGACATGTTGGCATCCCCGTGGATCAACAACTTGTCCACTATGCCAGTTACCTCGTTACCGGTATTGTTCTCTTTTCTCGTTCCCGTGTTCCGGCATCCCCGTGATCAAATCACAAAGTGTCTGGCCAGACGATGATGGATACCGTAACACCGAGAGGGCCCAGAGATATCTCTCCATCGTCGGAGGAGCAAATCCCAATCTTGAGCTATCAAGTTACTTGACATACTTTTCCATGAACCCGTAAGCCGCCGTAATAGCCACCCATTTACGGATGACGTTTAACAAACCCCAAAGTTCATGAAGCAAGCATGAAGAAACTCGATACTCTCATGGTCTAAGGAATCATGCAAACGTTAACCATCTCTGTGTTATAAACCATTAACTAATGACGAATGTATCTCATAGCATAACATCAATTCGGGTCGATTCAACACAAATGTTCTTCTAATATTGTGCCCTCAAAATTGCCGGCATAGCCATGCCCATGATCAGGAAAACAGGATCATCATGCAATACTTGAACCAGTCTTAGAGGCCAGACTAAGAATACATTTTACCGTTTATTATTCCACACGTGCATATGAGTCTTCCTCCGAGCCTCGTGGTTATTGTAGACTCGAGAACCATAGCAGTTATAGCATGGAACATAAACCTAATTATGAACAGGGAGATAATCAATAACATTTATTATTGCCTCTAGGGCATATCTCCTACAGACTCCCACTTGCACTAGAGTCAATAATCTAGTCAATGCTAATGCACTTTACACCTATGGCATACTGGTGTAAAATATGCTTCGCTTGTGGTATAGCCTGATGTCCAACGGATCTGACGACTTCAGCTCCGTGTGTAACTTTGCATATCCTCGCGTTTTCACGCTTTCATAAAATTCATATTTTGTGTGGACTTGGCTTTGCATATGTGTGAATCATTGGTCGAAACCTGATTCCTCAGACTGAGCTATGGAGCAACTATCTGCAATAGTGTCCCATAGACCAAAGCCATCTTGGAACCATACTAAGTTCATGAATGAACTATATGATTCAACAACTTCTTTGTCGCTTCTTAAGCATCAACATACTCAGCCTTTGTTATAGAATTCGCCACAGTATCTTGTTTGGAACAATTTCCAACTACCGTGCCACCATATTGTGTATTACACAAAAAACCCTTAACTTAAATCGAAAATTGCATGGAGCATTGATGAAGACTGTATCGATGTAATTACTTTACAACGAGCACTTCATAATCTCTGCTTGCGAGAAAACATGTCATCACTACTACTCTAGTACTCAATGACATCTTTCACTGTTGTCCTATGATCAGTACTTTGATCACTTTGGTATCTATACTCGCAACAACTTTGGAGTATTGGACATATCTGGTTGTTTTTACATACCATGGAATACATGATTAATCCAAACACAAGAGTGTGTGGAATCACCATCATGTATTTTGCTCATCAGTGTTTTGGGACACCGAGTCTTGCAAAAACTCTTTCCATGTGACTTCGACAAGAATCACTCCTTGACGTTTTTCAATGCTAAAAAGTTTTAGCATCTTGTCAATATGTATTCATAGCTTAGCCCCATTAGGTAAATCTATCTCCATAGATCATCATGCCTAATATTGAGGCTATTTAGCCTAAGCACTTCATCGAAAAACTATTTTCAAATGAAGTCCTAATTCGTGTCAAGAAATTTATTTCCAATTAACAATGTGTCAAGTACACAAGGTTTTTAGAAATATTATTATGCTCCCACTTACTTTCTTGAATCACAAGCATCTTCGATACCCATTTGATGAAGTCAAACCCCTTTGACCAATCCATCAAAAACGAAGATTCCAACTCCACTTTGCTCTCTTCTGTCCATCGCGGGAACTCTGAAGTTTGCATACTTACTAGCATCCTCTGGATCGACAAATTTCTTTGGACTGTATCACATACAAGTCCTAGGTTTCATTTCCATCAGATGGAAATCCTTTTGTCATCCATGTTTCATATCTCATGATTGAAATATGTATTAATTACTAGTTCAACCCGAACCGACTTCAAGCATCGCTACGGTGAGACAATCTCATCGTAGTCAACTCCTTGAACTTGTTATTGCAACAAGTCGAGCTTTATGGATAAAAAAAATTATCCGTATCAGTTTTTAGTTCCATAAATATTCGTTAGACTCTAAGTCTTCCGAAAGGTGTATCAAGATTTTAATCTCGAATCACTTATATGGAAACTATCTCGGATTGTATTGGCATTTAGCCAATTCCGGAGTCAGGGCCCATCAACGCTTCCTTGTGTATTGTAGGTATACTGTTGTCTAACAACAATATCTCGTTTGCGCACCTGATAGGTTTGCACGAGCTTTGCCTACGTGGTTCAGCTGCAAGTTCGACCGAAGTCCATACATTTTATTGTAGAGACTTCCGTATCAGTCGCAGTAGGAAATTCCGGAATCACTTCCAAGGTTTCTTTCCTTTGATCTGATGACGAAGATACTAATTATCTCGTCGAGTTGCGCTGTCCTCCCACTCACCTTTTGAAAGAACTATTCTCTTTAAAAGCATACCGTTTTGCGGCAAAACCCTTTGCCTCGGTATAGTGGTGGGGGAATACCCAATGACTTGGGATAACCTTACAAAGTAGCACTTGTCTGATTTGGAATAGGTTTGTAACCTTTTACACAAGCCCCATATTCCAAATGTTAAGAAAAGATATAACATGGTTGGGCGTACCACACCATGGCGTCATTTCAACAGACCTGATGGAGCTCTTTTCAGTGTAAAAGCCGCAGTCTCTAAAGCATCACTCTATAAAAGGGATAATGGCAAATTTATTTATGTCATCTTTGATCTTACCATGTCATAAATGGTTCGATTACATCTTCACGGACTTTTCACTTGCAGTGGTGTTCCGGGAGGTGCAACTTATGAAACCCCTTTCATAACTCATCAGACATTCGCTAAACTTGTAACTCAAATATTCCTTTCTGCAATCGAATTGTAGAAACATAATTTGCTTGTTACAATAACTTCTACTTCATTTTTGAAAACCTTATGAATGAATTCAAAAGATCCAAACTTCGTCTCAACAAGTAAATATCCATATATCTACTTGAGTCATTTCTGAAGATAGATAAATCCACTACTTGCAACAACATTTATTGGACTACACACATCACAATGTATGATCACCAATATGTTCTTTGTTCGTTCCTTATGGCCTGTGAACGGTATTTCAGTCACTTCACTTTTCAGAGGAAAGTTGCAAGTGTCAGATGATTCAAAATCAAACGACTTCAAAATCCATCATAATGGAATTTTCCATGCGGGTTTCTACAATGTGACCAAATTCAGTGCCACACTTGTGTGGTATTCTTTTAGTCTTGCGACATTTAGCGTCAGTGTTATGGATGTATCATATTTTCCATCAATATTCATAACATACATCCCATCTAGGATGGAAGCATGGCCCTTCATGTTATTCATAATACTGAACAACAATTGTTGTTTTATGAACAACTCTTTTGCAACAAACATTGTGCAATGGGCTAGAGTGTATGAAACTCTAAAATGAATTATGAAAGTAAACCCAGAGGTAATGTATTATTATCAATATTCATAACATACGTCTCATTCATAATAAAAGTATGGCCCTTATGTTATTCATAACACCGAACATCAAAAGTTCTCTTATGAACAACCTTCTTGCAAGATACCTTATGCAAAGGGCTAGAGTGTGAAACTCTAAAATGAATTATGAAAGTAAATACATAGGGAATACACCTATGGAAGGCATAGTAACATTTACTATGTTCCCTGCGTGTATCTAAACCTCATTCCTGGCTAGTCTTTCAGGCCATAGTAGTTCTTACATCGAGTTGCAACAGAATGCAATCGAGCGGGTATCTTTGTGATTAACTCACAATACCCAAGAATTAGTGATTAACATGTTTAACCATAATTCCCAAGAACTATATCTTTGACCAGCCTTCTATACATCAAAAACCTGTATGACATTCATACATGAGCTGGATATTCCAGTCTTCTATCCTTTTGCCTTTATACTTCTAACAGTTTAACTTTTAGTATTTCTCCTACTCTCAGAAGAAGCATCCAACTTAAGAGTGGCGTTAGCCCCGGACTTCCTAGGCGTGAAAGTCTCACTAACACCCTTCGGACACTTCCTTTCTCTTTAAGTTGTTGTTTTATTCACCTTTCATCATATGATAGGTGTTCTCCTGGATCCCTCTCTTATCAGTCTAATGCATAGTAAACTCCTTTACTAACAGTTTGCAAACAAACATTGCTTTGGATATCTCATATCTTTTAGCCTTTGTCTTTCTCTGAAAATGATTTTCAGATTCCATGAATATCACATAACTATCCAAACTTTCGAAGTTCGGGTCTCATGGAAGCAAACATATTGCACTTTGACTGAAAAGGAATTTTGGCTTTTGGATCGAAGGACGAGAGTCACATGATCCATAGCATTAGCGGGAGAATACCGAAAGCATGCGATAGGACAAAGTCCTTCTCGGCACTCTTGAGGACAATCCTCATATTACGTTACCAATCGTAAAGTTTTAACCAGATATTTAACAGCTATTCAATTTTAATTGGGAAGGTGGAAACGCGAGCCATTCTTCTACAACTTTTATGCAAACCACACTTGGACAGTGTTCAAAATTAATTGCACTGAGATTTAAACAAGTTAATTCTACAGTGCGCTCCCACTCAAATCAATATCTCTCATAATTGATTGTGAGTGATACAAGACCCGCATTGCCATTCAACGCCATTGAACGAGATGAACACTGATGGCGCGAACTTCAATCGGTAGGCAAACTTGCCGATCACATCTCTATGTGATTCTTGTTCATCTTTCGATGCGTGTGTTCCGAGCTCAGGGAGATCCTTCCAGAACGTCAAGACAACCAAGTGATCTCACTGCGAGGTCTCAACTCACCCGCCTCACACTTCTCTAATCGTTCGTACCCAGGGAGATCCTGTGATACCCCGAAAAGTTAGGTGCCGTGACGGTGCAACACTTGGGAGAACACTAACTACCTGATATTTTTGTGAGAGATCACCCTAATAAAAGCGACTACCGCGCAATCAAGAAGGGTGCATCGTAAGGGATAAACATCTCAGGCAATTCATAATAGCATGATATGGTATAGCCCTTTCTGACGGAGAAGTCTTTCATTTCTTCATCTTCGGCATTCGCGTCGGTGTTCACCTTCGCGAAGATTGCCACCACCTTGTCGATGCACCAGATAATATTGCTATCTCTATAGCTAATAAAATAATGCATTACAACAAGGTTGACACGCAGGTCATTAAAGTGACAATCATATGGCTCCAGCCATCATGTCGAATCATGACACGCAGGTCATGTTAATTTACATTATATAGTCATCTCATACATATTCAAATTAAATATGAGTACTGCTATACCACATCATATGCACATCTCATGTCATCCTGCAAAACCAAGTTAGACGCCTCTAATCGGTTTATACAAGATTTTATTTTACGTGGCTTCTAAGGTTTCGAAACAAACCGAAGCTACCAACGTCCATCATCAAGCATGATAATCCAAGTCGCTAGATTAACATTGCGGGGTGTATGAAACACGAGATAAAAAAATCTCGAGCCCCATACTGAACTTCGTCATACGCGTGACCCCCGTGCAGATCACATCTGCATTGCCCTTTCGTCTGCGAAACATCCATCTTTCTCAACTATGGTGGAACCCAAAGAACTGTTAGCACTTCGTTGATCTGTCAATCAGCATACTCAGGAGCAGCATGAAAGGATCGCGGATTGCCAGAACTTTGTGAGATTCCACCATGCCATCAAGATCAGGACTACGCAAATTCCAGGGAAGCAACAAGAACATCGGGTAACATATTTCATCTGCTACCCGCACAAATAATTTTCAGTAATAGATCTCATCTACTACCTAATTATATTGTGCAACACCCATACATCTCTATGTATTCTAGATCGCAACCTGCATCTACGCATAGCACGGCTCTTGATGCCACTGTAGGGAAACGAAGCAGAAAACAAAATTTTTCCGACCTACGTACCAGCCCAGGATCACTATGGAGACTGCATACAAGGTTTGATCTTTTTTCGTTACCGACTCGTAGCGCAGCGGAAGTAGAGTCGATGACGATCGGCGGTGCAGATCCCCGCAGCTAGGATTTTACAACCTCCCAACCGCGAGGATGTACTCCCTCGTCAGCTCACCGGACGGATCTTCGGGCAGCCCTTCGGGAGGCCTCAGGACAGTCCCTCGGATAGTCCCACCGGACGGATCCTCGGACAGCCCTTCGGGAGGCCTCTGGACAGTTCCTCGGATAGTCCCACCGGACGGATCCTCGGACAGCCCTCCGGGAGGCCTCTGGACAGTCCTTCGGATAGTCCCACCGGACGGATCCTCGGACAGCCCTCCGGGAGGCCTCACTGACAGCCCTTCGGGCGGGTCACTCGGACAGCCCTTCGGGAGGACCCCCGAAACACGGACAGTAACTCGGACAGCCCTTCGGGAGGCACTCTCGAACTAAGACCGAAACTACGATCTCTCTACAGAGTTGCACACATACGGTGTCATCTATCCGGCAGGGCTTCGCCGTCCAGAACTAGTTCCCACCGGAACCCAGACAACCTTTCGGCTCTACGAAACTATTTCGCTGGGAGGGAGAGAGAAGCCAGAAATGTCATGGCACTTGTATGTGAGAAGGAAGTGAGTGTGGAGGCAGCCCCTCCACCTCTATTTATAGGAAATCCAAGGGGTAGGGTTTCTTGGCCCCCAAGCCTTCTAGAAACCTTTTTGTGAAAATATCCCAAAAGGTGACTTTTCCATAAATATCCCAAAAAGCACTTTCACTATTCACGACGACATTTTTCAGCGTCTGATCGAACTGAAAATATTCATGTGGGCTTAGAACATTTCCAGTACCCACCAAAATAATTTTCAACGCGAGCCGGAACAATTCCGGTTTAGTGATTTTCATCTGCGAAAAGCATCTGAAGCGGTTTCGGCAGCTCCGGAACATTTCCGGTTTTCATTCCGGAAAATTCCAGAAAGTTTCCAGAATGATTCTGGCACCCTCCAAGAATTATCAGGCATGTGCCGAAACCAATTTGACTTAATGGTATCCCCTGAAACAACTTTTCAGTTTTACCGAAACTGTTCTGGTGTTCTCTCTACGAAACTTTTCTGCTGTCCGAAACTTTTCCGGTGTCCGAAACTTTTTCGGTGATTTTCTCTCAGACTCCCTGTCTAGTATTCAGCAGATAGATGACCCTTAAGCGTGTGACCCTATAGGTTCGGTGAAGCATAGACATGACCCGGAACCCCTTCCGATCAATGATCAACATCGGAGCCGTGGACACCCATATTGACCCCTATACCCACACGAATGAATATTCGAGTGAACCTCCAGTTGCCGTGTGCTATTCCTGTTGCTTCGCGATATGTTACAAATACCCGAGGTGAGACATGTTGGCATCCCCGTGGATCAACAACTTGTCCACTATGCCAGTTACCTCGTTACCGGTATTGTTCTCTTTTCTCGTTCCCGTGTTCCGGCATCCCCGTGATCAAATCACAAAGTGTCTGGCCAGACGATGATGGATACCGTAACACCGAGAGGGCCCAGAGATATCTCTCCATCATCGGAGGAGCAAATCCCAATCTTGAGCTATCAAGTTACTTGACATACTTTTCCATGAACCCGTAAGCCGCCGTAATAGCCACCCATTTACGGATGACGTTTAACAAACCCCAAAGTTCATGAAGCAAGCATGAAGAAACTCGATACTCTCATGGTCTAAGGAATCATGCAAACGTTAACCATCTCTGTGTTATAAGCCATTAACTAATGACGAATGTATCTCATAGCATAACATCAATTCGGGTCGATTCAACACAAATGTTCTTCTAATATTGTGCCCTCAAAATTGCCGGCATAGCCATGCCCATGATCAGGAAAACATGATCATCATGCAATACTTGAGCCAGTCTTAGAGGCCAGACTAGGAATACATTTTACCGTTTATTATTCCACACGTGCATATGAGTCTTCCTCCGAGCCTCCCGGTCTATTAGCCGGTTTAAAATAAATGTATCATGATAGTGTACTTTGGCGGAAAAATGCGGAAAGGAATGTGCAACGTGAATGACTGCACGAGTATACCATAATAAAGTGGTCTTTACTTCCTTTAAATGTGTGACGTCCAACCGTACAATCCGTATTGCCGAAGTAGCTTAAATAGACTCTAAAGGAATGTATATATTGAGAGTAAAGGTTTACACAGGGCTTCCATGAGTGGTTTGACGTCCCTACTACGCCCTGCTGCACGTCTGCGCCTTTGCTCGTCAAGAAGCTGTCGTGGAAGCGAAGCTGTCCACCGTGTATTCGGCGGAAGAAGTAATCTTTGGCGGGCGAGCCCTTGAAAAAGGGTTTTGAGAAGTCGCCGTGGTAATCAGCTGGACGCTGATCGGGCCCTAGATGGTGCCCATTGTTGATGTCGATTTGAAGACATTTGGTGGCCATTGGTCGGTCGAACCGAGCTCTAGACCTTTTGTTTGCTCTGTCCCCACAATCGCCCATGGAATTTTGAGCGCGAAATTGTGCACGCGAGGTACGTATTTCGCGACTAGGTGGGCCGTGCTGTGGGGCGCGTGTCCCTATTTGGGTGGAGCATGGGAGCGCGCCGGGACCGAGGCTGCAGCTCAGGAGCGCTTGCATGTGTCCAGTGTCTTGACAGTGGATTGGGATTGCGACGCCTCTTCGGCAGCTTGGACTTCGGCGGCGAGAGCCGCAGTGTGTTCCTCTATTCGGAGCGAGCGCTCGGTATTACCGTTAATGGTAATAACGCCCCTTGGTCCTGGCATCTTCAGCTTCAGGTACGCATAGTGCGGGACTGCGTTAAAGCGAGCGAAGGCGGTCCGTGCGAGGAGTGCGTGATAACCACTGCGGAAAGGAACGATATCGAAGATCAGGTCCTCGGCGCAGAAGTTGTCCCGCGAGCCGAAGACTACTTCCAAAGTTACGGATCCCGAGCAGCGTGCCTCGACGCCAGGTATTACACCTTTAAAGGTGGTGGTGCTGGGTTTGATCCTTGACGGGTCGATCTCCATCTTCCTCACTGTATCTGTGTAAAGCAGGTTAAGACTGCTACCTCCGTCCATTAGGACTCTAGTGAGGTGAAATCCGTCCACGATGGGGTCGAATACCAAAGTCATCGTTCCTCCATGGCATATACTGGTCGGATGATCTCGACGGTCGAAAGTGATCGGGCAAGCCGACCAAGGGTTGAATTTCGGGGCTACCGGCTCTAAGGCGTAAACATCCCGAAGCGCGTGTTTCCGCTCCTTCTTTGGTATATGCGTGACGTAGATCATGTTCACGGTTTTGACCTCCGGAGGGAACTGTTTTTGGCCTCCATTGTTCGGCCCGCGAGGTTCGTCGTCGTCCTCACTACGGGGGCCCTTGCCCTGTTCTTCGTCTGTGGCCTTGCCGGCCTGCTTGATTACCCAACAATGACGGTTGGTGTGGTTAGCTAGCTTGTCGGGGGTGCCGTGAATCTGGCAGGGCCTATCCAATATTCTGTCCAGCGCAGACGGGCCATCTTGGTTCCCTTTAGAGGGTTTTCTCCGCTGTCCCGATTTCGAGCCGCTGAATCCGGCGTTCACCGCTGCGTCATCGGCTTCACCGCCGTTGTTTGAGTGTCGGCGCTTGTTGTTCCTATTGCGCTGGGGTTTGCCATTACCGTCCCGGGTCTCTAAAGTACCGGGGTCTTCGGGGTGGCTGCTTCGACGAGCTAACCAGCTATCCTCACCCGCGCAAAAGCAGGTCATGAGAGAAGTAAGGGCCGACATTGTTCTTGGCTTGTCTTGGCCGAGCTGGCGAGCGAGCCACTCGTCCCGGATACTGTGTTTGAATGCCGCAATTGCTTCGGCGTCTGGACAGTCGACGATCTGGTTCTTCTTGGTCAAGAACCGGTTCCAAAATTGTCGGGCTGACTCTCCGGGTTGTTGGATAACATGGCTCAGGTCATCGGCGTCCGGTGGTCGAACGTAGGTGCCCTGAAAGTTAGCTCGGAATGCATCTTCGAGTTCTTCCCAGCTCCCAATGGAGTTTTCGGGTAGGCTGTTCAGCCAATGCCTGGCCAGTCCCTTAAGTTTCAATGGTAAGTACTTGATAGCATGGAGATCATCTCCTCGAGCCATATGAATGTGGAGAAGAAAATCCGCAATCCACACAGCTGGGTCAGTTGTCCCATCATAGGATTCTATATTAATGGGTTTAAACCCCTCGGGGAACTGATGCTGCATCACCTCGTCAGTAAAACACATTGGGTGTGCGGCGCCCCTGGCCCGGGCCGCGTCGCGCCGAAGATTAGTTGTCATCCGGGCACAGTGCTGATCCCGAGCCCTGTCGCTTCTATCGCGCCAGGCCTGGTATCCGTCCTGTCCAGCGGGTGCGTATCATGTGGGTCCATAGATGGACCTCGACTGAATCGCTCGTGTGTTCAGGTCGTGGCGCAGATCGTATTGGTCATCCGGTTGAACCGGGTCTTTGCCTGCTCGGCGAGAAGGCACGAGTGGGTATTTGCCTTCCCTGACCATCCTATCCCGTCCTCGAGGGGGCACGGGTGGGAGTTTGGCTTCTCCGGCCAGTCTATTTTGTCCTCGAGGGGGCGCGGGTGGGAGCTCGGCCTCCATAGCCGGCCTATCTCGTTCTCGAGGGGGCCGGTCGGGCTGGTCTGCGTAAGTTTGTCTGGGAGGTACGGGCTCGAACGCCTCATCCTCGAAGTCTGGAAGGAGGCGCCGCGACGGATAACTCCTATATTGGCCCTGACGTTGATCGTCGAGGCCTTCTTCGGCGGCTAGGACCATCGTCCATCTATCGTTGAGTGTATCCTGCTCGGCCCTGAGCTGTTGTTGTTTCATCTTTAAGCTTCGGGCAGTGGCAATGAGTTGCCGTTTGAATGTTTCTTGTGCCAGGGGATCCTCTGGGACGATAAAGTCCTCGGGTCCGAGGCTATCTTCCTCTTCGGATGGGGGGAGGTAATTACTGTCCTCGGAATCCTCGAGGTCCTCGGGGTCACCCTGGTCCTCATGCCCTTCAGGGGAGTCAGGTCGTTGCTCGGGCGTGTTCTCGCCGAGCTCCCCCAAGTTATCCGGAGTCTCGTTAGCTCCGGTGTCGTTTGTGTCTGTGTGATTTTCCTTGCTCTTCCCCCGCCCTCTGGCTCGCCGTCGTCGGCGTCTGGGCGGGTCTTCGGTGTTGTCGTCGCCGCCTTTTTTGGTTGTGTCACCGTCCTTCACGGGGGTGTCAACCATGTAGACGTCATAAGTGGAGGTGGCGGTCCACTTTCCGGTATTTGTAGTGGCAAGGAAGGTGTCCGTGGAGGGCGGGACGTCCATGTCCTCGTCCATGTAGTCAGCCTCCTCAGAGGCGTAGTCCAGCGTGTCGGTTAAATCTTCGACAGTTGCTACCAAGTGGGTGGTGGGTGGGACGCAAAATTCCCCGCGGCCGGCATCTTGTCTGACCTGCTCCTGGTCCGAGGACGGGCCGTCCGCGATATTTATCATCTGGATCCGGTCCAGCATCTCGCTTAAAATCGAGGGATCCACCGGATCTATGTTCGGACGGTCCCTGGAGTTGAGCTCCGGCGCGTCGTTAACGGGAGTGTGCTCGGCCAAGGGTAACCCCTGGTTCTCCGGCACCGGGGTTGGAGCCAAACTCAAGGTCAGGGCCGATCCGAGGCCCGCCCCGAGGACTGGGGCGGGGAAGGGATCCGAAGTCAAGGCCTCGGGGTTGGTGGGTTCCTCGGGTGAGACCGAGAACCCAGTGAAGATCAAATCGCCTCGAGCGTCGGCGACGAACTGAAGGCCGCCGAACCTGATTTCCTGCTCGGGGGCGAAGTTGCCGACCCGGTTGAGGTGACCGGTCGGATCAGCGTATAACACGATGCTGCCGAACGCGAAGAGCTGGTCGGGGACGAAGATGTCCCTGCCAAGAACTCCGTCGCTGAAGAGAAGAGCTGTTCGAGGACGATGATATCCCCGCTGCAGATTCCATTGCTGAAGAACTGTCCGGGGACGGCGAGCCATTGATCCTTGGCGACCCACGACGGGACTCTCAATGAAAGCACCAATGTCGGTACCAAAACCGGCAGATCTCGGGTAGGGGGTCCGAACTATGGGTCAAGGAGTCGATGGTAACAGAGAGCGTAGAGACAACGATTTACCCAGGTTCGGGCCCTCTCGAGGAGGTAAAACCCTACGTCCTGCTTGAGTGTATTGACGTGATTGTATGAAGGTTACAGAGTTGATCCACCTCGAGATCAGATGGGCTAAACCCTAGATTATGAGTCTTCCTCCTACGGACTAAACCCCCTGGTTTATATAGACACCAGGGGGGCCCTAGTGTTACATATGGTCGGTTACCATCAGGGATAACATGCTGCTTACTCCATCTATTCCTTGGAGGAGACGCCAAGACTTCAGAGATTTCCTTCATTCATACGGGGTCGTCCCCAATCCAGCCTTCCATCGACGTGTAGAGAGCGGCCCACCAGTCCGGCCCATGAGAGATAGGCCGGCAGCCCGAGTACCCCCTAGTCCGGGACACCCTCAACAGGGTTTATTCATATTGATTGGGTTTACTTTGTCTACATCATGTCATCTTGCTTAAGGCGTTACTCCGTTTTTATTAACTTAATACCCTAGATGCATGCTGGATAGCGGTCGATGGGTGGAGTAATAGTAGTAGATCCAGACAGGAGTCGGTCTACTTGTTTTGGACATGATGCCTATATAAATGATCATTGCCTTGAATATCGTCATAACTATGCGCTTTTCTATCAATTGCCCAACATTAATTTGTCTACCCACCGTATGCTATTCGTTCGAGAGAGAAGCCTCTAGTGAAAACTATGACCCCCGGGTCTACTTTTATCATATATAAAATCCAAAAATACCTTGCTGCAATTTTATTTACTTTATTTTATTTTGCAATTTACTTTATTTATCTATCACTATCAGAATTAATCCTTGCAAGTAACGAGTTCAAGGGGATTGACAACCCTCTTGCCCGCGTTGGGTGCAAGTATTTGCTTTTGTGTGTGTAGGTGCTGTTCACGAGGTTCTGTGTGGTTCTCCTGCTGGATTGACACCTTGGTTCTCACTGAGGGAAATACTTATCTCTACTGTGCTGCACCACCCCTCCTCTTCGGGGAAATCCCAACGCAGTTTACAAGTAGCAGGAAGAATTTCTGGCGCCGTTGCCGGGGAGACATCACCAAAACCTATCAAGTACCTTCGCACAAACTATCATCTACTTGCTCTACTTTTATTTGCCTTTTTATTTGCATTTGCCTCTCGTTTTCATCTCCCCCATTTCTCATAAAAAACACAAAAACACAAAAATATTTTATTTGCTAGTTTGCTTGCTTTGTCGCTATGTCTCAAGAAAACACCAAGTTGTGTGACTTTTCGAATACTAATAATAATGATTTTATTAGTACTCCAATTTCTCCTCCCGCCGCTAGTGCGGAGTCTTATGATATTAATGCTACTTTGCTAAATCTTGTTATGAAAGAACAAATTTCTGGAACTCCTAATGAGGATGTTGCTTCCCATCTTAATACTTTCGTTGAATTATGCGATATGCAAAAGAAAAAAGATGTGGATAATGATATTATTAAGATGAAATTATTTCTGTTCTCGCTAAGAGACCGTGCTAAAACTTGGTTTTCATCCTTGCCTCGCAATAGTATTGATTCTTGGGATAAGTGTAAGGATGCTTTTATTGCAAAGTATTTTCCTCCTGCTAAAATTATTTCTCTAAGAAATCAAATAATGAATTTTAAGCAACTTGAGCAAGAACATGTTGCACAAGCATGGGAGAGAATGAAATTAATGATTAGAAATTGTCCCACTCACGGTTTAAGCTTATGGATGATCATACAAATTTTTTATGCGGGAGTAAACTTTTTTTCTAGAAATCTTCTAGACTCTACTGCAGGTGGTACTTTTATGAAAATTACATTGGGAGAAGCTACAAAACTCCTTGATAATATTATGACAGATTACTCTCAATGGCACACTGAAAGAACTCCAACTGGTAAGAAGGTAAATTCTGTCGAAGAAATCTCTACTTTGGGTGATAAAATGGATACTATTATGAAAATGCTTGCTAGTAAAAATGCTCAGGTTAATCCTAATGATGTGCCATTATCTACTTTGATTGATCAAAATAATGATGGTATTGATGGGAATTTTGTCTCTAGAAATAATTTCAACAACAATGCTTATAGCGGGAATTTCAATCCTAGACCGTTTCCCGGAAATTCCTCTAATAATTATGGTAATTCATATAATAATAATAGGATACCAACTGATCTTGAGAACAATATCAAAGAATTTATTAATTCTCAAAAGATTTTCAATGCTATGGTAGAAGAAAAATTGAATAAAGTTGATGATATGTCTAGGAACATGGATAGAATTGCTCATGATGTTGAAACTCTTAAAATTAAAATTTTGCCACCTAACCATGATATAAATGAGTCTATTAAAGCTATCTATGTCTCCATTAATGAAAGTAAAGAAAGAACCGCTAAGTTGAGAGCTAAGCGAGAATTCTTAGAGAAAAGTTTATTCCACCCGGTTTTTACCGTAGTAATGATGAGGATATTAAAATGATTGGTGTCTCACCTATTGAATCTTTATTTAGTAATATAAAACATGATGAAAAGGGGATTTAAGATGAGTCAACTTTAGCTAGAAGGCGTCCCAATTGTTCGGAGGGTGATGATCTTATTGATAAAAATGATAAAAGTGGGTTTGGAGAGGTCAAAACTTTAAATAGTGATGTGCCCACTACTTTGGATTACAAGGACTTTAATTATGATAATTGCTGTCTAGTTGAATGTATTTCCTTGTTGCAATCCATAATTAATTGACCTAATCCCTATGAACAAAATAAAGCTTTTACTAAACATATTGTAGAAGCTATGATAAAAGCTCATGAAGAAAAGCTTGAGTTGGAAGTTTCAATACCTAGAAAATTACATGATGAATGGAAACCTACTATTAAGATTAAAATTAAATATTATGAATGTAATGCTTTGTGTGATCTAGGTGCTAGCGTCTCTACTATACCAAAATCTTTATGTGACGTGCTAGGTCTCACCGATATGGATGCTTGTTCCCTTAATTTACATTTAGCGGATTCAACTATTAAGAAACCATTAGGGTAGAATAAATGATGTGCTTATTCTTACTAATATAAATTATGTACCCGTGGATTTTATAGTGCCTGATATTGAATGCAATCCGTCTTGTCCTATAATACTTGGTAGGGCTTTCCTACGAACCATAGGTGCTGTTATTGATATGAAAGAAGGCAATATAAGGTTCTAATTTGCACTAAAGAAAGGAATGGAACACTTACCTAGAAAGAGAATTAAGCCACCATATGAATCTATTATGAGAGCCACCTATGGAATTAATTTGAAGGATGATAATACTTGAAACAGTGCATTATGCCTAGCTAGGGGCATAAAACAATAGCGCTTGTTGGGAGGCAACCCAACATTTATCTTTATTGCAATTTTTATTTTTATTGTGTCACACAATTTTAGCTTCTATTATGATTTTGTTTTTATCTTTTAATTAGTGGTTGTGCCAAGTAATGCCTTTAGGATGATTTGGATGATAGTATAATTGATGCTGCTTGAAAAACAAAAAGTTTTGCGCCTAGTTCTTGATTTTTGGTTCTGTACTGGAATGCCGGAAAAATCTGAAATTTTTCTACAGTATTGGTATATGAATTTTTTACGTTGTCCTAATTTTTCAGAATGTTTGGAGTTACAAAAGTATAGCTTTTAAATAGATCTTTACAGACTGTTCTGTTTTAGACAGATTCTGTTTTTGTTGCATAGTTTGCTTATTTTCATGACTCTATGGATTGTATCGGGGGGTATAAGTCATGGAGAAGTTGGAGTACAGTATCATTATGACAATGTTAAATATGAATTAATTTATAACAGTACCTAAAGTTTAAGATTTATTTGTTATACTAACGGATCTCACGAAGTTTCTGTTGAGTTTTGTGTGCTGAAGTTTTCAAAGTTTTGGGTGAGATCACGATGGATGAAGGAATAAGGAGAAGCAATACCCTAAGCTTGGGGATGCCCAAGGCACCCCAAGGTAATATTCAAGGAAGATCCAAGCGTCTAAGCTTGGGGATGCCCCGGTTGGCATCCCCTCCTTCGTCTACAACCTATCGGTATATCACTTGGAGCTATATTTTTATTCATCACATGATATTTGTTTTAGTTGGAGCGTCTTGTGCCATAGTTTTCTTTTCTTTGTTTGATTTTTAGTTTTCCACAATCATCTTTTTAACACAGATTTTTGAGAGGGACACACATTTATCGTGATTTGTTAGAATACTCTATGTGCTTCTCTTATATCTTTTGAGCTAGGCAGTTGCTCTAGTGCTTCACTTATATCTTTTAGAGCACAGTGGTGGTTATATTTTAAAGAAATAGTTGCACTCTCATGCTTCACTTAAATCTTTTTGAGAGTCTAATAATTAGTAATGGCAATTTGCACAGGTTATAAGATTGGTCCATAAAGGATAGGTATTCAAGAGGGATATGATAAAAACTTTCATGTAGATCACTGAATATGATAAGTTTGATTCCTTGCAATAGTTTTGCGATATTAAGATGGTAATATGTGGATGTACTAGTGAATGATTGTGGTTTAGTAAGAATATTGGTGTTAAGGTTTGTGATTCCCGAAGCATGCACGTATAGTCCTTAGTTGTGTGATGAAGTTGGAGCATGATTTATTATTGAGTGTCCACCTTATGAGTGGCTGTCGGGGACGAGCGATGGTCTTTTACTACCAATCTATCCCCCTAGGGGCATGTGTAGTAGTACTTTGCTTTGAGGGCTAATAGACTTATGCAATAAGTATGTGAGTTCTTTATGACTAATGTGAGTCCATGGATTATACGCACTCTCACCTTTCCGCAATTTGCTAGCCTCTTCGGTACCGTGCATTGCCCTTTCTCACTTTGAGAGTCGGTGCAAACTTCGCCGGTGCATCCAAACCCCGTGATATGATACGCTCTATCACACATAAGCCTGTTTATATCTTCCTCAAAACAGCCACCATACCTACCTATTATGGCATTTCCATAGCCATTCCGAGATATATTGCCATGCAACTTCCACCGTTCTTCTTATATGACACACATCTTCATTGTCATATTGCTTTGCATGATCATATAGCTGACATGGTATTTGTGGCTCAGCCACCATTCATCATTTTTATACATGTTACGCTAGATCATTGCACATCCTGGTACACTGCCAGAGGCATTCATATAGTCATATTGTTCTAGAATTGAGTTGTAATATTGAGTTGTAAGTAAATAAAAGTGTGATGATCATCATTATTAGAGAATTGTCCCAGTGAGGAAAGGATGATGGAGACCGTGATTCCCCCACAAGTCGGGATGAGGCTCCGGACAAAAAAAAAAGAGGCCCAAAAGAGCCGAGCAAAAAAAATGAGAGAAAAAGAGAGAAGGGGCAATGTTACTATCCTTTTCCACACTTGTGCTTCAGAGTAGCACCATGTTTTTCATATAGAGAGTTTCCTGAGTTGTCACTTTCATATACTAGTGGGAATTTTTCATTATAGATCATGGCTTGTATATTTCGATGATGGGCTTCCTCAAACGCCCGAGGTCTTCATGAGCAAGCAAGTTGGATGCACCCACTTAGTTTCAATGTGAGCTTTCATACACTTATAGCTCTTAGTGCATCCGTTGCATGGCAATCCCTACTCCTCGCATTGATATCAATTGATGGGCATCTTCATAGCCCGTTGATTAGTCGTGTCGATGCGAGACTATCTTCCTTTTTGACTTCCCCTTATTGATCCCTATCATCATATTCTATTCCACCCATAGTGCTATGTCCATGGCTCGCGCTCATGTATTGCGTGAGGGTTGAAAAAGCTGAAGCGCGTTAAAAAGTATGAACCAATTGCTCAACTTGTTATCGAGGTAGTGCATGATTAATACTTTGTGTTAGGAAGACTAAGCATGATGGGCTATATGATTTTGTAGGGATAGCATTCTTTAGCATTTTCATTTTGAAAGGCATAATTGTTTGTTGGTATGCCTGAGTATTGATGTCTTTATATCAAATTATAGACTATTGCTTTGAATCACTCGTTTCTTAATATTCCTACCATAAAAGAGATTACATGATAGACATGTTAGGTAGCATTCCACATCAAAAATTCTGTTTTTATCATTCACCTACTCGAGGACGAGCAGGAATTAAGCTTGGGGATGCTGATACGTCTCCAACATATCTATTATTTTTGATTGTTCCATGCTTTTATATTATCAATCCTGGATGTTTTATATGCAATTATATGCTATTTTATATCATTTTTTGGGACTAGCATATTAACCTAATGCCCAGTGCTAGTTGCTGTTTTCTGCCTGTTTTTGGTTTTTTAGGAAATCAGTAACAAACGAAGTCCAAACACTACGAAACTTTTTAACGATTTTTTTCTGGACAAGAGAGACCCTAGAAGCTTCGGGAGGAGGCCAGAAGCTTCACGAGGAGGTCACAAGGCAACACCATGTGCCTGATGACCCACAAGTATAGGGGATCAATCATAGTCCTTTCGATAAGTAAGAGTGTCGAACCCAACGAGGAGCAGAAGGAAATGACAAGCGGTTTTCAGCAAGGTATTCTCTGCAAGTGCTGAAAGTAGCGGTTACAGATAGTTTTGATAGCAAGATAATTCGTAACAAGTATAATAAAGTGCAGCAAGGTGGCCCAATCCTTTTTATAGCAAAGGACAAGCCAGAACGAACTCGTATAATAAGCAAAGCGTTCTCGAGGACACATGGGAATTTCATCTAGTCACGTTCATCATGTTTGTTTGATTCACGTTCGCTACTTTGATAATTTGATATGTGGGTGGACCGGTGCTTGGGTGCTATTCTTACTTGAACAAGCCTCCCACTTATGATTACCCCCTCTCGCAAGCATCCGCAACTACGAAAGAAGAATTAAGATATCTCTAACCATAACATGAAACATATGGATCCAAATCAGCCCCTTACGAAATAGCGCATAAACTAGGGTTTAAGTTTCTGTCACTCTAGCAACCCATCATCTAATTACTACTCCACAATGCCTTACCTTAGGCCCAAAGATGGTGAAGTGTCATGTAGTCGACGTTCACACGACACCACTAAAGGAAGCACAACATACATATCATCAAAATATCGAATGAATACCAAATTCACATGATTACTTATGACAAGACTTCTCCCATGTCCTCAAGAACAAAAGTAACTACTCACAAATCATATTCATGTTCAAGATCAGAGGGGTATTGAATAGCATTAAGGATCTGAACATATAATCTTCCACCAAATAAACCAACTAGCATCAACTACAAGATGTAATCAACACTACTAGCAACCTAGAGGTACCAATATAAGGTTTTGAGACAAAGATTGAATACAAGAGATGAACTAGGGTTTGAGATGAGATGGTGCTGGTGAAGATGTTGATGAAGATTGGTCCTCCCACGATGAGAGGATCGTTGGTGATGTCGATGGCTTCGATTTCCCCCTCCCGGAGGGAAGTATCCCCGGCGGAATCGCTCCGCCGGAGAGCAAAATAGCTCCGGCCAAAGTTCCACCTCGAGACGGCGGCGCTTCGTCCCGAAAGTCCTCCTCTGATTTTTTTCTAGGGAAAATGGCTTCATATAGTGGAAGGAGTGGGCCAGAGGCCAGCCAGGGGCCCTACAAGCCAAGGGGGCGCGCCCAGGGGGGAGGCCGCGCCCCCAGGCTTGTGGCTTCCTGGTGGGCCCCCTTCTGTTGATTCTTTCGCCAGTATTTTTTATATATTCCAAAATAATTCTCCGTAAATTTTTAGGTCATTTAGAGTTGTGCAGAATAGCTAGCTCTGTTTCACCCCTTTCAGGTCCAGAATCCCAGCTGCCGGCATTCTCCCTCTTCATGTAAATCTTGCAAAATAAGAGAGAAAAGGCATAAGAATTGTACCATAAAGTGAAATAATGATTAAAACATAATAATTATTCATAGGAAATCATGATGCAAATTGGATGTATCAACTCCCCCAAGCTTAGACCTTGCTTGCCCTCAAGCGAAAAGTCGAAATCGATAATCATGACCACATGTTTAGAGAGAGAGACGTTGATACGTCCATTTTGCATCATGTTTTGCTACTATTATTTATAGTGTTTTTAATCAATATAACACTTTGTGGAGCAATTCTAATGCCTTTTCTCTCTTAATATGCAAGATTTACACATGGAGGGAGATTGCCGGCAGCTGGAATTCTGGACCTGAAAAAGCTATGTCAGAGATACCTATTCTGCACATCTCCAAATGAGCTGAAATTTTATGGAGATTTATTTTGGAATAAATAAAAAATACTGCAAGCAAGAAGTACCACAGGGGGCCACCCAGGTGCCGACGAGGCACCAGGGCGCGCCCTGGTACCTCGTGGGGCCCCTGGCCAACCTCTGGCCCCCATTTTCTGGTATATAAGTCCATTTGCCCTAGACAAAATATAGAGAAGACTTTCGGGATGGTGCGCCGACGTCTCGAGGCGGAACTTGGGCAGGAGCACTTTTGCTCTCCGGCGGAGAGATTCTACCGGGGATACTACCCTCCGGGAGGGGGAAATCGTCGCCATCGACATCACCAGCGATCCTCTCTTCGTGGGAGGACTAATCTTCATCAACATCTTCACCAGCACCATCTAATCTCAAACCCTAGTTCATCTCTTGTATTCAATCTTTGTCTCAAAACCTCAGATTGGTACCTGTGGGTTGCTAGTAGTGTTGATTACATCTTGTAGTTGATGCTAGTTGGTTTATTTGGTGGAAGATTATATGTTCAGATCTATTATGCTATTCAACACCTCTCTGATCTTGGACATGAATATGATTTGTGAGTAGTTACTTTTGTTCTTGAGGACATGGGATAAGTCTTGTCATAAGTAATCATGCGAATTTGGTATTCGTTCGATATTTTGATGATATGTATGTTGTTGATTCTCTTAGTGGTGTCATGTGAACGTCGACTACATGACACTTCACCATCTTTGGGCCTAAGGGAATGCATTGTGGAGTAGTAATTAGATGATGGGTTGCTAGAGTGACAGAAGCTTAAACCCTAGTTTATGCGCTATTCCGTAAGGGGCTGATTTGGATCCATATGTTTAATGCTATGGTTAGAGTTATCTTAATTCTTCTTTCGTAGTTGCAGATGCTTGCGAGAGGGGGTAATCAAAAGTGGGAGGCTTGTTCAAGTAAGAACAACACTCAAGCACTGGTCCACCCACATATCAAATTATCAAAGTAGCGAACGCGAATCAAACCAGCATGATGAAATTGACTAGATGAAATTCCCATGTGTCCTCGAGAACGCTTTACTTACTATAAGAGATCGTTCCGGCATGTCCTTTGCTATAAAAAGGATTGGGCCACCTTGCTGCACTCTTTTTTACTATTGCTACTTGTCACTTGTTACAAATTATCTTGCTATCAAACTACTCGTTACCGATAATTTCAGTGCTTGTACAAAATACCTTGCTGAAAACCGCTTGTCATTTCTTTCTGCTCTTCGTTGGGTTCGACACTCTTACTTATCGAAAAGACTACGATTGATCCCCTATACTTGTGGGTCTTCAGACGTTGATAAAAATATAATACGGACATGGAGCATCATGATCTTTATTATAACTGCAATATATCATCATAAAACCTCTCATGAAAAAGTAACAATTCATCCACAAGTTAAAGTATGAACCATAAACCAAATTGAAAACTAACAAACTATGATCTCAGTCACTGAAGCAATTGCAATTCATCATATTATCAGAAAGAGTCTATGTAAGAGCTTTGTTTAGCAAGTTCACATACTCAACTATCATCTAGTCTTCTATGATTGCTGACACTCACGTCATACTTATGGAGCAAAAGTTTCAGTCGAACACATAGAAAGATAGGGGCTTATAATTTCGCCTCCCAACATATTTACCTCAAGGGTAATGTCAACAATAATAACTCATGATCACCTAAATCCAACTGGATATATATGCATGGATCAATCCCCACCACATGATGCTTGCCAAGAGAGAAAATAAAAACGGAATAGAGGAGAATACTATTGACTCTTGCATGAAAGTAAATACATAAAGTAAAAGATAAGCCCTTCACAGAGGGAAGCAGAGGTTGTCATGCGCTTTTTGTTTTTGGATGTGCAAGCTCTTAATGTAAAGGAACATCACTTTATATTGCCCCTTGTGATAGCGACCTTTATTATGCAGTCTGTCGCTTTTATTTCTCCACCATCACAAGATCGTACAAAGCTTATTTTCCCTTACAATAAAAGTTCCTACATGTTTAGGAGCAATTTTTATTGCTTTTGCACCGATGACAACTTGCTTGAAGGATCTTATTCAATCCATAGGTAGATATAGTGGACTCTCATGACATGAAACTGGGTTTAAGGGTTTTTGGATGCACAAGTAGTATCTCTACTTAGTACAGAATTTTGGCTAGCAAAAGATAGGGGGCAAGCACCACATGTTAGAGGATCCAAAACAATTTAACTTCTATGTGAATATAAGCAAACATAACCCATTACGTTGTCTTCCTTGTCCAACATCAACTAATTGACATAGAATATTTGATGGGGCTGACAATCATAAAAGATGTCCAAGATAGTGTATTTATATGTGAGACCTCTCTTCCTTTATTACTTTTTCATGAATTGCAACAATGACCAATGCTATGTTTGTCAACTTCCAACAAGTTTTATCAATTATACTTCTTTTATGTGAAGTCATCTCTCCCCATGGGATTAGCATATGATCTTATTTTTTTATTCTTTATTTCTAAGATTGGATCATCAAAAGCAAAACACTCAACTCAAACTACTCTTTATTATATAACTTTCACACACGATTACATAGATAGATAGATCACAAAGCAAGCACTTGAAACTAAATCATACTAAAACTTTATTCTTGTAAATCACGAAATAACTAAGGATCGAACTAAGATAGATAATGATGATGAAAAAGTGATGGCGATACGATACCGGGGCACCTCCCCCAAGCTTGGCACAAGCCAAGGGTGGTGCCCATACCCATGTACTCAATTCTCCTTCTTGGGTGATGGTGGTGATGGTGGGGTAGGCTTGCCCTTCATGACATTAATTAGGATCTCCTTTAGGCTCTGAATTTCCCGGAGCACATGTTGTATTATCTCTGCATTCTTTTGGACTTCAGCCAAAATATGCTTATTCTCCGGCCCCGAAGCATTCTTTCCTGCATCACTTTCACTTGGACGAGAGATGTCCCAATTGGAGGGTATGTGCATACGAGGAGTATTTTCAACCCCATAATTGTGAACCAAGTTATGAAAGTTGTTCCGATGTAACCTGTGTAAGGGCCTCCTAGGAGGAAGCCCTTCTTGTACTTCTGGACTCCCATGGCTTGTAGTGCTTCTCATGGCTTGATGAGGATTTGGAATTGTGGAGATGCCGGCAAGGGTACCCCTTTCGGAAGCCGGAGGGTGGACCTCTAGCAAATCTCCATCATCTTCTTCCATGGTAACATCCTCCTCCTCCTCTCTCCCGAGTTCCATCTATAGCAACCAAGCATTGTCTCCCACGTTGTTGGAGGAAGAAGAAGACATGATGCCCGGTCTAGAAAATCTGTCAGGAATCAACACGAAACAAGAACATAGGAGAAACTTGTGATGCGGTGGTCAAAACACCCGTGAGTATATATAATGAATTTTTCCCGTGCAAAACAAGTAATATGGAAGAAAAACGGAGTCAGGAAGGTCCACGAGGGAGCCACAAGCCTGGTAGGTGCACCCTGGGGGGTAGGGCGCGCCCCCCAGGCTTGTCGCCTCCTCGTGCACTTTTTGGACTGTTTATTATTTTCCTAATTTTTTATATATTCCAAAACGGACAAAAAGTACTTTTATGGAAGTTTTGGAGTAAGTTTACTTACCGTACCACATACCTACTCCTTTTCAGGGTTCTGGAGCGTTCCGGAAGGTTTCCTCTATGTGCTCTTCCGGCGTAATTGTTTCAATAACATTAGTTTCAACATTAATGGGCGTACCTGAGATATAATGTTTAATTCTTTGCCCATTAACCACTCTCGGATTATTGCCTTCGGAGTTGTTTATTTTAATGGCTTCAGAGTGATAAACTTCTTCGATGATATACGGTCCTTCCCATTTAGAGGGAAGTTTTCCTGCAAAAAATCTTAAACGAGAATTGTATAATAGAACATGATCACCTACTTTGAATTCCCGTTTTTGAATTCTCCTATCATGCCATCATTTAACTTTTTCTTTAAACAACTTGGCATTTTCATAAGTTTGGGTTCTCCATTCATCTAGAGAGCTAATATCAAATAACCTCTTTTCACCGGCAAGTTTAAAATCATAGTTAAGTTCTTTAATTGCCCAATATGCTTTATGTTCTAACTCAAGAGGTAAATGACATGCTTTTCCATAAACCATTTTATATGGAGACATACCCATAGGATTTTTATAAGCGGTTCTATAAGCCCATAATGCATCATCAAGTTTCTTAGACCAATTCTTTCTATATCTATTAACGGTCTTTTGGAAAATTAATTTTATTTCTCTATTAGTTAATTCAACTTGACCACTAGACTGAGGATGATAAGGAGATGCAGTTCTATGGTTAACATCATATTTAGCAAGCAACTTACGAAAAGCACCATGAATAAAATGCGAACCACCATCAGTCATTAAATATCTAGGGACTCCAAACCTCGGGAATATAACTTCTTTAAGCATTTTAATAGAGGTGTTATGATCAGCACTACTAGTTGGAATAGCTTCTACCCACTTAGTTACGTAATCAACATCAACTAAAATATGAGTATACCCATTGGATTTAGGAAAAGGTCCCATATAATCAAAACCCCAAACATCAAACGGTTCAATAACAAGTGAATAATTCATAGGCATTTCCTGATGTCTACCAACATTACCAATTCTTTGACATTCATCACAAGAAAGGACAAACTTACGTGCATCTTTGAAAAGAGTAGGCCAATAAAAAAACAGATTGTAATACCCTGTGTGCAGTTCGGTCTCCCACATGGTGTCCTCCATATGCCTCGACGTGACACTTGCGTAGGATTTGTTCCTGTTCATGCTCAGGTACACAACGTCTAATAACACCATCCACTCCTTCTTTATATAAGTGTGGGTCATCCCAAAAGTAATGTCTCAAATCAAAGAAAAACTTTTTGTTTTGTTGGTATGTGAAACTAGGTGGTATATATTTAGCAACAATGTAATTAGCATAGTCTGCATACCAAGGAGTATTACGAGAAGCATTTATAACAGCTAATTGTTCATCAGGAAAATCATCATTAATAGGAAGTGGGTCATCAAGAACATTTTCCATTCTAGAAAAATTATCAGCTACGGGATTCCCAGCTCCCTTTCTATCAACAATATGCAAATCAAATTCTTGTAGCAAAAGAACCCACCTAATAAGTCTAGGTTTAGCATCTTTCTTTTCCATAAGATATTTAATAGCAGCATGATCAGTGTGAATAGTAACTTTGGAATCAACAATGTGAGATCTGAATTTATCACATGCAAACACAACTGCTAAAAATTCTTTCTCAGTTGTAGCATAGTTTCTTTGAGCACTGTCTAAAGTTTTACTAGCATAATGGACAACATTTAATTTCTTATCAACTCTTTGTCCTAGAATAGCACCAACAGCATAATCACTAGCATCACACATAATTTCAAAGGGTAAGTTCCAATCAGGCGGTTGAACAATAGGTGCAGAAATCAAGGCTTTCTTAAGTACTTCAAAGGCTTCTACGCAGTCATCATCAAAAACAAATGGAACATCTTTTTGCAAGAGATTAGTAAGAGGCCTAGAAATTTTAGAGAAGTCTTTGATAAACCTTCTATAGAAACCAGCATGACCAAGGAAACTTCTTATACCTTTGATATCTTTAGGACATGGCATTTTCTCAATAGCATCAACTTTAGCTTTATCAACTTCAATACCTCTTTCGGAAATTTTATGCCCAAGAACTATACCTTCATTCACCATAAAGTGGCACTTCTCCCAATTCAAGACAAGATTAGTTTCTTCACATCTCTGCAAAACTCGATCAAGGTTTCTCAAGCAATCATCAAAAGAAGTTCCGTAAATGGAGAAATCATCCATGAACACCTCAACAATCTTTTCACAAAAGTCAGAGAATATAGCAGTCATACATCTTTGAAAGGTAGTAGGTACATTACATAAACCAAAAGGCATACGACGATAAGCATAAGTTCCAAAAGGACAAGTAAAGGTGGTTTTCTCTTGATCTTCAGGTGACACAGGTATTTGAGAGAAACCAGAATAACCATCTAGGAAACAAAAGTGTGTATGCTTAGATAATCTTTCTAACATTTGATCAATAAATGGCAAGGGGTAATGATCTTTCCTAGTAGCATTATTTAATTTCCTGAAATCAATTACCATCCTATAACCAGTTACAATTCTTTGTGGGATAAGTTCATTTTTATCATTAGGAGCAACGGTAATACCTCCTTTCTTAGGAACACAATGAACAGGACTTACCCATCTACTATCAGCTATGGGATAAATTATACCTGCCTCCAGAAGCTTTAATATTTTAGTTCTTACCACATCCTTCATTCTAGGATTCAGCCTTCTTTGATGATCAACAACGGGTTTAGCATCTGGCTCCATATGAATTTTATGCTGACATAAAGTGGGACTAATGCCCTTAAGATCATTGAGAGTATATCCAATAGCAGCACAGTGCTTCTTCAGAGTTTTAAGTAATCTCTTTTATTCATGCTCTGAAAGGTTAGCACTAATAATAACAGGATATATCTTCTTTTCATCAAGATAAGCATATTTAAGCGTATCAGGTAATTGCTTTAATTCAAACACAGGATCACCCTTGGGTGGAGGTGGATCTCCCAAGGTTTCAACAGGTAAATTATGTTTGAGGATAGGTGCTTGTTTAAAGAACACCTCATCTATTTCATTTCTTTCATTCATATTCATATCATTCTCATGGTCTAGCAAATATTGTTCTAAAGGATCAGTAGGAGGCACAACAATAGAAGCAAGACCAATAATTTCATCCTTATTAGGTAATTCTTTATCATGAGGTTCTCTACAAAACTTAGAGAAATAAAACTCATGAGACATCTCACCAAAATTAACACTTTCAATTTCTTTAGTGCGATCAATCTTAGCATTAACAGTATTCAAGAAGGGTCTACCAAATATAATGGGACGAAAATCATCTTGTGGTGATCCAAGAACAAGAAAATCAGTAGGATATTTCATCTTACCACACAAGACTTCAACATCTCTAACAATCCCAAGTGGTGAAATAGTATCTCTATTTGCAAGCTTAATAGTAACATCAATATCTTCAATCTCAACGGGTGCAATATCATTCATGACTTCTTGGTAGAGAGTAAACGGAATAGCACTCACACTAGCACCAATATCACACAAACCATGATAGCAATGATCTCCAATTTTAACAGAAATAACAGGCATGCCAATTACAGGTTTGTTTTTATCTTTAGTGTCTGGTTTAGCAATTCTAGTTGCTTCATCACAGAAATATATGACATATCCATCAATATTATCAACCAAAAGATCTTTAACCATCGCAATATTAGGTTCAACTTTAATTTGTTCAGAAGGTCTAGGTGCTCTAATATTACTCTTATTAACCACAGTTGAAGCTTTAGCATGTTCCTTAACCCTAACAGGGAAAGGAGGTTTCTCAATATAAGCAGTAGGCACAACTAGATCAACATGGTAAATAATTGTTTCTTCTTTAACACTAACAAGTTCTTCATTCAATTCAATAGGTGGATGATATTTAAACCATTTCTCCTTAGGGAGATCAACATGAGCAGCAAAAGATTCACAAAAGGTAGCTACTATCTCAGAGTCAAGTCCATATTTAGTACTAAACTTATGAAAAGCATCGGTTTCCATAAAAGATTTAACACAATCAAACTCAAGATTTATACCTGACTCATTACCTTTGTCGATTTCCCAATATTCAGAGTTACGTTTAATTCTTTCCAAAAGATCCCATCTGAATTCATTAGTTCTCTTCATAAAGGAACCAGCAGAAGAAGTATCGAGCATAGATTGATCATTATGAGAAAGCCGAGCATAAAAGTTTTGAAGAATTATTTCTCTTGAGAGCTCATGATTGGGGCATGTGTGCAACATATACTTAAGCCTCCCCCAAGCTTTAGTGATACTTTCTCCTTCATGAGGCCAAAAATTATATATATAATTCCGATCACGATGAACTAAATGCATAGGATAAAATTTCTGGTGGAATTCCAGCTTCCCGGTTCCAGTCCCATGTTTCAGTATCATCACATAGCCTATACCATGTCAATGCCTTTCCCTCCAAAGATAAAGGGAATACTTTCTTCTTAACTCCATCTCCGGATAGACCTGCAAGCTTAAACAATCCACAAATTTCATCCACATATATCAAGTGCATATCAGGATTTACCGTTCCGTCTCCTGCATAAGGATTAGCTAGCAGTTTCTCTACCATACCCGAAGGAATTTCATAATAAATATTTTCAGTAGGTTCAATAGGTTGAGGAGCAACTCTCAATGCTTCCGGTCGAGGTGAAGATACCCCGAACAGACCCCTCAAAAGATTACTTTCCATAGTCACAAGTGACAATAAATTTTAGCACGTAATATAAATGTTTCCTTACCGAATTCCACTCACCAAAGGCGCTTCACTCCCCTGCAACAGCGCCAGAAAAGAGTCTTGATGACCCACATGTATAGGGGATCAATCGTAGTCCTTTCGATAAGTAAGAGTGTCGAACCCAACGAGGAGCAGAAGGAAATGACAAGCGGTTTTCAGCAAGGTATTCTCTGCAAGTGCTGAAAGTAACGATAACAGATAGTTTTGATAGCAAGATAATTCGTAACAAGTAAAACAAGTATAATAAAGTGCAGCAAGGTGGCCCAATCCTTTTTATAGCAAAGGACAAGCCGGAACGAACTCGTATAATAGGCAAAGCGTTCTCAAGGACACATGGGAATTTCATCTAGCCACCTTCATCATGTTTGTTTGATTCGCGTTCGCTACTTTGATAATTTGATATGTGGGTGGACCGGTGCTTGGCTGCTATTCCTACTTGAACAAGCCTCCCACTTATGATTACCCCCTCTCGCAAGCATCCGCAACTATGAAAGAAGAATTAAGATAACTCTAACCATAGCATGAAACATATGGATCCAAATCAGCCCCTTACGGAATAGTGCATAAACTAGGGTTTAAGCTTCTGTCACTCTAGCAACACATCATCTAATTACTACTCCACAATGCCTTCTCTTAGGCCCAAAGATGGTGAAGTGTCATGTAGTCGACGTTCACACAACACCACTAAAGGAAGCACAACATACATATCATCAAAATATCGAACGAATACCAAATTCACATGATTACTTATGACAAGACTTCTCCCATGTCATCAAGAACAAAAGTAACTACTCACAAATCATATTCATGTTCAAGATCAGAGGGGTATTGAATAGCATTAAGGATCTGAATATATAATCTTCCACCAAATAAACCAACTAGCATCAACTACAAGATGTAATTAACACTACTAGCAACCCACAGGTACTAATCTGAGGTTTTGAGACAAAGATTGAATACAAGAGATGAACTAGGGTTTGAGATGAGAAGGTGCTGGTGAAGATGTTGATGAAGATTGGTACTCCCACAATGAGAGGATTGTTAGTGATGTCGATGGCTTCGATTTCCCCCTCCCGGAGGGAAGTATCCCCGGCGGAATCGCTCCGCCGGAGAGCAAAATAACTCCTGCCCAAGTTCCGCCTCGAGACGGCGGCGCTTCATCCCGAAAGTCCTCCTCTGATTTTTTCTAGGGAAAATGGCTTCATATAGTGGAAGGAGGGGGCCAGAGGCCAGCCAGGGGCCCCACAAGCCAGGGGCACGCCCAGGGGGGAGGCCGCGCCCCCCAGGCTTGTGGCTTCCTGGTGGGCCCCCTTCTGTTGATTCTTTTGCCAGTATTTTTTATATATTCCAAAATAATTCTCCGTAAATTTTTAGGTCATTTGGAGTTGTGCAGAATAGCTAGCTCTGTTTCACCCCTTTCAGGTCCAGAATCCCAGCTGCCGGCATTCTCCCTCTTCATGTAAATCTTGCAAAATAAGAGAGAAAAGGCATAAGAATTGTACCATAAAGTGAAATAATGATTAAAAACATAATAATTATTCATAGGAAATCATGATGCAACTTGGACGTATCAGTGCCCCGGGGGTCGGGCGCGCCCTGTTGCCTTGTGGGCCCCTCATGGCTCCTTTTTACCTAATTCCACCTCTATAAATTCTTAAATATTGGGAAACCAACAGAGAGCCCCACGAAATAACTTTTCCGCTGCTGCAAGCTTCTGTTCTTCCGCGATCCCATCTGGAGGCGTTTTCCAGCACCCTACCGGAGGGGGAATCGATCACGGAGGGCTTCTACATCAACCTTGCTGCCCTTCCGATGATGTGTGAGTAGTTTACCACAGACCTACGGGTCCATTGCTAGTAGCTAGATGGCCTCTTCTCTCTCTTTGATCTTCAATACAATGTTCTCCTCGATCTCCTTGGAGTTCTACTCGATGTAATCTTCTTTTACGGTGTGTTTGTTGGGATCTGATACGTCTCCAATGTATCTATAATTTTTGGTTGTTCCATGCTATTATAGTATCAATCTTGGATGTTTTATATGCAATTATATGCCATTATATATCAGTTTTTTGGACTAACCTATTAACTCAGTGCCCAGTGCCAGTTGCTGTTTTTTGCTTGTTTTTGTCTTTTCAGAAAATCATTATCAAAAAGAGTCCAAACGAGAAAAAAACTTTGGATTAATTTTTTCTGGACCAGAAGAGACCCACGAAGCTTTGGGAGAAGACCAGAGGAGCCACAAGCTCGGAGGGCGCGCCCTAGGGGGTAGGGCGCGCCCCCCAGGCTTGTGGGCCCCTCATAGCCCCTCCTGACCTAATTCCAGCGCTATAAATTCCCAAATATTCCCAATATACCAGAGAGACAGAAGAGAAAACCTTTCCGCCGCCGCAAGCCTCTGTTCTTCTACGATCCCATCTGGATGCCTTTTCTAGTACTCTGCCGGAGGGGGAATCGATCACGGAGGGCTTCTACATCAACCTTGCTGCCCTTCCGATGATGTGTGAGTAGTTTACCACAGACCTACGGGTCCATAGCTAGTATCTAGATGGCTTCTTCTCTCTCTTTGATCTTCAATACCATGTTTTCCTCGATGTTCTTGGAGTTCTATCCGATGTAATCTTCTTTTGCGGTGTGTTTGTTGGGATCCGATGAATTGTGAATTTATGATCAGATTATTCATGAGAAATATTTGAGTCTTCTCTGAAATCTTTTATGCATGATTATTATAGCTTTGTATTTCTCTCCGATCTATCGATTTGGTATGGCCTACTAGATTGGTTTATCTTGCAATGGGAGAGGTGCTTTGTGATGGTTTCAATTTTGCGATGCTCAATCCCAGTGACAAAAAGGGACATGACACGTATTTGTATTGTTGCCATTAAGGATAAAAAGATGGTGTTTAATCATATTGCTTGAGTTTACTTTGTCTACATCATGTCAGCTTGCTTAAGGCGTTACTCTGTTTCATAATTAATACCCTAGATGCATGCTGGATAGCGGTCGATGGGTGGAGTAATAGTAGTAGATGCAGGCAGGAGTCGGTCTACTTGCCTCGAACGTGATGCCTATATACATGATCATTGCCATGAATCCGTCATAATTATTTGCTTTCCTATCAATTGCCCAACAGTAATTTGTTTACCCGCCGTATGTTCTGCGCTCGAGAGAGAAGCTTCTAGTGAAAACTATGGCCCCCGGGACTACTTTTATCATATATTAAAAACCAAAAATAGCTCGCTGCAATTTATTTACTTTTATTTTATTTAGTATTTTAGTTTATCTATCTATCACTATCAGAATTAATCCTTGCAAATAACCGCTAAGAGGATGGACAACCCTCTTATTTGCGTTGGGTGCAAGTGTTTGCTTTTGTGTGTGCAGGTGCTGCTAAAGGGATTTTGCATGGTTCTCCTACTGGATTGATACCCTTGGTTCTTAACTGAGGGAAATACTTATCTCTACTATACTCCATCATCCTCTCCTCTTCGGGGAAATACAACGCAGTCTACAAGTAGCAGGAAGAATTTCTGGCGCCGTTGCCGGGGAGACATCACCAAAATTTATCAAGTACCTTCACACAAACTATCATCCACTTGCATTTATTTTATTGGCCTTTTAATTTGCATTTGCCTCTCATTTTCATCTCCCCCACTTCTATTTTTTTACAAAACACAAAAATATTTTATTTGCTTGCTTTCTTGCTTTTATTGCCTTCATGTAAACACTCAAGAACAGAAAATAAAACAAAAATTTAAGACACTATGGATCCACTTAAAGTTTTCTACTTGGATGATCTCTAATCCATTTGTGCTTGTGCTGAAACCCCAACTAGTTTAGTTGAGGGAAAATCATTAGATGAGCATACTCATTTTGTGCGTCACCGTTTGTCTCAAAAAGGGAGACTCTTATGGAATCAAATAAATTGTTTGCTATGCTATGCTTGGAATCTATGTGAAATTCATGATTTTACTTGTTGCTCTGAGAACCCTAAAAAACACCTTCCCTACCTATGTGAGTTTAATGATAATGAAATCTTATCTTCTTATGCCAAGGGTGTTTATAGCTACTATGATATCGAACAAATTGAAAAATTTGTTGCTTTTAAGGGTGCCCATGAAGTTGCTTCTTTGATTGAAAAGTAAGATATTACTCTCTACAAATCCGAAATTTTTTCCATACTTAAATATTGTGATGAAAACTATGCTTCCAACACCTATGTTAGTGAATTCATTGGGAGAATGTCTGCTCCTTTGGAAGAGAATAATGATATGCATGAATCTATAGATAATTGTGATTTTGTTGATCCGCTTGAAATACCCCTTTTTGATGAATTTGATGCTTGCTATGCTTCTGGCCATGATGCCAACATTAATTATGCTTATGGAGATGAACTTGCTATAGTTCCTTATGTTAAAAATGAAATCATTGCTATTGCACCCACACTTGATAGTTCCTTGAATGAAAAGCTAGATTTCAATGATGTTATTATAAATTCTATTGATGTCAATTGTGCCAATGATATGCAAAGCTACAAGCTTGGGGTTGAAAATTTTGTTATGTCCACTACTCAATGTAATGATCATGATTGGGGTGATAATGCTTCTTATGATTTTGAAAATTTATTTAAGCCTCATGATGAATATGTTATTGATAATGATATTTACAATAATATTGAAAGTGGGTTTGGAAGAGTGTCAACTTTAGGTAAAAATAATCCCACATATTTGGAGAGTGTTCAATCTTATGAAATTTTTGATAAAAGTGGGTTTGGAGAGGTCATGACTTTAGTTGATGTTGATCCCACTATTTTGAAAGATTATAAAACTTTTATGCATGTGGATCATGAAGAGAATATTTTATATGATAGCTATATTGTTGAATTTGATTATGATCCTACATGTAATTATTATGAGAGAGGAAAATATGGTTGTAGAAATTTGATGTCACTAAATTACCTCTCTTTGTGCTAAAATTATTAATGCTTCATTCATCCTATTTGCATATGCTAGATATTGCTTGTCTTGATAATTTATTTTCTTATAAAATGCCTATACATAGGAAGTATGTTAGACTTAAATGTGTTTCTCACATGTTTTGTGATGCTCTCTTTTTGTTTCAATTATTATCTTTCATGTGAGCATCATTGAAATCTCAAGCCTATCTTAATGGCTATAAAGAAAGAGTTTGTTGGGAGACAACCCAATAATTTTTATTTCTGTTTTGTGTGTTTACACACTTATAGCCTCTGTTATGATTGTGTTTTTATCTTTTAATTAGTGTTTGTGCCAAGTAATGCCTTTGTGATGATTTGGATGATAGTATAATTGATGCTGTTTGGAAAACAGAAAGTTTTGCGTCTAGTGCTGGAATTTTGATTATGTACTGGAATGTCAGAGAAATTTGAAATTTTTACATAGTATTATTATATGAATTTTTTACATTATCCTAATTTTTCAGAATTTTTGTAGTTACAGAAGTATATCTTCTAAATAGATCTTTACATACTGTTCTGTTTTAGACAGATTCTGTTTTTGTTGCATAGTTTGCTTATTTTGATGAATCTATGGATCATATGGGGGGGTATGAGTCATGGAGAAGTTGGAGTACAGTAGCAGTATGCCAATATTAAAACCAATTTACAACAGTACCTAAAGTTTAATATTTGCTTGTTATACTAACGGATCTCACGAGGTTTCTGTTGAGTTTTGTGTGCTGAAGTTTTCAAGTTTTGGGTGAGACTATGATGGATAAAGGAATAAGGAGCGGCAAGAGACTAAGCTTGGGATGCCCAAGGCACCCCAAGGTAATATTCAACGAAGACTCAAGCGTCTAAGCTTGGGGATGCCCCGGATGGCATCCCCTCTTTCGTCTACAATCTATCGGTAACTCACTTGGAGCTATATTTTTATTCATCACATGATATGTGTTTTACTTGGAGCGTCTTGTGATATAGTTGGTTTGCTTTTGTTTGCTTTTTAGTTTGTCACAATCATCTTTGCTGAACACACCTTTTTGAGAGGGACACACATTATTCGTGATTTGTTAGAATACTCTTAGTGCTTCACTTATATCTTTTGATCTAGGCAGTTGCTCTAGTGCTTCACTTATATCTTTTAGAGCACGGCGGTGGTTATATTTTAAAGAAATATTTGCACTCTCATTCTTCACTTATATCTTTTTGAGAGTCTAATGAATAGCAATGGTAATATGCACGGGTTATGAATTTGGTCCTAATATGATAGGTATTCAAGAGGGATATAATAAAAACTTTCATGTAGATCACTGAATATGATAAGTTAGATTCCTTGCAAAAGTTTTGCGATATTAAGATGGTAATATGTGGGAGGTGCTAGTAGATAATTGTGGTTTAGTAAGAATATTGGTGTTAAGGTTTGTGATTCTTGAAGCATGCACGTATGATCTGTCGTTATGCTAAGAAGTTGGAGCAAGATTTATTCTTGATTGTCTACCTTATGAGTGGCGGTCGGGGACGAGCGATGGTCTTTTCCTACCAATCTATCCCCCTAGGGGCATGCGTAGTAGTACTTTGCTTCGAGGGCTAATAAACTTTCACAATAAGTATGTGAGTTCTTTATGACTAATGTGAGTCCATGGATTATACGCACTCTCACCTTTCCGCAATTTGCTGTTTTTTGCTTGTTTTTGTCTTTTCAGAAAATCATTATCAGAAAGAGTCCAAACGAGAAAAAAAACTTTGGATTAATTTTTTCTGGACCAGAAGAGACCCACAAAGCTTCGGGAGAAGACCAGAGGAGCCACGAGGGAGCCACAAGCTCGGAGGGTGCGCCCTAGGGGTAGGGCGCGCCCCCCAGGCTTGTGGGCCCCTCGTAGCCCCTCCTGACCTAATTCCAGCGCTATAAATTCCCAAATATTCCCAATATACCAGAGAGACAGAAGAGAAAACCTTTCCGCCGCTGCCAGCCTCTGTTCTTCCGCGATCCCATCTGAAGGCCTTTTCCGGTACTCTGCCGGAGGGGGAATCGATCACGGAGGGCTTCTACATCAACCTTGCTGCCCTTCCGATGATGTGTGAGTAGTTTACCACAGACCTACGGGTCCATAGCTAGTAGCTAGATGGCTTCTTCTCTCTCATTGATCTTCAATACCATGTTCTCCTCGATGTTCTTGGAGTTCTATCCGATGTAATCTTCTTTTGCGGTGTGTTTGTTGGGATCCGATGAATTGTTAGTTTATGATCAGATTATTCATGAGAAATATTTGAGTCTTCTCTGAAATCTTTTATGCATGATTATTATAGCTTTGTATTTCTCTCCGATCTATCGATTTGGTTTGGCCAACTAGATTGGTTTATCTTGCAATGGGAGAGGTGCTTTGTGATGGGTTCAATCTTGCGGTGCTCAATCCCAGTGACAGAAAGGGACATGATACATATTTGTATTGTTGCCATTAAGGATAAAAAGATGGGGTTTAATCATATTGCTTGAGATTACTTTGTCTACATCATGTCATCTTGCTTAAGGCGTTACTTTGTTTCATACTTAATACCCTAGATGCATGCTGAATACCGGTCGATGGGTGGAGTAATAGTAGTAGATGCAGGCAGGAGTCGATCTACTTGTCCCGGACGTGATGCCTATATACATGATCATTGCCATGAATCTGTCATAATTATTTGCTTTTCTATCAATTGCCCACCAGTAATTTGTTTACCCACCGTATGTTCTGCGCTCGAGAGAGAAGCTTCTAGTGAAAACTATGGCCACCGGGTCTACTTTTATCATATATTAAAAACCAAAAATATCTCGCTGTAATTTATTTACTTTTATTTTATTTAGTATTTTTGTTTATCTATCTATCACTATTAGAATTAACCCTTGCAAATAACCGCTAAGAGGATTGGTAACCCTCTTATTTGCGTTGGGTGCAATTGTTTGCTTTTGTGTGTGCAGGTGCTGCTAAAGGGATTTTGCATGGTTCTCCTACTGGATTGATAACCTTGGTTCTTAACTGAGGGAAATACTTATCTCTACTATACTGCATCATCCTCTCCTCTTCGGGGAAATACCAACGCAGTCTACAAGTAGCAGGATCCGATGAATTGTGGGTTTATGATCAGATTATTCATGAGAACTATTTGAGTCTTTTCTGAATGCTTTTATGCATGATTGTGATAGCTTTGTATTTCTCTCCGATCTATCTGTTTGGTTTGGCCAACTAGATTGATTTATCTTGCAATGGGAGAGGTGCTTTGTAATGGGTTCAATCTTGCGGTGTTCTATATCCCAGTGAGAAAGCAGGGGACAAGACACATATTTGTATTGTTTCCATTAAGGATAAAACGACGGGTTTTATTCATATTGATTGGGTTTACTTTGTCTACATCATGTCATCTTGCTTAAGGCGTTACTCCGTTTTTATTAACTTAGTACCCTAGATGCATGCTGGATAGCGGTCGATGGGTGGAGTAATAGTAGTAGATGCAGGAAGGAGTCGATCTACTTGTTTTGGACGTGATGCCTATATACATGATCATTGCCTTGAATATCGTCATAACTATGCGCTTTTCTATCAATTGCCCAACAGTAATTTGTCTACCCACCATATGCTATTCGTTCGAGAGAGAAGCCTCTAGTGAAAACTATGGCCCCCAGGTCTACTTTTATAATATATAAAATCCAAAATACCTTGCTGAAATTTTATTTTATTTATTTTATTTTGCAATTTACTTTATTTATCTATCACTATCAGAATTAATCCTTGCAAGTAACGAGTTCAAGGGGATTGACAATCCTCTTGCCCGCGTTGGGTGCAAGTATTTGCTTTTGTGTGTGTAGGTGTTGTTCATGAGGTTCTGCGTGGTTCTCCTACTGGATTGATACCTTAGTTCTCACTGAGGAAATACTTATCTCTACTGTGCTGCATCACCCCTCCTCTTCGGGGAAATCTCAACGCAGTTTACAAGTAGCAGCAAGCATGCCCTGGTGTTGGATCCCATCATGGGGGGTGTTCGCACACGAACACGCCACCGTGTAACCTCAACGCCGGGGGTGATGCACCGCAACTCACGTTGAAGGAGACCCGCCGGAAGCGTGGTACGCAAGACAATCCGGTGGGCTCTTTTGTAGACCCGAAACCCCACACGCCCGGGAGGGACCCCGTCAGGGCGCGCGACGGCTATGGGCTGCCCTAGGTCGACCTGATCGCTCCTAGGACCTCGTGGATCGCTGCCCTCCAAGATGAAGAACGAACGAAGAACAAGAAGAAGATACAAGGGAGAGGGATAAAAAGTAGATGACACGAAAAAGTAGTAGATTGATTTGTTCGATTGTGTGTTGTTTAATCGGCCGTCACCCCCAACATATATAAGAGGCGGCTGGACTTTCCGTACAACCAAAGGACTTAACTAGGCTTTCCTTATAAGAAAATTACATCAATTCACGTCCTAAAAGGCCTAATTCTAGCCCAATTCGGATTTGACTCAGATCTGTCCAATACTCCTGTCCTGCTCCTTGTTTTGGTCATAGAAGACGCATACTAACTCGGATGGAGACGAGCCAAACAACAAACTTGTTCGCCTCGATGAGGAGAATAACTCATCATGTGCCAATTCTTCATACAAGGCCATCTTAATGATTTCACGGGCCCATCTTTAACTATGGGTCGGATTCGGCAGATGGTAAACTGGGCTGTCGTGCCTTGCCATGATTTTGTAGGTCACACACTACCTCGGATCGCGATGACTCCAGAAGCAAAGTTGACCGTTTCGACGATACACACAACTTCCGTGTAGAACACTTTTCAATCCGAGGCCATCTAAATAATCTTTTTAGCCCATATTCAGCTTCTGGTCGCCGGCAAGGTTTTCACGCCGGCAAGCATCTCACACCGGCAAGCTTTCCACGCCGGCAAGCTTTTTACTTGGCCGGCAAGCTTTTCACTCGGCCGACATGCTTTCATGCTGACAAGCTTTCCACACCGGCAAGCTTTTCACGCCGGCAAGCTTTTCACTCGGCCGACAAGATTCCATGCCGGCAAGCTTTCCACACCGGCAAGCTTTTCACATCGGCAAGCTTTAACACGCCGGCAGGTTTTTCACTCCGGCAAGCTTTTCACTCGGCCGTCAAGCTTTTCGCCGACAAGCTTCATTCAGCCGGCAAATGCCGAATAACTCACGCGACCCATCAGACACCACCTAGGTGGGTGTCTGGTCCCTCGCGTCACCTTTTCACTCAGGGCCAGTCCGCAGAGTGTTGCCTCTAACTTTTGCATACGAACTCGGATTGGAACGATTTTTATCAAAATCGACCATTTCGACGAGATGAAGATAATTCATGTAGAAATTTTTCTCATATGAGGCCACCTTGAAGGTGTAATTGTCCGAACAGTACTTAGAGATCCAAAATCTTAGTACTTCGAACATAGTTTCGGCCTTTTAGATGAGATCAGATGCTGATGACCCAAACATCAAAGTTTCTCATTTTGACGATACGAAACTTTCTCGTATTGAGAACTTTTCCATTTGAGGCCATCTTAATCAAGTTTTGACCATGCCCAAATCTGGTGTCAACACATGCCCCCCTGTTTTTCGGCAAAGCTTGTGTGCCAAAAAATAATTTGCACGGAGCTTGTTCTAAGGACGATATCAACACTCCACTGGCCATTTCGTATGTTCTTAGGGCGATAAGTATATATCGGCCATTACTTGTTTGAACCCTTTATGCAAACTTGGGTGAAACCTTCTCAACATTAACAATCCGGTGATAATGTTTCATAGATATGTATCTCAAAGCCGCCCTCCGAACCATATTGTTCACCCTTTCGCTAGGATTTTGAAGATAATCAAGAATGAACTTTCTTCAATCCTTGCTCTTGCCTGCATAAAAATTTCATTAGTAGCCGAAGCGGTTCGGCCTTACCTATGTCAGTGAGACCAAGCATCGGTTATTAATAGATATGCAATACACCATGATCAACATGTTAGCCGAATGCTTGCTGTGCCAACTCATTTGCTCTCCAATTGTCTTGTCTAGATAAATGAGCAATATTAAAGCAACCCAAGGTAAATTTTCATCTAGACATACCTCAAGATAAACTATAAGTGATTCGTCAAAACATTGATAGCGCTTGGATATCTGTTGCACTACTCATAACGAATCGCCGAAAGCCTCAATATGTGTAGCACCTATGGCAACCAAAAGCTCCAAGCCGAATAACATTTCACATTCAGCTTTGATTATTGTGCAAAAAATATTGTAACTGGCATGAGGCATCACAAAATAGCACCATCAGGAGATATATAAACAACACCAATACCTTGGCCATTGTTATGAATTCAACCATCAAAACATAATCTCCTTAGTACTAGAGAGACAAGGCTAATATCAATATTATGCATGTCATAAATCTTATGCTCAATAATAAAACCAACAATGATTTGGCCTCTAGTAAATTTGAAAGATTTGTAGACCAAATCATATTAAATCAAAGCATAAGCCCACTCACCAATTCTACTATGAATTGGTCGCAACATATTTTGAATGGCATCGGTCATAATGTCTCAACTCCATGCAAGCATAATATAGGTATACGTATCAATGTACCTTGTCTTGCTCCCCAATCAAACTAAGGGCGATGTTAGAATACTATACCGGCCATGCATTGACATATTCTTAGGACAATAGGTAAATATCAGCCATTACCATAAGGTCCATGTAAACTTCATCCACCAAAGCATGTATAGCCAAAATAAACAAATGAAATGACAAATCAAATATTTCGGCCCTTTGGATCAGCAACAAGCTTGTGGCTAATCAAATGTATAGTGATTTGGTAATACCCTTTCATGATATAAGAAATTATATTGCATCCATGGATCTAAATAAGCCCTTTTAGGGTATCCAATCATACCTGAGGATGAATTCCATGGCAAAGACATCAATGGCATGTTTGACGAATATGGATGATGTGCTAGCCGAAGATTTTGATGGGGCGATGCAAACCTTCGGCTTAATTGTTTTTCGCTTCCATCCTTCTCTTTCTTCACTTTTGTAACACTTATTGCAATAGAAGGCTGGACATCATTTTTATTTTGACTGCTCCTCTTGGGAACCCATGCCATGTTCTTCTTTCTCAACTCTTGTGGACTAAACTTTTGTAATTCCTTCTTTTGCCAATACGATAAGCCTAGTGGCCACCTCGGTTGTGATTCTGTTTCGACCAATGGTAGTTCTTTTTTGGCCTTGTGCACCCACAACTTCTTTTCTTCAGATTTGGCACTTTGATTTTTTAAAATTGATTGCTTCACTTCTTTGCCTTTTGTAGCCAATGTTAACTCTTTAGTTGGCTCTTTATCTTGTAAGATCAAATCTGTATTGGCACTCTTGCGACCATCTTTTTTAACTCGATATACTTGCTTGACCACCTCTATCTTCTTTCTTGAGCTCTGGACCGTTTCTTTTTTTATTGAAACGGTCTTGAACGTATGACTGCTCACTGAACGTTGGTCTTCTCGGAGCTGCATAATATTGGTGAGATGGTTAATAATAAGATGGAGAATGTGCCCTTGTATCATACCTGTCCCATGATGAATATGGATTTATGTGAGCATAGGGAGGCATCCACGACATTGGCATTGGCGGCCCAAAATAAGGATATGAATATGTTGCATTGAAATCCTCACTTTGCCAATACCGATCCTTGGATTTGCGCCTAGGGTGTGATCTTGATGCTTTTGCATTAGTTGACCGATAAGCACTTTTCTCTTCACTCTTCTTTTGATATTTTCCCAATAACTGCGCGAAAGTGACTTTCGGCTTTTTACCTTTGTGCTTACCATGGCCTTTGCTTTCTTTGGTTGTGCGTGCATCGGTCTTTGAATTTCCTTGTTGCCCCCCAGTGCTAGATGTCTCCGTTGTAGCTTTGATGGAATTCCCGTTTTCAAGATTTCTGTTGATGCAATTTTAAAAAATATTCTTACTCAAAGACTCGATTCCGTCATCGTTTGTGTGTACCTGTCTGTCTTTGGATGAGTCGGCTTGAAATAGCCGAGTCAATATTTGATCGCCATCATGACCAATCTGATCCGACTGGCCATATGCTCGTGCCTCAACAAACTCCAATCGTCCTATGTTGGCCGATTGTGCGGTTTGATGAATCACGTTGCAGTCTTTGATATTCTGCTTGAACAAATATTGCATTTGCTCTTGTCTTGACGGCTCGACATCGTGATCAATTATAATAATAGGATTAGTCAGTGATGCACTGACAATGTGATCACCTATGCCTGGACTAAAGGTACACTCCCCGTTCATTAACCGATACTGTGATACCAGCTTTGGAACTAAACAACCGAGTGGTGTCAGCTTAACATCATCCAACTCGGCTATGCATCGATTTTCATCCTCCTTTTCCGATGCTCTTGAATTGGATATCTTGGAGAACTTTGAACCTGGCTTTATATTTCTGCAATCAAAATAATTATAGAATATACGTCTCATCTGAGACCAAATGTTAGCCAGGCATGAAATAAACAAAGTTGTCCATATGAATATAAAGTTTATCCGACATGATAGGAACAACTTTGGTTGCGATAAATTGTCACTCTTAGTCTCTATGAATGGTACCATATATTGACCAGCATGATTAGTGACAAGTTTATTTGTTACAAATAGAATACTCATCTCTATTGGTCTTTCAAAATTAATTAGAATCTTGCTAACGGGTGCATCAACAATATGATTTTAACCAAATCTTAAGTTGAGTAAACCGTTTGCTAGGTGTACCTTTGTGAAGACGTTTGGAGGACATGATGGTTGCACAACTGGAACAATACTTTGCTCCACTTCTGGATAATTTTCCAATGCCTCATCATCCTCTTCTGGATCTTGTGCCATGTCACTCGGATTTGCCGAGTACATTTTACTCGGACGCTCTTCGTTAGCTGAATGCTCTTGTCCTTGATGTTCATCATTAACCAAACTTTGTTCATCCATATAACTTTGCTCTTGATGCTCATCAATTTATTTGGCACGGAACTCATAGGGCAGCATGTAAGCTCCCTCACATCCAGAAAAATTGAGCACGGCCAATTTGTTGTGTTTACCGTTCCTTTGCTCGGTGAAGCTTGCGTCTTCTGCTTTGGTACACTCGGCAAAAACTGGCTCGACATTAGCTGGCGATGCACTCGGATGGCTCGATGCACTCGGCTGGAATGATGCACTCGGCCTTAACTGGCTCGATGCACTAGGTATTGTCACTATGCATTCGGCCTTAACCGTCTTAGTGCTTGATCCGGTTTCAACCGAATCCACCATTGTTTTGTCTTTAAACAAACCATTCGACTCGGCTGTAGACGACTTAGTCATATTTGTACTGGCTTCAACCGAATCAACAGTATTAGCCGAGCCAATCTTCTTTTGCTGATTTACTTGCGAAGCTTCTTTTTTATCTTGCCTTAACACCACAGAAGGGCCAACATGGTTGCTGCATGGAGGAAGGAACTTGACATATTCTTGAAAATCTTCCTCTTCATGCTTCTTCTTGAGTGCTTCATAAGCCTGTCGATATTCTGTGGGTAATTCCTCAAGAGTTGGTGTGGTAAAATTGTCGGCTCTCTTCCCTGCAAGCTTTGGCTTGACCTTGTTCATACGGGCCATATATTTTTCTTTAAACTCAGCCCAACTTGGATAGGATTTCCCCCTGACACTTCCAAACTTTTTCTGCAATGAATTGTTGCCGAAATTTTGTACAAGGGGTACATAATATGCTGCATTGATAGGTGAAGACGTATGCACTGTTGTAGAATCATATTTCCTCTCGCCAATTCGATCAATTGGCAACACTTCGTCTTCTTTCAAAACCCTAGCTCTTATTGCCTCATAATCAGGAACCAACCCCTTTTCATGTTGCTCAAGGCAAAGAGCGCTAATCTTCTTATTTTGGGCTAAACTTTTTAACGTAGCCAGAGCCACCTCATCTCCTGCAATATTAGGCACATACGCTTCTGTAGGGTCTCCATTCACTCGGCCATAACCACAAAAGTGAGCCAAGTTAAGAATATGTTTAGTTGCATATGATGTTGAACAATTAATCTCATGAGGTGTAGTATATGATGACTGAGGATAACCGGCCAAATAGCTAATGGAAGCATGGCCGATTCCCCCATTCATCGGCATGTTTGGGGACAGACCCGCATATCGCGAGTCAGTTGCCGATGAATAAAATTTTGAGACATCCTCTTGCACATGAGCTGTCCCATATTGATCACTCGGAATCATCGTGTTGTTCATCGGCATATTGAAGGGAGTTGCCGATGCATGAAAGTTTGGATCTGTAAGCGGCATGTCACGATTATGTAATCTCGAAACTTCTCCAACAGAATAATTAGTCGGCTTTTGCTCGTTAAGGCTAACCGACATGATATGCTCGCTGAAGGATCTAGTGACACCAACATAATCGCTATTTGCATCTACATAAGGAGATTGATGATACATGTTACCGTCGTAGATTGCAGCCACTTGATGACGCTCTCCTCCTAGCAAAAACAGGCTGAAGACCGTTAAAAGCTTCGTCCCCAGCGGAGTCGTCAAAAAGTGTGTTCGCACACGGACACGCCACCGTGTACCCTCGACACCAGGGGTGATGCACCGCAGCTCATGTCGAAGGAGACCCGCCGGAAGCGCGGTACGCAAGACAATCCGGTGGGCTCTTTTGTAGACCCGAAACCCCACACGCCCGGGAGGGACCCCGTCAAGGCGCACGGCGGCTATGGGCTACCCTAGGTCGACCTGATTGCTCCTAGGACCTCGTGGATCGCTGCCCCCCAAGATGAAGAACGAACAAAGAACGAGAAGAAGATACAAGGGAGAGGGATAAAAAGTAGATGAACACGAAAAAGTAGTAGATTGATTTGTTCGATTATGTGTTGTTTAATCGGCCGTCACCCCCAACATATATAAGAGGCGGCTGGACTTTCCGTACAAGCAAAGGACTTAACTAGGCTTTCCTTATAAGAAAATTACATCAATTCACATCCTAAAAGCCCTAATTCTAGCCCAATTCGGATTTGACTCGGATCTGTCCAATACTCCTGTCCTGCTCCTTGTTTTAGTAGTAGAAGTCGCATACTAACTTGGATGGAGACGAGCCAAACATCAAACTTGTTCGCCTCGATGAGGAGAATAGCTCAACGGGAGCCAATTCTTCATACAAGGCCGTCTTGATGATTTCACTGGCCCATATTTAACTATGGGTCGGATTCGGCAGATGGTAAATTGGGCTGTCCGTGCCTTGCCATGATTCTATAGGTCACACACCACCTCGGATCATGATGACTCCAAAAGCAAAGTTAACCGTTTCGACGATACGCACAACTTCCATGTAGAACACTTTTTCATCCGAGGCCATCTAAATAATCTTTTTGGCCCATATTCAGCTTCTGGTCGCCGGCAAGGTTTTCACGCCGGCAAGCATCTCACACCGGCAAGCTTTCCATGCCGGCAAGCTTTTTACTTGGCCGGCAAGCTTTTCACTCAGCCGGCAAGCTTTCATGCCGGCAAGCTTTCCACGCCGGCAAGCTTTTCACGCCGGCAAGCTTTTCACTCGGCCGGCAAGATTCCATGCCGGCAAGCTTTCCACACCGGCAAGCTTTTCACATCGGCAAGCTTTAACACGCCGGCAAGTTTTTCACTCCGGCAAGCTTTTCACTCGGCCGTCAAGCTTTTCGCCGACAAGCTTCATTCAGCCAGCAAAGGCCGAATAACTCACGCGACCCATCAGACACCACCTAGGTGGGTGTCTGGTCCCTCGCGTCAACTTTTCACTCAGGGTCGGTCCGCAGAGTGTTGCCTCTTACTTTTGCATACGAACTCGGATTGGGACGATTTTTTATCAAAATCAATCGTTTCGACGAGATGAAGATAATTCATGTAGAAAGTTTTCTCATATGAGGCCTCCTTGAAGGTGTAATTGGCCGAACAGTACTTAGAGATCCAAAATCTTAGTACTTCGAACATAGTTTCGGCCTTTTAGATGAGATCGGATGCTGATGACCCAAACATCAAAGTTTCTCATTTTGATGATACGAAGCTTTCTTGTATTGAGAACTTTTCCATTTGAGGCCATCGTAATCAAGTTTTGACCATGCCCAAATCTGGTGTCAACAGGGGGTTGCCGCCTCTCATGCGTCCTGATGAAGGGAGGTAGCGGCCTCAACATTATCTTCACCGACTCCCTGGAAAAGATGAAGATCTCTTTGTCTGGACTACAGAGATCGGACGTGGGTTTCCACGGGGTAGTACCGGGCCGCCCGGTCCGTCCCTTAGGGCGGATCGAGCTCGAGTCGTCTTCGGAGACGATTCAAATTATCGAAGCGAAACCATCCAAGTTGAGGTCGCCCCCTTCCAGAGCGGCTACCATGCGATCTTGGGCAGGCCCGCGTACGTAAAGTTCATGGCAGTCCAGTCGTACGCCTACCTATAGCTAAAGATGCCTGGCCCGAACGGCACAATCACCATACGGGGAAGCACGAAGAAGGCCCACAAGGCCGAAGTGGCAAACGTGGAGCTCACCGCGGCCGCCCTGGCCTCCGCTGAGCTCGTCAAGATAAGAAAGTGGATAGGGCCATCAGAGGCCGAGATCCCCCAGAAACCAAGGCCTGGTCCCGTTTTCCAGCCGGCCGGGCAGACAAAAAAATTCCAGGTCCACCCGGAAGATCCTGACAAAATAGTGACTATCGGCGGAGACCTCCCGGAAAGCTAGGAGGCAGAGCTCCTTGCTTTCCTCCAAGCCAACTAGAACATATTCATGTGGAAACCCGCCGACATGCTAGGAGTGCCAGCGGAGAAGGCCGAACACTGCCTAAACGCCCGCAAGGACGCGAGGCCGATAAACAGGCCCTACGACGCTTTGCCACGGAAAAACGAATGGCAATAGGAGAGGAGATAGCATGCCTGCTCGCGGCCAAATTCATAAGAGAGGTCACACACCCAGAGTGGCTGGCAAACCCAGTGATGATACTAAAGAAGAACAACACGTGGCACATGTGCATGGACTACACCGACCTCAACAAAGAATGCCCCAAGGACCCGGTCCCGCTGCCTAGGATCGATCAGATAATCGACTCCACGGCGGGGTGCGAACGCCTTTGCTTCCTGGATGCGTACTCAGGATACCATCAGATATGGATGAAAGAATCTGACTAGGAGACTGATACGTCTCCGTCGTATCTATAATTTTTGATTGCTTCATGCCATTATCCTACAATTTCCACATACTTTTGAAAATATTTTATATGATTTCTTGGACTAACATACTGATCCAGTGCCCAGTGCCAGTTCCTATTTGTTGCATGTTTTTTGTTTTGCAGAAAATCCATATCAAACAAAGTCCAAACGCGATAAAAAATTACGGAGATTTATTTTGGAATATATGTGATTTTTGGGAAAAGAATCAACGCGAGACGATGCCCGAGGGGCCCACAAGCTTGAGGGGCGCGCCCCCCTACCCTGGGCGCGCCGGGCAGGCTTGTGGCGCCCCTGTAAGGTGGTTGCGGCCCTTCTTCTGCCGCAAGAAAGACAATATCCGGAAGAAAATCCCCTCAAAATTTCAGCCCAATAGGAGTTACGAATCTCCAGGAATATAAGAAATGGTTTTCGGCCAGAAAACAGGAACGCGAAACAGAAGAGAACAGAGAGAGAGAGAGATCCAATCTCGGAGGGGCTCCTGCCCTCTGGGAGCCATGGCGACCATGGACCAGAGGGGAAACTCTCCTCCCATCTAGGGTGGAGGACAAGGAAGAATAAGAAGGAGGGGGTCTCTCTCCCCCTCTCTCCCGGTGGAGATAGAACGCCGCCGGGGCAATCATCGTGATGGCGATATACACCAACAACTTTGCCGCCGTCAACACCAACTCTCTCCTCCTCTATGCAGCGGTGTAACACCTCTTCTCCCCGCTGTAATCTCTACTTAAACATGGTGCTTAATGCTATTTATTATTATCCAATGATATGTGGCAATTCTATGATGTTTGAGTAGATTCGTTTTGTCCTATGGGTTGATTGATGATCGTGATTGGTTTGAGTTGTATGTTTTATTTTGGTGCTATCCTATGGTGCCCTCCATGTCGCACAAGCGTGTGGGATTACCGCTGTAGGGTTTTGCAATACGTTCATGATTCGCTTATAGTGGGTTGCGTGAGTGACTGAAACACAAACCCGAGTAAGGGGGTTGTTGCGTACGGGAGTAAAGAGGACTTGTTACTTAATGCTATGGTTGGGTTTTACCTTAATGATCTTTGGTAGTTGCGGATGCTTGCTAGAGTTCCAATCATAAGTGCATATGATCCAAGTACGGAAAGTATGTTAGCTCGTGCCTCTCCCTCATATAAAATTACAATAATGATTACCGGTCTAGTTATCGATTGCCTACGGAGAAATCTTTCTCTTGTTCTACAAAAGTTTTCTACTAAACAACTAACTTTTATTATCTTGCAATTTACTCATAGTTTTATTCTCGCTAAGTACTCCTAGTTTTATCCTTGCAAATTTATCCTACTACACCTACAAAGTAGTTTTATTCTTGTTCTAGGTAAAGCGAACGTTAAGTGTGCGTAGAGTTGTATCGGTGGTCGATAGAACTTGAAGGGAATATTGATTCTACCTTTAGCTCCTCATTGGTTTCGACACTCTTATTTATCGAGAAAGGCTACAACTGATCCCCTATACTTGTGGGTTATCAAGACCTTTTTCTGGCTCCGTTGCCGGGGAGCAATAGCGTGGGGTGAATATTCTCGTGTGTGCTTGTTTGCTTTATCACTAAGTAGTTTTTATTTTCTGTTCTAAGTTGTTTTATATCTTTAGTTATGGATATGGAACACGAAATACCAAAAAAATTAGTTGTACTTGCTACTCATGGAGATGGGGAACCTCCTAAAACCCTCGATGCTGGTTATGTGGAAAACATTAAATACTACTTTGATAATCCTGATAAATCTCCATTCAACTTGATAATGGGAGATACTTTGGATCACCTGGAATACCTTAGGGATTATCGCTTGTCTCAAAAATGGAAACACTTATGGGATCAAATTAAAATATTGCGTTGGTATGCTTGGAATTTATGCGAAATATATGATTTTACTTGTTGTTCTGAAAACCCTAAAAAACACCTTCAGTACCAATGTGAGTTTAAGGATAATGGAATCTTATCTTCTTATGCCAAAGGTGTTTATAGTTACTATGATATTGAACAAATTAAAGAATTTTTTTCTTTTAAGGGTGCTTATGAAATTGCTTCTTTGATTGAAAAGTGTGATGCTACTCTTTACAAATCTGAAAATTTTGCCATACTTAAATATTGCTATGAAAACTATGCTTCTAATGCTTATGTTAAAGAATATATTGAGGAAGTCCCCGCTGTCCAAGAGGAGACTAAAGTTTTGCAGGAATCTATGGAAGAAGAAATTGATGACATTGTGAGCTCATTAGATGAAAAAGGTGACGAGGAGAGCGAAGAACAAAAGGAGGAAGAGCGGATTAGCTACCCGTGCCCAGCTTCTAATGAGAGTAACTCTTCAACTCATACATTGTTTAATTTCCCTTCGTGCTTACCGAAGGATGAATGCTATGATAATTGCTATGATCCCTTTGATTCGATTGAAATATCCCTTTTTGATGAAATTGATGCTTGCTATGCTTGTGGCCATGATGCCAATATGAATTATGCTTGTGAAGATGAACTTGCTATAGTTTCTTATGTTAAACATGAAATTGTTACTATTGCACCTACACATGATAGTCCTATTATCTTTTTGAATTCTTCAAACTACACTATATCGGAGAAGTTTGTGCTTATTAAGGATTATATTGATGGGTTGCGTTTTACTATTACACATGATGATTTTGATGAATATAATATGCATGTGCTTGCTGATCCTAATTGCAATTACTATGATAGAGGAACTACATCTCCACCTCTCTATGTTTCCAATACGATAAAATTGCAAGAAACTGTTTATACTATGCATTGGCCTTTACTTGATGTGCATGAATTGTTCTTTTATGACATGCCGATGCATAGGAAGAGAGTCATACTTCATAATTGCATGATATATGTTGCTTTTTTGCTCACTATTAAACTACAAATCATTGTTAATTAAAATTGGCTTTGATATACCTTGGGATCCGGGTGGATCAATTACTTGAGCACTTTATGCCTAGCTTAATGTCTTTAAAGAAAGCGCTGCCTGGGAGACAACCCGGAAGTTTTAGAGAATCATTTTATTATATTGTGTGCTTTTATAATATTTAAAAACAAAAAATATAGAGGGGAACCTAAAACTTTTCAAAAAGAAAAGTGAAAGTAAGAAAGACGAACACCGTTGAAGTGGGGGACGTCCTTGAACTTTGTTCATGCCCATGGAAACTTTGTGAATCTGGAATTATAGAAACTTTTAAAAAAAAATTATCCCTTTGTACAAATCCATTGTATATAAAAATAATGTGCCAAGATTTACCTTTAGGGTGTTTAAATTGCTTGTTTCGTGTGTGCAGTGCAAAAACAGAGACTTTTGCTGTAGTGTTTGAATTTCTATATAATTTACTGGAACATGCAAAAATTATGAAATTTTTACACAGTACTTCTATGCAAATGTTTTATCACTTCCTAATTTTTCAGATTTTTTTGAGTTACAGAAGTATATGTTTCATTTGCATCTTTACAGACTGTCCTGTTTTCACAGATTGCTGTTATAGTTTCTTTATTTGCGTATGTTTGAAATCTTGTTGAGCCCCGTTGACTTGGGAGCCATAGAATTTTGATAGCATACAGTGGGTAGTGTTTTATTATAATTATACAATGATGTTACAGCAGGACATGGTGGGATTTGATGTTATATGTACTAACCCCTCTAATAAAAAGTTCGGTTAAGTTTTGTGTGGATGAAGTGTTCGAAGAACGAGGAGGTATCGATATGAGGAGAATAAGGAGAGGCAATAGTTCAAGCTTGGAGATGCCCAAGGCACCCCAAGTAAATATTCAAGGAGACTCAAGCGTCTAAGCTTGGGGATGCCCCGGAAGGCATCCCATCTTTCTTCGACAATTAACTGTATGTCTCGGTTTTTGTTTTGTTCACATGATATGCGTAAATTCTTGGAGTGTCTTTTGTGTTTATTTTCCTTTTTTATTTTATGCACCATGCTGGTATGAGATAGTCCTTGGTTGATTTATAGAATGCTTCATGCACTTCACTTATATCTTTTGAGTATGGCTTTATAGAATGCTTCATGTGCTTCACTTATATCATTTGAAGTTTGGATGCCTGTTTCTCTACATATAGAAAACCGTTATTTGTAGAATGCTCTTTTGCATCACTTATATTTATTAGAGCATGGGCAAGTATTTTTTAGAAAGAATTAAACTCTCATGCTTCACTTATATCTATTTAGAGAGTCAACAGGAATTGGTCATTCACATGGTTAGTCATAAAATCCTACATAAAACTTGTAGATCACTGAATATGATAAGTGTGATTCCTTGCAATAGTTTTGCGATATTAAGATGGTGATATGTGGGAGGTACTAGTGAATGATTGTGGTTTAGTAAGAATATTGGTGTTAAGGTTTGTGATTCCCGAAGCATGCACGTATGGTCTGTCGTTATGCTAAGAAGTTGAGCATGATTTATTATTGATTGTCTACCAGGTGAGTGGTGGTCGGGGAAGAGCGATGGTCTTTTCCTACCAATCTATCCCCCTAGGGGCATGTGTAGTTTACTTTAATTCGAGGGCTAATAAACTTTCACAATAAGTATGTGAGTTCTTTATGACTAATGTGAGTCCATGAATTATACGCACTCTCACCTTTCCGCAATTTGCTAGCCTCTTCAGTACCGTGCATTGCCCTTTCTCACCTCGAGAGTTGGTGCAAACTTCGCCGGTGCATCCAAACCCCATGATATGAGACGCTCTATCATACATAAGCCTCCTTATATCTTCCTCAAAACAGCCACCATACCTACCTATCATGGCATTTCCATAGCCATTCCGAGATATATTGCCATGCAACTTCAACCGTTCTTTTTATATGACGCACATCATCATTGTCATATTGCTTTGCATGATCATATAGCTGACATAGTATTTGTGACTCAGCCACCATTCATCATTTTTCATACATGTTACGCTAGATCATTCCACATCCTGGTACACTGCAGAGGCCTTCATATAGGGTCATATTTGTTCTAGTATCGAGTTGTAATTTTGAGTTGTAAGTAAGTAGAAGTATGATGATCATCATTATTAGAGCATTGTTCTAGTGAGGAAATAAATAAATAAAAAAGAGGCCAAAAAGAGCCCACGAAAAAAAATAAAAAAAATAAAAAAAAGAAGGAAAAAAAATGAGAGAAAAAGAGAGAAGGGGCAGTGTTACTATCCTTTTCCATACTTGTGCTTCAAAGTAGCACCATGTTTTTCATATAGAGAGTCTCCTATGTTGTCACTTTCATATACTAGTCGGAATTTTTCATTATAGAACTTGGCTTGTATATTCCAATGATGGGCTTCCTCAAATGCCTGAGGTCTTCATGAGCAAGCAAGTTGGATGCACACCCACTTAGTTTTTATTTTGAGCATTCATACATTTATAGCTCTTAGTGCATCCATTGCATGGCAATCCCTACTCCTCGCATTGATATCGATTGATGGGCATCTTCATAGCCCGTTGATCCACCTAGTTGATGCAAGAATTTCTCCCTTTTCGACTTCTCCTTATTAATCTCTACCATTATATTCTATTCCACCCATAGTGCTATATCCATGGCGTGTTCTCATGTATTGCATGTGGGTTGAAAAAGCTAAAGCGTGTTAAAAAGTATGAACCAATTGCTCGGCTTGTCATCGGGGGTAGTGCATGATAAATACTTTATGTTAAGAAGATATAGCATGACAGGATTATATGATATTGTAGGGATAACTTTCTTTAGCATTTTTATTTTGAAAGGCATGATTGTTTGTTGGTATGCCTAAGTATTGATGTCTTTATATCAAATTATAGACTATTGCTTTGAATCACTCGTATCTTAATATTCATGCCATGATTAGATTACTTGATCAAGATTATGTTAGGTAGCATTCCACATCAAAAATTATCTTTTTAATCATTTACCTACTTGAGGACGAGCAGCAATTAAGCTTGGGGATGCTGATACGTCTTCGTCGTATCTATAATTTTTGATTGTTTCATGCCATTATCCTACAATTTCCACACACTTTTGGCAGCATTTTATATGATTTCTTGGACTAACATATTGATCCCGTGCCCAGTGCCAGTTCCTGTTTGTTGCATGTTTTTTGTTTCGTAGAAATTTCATATCAAACGAAGTCCAAACACGATAAAAATTTACGGAGATTTCTTTTGGAATATATGTGATTTTTGGGAAAAGGAATCAACGCGAGACGATGCCAGAGGGGCCCACAAGTTCGAGGGGCGCGCCCCCTACCCTGGGCATGCCGGGCAGGCTTGTGGCTCCCTTGTAAGGTGGTTGGGGCCCTTCTTCTGCCGCAAGAAAGATAATATCTGGAAGAAAATCCCCTCAAAATTTCAGCCCAATCGGAGTTACGGATCTCCGGGAATATAAGAAACGGTTTTCGGCCAGAAAACAGGAACGCGAAACAGAAGAGAACAGAGAGAGAGAGAGATCCAATCTCGGAGGGGCTCCTGCCCTCCGGGAGCCATGGAGGCCATGGACCAGAGGGGAAACTCTCCTCCCATCTAGGGGGGGGGCAAGTAAAAAGAAGAAGGAGGGGGGCTCTCTCCCCCTCTCTCCCGGTGGCGCCTGAACGCCGCCGGGGCAATCATCGTGACGGCGATCTACACCAACAACTTCGCCGCCGTCAACACAAACTCTCTCCCCCTCTATGCAGCGGTGTAACACCTCTTCTCCCCGCTGTAATCTCTACTTAAACATGGTGCTTAATGCTATATATTATTATCCAATGATATGTGGCAATTCTATGATGTTTGAGTAGATTCGTTTTGTCCTATGGGTTGATTGATGATCGTGATTGGTTTGAGTTGTATGTTTTATTTTGGTGCTGTCCTATGGTGCCCTCCATGTCACGCAAGCATGTGGGATTACTGCTATAGGGTTTTGCAATACGTTCATGATTCGCTTATAGTGGGTTGTGTGAGTGACTGAAACACAAACACGACTAAGGGGGTTGTTGCGTATGGGAGTAAAGAGGACTTGTTACTTAATGCTATGGTTGGGTTTTACCTTAATGATCTTTGGTAGTTGCGGATGCTTGCTAGAGTTCCAATCATAAGTTCATATGATCGAAGTACGGAAAGTATGTTAGCTCGTGCCTCTCCCTCATATAAAATTGCAATAATGATTACCGGTCTAGTTATCGATTGCCAAGGGAGAAATCTTTCTCTTGTTCTACAAAAGTTTTCTACTAAACAACTAACTTTTATTATCTTGCAATTTACTCGTAGTTTTATTCTTGCTAAGTACTCCTAGTTTTATCCTTGCAAATTTATCCTACTACACCTACAAAGTAGTTTTATTCTTGTTCTAGGTAAAACGAACGTTAAGTGTGCGTAGAGTTGTATCGGTGGTCGATAGAACTTGAAGGGAATATTGATTCTACCTTTAGCTCCTCGTTGGGTTCGACACTCTTATTTATCGAGAAAGGCTGCAACTGATCTCCTATACTTGTGGGTTATCAGAGACCACTGTCTTCATTATGCCATACGGGCCCTTCTGCTACATCACGATGTCGTTCGGCCTCAAAAACGCGGGGGCTATGTACCAACGGACGATGCAGAAGTGTTTCAACAAACAAATCGGAGTAAATGCAGAGCTCTACATCGATGACATCATGGTAAAATCCAAGCAAGGTTCAAGCCTCCTCACCGACCTCCAGCAGACCTTCGACAACCTTCGCAATTTCAGCATGAAGCTAAACCCCGACAAATGTGTCTTCTGGGTTCCCTTAGGGCAGCTACTTGGATTCATCGTATCCCAGTGAGAAATAGAGGCAAACCCAGAAAAGATAAATGCCATAGTGGACCTCGACCCCCCTAAGACAGTACGCGACATACAGAAGCTCACAGGCTGCGTGGCGGCCTTGAGCAGATTCATCTCACGGCTAGGAGAAAAGGCCTTGCCGCTATATCGTCTCCTCAAAAAGGGTGACAAATTCTACTGGAGCGACGAAGCCAAGCAAGCATTCGTCAACCTCAAGAATTTACTACAATCAAACCCTCTCCTAGTCTCCCCAGCCCAATCAGAGCCCATGTTGCTGTACATTGCAGCAACAACCCAGGTGGTCAGCGTGGTCATCACAGTCGAACGGGAGGAGGCCAGAAAGATACACCACATGCAACACCCAGTGTACTACGTCAGCGAGATACTAACGCCTTGCAAGACAAGGTATCCACAATACTAGAAGATAACATACAGAGTGTTCTTGGCCGCAAGAAAGCTGCGACACTACTTCCAAGCCAACCCAATCACGGTGGTCACCCTTGCACCGCTCTTCGATATCAGCAACAACAAAGACGCCACGGGCCACGTGACAAAATGGGCAATCGAACTTCTACCGTTCGAGCTCTCCTACAAGCCATGTACGACAGTTAAATCCCAAGCCATCACCGACTTCCTCATGGAATGGACAGAGGCCCAGCAGATCCCCAAGAACATCGACCTCGAGTACTGGACCATGTACTTTGACGGGTCGGTGACCGTATGAAAGGATCGATATGGTTGACTAGAGGGGGGTGAATAGGCAACTACCAATTTTTAGCTTTTCTTAACAATTTAGGTTTAGCAACAAATAGGTTGTCTAGATATGCAACTAGGTGAGCAACCTATATGATGCTAACAACAACAACAACAAGCAAGCAAGCAAATAATACAACACAACAATATCTTGCACAAAGTAAAGGAAAGAAATAACCACAAGTGGAGTCGGTGAAGACGAGGATGTGTTGCCGAAGTTCCTTCCCTTTGAGAGGAAGTATGTCTCCGTTGGAGTGGTGTGGAGGCACAATGCTCCCCAAGAAGCCATTAGGGCCACCGTATTCTCCTCACGCCCTCGCATAATGCAAGATGCCGTGATTCCACTAGTGGTGCCCTTGAAGGCGGTGACCGGACCTTTACAAACAAGGTTGGGGCTCTCTCCACAACCGAATTGGAGGCTCCCAACACTGATACGTCTCCAACGTATCTATAATTTTTGATTGTTCTATGCTATTATAGTATCAATCTTGGATGTTTTATATACACTTACAAGCAATTATATATCATTTTTGGGACTAACCTATTAACTTAGCGCCCAGTGCTAGTTACTGTTTTTGCCTGTTTTTGGTTTTTCAGAATATCAGTACCAAATGAAGTCCAAATGCCACGAAACATTTTGGAGATTTTTTTCTGGACATAACAAACACTAGAAGCTTCGGGAGAGGGCCAAAAGACAGAGGAGGTGACCACGAGCCACCAGGGGGGGTGGTGTGCCCTGGTGCCTCATGGGCCCACCTCTGCTCCGTTTGACCTAATTCCACCTCTATAAATACTCTAAAATCGGGAAACCAACAAAGGAGTCCACGAAATACTTTTTCTGCCGCCGCAAGTTCCTGTTCTCGAGAGATCCCATCTGGAGACCTTTTCCGGCACTCTGCCGGAGGGGGATTCGATCACGGAGGGGCTCTCCATCAACCTTGCCGCCCATCCGATGATGCGTGAGTAGTTTATCACAGACCTTCAGGTCCATAGTAAGTAGCTAGATGGCTTCTTCTCTCTTTTTGATCTTCAATACAATGTTCTCCTCGATGTTCTTGGAGTTCTATCCGATGTAATCACTTTTTGCAGTGTGTTTGTTGGGATCCGATGAATTGTGAGTTTATGATCAGATTATCCATGAATATTATTTGAGTTTTCTCTGAACTCTTTTATGCATGATTGTTATAGCTTCATATTTCTCTCCGATCTATTGATTTGGTTTGGCCAACTAGATTGATTTATCTTGCAATGGGAGAGGTGCTTTGTAATGGGTTCGATCTTGCGGTGCTCAATCCCAGTGACAGAAAGGGACATGACACATATGTATCGTTTCTATTAAGGGTAAAAAGATGGGGTTTATTCATGCGTGCGTATACTTTGTCTACATCATGTCATCTTGCTTAAGGCGTTACTCCGTTCTTTATGAACTTAATACTCTAGATGCATGTTGGATAGCGGTCGATGTGTGGAGTAATAGTAGTAGATGAAGAATCGTTTTGGTCTACTTGTCTCGGACGTGATGCCTATATACATGATCATTGCCTTGGATATCGTCATGATTATTTGCTTTTTTATCAATTGCCCAACAGTAATTTGTTCACCCACCGTATGCTATTTTCAAGAGAGAAGCCTCTAGTGAAAACTATGGCCCCCGGGTCTACCTTTATCATATATTGAAAATCCTAAAAACACCTTGCTGCAATTTTACTTTATTTATTTTATTTTGTATTTTTGTTCCATCTATCTATCTATCACCATACAATTTAATCTTGCAATTAACCGCCAAGGGATTGACAACCCCTTGTTCGTGTTGGGTCCGAGGATTTGTTGTTTTGTGTGGAGGTGCTGCTAACGAGTTGTTGCGTGATTCTCCTACTGGATTGATAACCTTGGTTTCATAACTGAGGGAAATACTTATCTCTACTGTACTGCATCATCCCCTCCTCTTTGGGGAAATCCCAACGTAGCTCACAAGTAGCAGGAAGAATTTCTGGCGCTGTTGTCGGAGAGACATTATCAACATCTATCAAGTACCTACGCATAAACTTTCAGCTCCTTGCATTTATTTTATTTGCCTTTGCCTCTCGTTTTCATCTCCCCCACTTCTAAAAAGTTTTCACACAAAAATATAAAAATATTTTTTGTTTGCCTTTTTGCTTGTTTGCTTGCCTTTATTTTCTTGATGTCATGACTCAAAAATGGAAAAGAAACAAGAAAAATAAAGATAACTATGGATCCACTTAAAGTTTTCTACTTGGATCATCTTCGATCCATTTGTGCTCGTGCTGAAACCCCAACTAGCTTAGTTGATGGAAAATCTTTAGATGAGCATGCTCATTTTGTGCGTCACCGTTTGTCTCAGAAAGAGAGACTCTTATGGCATCAAATAAATTGTTTGCTATGCTATGCTTGGAATGTATGTGAAATTTACGATTTTACTTGTTGCTTGGAGAACCCTAAAAAACACCTTCCCAACCTATGTGAGTTTAATGATAATGAAATCTTATCTTCGTATGCCAAAGGTGTTTATAGTTACTATGATATCGAACAAATCGAAGAATTTGTTGCTTTTAAGGGTGCTTATGAAGTTGCTTCTTTGATTGAAAAGTATGATATTACTCTCTACAAATCTGAAAATTTTGCCATACTTAAATATTGCTATGAAAACTATACTTCTAATGCCTATGTTAGTGAATTCATTAGGAGAATGTCTGCTGCTTTGGAAGAGAATAATGATATGCATGAATCTATAGATAATTATGATTCCGTTGATTTGATTGAAATATCTCCCATTGATGAACATGAGGCTTGCTATTCTTATGGCCATGATGCCAATATTAATGATGCTTATGGAGACAAACTTGCTATAGTTCCTTATGTTAAACATGAAATTATTGCTATTGCACCCACACTTGATAGCCCCTTGAATGAAAAGCATGATTGCAATGATGTTATTATAAATTCTATTAATGTTAATTGTGTTAATGATATGCAAAACTCCAAGCTTGGGGATGATGATTTTGTTATGTCCACTACTTATTGCAATGATCATGATTGGGGTGATAATGCTTCTTATGATCTTGAAAATTTATTTAAGCCTCATGATGAATATGCTATTGATAATAATGTTTGCAATAATATTGAAAGTGGGTTTGGAATAGTGTCAACTTTAGGTAAAAAGAATCCCACATATTTGGAGAGTGTTCAATCTCATGAAATTTTTGATAAAAGTGGGTTTGGAGAGGTCATGACTTTAGTTGATGTTAATCCCACTATCTTGGAAGATTATAAGACTTGTATGCATGTGGATCATGAAGAGAAAATTTTATATGATAGCTATATTGTTGAATTTGATTATGATCCTACATGTAATTATTATGAGAGAGGAAAATATTGTTGTTGAAATTTTCATGTTACTAAATTACCTCTCGTTATGTTGAGATCATCAATGTTTTATTCTTCTACCTTGCATATGCTAGATATTTCTTGTCTTGATAATTTGTTTGCTTATGAAATGCCTATGCATAGGAAGTATGTTAGACTTAAATGTGTTTTTAACATGCTACATGATGCTCTCTTCGTGTTTCAATTACTATCTTTCATGTGAGCATCATTGAAATCTCCAGCCTATCTTAATGGCTATAAAGAAAGAGCTTGTTGGGAGACAACCCAATAGTTCTTCTTCTGTTTTTTTATGTGTACACAAGTATGCTACTGTTATGATTGTGTTTTTATGTTTTAATTAGTGTTTGTGCCAAGTAATGCCTTTGGGATGATTTGGAAGATAGTATAATTGATGCTGTTTGGAAAACAGAAAGTTTTGCGTCCAGTGCTGGAATTTTAATTCTGTACTGGAGCGTCAGAAAAATCTGAAATTTTACACAGTATTGGTATATGAATTTCCCACGTTTTCCTAATTTTTCAGAATTTTTGGAGTTACAGAAGTATAGTTTTTAAATAGATCTTTACAGACTGTTCTGTTTTAGACAGATTCTGTTTTTGTTGCATAGTTTGCTTATTTTGATGAATCTATGGATTGTATCGGGGGGTATGAGTCATGGAGAAGTTGGAGTACAGTAGCATTATGCCAATATTAAATATGAATCAATTTACTATAGTACTTAAAGTTAAAGATTTATTTGTTATACTAACGGATCTCACAAAGGTTTTGTTGAGTTTTGTGTGATTGAAGTTTTCAAGTTTTGGGTGAGATCACAATAGATGAAGGAATAAGGAGTGGCAAGAGCCTAAGCTTGGGGATGCCCAAGGCACCCAAAGGTAATATTCAAGGAATACTCAAGCGTCTAAGCTTGGGGATGCCCCGGAAGGCATCCCCTCTTTCTTCTACCAACTATCGGTAATTTTACTTGGAGCTATATTTTTATTCATCACATGATATGTGTTTTACTTGGAGCGTCGTGTATTATATGAGTCTTTGCTTTGTTTGCTTTGTCACAATCATCTTTGCTGGACACACATATTTGAGAGAGCCACACGTTTATCATGATTTGTTAGAATACTCTATGTGCTTCACTTAAATCTTTTGAGCTAGGCAGTTGCTCTAGTGCTTCACTTAAATCTTTTTGAGCACGGCGGTGGCTATATTTTGAAGAAATATTTGAACTCTCATGCTTCACTTATATTATTTTGAGAGTTGATAAGATTAAATTTTGAATAAATATTTGCACTCTCATGCTTCACTTATATCTTTTTGAGAGTTGATAATCGTAATGGTAATTTGCACAAGATATGAATTTGGTCCCAAAGTGATGAATATTCAAGAGGGATATAATAAAAACTTTCATGAAAGATCATTGGATATGATAAGTTTGATTCCTTGCAATAGTTTTGCCATATGGAGATGATAATGTGTGAGTCATGTTAGTGAGTAATTGTGATTTAGTAAGAATATTGGTGTTAAGGTTTGTGATTCCCTATTCATGCACATAAAGTCAATAGTTATGCAACGAAATTATATCCTACTTATGGTGCATTATTCGGTGTTAGTTATGTTCAATGCATGTTTATGACCATTTTCGCTTTGTGGTTGGTCGCTTCTCAATCTATTTGCTAGCCTTCATTTGTACTAAGCGGGAATACTGCTTGTGCATCCAACTCCTTAAACCCAAAGTTGTGCCAAATGAGTCCACCATACCTACCTATATGCGGTATTTCCATGCTGTTCCAAGTAAATTTGCATGTGCCAACTCTAAATTTTCAAAATAATTTTCCATTTTGTGTGCCCGTACCGCTAATGAAGCAGCAGGGGTGGCCAATATTTTCCATGCTAGGTGTGTTATTCTCACGATGATTGTTTATTCACTTGTCATTGCACGAGAGAGTGTCAGATAATAGGGATACCCAGTCCCGAAATGAATTTTTTTAATATGATGATAATAATAAATTCCTTGGAAAGTGTTGGTATGGAGGGCACCCGTGGATACGGCTAGCCATGGATTGTGAAAGAATGGTGGAAAGGAAATAAACTTTATTTTCTGTTTGGGAACCGCCTATAATGTGTCTAGCATAGAAGATATTGGGAATTCTCGGTCGTTTTCGTTGACAGGAAAAACATGCCTCTCAAAATAATTTTATCTCTCTAATTTAAGCCTTGAGCTCTGGCACCTTTGCAAATCTCTGCTTCCCTCTGCGAAGGGCCTATCTATTTACTTTTATGCAAATTTTATTTTTATTTTGAGTCTCCATCTTATCTTACAAATCACCAACTAGAGAGCTCTATTGTCATAGTTGTGCATTGGGTGTAGCTAATATTGAGTGTGTTTCATGAATGGATCAATGATTGAGCATAATGGGCTAGGGATAACTTTCTTTAGCGTTGATATTTTGAAAGACATGGTTGCTTGTTAGTATGCTTGAGTATTTATGTCTTCATATCAAACTATAGACTATTGCTTTGAATCATTCAAGTACAAATGTCCATGCTACAAAAGAAAAGAGTATATGATGAATATGATAGGTAGCATTCCACATCAAAAATTCTATTTTTATCATTTACCTATACGAGGACGAGCAGGAATTAAGCTTGGGGATGCTTTATACATCTCCAACGTATCTATAATTTTTGATTGTTCCATGCTATTATAGTATCAATCTTGGATGTTTTATATACACTTACAAGCAATTATATATCATTTTTTGGGACTAACCTATTAACTTAGTGCCCAGTGCCAGTTGCTGTTTTTTGCCTGTTTTTGGTTTTTCAGAATATCAGTACCAAACGAAGTCCAAATGCCACGAAACTTTTTGGAGATTTTTTCTGGACATAAGAGACACTAGAAGCTTCGGGAGAGGGCCAGAAAACAGAGGAGGTGGTCACGAGCCACCAGGGCGCACCCTGGTGCCTCGTGGGCCCACCTCTGCTCCGTTTGACCTAATTCCACCTCTATAAATACTCTAAAATCGGGAAACCAACAAAGGAGTCCACGAAATACTTTTTCCGCCGCCGCAAGTTCCTGTTCTCGAGAGATCCCATCTGGAGGCCTTTTCCGGCACTCTGCCGGAGGGGGATTCGATCACGGAGGGGCTCTCCATCAACCTTGCTGCCCTTCCGATGATGCGTGAGTAGTTTATCACAGACCTTCGGGTCCATAGTTTATAGCTAGATGGCTTCTTCTCTCTTTTTTATCTTCAATACAATGTTCTCTTCGATGTTCTTGGAGTTCTATCCGATGTAATGACTTTTTGCCGTGTGTTTGTTGGGATCCGATGAATTGTGAGTTTATGATCAGATTATCCATGAATATTATTTGGGTTTTCTCTGAACTCTTTTATGCATGATTGTTATAGCTTCATATTTCTCTCTGATCTATTGATTTGGTTTGGCCAACTAGATTGATTTATCTTGCCATGGGAGCGGTGCTTTGTAATGGGTTCGATCTTGCGGTGCTCAATCCCAGTGACAGAAAGGGACATGACATGTATGTATCGTTTCTATTAAGGGTAAAAAGATGGGGTTTATTCATGCATGAGTTTACTTTGTCTACATCATGTCATCTTGCTTAAGGCGTTACTCCGTTCTTTATGAACTTAATACTCTAGATGCATGTTGGATAGCGGTCGATGTGTGGAGTAATAGTAGTAGATGCAGAATAATTTCGGTCTACTTGTCTCGGACATGATGCCTATATACATGATCATTGCCTTGGATATCATCATGATTATTTGCTTTTCTATCAATTGCCCAACAGAAATTTGTTCACCCACCGTATGCTATTTTCAAGAGAGAAGCCTCTAGTGAAAACTATGGTCCCCGGGTCTACCTTTATCATATATTGAAAATCCTAAAAATACCTTGCTGCAATTTTACTTTATTTATTTTATTTTGTATTTTTGTTCGATCTATCTATCTATCACCATACAATTTAATCTTGCAATTAACCGCCAAGGGATTGACAACCCCTTGTTTGCGTTGGGTGCGAGGATTTGTTGTTTTGTGTGCAGGTGCTGCTAACGAGTTGTTGCGTGATTCTCCTACTAGATTGATAAACTTGGTTACATAACTGAGGGAAATACTTATCTCTACTATACTGCATCATCCCCTCCTCTTCGGGGAAATCCCAACGCAGCTCACAACTAGCAAACACCACCACGGAGCTTCGCCACAATGGATTGTGGCTCCGAGGTGACCTCTTCTATCTAGGGTGCTCAAACACCCAAGAGTAACAAGATCCGCAAGGGATTAGTGGGGGGAATCAAATTTCTCGTGGTGGAAGTGTAGATCGAGGCCCTCTCAAGCAAACCCTGGAAAATCTACAAGAGTTGTTGGCTAGGGAGAGAGATCGGACAAAAGTGGAGCTTGGAGCAACAATGGAGCTTTTGGAGCAAAAGAGGTGAGTCCACTTGAAGAAGAAGACTCACTTATATAGTGGGGGAAAAGATCCAACCGTTATGCACTCCCAGCCCGTGCCTAAGCGGTAGTACCGCTCGGGCGAGCGGTACCTCCGTTGGAATGGAAGTTTCGGCCTGTACGTGCGACTGAGCGAATCAGGGAGGCGGTAGTTCCGCCAGAGCGGTACTACCGCTCCCACCAGCGGTACTACCGCGAAGTGCTGCGTGGACAGACGGAACAACGGTAGTAGAGTAGGACAGTGCGGTAGTGTCGCACAGAGCGGTACTACCGCCCGATACTGCCGCTCTACTTCCGCTCGAGGGACAGAGCAGAACATAAGGCACAAAATAAGCGGCACTACATGCGGTTGAGAAACGGCGGTAGTACCAAGTAGCGGTACTTCCGCTGCAAAAACTGAAGCTCGGAAGAATTGCGGTATTGGGGTACTAGTCAAAGCCGCAGTACCGTGGGAGCGGTACTACCGCTCTGAACTACCACCCAACTACCGCTCAAAAACAGAACGTGAAAGCTAAGCGGAAGTGCGAGTAGCACTGAACAGCGGTAGTACCGCCGCACTGGTACTACCGCTGGGCTGAGCGGTACTACCGCTTAGATGCCACAAGAAAGCCCAAGCATAAGATGAGAAAAGCTCCAAGAGCTGGGAAGGAAGGAGGGTGCAAAGTGACTGTGTACGTGTTGATTCCACCCAAACCTTTCCAAAAACGAACCCCCTCTTGATAGTACGGATTTCCTACGACTCAAAACCACCAAAGAGAAATCATCAAAAAATAACCGTCTTCACTTCTAACCGCCGAGGGGATATAAAACGTCTCGTGCTATCTGATAATCTCTGAAAACTAAATGCACACGGTTAGTCCGCAAAGAGCATTGTCATCAATCACCAAAACCACTAAGAGAGAAAAATGCCCTAACAATCTCCCCCTTTTTGGTGAATTAATGACAACACGGGATTTGCACAGGATATATAACAAGATAATAAGCAAACCCAAATATCTACAAAATATAGACGGGCTCCCCCTAGATGTGTGCACTATATTAGATGTGCTTTTGGAATGCAAAGCACACACATTAGGATCAACACTCCCCCTATATTTTATAGACAAGACAACACTTGCAAGAATAAAATATGAGGTATAAACTTGGAGCAAGTAATAGTATGAGAGCATAACGAAAGGGCACAAGATATACATAAACTCACAAGCTAACAAAGTACTTAGACATGGAACAAAGGAGTAGGGTAGCATATGTCTCACACCATATGATAAGTACTTAAAGTCTCACACAAACACTCTAAAGCAAAGCAAACGAGAAGGAGTTCACGAGAGAACGAAAGCAACAACAAAGAAGACACACTCGTGACTCGGCAAATCCCTAAGTCTCTCCCCCTTTGGCATCGAGACACCAAAAAAGGCAAAGAGCACTAAGACGGTCCTAGGTGGTAGCAATGCTCCAGAACACCATCAGAACTCCTCGTGGTCGTCTGAGTACTCCTCTGCAGCAGCTGGCTGATCGTCCTCCTCAGAATCCGTCCACTTGCAATGCTGCGAGGTGCACTCCTCTTCATCTGTGATCTTCTCCTCAGAACCACTATTGAACTCCAGGCCGAGATACCTCATCATCACTTTGTCACTTCTGCGAGCCTGCTTCTCAGCTACATGCACCCTATACTGTCCCTGAGCCTGAATGCAAAAGAGCTTCTTCATCTTTGACTTGAGCTTGGACGCCCAAGATGGTTTCGTCTCGAAAGGAGGAGCAAAATCATAATTGGGCTCTGCCTCATCATCAGAGTCAGTGGGGGCGATCTCCTCGTTGGGGGCAGCGGGTGCAGTACCCCAGTTCTCCTTCTGTCGCGGCTTCAGAATACCATGCATCACCATGTGCTCACTGGGAAGGGATTCCCCTGGAAACTCAGCAGCCCATTTCTCCTCAATCAACTTGAAAAGGTAGGGGCCATAAATGGGCACCTTCCGGTCAAGCACAGCAAAACGAATCTCATGCCACATAATGTGAGAGATATCCAAAGTAGAGTTCATGCCCCTCTCCTTCATGCATAACAGAAGCATATCCACCAGATATGAGTGTACCTGATCTAGGTTCCAATGCGAGGGAAAAGAGTGTTGCGAAAGATGCGGTGCATGATGTCCAAGAAAGGAATGAGCTCAGTCCGAACAGCCCCCCGGTAGTAGTCACAGTCCGGGAGTAACGAATCAGTTTAGATATGTGCTGAGGACTTGTTTCCTTGTGAGGCCGGAGACCAACAGGGTTGTCCTGCCCCTCATCAGCAATGCCTAGACTATCCATGAATGCCTTCCACTCAACCTTCAGTAGTCTCCCACCTGTCATCCAAGTCATGGATCTTGCCTCATCAGAATGAAAGTGAACAGTGGCATAGAATTGGGCCACGATCTCTACGTCAAAGTCCTTGTTGAAAGTCATGATCGGAATGAGACCCCACTGCCGACAAAGTGCAAGAGCTTCTCCAAAGTAAGCGGGATCCTTCTCCATGTGAAGAAGGTCGATAGACTTGGCATCCACATACAGGTTCTTCTTGCCCTTCAGAATGTCACATAGATAAGCGATTGCTCCTTAGTCCAGAAGGGACGAACAACAAAAACCTCGTCCTGAGGACGGCGATAAGGGTTGCACTGACGGAACATAACGAACTCCTTTCCAGGCATCTCATCAGGAGGAGTCCTCTTCTCCTTCTCCTTCTTCTTACTGACAGTCTTCTTCACCTGTTTCCTTGGTGGTCCACTGGAACTGGCAGCTGCTTCTTCTGAGGAGCGAAAACGCTTGGAGCCACCTGCACGATCTGGGTTCCGGCGACGAGCCTGAAGAGAGGAGCTACCACCATCTAGAACACACAACAGAGAACGAGGGAAAAGCAGGTGTAAAGCCATTGCATAAGCCAAGAGACACATGGTGAAAATAGATAACACTGCAGTCAGTCTACAACTTCAGGTCACAGCGGTAGTACCGCTCCCACAGCGGTAGTACCGCCGTAAGATGAGCGGTAGTACCGCGGGACACGAGCGGTAGTACCGCAACAAGTGGTAGTACCGTATGTGACCCAGCGGTAGTACCGCCCTCCGCACGGGGATATAGCCGCGGCGTGGATCCGGTAGTACCAGTGACGTAGAAGTTCAAATTTTCGGCATAGTACGTCTATTTTCCTATCTAGCAGTCATCCCGCGTCCTACTCATGCCTAGATTTAGCCAAAAATCAATAAACACCACATGCATTGCCCTAGAACTAAGATTCAAAAAATAGAACCGTAGGAGAGAAAAACGAGGGCAATACCGGTGTCCATGGCAAGAGGAGAAGGTGGGGATCGATCCCACCGGATGGAAGCAAAGAAGACGGCACGGAATTGGAGGGCCAGAGCCGGCCTCTGGAGCAGTTTGTGGTCGCCTGAGAGAGAGGGTTCATGAGAGAGGAGAGTGAATGGGTATGGGGGAGTTAGGCCTCCCCGTGCCCACCACTTAACCCGTCCAGGAATCCTCCAAGCGGTAGTACTGTTGGTTGGCACGGTAGTACCGCCTGCGCGGTAGTACCGTTCCAACCAGTGGTAGTACCGCTCCAGTGTTGTGGCAGGAGGCCAGCAGTACTGCACTCAGCGGTAGTACCGCGAACACGGGCGGTAGTACCGCTAGCGCGGTAGTACTGTTCCTGTCAGCGGTAGTACTGCTTGCTACCAGAAAAACTGATATGATCAAGTTTGGGAAATGGGGCTTATGCAATTCTAAGGGGTTTGAGATAGAGAAGGCTTGGGTTGGGGGCAGTAAACACAGCAAATGGAAAGGAATACTTCAAGGTCAAAAGCAACTAAAACGAGAGCACACATGGAGTAGTCCAACACCCTAAAGCCAAAACGAAAAAGCACAACACAAACCAAACGGAGCCAAACCTCTCAAGGAGAGGGCGGTGACCGAGGTCACCTATGTTTGAGTCAATTGGTATGGCACCGCGAAGATTTTAACCTTGGGCCCATGACCAAAACTCATCTTTAAAGCACAAGTACCAACAAAAATGGCTAATGTGAAAGACTTGATCGATTTATGCATAGTGGGGGGAGGGAGAGTTCAGTGAGAGAACAACACTCCCCCTATGTCCATGCCTACATCTAGAAGAAGATAATCATGATGAATGCGGTGCGGTGTGTCGAGATTCAAGCCACATTGCTCAAATCAATGATATTTAGCTCATGCCTTAACTCGCGAAATCTTACTTCATCCAATGGGTTTGTGAAAATATCCGCTGGTTGCTCTTGAGTGTTGACGTAGATAAGATCAATCTCTCCACGCTTGATATGATCCCAGATGAAATGATGATGAATCTCAATATGCTTCGTCTTGCTATGTTGCACCGGATTGTAGGAGATCTTGATCGCACTTTCATTGTCACATAGAAGAGGCACTTTGTCACAAGTGACACCGTAATCCTTTGATGTTTGCCTCATCCATAGCAATTGAGCACAACAACTTGCGGCTACATACTTGGCCTCGGTGGTGGAGAGAGACACACAATTTTGCTTCTTCGAAGACCAACTCACCAAAGAGCGACCAAGGAATTGGCACCCTCCGGAAGTTGACTTCCTATCCACACGGTCTCCCGCCCAATCCGAATCCGAATATCCCATGAGATCAAAACTTGCACCTTTGGAGTACCATAAGCCAAAGTTTGGGGTATGAGCCAAATATCGAAAGATTCGCTTGACCGCCACATAGTGGCTTTTCTTAAGTGCGGCTTGAAACCGTGCACACATTTCCACACTCAACATGATATCCGGTCTAGATGCACAAAGGTAAAGTAAGGATCCAATCATGGAGCGATATACCTTTTGATCCACCGCTTTACCATTGGGATCAATGTCAAGTTGGCACTTGGTGGGCATTGGAGTCTTGGCCGGCTTAACATCATCCAACTTGAATTTCTTGAGCATGTCTTGGGTATATTTGGCTTGGTTGATGAAGGTTCCTTCTCTCCTTTGCATGACTTCGAACCCGAGAAAGAACTTCAACTCTCCCATCATAGACATCTCAAACTTCTCCGTCATGAGTGCGGCAAACTCATCATTGAAAGCTTTATTAGGAGAACCAAATATAATATCATCAACATATAGTTGGCATATGAACAAATCCCCTTTAACCCTCATCGTAAAAAGAGTGGGATCGATTTTCCCAATTTCAAACCCATGATCTTGCAACAACTCGGTAAGGTGCTCATACCACGCACGTGGTGCTTGTTTAAGGCCATAGAGTGCCTTATCGAGTTTGTATACATGATTGGGGAACTTGGGATCCTCGAACCCCGGGGGTTGTTTGACATATACCAACTCATTAAGTGGACCATTAAGAAATGCACTTTTCACATCCATTTGTTGCAACTTAAAATCATGATGACATGCATATGCAAGCAACATGCGAATAGATTCAAGACGAGCAACAGGAGCAAAGGTTTCACCGTAGTCGATACCCTCGACTTGGGAGTAGCCTTGTGCTACCAATCTTGCCTTGTTTCGAACAACAACACCGTTTGCATCTTGCTTATTCTTAAAGATCCATTTTGTTCCGATGACATTATGGTTCTCCTTTGGCCTTGGCACCAATTGCCACACCTTGTTGCGCTCGAAGTTGTTGAGTTCATCATGCATGGCTTCAAGCCAATCCGTGTCCTCGAGCGCCTCATGTACCTTTTGGGGTTCAACACAAGAAACAAACGCGTGATGCTCACAAAAGTTTGATAATTGTTTACGAGTGATTACCCCTTTCTTTAAGCTTCCATAGATATTCTCCATGACATGTCCTTGATGCTTGAGTTTGGAAGCAATCTTGGCAACACGACGCTCCAATAGCTCCTCCATAGACATTTGAGGAGAATCAGCTTGATCATCTTGAGCGTCGTCTTGAGCTTGCTCTTGATGTTGCACTTGCTCTTGATCTTGAACTAATTCTTGATCTTGAGCTAGCTCTTGATCATTAGCTTGCTTTGTGTCTTGAGCTTGCTCGGAGTCTTGAACTTGATCTTGGGCATCGCTTGGTGAATCACCATCATCATGAGATTGATCTTGCCCTTGATCTTGTTCACTCGGTTGAGGGCCTTCGGTTTGCTCTTCAGAAGCGTGTGGGTCAATGGTTGGTGATGGCTCCACTTGCATAGAGCATTGTCCTTCTCCTTCGGCCACAAGGGGTTCCTCAATGGGGAGTATTTGACCAATCCCCATTCTTCTTATGGCTTGGGGAGGAATTTCATCACCTACATCACAAAGATCACTTTGCTCGACTTGGGAGCCATTATTTTCATCAAACTCTACGTTACACGTCTCCTCAATGAGTCCATTGGACTTGTTGAGGACACGGTAAGCATGAGAGTTTGTAGCATAACCAACAAATATGCCCTCTTGAGCTCTAGGTTCGAATTTAGACAAACGAGCACCCTTCTTGAGAATGAAACACTTACACCCGAACACCCGGAAGTACTTGAGGTTGGGCTTGTTACCGGTAAGTATCTCATATGGAGTCTTGTTCAAGCCTTTGCGGAGGTAGAGCCGATTGGATGCATGACATGCGGTGTTGATGGCTTCGGCCCAAAAGTTGTACGGAGACTTGAATTCCGCCATCGTGGTCCTTGCCGCGTCCATCAATGTCCGGTTCTTCCTCCCCGCTACACCATTTTGTTGAGGGGTATATGGTGCGAAGTATTGATGCTTGATCCCCTCATCACTAAGGAACTCATCCAAGGTGTAGTTCTTGAACTCAGTGCCGTTGTCACTTCTAATCATCAATATCTTTGCTTCATGTTGACGTTGAGCTTCATTTGCAAAGTCGATGACGGTTTGTTGGGTCTCGCTCTTCCTCTTGAAGAAATATACCCAAGTGTATCTTGAATAGTTATCCACAATCACCAAGCAATACTTTCTCCCCCCAAGACTATCAAAGGATGGAGGTCCAAAGAGATCCATGTGAAGGAGCTCCAAGGGCCTCTTCGTGTAGATGATAGTCGTAGGTCGGTGAGCCATCTCATGTAGCTTTCCTTCGATACAAGTGACGATGTCCTGGACTAGGGGGTACTCACCACGTCGTGTCCCGACCAGTGGGTCGTGCCGAGGACCCCCATGGCGGTTCACTAATGGGCCACTTCGGGCAGCCCATGATGCATACAAGGAAGATTCCACAAAGACTTGGTGCCCAAGACGAGGACTCTACTAAAACCCTAGGCCTCCGGTGCATTATATAAACCGAGGCTAGGCTAGTCAATAGATGATCTGATATTCATTAGAACCATCTCGTGGTAGATACATGTACTCTGTACCATCCCCCATATGAATACAATCAAAAGCAAGACATAGGGTATTATCTCTTCGAGAGAGCCCAAACCTGGGTAAAGTCATGTGTCCATATTACCATCGCTCCAAGACGCCTAGCTTAGGATCCCTACTACGAGATATGCCGGATTTAGAATCGACATTCGTGCTTTCATTGAGAGCCTGCTAGGTGATCGTCATGGTGCGATGGGATCTTCAACAAACGCCAAATCAGGTGTTATATTTTCAATTAAATTTGTGCCTTTAAATTAGCTTCTTTTAGAGTTGTTGCTGTGAGCCTGTGCAAATTTTCGTTTGCAGGCATAATTGAGATCACAGACAAATTGTCACGATGTTCGTCAGCGGCGGGTGCATCATATCTGGCAATCAACTCGTACGGTTCGTGCAGATCGGCTAGGCGCGGTGCACGCACCAGATCAGCCGCTGCTCCTGGTGGGTGCGTGCAAGGGATGGCCTCGCGCGCCCCAAGCTCCGGTGAGATCAAACCTCGGTCAAGCATCACATCTCCACGTAAAAGACGTTTGGCTAGCCGCATGTTCCTGTAGGAACTTGTACAAAGGTCAGATCGATTTTGACTTCACGTGGGTACTAAGCACTAGTACTACTGGAAATTGTTTCTGCTTTGGTTGCTATGACTACTACCGAGCAAACCATCAGGTGCGGCTATTTCATTAACTGGTTCTACTAAATAACTAGTATTTCCTTCCAGATATTTTTCTGTTGGTTCGCATTGTTTTGTGCGTGCAGCTTTTCTGCTTGTTGCCGCCGTTCCGAGGAGATCCGAGATGTATAGCACGGCAATCACGGTTTGATGGACACCACATCGCGTTGACACCGTCGTTCCACGAACAGCGACCTGCGTCGACATATTCGCTCGGCCAAGATGATCTCGATGTCAGGCCATCTTTCTTTAATTACTTAATTCGCATGAATTAATTATGCAATTCTTTTTTTCAATTATTATTACTGGTTTGCACTATTTGTGTGCACAGGTAAATCGACGTCAACTGGTCTACATCGCCACCTCGGCGAACCGACGTCGTCGTCCCTCCAACATCGGGCAAACGGCGTCATCACCTCGGCGAGCCATCCTATGCCGGTATTGCCATGCCGTCGCTTCTTTAAGCCGATAACCACCACGCCGACCTGCTTCGACACCTCGGCTGGCATGGTGGCTCCGACGTCACCTTACCGACCAGCTCCGTCACCTCGGCTAGACCAGGGGCTTCGCTATCACTTCATCGACATACTCTAGGGTCTCATCATCACTCCACAGACCAACTTCGTCATGATAGCCAGACTGGGGGTTTCGCCTCGCATCTTCGACCATGTTGCATCGCCCCTTTGTCAAGCCGAGCTCTTTGCTCGGGCACTTCGGGACCGGCTTGGGGGTTGGGACCTCGACCCACCGCAAGCTCGGACCGCATCATCAACACCGATCACATTAACCAGCTAAGCCGCTTTCATGCTCAAATTTTTTAAATGTTGAATTTTTGTTCGGCTCGACCAAGCATTATATTTGTGTTAGACAAAAACTCTGTTTGTTAAAAACACTCCCTTTACCCATGTTAACTGGGGGCTCTTAAATTTATATGAGTTGTTTTATAATAAATGTGTTTTCTTCTTGGTCGTTGCAAAGTCTTTTTCTACTACTCCTTTTTTCCGACGCGAGTGTGTGGTCAATAGTCGGGTAGCCTGGTTTCTCTCTAAAGCCGCTCGAGTTTAGTTCGCTAAACTGGCCTGAGAAGCACTCTGCCTTCGGGATAGGAGGTTGAAGCCGAAGGCTGACCCACTTGAAGTCTGGAGATCGGATGTATCATGTTAAAGCATGACGGAAGCACAAACTAATTTTAAGACCAATTTTCGGATTGGCATCAAAAAACTTGATTTAGTTCGGACGTAAAGTTTTTCCTAAAGTTTTTTGGTTTTCCGAGCTTATGGCACCTTTAACCTATTTTTTATGTTTTTCTTTCAGGAGGCGGGGACATCCTCTTGATCGAGGTGTTCTGCGTGATGGTTTTGCTCGGGAAATCTTTTCCGACCTATAGTTCGGCATCTTTCCTGCTGAGCTGCACCTCGGTGTTGTCAAAACATACATGGCAGTTGAACTAGTTCCCGAGGAGATACGATCCTAGGGTCGGCCATGTTGCCCAACCCAAGTCTCGGGGGCTACTGTATTGACGATTCAATGCAGAAAATTCAAAAGTGCAAAACGGCTTCCGAGGAGATTACGATCCTCAGGTTGGTCGGCCGCACTCAACCTGAGTCTCGGAAGCTATTGCACATCGTGTTTCCGTTCCTAAGTATGCTGCCGAGCTAGGACTTGATCCTCAGGCTGATTTCGCGAATTGACCTGAGTCTCAGGGGCTACTGGGATTAGCGGTGTTAAGTTATCCTTCAGGTGCATCCCGGATTTTAGGCCGACACGCACCTTGAGGGCTACTGGCTATACATCTCGGCAGTAAATAAATTGCGCCGATCGGAAATAAATTCCGCAAAAAATCAGCCCATGACCGAGGTGGTGCACCACCTCGGAAGCAGTTCGGCATAAAGCTCGGCTGCGAGTGGCTGGCTCCATAGAGAACTTTTTTGGCGTTAAGCTCGGATAACCTCCTTCAACTTTTTCAATACCGAGGTACCTCGGATACAGACCAGCATTGGATCTCGGCTGCTAAAATGTACCTCGGATGCAGACCGGCGTTGGAGCTCGGCTGCAAAAAGACACCTCGGATGCAGCCCGGCGATGGAGCTCGAACGCAAGAGGACACCGCCGCGCTGGAAACACTTCGAACCCGAGGTGTGGCGTAAAATATAACAAGGCATTGATAAAGGCCGAGAACTTAAAGGACTCCTCGGATACCCGACGTATGAACTCTTCGGATACACCTCGGCGATTCTCAAGATTGGAGATGGGAAAATTTGGAGATGGGAAGATTTGTTGAACCAGTTTTCAAGACCGATGACCGAAGACGAAGAACAGTTCAGAAGAACCGAGGAGCGTCCCCAACTTGAAGACCGGTTCAGGGGGCTACTGACGGTGTCCTGGACTAGGGGGTACTCACCACGTCGTCTCCGGACCAGTGGGTTGGGCCAAGGACCCCCATGGCGGTTCACTAATGGGCCACTTCGGGTAGCCCATGACGCATACAAGGAAGATTCCACAAAGACTTGGTGCCCAAGACGAGGACTCTTCTAAAACCCTAGGCCTCCGGTGCATTATATAAACCGAGGCCAGGCTAGTCAATAGATGATCTGATATTCATTAGAACCATCTCGTGGTAGATACATGTACTCTGTACCACCCCCCCCATATGAATACAATCAAAAGCAGGACGTAGGGTATTATCTCTTCGAGAGAGCCCGAACCTGGGTAAAATCCTGTGTCCATGTTACCATCACTCTAAGACGCCTAGCTTAGGACCCCTACTACGAGATATGCCAGATTTAGAACCGATAACAAGCACTGCAAGCACGATCTTTGGCAAAGCTCACATTTGTTAGTCCACGAACGTGATCCCCTTTGAGGAGACTTTGCAAAGATCTCATATTGACGTGGGCTAGACGGCAATGCCAAAGCCACCCCACGTCAACTTTAGCCATTAGACAAGTCACGATCTTAGTGGGTCGCTCCGAGAAGTTAACCACATAGAGACCGTTCTCGACATGCCCAACAAAGGCTACCGTAAGAGTCTTGCTCCACAAAAGGGCCACGGTATCAAGATCAAAGAATGTGGCAAAGCCCATAAGTCAAAGTTGACGAACGGAAAGTAAATTGTATGCAAGGGTCTCAACAAGCATGACTTTCTCAATTGATAAATCATGAGAAATCACAACCTTGCCAAGACCCAATACCTTAGACGTTGAGGCATCACCAAATTGAACATGGGTGGGCATAGATGTAACACCCCAAGAGTGCTCCTTCCATATTTGTACTTCCCAACATTGCCATATATGGAATTGTCATGATGATCTTGATGGATGGGCTGATTCTCATGTTGTGTTTTGCTTTTCTTTTCTCTTTGCATTTCATTTTCATATTAATTGTCATGTGCTTGCACCACCATATTCATTTATGTTGTTCATGAGCATTGCATCCATCATGTTAATTTTTGTTGTGCTCATCATGTATGCATTGTGGCTGTGTGTGAGCATCTTCTCCCTGCCTCACCCAACTCTTGGGTTCCACCTATGGAAGCCATCTCTTCATCTCTCTCTCAAATCCCCTCTTTCTCCCAATTTAATTCTTGATGCAATATTTCTGTCCCAAATTAATGTTCACCATATTTCTAAATTCTCTAGTCCATGCCCTAAACCTCCCTGCCAAATTTCACCATTTTTGGAATTGTTTTGGTTGGGATAAAAAATGCCTCAAGTTTGAATTTAATTCAAACTTGATATATTTTTCTTCCTCTAAAAATTGCCAAACCAATTTATTCAAATACTACACAATTTGTAGATTCCAGGGATATTTTTATATCTCTCACACCTCACTCCTAACCACCTGTACTTTTCTTCTTTTACTTCTGTTTGAGAAAATAGAAGGGAAAAAGAAAGAAAAGCAGCAGCACCACTCAGCCTAGCAGAGCAGCAGCAGAGCCTAGCGCAGCCCAGCTCACCTGCCGGGCACCCACCTCTGCCTTTTCTCACCCGCGCACCCACTCGCCCCCGCTAGCGCGTGTCCACGTGGCCGAGCCGGCCCCGCCTGGCAGCCTCTGGTTACAGGCCACCCGCGCGCCACCTTTACGTCCTCCTCTCGTCGTCGCCATGGGGACCGCGCGCCCGAGAGCGTGCGAGCTCGCCCCGCTCGCCCTAGCCCCTCTATAAAACCCTCTCTGTGTCCCAGCCCCCTCTAGGGTTCCTCTCTTCCACTCGCCACTGCCGTTTGGCAAGAGGAGCCACCAGATCCGCCGCCCGAAGTCGATCTCGAGCGCATCTGGGTGCACGTCCATGGCGCCGCCGTGACCCGAGCCCGTCCCCGTCGCCGTCTTCGTGTCCAGGAGATTCGCCAAGTCCGACTACGTCCACAACGTCGACTACCGCAAGCCGGGAGCCCCCAAGTCCGCCGTCTTCCTCGTCTTCTTCTGCTTCGGGAGCCGATCATCTCCGGCCAAACTCCGGTGACCCCGTCCCCGATCCATTCGGCCGAGCTCACCGTCGTGTTCATGGTGAGCAGACGCGTCACCCCATGCCTTTTTTCCCCTCTTTCGCATGCTCTGTCGCCGATCGCCGTGTGCGCCGCCGTCGTCGCCGTCGGGCCTTGTCTCTGGCGAGTGCCCCGACCACCTTAGGCTTCGCGCGCATGTCCTCCGTGCTCGCCGTAGTGTGTAGGTTTCGTTCTGCCGCTTTGCAGTAGCCGCCGTGCCCCATAGCGAGTGGCACGAGCTCGTCACCGCCGCCTCTATACCTCGTCGCCGGCGTTGCCTCCGTCGACGTCCGGCTACGTGAGTCACATGCGGGTGTGCGGATTTCTCCCGTGATTCGAATGCACCCTGCCGCCGTGCCAAAAGGTCACCGGAGACAACTCCGGCGAGCCTCCGCCGTGCTCCTGTCGTCGTCGGCGCGCTCCCCTGCTTCCTCTGTTTTTTCTCACACACGTGCGCCTGCCACGTGGGCCCAGCAGGACCCACAGGTCAGCCACACAAGCGCGCTGCCCCACTGTCATACACACACATGTCCAGGCCCCACGTGTCAGCCACTCCCCCTCTGTCCCTAGCCCTTTTCGTCATATTCCGTTTTCGGCATATTCCGTTTCTGGCTTATTTCCGTTTCTGTGCATTTCGTTTTCGGCAAGTTTCCAGATCCGGCGCTTTCCAAATCGGGCATATGCCAAATCTGGCATATAACTTAAATTAAGTTTCTGTCCAATTTGTTTTGTGGCATTTTGAGCATTTTCCATATTGAAACATATGAGTGTAATATATGATTTTGGGGTAGAAAAATCCAACTAATCCATTGGTGGTATTAGATGTATCATTTGAGCAAGTTTGCATGCATGCCATTTTCACATAATATGCCATTTTGTCATTTTTGTGTGAATTATTGCACATGTCATATGAGCATCTTGTCAACATGAGTTTGAAGCATTTTCATGCCATCTTGCCGCTAGTATTTATTTCATGCCATGTCATGCCATGATAGGAGTGATACAAGCTTGCAAACATGCTTAATCACTGTTATTGTTTTGCACTTGTTGAAAACTGCTGTCATAGCTGTCTGTTATATAAACTTGCCATGTTGCTTTGATGTTACCATCTAATCTATAGATATTCTGATCATGATCAGTAAACATGTTTTGCTCTATGTTGTTAGTACTTTCATGCCATGCCAATTATTGCCATGTTAAACTCCTGTAGCATGTATAAAGGTTGCTCTAAATATGCCTAGTCAATGTGGCAGTTTTCTGTCAACGTTATGTTGCAATGTTGTGAGCTCATTTCTGTCAAATCCATGCTTCATATGAAATTGTGCCAATGTAATGAAATGTTCTATGCCATGTGTACTGTAGGTGCATTCCAATTTCTTGCACTTTAGAGTACTGTAGCTTGTTGTTTTGATGTGCATAAGATGCCATGTTGCTGTTAATTTCAATTTTGCATTGCATATTGTGTTGCTCACCTTTTGAGTTTCGTGCATCCGTTCTTCGTGATCTTTATATCGATTTCAATCAAAATCTTCCTTTCTTTCCAGTGGCATACTTGGATTGCCAAGATTTTGCCCATATCCATATTTTGCTTCACCGTTCATACCTCGATATCATTTCTGTCGTCCCGGTAGCACCGTTACTTCATTCATGACATGCTCGTTATTTTTACCATGCCTTGCATGCATCATTTTGATTGTGCATCTATGCCATGATTGTTTTTTTATTTCGGTGCTTGTTCTTTCTTTTGGGTAGTTCCGGGAGACGAGTCCGAGTTTGAGGAACCGGTTGAGAACGTGTTCGAGGAGCAGTCTTACTATCCTACCGAAGAGACTTCAGGCAAGATGATCATTACCCTTGATAACACTACTATCTTTGCTTGCTAGTTGTCTCATTGCTATCGCTATGTCACGCTTCCTACCACATATATGTCAGCCCCTCATATGCCATGATACAGCCTCTAACCACCCTACCCAGCAACCGTTGTTTGGCTATGTTACCGCTTTGCTCAGCCCCTCTTCTAGCGTTGCTAGTTGCGGGTGCAGTGCAGGTTGTTCCATGTTGGGACATGGATATGTTGGGATATCACAATATCTCTTATTTAATTAATGCATCTATATACTTGGTTGTGTGTGGAAGGCTCGGCCTTTTGCCTAGTGTTTTGTTCCACTCATGCCGCCTTAGTTTCCGTAATACCGGTGTTATGATCCTTGATTAGCGTTCCTAACATGCTCAAGGGAATGGGACCCTCTTGATAGTTCGCTTTGAATAACCGCTTCCAGCATGGCCCAACTTTGGTTTTACCATTTGCCTAATAACAACTAAAACTTGCATATGGAGTAATTAACCCGAGGATTCTTAATCAACAACCCGGGCCAGTGCTCCTCATTAGTGTTAGTCCAAACTAGAGCACCTTGCGGCGCCCCCTTGGCAACTTGTGTATCAGCTAACCGTAAGCTTTGCTTATCCGTCATGGCCTGATTTAGAGATACGCACGGCTCCAATCGGGGTGTCGGCACGTCGGGAGGTCTTGCTGGACTTGTGTTACCATTGTCGAAATGTCTTGTGCACCGAGATTCCGAGGATACTTCGGGCTATCTCGAGGTTGAGGTATTTCCACCGCAGCTTGTGTTGGTCTATGATGGACCAGGTTGGAACACCCCTGCAGGGTTAAATCTTACGCGAAGCCGTGCCCGCGGTTATGTGGCGACATGGATATTTTTAACCTCCGGTTGTAGAGAACTTGACACTAATTCTAATAAAATACACCAACTGTGTGCGTAACCGTGATGGTCTCTTTTCGAGTAAGTTCGGGAAGAGAACGTGGTGGGGTTGTGATTGAACCGTAAGTAGGTGTTCAGGATCACTTCTTGATCATATTCAACTTGCGACCGTTATGCGTAGTATGCTCATCTTTATTCTTGTACTCGTAAGTTAGCCACTTAAATATGCTTAGTGCTTGCTGCAACCTCACCACTTTTACCCCTTCCATTCCTATAAGCTTAAATAGTTTTGTTACCTTGGGTGATGAGATTGCTAAGTCCCCATGGCTCACAGATTACTATAAACACCAGTTGCAGGTACGCTTGAGTCAGACACAGGTGAGCCCGAGATGCTCCATTAGGAGTATGATGATGAGCGTGGACGTATGTACGTCACGATGCCAGATGATTAGTAGTGGGCCCTAGTCGGTTGATCCAGGGATAATAGCAGGGTGGTGTTTTCTCGTTTGATTTCGTCCGTAGTCGGACCCTGTCTTTCATTTGGATGATTGTATGATGATAATGATATATTTATGATGTAGCATGTGGCGAGTGTAAGCCTTTAACTAGTATTCTCACCTGTTCATTCGGTTGTATGTATTTGAGAACCACCTTGCTATGCGTTCCAAAATGAGGTTCTGTCACGATCTTGAGTTCATCACGAGATTGCGATAGAGCTTCATATTGGGCGTTACAAGTTGGTAATCAGAGCCATACCGACTATAGGAGCCCCTTGTTTGATCGAACCGTTGACGAGTCTAGAAGAAAAACTATTTTGAGTTCTAGTTATATATCGAAGAGTAGGAATTCTTTTTACTCTTTATTCCCTTCATCGCTTTGGTGAGATATTGTGGCGTAGGTGTTTTATTCTACTACCTCTTCTCACTCAAATTTTTTTTAGGATCACGCGTGTATTGTTGGAATGGTTGTGATATCGGTGTGACATGACTCTGTTCTTGGTGCCTCCTGACCATATGGATTGGACCCGGGGAGTTGAGCTCCAATGGGTTTTGTGACACTCGCTATCGTTTCGGTTCCGGAATACCAAAGGACGCCCACATCGAAACACTTCTATACTTTTTGTGGTGGCAAATAGTGCCATGACTTTTCCCCAGTAATGGAGGAGATAGCTCGGATGATCCACCATGACTAGTATCACTGTGTTTTCGAAGGTCTGAGGTAGACAAATTTGCAAAGTTTCTCGGTCGTGTGTTGAGTGTTGCGGATGTAGTTGCAGCTGATTAGGTTGTTGTTTGCTGAGTAGGTTCCTGGATCCGCAACCTGAGCTCATAACCAAGAAGTTTCGGGAGTTCCTAGGGGAATTCAAGTATCACCTAGGATATCTTTCCAACAGATACATGATACGATATGGGGTCTATCATATGTTTGTTTCCACTTTCGTTACCTTGTGCATTATTCTAACATTCTTTCCAAGTGGCTTCTCAATCTTTGGTGTATCATCTATCTTTCGGAATGCATTCATTCATATTTGTTCGGATGCTAGCTTGTGAAGAATTCTGTTGCAATATCTATCCTATTGATCCAGCCTTCTAATTTTCTCATTGAAGATTCTAACGGTTGTTTCCATCTTCGGGATGGCTCCCGCAACCCGTGGGAATCCGACCCGTGATGATGGGGAGCAGTCAGAACCTCCACCTCCACCTCCTCCTCCACCTCCGCCTCCGGAGGCATGGCAAGCTTTGATGGCAGCAACCAATGCCAATACTCAGATGCTGCTCCAGTTTATGCAAGAGCGGAATCAAGGGTATCAAGGCAATCAAGGCCAAGGCAACTTCAACAATCAACCTCAATATGCAACTCTAAACCAGTTTCTCAGCAACCAGCCCAAGTCCTTCAGTTCGTGCACTCAGCCTCTTGATGCTGATGATTGGTTACTGGATATCAACAAACACTTCGAGTGCAGCAATGTCAGACCTGAGGACTATGTCAACTTCGCTTCTTTCCAGCTCAAGGACCAGGCAACCAAGTGGTGGCAGCAGTACAAAGATTCAAGAGGTGGTCGAGTCATCACTTGGACCGACTTCTGTCGTGATTTCAGAGCACATCACATTTCGTCAAGTGTGTTTGAGGAAATGCATGAGAAATTCAGAAATCTCAAGCAAGGAAGCATGTTTGTCTATCAGTATAACACTGAGTTCTAGAATCTCGCTCGTTATGCCAAGCAAGACATTCCAGATGACAAGAGCAAGATCTAACAGTTCAGGGGTGGTCTCAGAGAGGACCTACAGCTTGCTCTCATCCTAGTCGATCCGCCTGAGTTTGATCAGTTCTATAACATGGCACTCAAGCAAGAATCAGCTCAAGTCAAGTTTGATGCTTCTAAGAAGAGAATCAGAGATGCAGTTCACTCTTCTTCCTCGTCTCAGGTGGTTGCCAAGCAGCAGAAGTTCTAGTTACCTCCTCCTCCTCAGTTTCGTCCTCAGCATCAGCAGAAGCAGTTTGGTGGTCATGGTTCTTCCCACCCACCCAACCCAGTGTACCAGCAGAGATCTCAGGCTCCAAGGGCAGTCGTTCCTCCTCCTCGCCCGCTCTTAGAGGTTACTTGTCACAAGTGTGGGCTGAAAGGACACTATGCCAACAAGTGCACCCAGAAGCGCCTTCAACCTCCTCCTCCTGGCAAGCCTCCAAGCAATGCTATTGTCAAGCACAATCCCAAGTCTGCAAGAGTGAACATGGTGAATTTAGCTCAAGCAGAGGAGTCTTCTGAAGTGATCATGGGTAATATCTTGGTTAACTCTATTCCGGCCAAAGTTCTTTTTGATACTGGTGCATCGCATTGTTTCATGTCAAGACCATTTTTTACCAAGCATGATTTCGAGTCAACATGTCTAGAGAGACCTATGGGTGTCGTTTCTCCGGGTTTGTCCATGAGAGCTACCGCAATAGTTCCGGATGTCACCATCAAGATGGGCAATTATTCTTTTCTGGCTGATCCTATGGTCCTCGGAAATTCTGATATTGATCTTATTCTCGGCATGAATTGGCTTTCTAAGCACAAGGCTTCTCTTAATTGTGCGGCCAAGGAAGTTAAATTGACTCATCCTTCTGAAGAGGTCATTATCTTTACTGCTCGTGATGATACCATTCAGTTATTCTCCCTCAATGAAAAAGGCGAGATTAATGCCATATCTCAAATTCTAGTGGTATGTGAATATGAGGATGTTTTTCCAGAAGAATTGCCCGGAATGCCTCCTCACCGGCTTGTTGAGTTTGTCATTGAGCTCGAGCCCGGCACAGAACCCGTATGCAAACGCCCCTACAAGATTGGGCCAGAAGAGCTGAAAGAATTAAAGAGACAGCTCGATGAACAAGAGCGTCTGGGCTTGATCAGACCAAGTTCATCTCCTTGGGGTTGTGGAGTTCTCTTTGTCAAGAAGAAAGATGGCACGGAAAGACTTTGCGTTGACTACCGGCCATTGAATAAGAAGACAATCAAGAATAAATATCCACTTCCCAATATCGATGAATTGTTCTTGCAACTCAAAGGTGCAAAGGTGTTCTCAAAGCTCGATCTTCGGATGGGATATCACCAAATCCGTATTCGCGAAGAAGACATTCCCAAAACAGCTTTCAGGATGAGCTTTGGTTCTTATGAATAGACAGTGATGTCCTTCGGCCTTGCAAATGCACCTCCTACTTTCTCTCGTGTGATGAACTATGTGTTCAATCCTTACACAAACGAGTCCATTCTTGTCTATCTCGATGACATCCTGGTTTTCTCCAAGACTGAAGAGGATCATGCAAAGCATTTGCGCTTGGTTTTTGATAAGCTCAGAGAGCATCGGTTCTATGCAAAGTTCTCTAAGTGTGAATTCTGGCTTGATGAAGTTCTTTACCTCGGTCACATTATCTCTGCCAAGGGCATCTCAGTAAATCCTGAAAAAGTTGAAGCTATTGTCAATTGGCAGCCACCTCAAAATGTCAAGCAACTTCGAAGCTTTCTTGGCCTTGCAAGTTATTGCAGAAGATTCGTGGAGAACTTCTCCAAGATTGCCAAGCCTTTGTCTAACCTCCTCCAGAAGAATGTCAAATATTCTTGGACTCCTGAGTGTGATGTTGCGTTCAAGACACTCAAAGAGAAGCTCATTACTGCTCCATTTCTCACTCCTCCAGATGAATCCAAGCCTTACCAAGTCTTCTGTGATGCTTCTCTGCAAGGTCTTGGTGGATTACTAATGCAAGAGAAGAAAGTGGTGGCTTATACCTCTCGGTAGTTTAAGTCGAACGAGAGGAACTATCCTACTCATGACTTGGAGTTGGCAGCCGTCGTCCATGCCTTAATCACATGGAGACATCTCTTGTTGGGCAGGCAAGTGGACATTTTCACCGATCACAAGAGCCTCAAGTACATATTCACTCAGCCCAACCTTAATCTCCGTCAGACCCGATGGGTGGAGATGATTCAAGAGTACAACCTGAGCATTGAATACACTCCAGGCAAGGCTAATGTTATCGCGGATGCTTTGAGCAAAAAAGCGTATTGCCAGTCTTATTCTCAAGCCGGTCCATCCTGATCTATGTGAGGCCTTCAGAAAGCTCAATCTCCAGCTTATTCCGCAAGGATTTCTCGCAAACCTCCAGATCACTCCCACATTGGAGGATCAGATTCGCGAAGCTCAGCTCTTAGATGCCATGGTGAAGAAGGTGAAACTCGGCGTTGCAAAGAGCATTCCCAAATATAAGTGCTATCGAGTGGATGACAGGGATACCTTGTTCTTTGAGGACAGTCTAGTTGTGCCAAAAGGGGATCTTAGGAAGGTCATAATGAACGAAGCACACAATTCTCTCTTGTCCATCCATCCAGGCAGCTGCAAGATGTACCATGATCTCAAGTCAACTTATTGGTGGACTCATATGAAGCGTGAGATCGCTCAATTCGTGAATGAGTGCGATGTGTGCCGCAGAGTGAATGTGGAACATCAGCGTCCAGCAGGACTTCTTCAGCATCTACCCATTCCCGAGTGGAAATTCGATCACATTGAGATGGACTTTGTCACCGGCTTTCCCCAAGTCCAAGAGAGGGAATGACGCCATCTTTGTGGTCATTGACAAGCTCACTAAAGTCGCTCACTTCCTTCCAGTCAAGGAGTCTATCACTGCAGCTCAGTTGGCAGAGCTGTACACTTCCAGAGTGGTCTGCTTGCACGGTGTTCCTCAGTTGATCTCCTCAGATCGTGGAAGCATCTTCACTTCCAGATTTTGGGATTCTTTCCAGCATGCCATGGGCACAAAGGTTCGCTTCAGCACAGCTTTTCATCCTCAGACTAGTGGCCAAGTCGAGAGAGTCAATCAAATTCTCGAGGATATGCTGAGAGTGTGTGTCATCTATTTCGGCATGAAGTGGGAAGATTGCCTTCCTTTTGCCGAGTTCTCCTACAACAATAGTTTCCATGCAAGCTCGGGCAAGGCCCCATTCGAGATTCTCTATGGCAGAAAGTGCCGTACTCCCCTCAACTGGTCTGAAACCGGTGAATGCCAACTTCTTGGCAATGATATGATTTCTGAAGCTGAAGAGATGTGTCGTATCATCCGTGAAAATCTGAAAGCAGCACAATCACGCCAGAAGAGCTACTATAATAGTAAGCACCGTGATTAACTTTCGAGATTGGAGACCATGTCTATCTCCGTGTTTCTCCTATGAAAGGCACCCAACGATTCGGTATCAAAGGAAAGCTTGCTCCAAGATATGTGGGCCCTTTCAAGATAGTTGGCAAAAGAGGCGATCTAGCCTACCAGCTCGAGCTACCTTCTGTAGGAACGAAGTATCTCTACCAGAGGAGGGGTGAATGGGAGTTTTAAATTTTCTTCGGAAATATCAAAACTCTCGGAACCCAGCAGCGGAACGAATGAAAACAGTATGCAGTGAGCGAATACAAACTAGCGAATGGAAACTAACAGCATGCATCGAGGTAAATCACATGTTTGAAATATGTCATATGTCACAGTTCGAATGTAAAAGAGGGTAGCAGAGGTGACCAGTGATGCTCGATGGCGACAAGGTATTTGGTAGACCAGTTCGCCCTTCTGCAAAAGGACTACGTCTGGTTGGAGGGGTTGTGATTTAACACAGAAGATAAACTCTCTTTGCCCTATTCTCCTCGACAATTGGTTCGTCAACCAATGCCGATTACTCATGGTAGATGCTTGAGGCGATCTCCGAACCTTTACAGACTTCTTCTTCGAGAACCACAATTACTCTTGGTCTCTGAAGAAATTGACACCTAACCGTCTAGAGAGTTCGCAGCTCTCAAGAGTAATAGGCGGAGCGTACTGGACTTAGATTCGATTGATGCTGAACCACTATCTAATTTTTCGGCTCTAGGGTTTTCTTTCGGTGGATTTTAAACTCAAATCTCTCGGAGAGGGGGTTGCTCAACAATCTTCTCAGAATCAAACGGAGCAGCCGCCGGACAACGCCGGTGCGGGGTGGCTATTTATAGCCGCAGCCTTCCCTGATGGGAAATGACCATTTTGGACACGCGGTCCAGCCAATGTCCAACCGACACGTTCACAACGGTCGGATTTTCAGAGCAACGGTAACATTACTTGTGGAGCAAGTAATGCTAACTCCTCGGTCAGATACAAATCTCTCGCAGCGAAGAAGATCACGGTCTCTTGCTGGCAAGTATTTGCTCGGAACACAAAGAGATTTCTCTCACATCTTTCATAGGATTTGAGTTTAGCATCAGCGAATCAAAGCTTCGAACGCTACATCCCTCTTAATAGTACGGTGGTCCTATGACTCAATAAAGAGAAAAGAAACAACGAAATGAATGCTACATCTTCACTTCGTCTTCAATCTTCTCGGCTGCAGTCATTTTCTTCGGATGGACACCGAATGAATTGCTTTGCATCCACAATTTTTGGGGGGTCACTCTTGTCATCATAATCTTCGGAGATAACTTTCACTGCCACGCAGGGGAAATCCTTCGGAGTTTGAATCAAAACTCCTCTTTACTCCAGGGACCTGTTACTTTGTGTGCACTAGCAAACACATTAGTCCCTCACTGTTTGTCAACAATCTCCAAAACATTAGGAGGCAAATTATTGCACCAACAATCTCCCCCTTTTTGGACGATTGATGACAAAACAGATAATCATCGAAGTGAAGATAGATAAGTAAAGAACAATTTCAACAAGAGTGAGTAAGTGTTACTTTGCTCGAAGATGAAATAGAGTCCCCCTAAATGTATGCAGGGAAGAAAGTTATGACATAAATTTTCCTGCAAGATCTGAATAATATGGAGGAAATTTCAATCATTCGAGACATTTTGATTCACACTGATAAGATTTAATCCATCAAGATCGTAGTGCAATCAATTATAACTTCTGATGATAATTCCACCTGCCAGACAAATGCTTTGAGAGAAATGGTGCAGCAGCAGGGGTTAAAAACATTACGGCACAGAAGTTATCGAGATTTACAACATAGTTCGGATAAGCTTAAACCAGAAGTTGCAAACTCGCACAAAACCAAAATAAAACGAAACACCGAAAGCAAATCTATCGAGACTCGATGTAATTCTCCCCCTTTTTGTCAACAAGTGTCAAAAAGGTGACGAATAACATGAGTGCAAAAGCGGAGAATGGTTTAGTCGGTGGCATCGCCAGATGAACTATCTGAGGAGAGTTCTTCTTCGGAAGTGACAGGATTGACTTTGTCATTAGCAGCAACAGATTTTCCATCAGGAATAATAGCTTGGGGCTGAGCAGACGTGGGAAGAGCTGGAGTGGCCATAGGAGGAACACGGGAATGCATATTCCCTTAGGCAGGTTTCTCTGTCGGTGAGGTGGCTTCAGATTTGTCAAGCAGTTTGCGAAGCTTGAGATGAAGAAGATCTGTTGTTGGCTCATGAGTAGGCAGAGGAGGGGTACTCCGATCTTGAAAATCTTCGACAGTGAAGACTTTGTCAATGTAATCATAGAGCTCTTGTAGATTGACAGTTAGGAGTTGTTTCTCGGTGAAGAACTTGCGAAGCAATTTCCAGAGCCTCTTCTTGTTTTCATCAGCTATCAGATGCATTATCCTCGTGCGATTGTTGAGAGCATTTAGCTCGGAGGTGAGATGTTCTTTCTCGCGTCAATCCTCAGCGATATGCTGCAGCAGCAGTTGTTGTGTGCGCAAACTGACTTCGAGTTGCGATGGAGGTTGAGGCGAAATCTTTCGGTCGCACTGAGGCAGACGTGGCCCGTCATATTGCTTGTGATCGTCTTGAGAACTTGATGCGGGTGATTTGCCCGAAGTGATATCATCCATGGCTTTCAAAGTATCGCGAACAGGAGGAATGAAGCTTTTATGGCTTTCCTTCGCAAGATACACTGTGCGCATTGCATGATCAACAACTTTCTGGATCCATGGCGCAAATACTTTGATGCAGAAGGGATATTGAGCAGAATCCTTCAGAATGCGTAGGAACATGTCTTCCACATCGAAAATGTATCGCTTAGAGATTGCATAGATAGCATTGCGAAGAACATCTGAGATGGACTTGTCCGGATTCATACCCGCCAGAGGGCAAATTGTATAAGAGAGCATGTGGAATAGTGTTTGATTCTCGAACGTTAAGTGCTCTGGACGGGGAGGACCAGAGTAGTCACGAAGCTTTTCTTGATCCATCGTGCACCGAAAAATTTCATCTGATATAACATCAATGTTATGAACCCGAATTTCAGTATCACCATGCTCAAAGCGAGGGAAATGGAAGTGCGAGACAAAATCCGTAGAGGTGCATTTGATGCGTTTCCCTTCGGTCATCCATTCCATGACCCATTTGGAGCTATCAGACTCATTGCCAGAGATATATAGGGTTGCATAGAATTGAAGAATAATTTCTCTGTTCCAAGGGTGCTCGAACTCAAAGACTTTGGTGAGGCAGAAATCATCCAGATCCTGAAGCAATTGATTGAAACAGCCAATGTTGCGCATGGCAGGGATGTCCAGATATTCATGAGGAAATATCTTTCGGCTCTCATAGAGGACCCGAGAGTAATAGATGGCCTGTTCCTTAGTCCAGAAACGAGGCGATTCAGAAGTGCACGGCCCATCATACAGACTGGCTTGAAAGAAGTTGGGATGCGCATTCCGATTGAAAAGAGGACCTTTTGCGCCTGCGCCTGACGAGAACAAAGGCAGTGTTCTTCATGAGGGTATGGATATTTGAGTTCTTCTTCAGGAGAAAGATATTCATCACCATAGACAACCGAGTCCGTGTGGCGAGCAGAGATAGATTTTTGTTCGGAGGGACCAACATCTGGCATTCGGGTAGCTGCGTCGATGGATAACTTGAGTGGAGATGGAGCAGGCGTTGCAACTGTGGGAGGTGCTGAGGTAGAGAGCGGCATAGCGGGTTCAATCACAGTAGGCACAGAGACGGATTCATTCACTGAAGGTTGTTGCTCGACGGGAATCTGTTGTTGCTCGACTATAAGAGAAGCCGAGACTTTTGTCGTTTCATGAGTCGGAGAAGCTTGGGGCTCGGACCGAGGGATTTCACCTTCCTCGGAGACAAATTGTTGCGAGGGAATATCAGCTCGGGCAGGGGAGGCCACAGGCACTGATTCAGTTGGCCTTGGCGAGGGAGGAGCATCCGAGTCCTTGCCTGGAGGGTTCAAAAGAATAGCTGGCTCAGGAGATTTTTCTTGCGGAGCAGAAGACTGAGCAACTTGGTGAACAGGTGATGGTTCTTTCGGAGCAGGAGGTGCATTTTTCGTTGCAATTCTTTTTCGTTGCTTTTTCTTTTGCTGAGCAACTTGATCTATATGGCCCTTGACCAGATCATTGTATCCAGTGACTTTGGCTTGATGTTCATCACAGATCTTCTGAACAATTTCGTCTAGATCCGTGTGAAAGCGTAACCTTCGGTGACGAAGGAGAGTCATAGCACGATTAATGTCCTTGTAGGAATCCTCGGGTGCTTTAATGACAAATTTTGAAGAGGCAGTTTTCATTCGATTATCAAGGTCCATTAGCTCGGCAGAGAGAGAGTTTATCTCAACTGCATCTTCTCGAAGTTCTTGAACTACAGAGGTGGCTTGAGTAATAACTTCGGCAGGAATAGGTAGAGATGCCACTTCTCCATCGAAAGGATTGTCCACAAATTTATCGAGCTGTTCCATGATGAACATGTGATCATAATAATGAGGAGCATCAGACTTGACTGAGGGAGCAGTCGGGACAGCAGCTTGCTCGGAGGGAGGCTTAGAAGCCAATGGCTGAGTCAAGGTAGGGGCAAACTTAGCAGCCTTTTCCTTCGGAGCAGTAGCTGGTGGAGCAACTTTCTCTGTAGGCGCCTTGATTTTCTTCAGGTTAGGCTTGGGAATATTTTTGCCTGGCTTTGCAGAACTCACAGGAGCGTCAACTACCAAATCCTTCAAATTTATAGCATCTGGATGAGGAATTGTGTTCACATGCTGCTTCATCGTGATAGTGGTAGCAGGGGTCTTTCTATTTGGGATCTTCTTCGGGGGTGCTTCTGGGACCAGGTTAACCCGAAGATCAGGCAGCACAGTTGATGTGGTAATGTTTACTTCCTCGCTGAGGGTAGCAGCAACTTCTTCCTTGGTGAGCGGAGGATCATCATCATCGGCCGAAGAATCATCCATTCGAATATCATCAGCAGGTTTAGCCTTTTTCCTCTTTGGTGCGCTCTTTCTCTTTGTAGCAGCGCTGGGATCATGCTTTCGTTTGGTACGACCTTCAGATTTTCCTTCAGCCTTTTTCTTCTCCACATCATCTTTGAGAAGGCGAAGGTTTTCCTGTTCACGAGCCTTTTGTTTTTCGGCCCTCTGGGCTCGCTTGATGGCATTGCGCTGTCGCTTAGCAAGCTCATCAGGATAAGATGCAGGTGTACGAAGAGATGACTCATGAGCATTCGTTGGAGGAGGTGGTCTTTCTTGGGGACCATTTGGCTTGATGAGAGAAATTTCCCGGCAGTCACCCCATGGTGGATGAAATGCAAAGTACTGAGCAAACCGAGGATGAACAAATTCATAGTTGAATCACTTGCGCACCCAGTGGCGGCGAATCCATTGTTGACGTGTATCTCTCTGATGTTTGGTTTCTCCTGGAACAGTGTCATATCGATCATGAGAGATGTATTCGGCGGTGTTGGTGTAAGCCTGTCTACCACCCCTCTTCTTCTTCGGAGCAGTCTCTTCTTGCTCGATGTCATTTTGATCGGTCCTTTTTCGCTTGCTGGTTGATGGGCCTACCGTTGGGCCCTTAGCATTCGGAGCTTTGGATTCATCAGCAGTGCCTAGAACTGCATCATCTTGGTCAGCCATGCTAACTGGTTTAGCTGAATCCTCAACTAACTGCATTTTCCTGTAACATAGATAGATGCGAGGGAAAATGGGGACAGGGTTACGAATGCACACAGCGAAGATTTTGAAAAAGAAATCGTTTTTGATGAAGAAATAGATGCGGACTTTGAGAAATGTTTCGGGCGAAAGAAATGTGTAGAACGAACTAGTAGGTTCGGAGAAAATACTAGTAAACGTGCTAAGCATTCCATTCGTACGAGACATAACACAAACCCTAGATCTCAAATTTTTTGGATGCGAGGGACAACTACAAACCACATCCGCATAAGTTACCTATTAGTAAGGATCTGGGAAATGCAGTAAAAATAAGCAATTTCAACCGCGGACGAACTCGAACAGGATGAATGGAAGAACGAGTTCGCACTACACATACCCTAACTCAGTGATGTGCAGCAACTACGGCGGCGCGAAGAGGATGATGATCCGCGGCGGCGAGGAATGACTCCGGTGACCTCTTTCCGGTAGTGAAGCGGCGAAGATGGTCGACGTCGTCGAGCTCGAGGAGGAGCAGTGTCGTAGGGCTTCGGAAGGTGGCAATGGGGAAGATGCGAAGTGAAACGAGGAGGGTGACTGCACAGTATTTATGTACGAGAAGGAAATAACCGCACTCGGTAAATCTGATCGGACGGCCACAGTCAGTGGACTATTGAGATTCAACGGACCAGATAACCTGGCAGTTGATGAGGAGCACGTGGCAACCGTCACCAAAGAACGTGGTCCAGACTTGAGCGGGAAACCCCAAATTTTGGACGGCTTTCGCCAAAACTGATTAAGTTCGGACCAAAACTTTAACGTGGTCAGGGACACCAGATAAAGTTTCGTTTCCAGATGAATTTTGTGCATTCTCAATGGAACAGCATAGACTGGAAGAGATAGAATGGAGGGAAAACAGGGTCCTAGGTTTTTCACTCAGACGAAGAAACACAAACACCCGAGAGAAAAACAATGAGTGAAAAGCGTTCGGACAGACACAAAATCTTCAAACGCAACTCAACGAATAGAAATTGTGGTGGCGTTCCCACCGTATAAGAACTGTATGACCCCGAGCATCGCACAATTATCGTGGCACCCGGCTAGTCTAGTTCTTCGTTAATGTATTCACTCTCAGAAAGAAAATTTCACTTTGTCGAAATTTTCAAACTCTTCGAGTGTTATGCACCCATTTCTTCTAAGATGTGGAAGTGATGGTACGGGTGCCGAGTCCAGGTTACTGCACGTTCGCGGAATCTAGGATATTTAGCTCACACCGTAACGCACATAATCTTTTCTCATCGAGAGGCTTGGTGAAGATATCGGCGAGATTCTCTTCGGTATTGACGTGACTGATGACAATATCCTCTCGAGCAACATGATCGCGTAGGAAATGATGTCTGATCTCAATATGCTTGGTGCAAGAGTGCTGCACAGGATTGTGTGCAATTTTGATCCCACTTTCATTGTCGCACAATAGAGGAATCTTCTTGACCTTGATGCCATAATCCTTCAGAGTCTGCTTCATCCATAATAACTGAGTGCAACAAGCGCCAGCAGCAATATATTCGGCCTCAGCCGTGGAGAGCGAGACACAATTCTGCTTCCTTGACGACCAGCATACCAATGATCTACCGAGGAAATGGCATGTCCCCGAAGTAGATTTCCTGTCAACCCGGTCACCTGCATAATCTGAGTCTGAATATCCAACGAGGTCAAACTGTGCTCCCTTAGGATACCATAAACCTAAGGTGGGGGTGTGAGCCAAATATCTCAGAATACGCTTGACCGCTTGGTGATGCGATTCTTTCGGTGCAGCTTGAAAACGAGCACACATACAAACACTCAACATAATATCAGGTATGGATGCACATAAGTAAAGCATAGAACCAATCATCGAACGATAAGTTTTCTGATCGTAATCTTTACCATACACATCTGTGTCCAGCTGGCCATTTGTGGGCATGGGAGTTTTGTAGCCCTTCTGTTTGCAGTCTTGCATTTTGAACTTCTTCAGACAATCTCTCAGATATTTCTCCTGAGATATGAAAGTTCCATTGTCCTGTTGACGAATTTGGAGTCCGAGAAAGAACTTGAGTTCCCCCATCATTGACATTTGATATTTTTCGGACATCATTCGCCCGAATTCCATGCTGCAGGCATTGTTAGTGCAGCCGAAAATAATATCATCCACATAGATTTGACATACGAATAGATCGCCATCAATAGCACGAGTGAAAAGAGTGGAATCAGTGGATCCTGGCTTAAACCCTTTGTCGAGCAGAAACCTCTTCAGCGTGTCATACCAAGCTTGAGGGGCTTGCTTCAGCCCATATAGGGCCTTTTTCAACCTGAAAACTTTGTTAGGAAACTGAGGGTTTTCCAAGCCAGGTGGCTGCCTAACATATACTTCCTCTTCAATTTCACCATTGAAGAAAGCACTTTTCACATCCATTTGATAAAGCAGAATATCATTGCAATTTGCATAAGCGAGAAGAATACGAATTGCCTCAAGGCGAGCAACAGGAGCATATGTTTCACCGAAATCAATACCTTCTACCTGTGTATACCCTTGAGCGACAAGACATGCTTTGTTTCTCACAACAATGCCATTTTCATCTTGCTTGTTCCGAAAAATCCATTTTGTGCCGATGATATTGTGCTTCGTAGGATTCGGTTTGTCAACCAATTCCCACACATCATTCAATTCGAATCGCACCAACTCTTCTTGCATAGCATTCATCCAATCGGGATCATTCATAGCATCTTCATACTTGGTGGGTTCTGTCAATGAGACGAAAGAGAAACTGCCACAGTAGTTAGCCAAACGAGTGCGAGAGCGAGTTGTGGGTCGGTAACCTGGATTCTCGAGATCTTCGAGGATTAATGCAGGGTCAACTCGATTTGCCACTCGTGGGAGAGGATTTACTTCTTTATGATCATTTTCATTTTCCTCAGTATCAGCATGAGGATTGGCATTGGTATCGCCATTTTCATCATAATTGCCATTTTGATCGGCATGTGCATTTGCATTTGGGTTGCCATTTGTGTTCGGTGCGGCATTTTCTTCGGCAGTAGATTGGCGTGTTCGTCGAGATATGGGAGCATCATCATCGGAAGAGTCGGGTGTATTTCCTTCGACTGGCCTGACGTCCCCAATAGCCATTTGCCGAATAGCATCCGAAATCGGAGGTTCATCTATCACATTAGGCAGGTGCTCCTTTTGGGAGCCGTTAGATTCATCAAACCGCACATTTACCGTTTCCATAACTTTCCCGTGATGAGAGTTATAGACACGATAAGTATGCGAGTTCGAGCCATAACCAAGAAGAAAACCTTCTTGTGCCTTGGGTGCAAACTTAGAATTATGATTCATGTCACGAATATAGCAAGGTGCACCAAAAACACGTAAATAAGAAACAATCGGTTTCTTGCCAGTGATAAGCTCATATGAAGTTTTCTTAAGGAATTTGTGAAGATAAACACAATTAACAACATGGCAAGCAGTGTTAATAGCATCAGCCCAGAAACGAATGGGAGTTTTATACTCACTGAGCATTGTTCTCGCCATTTCAATGAGAGTTCTATTCTTTCGCTCAACAACTCCATTCTGTTGGGGAGTGTATGCGGCAGAGAATTCATGAGTGATACCATTTTCATCGAGAAAATCTTCGATATGAGTATTTTTGAACTCGGTACCATTGTCGCTTCTAACATGCTTAATTCGCACATCATATTCATTTTGAGCCTTCTTGGCGAATCTTTTGAAGATGTCTTGGGTGCAGGTTTTGTCTTCGAGAAAGAATACCCAAGTGTATCGAGAGAAATCATCAACAATAACTAGACCATAGTGACTGCCTCCGAAACTTGCATAGTTTTGAGGCCCGAATAAATCCATATGAAGAATTTCCAGTGGTCATGGCAGTTTTTGATGAATGGTGCTTCTTGGCCAATTTACCGGCTTCACACGCAGCACAGAGACGATCCTTGTCGAATTTCACATCAGGAATACCACGAAGATGATTTTTCTTCATGAGAGTCTGCAAATTTCTCATACCTGCATGACCAAGTCTTCGGTGCCACAACCATCCTTCAGTTGCTTTTGCAAGCAAGCAAGTTCGGACTGAGGGACCCTTAGAGAAATCCACAATATATAAATCACCTTTTCTATTTCCCTCGAATACGAAGGAATTGTCAGTGGCCATAAAGACGATGCATTTGGATTTAGAGAATAGAACTAGCATGCCTAGATCACAAAGCTTGCCAACTGACATGAGATTGAATCAAAGAGACTGAACAAGTAGAACATCATCAATGTTCTTGTCCTTGGATATAGCAATTTTACCTAACCCAATTACCTTTCCTTTGTTGCTGTCGCCGAAAGTAATATACTTCTCAGATGAAGCAGTTAAGTTGGGGTCGACAAACAACGACTTGTCTCCGGTCATATGACTAGTGCATCCACTATCCATTATCCATTCGGTACACCCGGAGACATAGTCCTGCAGAAAAATCAGGCTTTCTTAACCACCCACATCTTTGTAGGTGGCTTCGAAACATATGAGCGAGCAGGATATGATTTCTTTTGATAATTATACGAATTGTGACTTGAATAAGTACGAGTATAATCGAAACAGTAAGCATTGAAATTTCTTCCAGACGAATGAGTATAATGGTTGGGTGAAGCAAGTATGTACTCATTCCGTCGAATCTTTTCAAGGATATATCGAGCATTTTCTTCCTGCATGGTTAGTAGCCTAGTAACAGGTAATGCTTCGATAGTTTTCCTGGGCACCCAGATAGCTTCCTTAGGAGGACCATTCCTGCTGTTAGGTCCAACGTAGCGAGCAACAGCCTCACCACGTTGATTTTTGAACAACTTATAGTTGTCAAGAGAATCATCATATGAGTATTCAGGAATAGGTGAGTCATATCCCGAAAGTAAAGCTGGATCGAGCGTTTTGCTCTTAGCAGGTACCCACACAGTGCGAGGATATTGATCAGGTTCCCAGTAGGAGCCATTTTCATTCAGTTTCCTTTCGAAACCGATACCTTCCTTCCTGGGATTTTTGTGAAGAATGGATTTCTTCAGAACATCACACAGGGTTTGATGCCCTTTGAGAGACTTGAACATTCCTGTCTAAAGAAGATCCTTCAACCTAGCATTTTCATCAGAAACAGAACCATTTTCCTCGACCGAGGGGTTGGCATTCTCACAAGATTCAGCATTTGATTCAGCGTTACTGCGTTCAAGGCATTTTAAGCAAGGTGGTACAAACACTTCAGGTTTCTCTTTGAGTTGTTGGGTGAGAAGAGAATTTTCTCGGATCAAATCATCATGAGCCTCTCTCAGCGACTCGAGTTCCTGTTTCCGTTTCAGGTAATCATAAGTCAATCTTTCGTGGTCAGCTGAGAGAAAATCATGACGATCTGATAGTTCTTTCATTCGAGACTCGAGAGCGGAATGCTCTTCGGTCAACGACTTATTTTTCTCCATCTCCTCAACCAACAACCCTTCAGACTTCCTGAGGGTTTTCTCAATTTTATCGAGAGAGTTTTGTTGGATATTGGCAATTTTGATCAGTTTAGCATGGTCATCCTCATCAGAAGAATACTGATCACTGGAGTGAGCTTTGTGATGTTTGGAGGATACCTTTTCTTTCGAAGCTTTGGCCATGAAACAATACGCCGGTGACTCATTGTCGCTTGAATGATTCTCGAAGAAGTTTTATGCAGGAGTAGAGGCACATGCTATGCCAGCCATGCCGGAATCAGAATCCTCATCGGATTCTTCAACCTCTTCGTTGTCAGATGATGCTTGTTCTTCGGAATCCATTTCCTTGCCGATGTATGCCTTGGCCTTGCGAGAGGTGTTCTTGCGGTTGGATGAGGACTTGGAGGGATTCCTTGAGGAAGATCTTGACGAGGACTTGGAGGAGCCATCCTTCTTCTTGAAGAACTTCTTCGTTTTCTTCTCATCATCGGAGTCATAGCTTTTGCTCTTGTCTTTGTCATGGTTGTTTCCTGAATCATATCTTCCACTTGCACGGATTTCAGCTTCCCAAAGAGGGCAGTCCGAAATGAAATGCCCTGGATTTTTGCACTTGAAGCAGGTGTAATCTCCAGTCGGTTTTGATGAGGATTTGGACCCGCCAGAGTTGCTGGATCCTTTCTTCTGAAACTGATTTTTCCTTTGAAGGCGCTGGAATCTTTTCGTGATCAATGTGAGATCCTTGCTGATCCTTTCGGGGTCGTCTGAATCTTCATCGGCATTTCCTTCTGAGGAAGAATCAGCCACAGCCTTGAGTGCATGACTTTTTCGGTGACTTGAACCATAGAGATCTCTCTTTTCTTCTTCTTGTTCTTCATGGGTGTTTAGCCTTTCCATAATATCAGCAGAGTCCAGAACTTTGAAATCAGCTCGTTCCCGAATCATCAGAACTAGAGTGTCGAACGAACTGTCAAGGGATCGGAGCAGTTTCTTCACAACTTCGTGGTCAGTGATGTCTTTGGCGCTGAGACCTTGTAGCTCATTTGCAATGTCACTCAGACGATCGAAGGTTTGCTGGCAGCTTTCATTTCCGATACGCTTGAACCTATTGAACTTGGCCCGAAGAGTATCAATGCGAGCTTCTTTCTGAGTTGAAATGCCCTCATTTATCTTCTCAAGAATGTCCCACAATTCCTTAGCAGTTTCACACTGACGGTAGCGAAGGAATTGAGCACGAGAGAGATGGCCACCAATTTCATCTTTAGCTTGAGCATCCATCTGAATGAGTTTCTTCTCGTGGTCAGTGGGGACTTGGGGCACTTCAACCGTGAATCCATTCTGCACCACATTCCACATATCATCATCAATAGCTCAGAGACGGATCTTCATCTTCTCCTTCCAGAAGGGATAGTCCGTCCCATCGAAGATGGGAATCTTGAGGTGCGACTTGTAGCTCACTGAAGAAATACTTAAACTCCAAGGTGGTTAGACCAAAATGAGCAGAGTCAAGGAGTACCTTGCTCTGATACCAATTGTAGGAATGAAGTATGTCTACCAGAGGGGGGTGAATGGGAGTTTTAAATTTTCTTCGGAAATATCAAAACTCTCGGAACCCAGCAGCGGAACGAATGAAAACAGTATGCAGTGAGCGAATACAAACTACCGAATGGAAACTAACAGCATGCATCGAGGTAAATCACATGTTTGAAATATGTCATATGTCACAGTTCGAATCTAAAAGAGGGTAGCGGAGGTGACCAGTGATGCTCGATGGCTACAGGGTATTTGGTAGACCAGTTCGCCCTTCTGCAAAAGGACTACGTCTGGTTGGAGGGGTTGTGATTTAACACAGAAGATAAACTCTCTTCGCCCTATTCTCCTCGACAATTGGTTCGTCAACCAATGCCGATTACTTGTGGTAGATGCTTGAGGCGATCTCCGAACCATTACAGACTTCTTCTTCGAGAACCACAATTACTCTTGGTCTCTGAAGAAATTGACACCTAACCGTCTAGAGAGTTCGCGGCTCTCAAGAGTAATAGGCGGAGCGTACTGGACTTAGATTCGAGTGATGCTAAACCACTATCTAATTTTTCGGCTCTAGGGTTTTCTCTCGGTGGATTTTAAACTCAAATCTCTCGGAGAGGGGGTTGCTCAACAATCTTCTCAGAATCAAACGGAGCAGCCGCCGGACAACGCCGGTGCGGGGTGGCTATTTATAGCCGCAGCCTTCCCTGATGGGAAATGACCATTTTGGACACGCGGTCCAGCCAATGTCCAACCGACACGTTCACAACGGTCGGATTTTCAGAGCAACGGTAACATTACTTGTGGAGCAAGTAATGCTAACTCCTCGGTCAGATACAAATCTCTCGCAGCGAAGAAGATCACGGTCTCTTGCTGGCAAGTATTTGCTCGGAACACAAAGAGATTTCTCTCACAGCTTTCATAGGATTTGAGTTTAGCATCAGCGAATCAAAGCTTCGAACGCTACATCCCTCTTAATAGTACGGTGGTCCTATGACTCAATAAAGAGAAAAGAAACAACGAAATGAATGCTACATCTTCACTTCGTCTTCAATCTTCTCGGCTGCAGTCATTTTCTTCGGATGGACACCGAATGAATTGCTTTGCATCAACAATTTTTGGGGGGTCACTCTTGTCATCATAATCTTCGGAGATAACTTTCACTGCCACGCAGGGGAAATCCTTCGGAGTTTGAATCAAAACTCCTCTTTACTCCAGGGACCTGTTACTCTGTGTGCACTAGCAAACACATTAGTCCCTCACTGTTTGTCAACAATCTCCAAAACATTAGGAGGCAAATTATTGCACCAACAATCTCCCCCTTTTTGGACGATTGATGACAAAACAGATAATCATCGAAGTGAAGATAGATAAGTAAAGAACAATTTCAACAAGAGTGAGTAAGTGTTACTTTGCTCGAAGATGAAATAGACTCCCCCTAAATGTATGCAGGGAAGAAAGTTATGAGATAAATTTTCCTGCAAGATCTGAATAATATGGAGGAAATTTCAATCATTCGAGACATTTTGATTCGCACTGATGAGATTTAATCCATCGAGATCGTAGTGCAATCAATTATAACTTCTGATGATAATTCCACCTGCAAGACAAATGCTTCGAGAGAAATGGTGCAGCAGCAGGGGTTAAAAACATTATGGCACAGAAGTTATCGAGATTTACAACATAGTACGGATAAGCTTAAACCAGAAGTTCCAAACTCGCACGAAACCAAAATAAAACGAAACACCGAAAGCAAATCTATCGAGACTCGATGTAATTCTCCCCCTTTTTGTCAACAAGTGTCAAAAAGGTGACGAATAACAAGAGTGCAAAAGCGGAGAACAGTTTAGTTGGTGGCATCGCCAGATGAACTATCTGAGGAGAGTTCTTCTTCGGAAGTGACAGGATTGACTTTGTCTTTAGCAGCAACAGATTTTCCTTCAGGAATAATAGCTTGGGGCTGAGCAGACGTGGGAAGAGCTGGAGTGGCCATAGGAGGAACACGGGAATGCATATTCCCTTAGGCAGGTTTCTCTGTCGGTGAGGTGGCTTCAGATTCGTCAAGAAGTTTGCGAAGCTTGAGATGAAGAAGATCTGTTGTCGGCTCATGAGTAGGCAGAGGAGGGGTACTCCGATCTTGAAAATCTTCGACAGTGAAGACTTTGTCAATGTAATCATAGAGCTCTTGTAGATTGACAGTTAGGAGTTGTTTCTCGGTGAAGAACTTGCGAAGCAATTTCCAGAGCCTCTTCTTGTTTTCATCAGCTATCAGATGCATTATCCTCGTGCGATTGTTGAGAGCATTTAGCTCAGAGGCGAGATGTTCTTTCTCGCGTCAATCCTCAGCGATATGCTGCAGCAGCAGTTGTTGTGTGTGCAAACTGACTTCGAGTTGCGATGGAGTTTGAGGCGAAATCTTTCGGTCGCACTGAGGCAGACGTGGCCCGTCAAATTGCTTGTGATGGTCTTGAGAACTTGATGCGGGTGATTTGCCCGAAGTGATATCATCCATGGCTTTCAAAGTATCGCGAACAGGAGGAATGAAGCTTTTATGGCTTTCCTTCGCAAGATACACTGTGCGCATTGCATGATCAACAACTTTCTGGATCCATGGCGCAAATACTTTGATGTAGAAGGGATATTGAGCAGAATCCTTCAGAATGCGTAGGAACATGTCTTCCACATCGAAAATGTATCGCTCAGAGATTCCATAGATAGCATTGCGAAGAACATCTGAGATGGACTTGTCCGGATTCATACCCGCCAGAGGGCAAATTGTATAAGAGAACATGTGGAATAGTGTTTGATTCTCGAATGTTAAGTGCTCTGGACGGGGAGGACCAGAGTAGTCACGAAGCTTTTCTTGATCCATCGTGCACCGAAAAATTTCATCTGATATAACATCAATGTTATGAACCCGAATTTCAGTATCACCATGCTCAAAGCGAGGGAAATGGAAGTGCGAGACAAAATCCGTAGAGGTGCATTTGATGCGTTTCCCTTCGGTCATCCATTCCATGACCCATTTGGAGCTATCAGACTCATTGCCAGAGATATATAGGGTTGCATAGAATTGAAGAATAATTTCTCTGTTCCAAGGGTGCTCGAACTCAAAGACTTTGGTGAGGCAGAAATCATCCAGATCCTGAAGCAATTGATTGAAACAGCCAATGTTGCGCATGGCAGGGATGTCCAGATATTCATGAGGAAATATCTTTCGGCTCTCATAGAGGACCCGAGAGTAATAGATGGCCTGTTCCTTAGTCCAGAAACGAGGCGATTCAGAAGTGCACGGCCCATCATACAGACTGGCTTGAAAGAAGTTGGGATGCGCATTCCGATTGAAAAGAGGACCTTTTGCGCCTGCGCCTGACGAGAACAAAGGCAGTGTTCTTCATGAGGGTATGGATATTTGAGTTCTTCTTCAGGAGAAAGATATTCATCACCACAGACAACCGAGTCCGTGCGGCGAGCAGAGATAGATTTTTGTTCGGAGGGACCAACATCTGGCATTCGGGTAGCTGCGTCGATGGATAACTTGAGTGGAGACGGAGCAGGCGTTGCAACTGTGGGAGGTGCTGAGGTAGAGAGCGGCATAGCGGGTTCAATCACAGTAGGCACTGAGACGGATTCATTCACTGAAGGTTGTTGCTCGACTATAAGAGAAGCCGAGACTTTTGTCGTTTCATGAGTCGGAGAAGCTTGGGGCTCGGACCGAGGGATTTCACCTTCCTCGGAGACAAATTGTTGCAAGGGAATATCAGCTCGGGCAGGGGAGGCCACAGGCACTGATTCAGTTGGCCTTGGCGAGGGAGGAGCATCCGAGTCCTTGCCTGGAGGGTTCAAAAGAATAGCTGGCTCAGGAGATTTTTCTTGCGGAGCAGGAGACTGAGCAACTTGGTGAACAGGTGATGGTTCTTTCGGAGCAGGAGGTGCATTTTTCGTTGCAATTCTTTTTCGTTGCTTTTTCTTTTGCTGAGCAACTTGATCTATATGGCCCTTGACCAGATCATTGTATCCAGTGACTTTGGCTTGATGTTCATCACAGATCTTCTGAACAATTTCATCTAGATCCGTGTGAAAGCGTAACCTTCGGTGACGAAGGAGAGTCATAGCACGATTAATGTCCTTGTAGGAATCCTCGAGTGCTTTAATGACAAATTTTGAAGAGGCAGTTTTCATTCGATTATCAAGGTCCATTAGCTCGGCAGAGAGAGAGTTTATCTCAACTGCATCTTCTCGAAGTTCTTGAACTACAGAGGTGGCTTGAGTAATAACTTCGGCAGGAATAGGTAGAGATGCCACTTCTCCATCGAAAGGATTGTCCACAAATTTATCGAGCTGTTCCATGATGAACATGTGATCATAATAATGAGGAGCATCAGACATGACTGAGGGAGCAGTCGGGACAGCAGCTTGCTCGGAGGGAGGCTTAGAAGCCAATGGCTGAGTCAAGGTAGGGGCAAACTTAGCAGCCTTTTCCTTCGGAGCAGTAGCTGGTGGAGCAACTTTCTCTGTAGGCGCCTTGATTTTCTTCAGGTTAGGATTGGGAATATTTTTGCCTGGCTTTGCAGAACTCACAGGAGCGTCAACTACCAAATCCTTCAAATTTATAGCATCTGGATGAGGAATTGTGTTCACATGCTGCTTCATCGTGACAGTGGTAGCAGGGGTCTTTCTATTTGGGATCTTCTTCGGGGGTGCTTCTGGGACCAGGTTAACCCGAAGATCAGGCAGCACAGTTGATGTGGTAATGTTTACTTCCTCGCTGAGGGTAGCAGCAACTTCTTCCTTGGTGAGCGGAGGATCATCATCATCAGCCGAAGAATCATCCATTCAAATATCATCAGCAGGTTTAGCCTTTTTCCTCTTTGGTGCGCTCTTTCTCTTTGTAGCAGCGCTGGGATCATGCTTTCGTTTGGTACGACCTTCAGATTTTCCTTCAGCCTTTTTCTTCCCCACATCATCTTTGAGAAGGCGAAGGTTTTCCTGTTCACGAGCCTTTTGTTTTTCGGCCCTCTGGGCTCGCTTGATGGCATTGCGTTGTCGCTTAGCAAGCTCATCAGGATAAGATGCAGGTGTACGAAGAGATGACTCATGAGCATTCGTTGGAGGAGGTGGTCTTTCTTGGGGACCATTTGGCTTGATGAGAGAAATTTCCCGGTAGTCACCCCATGGTGGATGAAATGCAAAGTTCTGAGCAAACCGAGGATGAACAAATTCATAGTTGAATCACTTGCGCACCCAGTGGCGGCGAATCCATTGTTGACGTGTATCTCTCTGATGTTTGGTTTCTCCTGGAACAGTGTCATATCGATCATGAGAGATGTATTCGGCGGTGTTGGTGTAAGCCTGTCTACCACCCCTCTTCTTCTTCGGAGCAGTCTCTTCTTGCTCGATGTCATTTTGATCGGTCCTTTTTCGCTTGCTGGTTGATGGGCCTACCGTTGGGCCCTTAGCATTCGGAGCTTTGGATTCATCAGCAGTGCCCAGAACTGCATCATCTTGGTCAGCCATGCTAACTGGTTTAGCTGAATCCTCAACTAACTGCATTTTCCTGTAACATAGATAGATGCGAGGGAAAATGGGGACAGGGTTACGAATGCACACAGCGAAGATTTTGAAAAAGAAATCATTTTTGATGAAGAAATAGATGCGGACTTTGAGAAATGTTTCGGGCGAAAGAAATGTGTAGAACGAACTAGTAGGTTCGGAGAAAATACTAGTAAACGTGCTAAGCATTCCATTCGTACGAGACATAACACAAACCCTAGATCTGAAATTTTTCGGATGCGAGGGACAACTACAAACCACATCCGCATAAGTTACCTATTAGTAAGGATCTGGGAAATGCAGTAAAAATAAGCAATTTCTACCGCGGACGAACTCGAACATGATGAATGGAAGAACGAGTTCGCACTACACATACCCTAACTCGGTGATGTGCAGCAACTACGGCGGCGCGAAGAGGATGATGATCCGCGGCGGCGAGGAATGACTCCGGTGACCTCTTTCCGGCAGTGAAGCGGCGAAGATGGTCGACGTCGTCGAGCTCGAGGAGGAGCAGTGTCGTAGGGCTTCGGAAGGTGGCGATGGGGAAGATGCGAAGTGAAACGAGGAGGGTGACGGCACAGTATTTATGTACGAGAAGGAAATAACCGCACTCGGTAAATCTGATCGGACGGCCACAGTCAGTGGACTATTGAGATTCAACGGACCAGATAACCTGGCAGTTGATGAGGAGCACGTGGCAACCGTCACCAAAGAACGTGGTCCAGACTTGAGCGGTAAACCCCAAATTTTGGACGGCTTTCGCCAAAACTGATTAAGTTCGGACCAAAACTTTAACGTGGTCAGGGACACCAGATAAAGTTTCGTTTCCAGATGAATTTTGTGCATTTTTAACGGAACAGCATAGACTGGAAGAGATAGAATGGAGGGAAAACAGGGTCCTAGGTTTTTCACTCAGACGAAGAAACACAAACACCCGAGAGAAAAACAATGAGTGAAAAGCGTTCGGACAGACACAAAATCTTCAAACGCAACTCAACGAATAGAAATTGTGGTGGCGTTCCCACCGTATAAGAACTGTATGACCCCGAGCATCGCACAATTATCGTGGCACCCGGCTAGTCTAGTTCTTCGTTAATGTATTCACTCTCAGAAAGAAAATTTCACTTTGTCGAAATTTTCAAACTCTTCGAGTGTTATGCACCCATTTCTTCTAAGATGTGGAAGTGATGGTACGGGTGCCGAGTCCAGGTTACTGCACGTTCGCGGAATCTAGGATATTTAGCTCACACCGTAACGCACATAATCTTTTCTCATCGAGAGGCTTGGTGAAGATATCAGCGAGATTCTCTTCGGTATTGACGTGACTGATGACAATATCCTCTCGAGCAACATGATCGCGTAGGAAATGATGTCTGATCTCAATATGCTTGGTGCGAGAGTGCTGCACAGGATTGTGTGCAATTTTGATCGCACTTTCATTGTCGCACAATAGAGGAATCTTCTTGACCTTGATGCCATAATCCTTCAGAGTCTGCTTCATCCATAATAACTGAGTGCAACAAGCGCCAGCAGCAATATATTCGGCCTCAGCCGTGGAGAGCGAGACACAATTCTGCTTCCTTGACGACCAACATACCAATGATCTACCGAGGAAATGGCATGTCCCCGAAGTAGATTTCCTGTCAACCCGGTCACCTGCATAATCTGAGTCTGAATATCCAACGAGGTCAAACTGTGCTCCCTTAGGATACCATAAACCTAAGGTGGGGGTGTGAGCCAAATATCTCAGAATACGCTTGACCGCTTGGTGATGCGATTCTTTCGGTGCAGCTTGAAAACGAGCACACATACAAACACTCAACATAATATCAGGTATGGATGCACATAAGTAAAGCATAGAACCAATCATCGAACGATAAGCTTTCTGATCGTAATCTTTACCATACACATCTGTGTCCAGCTGGCCATTTGTGGGCATGGGAGTTTTGTAGCCCTTCTGTTTGCAGTCTTGCATTTTGAACTTCTTCAGACAATCTCTCAGATATTTCTCCTGAGATATGAAAGTTCCATTGTCCTGTTGACGAATTTGGAGTCCGAGAAAGAACTTGAGTTCCCCCACCATTGACATTTGATATTTTTCGGACATCATTCGCCCGAATTCCATGCTGCAGGCATTGTTAGTGCAGCCGAAAATAATATCATCCACATAGATTTGACATACGAATAGATCGCCATCAATAGCACGAGTGAAAAGAGTGGAATCAGTGGATCCTGGCTTAAACCCTTTGTCGAGCAGAAACCTCTTCAGCGTGTCATACCAAGCTTGAGGGGCTTGCTTCAGCCCATATAGGGCCTTTTTCAACCTGAAAACTTTGTTAGGAAACTGAGGGTTTTCCAAGCCAGGTGGCTGCCTAACATATACTTCCTCTTCAATTTCACCATTGAGGAAAGCACTTTTCACATCCATTTGATAAAGCAGAATATCATTGCAATTTGCATAAGCGAGAAGAATACGAATTGCCTCAAGGCGAGCAATAGGAGCATATGTTTCACCGAAATCAATACCTTCTACCTGTGTATACCCTTGAGCGACAAGACGTGCTTTGTTTCTCACAACAATGCCATTTTCATCTTGCTTGTTCCGAAAAATCCATTTTGTGCCGATGATATTGTGCTTCTTAGGATTCGGTTTGTCAACCAATTCCCACACATCATTCAATTCGAATCGCACCAACTCTTCTTGCATAGCATTCATCCAATTGGGATCATTCATAGCATCTTCATACTTGGTGGGTTCTGTCAATGAGACGAAAGAGAAACTGCCACAGTAGTTAGCCAAACGAGTGCGAGAGCGAGTTGTGGGTCGGTAACCTGGATTCTCGAGATCTTCGAGGATTAATGCAGGGTCAACTCGATTTGCCACTCGTGGGAGAGGATTTACTTCTTTATGATCATTTTCATTTTCCTCAGTATCAGCATGAGGATTGGCATTGGTATCGCCATTTTCATCATAATTGCCATTTTGATCGGCATGTGCATTTGCATTTGGGTTGCCATTTGTGTTCGGTGCGGCATTTTCTTCGGCAGTAGATTGGCGTGTTCGTCGAGATATGGGAGCATCATCATCGGAAGAGTCGGGTGTATTTCCTTCGACTGGCCTGACGTCCCCAATAGCCATTTGCCGAATAGCATCCGAAATCGGAGGTTCATCTATCACATTAGGCAGGTGCTCCTTTTGGGAGCCGTTAGATTCATCAAACCGCACATTTACCATTTCCATAACTTTCCCGTGATGAGAGTTATAGACACGATAAGTATGCGAGTTCGAGCCATAACCAAGAAGAAAACCTTCTTGTGCCTTAGGTGCAAACTTAGAATTATGATTCATGTCACGAATATAGCAAGGTGCACCAAAAACACGTAAATAAGAAACAATCGGTTTCTTGCCAGTGATAAGCTCATATGAAGTTTTCTTAAGGAATTTGTGAAGATAAACACAATTAACAACATGGCAAGCAGTGTTAATAGCATCAGCCCAGAAACGAATGGGAGTTTTATACTCACTGAGCATTGTTCTCGCCATTTCAATGAGAGTTCTATTCTTTCGCTCAACAACTCCATTCTGTTGGGGAGTGTATGCGGCAGAGAATTCATGAGTGATACCATTTTCATCGAGAAAATCTTCGATATGAGTATTTTTGAACTCAGTACCATTGTCGCTTCTAACATGCTTAATTCGCACATCATATTCATTTTGAGCCTTCTTGGCTAATCTTTTGAAGATGTCTTGGGCACAGGTTTTGTCTTCGAGAAAGAATACCCAAGTGTATCGAGAGAAATCATCAACAATAACCAGACCATAGTGACTGCCTCCGAAATTTGCATAGTTTTGAGGCCCGAATAAATCCATATGAAGAATTTCCAGTGGTCTTGTTGTGGTCATGGCAGTTTTTGATGAATGGTGCTTCTTGGCCAATTTACCGGCTTCACACGCAGCACAGAGACGATCCTTGTCGAATTTCACATCAGGAATACCACGAAGATGATTTTTCTTCACGAGAGTCTGCAAATTTCTCATACCTGCATGACCAAGTCTTCGGTGCCACAACCATCCTTCAGTTGCTTTTGCAAGCAAGCAAGTTCGGACTGAGGGACCCTTAGAGAAATCCACAATATATAAATCACCTTTTCTATTTCCCTCGAATACGAAGGAATTGTCAGTGGCCATAAAGACGATGCATTTGGATTTAGAGAATAGAACTAGCATGCCTAGATCACAAAGCTTGCCAACTGACATGAGATTGAATCAAAGAGACTGAACAAGTAGAACATCATCAATGTTCTTGTCCTTGGATATAGCAATTTTACCTAACCCAATTACCTTTCCTTTGTTGCTGTCGCCGAAAGTAATATACTTCTCAGATGAAGCAGTTAAGTTGGGGTCGACAAACAACGACTTGTCTCCGGTCATATGACTAGTGCATCCACTATCCATTATCCATTCGGTACACCCGGAGACATAGTCCTGCAGAAAAATCAGGCTTTCTTAACCACCCACATCTTTGTAGGTGGCTTCGAAACATATGAGCGAGCAGGATATGATTTCTTTTGATAATTATACGAATTGTGACTTGAATAAGTACGAGTATAATCGAAACAGTAAGCATTGAAATTTCTTCCAGACGAATGAGTATAATGGTTGGGTGAAGCAAGTATGTACTCATTCCGTCGAATCTTTTCAAGGATATATCGAGCATTTTCTTCCTGCATGGTTAGTAGCCTAGTAACAGGTAATGCTTCGATAGTTTTCCTGGGCACCCAGATAGCTTCCTTAGGAGGACCATTCCTGCTGTTAGGTCCAACGTAGCGAGCAACAGCCTCACCACGTTGATTTTTGAACAACTTATAGTTGTCAAGAGAATCATCATATGAGTATTCAGGAATAGGTGAGTCATATCCCGAAAGTAAAGCTGGATCGAGCGTTTTGCTCTTAGCAGGTACCCACACAGTGCGAGGATATTGATCAGGTTCCCAGTAGGAGCCATTTTCATTCAGTTTCCTTTCGAAACCGATACCTTCCTTCCTGGGATTTTTGTGAAGAATGGATTTCTTCAGAACATCACAGAGGGTTTGATGCCCTTTGAGAGACTTGAACATTCCTGTCTAAAGAAGATCCTTCAACCTAGCATTTTCATCAGAAACAGAACCATTTTCCTCGACCGAGGGGTTGGCATTCTCACAAGATTCAGCATTTGATTCAGCGTTACTGCGTTCAAGGCATTTTAAGCAAGGTGGTACAAACACTTCAGGTTTCTCTTTGAGTTGTTGGGTGAGAAGAGAATTTTCTCGGATCAAATCATCATGAGCCTCTCTCAGCGACTCGAGTTCCTGTTTCCGTTTCAGGTAATCATAAGTCAATCTTTCGTGGTCAGCTGAGAGAAAATCATGATGATCTGATAGTTCTTTCATTCGAGACTCGAGAGCGGAATGCTCTTCGGTCAACGACTTATTTTTCTCCATCTCCTCAACCAACAACCCTTCAGACTTCCTGAGGGTTTTCTCAATTTTATCGAGAGAGTTTTGTTGGATATTGGCAATTTTGATCAGTTTAGCATGGTCATCCTCATCAGAAGAATACTGATCACTGGAGTGAGCTTTGTGATGTTTGGAGGATACCTTTTCTTTCGAAGCTTTGGCCATGAAACAATACGCCGGTGACTCATTGTCGCTTGAATGATTCTCGAAGAAGTTTTATGCAGGAGTAGAGGCACATGCTATGCCAGCCATGCCGGAATCAGAATCCTCATCGGATTCTTCAACCTCTTCGTTGTCAGATGATGCTTGTTCTTCGGAATCCATTTCCTTGCCGATGTATGCCTTGGCCTTGCGAGAGGTGTTCTTGCGGTTGGATGAGGACTTGGAGGGATTCCTTGAGGAAGATCTTGACGAGGACTTGGAGGAGCCATCCTTCTTCTTGAAGAACTTCTTCGTTTTCTTCTCATCATCGGAGTCATAGCTTTTGCTCTTGTCTTTGCCATGGTTGTTTCCTGAATCATATCTTCCACTTGCATGGATTTCAGCTTCCCAAAGAGGGCAGTCCGAAATGAAATGCCCTGGATTTTTGCACTTGAAGCAGGTGTAATCTCCAGTCGGTTTTGATGAGGATTTGGACCCGCCAGAGTTGCTGGATCCTTTCTTCTGAAACTGATTTTTCCTTTGAAGGCGCTGGAATCTTTTCGTGATCAATGCGAGATCCTTGCTGATCCTTTCGGGGTCGTCTGAATCTTCATCGGCATTTCCTTCTGAGGAAGAATCAGCCACAGCCTTGAGTGCATGACTTTTTCGGTGACTTGAACCATAGAGATCTCTCTTTTCTTCTTCTTGTTCTTCGTGGGTGTTTAGCCTTTCCATAATATCAGCAGAGTCCAGAACTTTGAAATCAGCTCGTTCCCGAATCATCAGAACTAGAGTGTCGAACGAACTGTCAAGGGATCGGAGCAGTTTCTTCACAACTTCGTGGTCAGTGATGTCTTTGGCGCCGAGACCTTGTAGCTCATTTGCAATGTCACTCAGACGATCGAAGGTTTGCTGGCAGCTTTCATTTCCGATACGCTTGAACCTATTGAACTTGGCCCGAAGAGTATCAATGCGAGCTTCTTTCTGAGTTGAAATGCCCTCATTTATCTTCTCGAGAATGTCCCACAATTCCTTAGCAGTTTCACACTGACGGTAGCGAAGGAATTGAGCACGAGAGAGATGGCCACCAATTTCATCTTTAGCTTGAGCATCCATCTGAATGAGTTTCTTCTCGTGGTCAGTGGGGACTTGGGGCACTTCAACCGTGAATCCATTCTGCACCACATTCCACATATCATCATCAATAGCTCAGAGACGGATCTTCATCTTCTCCTTCCAGAAGGGATAGTCCGTCCCATCGAAGATGGGAATCTTGAGGTGCGACTTGTAGCTCACTGAAGAAATACTTAAACTCCAAGGTGGTTAGACCAAAATGAGCAGAGTCAAGGAGTACCTTGCTCTGATACCAATTGTAGGAATGAAGTATGTCTACCAGAGGGGGGTGAATGGGAGTTTTAAATTTTCTTCGGAAATATCAAAACTCTCGGAACCCAGCAGCGGAACGAATGAAAACAGTATGCAGTGAGCGAATACAAACTACCGAATGGAAACTAACAGCATGCATCGAGGTAAATCACATGTTTGAAATATGTCATATGTCACAGTTCGAATCTAAAAGAGGGTAGCGGAGGTGACCAGTGATGCTCGATGGCTACAGGGTATTTGGTAGACCAGTTCGCCCTTCTGCAAAAGGACTACGTCTGGTTGGAGGGGTTGTGATTTAACACAGAAGATAAACTCTCTTCGCCCTATTCTCCTCGACAATTGGTTCGTCAACCAATGCCGATTACTTGTGGTAGATGCTTGAGGCGATCTCCGAACCATTACAGACTTCTTCTTCGAGAACCACAATTACTCTTGGTCTCTGAAGAAATTGACACCTAACCGTCTAGAGAGTTCGCGGCTCTCAAGAGTAATAGGCGGAGCGTACTGGACTTAGATTCGAGTGATGCTAAACCACTATCTAATTTTTCGGCTCTAGGGTTTTCTCTCGGTGGATTTTAAACTCAAATCTCTCGGAGAGGGGGTTGCTCAACAATCTTCTCAGAATCAAACGGAGCAGCCGCCGGACAACGCCGGTGCGGGGTGGCTATTTATAGCCGCAGCCTTCCCTGATGGGAAATGACCATTTTGGACACGCGGTCCAGCCAATGTCCAACCGACACGTTCACAACGGTCGGATTTTCAGAGCAACGGTAACATTACTTGTGGAGCAAGTAATGCTAACTCCTCGGTCAGATACAAATCTCTCGCAGCGAAGAAGATCACGGTCTCTTGCTGGCAAGTATTTGCTCGGAACACAAAGAGATTTCTCTCACAGCTTTCATAGGATTTGAGTTTAGCATCAACGAATCAAAGCTTCGAACGCTACATCCCTCTTAATAGTACGGTGGTCCTATGACTCAATAAAGAGAAAAGAAACAACGAAATGAATGCTACATCTTCACTTCGTCTTCAATCTTCTCGGCTGCAGTCATTTTCTTCGGATGGACACCGAATGAATTGCTTTGCATCAACAATTTTTGGGGGGTCACTCTTGTCATCATAATCTTCGGAGATAACTTTCACTGCCACGCAGGGGAAATCCTTCGGAGTTTGAATCAAAACTCCTCTTTACTCCAGGGACCTGTTACTCTGTGTGCACTAGCAAACACATTAGTCCCTCACTGTTTGTCAACAATCTCCAAAACATTAGGAGGCAAATTATTGCACCAACAATCTCCCCCTTTTTGGACGATTGATGACAAAACAGATAATCATCGAAGTGAAGATAGATAAGTAAAGAACAATTTCAACAAGAGTGAGTAAGTGTTACTTTGCTCGAAGATGAAATAGACTCCCCCTAAATGTATGCAGGGAAGAAAGTTATGAGATAAATTTTCCTGCAAGATCTGAATAATATGGAGGAAATTTCAATCATTCGAGACATTTTGATTCGCACTGATGAGATTTAATCCATCGAGATCGTAGTGCAATCAATTATAACTTCTGATGATAATTCCACCTGCAAGACAAATGCTTCGAGAGAAATGGTGCAGCAGCAGGGGTTAAAAACATTATGGCACAGAAGTTATCGAGATTTACAACATAGTACGGATAAGCTTAAACCAGAAGTTCCAAACTCGCACGAAACCAAAATAAAACGAAACACCGAAAGCAAATCTATCGAGACTCGATGTAATTCTCCCCCTTTTTGTCAACAAGTGTCAAAAAGGTGACGAATAACAAGAGTGCAAAAGCGGAGAACAGTTTAGTTGGTGGCATCGCCAGATGAACTATCTGAGGAGAGTTCTTCTTCGGAAGTGACAGGATTGACTTTGTCTTCAGCAGCAACAGATTTTCCTTCAGGAATAATAGCTTGGGGCTGAGCAGACGTAGGAAGAGCTGGAGTGGCCATAGGAGGAACACGGGAATGCATATTCCCTTAGGCAGGTTTCTCTGTCGGTGAGGTGGCTTCAGATTCGTCAAGAAGTTTGCGAAGCTTGAGATGAAGAAGATCTGTTGTCGGCTCATGAGTAGGCAGAGGAGGGGTACTCCGATCTTGAAAATCTTCGACAGTGAAGACTTTGTCAATGTAATCATAGAGCTCTTGTAGATTGACAGTTAGGAGTTGTTTCTCGGTGAAGAACTTGCGAAGCAATTTCCAGAGCCTCTTCTTGTTTTCATCAGCTATCAGATGCATTATCCTCGTGCGATTGTTGAGAGCATTTAGCTCAGAGGCGAGATGTTCTTTCTCGCGTCAATCCTCAGCGATATGCTGCAGCAGCAGTTGTTGTGTGTGCAAACTGACTTCGAGTTGCGATGGAGTTTGAGGCGAAATCTTTCGGTCGCACTGAGGCAGACGTGGCCCGTCAAATTGCTTGTGATGGTCTTGAGAACTTGATGCGGGTGATTTGCCCGAAGTGATATCATCCATGGCTTTCAAAGTATCGCGAACAGGAGGAATGAAGCTTTTATGGCTTTCCTTCGCAAGATACACTGTGCGCATTGCATGATCAACAACTTTCTGGATCCATGGCGCAAATACTTTGATGCAGAAGGGATATTGAGCAGAATCCTTCAGAATGCGTAGGAACATGTCTTCCACATCGAAAATGTATCGCTCAGAGATTGCATAGATAGCATTGCGAAGAACATCTGAGATGGACTTGTCCGGATTCATACCCGCCAGAGGGCAAATTGTATAAGAGAACATGTGGAATAGTGTTTGATTCTCGAATGTTAAGTGCTCTGGACGGGGAGGACCAGAGTAGTCACGAAGCTTTTCTTGATCCATCGTGCACCGAAAAATTTCATCTGATATAACATCAATGTTATGAACCCGAATTTCAGTATCACCATGCTCAAAGCGAGGGAAATGGAAGTGCGAGACAAAATCCGTAGAGGTGCATTTGATGCGTTTCCCTTCGGTCATCCATTCCATGACCCATTTGGAGCTATCAGACTCATTGCCAGAGATATATAGGGTTGCATAGAATTGAAGAATAATTTCTCTGTTCCAAGGGTGCTCGAACTCAAAGACTTTGGTGAGGCAGAAATCATCCAGATCCTGAAGCAATTGATTGAAACAGCCAATGTTGCGCATGGCAGGGATGTCCAGATATTCATGAGGAAATATCTTTCGGCTCTCATAGAGGACCCGAGAGTAATAGATGGCCTGTTCCTTAGTCCAGAAACGAGGCGATTCAGAAGTGCACGGCCCATCATACAGACTGGCTTGAAAGAAGTTGGGATGCGCATTCCGATTGAAAAGAGGACCTTTTGCGCCTGCGCCTGACGAGAACAAAGGCAGTGTTCTTCATGAGGGTATGGATATTTGAGTTCTTCTTCAGGAGAAAGATATTCATCACCATAGACAACCGAGTCCGTGCGGCGAGCAGAGATAGATTTTTGTTTGGAGGGACCAACATCTGGCATTCGGGTAGCTGCGTCGATGGATAACTTGAGTGGAGACGGAGCAGGCGTTGCAACTGTGGGAGGTGCTGAGGTAGAGAGCGGCATAGCGGGTTCAATCACAGTAGGCACTGAGACGGATTCATTCACTGAAGGTTGTTGCTCGACTATAAGAGAAGCCGAGACTTTTGTCGTTTCATGAGTCGGAGAAGCTTGGGGCTCGGACCGAGGGATTTCACCTTCCTCGGAGACAAATTGTTGCGAGGGAATATCAGCTCGGGCAGGGGAGGCCACAGGCACTGATTCAGTTGGCCTTGGCGAGGGAGGAGCATCCGAGTCCTTGCCTGGAGGGTTCAAAAGAATAGCTGGCTCAGGAGATTTTTCTTGCGGAGCAGGAGACTGAGCAACTTGGTGAACAGGTGATGGTTCTTTCGGAGCAGGAGGTGCATTTTTCATTGCAATTCTTTTTCGTTGCTTTTTCTTTTGCTGAGCAACTTGATCTATATGGCCCTTGACCAGATCATTGTATCCAGTGACTTTGGCTTGATGTTCATCACAGATCTTCTGAACAATTTCATCTAGATCCGTGTGAAAGCGTAACCTTCGGTGACGAAGGAGAGTCATAGCACGATTAATGTCCTTGTAGGAATCCTCGAGTGCTTTAATGACAAATTTTGAAGAGGCAGTTTTCATTCGATTATCAAGGTCCATTAGCTCGGCAGAGAGAGAGTTTATCTCAACTGCATCTTCTCGAAGTTCTTGAACTACAGAGGTGGCTTGAGTAATAACTTCGGCAGGAATAGGTAGAGATGCCACTTCTCCATCGAAAGGATTGTCCACAAATTTATCGAGCTGTTCCATGATGAACATGTGATCATAATAATGAGGAGCATCAGACTTGACTGAGGGAGCAGTCGGGACAGCAGCTTGCTCGGAGGGAGGCTTAGAAGCCAATGGCTGAGTCAAGGTAGGGGCAAACTTAGCAGCCTTTTCCTTCGGAGCAGTAGCTGGTGGAGCAACTTTCTCTGTAGGCGCCTTGATTTTCTTCAGGTTAGGATTGGGAATATTTTTGCCTGGCTTTGCAGAACTCACAGGAGCGTCAACTACCAAATCCTTCAAATTTATAGCATCTGGATGAGGAATTGTGTTCACATGCTGCTTCATCGTGACAGTGGTAGCAGGGGTCTTTCTATTTGGGATCTTCTTCGGGGGTGCTTCTGGGACCAGGTTAACCCGAAGATCAGGCAGCACAGTTGATGTGGTAATGTTTACTTCCTCGCTGAGGGTAGCAGCAACTTCTTCCTTGGTGAGCGGAGGATCATCATCATCAGCCGAAGAATCATCCATTCGAATATCATCAGCAGGTTTAGCCTTTTTCCTCTTTGGTGCGCTCTTTCTCTTTGTAGCAGCGCTGGGATCATGCTTTCGTTTGGTACGACCTTCAGATTTTCCTTCAGCCTTTTTCTTCTCCACATCATCTTTGAGAAGGCGAAGGTTTTCCTGTTCACGAGCCTTTTGTTTTTCGGCCCTCTGGGCTCGCTTGATGGCATTGCGTTGTCGCTTAGCAAGCTCATCAGGATAAGATGCAGGTGTACGAAGAGATGACTCATGAGCATTCGTTGGAGGAGGTGGTCTTTCTTGGGGACCATTTGGCTTGATGAGAGAAATTTCCCGGTAGTCACCCCATGGTGGATGAAATGCAAAGTTCTGAGCAAACCGAGGATGAACAAATTCATAGTTGAATCACTTGCGCACCCAGTGGCGGCGAATCCATTGTTGACGTGTATCTCTCTGATGTTTGGTTTCTCCTGGAACAGTGTCATATCGATCATGAGAGATGTATTCGGCGGTGTTGGTGTAAGCCTGTCTACCACCCCTCTTCTTCTTCGGAGCAGTCTCTTCTTGCTCGATGTCATTTTGATCGGTCCTTTTTCGCTTGCTGGTTGATGGGCCTACCGTTGGGCCCTTAGCATTCGGAGCTTTGGATTCATCAGCAGTGCCCAGAACTGCATCATCTTGGTCAGCCATGCTAACTGGTTTAGCTGAATCCTCAACTAACTGCATTTTCCTGTAACATAGATAGATGCGAGGGAAAATGGGGACAGGGTTACGAATGCACACAGCGAAGATTTTGAAAAAGAAATCATTTTTGATGAAGAAATAGATGCGGACTTTGAGAAATGTTTCGGGCGAAAGAAATGTGTAGAACGAACTAGTAGGTTCGGAGAAAATACTAGTAAACGTGCTAAGCATTCCATTCGTACGAGACATAACACAAACCCTAGATCTGAAATTTTTCGGATGCGAGGGACAACTACAAACCACATCCGCATAAGTTACCTATTAGTAAGGATCTGGGAAATGCAGTAAAAATAAGCAATTTCTACCGCGGACGAACTCGAACATGATGAATGGAAGAACGAGTTCGCACTACACATACCCTAACTCGGTGATGTGCAGCAACTACGGCGGCGCGAAGAGGATGATGATCCGCGGCGGCGAGGAATGACTCCGGTGACCTCTTTCCGGCAGTGAAGCGGCGAAGATGGTCGACGTCGTCGAGCTCGAGGAGGAGCAGTGTCGTAGGGCTTCGGAAGGTGGCGATGGGGAAGATGCGAAGTGAAACGAGGAGGGTGACGGCACAGTATTTATGTACGAGAAGGAAATAACCGCACTCGGTAAATCTGATCGGACGGCCACAGTCAGTGGACTATTGAGATTCAACGGACCAGATAACCTGGCAGTTGATGAGGAGCACGTGGCAACCGTCACCAAAGAACGTGGTCCAGACTTGAGCGGGAAACCCCAAATTTTGGACGGCTTTCGCCAAAACTGATTAAGTTCGGACCAAAACTTTAACGTGGTCAGGGACACCAGATAAAGTTTCGTTTCCAGATGAATTTTGTGCATTTTTAACGGAACAGCATAGACTGGAAGAGATAGAATGGAGGGAAAACAGGGTCCTAGGTTTTTCACTCAGACGAAGAAACACAAACACCCGAGAGAAAAACAATGAGTGAAAAGCGTTCGGACAGACACAAAATCTTCAAACGCAACTCAACGAATAGAAATTGTGGTGGCGTTCCCACCGTATAAGAACTGTATGACCCCGAGCATCGCACAATTATCGTGGCACCCGGCTAGTCTAGTTCTTCGTTAATGTATTCACTCTCAGAAAGAAAATTTCACTTTGTCGAAATTTTCAAACTCTTCGAGTGTTATGCACCCATTTCTTCTAAGATGTGGAAGTGATGGTACGGGTGCCGAGTCCAGGTTACTGCACGTTCGCGGAATCTAGGATATTTAGCTCACACCGTAACGCACATAATCTTTTCTCATCGAGAGGCTTGGTGAAGATATCAGCGAGATTCTCTTCGGTATTGACGTGACTGATGACAATATCCTCTCGAGCAACATGATCGCGTAGGAAATGATGTCTGATCTCAATATGCTTGGTGCGAGAGTGCTGCACAGGATTGTGTGCAATTTTGATCGCACTTTCATTGTCGCACAATAGAGGAATCTTCTTGACCTTGATGCCATAATCCTTCAGAGTCTGCTTCATCCATAATAACTGAGTGCAACAAGCGCCAGCAGCAATATATTCGGCCTCAGCCGTGGAGAGCGAGACACAATTCTGCTTCCTTGACGACCAACATACCAATGATCTACCGAGGAAATGGCATGTCCCCGAAGTAGATTTCCTGTCAACCCGGTCACCTGCATAATCTGAGTCTGAATATCCAACGAGGTCAAACTGTGCTCCCTTAGGATACCATAAACCTAAGGTGGGGGTGTGAGCCAAATATCTCAGAATACGCTTGACCGCTTGGTGATGCGATTCTTTCGGTGCAGCTTGAAAACGAGCACACATACAAACACTCAACATAATATCAGGTATGGATGCACATAAGTAAAGCATATAACCAATCATCGAACGATAAGCTTTCTGATCGTAATCTTTACCATACACATCTGTGTCCAGCTGGCCATTTGTGGGCATGGGAGTTTTGTAGCCCTTCTGTTTGCAGTCTTGCATTTTGAACTTCTTCAGACAATCTCTCAGATATTTCTCCTGAGATATGAAAGTTCCATTGTCCTGTTGACGAATTTGGAGTCCGAGAAAGAACTTGAGTTCCCCCACCATTGACATTTGATATTTTTCGGACATCATTCGCCCGAATTCCATGCTGCAGGCATTGTTAGTGCAGCCGAAAATAATATCATCCACATAGATTTGACATACGAATAGATCGCCATCAATAGCACGAGTGAAAAGAGTGGAATCAGTGGATCCTGGCTTAAACCCTTTGTCGAGCAGAAACCTCTTCAGCGTGTCATACCAAGCTTGAGGGGCTTGCTTCAGCCCATATAGGGCCTTTTTCAACCTGAAAACTTTGTTAGGAAACTGAGGGTTTTCCAAGCCAGGTGGCTGCCTAACATATACTTCCTCTTCAATTTCACCATTGAGGAAAGCACTTTTCACATCCATTTGATAAAGCAGAATATCATTGCAATTTGCATAAGCGAGAAGAATATGAATTGCCTCAAGGCGAGCAACAGGAGCATATGTTTCACCGAAATCAATACCTTCTACCTGTGTATACCCTTGAGCGACAAGACGTGCTTTGTTTCTCACAACAATGCCATTTTCATCTTGCTTGTTCCGAAAAATCCATTTTGTGCCGATGATATTGTGCTTCTTAGGATTCGGTTTGTCAACCAATTCCCACACATCATTCAATTCGAATCGCACCAACTCTTCTTGCATAGCATTCATCCAATTGGGATCATTCATAGCATCTTCATACTTGGTGGGTTCTGTCAATGAGACGAAAGAGAAACTGCCACAGTAGTTAGCCAAACGAGTGCGAGAGCGAGTTGTGGGTCGGTAACCTGGATTCTCGAGATCTTCGAGGATTAATGCAGGGTCAACTCGATTTGCCACTCGTGGGAGAGGATTTACTTCTTTATGATCATTTTCATTTTCCTCAGTATCAGCATGAGGATTGGCATTGGTATCGCCATTTTCATCATAATTGCCATTTTGATCGGCATGTGCATTTGCATTTGGGTTGCCATTTGTGTTCGGTGCGGCATTTTCTTCGGCAGTAGATTGGCGTGTTCGTCGAGATATGGGAGCATCATCATCGGAAGAGTCGGGTGTATTTCCTTCGACTGGCCTGACGTCCCCAATAGCCATTTGCCGAATAGCATCCGAAATCGGAGGTTCATCTATCACATTAGGCAGGTGCTCCTTTTGGGAGCCGTTAGATTCATCAAACCGCACATTTACCGTTTCCATAACTTTCCCGTGATGAGAGTTATAGACACGATAAGTATGCGAGTTCGAGCCATAACCAAGAAGAAAACCTTCTTGTGCCTTGGGTGCAAACTTAGAATTATGATTCATGTCACGAATATAGCAAGGTGCACCAAAAACACGTAAATAAGAAACAATCGGTTTCTTGCCAGTGATAAGCTCATATGAAGTTTTCTTAAGGAATTTGTGAAGATAAACACAATTAACAACATGGCAAGCAGTGTTAATAGCATCAGCCCAGAAACGAATGGGAGTTTTATACTCACTGAGCATTGTTCTCGCCATTTCAATGAGAGTTCTATTCTTTCGCTCAACAACTCCATTCTGTTGGGGAGTGTATGCGGCAGAGAATTCATGAGTGATACCATTTTCATCGAGAAAATCTTCGATATGAGTATTTTTGAACTCGGTACCATTGTCGCTTCTAACATGCTTAATTCGCACATCATATTCATTTTGAGCCTTCTTGGCGAATCTTTTGAAGATGTCTTGGGTGCAGGTTTTGTCTTCGAGAAAGAATACCCAAGTGTATCGAGAGAAATCATCAACAATAACTAGACCATAGTGACTGCCTCCGAAACTTGCATAGTTTTGAGGCCCGAATAAATCCATATGAAGAATTTCCAGTGGTCATGGCAGTTTTTGATGAATGGTGCTTCTTGGCCAATTTACCGGCTTCACACGCAGCACAGAGACGATCCTTGTCGAATTTCACATCAGGAATACCACGAAGATGATTTTTCTTCATGAGAGTCTGCAAATTTCTCATACCTGCATGACCAAGTCTTCGGTGCCACAACCATCCTTCAGTTGCTTTTGCAAGCAAGCAAGTTCGGACTGAGGGACCCTTAGAGAAATCCACAATATATAAATCACCTTTTCTATTTCCCTCGAATACGAAGGAATTGTCAGTGGCCATAAAGACGATGCATTTGGATTTAGAGAATAGAACTAGCATGCCTAGATCACAAAGCTTGCCAACTGACATGAGATTGAATCAAAGAGACTGAACAAGTAGAACATCATCAATGTTCTTGTCCTTGGATATAGCAATTTTACCTAACCCAATTACCTTTCCTTTGTTGCTGTCGCCGAAAGTAATATACTTCTCAGATGAAGCAGTTAAGTTGGGGTCGACAAACAACGACTTGTCTCCGGTCATATGACTAGTGCATCCACTATCCATTATCCATTCGGTACACCCGGAGACATAGTCCTGCAGAAAAATCAGGCTTTCTTAACCACCCACATCTTTGTAGGTGGCTTCGAAACATATGAGCGAGCAGGATATGATTTCTTTTGATAATTATACGAATTGTGACTTGAATAAGTACGAGTATAATCGAAACAGTAAGCATTGAAATTTCTTCCAGACGAATGAGTATAATGGTTGGGTGAAGCAAGTATGTACTCATTCCGTCGAATCTTTTCAAGGATATATCGAGCATTTTCTTCCTGCATGGTTAGTAGCCTAGTAACAGGTAATGCTTCGATAGTTTTCCTGGGCACCCAGATAGCTTCCTTAGGAGGACCATTCCTGCTGTTAGGTCCAACGTAGCGAGCAACAGCCTCACCACGTTGATTTTTGAACAACTTATAGTTGTCAAGAGAATCATCATATGAGTATTCAGGAATAGGTGAGTCATATCCCGAAAGTAAAGCTGGATCGAGCGTTTTGCTCTTAGCAGGTACCCACACAGTGCGAGGATATTGATCAGGTTCCCAGTAGGAGCCATTTTCATTCAGTTTCCTTTCGAAACCGATACCTTCCTTCCTGGGATTTTTGTGAAGAATGGATTTCTTCAGAACATCACACAGGGTTTGATGCCCTTTGAGAGACTTGAACATTCCTGTCTGAAGAAGATCCTTCAACCTAGCATTTTCATCAGAAACAGAACCATTTTCCTCGACCGAGGGGTTAGCATTCTCAGAAGATTCAGCATTTGATTCAGCGTTACTGCGTTCAAGGCACTAGAAGCAAGGTGGTACAAACACTTCAGGTTTCTCTTTGAGTTGTTGGGTGAGAAGAGAATTTTCTCGGATCAAATCATCATGAGCCTCTCTCAGCGACTCGAGTTCCTGTTTCCGTTTCAGGTAATCATAAGTCAATCTTTCGTGGTCAGCTGGGAGAAAATCATGACGATCTGATAGTTCTTTCATTCGAGACTCGAGAGCGGAATGCTCTTCGGTCAACGACTAATTTTTCTCCATCTCCTCAACCAAGAACCCTTCAGACTTCCTGAGAGTTTTCTCAATTTTCTCGAGAGAGTTTTGTTGGATATTGGCAATTTTGCTCAGTTTAGCATGGTCATCCTCATCAGAAGAATACTGATCATGGGAGTGAGCTTTGTGATGTTTGGAGGATACCTTTTCTTTCGAAGCTTTGGCCATGAAACAATACGCCGGTGACTCGTTGTCGCTTGAATGATTCTCGAAGAAGTTTGATGCAGGAGTAGGTGCACATGCTATGCCAGCCATGCCGGAATCAGAATCCTCATCGGATTCTTCAACCTCTTCGTTGTCAGATGATGCTTCTTCTTTGGAATCCATTTCCTTGCCGATGTATGCCTTGGCCTTGCGAGAGATGTTCTTGCGGTTGGATGAGGACTTGGAGGGATTCCTTGAGGAAGATCTTGATGAGGACTTGGAGGAGCCATCCTTCTTCTTGAAGAACTTCTTCGTTTTCTTCTCATCATCGGAGTCGTAGCTTTTGTTCTTGCCTTTGCCATGGTTGTTTCCTGAATCATATCTTCCACTTGCACGGATTTCAGCTTCCCAGAGAGGGCAGTCCGAAATGAAATGCCCTGGCTTTTTGCACTTGAAGCAGGTGTAATCTCCAGTAGGTTTTGATGAGGATTTGGACCCGCCAGAGTTGCTGGATCCTTTCTTCTGAAACTGATTTTTCCTTTGAAGGCGCTGGAATCTTTTCGTGATCAATGCGAGATCCTTGCTGATCCTTTCGGGGTCATCTGAATCTTCATCGGCATTTCCTTCTGAGGAAGAATCAGCCACAGCCTTGAGAGCATGACTCTTTTCTTCTTCTTGTTCTTCGTGGGTGTTTAGCCTTTCCATAATATCAGCAGAGTCGAGAACTTTGAAATCAGCTCGTTCCTGAATCATCAGAACTAGAGTGTCGAACGAACTGTCAAGGGATCGGAGCAGTTTCTTCACAACTTCGTGGTCAGTGATGTCTTTGGTGCCGAGACCTTCTAGCTCGTTTGCAATGTCACTCAGACGATCGAAGGTTTGCTGGCAGCTTTCATTTCCGATACGCTTGAACCTATTGAACTTGGCCCGAAGAGTATCAATGCGAGCTTCTTTCTGAGTTGAAACGTCCTCATTTATCTTCTCGAGAATGTCCCACAATTCCTTAGCAGTTTCACACTGACGGTAGCGATGGAATTGAGCACGAGAGAGATGGCCACCAATTTCATCTTTAGCTTGAGCATCCATCTGAATGAGTTTCTTCTCGTGGTCAGTGGGGACTTGGGGCACTTCAACCATGAATCCATTCTGCACCACATTCCACATATCATCATCAATAGCTCGAAGACGGATCTTCATCTTCTCCTTCCAGAAGGGATAGTCCATCCCATCGAAGATGGGAATCTTGAGGTGCGACTTGTAGCTCACAGAGGACATACTTAAACTCCAAGGTGGTTAGACCAAAATGAGCAGAGTCAAGGTGTACCTTGCTCTGATACCAATTGTAGGAACGAAGTATGTCTACCAGAGGGGGGGTGAATGGGAGTTTTAAATTTTCTTCGGAAATATCAAAACTCTCGGAACCCAGCAGCGGAACGAATGAAAACAGTATGCAGTGAGCGAATACAAACTACCAAATGGAAACTAACAACATGCATCGAGGTAAATCACATGTTTGAAATATGTCATATGTCACAGTTCGAATGTAAAAGAGGATAGCGGAGGTGACCAGTGATGCTCGATGGCGACGGGGTATTTGGTAGACCAGTTCGCCCTTCTGCAAAAGGACTACGTCTGGTTGGAGGGGTTGTGATTTAACATAGAAGATAAACTCTCTTCGCCCTATTCTCCTCGACAATTGGTTCTTCAACCAATGTCGATTACTCGTGGTAGATGCTTGAGGCGATCTCTGAACCTTTACAGAATTCTTCTTCGAGAACCACAATTACTCTTGGTCTCTGAAGAAATTGACACCTAACCGTCTAGAGAGTTCGCAGCTCTCAAGAGTAATAGGCGGAGCGTACTGGACTTAGATTCGAGTGATGCTGAACCACTATCTAATTTTTCGGCTCTAGGGTTTTCTCTCGGTGGATTTTAAACTCAAATCTCTCGGAGAGGGGGTTGCTCAACAATCTTCTCAGAATCAAACGGAGCAGCCACCGGACAACGCCGGTGCGGGGTGGCTATTTTTAGCCACAGCCTTCCCTGATGGGAAATGACCATTTTGGACACGCGGTCCAGCCAATGGCCAACCGACACGTTCACAACGGTCGGATTTTCAGAGCAACGGTAACATTACTTGTGGAGCAAGTAATGCTAACTCCTCGGTCAAATACAAATCTCTCGCAGCGAAGAAGATCACGGTCTCTTGCTGGCAAGTATTTGCTCGGAACACAAAGAGATTTCTCTCACAACTTTCATAGGATTTGGGTTTAGCATCCGCGAATCAAAGCTTCGAACGCTACACCCCTCTTAATAGTACGGTGGTCCTATGACTCAATAAAGAGAAAAGAAACAACGAAATGAATGCTACGTCTTCACTTCGTCTTCAGTCTTCTCGGCTGCAGTCATTTTCTTCAGATGGACACCGAATGAATTGCTTTGCGTCAACAATTTTTGAGGGGTCACTCTTGTCATCATAATCTTCGGAGATAACTTTCACTGCCATGCAGGGGAAATCCTTCGGAGTTTGAATCCAAACTCCTCTTTACTCCAGGGACCTGTTACTCTGTGTGCACTAGCAAACACATTAGTCCCTCACTGTTTGTCAACAATCTCCAAAACATAAGGAGGCAAATTATTGCCCCAACACCTTCAAACTTCTCAAATGTGCACGATGTGTTTCACGTGTCACAACTTCGCAAGTGCTTCAAGACTCCCGACCGCACCATTGACTTCCAAGACATTGAGCTCCAAGATGATTTGTCTTACCGTGAGCATCCCATTTCCATTCTCGAAGAAACTGAGTGCAAGACTCGCAACAAGTCAATCAAGTTCTTGAAAGTGAAATGGTCTCACCATTCTGACCGAGAAGCCACATGGGAGCGCGAGGACCACCTCCGTTCCGAATATCCGGAGTTCTTTCGTTCCTAGATCTCACGATGAGATCCTCTTGTAGTAGGGGAGAGTTGTAACACCCCAAGAGTGCTCCTTCCATTTTTGTACTTCCCAACATTGCCATATATGGAATTGTCATGATGATCTTGATGGATGGGATGATTCTCATGTTGTGTTTTGCTTTTCTTTTCTCTTTGCATTTCATTTTCATATTAAATGTCATGTGCTTGCACCACCATATTCATTTATGTTGTTCATGAGCATTGCATCCATCATGTTAATTTTTGTTGTGCTCATCATGTATGCATTGTGGCTGTGTGTGAGCATCTTCTCCCTGCCTCACCCAACTCTTGGGTTCCACCTATGCAAGCCATCTCTTCATCTCTCTCTCAAATCCCCTCTTTCTCCCAATTTAATTCTTGATGCAATATTTCTGTCCCAAATTAATGTTCACCATATTTCTAAATTCTCTAGTCCATGCCCTAAACCTCCCTGCCAAATTTCACCATTTTTGGAATTGTTTTGGTTGGGATAAAAAATGCCTCAAGTTTGAATTTAATTCAAACTTGATATATTTTTCTTCCTCTAAAAATTGCCAAACCAATTTATTCAAATACTACACAATTTGTAGATTCCAGGGATATTTTTATATCTCTCACACCTCACTCCTAACCCCCTGTACTTTTCTTCTTTTACTTCTGTTTGAGAAAATAGAAGGGAAAAAGAAAGAAAAGCAGCAGCAGCACTCAGCCCAGCAGAGCCCAGCGCAGCCCAGCTAGCTCACCCGCGCGCAGCCCAGCTCACCTGCCGCGCGCCCGCCTCTGCCTTTTCTCACCCGCGCACCCACTCGCCCCCGCTAGCGCGCATCCACGTGGCCGAGCTGGCCCCGCCTGGCAGCCTTTGGCTACAGGCCACCCGCGCGCCACCTTTTCGTCCTCTTCTCGTCGTCGCCATGGGGACCGCGCACCGGAGAGCGTGCGAGCTTGCCCCGCTCTCCCTAGCCCCTCTATAAAACCCTCTCTGTGTCCCAGCCCCCTCTAGGGTTCCTCTCTTCCACTCGCCGCCACCGTTTGGCAAGAGGAGCCACCAGATCCGCCGCCCGAAGTCGATCCCGAGCGCATCTGGGTGCACGGCCATGGCGCCGCCGTGACCCGAGCCCGTCCCCGTCGCCGTCTTCGTGTCCAGGAGATTCGCCAAGTCCGGCTACGTCCACGACATCGACTACCGCAAGCCGGGAGCCCCCAAGTCCGCCGTCTTCTTCGTCTTCTTCCGCTTCGGGACCTGATCGTCTCCGGCCAAACTCCGGCGACCCCGTCCTCGATCCATTCGGCCGAGCTCACCGTCGTGTTCATGGTGAGCAGACGCGTCGCCCCATGCCTTTTCCCCCCTCTTTCGCACGCTCTGTCGCCGATCGCCATGTGCGCCGCCGTCGTCGCCGTCGGGCCTCGTCTCCGGCGAGTGCCCCGACCACCTTAGGCTTCGCGCGCATGTCCTCCGTGCTCGCTGTAGTGCGTAGGTTCCGTTCTGCCGCTTCGCAGTAGGCGCCGTGCCCCGTAGCGAGTGGCACGAGCTCGTCGCCGCCGCCTCTGTACCTCGTCGCCGGCGTCGCCTCCGTCGACGTCCGGCTACGTGAGTCACATGCGGGTGTGCGGATTTCTCCCGTGATTCGAATGCACCCAGCCTCCGTGCCAAAAGGTCACCGGAGACAACTCCGGCGAGCCTCCTCCGTGCTCCTGTCGTCGCCGGTACGCTCCCCTGCTTCCTCTGTTTTTTCTCACACACGCGCGCCAGCCACGTGGGCCCAGCAGGACCCACAGGTCAGCCACACAAGCGCGCTGCCCCACTGTCATACACACACATGTCCAGGCCCCACGTGTCAGCCACTCCCCCTCTGTCCCTAGCCCTTTTCGGCATATTCCGTTTCTGGCTTATTTCCGTTTCTGTGCATTTCGTTTTCGGCAAGTTTCCAGATCCGGCGCTTTCCAAATCGGGCATATGCCAAATCTGGCATATAACTTAAATTAAGTTTCTATCCAATTTGTTTTGTGGCATTTTGAGCATTTCCCATATTGAAACATATGAGTGTAATATATGATTTTGGGGTAGAAAAATCCAACTAATCCATTGGTGGCATTAGATTTATCGTTTGAGAAAGTTTGCATCCATGCCATTTTCACATAATATGCCATTTTGTCATTTTTGTGTGAATTATTGCATATGTCATATGAGCATCTTGTCAACATGAGTTTGAAGCATTTTCATGCCATCTTGCTGCTAGTATTTATTTCATGCCATGTCATGCCATGATAGGAGTGATACAAGCTTGCAAACATGCTTAATCACTGTTATTGTTTTGCACTTGTTGAAAACTGCGGTCACAGCTGTCTGTTATATAAACTTGCCATGTTGCTTTGATGCTACCATCTAATCAATAGCTATTCTGAGCATGATCAGTAAACATGTTTTGTTCTATGTTGTTAGTACTTTCATGCCATGCCAATTGTTGCCATGTTAAACTCCTGTAGCATGTATAAATATTGCTCTAAATATGCCTAGTCAATGTAACAGTTTTCTGTCAACGTTATGTTGCAATGTTGTGAGCTCATTTATGTCAAATCCATGCTTCATATGAAATTGTGCCAATGTAATGAAATGTTCTATGCCAGGTGTACTGTAGGTGCATTCCAATTTCTTGCACTTTAGAGTACTGTAACTTGTTGTTTTGATGTGCATAAGATGCCATGTTGCTGTTAATTTCAGTTTTGCATTGCATATTGTGTTGCTCACCATTTGAGTTTCGTGCATCCGTTCTTCGTGATCTTTATATCGATTTCAATCGAAATCTTCCATTCTTTCCAGTGGCATACTTGGATTGCCAAGATTTTGCCCATATCTATATTTTGCTTCACCGTTCATACCTCGATATCATTTCTGTCATCCCGGTAGCACCGTTACTTCATTCATGACATGCTCGTTATTTTTACCATGCCTTGGATGCATCATTTTGATTGTGCATCTATGCCATGATTGTTTTTTTATTTCAGTGCTTGTTCTTTCTTTTGGGTAGTTCCGGGAGACGAGTCCGAGTTCGAGGAACCGGTTGAGAACGTGTTCGAGGAGCAGTCTTACTATCCTACCGAAGAGACTTCAGGCAAGATGATCATTACCCTTGATAACACTACTATCTTTGCTTGCTAGTTGTCTCATTGCTATCGCTATGTCACGCTTCCTACCACATATATGTCAGCCCCTCATATGCCATGATACAACCTCTAACCACCCTACCCAGCAACCGCTGTTTGGCTATGTTACCGCTTTGCTCAGCCCCTCTTATAGCGTTGCTAGTTGCAGGTGCAGTGCAGGTTGTTTCATGTTGGGACATGGATATGTTGGGATATCACAATATCTCTTATTTAATTAATGCATCTATATACTTGGTTGTGTGTGGAAGGCTCGGCCTTTTGCCTAGTGTTTTGTTCCACTCATGCCGCCTTAGTTTCCGTAATACCGGTGTTATGATCCTTGATTAGCGTTCCTAACATGCTCAGGGGAATGGGACCCTCTTGATAGTTCGCTTTGAATAACCGCTTCCAGCAAGGCCCAACTTTGGTTTTACCATTTGCCTAATAACAACTAAAACTTGCATAGGGAGTAATTAACCCGAGGATTCTTAATCAACAACCCAGGCCAGTGCTCCTCATGAGTGTTGGTCCAAACTAGAGCACCTTGCGGCGCCCCCTTGGCAACTTGGGTATCAGCTGACTGTAAGCTTCGCTTATCCGTCGTGGCCTGATTTAGAGATACGCACGGCTCCAATCGGGGTGTCGGCACGTTGGGAGGTCTTGCTGGACTTGTGTTACCATTGTCGAAATGTCTTGTGCACCGAGATTCCGAGGATACTTCGGGCTATCTCGAGGTTGAGGTATTTCCACCGCAGCTTGTGTTGGTCTATGATGGACTAGGTAGGAACACCCCTGCAGGGTTAAATCTTACGCGAAGCCGTGCCCGCAGTTATGTGGCGACTTGGATATTTTTAACCTCCGGTTGTAGAGAACTTGACACTAATTCTAATAAAATACACCAACTGTGTGCGTAACCGTGATGGTCTCTTTTCGAGTAAGTTCGGGAAGAGAACACGGTTGGGTTGTGATTAAACCGTAAGTAGGTGTTCAGGATCACTTCTTGATCATATTCAACTTGTGACCGTTATGCGTAGTATGCTCATGTTTATTCCTGTACTCGTAAGTTAGCCACTTAAATATGCTTAGTGCTTGCTGCAACCTCACCACTTTTACCCCTTCCATTCCTATAAGCTTAAATAGTTTTGTTACCTTGGGTGATGAGATTGCTGAGTCCCTGTGGCTCACAGATTACTATAAACACCAGTTGCATGTACGCTTGAGTCAGACACAGGTGAGCCCGAGATGCTCCATTGGGAGTATGATGATGAGCGTGGACGTATGTACGTCACGATGCCAGACGATCTGTAGTGGGCCCTAGTCGGTTGATCCGGGGATAATAGCAGGGTGGTGTTTTCTCGTTTGATTTCGTCCGTAGTCGGACCCTGTCTTTCATTTGGATGATCGTATGATGATAATGATATATTTATGCTGTAGCATGTGGCGAGTGTAAGCCTTTAACTAGTATTCTCACCTGTTCATTCGGTTGTATGTATTTGAGAACCACCTTGCTATGCATTCCAAAATGAGGTTCTGTCACGATCTTGAGTTCATCACGAGATTGCGATAGAGCTTCATATTGGGCGTTACAATAGATGGGCTTGGTTGCACGTCCACCACCAAGTGCTTGCTCCCGGTCATATGATTTGTTGTTCCACTATCAAGCAACCATGATCCTCCACCGGAAGCAAACTCCTACAAGAGATCAATGCTTGGTTTTAGGTACCCATTCTTGAATGAGTCCTTTGATGTTATTAACAAGGGTCTTAGGAACCCAAATAGACCATTCAATGTACTCATAATAAGAACCAACAAATTTGGCATAAACATGTCCATCACTAGCACGGCATAAAACATAGGAAGGGTTAAAGTCGTTGGCTTTGTTCGATGGAGTGGTTTTGCCGTTCTTGGCATTTCCACCCATCACCTTGTCCTTCTTCTCCTTATGAGCACCCTCTTCCTCCTTGACAAATACCTCTTTGAGAGGGAGAGGTTTCTTGGTCTTGTTGTTCTTCTTCTTCTTCTTTGACTTGGGCACAAACCCAAGTCCCTCCTTTGCCACAACTTCCTTTTGATTGCTCAAAAGTCCGTTGAGGTTCTTCTCGCCTTGTATGCAAGTCACAAGGGCTTTCTCGATTTGCTCCTTTAACTTGGCATTCTCCTCCACAAGATGAACATGCTCACAACAAGGGTTAGTAGCATGAGCATTATCAATTAGCACAAAAGGGGGACACTTGGCTATCTCCTTGGTGAGCTTCGCTTGGAGTTGATCATGAGACTCCTTGAGTGTAGCATGTGCACTTTTCAAGGCCTTGTGAGCCTTGTCAAGTAGCTCAAACTCCTCTTTGAGTCTAGCATGGCCAACCCCAAGCTCAACATTCTCGAATTTAAGCACACGAGCAAGAACTTGAGCATGATCATGATCTTTCTTTAGTTTAGCAAGGTCAACGTTTTGCGACCCCTCAAGAGCCGAACAAAGACCTTGCTCTTCCTCAAGAGCAATGGAAAGATCCGCAATCTCATCGGCATAGTCATGAATATGGCCTTCCAAGTTAGTGATAGTCTCTTCGTGAGACTCAATGATATCATTGGCCTCACCTAATTGTTCCAAGAGAGCAACAAAGTGCTTCTTGGTCTCACCTTTGAGCTTACCCAAGAACTTGTCGAACTCATTCTCATCCACCTTTACCTCCTCTTTTTCATCCGCACAATCCGTCAAAGAAGGATTAGACATGAAGGAAGTTTTGATGTTGGAGGTTACCTTGTTGATGCCTCTTGCCATGAGGCACTTGGGGATGAAGTTCTCATTGGGGGCGTCAAAGAGGGGCACCGAGGTTGGAGAAGAGGTGGCAATGGCCACAGTGGCTGTTGCAAACACTTCACCACTTGCGTCATCATCATCATCATCGGAGTTGTACTCTTCTTGCACCACCAACCCCTTTTGTGGCACCTTCTTAGTGAAGTTGTTCTTGTTCGTGGAGGACTTGGCCTTGTCTTTGCGGATGAGCTTGCCACCATTGTCTTCCCTCTTCTCGTAGGGGCAATCCACCATGAAATGACTCACATTTCCACAATTCTAGCAAGTTCCCATACGTTGCTTGCCCTTGGAGCCACTTGAGTTGTTCTTGGAGAAGTTGGGCCTTGAGTTTCTCTTGTTGCCCCAAAATTGTCTTGACGCAAGAGCCATGTGCTCGTGGTAAGCAAACTTGGTGTCTTCGGGGCAACTCTCCTCTTCTTCCTCTTCTTCTTCTTCCGGAATAGCCTTGGCCTTCAAAGCAAGGTTGGTCTTCTTTGACCGTTGGACACGAGCTAGAGCGTTGTCGGCGGTCTTGTTCAAAATGTTCATTGCAATGAATTCATCCAACACTTCACTTGAGGACAAGGTGTGGAAGTCCGGTCTTTGACGGATCACGGAAGACATGCTCTTGTTGAATGGCATGATGGCCTTTAGGAACTTGCGCTTGACCCAAGTGTCATATGTATCCTTGCTCCCATGATCTCGGAGTGAGACCACGAGAGTAGTCAATCTTCGGTATAGCTCACGAGGATCTTCATCATCCTTCATCACGAACTCATTGGCCTCATCAAGTATGACCTCGAAGTTGGACCGTTGAATGCTTGAGCTTCCCTTGTACAATGAGACGATGTGCTCCCAAGCATCCTTGGTGGTAGTGAACAACCGCAAATGAGAGAGTTCTTCCAGCAGCATTGAGGATTGGAGAATGAACAAAGCGGAGTGATTGAGTTGATTGTCCACTTCTTCTCTTGGCGTCATGTTGTATCGATCATGAGGATGAAAGCCTTGCTCAATGACTCTCCAAAGTTGTGTTGAGCTGTGATTCAAATGAGACTTGATACGAAAACCAAATCATGAAAGTTATTCGAATCAAGCTTAGGAGGAGGACCAAGAGGATTGATGCGAGGCGATGGTACCGGTCCTTCATAGACCGGGGGAGGGGCAACCGAGGCATGGATGCCCATCCCATTCTTACCTAGAGGGGAAGAAGTTTGAGTACCTTTAGCCGCTTCCTTATCGAAGTTGGCCTCGGACTCCGATGCAGTGGGATTAACCACTTGCATCGGACCGGTAGAAGATTTCAACCCCTAAAGGAGTTCTTTAAACATGGACTTGACCTCGGCCATCATAGACATCTTAAGTGAAGCCATGGCTTCATTTAAATCGTCTCGGGTGACTGAGTACAACTCCATGACCTCGGGTACTTCTTCAACCCTATCCTCGTCGTCAACCATACTCTTTGGGTGGTAAAACCCTTAAAAAAGAGACGAGGCTCTGATACCAATTGAAAGGATCGATATGGTTGACTAGAGGGGGGGTGAATAGGCAACTACCAATTTTTAGCTTTTCTTAACAATTTAGGTTTAGCAACAAATAGGTTGTCTAGATATGCAACTAGGTAAGCAACCTATATGATGCTAACAACAACAACGACGACGACAACAACAACAACAACAACAACAACAACAACAACAACAACGACGAAGACAACAACAACAACAACAACAACAACAACAACAACAACAACAACAACAACAACAACAACAACAACAACAACAACAACAACAACAACAACAACAACAACAACAACAACAACAACAACAACAACAACAACAACAACAACAACACCAACAACAACACCAACAACAAGCAAGCAAGCAAACAATACAACACAACAATATCTTGCACAAAGTAAAGGAAAGAAATAACCACAAGTGGAGTCGGTGAAGACGAGGATGTGTTGCCAAAGTTCCTTCCCTTTGAGAGGAAGTACGTCTCCGTTGGAGCGGTGTGGAGTCACAATGCTCCCCAAGAAGCCACTAGGGCCACCATATTCTCCTCACACCCTCGCACAATGCAAGATGCCGTGATTCCACTAGTGGTGCCCTTGAAGGCGGCGACCGGACCTTTACAAACAAGGTTGGGGCTCTCTCCACAACCGAATTGGAGGCTCCCAACACCACCACGGAGCTTCACCACAATGGATTGTGGCTCCGAGGTGACCTCTTCCGTCTAGGGTGCTCAAACACCCCAAGAGTAACAAGATCCGCAAGGGATTAGTGGGGGGAATCAAATTTCTCTTGGTGGAAGTGTAGATCGAGGCCCTCTCAAGCAAACCCTAGAAAATCAGCAAGAGTTGTTGGCTAGGGAGAGAGATCAGGCAAAAGTGGAGCTTGGAGCAACAATGGAGCTTTTGGAGCAAAAGAGGTGAGTCCACTTGAAGAAGAAGACTCACTTATATAGTGGGGGAAAAGATCCAACCGTTATGCACTCCCAGCACGTGCCTAAGCAGTAGTACCACTCGGGCAAGCGGTACCTCCGCTGGAACGGAAGTTCCGGCCTGTACGTGCAACTGAGCGAATCAGGGAGGTGGTAGTTCCGCCGGAGCGGTACTACCGCTCCCACCAGCGATACTACCGCAAAGTGCTGTGTGGACAGACGGAACAGCGGTAGTAGAGTAGGACAGTGCGGTAGTGCCACACAGAGCGGTACTACCGCCCAATACTGCCGCTCTACTTCCGCTCGAGGGACAGAGCAGAACAGAAGGCACAAAATAAGTGGCACTACATGCGGTAGAGAAACAGCTGTAGTGATGTAGTACCGTGGTAGTGGTACTACCGCTCCGCAGGAGCGGTACTTCCGCTACAAAGACTGAAGCTCGGAAGAATTGCGGTAGTGGGGTACTAGTCAGAGCCGCAGTACCGCGGCAGCGGTACTACCGCTCTGAACTGCCGCCCAACTACCGCTCAAAAACAGAACGTGAAAGATAAGCGGAAGTGCGAGTAGCACTGAATAGCGGCAGTACCGCCGGAGCGGTACTACCACTGGGCTGAGTGGTACTACCGCTTAGATGCCACAAGAAAGCCCAAGCATAAGATGAGAAAAGCTCCAACAGGCGGGAAGGAAGGAGGGTGCAAAGTGACTGTGTACGTGTTGATTCCACCCAAACCTTTCCAAAAACGAACCCCCTCTTGATAGTACGAATTTCCTACGACTCAAAACCACCAAAGAGAAATCGTCGGAAAATAACCGTCTTCACTTCTAACCGCCGAGGGGAAATAAATCGTCTCGTGCCATCTGATAATCTCTGAAAACTAAATGCACACGGTTAGTCCGAAAAGAGCATTGTCATCGATCACCAAAACCACTAAGAGAGAAAAATGCCCTAACACCGTACAAGGACTGGGGGCAGGAGTAGTCCTTGTCTCCCCCAGAGGCAACAAAATGAATTACGTCCTTCAACTTCATTTCCGGGACTCCAACAACATAGCAGAATATGAAGCCCTCCTGCACGGGCTCCGGATTGCGGCCTCCATGGGCATCCGACGTCTCATCTGCCGCGGCGACTCCGACCTCATGGTCCAACAGGTCATGAAAACATTCGACACTAAGGACCCCAAGATGGCAGCATATTGCGTTGCCATCCGAGTGCTGGAAGGAAAGTTTGATGGACTCGAACTACACCATGTCAAAAGAAGTGACAACATCACGGCTGATAACCTAGCACGTGTCGGATCATCCAGAGAGCCCGTACCAGACGAGACTTTCCTAGATATACTGCACAAGCCATCCATCAAGATGCACTGCCTCAGCACAGACACGACAGACCTCGGCACCACAGAAAGCGCGGCCCTGAAAGTTAACCCACCACCCCCGGACAAATCCGAGGAGGCCGCAATGGTGATCCACACCCAAGACTGGATACAACCATTGCACGCCTACATGACCAAAGGCGAGCTCCCCCAGGACAAAATGGAGGCACGACGCATCGTCTGTCACTCCAAGGCCTATACAATCATCAACGGCGAGCTATACAAATGCAGCCGCGTTTTTCAGCGCTGTGTCTCAGAGGAAGAAGGAAAGAAGCTCCTCGAAGAAATACACGCGGGGGCTTGTGGCCATCACGCAGCCCCAGAACAATCACGGCAAAGGCCTTCCGCCATGTTTTCTTCTGGCCCCATGCAATGCGTGATGCCGAGGAAATCGTTCGAAGCTGCGAGGGCTACCAACGCTTTGCCAACAAAACACATATGCCAGCCTCAGCTCTATAGACGATCCCACTGACATGGCCATTTGCTGTGTGGGGGCTGCACATGGTTGGCAAGCTCACGCCCTCGCCAGGAGGCCACAAATTCTTGTTGGTAGCCATCGACAAGTTCACCAAGTGGATTGAGGCTAAACTAGTGACCAACGCGGAGGCCGACACAACGGTCAAGTTCGTCTCCGGCCTCATACACCGCTTCGGTGTCCCGCACAGCATCATCACTGATAACGGGTCCAACTTCACTGCCTCAGTGTTCAAAGAACGGCAGATCCACATAGACTACGCGTCTGTGGCACACCCTCAGTCCAACGGACTGGTCGAATGAGCTAACAGGCTGATCATGCAAGGCCTTAAGCCTAGGCTCATCACACCACTCGTTCGGGCAAAGGGCAACTGGGTAGAAGAGCTTCCCTCTGTCCTCTGGAGCTTGTGCACAACCCCAAATAAGTCCATCGGCTACACGCCCTTCTTCATGGTCTACGGGGCGGAAGCGGTCCTCCCATCAGACATTGAATACGACTCACCGCGAGTCCGAGCGTACGAGGAGGAGGTCACCGAAGAACACAGGAAAGACGACGTCACCGCAAAGGAAGAAGCGCACCTCCTCTCCATCGAATGCACGAGCATCTACCAACAGAAGCTGCAACACTATCAAGGCGGGCGCGTCCGGGCACGCGAATTCAACGTCGGCGACCTCGTCCTCCGCCTCAAGAAGAAGCCAAGGAAGAACAAGATGTCCTCCCCATGGGAATTCCCTTTTGTCGTTCACGAGGTCCTCAACAATGGAGCATACTACCTTCGCAACAAGAAAATAGGTCGGATCACATCACGACCCTAGAATGCCGAGCATCTCCGCCTATTTTATGCATATATAAATAAGTATGACGTACTTTTCTGCATAAACTGCTTTGCAAAATCTGCATTTTCATGTACTTTTAGCTCAAACAAAATTAGGTTGGAAAACAAGGAGGTCGCAATGACCTTCCACACTTTTTCATGTCCCTTCTAGTTTGCTAAATGTAACATGACACACAGCTATTCAGCAAAAACACACTTTATTGAAACTCCTTGGGATAGACAAGTTACGCAAGAACAAATGAATCTCTTTGTTGAGGGACTCGCGGGCTGCATCGCTATAAGTGGACCCCCCCCCCCCCCCGCAGCTCCACCCGAATGCTGCATCGTACGTTCCTGTTTCTTGATCCGAACCCTTGTGGCTATTTCTTCTGCCGACCTCCCATAGCCTAGTGCTCAGGGGCTGCATCGAAGCAGTTTTGTTGGTAGTCCTTCCTTCGAGGAGAGCAACAAACGAGGATGCCGGAAGACTGAATTAGGCATTCTGGTCACGCCGAGCCCCACTAAATATGCCTACGGCGTGAACATGCACCAAAGGAGATCTCTGCTCCCAACCTGGGTAGAGGCACTTCACCACCTCTACGACATAAAAACAACACGTACACCTCTTTTTTCAAAGCAAAAAAAAGCACGTAAAAGAGGTCGTATTAATAAGTGTCGCAAAGAAAGTTGCGATTTGCTTTGTTTTTAGGCTACATGATTCAGGTCACACGACAACTACAATCAGTAGCAAACGCCGCAGTCGACTCGACATCTGCATAAAAGCTCTGCGCCGGCCTAGCCTGCGGCTCTGTGGTAACCAAGTCATGGACGGACCACTCCGGGTGGCACACGCGCAGCCTCATCAGCACGTACTGAGCACCCGCTATAGCTGCAACCTCCTGGAGATCCATCAAGCGTTGGGCCGCCTCCGGCATGCGTGCAATGCGCTGAGCAAGGTCAGCGGCTTCGGCCTCTCCTGGCCACAAGACCCCGACAGCCTGCGCCAAAGCCTCGGACATCCTGTCCAGCGTCGACGCCACAATACCAAGGTGCATAGAGCCCGGCGGGCAAATCAAATCCGGCAATACAGCTGCACAGAGAACAGAAATCATATAACGCGGCCAGGCAAAGTGCAAAAGCCAAGTGTGGGATCGAGGAGATAGGTCTAGAGGGGGGTGAATAGACCCTTAACCAGCCAAAATTAGCAGTTTTTAATTTCTCTTGGAACTTAGGTAGATTTTGACACAAGTTAAGATCACTCCAATACTTTCTACACATGCGTATCTAGAGATTGAGCAGTGGAAATGATAAAGCATGCAAGGGTACGGAAAGTAAAGGGGTAGAGTATGGAAGATCAAACGCAATGAAGACACGGTGGTTTTTGGCGTGGTTCCGATAGGTGGTGCTATCGTATGTCCACATTGATGGAGACTTCAACCCACGAAGGGTAACGGCTCCGCGAGTCCACGGAGGGTTCCACCCACGAAGGGTCCACGAAGAAGCAACCTTGTCTATTCCACCATGGCTTACGTCCACGAAGGACTAGCCTCACTTGAGGTAGATCTTCATGAAGTAGGCGATCTCCTTGCCCTTACAAACTGCTTGGTTCAACTCCACATCAGGTTGGAGGCTCCCAAGTGACACCTAACCAATCTAGGAGACACCACTCTCCAAAAGGTAATAGACGGTGTGTTGTTGATGAACTCCTTGCTCTTGTGCTTCAAATGATAGTCTTCCCAGCACTCAAACAACTCCTCATAGATTTGGCTATGGTGGAAGAGGGATTTGAGTGGAAAGCAACTTGGGATAGGCTAGAAATCAAGTTTCAAATGGTAGGAATGGAATAGCTTGATCTCAACACATGAGTAGGTGGTTCTCTCTCAGAAAATGTATGGTGGAAGTGTAGGCACGTTCTGATGGCTCTCCTTACTGAGAAGGAGGTGGTGGAGGGGCATATATAGCCTCCACACAAAATCCAACCGTTACACACTTTTGACCCAACTCGGTGGCACCGAAACAATCATCTCGGTAGCACCGAACTGTGTAAAAGATATGAACTTTAGGAATCTCGGTGGGACCGATATGAACATCTCGGATGGACCAAAGTGCAATGGCTAGGGCAATCCTCATCTCGGTGGCACCGATTGCATCAACTCGGCAGGACCGAAGTGAAGCAATAAGGCAACGAGAGTTGGCAAGCCATCTCGGTGAGACCAATTTGCAAAACTCGGTGAGACCGAAGTAAGTGCAAACGATTACAGAGAGTTGGCAAGGCCATCTCGGTGAGACCGAGATCCATTTTGGTGGATCCGATTTGTTAGGGTTTTGGCAGTGGCTAAGTCTTGGATGAACTCGGTGGGGCCGGATAGGAAATTTCGGTGGGGCCGAGTTAGAATGTAGGCTTTGGACATACTTGGGATTGAGAGAGTGGTTGAGGGTTTAGGAGTACTGTCACTAAGCACTTGAGCAAAAAGACCATTAAGCAACACCTCATCCCCTTTTAATAGTATTGGCTTTCCTATGGACTCAATGTGATCTTGGATCACTAAACCAAAAATGTAGAGTCTTGATCTTTTGCCAATCCTTGTCCTTAGCATTTTGAAGGGGTTCCACGTCCTCTTGTCCCTGCCACGCCATTGTTGAACTTGTCTGAAATTCACTAGATGAAAGCAATAGTCCAACAACATGTATGTTGGCATAAATTACCAAAACCACCAAGGGAGCAAATGTGCTTTCACCAAGCAACCAAAACGGAAAAAGGACTTACCGCTCGCGGCGGCCTCCAACCGCGTCTGGTGTGAATGCTGCCTCTGGAGGTCCCTTGCAGCATGCATCCCGGCCTCCGCCAACAAGGCCTCCCGCACCTTGTCGCCCTCCATACTCAGCCGGCGTCCGCAACGCGGCCTTTGGCGGCATCCACCCGACGACGAAGGTCGTCTTCCACCCCTGGCTCTCCCTCAACTAAGCCCGGGGACCCTCGGTGATGCCCTTCTTGTCAGTTAGCAGACCGCTACCCGCCTTCAACAGCTCCTGGCAGGAGCGGGCCTCCGCGCCCGTGACGCATGCCACCTCATGCGCACGCTTCGCGGCCCCATAATCGGAGTCCACTTGGGCCTGCAGCCGCTGAAGCTGCTCGAAGGCTGCAAAACCACAAAACAATGGAGAGGTCGGCCACGGATCTTTGTGCTAATCGCTATCTATAGCGCAAGTACTTACAATAGACGTCCGCCAGTGACCTCTGTAACTGAGCGATCCGCTCCTCTTCAATAGTGACCTGTCGCGACAGGTCACACGCTAGACGATCCATCTCCGCCTCATGAGTCGTCGAGTCCTAGAAAGATGAAACAGGACCCTCAAGCACATTAAGACACCTAATTTGCTTAAGGCTCTGGGGCTACTGGGTGAAGATTAAGGTCCCCGTACATTGATAATGGCCTCCGCCGACGAGTTAAGATCAGCAAGAGCTCCTCCCAAAGCTTGCCCCAGGGCCTCGCTCTGGTGAATACGCGAAAACAGCGCCTGGAAATACCCCGAGCCCTCCTCGAACCATGGAGGAAGGGACAACTGGTCACGGCCTCCAGCAGCAAGGAGCCCGGTACGACCAGACGGTTCGGCGCCCGCAGATCCCGCATTGTCGGACCGATGTTCCCCCAAGGAGGTCACGGCCACCGCAGGCAGTCGACGCCTGGCGATCTTCTTCCTTCCAGCCACCATTGGCCTTCGCTCCTTCTTCGCCATCGTGTTGATGGCAGCGGAGTGAGCCGCAAGTCCATGTTTTTCCATCACCGATGTGGTGTTCTTTGGGGTAGGCAAGTCAGTGACCTCACCTATGAAAGCAAGAGATCAAATATTCAAATGCTTTTAGAGTGCTTTCTTCAACCTCCACAAGAAGGCCCTTGTTCCTTTTCCCGTCATCGACAAAGGCATGAGCCGTTGTGTGCATTAGAACTCAATTGCGTTATTGCCGTGATATTTAGGCTCCTAGTTGCGAAAGGGAAGGACCTTGCTGTCATTTCTGCTTCTTCTAGTTTTTTTGAAGTGATGCAACACATTGCAATAGAATGCGAGCTTCTAGGACCTTTGGGTTCCTACCCTTGTTAAAAAAAAGTATGTACTTACCTAGCTAGCCATCTTGATGTGTTGCCTCTTTACACGAAATAAGAATAGTAATGGCTTGATTTATGCACTCCAGCAACTAGACCTAGTGAGCTTCACATATATTCTTTCGCATATACACCATAATTATGAAGATATAGATATAAGAGGAAATTAAAACCCTAATTCTAATCCATAATAAGAACCAACCATCACACTACATGTTTTAAATATAATCACTTAATAAATTACATGGGGCATACAAAATATCTAAACATTCTTGCACGCCTAATGGCGTCTCCCCTCGTTTTCAACCATCTGACTATGATAGTTAGCTTTGCCTCGCCACCCCACCCTCAACCAACCGCCACAACCACCGGGCTTTCTGCCGCTTCGACCATCCATCTAGCCCTTCTACGCCCCTCGCATCTTCTTGATGCCGAAACCTCCCATCCTCGGCAAGTCATGTATCGGAGACGGTGGTCTCCAAGAGGTCATTGTCTACATTAGGATTCAACTTCATTATTCTATGCTATTTAGGGTCCTAGTTGGCAAACAGAAGGACCTTGTTGTCATTTATGTTTCTTTTAGGGTCCTTTATGCACAGTAGTAACAATTTTGCAAGAAATGGTAGTTTGTAGGACCTTTGGGTTCCTACCCATGTTAAAATATGTAGATGCTGAGCTGGCTCAAAGGATTTCCCTGTTAGAGCTCCTTTGGAGAGACGATATGTTTTCTTCTTAAGTTTTAGACCTTAGAGGAGAGGGCTATGAGCCTCTTTCCCTCATAAGGAAATGCATCACTTCCACTAATAAAAGAAGACCCATACCGGACGGGAACTTGGTGCTCTCGGGTACCCGTGCACCCTATATGCGCCAAAAAATTTAGCAATTCAAAAAAAGTTCAAAAAATTCCAAATCTTTTTTGGAATCAAACATGATCAGGTATTGTACTTGTATAAAAAGTTTGGACAAGAAATGATTCGTATCGACTTCAGGGCAAAAAAGACAAGTTTATGACGACAATATAGCGTGTATAGTACTTGTATATAGCGTTTTTTGCCGAATCTTCGACCCAGGATGCAACGAAAGTCATTCTCTGACGAATCTTTTTATACGACTACAATACTTGATCATGTTTGATACCAAAAACGATTTGGAATTTTTTGAACTTTTTTTGAATTACTAATTTTTTTTTTCATATAGGGTGCGCTGGCACCCAGATTCTCCTTCGTATTTTCCGACCCATACCTTACTAGCTAGCTTCATGTGCTACTTCTTATCACGAAACAAAAATAGTAATGGCTTGATTTATGCACCGCAACAAGCATACCTAGCCAACTTCACATATATTCTTTCGCATATACGCCATAATAGGAAGATTAATAGAAAGATGAGAATTGAAGCCCTAATTCAAATCCATAATATTCACTAACCATCACACCAGACCTTTTTATTAAGATCACTTGATAAATTACATGGGTCATACTGATTATCTTAATATTCTTACACAACTAATGGTGGCTCCCTTAATCTTCAACTGTCCGGCTCCCTACGATGGTAGGAGCACTGTCTCTTCCCACTCACGACTGGCGTCATTGTCGCTTCTCTCGCCTCGCCACACCGCCTTCAACCAGTCGCCACCACCACTGGTTTTGTCGATGCCCTTTAGCATCCATCTAGCTCTTCTACGCTCCCACCTTCTTGATCGCCTAAAATCTCCCCATCACCGACAAGGCATGTGTCGGAGACCTCGGCAACCGAGTCTTCAATGAGGTCATTGTGTGCATTAAGACTCAATTATGTTATTAGTGTGCTATTTAGGCTCCTATTTGCAGAAGGGGAGGACCTTATTGTTATTTATTTTCCTTTTATGGTCCTTTATGCAGTGTTGTAACAGTTTTGCAATAAAATGCCAGCTTCTAGGACCTTTGGGGTTCATATCCTTGATAAAAGAACTATGTACTTACCTAGCTAGCTAGCTTGATGTGCCGCTCTTTTCACGAAACAAGAATATAATGGTTTGATTTATGCACCGCAGCAAACATATCTAGCCAACTTCACATATATTCTTATACATATACACTACAATTATGAAGATTAATAGATAGAAGAGGAAATCAAAACCCTAACTCTAATCCATAATATTCACCAAACGTCACAGTAATGTTTTAATTATAACCACTTAATAAATTACATGGGACATATCAAATATCTCAACATTCTTACACGCCTCGACGACGGTTCCCTCGTCTTCAACGGTTCGACTCCCTGCCCGTCTAACCATTGTCTTCCCCACCCGCGATTGCGGCGGTACCGCTTCACTTCACCTCGCCACCCGCCCTCAACCAACCACCACCACCGCCGGTTGTGTCGCCGCCCCTACCATCCATCTAGCTCTTCTTCGTCATTGTCATTTCTCCGTCGCTTAGAACCTCCCACCCTTCAACCCTAACCCTTACACCATCATGAAGTTTCATGTCATCTTCATCGCCGCCACCACCCGCGTAGCTCCACTCTGCGTTGTTGCCCTCTCTGCCTCTCTGGAACGAATCGCACGGTCCAGAAATGAACAGCCGTTTCGTGAAATGGGGCTGGACTGCGCTTTTTTTGGCAAAACAGATATAAAAAATGAAGTCCGAGGTGCCTGACAAACATTCCGTCCGATTCCGACCACCGACCAAAACCTTCGCAAACCCCTCCGCTGCCGCCATGCCTCGATCTCACGCCGACCGCCCCTTCCGCCCGCCGGATCGGGGTTCGCTGCCGCCGCACCGCTCACAGCAGCACCGCCAGCCGCATCCGCAGTCCGCCGCGATCCTCCTCCTTCGCGCGGGCCCCGATTTCTCCTCCCCGCCCGCCACGGAGGTCGACGCGCTCGTCGCCGGCCTCCGCCCCGACAGCCTCTCCGTCTTCTCCTCCGGCCGCCACGCCGCTCGCCTCGTCTTCCGCTCCCTCCCTGCCGCCGCGGCCGCCGCGCGTGACCTCTGGTCGCTCCGCCTCGAGGGCCGCCACCTCTTCACCCCGTACCTCCCCGACGCCGTCCTCGCCGCGAAGGCATTCCCCCTAATCTCCTCACTCTTCGCCTCCCACGCCTCCCGCCTCCTCGACTCCGACCTCGTTTCCCGTTTAGCCGCCCGCTCCTCTCAGCTCGCAGCCTCCGTCCAGTCTGTCAAGCACCGCCTGCGCTTCCGCCGCAATAACCTCCGCGACTTCGATCAGCTCAATCTCCAGAGGAAAACGCTGGAGGGTGACAAGGATTTGTTAGACGCTAAAGTTGCCGAGTATAAAGCAGCAATGACGTCGATACGGCGTGCGATGCTAAGTGGGACGGATGAAGAGGAGGAAGTGGACGAGGAGGAGGGGGTTGATCTGTTTGGGATTCTGGAAGGCGAGGATGTGGATTTTGCGAGGGTGCACATGCTGATGCTGCGCGAGTGCAGGCGGCTCAATGAGGGGCTACCAATCTATGCATACCGTAGAAAAATTCTCAATCACATATTCGCTAACCAGGCAAGTTTTATGAGTTCTCCGCAGTTATATTTGTGATGGCATTGCAAATTTACAATGCAGTGTGAGCCAGACTTCTATGCTTATAAGATTGCAATGCAGTGTGAACCATAGTGGAAAAGTAGTGTAGGGAGTTTTGTTGTGTATATATTATAAGATTGCAATGTGCCATTAAGTTTTAACTTTGCTTATGTAGGTTATAAGTTAATCTAAGTCATCTCTTGAGTTTTAAATAGCGGTTTGTATTGGCAGAATATTTTTGCTCTAGCTTTTCCAATGGAACTGCACCTAATGATCTTCATTACAAGGTTATGAGGTGCATTTTTGCTGTTGAGGTACCAACATTTTGATTATGTAGTTTGGTCTATTATTCAGTAGTCAGCGTTGCGCTTTACCCACAATTTCCCCCCTATCTGGTTTCACTTGTTTATTATTTTTCTAGATCATGAATAATGACGCAAAATTCGTGTTTTAAGTTATGGATCTTTGTTCTCTATAGGTTATGATCTTAATTGGGGAAACTGGTTCTGGGAAAAGCACACAATTGGTTCAGTATCTTGCTGACTCAGGTCTTGCTGCCAATGGTTCAATTGTCTGTACCCAACCTCGAAAAATTGCTGCTATAACGTTGGCACATAGAGTAGATGAAGAAAGCAATGGTTGCTATGCAGACAATTTTGTGTCGTCATGTTCAACCTTTTCCGGTTCTCGGGGCTTCAGTTCGAAGATCATATTTGGCACAGATAGTTATCTTTTACATCACTGCATGAACGATACGGGCCTGGATGGCGTTTCATACATTATTGTTGATGAAGCTCATGAAAGAAGCTTGAACACCGATCTGCTCTTAGCTTTGATAAAGAAGAAGCTGCTTGATAGGGTGGATTTGCGACTCATTATAATGTCTGCCACTGCTGATGCTAATAGACTAGCTGAATACTTTTATGGCTGTCAAACATTCCATGTTAAAGGGCGAAATTTTCCTGTTGAAATTAAATATATCCCAGATGTATCAGTGGATGCTTCCTTCAATACTGTGCCAAACTCTCTGAATGATGCTTGTGCTACTGCTGCTTATGTCAATGATGTTGTAAGGGTGGTAAGTGTGATTCACAAGAATGAAGAAGAGGGTGCCATACTTGCTTTTTTGACATCTCAACTGGAAGTTGAGTGGGCCTGTGAAAACTTCAGCGATGCAAGTGCTGTGGTACTTCCTATGCATGGAAAGCTTTCCCATGTAGAACAGAGTCGTGTTTTCAACAGCTATCCCGGTAAGAGAAAAGTTATCTTCTGCACGAATATGGCTGAAACGTCACTGACCATCAAAGAAGTGAAGTATGTTGTTGATCCTGGACTGGCCAAGGAGAGCAGATTTGTGCCTAGTAGTGGTCTCAATGTGCTGAAAGTAAATTGGATTTCCCAAAGTTCCGCTAATCAACGTGCTGGCCGGGCCGGTCGAACAGGAGCAGGGAAGTGTTACAGGCTTTACTCTGAATCTCACTTCAGAATGATGGAAGTGCATCAAGAACCTGAAATCCGAAAAGTTCATCTTGGCACTGCTGTTCTGAGAATACTTGCTTTGGGTGTTAGGGATGCACAGAATTTTGAGTTTGTTGATGCCCCAAATCCAGAAGCAATCAATATGGCTTTGAAGAATCTTGAACAATTGGGTGCTGTCAAATGTAAATGTAATTTGTTTGAGCTGACTGATACTGGACGCTACCTGGTCAAGTTGGGAATTGAGCCAAGGCTTGGCAAAATTATGCTTGATTGCTTTGATTCTGGTTTGAGGAAGGAAGGTGTAATTCTAGCTGCTGTTATGGCAAATTCTAGCAGCATATTTTGCAGAGTGGGCACTAATGAGGAGAAACATAAAGCTGACCTTCAGAAGGTCCGATTGTGTCACCAAGATGGAGATCTCTTCACTTTACTCGCTGTTTATAAAAAATGGGAGGATGGGCATGGAAACAGGAATATGTGGTGCTGGCAGAACAGCATCAACGCCAAGACCATGAGGAGGTGCCAGGAAACTATATCAGAGCTTGAAAATTGTCTAAAGCATGAACTCAACATTATTGTCCCAAGTTATTGGTGTTGGAATCCTGAGGTTCCCTCTATGCATGATAAGTTGCTAAAGAGAATTATTTTATCGTGTCTTGCAGGCAATCTTGCTATGTTTTTAGGACATGAAAAGTTTGGTTACCAGGTGATTTCGACAGATCAGGCTGTGAACCTTCATCCCTCATGCTCATTGCTCAATTATGGCATCAAGCCAGAGTGGGTGGTGTTTACAGAAATATTATCAGTCCCAAATCAGTATTTGGTATGTGTAACTGCTGTTGATTGTGATGCGTTGTATGCAATTCATCCCATGTCATTCATTCAGCAACTGGAGAAACATAAACTGCAGATAAAAGTGATTAGTGGGCTTGGTCGTACTTTGCTGGGAAGGTTTTGTGGCAAATATGGCCAAAATCAGCAAAGGATAATCTCACGTCTCAAGGAAGAATGCAGGGATGACCGAATAACAGTTGAAATTAACTTCAAAAACAATGAAGTTGTGCTATTTGCTACAAAACAGGACATAGAAAAGGTCTTTTGCATTGTTAACGGTGTTTTGGAATGTGAAGCTAAGATGTTGAGGAATGAGTGCCTCCAGAGAAGTTTATTTCCCAGTAGGATTGGCAGTTCTCCTCTTGCATTGTTTGGTTCGGGTGCTGAAATCAAACATTTGGAACTTGGGAAGAGGTATCTAACAGTAGAAGTTCTCCATCAAAATGCCTGTGATATCAATGATAAGGAGCTTATTTTTTTGGTGGATAGTCTGATCTCTGGTGTCGCTAATTTTCATAAATCATCTGGGAACTTTCGTATAGCCTCAGATGAAACTAAATGGGGGAAGTTTACATTCCTCAAACCTGAAGGTGCTGAAGATGCTGTTTCAAAATTGAACGGAATGGAGTTTCATGGTTCCTCATTAAAAGTGGTTCCAGTATGTTCAGATAATCGAGGATTACCCTTTCCTGCGGTAAGAGGTAGACTATCATGGCCATGTAACCCAAGCAGGGGACGTGCATTTGGTACCCGTTTGCTCAGGCTCAGGGAAACACCCATAGTTGTCCCTTCTGTTTCTGCATGTGAAGAAGCACTGATTAGAGAAATTTCTCCGTTCATGCCAAACAAGAGTTTTCCTGGACAAAATTTCCGCGTTGAAGTCTTCCCTCCAGAGGAAGACAATTCAATGATGAGAGCAACTATAACTTTTGATGGAAGTCTTCATCGAGAGGCTGCAAGAGCGCTGGACCATCTTGAAGGAAGCTTTCTTCCTTGTTGTCATCCTTGGCAGATAATACGGTGCAAGCATGTATTTCATAGCACTCTGTCCTGCCCATTACGTGTTTACAATGTTATCAGCCAGGAAGTTACTTCTCTGCTTGAGAGCTTCCGAAGCCAGAAAGGTGTGCTTGCATTCCTCATTTCCTGCCTGCTTAAATTTCTTCGCTGTTCTATTGTTTGAATTATATGTTTTCTTTGCTTTTTTTTCTCTTTGAAATGGAACACATAGATTCCATTAAATTTGGCACACGGCTAAATTTCTGGCCACCACACCCCAGACATCACCAGGAAAATGGTCCGTCCAAATTACACGGTCATCTAGACCCTGATCACACCCCAAGGCTGCAAAAAGATGTGACATCTTTACTTTTACGATGAATACATTCTGTACAGTACACATCAAATGAGAGCAGTAACATACTCTTAAGGTCTTTTACTAGCACACCAGATGTTGACAAATCATAACCAGTGTTAGACAAAGCTTGTTTAAGCTCTAGGCACTCGGTCTCCAGGACAACTCAGTCCATGCCTAAGGAGGTGACATGATGAACAGCATGTTGCGTTGCTTGAGCTTCCAAGTCCACATGTGACAGGCTTCCTTCATCAGCAGCAATTAAAGCCCCTGGATGATCCCGGACAGCAAATCCCCTACCACCATCATGCATAGTTTGACAGATAAGCATCAAAGTTTACCTTTAACCACTCCAGAACAGGACGTTTTCAGTAGCTCACAAATCTGGGTATATTCACTTTCACATTCTGGTGGTGTTCTAAGGATTCAGAAATGTATGTTGCAAATCTCAACTGGAAGTCCGAGACTGGTTTGACTGCATCTTCTGGGTTACCTTATTGTGGTCAGACCACTAAATACGTGAAAGTGGCAAGCTTCATAACCGCATTGCCTCTTTTCCAAAATAAATTTCACAGTTTCTTTAGCTGAGATGCACTTTAAGAGATTCAGCTTTTCTTCTTCGAGGAGCACCGCATGCCAACACATTTCACAATTTTTTTGCAATTTAAAAAGAGGTGGCCACCATCTTCATTTTGTCATCTGCACAAGGGATGCACATAATCGCCTCTCCTTCAAATATTCATTTGCATTGCTAGTCTCCAAATAAAATGGTTAACTTTACTTGGGCACAGCAAACTCAAAATTCTCTTCCAGATATGATTATAAGACTTATCTGCACTTTGAGCTTCCACAACTGCTGACACCTTGCAAATCATGTTTCTTCATGTAAAATTCATATGCTGACTCCACCGAGAAAACTCTAGGATCAAATGCCAGACGGATCCAATTATCAATATCATCACTAGTGGGGATAGAGAGGATAAGCTATGCATCTTCGTGGCAGAACACGTTACACACAAGACCAGGATCCCATTTTCCTGTTGTTGCATCCAACAAGTCAGAAGCACAAGACCAGGAATACTCTTATAAAGAAGTGATAGCCATAATCCTTTAAATACACTCCCTCTACTATGTTTCCAATGGACCAACACTTAAGGGTGAGAATTGACAGAACTAATTAAAAGTTCAGCCAAAAATAATCCTAGTCTAATTTTTTTTTTTTTTTTTACCAAATCTGACCCTTTTACTCAGCGCCAGTTTCCTTGGCGTTGAACTTGGCTATGTCAAGGCCATACACTTTGGTATTGGAAAAAACTTGCATTTTCGTGGAACAAACACGTTCAACGCCATACACCCGAGGGTTGAGCTGTTTGTGCTCAACGCCAGAGCACATGGCTCTGAACTGTGTTACCTTCGTCAGTGTCATTTTTGCCTGCCTCAAGCCATCCACTGCATGTGATTTTCCCGGTAGCATAAGGTGAAATGGTAGAGTAGGCATCAGTGATTGCCATCTTGGAGCAGAAGCTTGCAAATAATTTAAACCTGCACGTGCATGAATAAAGAAAAGAGAAAAAAAGAGAGTAAATGATGAACGCTGCTACTGGGTATGGAAGAATCTTTCTAGGCTAAGCACTGCAGCTCGTTATATAGCAAGCCAACACTCACTTTTTTAATTCACCCATGGGTCGAAGAAGGGAGGCCACGGTTCAACGCCATATATGTTGGCGTTGAGCTCTAACAGCTCAATGCCAGCGGTTGAGCCTATCATGTGTGTTTGCTCCATAAAAATGCTAAGTTTTTTTCAACGCCAACATATATGGCGTTGATATAGCTTAGTTTAACGCCCGAGAGAGTGGCGCTGAGCAAAAACGTCAGATTTTGTCAGAAGTTTACATTAGAGTTATTGTTGGCTAAACTTCTAAATGAGGGCCAGTTCTGTCAGTTCTCACCTCTAAAGGAGAGATGGTCATTTAATTGAGTGTAAACATGACATATTAGTGATGCATTATCATTTATTGTCACTGCCTTGTTTGTTTCCAGGGGCTAAAAATGGCGTGTAATGTTGACTGGGGGTAGTATGCTTACATACTCCATCCGATCCATATTACTTGTCGCTCAAACGTATGTATCTAGACGTATTTTAGTGCTAGATACATCCGTTTGAGCGACAAGTAATATGAATCGGAGGGAGTACAATATTTGTGGTGTTCCTGTTGGTATGCAACTTTTTTTTGGTTGTTGTTTAATTCAGGAGTATGTGTTGTTTCTGCTCAGATGTGATTTATTTTTAAGAACCACCGTAAGAGGTTGTTGGTAGATACACTATTTTACACATATATATGTATGATCAGTTGCAAGACTGCAACCAAGGTACGCATACAAGAATCTGTAACATTAGTAAATAGGGATATCCCCTTCCCTGCCTTGATAAGCCTAAATCACTAGTGTTATGCTGGTAATCTTATGTAGCTTCGTTTCCGCATTTATATTGTTTGTGTGGTTGTTTGAGACTGCAAAAAGCTTAAGCTTATATCTACTGGTGAGTTTGAAGTTGTAATCAGTTTTCTATTTCATGCAGGTGTGTCTTACAATTTCGAAAAGACTGAGAATGGTATTTTCCGGTTAAAGCTCACTGCAAATGCCACAAAAACAATCGCAGATTTGAGAAGGCCTCTTGAGATTTTGATGAAAGGCAACACTATAAACCACCCTGACCTGACATCAAGTGCAGTTCAGCTGCTTTTGTCGCATGATGGTGTAGCACATTTGAAATCTATTGAACAAGAAACTGGTACTTACATTCTTTATGACAGACAAAGTCTGAATATTAAAGTCTTTGGGCACCAAGATCATATGGCTACAGCAGAGACAAAATTGGTCCATGCACTTACAGAGCTCCTTGAGAAGAAACCCCTGGAAATTAGTCTTCGTGGCCATAACCTCCCTCCAGACTTGATGAAGAAAACAGTAGAGAACTTTGGAGTTGATCTGGAAGGATTTAAGAAAGAAATGCCTGCAGTAAATGTTGAGTTACATAAACACCGCCATTTACTTAAAGTTTGGGGCAGTAAAGAGGATAAGCGAAGGGTTGAAGGGATGATCTCTGAGCTGATAACCTCTGTTAAACAGAATGCCCTGGTTCAACTTCCGTCAGGGAGTGTTGGAGGAAGTAAGGATAAGCAGAGGGTGGATGACAATGAGCTGGCACAGGATGCATGCCCTATTTGCTTGTGTGAGACTGAAGATCCTTTTGAGCTTGAATCATGTGGGCACATGTTTTGTCGGGCTTGCTTAGTGGATCAGTGTGAATCTGCCACGAAATCGCATGATGGGTTCCCTGTTTGCTGCCTGAAAACTGGGTGCAAGAAGCCATTCCTCATAGTTGATTTGAAGCACCTAGTGTCAAATGAGAAGTTGGAGGACCTATTCAGAGCTTCCTTGAGGGTATTTGTTGCATCTAGAGCAGGAACGTATCGCTTCTGCCCGACACCCGATTGCCAATCCATCTACCAAGTGGCAGCTCCAGATGCAGAGACCAAGCCTTTTGTCTGCGGGGCTTGCTATGTCGAGATCTGCACCAAGTGCCATCTCGAGTATCATCCGTTCATGTCCTGCGAGGCTTACAAGCAATACAAGGAAGACCCAGACGCGACGCTGCTTGAATGGCGCAGAGGGAAGGAGAATGTGAAGAACTGCCCTTCGTGTGGATACACGATTGAGAAATCTGAGGGCTGCAACCATGTCGAGTGCAGGTGCGGCAGCCACATTTGCTGGGCATGCTTGGCGAACTTCAGGAGCAGCGAGGAGTGTTATGGCCATCTCAGGTCTGCGCACCAATCCTTTGTGGACATTGTGTAGAACCTGGATGTAGATTTTTGCACATGCTGGATGAATAATTATATTTGTGTATATACAGTGCTGGAAAATGATGATGTTCGTCTGTCTGTATATTAACCTTGTTTGCTATAATTGCATGATGCTAACTAGTGCACATCCGTCTCTGTGTTGAGAATATCTTAACCATTTTATCCATGTTTACTTAAATCGTTTGGGGACTTCTGTTTACGGATGACTGAGAGCATTGCTGACATCATTGTGGGTGAATGTTTGTTCCCCTAAATCACTTTATCGGTTCCATGGTTCCGTTTTTGAGTTCATGCTTGTTCAGTTCTTGGCTGGTTTGAAGAGATGGGGCTTTGGATAAGGAAGGGCACAGTTCCTTCTCCAAACCAGTGAAGCCCTCCAGCAAAGCACAAGCTTTCCAAATGGTTGGATGTGATCTTACCTCTGCAGATCTCTTTGTTTTTGTTGACATAGTGCCCAGGGATGCCGATGTGGATCATTTTTGTGGTTCTAGAGTGACAGCGGTTTCAAGGATAATAAATCCACAGGTGTATTATGACAAAACAATGGTGACCCCTATTGGTTTTTGGTGATTAATGACAAAACAATTGAGATGACTAATATGTTTATCAAGTTCACTTCAGAAAAACAGTAGTCACGATGCTATGAGTATATATCGATGGTGACCCCTATTGGATTTCACTTCATTACCTCGCAATCTTTTTCGAGATTTGCCTTCCCTGAAGAAAATCATGCTAGACAATTTAGCCATGGGAAGTCCCCGAAGTTTTGTCGAATCTTTCTCATCCCAGAACTGCTCAATCACTGGTGGCTTCCAGAGGCTCTTGCCAGTAGCACCTCTCTCAAAAATTTATAGTTAGGTTCCAACGGGTTAACTGGTGAACTGCAAAACCTGGCTGAGAAGTTCCATTCTCTAGTCGTTTTGTCAGTGGAGGACCAGGACTTAACCGGCAACATCAGCCTGATCACCGGCCTCCCCAAGTTGACCACAGTTGACATCGGTAACAATTGTTTCGATGGCACCATTCCGAATTTGAATGGATTGAAGTTTCTCTCCTTATTTGACGCTGAAAACAGCCAGTTCACCAGTTGGCGCCAGAGTTTGACGGAGAGCAGTAGCCTCGAGTCTGTGATTCTATCCAATAATTATCTTCAAGGTCCTCTGCCTAGTTTCCATAGTGCAATGACAGTAACGTTGGATACAAATTCATTTTGCTTGCAAGTGCCTGGGTCGTGCAATTCAGTTGTGATGAATCTTTTAACAGTAGTCGAAGCTTTAAACTATCCGGTCAGCCTTGCAGAAGCATGGGTAGGAAATGGCCCGTGCAAGCATTGGAATGGAGTATTTTGTACTTCAAACATGCCACGACTTTGGACCTCCACAATAGAGGGTTCACAGGCGGAAGGGGCGATTTGGCTCCTGAGTCATCTACAACCGCCATGAACAGTAAAATAAAATAAAATACCATTATTAAGGAAATCGGTAACTGGTAGCTGCTCGGTCGGCTTGGGAGTAGCGATTAATCGGTGAATCGGCCTATTAACTGGATTAATCGGTCGACCATTAATCGGTAGATTAAATAGAAACCTGCCAGTTTGGCCAACATCACGACCATGAGAGTATGGTATAATACCTAAAAAAATAGGTTCTCAGGCCGATTTTTTTAGGTATTATACCATACTCTCATGCTCTCAACTATGTAATATACCAAACATGTTACGATTTGGTCGAACTCTAGGTATTGAGAAGCGAGAGGGGGATGGGAGGGGTTACGGGCCAAATATTTGGGCTTTGTTTGCCCCTAAGTTAATGGGCTAGCAGTGATTAATCGGTCTGAGAACCTATTAATCGGTCTCATAGGCAAGTTAATCGGCCTGACAAGTTAACACGGTGAATAGGTGCTATTCGATTCGGTCCTACGAGTAGCGATTAACTGGCCCGTTAACTGATTAACCGGACGAATTCTTGAACAGTGAAAAATGCTAGAAAAATTCAAAAATTCTATTTTTTTTTGCATGGAAGATGTTTCAATGCGTGAGGTTCATGCAAAATTTCAGCACATTTGGACATCTGAAGAGCTCTCAGCGAAAAAGACAAATTAGGTGTCTGAATGTACTGTTCGGACCGATTTGTTTTTCTTGCTGAGAGCTACTCAGATGTCCAAACGATCTGAAAGACCTCACGCACTGAAACATGTATCCTGAAAAAAAATTCTATTTTTTTTGAAATTTTAGTACTTTTTTTTATTTTACTGTCATAGGGTGCAGATGAGCTTGGGTTTAGAAATGAATATTCGGTTCATAGGCACGATTCCATAATCAATTGCAAAGCTGGCGCATCTTGAGAAACTAGTTTTATCAGGTAATAAGCTCATTGGTGTGGTTCCAAGTTCGTTGTCCAATATGGACAAACTTTGGTTGCTTGATCTTCGGAACAACAGAGACGTATCATACGCTACCTCACCGCTTTGGGCGAGTATTTTGTAAGGTCTGACAAATCTGGGTGCCAACTTCCCCTTGATGCCAAAATGCTTCACTCCACGGAATGGTGAGACTCTGAGGTACACCCTGTCTCCAACCTCATAGCTTACTTCCTTCCTCATAGCATCGGCATAACTCTTCTGCCTGGACTGTGCGATCTTAAGGTGGTCTCTGATCTGCCTTACTTTCTCCTCGGCTTCCTGAATGATATCAGGTCCAAACAAACTCCGCTCACTCACTCCATTCCAGAGCAGTGGGGTTCTGCACTTCCTCCCATATGGTGCCTTGAAGGGTGCCATCTCAATGCTGGCCTGGTAGCTGTTGTTGTAAGAGAATTCCGCGTAGGGCAGGTTCTCGTCCCAACTTGAGCCATAATCCAGAGCACAAGCTCTGAGCATGTCCTCGAGTACTTGGTTGACTCTTTTGGTCTGACCATCGGTCTGTGGGTGAAAGGTTGTGCTGAATTCCAAGCGGGTTCCAAGTGATTCGCACAACTGTTTCCAAAACTTCGAAGTGAACTAGGTTCCTCTGTCGGAGACAATCTCCCATGGAACTCCGTGCTGGCTTACGATCTTGGTCATGTAAATCTTGGCCAATTTGGCGCTGGTGTAGGTGGTCTTTACAGGTATAAAGTATGCCACTTTGGTGAGGTGGTCCACCAATACCCATATCGAGTCATAGCCTGACTGGGTCTTAGGCAGTCCGGTAATGAAATCCATTCTGATACGGTCCCACTTCCATTCTGCGGGTGGTAGGGGTTGCAAAAGTCCTGTGGGTTTCTGGTGCTCGGCTTTGACTACTTCATACATCGCAAAGTGCTATGTGCTCAGCTATGCCCCTCTTCATTCCGGGCCACCAAAACTTCCCTTTCAAATCCATGTACATCTTGGTGTTTCCGGGGTGTATGGAATAGGGGGAATCGTGTGCTTATCGCATGATTAACTTCCTTAACTCCGGATCGTTGGGTACACGCACTCGGTCCTCGTACCACAAGACTCCTTTATCATCCACGCGGAAACCTTCCGCCTTCTCCTTTAAATCCGTCTTGATCTTGTTGATCTCAGGATCCTCCTTTTGACTTTCCCTGATCTATCAATGTAGGATGAACCTCGAGATTTTCCGCATATCCTTTGGGAACAACTTCCAATCTCAACTCCTTGAATGCCTTACACAACTCTGGTGGCAATTCTCTGCCTGTCAAGCCGTTCACGTAGGCTTTACGGCTAAGCGCATCAGCTACTACGTTTGCCTTGCCAGGGTGGTACTGCAACTTTATGGTGCAATCCTTAAGTACCTCCAACCATCTTCTCTGCCTCATGTTCAACTCCCTCTGTGAAAATGTACTTCAGACTCTTGTGATCAGTGAACACGTCACATGCCTTACCTAAGAGATACTGCCTCCATTGCTTCAAGGCATGGACTACCGACGCCAATTCCAACTCATGGGTCGGATAATTCACTTTGTGCTTCTTTGACTGCCTTGAGGCATAGGCCACTACTCTTCCTTCCTGCATCATAACACATCCCAGTCCTTGGTGCAAAGCATCACAGTAGACCTGGAAAGGCTTCTCAATGTCAGGTAGACACAAAACAGGCGCGGTCACCAATCTCTTCTTCAACTCCTGGAAACTTTCTTCACAAGCTTCCGTCCAACAAAACTTCTTCTCCTTCTTAAGCAGGTCGATCATGGGTTTGGCTATCTTTGAGAAGTTCTCGATGAATTTACGGTAATAACCAGCCATCCTGAGAAAACCGCGGATCTCACCCACATTCTTGGGTCCACCCAATCATTTACTACTGACACCTTGGACTGATCCACTGCCAAACCTTCTCCCAGTATGACATGACCTAGGAATCCCACCTCTCTTAGCCAGAACTCACATTTGTTGAATTTGGCATAGAGCTGGTGTTCCCTCAATTTCTGAGAACCAACCTAAGATGCTCTGCGTGCTCCTCCTCATTCCTTGAGTATATCAGGATGTCACCAATAAATACGACCACAAATGTGACTAAATACTCCATGAATACCTTGTTCATCATGTTCATGAAGTATGCAGGAGCGTTTGCCAGTCCGAAAGACATGACTGTGTACTCATACATACCATACCTTGTGGTGAAAGCCGTCTTAGGTATGTCCGCTTCTCGTATCTTGAGTTGGAAATATCCAGACCTCAAGTCAATCTTTGAGAACACTTTGGCTCCCTCCAATTGATCGAAAAGATCGTTGATGCGGGGTATAGGGTACTTGTTCTTGATAGTGACCTCATTTAAGTCCCTATTGTCCACAAACATCCGAAAGGTTCCATCCTTCTTCGTCACAAACAGGACATGTGCTCCCCAGGGTGAGCAACTGTGTCTTATAAATCCTTTGTCCAATTTCTCCCTAAGTTGCTTCTTCATCTCCACAAGTTCATCAATAGCCATCTTATATGGTCTCTTGGCTATTGGTCCAGTTCCAGGAACCAAGTCAATCAGAAATTCCACATCTCGGTCGGGTGGCATGCCCGGCAGTTCCTCAGGGAAAACATCTGGGAATTCACGTACTACCCATACGTCCTCGATGCTAACCCCCTTAAGAGAATTCAACTCGACTCCCTTCATTTTGCGGTCAGCGGTAAATTTGATCCTCGTTCCGTCAGGGGCGGAAAGTCTAATGGTCCTGCTGGCACAATATATGACTCCTTGGTGAGTGGTCATCCAGTCCATACCCATGACGATATCAATTCCCTGGCCGCCCAATACTATGAGGTTGGTGGGAAAGTTGTGCTTCCCAATCCCCAGTGTAGTCTCGACACAGCCTAGGTTTGCAATCATCTCAGCCCCGGGTGAACTGACTCTAAAGGGTTTACTAAGGGTTTCAGTGCATAGGTTGTGTTTTTCCACGAAGGCCCTCGATATGAATGAGTGAGATGCACCAGAATCGAACAAAACGAGTGCTAGGTGTGAGTTAAGCTTAAACTTACCCATGATAGCATCTGGTTCGTCGGTGACTTCTTCTGCGCTCATGTGGTTGATGTGAGCCTTCTGGAATGGGTTGGGCTTCGCCGGTGCATCTTCTTTCTTCACAGTGCAATCATTGGCATAATGTCCCATCTGCTTGCATCGGTACCACTGCACCTGGCTTAAGTCCTTCTTTGGTGCGAAGTGGCGGTTGTTGTTACCTGCCCCTCCATGTTTCTGATTCTCCTTGCCACGCTAGTGTTCATTGCCAAAGTGGTTTGTCTTGGCTGCAGAGTTGGGGTTCTGTCCTCTAGTGGTGTGGTGTGGTTTGTGGCTTCCGTGGTTTGCGGGTGATCCAAACTTCTGACTTCCATAGCTATTGTTTCCCTCATAGCGTGGTTTCTGGTGTGGTGGAGTGTAACTCTTGTGCTGACCAAACTTCCGTTTGCGGTTCTCTATCAACTGATTCTTGTCCTCGATGACGATGGCCATGTCTACCCTAGCCTGGTAGGTCGGTGCGTGAGCAGTGGCCAGTTGAAATGCAATCTCGTCATTGAGTCCCTCAAGAAATCTCTCCCTGCGTGCAACGTCAGTCTTGACATCATCAGGTGCATAACGTGCGAGGTAATTGAAGTCCTCGATGTAGCCTGCGATGCTGCGGTTACCTTGGCGTAAGTTCCTGAACTCCCTCTTCTTCAGGCTCAGGGCTCCTGCTGAGACATGGGTTGTGCGGAAAGCATCTTGGAATGAGAGCCACATCACTTCCCCAATGGGATGGGTGACTTGATAGTTCTCCCACCAGGATGCTGCTGGTCCTTCCAGCAAGTGGGCAGCAAACCTTACGCTTTCTGCATTAGTGCAGCCAACAGTCACCAGACACTTGTTGATCGACCTAAGCCAATCATCAGCCACAATGGGTTCAGGTGAGGTGGTGAAGGTTGGTGGGCGTAGCCGAAAAAACGGGTAAGTGGGTCTCCCTGAGGCGGTGGTGCTGGTAGCGGTGGTGGCGGAGGGTTATTGTTGTGGTTGTTGTGGGCAAGGTTCTGGGTCATAAGATGGATCAACTGGGCTTGCGCGGCCAACAACTATTCAACCCCATCTGGCATGTTGCCACTGGCTTCTCCCTCCTCGTTGCCACAGTCGGCATCTGGTGGTTTAGAAAAGATGAGATACTAGACAGAGAGGTCTAAAGAGATCCTACCCATATGCATATGATCAGGCTTAACACACCAGATGGCAATAAAACTAGCAACTCAAACAGTTCAATCAATCAAGCAACAAGCAACAAACAAACTAGTACAGTCACCCACAATAAGTTGGTGTGATCAGTACGCTAACACGATATCGTTTATTAATGCTAAGTGGTGATAATCTATCGCCCTCTGAGGCGTCAGTGTAGAGTCCCGCCTGAACTTGCTCATGAGCCCCGTGTTAGCTCCTAGCATCTCCTATCTTGCGCTTCATCGGTGCCTCTGGTGCTGTCTCTACCGGCTCCTCCTCACGATTGGAGTGGTTCCATATCCTCTCTTGAGGATCCTCCTCCTCTGGCTCTGGTGGTTATGACACTGTCATACTTTGGAGCTGCTTCTCCAGGCTCCTGATCCTCTTCTCCTTAATAAGGAGTTGTGCATCCCTGATGATGATCTGGTCATCCCTATCCTTCACTGTCATTTGCAGATTCTGAACGTCTCTCTCAAGAATTTCTTTGTTGGCCATCAACTCATCATAGTCACTCATGTATTCCTTCAGGTACTCCTCAAGGTTAGCCACATGGCTCTCCATATCCTCATAGTGCCTCTCCTCCCAGTCTATCTTTTCCCTGCTGGTCTTCCCTATAGGCTCTCCGTTGACGTACCTCCTCCCGAACTAACTGAAAGTATGGTACTTCGGAATCGCCCTTTGGTACTTCCAAAGGGTACGTCCTAGAGCTTCTTGGGCACCCTGCTCAAGCCCATTGCTCCAGTTGATGTAGAGCTTGACGAAGGTGATGTCGTTAGTGCATGGGGTGTGACGCCCCTGACTTAATCGTGCACTAATCATACACACAAATGCGCACGATCAAGATCAGAGACTCACGGGAAGATATCACAACACAAGTCTAGACACAAATTTAAACATAAGCTTTATATTACAAGCCAGGCCACGAAGGCTCGAATACATAAGTCAGCGGAAGCAACAATATCTGAGTACAGACATAACCAAACAAGTTTGCCTTAAGAAGGATGAGCAAAACAACGACATCTAGATCGAAAAGGCACATGCCTCCTGCCCGGGAGCCTTCGAACTACTCCTGGTCATCGGTCTCCACGTAGTAGTAGGCTCCGTCGGTGTAGTAGTAGTCGTCGGCGGGATCAACTGGCTCCTAGGCTCCGTCATCTGATCGCAGCAATCGGGTAGAGGGGAAAAAGGCAGCAAAGCAACCGTGAGTACTCATCCAAAGTACTCGCAAGACTTACATCAGAACTATGCTAAGTATGCATCGGTATCAAAGGGAAGGGACTGTATCAGTGGACCAAACTGCAGAATGCCAGAGTAGAGGGGAAGGCCTAGCCTATCGAAGACTAGCATCTTGCAGCAACAGAAGAGAATAGAGTAACATAGCATATAGTAACAAATATATATTAGTAACGCCCAGAGATCCTTCCTCGACTACCCCGCGAGGAAGCGATCCCGGAGCCATCATATCAGTTTAGTGTAACCAGTATCCAGTTCTAGTTGTAGTAGATCGGGATACAACTCCGAGCGTCCGTTACCGTGGACACGGCTATTCGAATAGATAACTTCCCTGCAGGGGTGCACCAACTTACCCAACACGCTCGATTAACTCTGTCCGGACACAATTTTCCGGGTCATGCTCGGCCTCGGCTGATCGACACGCCGTAGTCCTACCTAGGCTCAGCAGAGAGGTCAGCACGCCGGTCTACATCCTAAGCGCTCAAGGTTCATGGGCCAATCGTCCTAAGCACTCCTGCGCGTTGCGTACGTGGCCGGGACCAAACCTAGCCCCTGTATACACACGCAGGCGTTCTAGTTCACCCGGGCGTGCGCCGCACAACTGCTGACGTCTAAAGAGCTTTCGGGAGAATCGTACGACGCCGAGTGCCCATACTTATTCCCGCGTGGTGGTCAGTGCGAAAAGGCCAGAGGCCTACTCAGATCACATATCCAAACCCATTAGTGTGTTGGGAGCTCATGGAGACGATCAGTGATCCTGTCGCCCCGTCTCACGGACTTATGACAAGGGCCAGGCCCATCCCTCTCTAGGGCGGTCTGCTTGCCCGGTCATGCCGCATCATTAAATCTCGCGGGTACCCTCATGGTCAACCCGACTTCAATAACTCTCGCGGATACCTCTTGGGTCGACCCGACTTCAACAAGGGACTGAGGTAATAGTCAAGGTAACAGTGTGTCCATAACATCAAGGGAATCTGAGGAATCACCCTCGATAGATTCTTGCTCGATGTAAAATGTCAATGTGAACTTGGAGGAATCACCCTCGATGGGTTCACGCTTGAGGTGTTGCACGACAGAGTCATCACCGGGAGTGGTGAGCGAGGAATCACCCTCGGTAAACCACATCCGATGTGCTGCACTACAGAAATATCATCAGAAGTGAGATACGAGGCATCACCCTCGGCACTCGATAGTAGCTCTGCAGAGTCGTACAACTAAGGGGGTGTTGGTGGTGTGTTCGGTCTCTGTACGACGATCACATTGATCGAGTCATCGGTAGTAAAGCATGGCAACAAGGACAAGGATGTGGGGCCTCTGATGGATCACTAACCAGCCTATACTAAGCATATAGGACAACAGATAAAGTATCAACAACAGGTTACAAAATCAGGCTATGCATCAGAACAGGAGCTATCGAACAACAGTAGAAAAATCTAATGCAAGCACGAGAGAGAAAGAATGGACGTTATAGGAATGATCAAGGGGGGTTTTGCTTGCCTGGAAGCTCTGCTGAGAAGGACGGGTCATCGACGACGTAGTCGTACTCGGGGTCAACAGCCACTACTGCAGGAATGCCTAGCAGTGGCGGGCGCAAAATAGCCATTAGTGGCGGGCTAGGGGCCCAGGCCAGCCCGCCACTGACCTCCCGCCACTGCTAAAAGGCCACCAGTGGCGGGCGCAGGCCCGCCACTACTAAAGGATGCACCAGAGCAAGTTTGCACTGAAGCAATATGCACCACTGGCGAGCAGTATGCTCTGCCCGCCACTGCTAGAAATTTTCTAATTAAAAAAAACTGCACTGTACTGTGATGTACACACTACATTTCATGCACAGAATTTGCATCCGGTATTATTCATATGTACATACACATAGTTTGCATCCAGTTCATATCCATCACTCTGAGCACGAATCCAAAAAATGCTAGAAACACTACATAGGCAGAGACTTAAAGCACGCACATGGAGATTAATTTGCCCTTTCCTTGCAGCCCAGGTAGAGAAGGCAAAATTCTACTCTTTTCAGGGAGATCTCTAAACAGAACACAACAAGCTGAACAAAATAAGCTACGGAACCAAGGGACCGTACACGCAGTGATGCGGGCTTCACGTAGTGATTGGAGTCGATGTCGAAGTCCTGAGGTACTCCCAAACTGCTGAATCTTCTGGTCCTTGGCCTCGAGCCTCTTCTCCACCATGGCCTTCCGTGGTTGGGAACATCAGTGCCATGTGCATACGCATCTCATACTGCAAAGTATTCAAATCGATCACAGTTAAGGAAAGCTAGATAAGCATAAAACACAAAATGTATCATTGTAGGTCAGATCGTTCAATGTATCACTGTTCTACAGAAACAAATATGTTGTGGATCCACTGCAACAGGAATTTGACTAGATTTCATATATGTTAATCAGAGGGAAGAGTTTTTTCTCGATCATATATGGACATGGAGATAATTTGGAGAAGCAAAGAGCAAATACTGCAACTAGAGTAACTAGCCTGCTGCTCTAGGTGACTGCTACTTGTGAGCTGCGTTCGTAATTCCCTGAAGAGGAAGGGAGATGCAGTACAGTAGAGATAAGTATTTCCCTCAGTTATGAAACCAAGGTTATCAATCCAGTAGGAGAATCACGCAACACCTCGTTAGCAGCACCTGCACACAAAACAACAAATCCTTGCACCCAACGCAAACAAGGGGTTGTCAATCCCTCGGCGGTAAGTTGCAAGATTAAATTGTATGTGATAGATAGATAGATTGAAACAAAAATACAAAAATAAAATAAATAAAGAAAAAGTGCAGCAAGTATTTTTAGGGTTTTAGTATATGATTTAGATAGACCCGGGGGCCATAGTTTTCACTAGAGGCTTCTCTCAAGAAAATAGCATACGGTGGGTAAACAAATTACTGTTGGGCAATTGATAGAAAAGCAAATAATCATGACGATATCCAAGGCAATGATCATGTATATAGGCATCACGTCCGAGACAAGTAGATCGACTCCTGCCTGCATCTACTACTATTACTCCACACATCGACCGCTATCCAGCATGCATCTAGTGTATTAAGTCCATGAAGAACGGAGTAACGCCTTAAGAACGATGACATGATGTAGACAAGATAAACTCACGTATGAATAAAACCCATCTTTTTACCCTTAATATCAACGATACATACGTGTCATGTCCCTTTCTGTCACTAGGATTGAGCACCGCAAGATCGAACCCATTACAAAGCACCTCTTCCCATGGCAAGATAAATCAATCTAGTTGGCTAAACCAAATCAATAGATCGGAGAAGAAATATGAAGCTATAATAATCATGCATAAAAGAGATCAGCGAATACTCAAATAATATTCATGGATAATCTGATCATAAACTCACAATTCATCGGATCCCAACAAACACACCGCAAAAAGTGATTACATCGGATAGAACTCCAAGAACATCGAAGAGAACATTGTATTGAAGATAAAAAAGAGAGAAGAAGCCATCTAGCTACTAACTATGGACCCGAAGGTATGTGGTAGACTACTCACGCATCATCGGAAGGGCAGCAAGGTTGATGTAGAGCCCCTCCGTGATGGATTCCCCCTCCGGCGGAGTACCAGAAAAGGCATCCAGATGGGATCTCTCGAGAATAGAAGCTTGCGGTGGCGAAAAAAGTAGTTCATGGACTCTCCTGCTGGTTTCCTGATTTTTGGGAATTTATAGTGGTGGAATTAGGTCAAACGGAGCTGAGGTGGGCCCACGAGGCACCAGGGCGCGCCTGCCCCCCCAGGCGCGCCCTGGTGGCTCGTGGCCACCTCCTCTGGCGTCTGGTCTTCTCCCGAAGCTTCTAGTGTTGGTATTGTCCAGAAAAAAATCTCCAAAAAGTTTTATGACATTTGGACTTCGTTTGGTATTGATATTCTGTAAAACAAAAAACAGGCAGAAAATAGCAACTGGCACTGGGCACTAAGTTAATAGGTTAGTCCCAAAAAATGATATATAATTGCTATAAATGCATATAAAAAACATCCAAGATTGATAATATAACAACATGGAACAATCAAAAATTATAGATACGTTGGAGACGTATCAGCACCCCCAAGCTTAATTCCTGCTCGTCCTCGAGTAGGTAAATGATAAAAACAGAATTTTTGATGTGGAATGCTGCGTATCATATTCATCATATATTCTTTTCTTTTGTAGCATGGACATTTGGACTTGAATGATTCAAAGCAATAGTCTATAGTTTGACATGAAGATATAAATACTCAAGCATGCTAACAAGCAATCATGTCTTTCAAAATATCAACGCTAAAGAAAGTTATCCCTAGCCCATTATTCTCAATCATTGATCCATTCATGAAACACACTCAAATATTAGCTACATCCAATGCACAAGTATGACAATAGTGCTCTCTAGTTGGTGCTTTATAAGAGAAGATGGAGACTTAAAATAAAATTAAAAATTGCATAAAAATAAATAGATAGGCCCTTCGCAGAGGGAAGCAGAGATTTGCTAATGTGCCAGAGCTCAAAGCTTAAATTAGAGAGAGATAAAATTATTTTGAGAGGCATGCTTTTCCTGTCAACGAAAACGACCGAGAATTCCCAATATCTTCCATGCTAGACACATCATAGGCGGTTCCCAAACAGAAAGTCAAGTTTATTTCCTTTCCACCATTCTTTCACAATCCATGGCTAGCCGTATCCACGGGTGCCCTCCATACCATCACTTTCCAAGGAATTTTGATGTTATTAATTTTGATTTCATTGAGGGACTGGGCATCCCTATTACCAGTCACTCTCTTGTGCAATGACAAGTGAATAAACACTCATTGTGAGAATAACACACCTAGCATGGAAAATATTGGCCACCCCCTACCGCTTCATGAGCGGTACGGGCACACAAAACAGAAAAATTATTTTGAAAATTAGAGTTGGCACACACAAATTTACTTGGAACGGCATGGAAATAACGCATATAGGTAGATATAGTGGACTCATTTGGCACAACTTGGGTTTAAGGAGTTTGGATGCACAAGCAGTATTTCCGCTTAGTATAAATGAAGGCTATCAAAAGATTGAGAAGCAAGCAACCAAAAAATGAAAACGGCCATAAACATGCATTGAACATAACTAACACCGAATAATGCACCATAAGTAGGATATAATTTCTTTGCATAACTATTGATTTAATGTGCATGCATAGGGAATCACAAACCTTAACACTAATATTCTTACTAAATCACAATTACTCACTAACATGACTCACATATTATCATTTCCATATCCCAAAACTATTGCAAGGAATCACACTTATCATATCCAATGATCTATATGAAAGTTTTTATTATATCCCTCTTGAATATTCATCACTTTGGGACCAAATTCATATCTTGTGCAAACTACCATTACTATCATCAACTCTCAAAAAGATTTAAGTGAAGCATGAGAGTGCAAATATTTCTTCAAAATTTCAATCTTATCAACTCTCAAAATAATATAAGTGAAGCATGAGAGTTTATTTCTTCAAAATTTTAATCTTATAAACTCTCAAAATAATATAAGTGAAGCATGAGAGTTTATTTCTTCAAAATTTAGCCACCGCCGTGCTCAAAAAGATTTAAGTGAAGCACTAGAGCAACTGCCTAGCTCAAAAAATTTAAGTGAAGCACATAGAGTATTCTAAGAAATTATGATGAACGTGTGGCTCTCTCAAAATAGGTGTGTTCAGCAAGGATGATTGTGACAAACTAAAAAGCAAACAAAGCAAAGACTCATATAATACACGACGCTCCAAGCAAAACACATATCATGTGGTGAATAAAAATATAGCTCCAAGTAAAATTACCGATGGTTGGTAGAAGAAAGAGGGGATGCCTTCCGGGGCATCCCCAAGCTTAGACGCTTGAGTCTTCCTTGAATATTACCTTGGGGTGCCTCGGGCATCCCCAAGATTAGGCTCTTGCTACTCCTTCTTCCTTCATCCATCGTGATCTCACCCAAAACTTGAAAACTTCAATCACACAAAACTCAACAAAACCTTCGTGAGATCCGTTAGTATAACAAAATAAATCACTACTTTAAGTACTGTTGCAAACCCATTTATATTTTATTTTTGCATTATACCTACTGTATTCTAACTTTTGCATGGTTTATACCTCCCGATACAATCCATAGTTTCATCAAAACAAGCAAGCAGTGCATCAAAAACAGAATCTGTCAAAAACAGAACAGTCTGTAGCAATCTATTTAAAAGCTATACTTCTGTAACTCCAAAAATTCTGAAAAATTAGGAAAACGTTGGTAATTCATATTCCAATACTTTGTAAAAATTTCAGATTTTTATGACGCTCCAGTACAGAACCAAAATTCCAGCACTGGACGCAAAACTTTCTGTTTTTCCAAACATCATCAATTATACTATCTTCCAAATCATCCTAAAGGCTTTACTTGGCACAAACACTAATTAAAAACACAAAAACTCGATCATAACAGTAGCATAAAAGTTAAAACACACAATAATAGAAAAAAATAATAAAAATTTATTTTATTCATTGGGTTGCCTCCCAACCAGCGCTATTGTTTTATGCCCCTAGCTAGGCATCATGCATAGTTTCAAGTATTGTCATCTTTAGTTTCCAACTCCTCAATCACACATCCATTTTTTCTAATAGATTTAACATAGGTGTTTCTCATCATCACACTTCTAGGCACCAAATTAAGAATTTTACTTTTGTGAATAGGTTCCTTAATTATATCAATGAAATTGGGGTGCACGCTAATCATTTTAAGATCCTCATTTCCCTTACTAGAAGTAGCACCATTGGTTTTAGGAACATATATGAACTTGCAATTTTTATTGGGAGGAGTTCTATCAATATTCTTAACGGAGGAAAAAGCCGACCCCAAATTATTAATGATTTCTTCTATCTTATCGATTCTAGCAGGGCTTTGTTCTATTCTTTCATTAACTACCGGTTCTTTTTTCCTTTAAGGTTTTCAATGCAATTCCTACCTTAGAACCAAATTGAGTGATATGATTACGATTTTTTTATCTAAATTCTCAAGATGTTCAATAGTAGGCATTTTACTTTCAGTAGCTTCTAACCTTTGCATAACATGTTCCAAAGTCAAAGTTGTTTCATTAACAGTGATAGGTGGTGATCCCACTAAATTTCCCATAGCATTGAAAGCATCCATAGAGGGACACATCAAGAAATTGCCTCCGGTAATAGTATCAAGTACAAATCTATACCAAGTAGTAATACCCACATAAAAATTGCGAAGAAGGATAGTGGTAGATTGTTTACGGGTTGATCTATTATGAGCATCACAAATCCTATACCAAGCATCTTTTAAATTCTATCCTCCCCTTTGTTTAAAATTAAGTACTTCATTTTCAGGGGTAATAGTAATGAGCGAAGAACTAGCCATAACGATAAAACGAGCAAGCAATCAAGCAAACAAGAAAAAGGCAAACGGAAAATATTTTTGTATTTTTGTAAAAAAAATTTAGAAGTGGGGGAGTTGAAAATGAGAGGAAAAGGAAAATAAATTAAATAAAGTAAATGCAAGGAGATGAGAGTTTTATGCGTAGGTACTTGATAGATGTTGATGATGTCTCCCCGGCAACGGCGCCAAAAATTCTTCCTGCTACTTGTGAGCTGCGTTGGTAATTCCCTGAAGAGGAAGGGAGATGCAGTACAGTAGAGATAAGTATTTCCCTCAGTTATGAAACCAAGGTTATCAATCCAGTAGGAGAATCACGCAACACCTCGTTAGCAGCACCTGCACACAAAATAACAAATCCTTGCACCCAACGCAAACAAGGGGTTGTCAATCCCTCGGCGGTAAGTTGCAAGATTAAATTGTATGTGATTGATAGATAGATTGAAACAAAAATACAAAAATAAAATAAATAAAGAAAAAGTGCAGCAAGTATTTTTAGGGTTTTAGTATATGATTTAGATAGACCCGGGTGAAAGAACATGTGGTGCCCCCATGTTTGGTTTTGGTAATTGATGACAATCTCTATAGACTAATGATTGCCATGAGTTATATTGAAGGGTTTGTCCATTGGCATTTCTTGAAGTCCATTTGTTGGTTTCAAGGAGACTATGTGATGACCAAGGTGCTATTCAAGGATTTATCCAAAGATTGGTCATGTGAGAGTTGAGCCTATTGCAAGCATGTCTTGAAGAAGAAGATTGTGTGAACATTCATGTTTACCTTCATGACATCATCCTAATGAAGAGAGTTGGAAAGATTCAAGGTTGATCAAGACTAAGTACAAAGAGTGATTCAAGTTGATCAACACACAAAGCGTAGAAGATGTACCGGGTGGGATCAAGTGATCTCATGGTATGGTAAGCATTGTCCATGGCGCTTTGTGTACTAACCCATTGTCTACGTAAGTGTTTGCTGTGGGGTTAGGTTTGTTTCCATGGGCATGCATCAAAAGGAAGGTCTCATATGTCCCATGGAGGATGACGTCAAGTGGTGATCGTCATCAAGGTTGCGGTGTGGAAGTTCAAGTGGAGCATCACGAAGAGATCATGCTTGAAGCTTGCCGTCCATTGTGGTGACAATGGACTTGTGAAGATGTGCCGAAGAGTGGCTCACCCATAGTGGAGTATGGGGGAGCAATCAACTAGTCTTCATCGAGCCAACGCAATCAAGAAAGGTGGTCCAACTTGAGGAGGTCAAGATCGTCATCATCTAGCTCAAGTGGACTATGCGCAAGGCAAAGGTTCACCCTTGATAGGTTTTCCATTTTACCGGTCTCATCGTGGTAGTTGGGAGACCGGGTTATAGGATCGATAGCCGTACTATCAAGGGGGGGCTCTCGGATGAGTAGCTTGATCATATCATTCGTAGAGAGCTCAAACCATTGCATCCTTGCATCATCTTTCTTGGTTCTTGTTTGGTGTTTCTCTTTGTGAGTCTTTGAGCTTTTGGTCACCTTCATGACAAGCTCAAGTTCATCGAGAACGGATTTCGTTTGCTTCTTCTAGTATGTTCTCGTTGTTGGGGTTTATGCCGGATCATCACTGATAGAGGTTTCACATCTCTATATCATAGGCATATCTCTACTGCCACTTCTTATGTTGGATAGTACTCGTCGTCCTCTATCCAACAAGCTTGAGTTTGCTCTTTTTGGAGCTCATTTGCAGAAGTTATGGCAGTTCTGGTTTTCTTGTAGCCATCTGTTGCTGTGCTTGTGAGCTGGAGGCCACAAGCGGTAGTACCGCTCTGGTAAGCGGTAGTACCGCTTATTAGCGGTAGTACCGATGTCCAGTTCCGCGGCTACTACCGCTGCTTCTAGGAACTCGACTTTCGTGTCGGGTCTGCGCGGAAGTACAACGGTAGTGCGAAGCGGTAGTACCGCCTATAAGCGGTAGTACCGCCCTCTACTACCGCTGCACTACCGTTCCCTCTAGGTCTCGATGCACTCTCAGCGGAAGTGAAGCGGCAATGGGGAGCAACACTACTGCCTATAAGCGGTAGTACCGCTCAGGTGGGCGGTAGTACCGCTATAGCAGTTCTACTGCTTCTCCCCTGTTCCTGCTCTGCTTCTGAGTAACCCCGAGCTGCAACCCCAGCGGTAGTACCGCTAGGGCGAGCGGTAGTACCGCTCCGGCTACACTATCGCCTCGTAGCTTCGTGCCATTGCACTGCTTTTGGGTTACTACCGCCAGAGCGGTAGTACCGCTCTGTGCGGACTGAGAGCAAGGTAACGGTTGGATTTTTCCCCTCCTATAAAAGGGGGTCTTCTTCCCCCCTTGAACCTTATCCTTCTAGCTCGTGTTCTTCCCCCATTGTTGACCTTCTTCGTGCTTGCTATCTCTCAATCCCTGCAATGATTCTTGCTAGTTCTTGAGGGAAAAGAGAGAGGAGATCTAGATCTACGCTTCCACCAATCACTTTCTCCTCTATGTGAGGGGAACCCCTTGGATCTAGATCTTGGAGTTCTTGGTATTCTCCTTCTTGTTCTTCCTCTCATATTCCTCCATAGCTTTCATTGCTTTGGTGGGATTTGAGAGTGAGGGACTTGGGCACTCCATGTGCCCTTGCCATTGCATTTGGTGCATTGGTTTGAGTTCTCCACGGTGATACGTGGAAGTGAAGTTTGAGAAGCTTTTTACTCTTGAGTGCTTGGGCGCCCTAGACGGTTGGTGGTGCCTCGGAGCTCAATCATTGTGGTGTAAAGCTCCGGACAAGCGTCGGGGTCTCCAATTAGGTTGTGGAGATCACCCCGAGCAATTTGACGGGTACCGGTGACCGCCCCCAAGGGTTGTCAAAGTGTACGGGTTCAGTGACCGCCCCCAAGGGTTGCCATTTGTACGGGTTCGGTGACCGCCCTCAAGGGTCCCTTAGTGGAATCACGGCATCTTGCATTGTGCGAGGGCATGAGGAGATTACGGTGGCCCTAATGGCTTCTTGGGGAGCATTGTGCCTCCACACAGCTCCAAACGGAGATTAGCATCCGCAAGGGTGTGAACTTCGGGATACATCGTCGTCTCTGCGTGCCTCGGTTATCTCTTACCCGAGCCCTTTACTTATGCACTTTACTTTATGATAGCCATAGTGTTTCATGTTATATATCTTGCTATCACTTAGTTGTTTATCTTGCTTAGCATAAGTTGTTGGTGCACATAGGTGAGCCTAGTTGTTGTAGGTTTTGTGCTTGACAAATTAACCGCTAGTTTTATTCCGCATTTGTTCAAGCCTAAACCGTAATTATTTTAAAGCGCCTATTCACCCCCCCTCTAGGCGACATCCACGATCTTTCACCGGGGGCCATAGTTTTCACTAGAGGCTTCTCTCAAGAAAATAGCATACGGTGGGTAAACAAATTACTGTTGGGCAATTGATAGAAAAGCAAATAATCATGACGATATCCAAGGCAATGATTATGTATATAGGCATCACGTCCGAGACAAGTAGACCGACTCCTGCCTGCATCTACTACTATTACTCCACACATCGACCGCTATCCAGCATGCATCTAGTGTATTAAGTCCATGAAGAACGGAGTAACGCCTTAAGAATGATGACATGATGTAGACAAGATAAACTCACGTATGAATAAACCCCATCTTTTTACCCTTAATAGCAATGATACATATGTGTCATGTACCTTTCTGTCACTGGGATTGAGCACCGCAAGATCGAACCCATTACAAAGCACCTCTTCCCATGACAAAATAAATCAATCTAGTTGGCCAAACCAAATCAATAGATCGGAGAAGAAATACGAAGCTATAATAATCATGCATAAAAGAGATCAGAGAAAACTAAAATAATATTCATGAATAATCTGATCGTAAACTCACAATTCATTGGATCCCAACAAACACACCGCAAAAAGTGATTACATCGGATAGAACTCCAAGAACATCGAGGAAAACATTGTATTGAAGATCAAAAAGAGAGAAGAAGCCATCTAGCTACTAACTATGGACCCGAAGGTATGTGGTAGACTACTCACGCATCATCGGAAGGGCAGCAAGGTTGATGTAAAGCCCCTCCGTGATCGATTCCCCCTGCGGCGGAGTACCGGAAAAGGCCTCCAGATGGAATTTCTCGAGAACAGAAACTTGCGGCGGCGGAAAAAGTAGTTCATGGACTCTCCTGTTGGTTTTCTGATTTTTGGGAATTTATAGTGGTGGAATTAGGTCAAACGGAGCTGAGTTGGGCCCAGGAGGCACCAGGGCGCGTCTGCCCAGACGCGCCCTGGTGGCTTGTGGCCACCTCCTCTGGCGTCTGATCTTCTCCCGAAGCTTCTAGTGTTGGTATTGTCCAGAAAAAAATCTCTAAAAAGTTTCGTGACATTTGGACTTCGTTTGGTATTGATATTCTGTAAAACAAAAAACAGGCAGAAAACAACAACTGGCACTGGACACTAAGTTAATAGGTTAGTCCCAAAAAATGATATATAATTACTGTAAATGCATATAAAAAACATCTAAGATTGATAATATAACAGCATGAAAAAATAAAAAATTATAGATACGTTAAAGACGTATCAGTGACCATTTCCCCATTGTTGCAATGTCCCGGGTCTTCACCTCCCCATAGCACCAATAACAATGACACCAACATAGATGCTGAAAAATAGAAACAAATCACTAAGTAAATCTCTCGGTAGCATTTTAGTGTGCTTCACAAGTCAAATTTCTAGGCACTCTGATTTACACAACGAATAGGCAGCCAAACGAGCATGGAAGGGAAAGGTATGTGCTTACACTTATAGTGAACGGTGGTGCAGGTCCTGCCCATGGCGATGCCGACGAAGCAGTCAAAGAAGGAGACACGAGGCTACCATACAACGGCATGATCCTAGTCATGAAGAATATCATCTTTGAGAAAGAGATGGCCAGCGTGTGCAACAAAAGATTTTTTCTAACAAAATGTGGACAGTAGCATCATAGAAGTATTTCTCTTGAATTTAGTAGGCAACAAGGGACCATCACATATGTATACAACATGAATAAATACAATTCAACAATCAACATCTAACTTGGTGATATGTCTGCTTCAACTTTGAGACAAACTAGAGAGAAGAGCAAGATTGATTTGCTTTAGACACGAACGAGCACTTGACAAGAGAATCGTTCCACTGCTCATAGATTGAATTAAAAGAGACAAGATAACACTACTGGCTGGAATTCATCTAATATAATCGGAACAGCGGCATCATAAGCAAGCTTTGGACTTGAACAGAAGCGGGAGGAAGGAGAGGAGGGTATACCTATGCAGGCCGCCCACTGCCTGCAGGCCGTCCCGTTGACCAACATCATGATGCCGTCGCACAAAGGAGGAGACGCCCTCCTTGTCGCGCCACCACCCTCTGCGTTGTGCTACCATCGTCATCGTCAAGTATGAGACGGCGGCGCGTGCAACAAAGGATTTTTGCATCTCTTGAGAAACCGGAAAATGAACTGGGAAAATATAATGGAACACAATTATATTGGCAAGCCCGTCCTGTGACAACACATCACACTTGTACGGATGAAGAGAAAACTGTCAATGTAACCAGTGTATTTATGTTATCAAAAATTAAGTGGGCTGTAGCATATGCTGAGTATTTTCTCTTCTTTTTAGTTTATGCAATCAGAGATGTAGTAGCAGCCAGGGAGACAGGGAGCCATCACCAAATGCATCTTTGTAACCCAAACCTATCTAGTTTGTTCTTCGACACAACAAAAACCAAACTGAACTGTTTTTCATCTGTGGAAGCAATTAGCTTTGTGATTTTATCAAAAACCAAATGAAAAAGAAGTAAGCTGCCAAGATGCAACTACTAAATATGTGCTAGCCAGTAAAATGATAAGATGAAGTACATCCAATTTGAATTTTATGAAATGACACCTTCAGTTTATTTCTCATTATACTATTACGTGTCATGCCTCTCTTCTTCTTATTTCTTTTCTCTTTTTCCCGACAGTACAAATCTCACGCAACCAGGTATGTATATATACGCTACCAGCCAACTTCCTAAACCTGTAGAGACAATGCATGTTGGCTTTCCTAATCTAATTTAAATTAGTACTACACGGGTAGCACAATCCTAGATGGACTCCTACTAGTCCAAATAGTAGTGCTAGGACTTTGATGTACTATTGCAAGCCGTGTACTATCTTTCACTCAAAGGAAACTAATTAACCTAACAGTTTTCTAAACAGCTAAATTGCAATACTATAGGTAGTTGTTACTCTGGCATGGCAGCCACAAATCAGCAGCTAAATTAACCTATCTTTCACTCAAACGAAACTAAGCAGCAACAAATTAGTAGCCAGCTGAGCACCACCACTACAAATCAGCAGCACTACCACTTGGTCATCCACGTGATGGTCTACAAGGAACCAACCATGGCATGGCAGCCACATGAACAAAGGAGCAGAGAGGGTCTCACCATGGGGGTTTTGTAGCCGCTAGCATGGTTGCGGAGCAGCCATCCACCGCCGTCACGCCGTGGAGGAAGTCGCCGGAGGGAGCCACCGCCGGACCGGAGTTGGGCCACCGCGCACGTCCGTCCCACAGCCACCGGGTGCAGGAGCACCGTCCATGAGGCAGATCTGCGCGTGGGAGGGGAGCTGGGCATCGGAGAGGACGAATCAGAGGCGCCGGAGCCACGCCAGAGTTGGAGGAGACGCCGCCACCCAAACCCTAGCCAAGGGGAGGGGTCGTGGGTGAGATCTTTAGGCCGCGGGAGGCGGATCTGGCCGGAGTGAAGGGAGGAGCGTGACGAGGGGAGCAGGGTCTGGTGCTGCACGCCGGCGAAGAACACCGGAACTCACCGGAATTGGCGGCGTTTGCCTTGTGGCGGCGGCAAGGGTTCGTGGAGGCAGGGAGAGGAGAGAAAGAGAGACAGGGGAGAGTGTGAGGGTTGGGCTAGGGTTAGGTATTAGACAGGGTTTAGTGGGCTTTTAGGCCTGTTTTGCTTATGAGTGGCCCGCCGCTGGTAATTTTGGTCCAGCAGCAAATCTGTCAAAAATTAGGAGTGGCGGTCGCTGTTTTCTGCCCGTCACTGCCAGTTCAACTAGCAGTGGCGGGCACTAATTGCAACCCACCACTGATAGTTCTGTATAGATTTTGCACGGGACAAACAATAACAGTGACGGGTATGTATTGCCGCCCGCCACTGCCAACTCAACTAGCAGTGGTGGGTACTAGTTTGTGCCCGTCACTGGTAACATTTGTCCCCTGACAAATCTGGACAACTATCACCAGTGACGGGTGCAAACTGGTGCCCGCCACTGGTAAGCTAATAGCAGTGGCGGGCGGTTCTTAGCACCCGCCACTGCTAATTTTTCAGATTAGCTGTGGCGGGTGCTAGACTACGCCCGCCACTAATGGGGGTTCACCTATAAGCCATTTCCCTGTAGTGAGCAGTCTCGGGGTCTACCGAAGAAGAAGAGGGGGAAGAAACAGTAAATACAAAGCAAACAAATGCATCACATTGCATGACATGACAGTAGGCTATGCTAGGGGTGACCTAATGCGGTGCTAAGCGTTACAGACGGAGCGGGAAAATGTCTGAGAATATTTTCCCAGCTTTAGGTAATTATCAGACAGACGATCCGGAGGGGAAGGTTCCATGTTTGCAGTATTGGAGGCATGCGACAGGTATGTGGATGGCATAATCGGATTCGTCTTATTTTTCATATATAAATTATTTTCATCCGAGTTACGAATTATTTTATATGATTTTTCAAAGTTTTAAACAATTTCTGGATTTTCTCGAATATTATTAATTTGAAAATCAATTAACTAAAAATACTAAATGCACCCAAAGGTGTACCCAGCTGTAAAGCACAGTGGTTGACAGTGGGCCCGGGGCTGGTTGAGTCAGCAGGTCAACAGTTGACCTGTTGACCGGTCAACAGGGTCAACTGGGCCCGTGGGACCCACTGGCAGTGACCAAGGGTGGGCCCCGTGGCTGCGCCACGTCGGACCACCGGCGTTTAAATGCCGACGACTACAAAACGGGGCGGAGGAGCTCAGGCCGGCATCAGAAATCTCCCACATGGCATCATTTGGAGCGCGCGAGGGCGCGTTCGAACGAGCAGAGTGCGGCGCGTTGATCTGCAGTGATGGCTTGGTCGGAGGTGGCGTGTAGCGACGGCGGCGACCACCGAGGCGGACGCCGAAGTTCGGGCGAGGTCGAGTACGTTGCTACGGGGCACGGGAGGGCACGTGCGTGGGCTTGTTGGACTCCTAGGAGCTCCAGGAGCACGAGTCGAAGCTCGGGCGCGAGCTCTATGAGCTGTGGCCATGGCGGCGACGCGAGCGGCGGCAGCGAGCTACGTCAATGGTGGCGAGGCGAGCTACGGGGACGGAATTGAGGCGAGAGGAGAGGGGTTTCGCGCAGCTGCTCACCGAGAAGGCACAAGGAGGCCCGTTGGTTGCTTAGGAGCAGCAGCAGCACCGGAGTCGAAGAAGAATGCCGGCGGGTCCAGAGGAAGAAGACGACGGTGATCTGGCGATGCAGGGGCTCCGGGCTTGGTCTCGTGGGCAAGGGAGACGTAGAGGTCGACGACGGAGCTCCTGGACACGGCGGAAGGGCGCGAGGACGACGGTGGCCACGGCTATGCCGAAGCCATGGTGACGGTGGCGCTCGGGTGAGGTGGAGACGAGAGGGAGAGGAGCGAGCAAGGGGGATAAGGACCGGCGCGAGTCCCCGGGGGCCGCGGTAGCGTTCTTATCCATCCCGTGGCGCCTGTAGCGACGCGGACGGCGAGCTGGCTTGGTGATACGACCAATTTGCATCATGATTTCCTACTGTTATTTATTATGTTTTTGATCATTATTTCACTTTATGGTACAATTCTTATGCATTTTCTCTCTTGATTTGCAAGATTTACATGAAGACGGAGAATGCCGGCAGCTGGAATTTTGGACTTGAAATAGCTACATCAGAGATACCTAATCTACGGAGCTCCAATTGACCTGAAATTTCACGGAGATTTTTTTATTGAATATATAAAAAATACTGGAGAAAAGACATACCAGAGGGGACCCACTAGCTGCCCACAAGGCAGGAGGGCGCGGCCCCCCTGGGTGCGCCCTAGTGCCTTGTGGGGCCCACAGCTGGCGTCTGGCCCCTTCCTTCTGCTATATGAAGCCATTTGCCCTAGAAAAAAAATCAAGAGAAGGCTTTCAGGATGAAGCGCTGCCGTCTCGAGGCGGAACCTGGGCAGGAGCTATTTTGCTCTCCGGCGGAGCGATTCCGCCGGGGATACTTCCCTCTGGGAGGGGGAAATCGAAGCCATCGACATCACCAATGATCCTCTCATCGTGGGAGGACCAATCTTCATCAACATCGTCACCAGCACCATCTCAACTCAAACCCTAGTTCATCTCTTGTATTCAATCTTTGTCTCAAAACCTCAGATTGGTACCTGTGGGTTGCTAGTAGTGTTGATTACATCTTGTAGTTGATGCTAGTTGGTTTATTTGGTGGAAGATTATATGTTCAGATCCTTAATGCTATTCAATACCCCTCTGATCTTGAACATGAATATGATTTGTGAGTAGTTACTTTTGTTCTTGAGGACATGGGAGAAGTCTTGTCATAAGTAATCATGTGAATTTGGTATTCGTTCGATATTTTGATGATATGTATGTTGTTGCTTCCTTTAGTGGTGTCGTGTGAACGTCGACTACATGACACTTCACCATCTTTGGGCCTAAGGGAAGGCATTGTGGAGTAGTAATTAGATGATGGGTTGCTAGAGTGACAGAAGCTTAAACCCTAGTTTATGCGCTATTCCGTAAGGGGCTGATTTGGATCCATATGTTTCATGCTATGGTTAGAGTTATCTTAATTCTTCTTTCGTAGTTGCTGATGCTTGTGAGAGGGGGTAATCATAAGTGGGAGACTTGTTCAAGTAAGAATAACACCCAAGCACCGGTCCACCCACATATCAAATTATCAAAGTAGCGAACGTGAATCAAACAAACATGATGAAAGTAACTAGATGAAATTCCCATGTGTCCTCAAGAACGCTTTGCTTATTATACGAGTTCGTTCCGGCTTGTCCTTTGCTATAAAAAGGATTGGGCCACCTTGCTGCACTTTTTGTTACTGTTACTATTTGTTACTTGTTACGAATTATCTTGTTATCAAAACTATTTGCTACCGTTACTTTCAGTACTTGCAGAGAATACCTTGCTGAAAACCGCTTGTCATTTCCTTCTGCTCCTCGTTGGGTTCGACACTCTTACTTATCGAAAGGACTACGATTGATCCCCTATACTTGTGGGTCATCACTCGGCAGAGACGGCACCCGGCTCGGTCGCGTTCGACAGGTGGAGGAGGGAGACGACGACTGCGCGGGCGAGCAGGCTGGGCCAGTTGGGCCTGCTACTGTGCGCTAAGGCCCAGTGCACAATGGCCTTTTCCTTTTATTTCATTTCTGTTTTCTTTTACAACAGCAGTTTTGTATTTTATTTAGCCATCAAATGACTTTTGTAAAATATGGAAATTGTCAAATAATTTACATTTCACTGTTTGGCACTGCCACAAAAAGTTTGGAAAGTATTTGAAGTTGTTTGAATTTTTCATAAATGGAAAAGCACTTAAATATGCTGATTTGGCACTGTTTTAATTGCTATAGCCCATTTAAGCAAATAAGTGATGTTGTTTTCCTTAACAAATAATTGTTATGGAATATTTACTAAATGATGGACTATTTTGCAACCATGTTTGTGAAACTTTAAATTTCACTTGCGATTTGAATTGATTTCAGTGGTGGAGTTTGAAATGAGATATGAATCCATAGTGATCAGGCATTGCAAAGCAAAGTGACTTAGCATAATCATGATGGATTACTGTAGCTTATTACATGGGGCTACATGCCTTCCTCGTATAATAGTCTTGATGATCCAATGTTGTCGTGCCTCGAGCACTATGGCAGGTAGCTTCTTTCCCTTGAATTCTGGGGGTGGCGGGTTGAACTTCTCAGTCAGCTTTATGAGTTGGTCCATGAACAGTGTCGTGGTCTCTTCCTCAGCATATGCATACTTGGTGAAGTCTGCCATCTACAGTTTGAAAAAGGAGAGGGTCAGAAATCAAGTGAAGAGAAATATAAGGTCAATACAATAATTTTGTTCCTATGGTCTCGTCCAATCCTAGGGTTACGTCCTACAGTCAACACATTGCTCTAATACCATCTGTCACGATCCACCTTTTCAGGCATACGGTCTCCGTGTTGGAAATATGCCCTAGAGGCAATAATAAAGTTACTATTATCATATTTCCTTGTTCATGATAAATGTTTATTATCCATGCTAGAATTGTATTGACCGGAAACTTAAATACATGTGTGGATACATAAACAACACCATGTCCCTAGTGAGCCTATACAAGACTAGCTCGTTGATCAAAGATGGGTAAGGTTTCCTAACCATAGACACGAGTTGTCATTTGATAACGGGATCGCATCATTAGGAGAATGATGTGATGGACAACACCCAACCGTAAGCTTAGCATCTAATCGTGTCACTAAGTTCAATTTGCCATAGCTTTCCTAATGTCAAGTATCTGTTCCTTAGACCATGAGATCATGCCACTCCTGAATACCGGAAGAATATTTTGTGGGTTATCAAATGTCACTTCGGAACTGGGTGATCATAAAGGTCCTTTTCAGGTATCTCGGAAAGTATTTGTTGGGTTGCATCGATCGAGACTGGGATTTGTCGCTCCGTCTGACGGAGAGATATCTTTGGGCCCTCTTGGTAATACAACATCATGAATAGCTTGCAAGCATGTGACTAATGAGTTTAGTCATGGGATCTTGTATTATGGAACGAGTAAAGAGACTTGACGGTAACGGGATTGAACTAGGTATGGAGATACCGACGATCGAATAATGGGCAAGTAACATATCGCCGAACAAAGGGAATTGTATATGGGATTAACTGAATCCTCGACATTGTGTTTCAAACCGATAAAGATCTTTGTTGAATATGTGGGAGTCAATATGGGCATCCAAGTCCTACTATTGATTATTGATCGGAGAGGTGTCTCGGTCATGTCTGCGTGATTCTCGAACCCGTAGGGTCACACACTTAACGTTCGGTAACGCTAGGGTAGTATTGGGATATTAATAATGGCAAGAACGAATATTGTTCGGAGTCCTAGATGGAATCCGGGACATCAAGAGGAGCTCTAGAATGGTCCGGAGGTAAAGATTTATATATGGGAAGTCATATCCAGGGTTCCGGAAAATGTTCAGGATTTTTCGGTATTGTACCGGGAAGGTTCTAGAAGGTTTCGGAGTGGGGCCCACCTGCATGGGGGGGTCCACATGGATGTGAGTAGTGGGGCAAGGCCGCACAACCCTGGTCTAGGCGCATCAAGATCCCCCCTACAAGGAAGAGGATCATATCCCGAAGGGATAAGATCAAGATCCCTAAAAAGGGGGGATAGCGATCGGTGGAAGGAAAGGAGGGATTTCCTTCCCCCCCCCTTGGCCAACGACCCTAGGGGCTTGGAGGGCAAGCCACTAGCCCCCTCCACGCCTATATAAAGGTGGGGAGGCATAGGGGGAAGCAACCCTTCCACCCTCGCCCGTCTCCCTCCGATTACTCCTCCTCCACGTTCCATCAACGCTTGGCGACGCCCTTCCGGGATTTTGCTGCCACCACCACCACCACACTATCATGCTGGTTCCGATCTCATCTACCTCGTCTCCCTCGCTTGCTAGATCAAGAGGAGAGGACACCACCGAGCTGAACATGTGCTAATCTCGGTGGTGCCGCATGTGCGGTGCTTGGATCGGATTGGATCGCGACGCAAGTACAACTACATCAACCACGATCATTAGATCATTAACTCTTTCAATCTACAAGGGTACGTAGACACACTCCCCTCTCGTTGCTAGCATCTCCATAGATAGATCTTTGGGTGTTTTGTAGGATTTTTTGTTTTGTTTTCCATGCAACGTTCCTCATCCGTGGCATCATGAGCTAGGTCTATGCGTAGATGTTTGATACGTCTCCAATGTATCTATAATTGATGAAGTATTCATGCAATGTTTACAACAATTTTATATGGTTTTGGAATGATTTTAATGGAACTAACCCGGACTGACGCTGTTTTCAGCAGAACTACCGTGGTGTTGTTTTTTGTGCAGAAATAAAAGTTCTCGAATTGGGCTGAAACTTTTTGGTGATTTCTTTTTGGAACATAAGAGACCCCCAAAGCTTCGTGGAAGGACCAAAAGAGCCACGAGGAAGCGACAAGCCTGCTAGGCGTGCCCTGGGGGGGGGGGGGGGTAGGGAGGGCCTAGCGAGCTTGTCGCTCCCTCGTGCCCCCCCTTGACGTGAAACCAACGCCAAAAATTCCTATAAATACCATAAACCCAGAAAGAACCCTAGAACTCCCACGCCGCCGCCGCAAGCCTCTGTACCGAAGTGAACTCATCCGGATCCCTGTTCCGGCAATCTGCCGGAGGGGGGAATCATCACCGGAGGCCATCTTCATCATCCCGGCAGTCTCCATGACGAGGAGTGCTACTTGTGAGCTGCGTTGGTAATTCCCCGAAGAGGAAGGGAGATGCAGTACAGTAGAGATAAGTATTTCCCTCAGTTATGAAACCAAGGTTATCAATCCAGTAGGAGAATCATGCAACACCTCATTAGCAGCACCTGCACAAAAAACAACAAATCCTTGCACCCAACGCAAACAAGGGGTTGTCAATCCCTCGGCGGTAAGTTGCAAGATTAAATTGTATGTGATAGATAGAAACAAAAATACAAAATAAAATAAATAAATAAAAAGTGCAGCAAGTATTTTTAGGGTTTTAGTATATGATTTAGATAGACCCGAGGGCCATAGTTTTCACTAGAGGCTTCTCTCAAGAAAATACCATACGGTGGGTAGACAAATTACTGTTGGGCAATTGATAGAAAAGAAAATAATCATGACGATATCCAAGGCAATGATCATGTATATAGGCATCACGTCCGAGACAAGTAGACCGACTCCTGCCTGCATCTACTACTATTACTCCACACATCGACCGCTATCCAGCATGCATCTAGTGTATTAAGTCCATAAAGAACGGAGTAACGCCTTAAGCAAGATGACATGATGTAGACAAGATAAACTCATGTATGAATAAACCCCATCTTTTTACCCTTAATAGTAAGGATACATATGTGTCATGTCCCTTTCTGTCACTGGGATTGAGCACCGCAAGATCGAACCCATTACAAAGCACCTCTTCCCATGGCAAGATAAATCAATCTAGTTGGCCAAACCAAATCAATAGATCGGAGAAGAAATACGAAGCTATAATAATCATGCATAAAATAGATCTGAGCAGACTCAAATAATACTCATGGATAATCTAATCATAAACTCACAATTCATTGGATCTCAACAAACACACCGCAAAAAGTGATTAGATCGGATAGAACTCCAAGAACATCGAGGATAACATTGTATTGAAGATCAAAAAGAGAGAAGAAGCCATCTAGCTACTAACTATGGACCCGAAGGTCTATGGTAAACTACTCACGCATTATCGGAAGGGCAGCAAGGTTGATGTAGAGCCACTCCGTGATCGATTCCCCCTCCGGCGGAGTACAGGAAAAGGCCTCCAGATGGGATCTCTCGAGAACAGAAACTTGCAGTGGCGGAAAAAGTATTTCGTGGACTCCCCTGTTGGTTTCCCGATTTTTGGGAATTTATAGTGGTGGAATTAGGTCAAATGGAGCTGAGGTGGGCCCATGAGGCACCAGGGCGCGCCTGCCCCCCATAGGCGCGCCCTGGTGGCTCGTGGCCACCTCCTCTGGCGTCTGGTCTTCTCCTGAAGCTTCTAGTGTTGGTATTGTCTAGAAAAAAATCTCCAAAAAGTTTTGTGGCATTTGGACTTCGTTTGGTATTGATATTCTGTAAAATAAAAACAGGCAGAAAACAACAACTGGCATTGGGCACTAAGTTAATAGGTTAGTCCCAAAAAATGATATATAATTGTTGTAAATGCATATAAAAAACATCCAAGATTGATAATATAATAGCATGGAACAATAAAAAATTATAGATACGTTGGAGACGTATCAGCATCCCCAAGCTTAATTCCTGCTCGTCCTCGAGTAGGTAAATGATCAAAATAGAATTTTTGATGTGGAATGCTACCTATCATATTCATCATATATTCGTTTCTTTTGTAGCATGGTCATTTGGACTTGAATGATTCAAAGCAATAGTCTATAGTTTGACATGAAGATATAAATACTCAAGCATGCTAACAAGCAATCATGTCTTTCAAAATATCAACGCTAAAGAAAGTTATCCCTAGCCCATTATGCTCAATCATTGATCCATTCATGAAACACACTCAAATATTAGCTACACACAATGCACAAGTATGACAATAGTGCTCTCTAGTTGGTGCTTTATAAGAGAAGATGGAGACTCAAAATAAAAATAAAAATTGCATAAAGTAAATAGATAGGCCCTTCGCAGAGGGAAGCAGAGATTTGCTAATGTGCCAGAGCTCAAAGCTTAAATTAGAGAGATAAAAACATTTTGAGAGGCATGCTTTTCCTGTCAATGAAAGCGACCGAGAATTCCCAATATCTTCCATGCTAGACACATCATAGGCGGTTCCCAAAAAGAAAGTAAAGTTTATTTCCTTCCACCATTCTTTCACAATCCATGGCTAGCCATATCCACGGGTGCCCTCCATACCAACACTTTCCAAGGAATTTTGTTGTTATTAATTTTGATTTCATTGTGGGACTGGGTATCCATATTACCAGCCACTCTCTCGTGCAATGACAAGTGAACAAACACTCATCATGAGAATAACACACCTAGCATGGAAAATATTGGCCACCCCTTGCCACTTCATGAGCAGTACGGGCACACAAAATGGAAAATTATTTTGAAAATTAGAGTTGGCACACGCAAATTTACTTGGAACGGCATTGAAATACCGCATATAGGTAGATATGGTGGACTCATTTGGCACAACTTGGGTTTAAGGAGTTTGGATGCACAAGCAGTATTTCCGCTTAGTACAAATGAAGGCTAGCAAAAGATTGAGAAGCAACCAACCAAAAAACAAAAACGGTCATAAACATGCATTGAACATAACTAACACCGAATAATGCACCATAAGTAGAATATAATTTCTTTGCATAACTATTGACTTAATGTGCATGCATAGGGAATCACAAACCTTAACACTAATATTCTTACTAAATCACAATTACTCAGTAACATGACTCACATATCATCATCTCCATATCGCAAAACTATTGCAAGGAATCACACTTATCATATCCAATGATCTATATGAAAGTTTTTATTATATCCCTCTTGAATATTCATCACTTTGGGACCAAATTCATATCTTGTGCAAATTACCGTTACTTTAATCAACTCTCAAAAAGATATAAGTGAAGCATGAGAGTGCAAATATTTCTTTAAAATTTCAGTCTTATCAACTCTCAAAATAATATAAGTGAAGCATGAGAGTTTATTTCTTCAAAATTTTAATCTTATCAACTCTCAAAATAATATAAGTGAAGCATGAGAGTTTATTTCTTCAAAATTTAGCCACCGCCGTGCTCAAAAAGATTTAAATGAAGCACTAGAGCAACTGCCTAGCTCAATTTTTTTAAAGTGAAGCACATAGAGTATTCTAACAAATCATGATGAACGTGTGGCTCTCTCAAATTGGTGTGTCCAGCAAGGATGATTGTGACAAACTAAAAAGCAAACAAAGCAAAGACTCATATAATACACGACATTCCAAGCAAAACACATATCATGTGACGAATAAAAATATAGCTCCAATTAAAATTACCGATGGTTGGTAGAAGAAAGAGGGGATGCCTTCCGGGGCATCCCCAAGCTTAGACGCTTGAGTCTTCCTTGAATATTACCTTGGGGTGCCTCGGGCATCCCCAAGCTTAGGCTCTTGCCACTCCTTATTCCTTCATCCATCGTGATCTCACCCAAAACTTGAAAACTTCAATCACACAAAACTCAACAAAACCTTCGTGAGATCCGTTAGTATAACAAAATAAATCACTACTTTAAGTACTGTTGCAAACCCATTCATATTTTATTTTTGCATTATACCTACTGTATTCTAAATTCTGCATGGCTTATACCCCCCGATACAATCCATAGTTTCATCAAAACAAGCAAGCAAAGCATCAAAAACAGAATCTGTCAAAAACAGAACAGTCTGTAGCAATCTATTTAAAAGCCATACTTATGTAACTCCAAAAATTCTAAAAAATTAGAAAAACGTGGGAAATTCATTTACCAATACTGTGTAAAAATTTCATATTTTTCTGATGCTCCAGTACAGAACTAAAATTCCAACACTGGACGCAAAACTTTCTGTTTTCCAAACAGCATCATTTATACTATCTTCCAAATCATCCTAAAGATTTTACTTGGCGCAAACACTAATTAAAAACACAAAACACAAAACACAATCATAACAGTAGCATAAATATGAAAACACATAATAACAGAAATAAATATTTATTTTATTCATTGGGTTGTCTCCCAACAAGCTCTTTCTTTATAGCCATTAAGATTGGCTTGAGATTTAAATGATGCTCACATGAAAGATAAAAGTTGAAACACAAAGAGAGCATGATAAATCATGTGAAAAACACATTTAAGTCTAACATACTTCCTATGCATAGGTATTTTATAGGCAAACAAATTATCTAGACAAGCAAAACCTAGCATATGTAAGGGAGAGGAAAGTAACAATAACAATCTCAACATGAAGAGAGGTAATTTAGTAACATGAAAATTTAGTAACATGAAAATTTAGTAAAATAAAATAAATGCAAGGAGATGTACGTTTTATGCGTAGGTAGTTGATAGATGTTGATGATGTCTCCCCGGCAACGGCGCCAGAAATTCTTCCTGCTACTTGTGAGCTGCGTTGGTAATTCCCTGAAGAGGAAGGGAGATGCAGTACAGTAGAGATAAGTATTTCCCTCAGTTATGAAACCAAGGTTATCAATCCAATAGGAGAATCACGCAACACCTCGTTAGCAGCACCTGCACACAAAACAACAAATCCTTGCACCCAACGCAAACAAGGGGTTGTCAATCCCTCGGCGGTAAGTTGCAAGATTAAATTGTATGTGATAGATAGATAGATTGAAAAAAAATACAAAATAAAATAAATAAAGAAAAAGTGCAGCAAGTATTTTTAGGGTTTTAGTATATGATTTAGATAGACCCGGGGGCCATAGTTTTCACTAGAGACTTCTCTCAAGAAAATAGCATACGGTGGGTAGACAAATTACTGTTGGACAATTGATAGAAAAGCAAATAATCATGACGATATCCAAGGCAATGATCATGTATATAGGCATCACGTCCGAGACAAGTAGACCGACTCTTGCCTGCATCTACTACTATTACTCCACACATCGACCGCTATCCAGCATGCATCTAGTGTATTAAGTCCATAAAGAACGGAGTAACGCCTTAAGCTAGATGACATGATGTATACAAGATAAACTCATGTATGAATAAACCCCATATTTTTACCCTTAATAGCAATGATAGATACGTGTCATGTCCCTTTCTGTCACTGGGATTGAGCACCGCAAGATCAAACCCATTACAAAGCACCTCTTCCCATGGCAAGATAAATCAACCTAGTTGGCCAAACCAAATCACTAGACTGGAGAAGAAATACGAAGCTATAATAATCATGCATAAAAGAGATCAGAGAAGACTCAAATAATATTCATGGATAATCTGATCATAAACTCACAATTCATCGGATCCCAACAAACACACCGCAAAAAGTGATTAGATCGGATAGAACTCCAAGAACATCGAGGAGAACATTGTATTGAAGATCAAAAAGAGAGAAGAAGCCATCTAGCTACTATCTATGGTCCCGAAGGTCTGTGGTAAACTACTCACGCATCATCGGAAGGGCAGCAAGGTTGATGTAGAGCCCCTCCGTGATCGATTCCCCCTCCGGCGGAGTACCGGAAAAGGCCTCCAGATGGGATCTCTCGAGAACAGAAAATTGCGGCGGCGGAAAAAGTATTTCGTGGACTCCCCTATTGGTTTCCTTATTTTTGGGAATTTATAGTGGTGGAATTAGGTCAAACGGAGCTGAGGTGGGCCCACGAGTCACCAGGGTGCGCCTGCCCCCCACCTCCTCTGGCGTCTGGTCTTCTCCCAAAGCTTCTAGTGTTGGTATTGTCCAGAAAAAAATCTCCAAAAAGTTTTGTGGCATTTGGACTTCGTTTGGTATTGATATTCTGTAAAACAAAAACAGCAGAAAACAGCAACGGGCACTGGGCACTAAGTTAATAGGTTAGTCCCAAAAAATGATATATAATTGCTGTAAATGCATATAAAAACATCCAAGATTGATAATATAACAGCATGGAACAATCAAAAGTTATAGATACGTTGGAGACGTATCAAGGAGGGAGTAGTTCACCCTCGGGGCTGAGGGTATGTACCAGTAGCTATGTGTTTGATCTCTCTCTCGTGTTCTTGATTTGGCACGATCTTGATGTATCGCGAGCTTTGTTATATAGTTGGATCATATGGTGTTTCTTCCCTCTCTATCTTCTTGTGATGAATTGAGTCTTTCCCTTTGAGGTTTTGTTCTTGTCGGATTGAATATTTCAGATTTGAGAACACTTGATGTATGTCTTGCATGTGGATACCCGTGGTGACAATGAGGTATTCTGTTGAGTCACTTGATGTATGTTTTGGTGATCAACTCGCGGATTCCCGTGATCTTGGGGTGATCTAGGCATAGGGGTTGGTTGCACGTTTTCATTATCTTTTCTCCGATAAGAAACTTTGGGGTACTCTTTGAAGTTCTTTGTGTGGATTGAATATTATGAATCAGAAGTTGTTTGATGCATATCGAATAATCAACTCACGGATACTTGTGGTGACATTGGAGTATCTAGGTGACATTAGAGTTGGTTGATGAGTATCATATGGTGTTATTTTAGTACGAACTATTGGGCTGTTTGTGACACTTATAGGGATGGCTCAATAGATTGATTGGAAAGGATAACTTTGAGGTGGTTTCGTACCCTACAACAATTTCTATTTTATGTTCTCAGCTAATAGGAACTTTGGAGTGATTCTTTATCGCATGTTGAGGGAATCTGTTATATGATTCAATTATGTTAGTTTTTTTGAGTGATTGCACTAGTGAAATTATGAACCCTAGGCCTTGTTTCTAAGCATTGAAATACCGTTTGTGCTCACTTTTTCTACTAGTTACCTTGCTGTTTTTGATATTTCAGATTACAAAAACCTATATCTACTATCCATACTACACTTGTATCACCATCTCTTCACCGAACTAGTGCACCTATACAATTTACCATTGTATTGGGTGTGTTGGGGACACAAGAGATTTCTTGTATTTGATTGCAGGGTTGTTCGAGAGAGACCATCTTCATCCTACACCTCCCACGGATTGATAAACCTTAGGTCATCCACTTGAGGGAAATTTGCTACTGTCCTACAAAACTCTGCACTTGGAGGCCCAACAATGTCTACAAGAATAAAAGTTGCGTAGCAGACATCAAGCTCTTTTCTGGCGCCGTTGCCGGGGAGGTGAGTGCTTGAAGGTATATCTTTAGATCTTGCAATTGAATCTTTTAGTTTCTTATTTTATCACTAGTTTGGTTTATAAAATAAAACTACCAAAAAAATGGAATTGAGGTTGCCTCAAATGCTTCATCTTTATAATATCTTTCTTGAAAATGATGGATCGAAAAATTGTGCCAAAGTGTTAGAAGAAGAATTCAATAAAATGTTTGGCATAAAATCTTTGAATGATAAGCATGATTGCAATGATATTAGTATGAATTCTTTGAATATCCATGATGCTAATGATATGCAAAGCCATAAGCTTGGGGATGCTATGTTTGATGAAGATGATATTTTTAGCCCCCCAAGTTTTGATGAGCAAATTTATTATGATGATAGCATGCCTCCTATTTATGATGATTATATTGATGAAAGTGGGTTTGGAACAATTTCAACTTTAGTTAATGATCCCACTATTTTGGAGGGTGCTGAATCTTATTGTAATAATTATGAAAGTGGATTTGGAGAGGTCATGCCTTTATTTAATGATGATTCCACTATTTTGGAAGAGGTTTCAATTGACTATGATAACAAAGTTGCTATCTATGATGATTATTGTGATGACATGTATGCTATAAATAATAATGACAACTATGAAATTTGTCATCATGACTTTAATGTTCAATTTGGTTATGCCAATCAAGTATCTCATGATAGTTATTTTGTTGAGTTTGCTCCCACTATTATGAATGAGAAGAAAATTGCTTATGTGGAGAGTAGTAAAAATTCTATGCTTGTAGATCATGAAAAGAATGCTTTATGTGATAGCTATATTTTTGAATTCATTCATGATGCTACTGAAAATTATTATGAGAGAGGATCATATGCTTGTAGGTGTTGCAATAATATCAAGTTTCCTCTCTATGTGTTGAAAGTTTTGAAGTTATGCTTGTTTTGCCTTCCTATGCTAGTTGATTCTTGCTCCCATAAATTGTTTGCTCACAAAATCCCTATGCATAGGAAGTGGGTTAGGCTTAAATGTGCTAGTCATATGCTTCATGATGCTCCCGTTATTTTTCAATTCTTTACTTTTATGTGAGCATCATTGAAATCATCATGCCTAGCTAAAAAGGCTTTAAAGAGAAGCGCTTGTTGGGAGGCAACCCAATACTTATACCTACTGTTTTCGTATGTCCACATGATTAAGCTACTGTATTAATCATGTTTTATATGTTTTCTTTCAGTAATGTGCCAAGTAAAGCCTTTGGGATAGTGTGGATACTTGTTGATTTGATTCTATGCAAAAATAGAAACTTTTGCGTCCAGTGCTGGAATGTATGTTCTGTACTAGAACGTGATAAATTCTTAAAAAATTTCACATTATTGTGTTATAATTTTTTTATGTTGTACTAATTTTTCAGAATTTTTGGAGTTACAGAAGTATGACTTTAATTCAGATCATTACAGACTGTTCTGTTTTTGACAGATTCTGTTTTCAATGCATAGTTTGCTTGTTTTATAGTTTCTATGGCTTATATTGATCAATATAAATTGTAGAAATGATAGAGTACAATAGGAATTATGTGGGAACAATTATGAATCTTGTGTTGACAGTACTAAAGTGAATGATTTATTTTTATACTAACGCATCTCACGAAGTTCCGTTAAGTTTTGTGTGATTGAAGTTTTCAAGTTTTGGGTGAGATAACGATATGAGGAGAATTTGGAGCGGCAAGAACCTAAGCTTGGGGATGCCCAAGGCACTCCAAGAAAATATCCAAGGAAGACTCAAGCGTCTAAGCTTGGGGATGCCCCGGAAGGCATCCCCTCTTTAGTCTTCAACATTATCGGTAACCTCACTTGGAGCTATATTTTTATTCGTCACATAATATGAGTTTTGCTTGGAGCATCATTTTATTTTGTTGAGATTTTCTTTCTATTATCAATAATCATGTTTTGTATCTTTTATTTTAATAAAATGCAAATTATAGCCTTTACCATGCTCAATTTGCAAGTGTATGAGTTGCTGTTTCAAAACAAAAAGTTTTTCTACTATTGTCTGAATTCTCTAGAAAAGTCAAAATGTGATAAAATCTTGAAATTTTGACACAATAAGCTATTATAAATTTTCTACAGTGTGGTAAATTTTCAGAATTTTTTGGAGTTAAATAAGTATGGATTTTGCTTCATCCCTTATAGACTGTTTTGTTTAGACAGATTGCTGTTATGTTTGCATATGTTTGCTTGTTTAATGTTTCTATTTGTGGATAGGAGTATTAAATATGCAGAGGCATTTAGTATGAAATGTTTAATTATAATATTAGTGATTTTCTCTAGTAGAGAATGTTAAGGTTTTGAGTTGATTTATACTAACTTATCTCACGAGTTCTTGTTGAGTTTTGTGTGGATAAAGTTTTTAAGATTTAGGAGAAGACATGATATGAGAGGAATTAAGGAGACAAAAGAGCTCAAGCTTGGGGATGCCCAAGGCTCCACAAGATAACATTCCAAGAAGTCTCAAGCAACTAAGCTTGGGGATGCCCCGGTAGGCATCCCACCTTTCTTCATCAACACCTATCGGTTAGCCTAAGTTTTTAATTGTTCACCTGATATGTGCTATTCTTGGAGTGTCCTTTTATTTTCATTTTGTTTGCTGTTTGAATAAAATTATTAGATCTGAAATCTTTATTTGGAGAGAGTCTTCACATAGCTACTTAATTGCTTGACTACTCATTGTTCTTCACTTATATCTTTTTGAGTAGTTTATCATCCACTCTCGTGCTTCACTTATATCCCAAGAGTAAATTGTTGAATGAATTGAATATCATAAATATGAAATTATATTGTTCCATATGCTTAGTAGTAATTACATATTGGCTTTAGAAAGTAAAATCTACTAAAGTTTGACAATTACAATATTAGTCATACGAGCAATTCATGAAAGAGAGTATATGGAAGAGAACTTTCACATATAAATATATTATCTTGGACATCTTTTATGATTGTGAATACCCATTAATTATTTTCAAACTTGAGCAAATTAGTTGAAGTTGGACAAGGAAGACAACGTAATGAGTTATGTTTGGGTATATTTGCATCGAAGTTATATTGTTATGGATCCTCCAACATGTGGTGCTTGTTTAGAATATTTTGCTAGCGAAAATTTCTGTACTAAGCGGGAATACTGCTTGTGCATCCAAAATCCTTGAGCCAAGTTTCTTCCATGAGTGTCCACCATACCTACCTATATACGGTATTACCCTGCCGTTCCAAGTAAATTTGCATGTGCCACCTCTAATCATTCAAATAAGCATCTGTTTTGTGTGCCTGTACCGCTCATGAAGCAGCAGGGGGTGGTCAGTATCTTCCATGCTAAGCGGGTTATTCTCAAGATGGGTGTTTATTCACTTGTCATTGCACGAGAGAGGCCGGTAATTGGGATGCCTAGTCCCGAAAAAAAACATATATAATGAAACAAACTCCCCCGGAAAGTTGATTGTATGGAGGGCACCCGAGGATTCGGCTAGCCATGGCTTGTGTTTGAATGTTTGAGGGGGAGTAAACTTTACCTTTCCGCTTGGGAACCGCCTATAATGTGTTTAGGATGGAAGATATTGAGAAATCTCGGTCATGACGTTGACAGGAAAGGCATGCCTCTCAAAATGTATTCATCTATGTTTTAAGCTATGAGCTCTGGCACCTCTGCAAATCCCTGCTTCCCTCAACGAAGGGGCATTCTATTTACTTTCATGTTATTTACTTTTTATGTTGAGTCAATTTCTTATTCCAACCTATTCTATAGTTGGCAAGCATCATGTGGTGGGGATAGATCCAGGCACATATGGCCATTCAAATATATTTGATCATGAATTATTATTGTTAACAATTATCTCTATGATAAATAAGTTGGGAGGCGAAACATTAAGCCCCTATCTTTCTCTATGTTTGATGGATGCCATTTGTTCTAAAAATATGCTTTGAGTACTAGCAATCATAGAAGACTATATGATAATTGAGTATGTGGAGCTCTTACTTAGACTTTGTTAAAAATGATGCATTGAAATTGTTTGGTGACTAAGAACATAGCTTGTTAAGTTTCAAGATAATTTATTGTTTAAACCATAACATGTGAATTGATTGCTACTTGATCATGATGCATTTTATGAGAAAGAGTTGCTGTTATGATGCTAGGAAAAGTGATTGAAATTATCATTGATCAAACTTATGCACTATGCTAGCATTCACACTTCATAAATTATTTCTTTTATCATTTACCTACTCGAGGACGAGCAGGAATTAAGCTTGGGGATGCTGATACGTCTCCAATGTATCTATAATTTACGAAGTATGCATGCCATGTTTACAACAATTTTATATGGTTTTGGAATGATTTGAATGGAACTAACCCGGACTGACGCTGTTTTCAGCAGAACTACCGTGGTGTTGTTTTTTGTGCAGAAATAAAAGTTCTCGGATTGGGCTAAAACTTTTTGGTGATTTTTTTGGTACATAAGAGACCCCCCGAAGCTTCGTGGAAGGACCAAAAGAGCCACGAGGATGCGACAAGCCTGCTAGGCGCGCCCTGGGGGGTAGGGAGGGCCTAGCGAGCTTGTCGCTCCCTCGTGGGCCCCTTGACGTGAAACCAACGCCAAAAATTCCTATAAATACCAAAAACCCCAGAAAAAAACCTAGAACTCCCACGCCGCCGCCGCAAGCATCTGTACCGAAGCGATCTCATCCGGAGCCCTGTTCCAGCACTCTGCCGGAGGGGGGAATCATCACCGGAGTCCATCTTCATCATCCCGGTGGTCTCCATGATGAGGAGGGAGTAGTTCACCCTAGGGGCTGAGGGTATGTACCAGTAGCTATGTGTTTGATCTCTCTCTCGTGTTCTTGATTTGGCACGTTCTTGATGTATCGCGAGCTTTGTTAATATAGTTGGATCATATGGTGTTTCTTCCCTCTCTATCTTCTTGTGATGAATTGAGTCTTTCCCTTTGAGGTTTCATTATTGTCGGATCGAATATTTCAGATTTGAGAACACTTGGTGTATATCTTGCATGTGGATACCCATGGTGACAATGGGGTATTCTGTTGACTCACTTGATGTATGTTTTGGTGATCAACTCGCGGATTCCCCTGACCTTGGGGTGATCTAGGCATAGGGGTTGATTGCACGTTTTCATCTTCTTTTCTCCGATAGAAACTTTGGGGTACTCTTTGAAGTTCTTTGTGTGGATTGAATATTATGAATCTGAAGTTGTTTGATGCATATCGAATAATCAACTCACGGATACTTGTGGTGACATTGGAGTATCTAGGTGACATTAGAGTTGGTTGATGCGTATCATATGGTGTTATTTTAGTATGAACTCTAGGGCTATTTGTGACACTTATAGGGATGGCTCAATAAATTGATCGGAAAGGATAACTTTGAGGTGGTTTCGTACCCCACAACAATTTCTATCTTATGTTCTCCACTAATAGGAACTTTGGAGTGATTCTTTATCGCATGTTGAGGGATTTTTATATGATTCAATTATGTTAGCACTGTTGAGAGATTGCACTAGTGAAAGTATGAACCCTAGGCCTTGTTTCTAAGCATTGAAATACCGTTTGTGCTCACTTTCGCTACTAGTTACCTTGCTGTTTTTATTATTTCAGATTACAAAAACCTATATCTACTATCCATACTACACTTGTATCACCATCTCTTCGCCGAACTAGTGCACCTATACAATTTACCATTGTATTGGGTGTGTTGGGGACACAAGAGATTTCTTGTATTTGATTGCAGGGTTGTTCGAGAGAGACCATCTTCATCCTACACCTCCCACGGATTGATAAACCTTAGGTCATCCACTTGAGGGAAATTTGCTACTGTCCTACAAAACTCTGCACTTGGAGGCCCAACAACGTCTACAAGAATAAAAGTTGCATAGTAGACATCAATGTTATGCACAAGTGCTACTTGTGAGCTGCGTTGGGATTTTCCCTGAAGAGGAAGGGTGAAGCAATATAGTAGCGGATAGTATTTCCCTCAGTAGAGAACCAAGGTTATCGAACCAATAGGACAACCACGCAAACACCCGTCAACAGTACCTGCACACACAAGAGCAAATACTTGCACCCAACGCGGACAAGAGGGTTGTCAATCCCCTTGTACTCTTTAATTGCAAGGATTAAATCTGGTAGTGGTAGAGAGATAAATTGCAAAGTAAATAAATTGCACAAAGGTATTTTTGGTTTTTGTAATATGATTAAAATATACCCGGGGGCCATAGTTTTCACTAGAGGCATCTCTCTCATAAGAATAGCATACGGTGGGTAGACAATTTACTGTTGGGCAGTTGATAGAAAAGCGCATAGTTATGACAATATTCATGGCATGATCATGTATATAGGCATTAAGTCCGTGACAAGTAGACCGACTCCTGCCTGCATCTACTACTATTACTCAACCAATCGACCGACTCCTGCCTGCATCAATGGTATTAAGTTCATGAATAACAGAGTAACGCTTTAAGCATGATGACATAATGTAGACAGAATAAAACCAAGCAATATGATTAAACCCCGTCATTTTCTCCTTCGTAGCAATAATACAATACGTGCCTCGCTACTCCTTCGATCACGGGGTGAGGACATCACAAGATTGAACCTACTACTATGTGATACGTCTCCAACGTATCTATAATTTTTGATTGTTCCATGCTGTTATAGTATCAATCTTGGATGTTTTATATGCCATTATATATCATTTTTTGGGACTAACCTATTAACCCAGTGCCCAGTGCCAGTTGCTGTTTTCTGCTTGTTTTTGCCTTTTCAGAAAATCATTATCAAAAAGTGTCCGAACGAGAAAAAAACTTTGGATTAATTTTTTCTGGACCATAAGAGACCCACGAAGCTTCGGGAGAAGACTAGAAGAGCCACAAGGAGGCGACAAGCCTGGAGGGCGCGCCCAGGAGGGTAGGGGCGCCCCCCCAGGCTTGTGGGCCCCTCGTTGCCCCTCCTGACCTAATTCCAGCGCTATAAATTCTAAAATATTCCCAATATACCAGAGGGACAGAAGAGAAAACCTTTCCGCCGCCGCAAGCCTCTGTTCTTCCGCGATCCCATCTGGAGGTCTTTTCCGGTACTCTGCCGGAGGGGGAATCGATCACGTAGGGCTTCTTCATCAACCTTGCTGCCCTTCCGATGATGTGTGAGTAGTTTACCACAGACCTACGGGTCCATAGCTAGTAGCTAGATGGCTTCTTCTCTCTCTTTGATCTTCAATACCATGTTCTCCTCGATGATCTTGGAGTTCTATCCGATGTAATCTTCTTTTGCGGTGTGTTTGTTGGGATCTGATGAATTGTGAGTTTATGATCAGATTATTCATGAGAAATATTTGAGTCTTCTCTGAACTCTTTTATGCATGATTATTATAGCTTTGTATTTCTCTCCGATCTATCGATTTGGTTTGGCCTACTAGATTGATTTGTCTTGCAATGGGAGAGGTGCTTTGTGATGGGTTCAATCTTACAATGCTCAATCCCAGTGACAGAAGGGGACATGACACGTATTTGTATTGTTTCCATTAAGTATAAAAAGATGGGGTTTAATCATATTGCTTGAGTTTACTTTGTCTACATCATGTCATCTTGCTTAAGGCGTTACTCTGTTTCATACTTAATACCCTAGATGCATGCTGGATAGCGGTCGATGGGTGGAGTAATAGTAGTAGATACAGGCAGGAGTCGGTCTACTTGTCTCGGACATGATGCCTATATACATGATCATTGCCATGAATCCATCATAATTCTTTTCTTTTCTATCAATTGCCCAACAGTAATTTGTCTACCCACTGTATGCTATATGCTCGAGAGAGAAGCCTCTAGTGAAAACTATGGCCCCCGGGTCTACTTTATCATATATAAAAAAACCTAAAAATACCTTGCTACAATTTATTTACTTTTATTTTAATTATTATTTTAGTTTATCTATTTATCTCTATAAGATTTAATCCTTGCAAATAACCGCTAAGAGGATTGACAACCCTCTTATTTGCGTTGGGTGCAAGTGTTTGCTCTTGTGTGTGCAGGTGTGCTTAACGGAATTTTTCTTGGTTCTCCTACTGGATTGATAACCTTGGTTCTTAACCGAGGGAAATACTTATCTCTACTATACCGCACCATCCTCTCCTCTTCGGGGAAATACCAACGTAGTCTACAAGTAGCAGGAAGAATTTCTCGCGCCGTTGCCGGGGAGACATCAACAAATTCACCAAGTACCTTTGCACAAACTATCATCAACTTGCATTTATTTTATTTGCCTTTTTATTTGCATTTGCCTCTCGTTTTCATCTCCCCTACATCTAAAACAATTTTACAAAAACACAAAATATTTTCGTTTGCTTGTTTTCTCGTTTGCTTGTGTTGCCATGTGCTTCCTATTTGCTTGCATCTTTGGTTGCTAAAAAAATCTATTGATATGGATCCTCATCCACTAGCTAATCTTTTTAAAAGATCCAATTATGATGAACAAATTGCTAGTGAGTTGAGTGCACTTGATTATCTCTATGAAGTTTTGCTTGAAAATCATGAATTTGAAAATTTTGATGAAGTGTTGAAATAAGAAATTTATAAAGTGATTCATGATAGCTCCTTGAATGAAAAGCATGATTGCAATGATTTTATTATAAATTCTATTAATATAAATTGTGTTAATAATATGCAAAACTACAAGCTTGGGGATGAAAATTTTGTTATGTTCACTACTTATTGCAATGATCATGATTGGGGTGATGATGCTTATTATGATCTTGAAAATTTATTTAAGCCTCATGATGAATATGTTATTGATAATAATATTTAGAATAATATTGAAAGTGGGTTTGGAAGAGAGTCAACTTTAGGTAAAAAGAGTCCCACATATTCGGAGAGTGTTCAATCTTATGAAATTTTTGATAAAAGTGGGTTTGGAGAGGTCATGACTTTAGTTGATGTTAATCCCACTATCTTGGAAGACTATAAAACATTTATGCATAGGGATCATGAAGAGAATATTTATATGATAGTTATATTGTTGAATTTGATTATGATCCTACATGTAATTATTATGAGAGAGGAAAATATGGTTGTATAAAATTTCATGTTATTCAATTACCTCTCTTTGTGATGAAATTATTAATGCTTCATTTTCCCTATTTGCATATGCTAGATGTTGTTTGTCTTGGTAATTTTTTTTACTATAAAATGCCTATGCATAGGAAGTATGTTAGGCTTAAATGTGTTTGTCACATGTTTTATGATGCTCTCTTTGTACTTCAATTATTATCTTTCATGTGAGCATCATTGAAATTTCAAGCCTATCTTAATGGCTATAAAGAAAGAGCTTGTTGGGAGACAACCCAATGTTTTTGTTTTTGTGTGTTTACACAATTATAGCCTCTGTTATGATTGTATTTTTATGTTTTAATTAGTGTCTGTGCCAAGTAATGCCTTTGGGATGATGTTGATGATAGTATAATTGATGCTGTTTGGAAAACAGAAAGTTTTGCGTCCAGTGCTGGAATTTTAGTTCTGTAATGGAGCGTCAGAAAAATCTGAATTTTTTACAAATTATTGGAATATGATTTTTTTTTACGTTTTCCTAATTTTTCAGAATTTTTGGAGTTACATAAGTATGGCTTTTAAATAGATCTTTACATACTGTTCTGTTTTAGACAGATTCTGTTTTTGTTGCATAGTTTGCTTATTTTGATGAATCTATGGATCGTATCGGGGGGTATGAGTCATGGAGAAGTTGGAGTACAGTAGCATTATTCTAATATTAAATATGAATCAATTTACAACAGTACCTAAAGTTTAAGATTTGTTTATTATACTAACGGATCTCACGAGGTTTCTGTTGAGTTTTGTGTGCTGAAGTTTTCAAGTTTTGGGTGAGACTACGATGGATAAAGGAATAAGGAGCGGCAAGAGCCTAAGCTCTGGGATGCCCAAGGCACCCCAAGGTAATATTCAAGGAATGCTCAAGCGTCTAAGCTTGGGGAAGCCTCGGAAGGCATCCCCTCTTTCGTCTACAATCTATCGGTAACTCACTTGGAGCTATATTTTTATTCATCACATGATATGTGTTTTACTTGGAGCGTCTTGTGATATAGTTTGTTTGCTTTTTAGTTTGTCACAATCATCTTTGCTGAACACACCTTTTTGAGAGGGACACACATTATTCGTGATTTGTTAGAATACTCTATGTGCTTCACTTATATCTTTTGAGCTAGGCAGTTGCTCTAGTGCTTCACTTGTATCTTTTAGAGCACGACGGTGGTTATATTTTAAAGAAATAGTTGCACTCTCATGCTTAACTTATATCTTTTTGAGAGTCTAATGATTAGCAATGGTAATATGCATGGGTTATGAATTTGGTCCTGATATGATAGGTATTCAAGAGGGATATAATAAAAAGTTTCATGTAGATCACCGAATATGATAAGTTTGATTCCTTGCAATAGTTTTGCGATATTAAGATGGTAATATGTGGGAGGTATTAGTAGATAATTGTGGTTTAGTAAGAATATTGGTGTTAAGGTTTGTGATTCCTGAAGCATGCACATATGATCTGTCGTTATGCTAAGAAGTTGGAGCATGATTTATTATTGATTGTCTTCCTTTGTGTGGCGGTCGGGGGCGCGCGCTGGTTAACTCCTACCAACCTCCCCCCTAGGGGCATGCGTAGTAGTACTTTGCTTCAAGGGCTAATAAACTTTCGTAATAAGTATGTGAGTTCTTTATGACTAATGTGAGTCCATGGATTATACGCACTCTCACCTTTCCGCAATGTGCTAGCCTCTTCGGTACCGTGCATTGCCCTTTCTCACATCGAGAGTTGGTGCAAACTTCGCCGATGCATCCAAACCCCATGATATGATACACTCTATCACTCATAAGCCTCCTTATATCTTCCTCAAAACAGCCACCATACCTACCTATCATGGCATTTCCATAGCCATTCCGAGATATATTGCCATCCAACTTCCACCGTTCCGTTTTTATGACACACATCATCATTGTCACATTGCTTTGCATGATCATATAGCTGACATAGTATTTGTGGCTAAGCCACCGTTCATCATTTTTATACATGTTACGCTAACATCATTGCACATCCTGGTACACTGCCAGAGGCATTCATATAGAGTCATATTTTTGTTCAAGTATCGAGTTGTAATATTGAGTTGTAAGTAAATAAAAGTGTGATGATCATCATTATTAGAGGATTGTCCCAGTGAGGAAAGGATGATGGAGACCATGATTCCCCCACAAGTCGGGATGAGACTCCAGACGAAAAAAAGGGAGGCCAAAAAGAGCCATGAAAAAAAATGATAGAAAAAGAGAGAAGGGGCAATGTTACTATCCTTTTTCCACACTTGTGCTTCAGAGTAGTGCCATGTTTTTCATATAGAGAGTCTCCTATTTTGTCACTTTCATATACTAGTGGAAATTTATCATTATAGAACTTGGCTTGTATATTCCGATGATGGGTTGATGACCCACAAGTATAGGGGATCAATCGTAGTCCTTTCGATAAGTAAGAGTGTCAAACCCAACGAGGAGCAGAAGGAAATGACAAGCGGTTTTCAGCAAGGTATTTTCTGCAAGCACTGAAATTATAGGTAACGAGTAGTTTGATAGCAAGATAATTTGTAACAAGTGACAAGTAGCAATATTAACTAAGGTGCAGCAAGGTAGCCCAATCCTTTTGTAGCAAAGGACAGGCCGGAACGATCTCTTATAATAAGCTAAACGTTCTCGAGGACACATGGGAATTTCATCTAGTCACTTTCATCATGTTTGTTTGATTCGCATTCGCTACTTTGATAATTTGATATGTGGGTGGACCAGTGCTTGGGTGCTGTTCTTACTTGAACAAGCCTCCCACTTATGATTAACCCCTCTCGCAAGCATCCGCAACTATGAAAGAAGAATTAAGATAAATCGAACCATAGCATTAAACATATGGATCCAAATCAGCCCCTTACGGAATATCGCATAAACTAGGGTTTAAGCTTCTGTCACTCTAGCAACCCATCATCTAATTACTACTCCACAATGCATTCCCTTAGGCCCAAAGATGGTGAAGTGTCATGTATTCGACGTTCACATGACACCACTAAGAGAATCAACAACATACATATCATCAAAATATCGAACGAATACCAAATTCACATGATTACTTATGACAAGACTTCTCCCATGTCCTCAAGAACAAAAGTAACTACTCACACATCATATTCATGTCCAAGATCAGAGGGGTATTGAATAGCATAATGGATCTGAACATATAATCTTCCACCAAATAGACCAACTAGCATCAACTACGAGATGTAATCAACACTACTAGCAACCCACAGGTACCAATCTGAGGTTTTGAGACAAAGATTGAATACAAGAGATGAACTAGGGTTTGAGATGAGATGGTGCTGGTGAAGATGTTGATGACGATTGGTCCTCCCACGATGAGAGGATCGTTGGTGATGACGATGGCTTCGATTTCCCCCTCCCGGAGGGAAGTATCCCCGACGGAATCGCTCCGCCAGAGAGCAAAAGTGCTCCTGCCCAAGTTCTGCCTCGAGACGGCGGCGCCTCGTCCCAAAAGTCTTCTCCTTATTTTTTCTAAGGCAAATGGGCTTATATACCAGAAAATGGGCACCGGAGACTGGCCAGGGGCCCCACAAGCCACCAGGGCGCGCCTGGGGGGGTGGCACGCCCTGGTGCCTCGTGGGCACCTGGGTGGCCCCCTCTGGTACTTCTTTTCTCCAGTATTTTTTATTTATTCCAAAATAAATCTCCGTGAAATTTCAGCTCATTTGGAGATGTGCATAATAGGTATCTCTGACATAGCTTTTTCAGGTCCAGAATTCCAGCTGCCGGCAATCTCCCTCCTTATGTAAATCTTGCATATTAAGGGAGAAAAGGCATTAGAATTGCTCCATAAAGTGTTATATTGATTAAAAACACTATAAATAACAGTAGGAAAACATGATGCAAAATGGACGTAGCATGGGCTTCCTCAAATGCCCGAGGTCTTCATGAGCAAGCAAGTTGGATGCACACCCACTTAGTTTTCATGTTGAGCTTTCATATACTTATAGCTCTTAGTGCATTCGTTGCATGGCAATCCCTACTCCTTGCATTGACATCAATTGATGGGCATCTCCATAGCCCGTTGATTAGCCTCGTTGCTGTGAGACTATCTTCTTATTTTTGACTTCCCCTTATTGATCTCTACCACCACACTCTATTCCACCCATAGTGCTATATCCATGGCTTGCGCTCATGTATTGCGTGGGAGTTGAAAAAGCTGAAGCGCGTTAAAAAGTATGAACCAATTGCTTGTCTAAAACCGGTGTTGTTCATGATAAATATTTTGTGTTAAGAAGATGGAGCATGACAGGATTATATGATTTTGTAGGGATAACGTTCTTTAGCATTTTTATTTTGAAAGACATGATTGTTTATTAGTATGCCTGAGTATTGATGTCTTTATATCAAATTATAGACTATTGCTTTGAATAATTTGGATCTTATTATTCATACCATAAGAGAAATATTACATGATGAAACATGATAGGTAGCAAACCACATCAAAAATTCTATTTTTATCACTTACCTACTCGAGGACGAGCAGGAAGCTTGGGGATGCTTGATACGTCTCCAACGTATCTATAATTTTTGATTGTTCCATGCTTTTATAGTATCAATCTTGGATGTTTTATATGCAATTATATGCCATTATATATCATTTGTTTGGGACTAACCTATTAACCCAGTGCCCAGTGCCAGTTGCTGTTTTCTGCTTGTTTTGCCTTTTCAGCAAATCATTATCAAAAAGTGTCCAAACGAGAAAAAAACTTTGGATTAATTTTTTCTGGACCAGAAGAGACCCATGAAGCTTCGGGAGAAGACCAAAAGAGCCACGAGGAGGCGACAAGCCTGGAGGGCGCGCCCAGGGGGTAGGGAGCGCCCCCCAGGCTTGTGGGGCCATTGTTGCCCCTCCTGACCTAATTCCAGCGCTATAAATTCTAAAATATTCCCAATATACCAGAGAGACAAAAGAGAAAACCTTTTCGCCGCCGCAAGCCTCTGTTCTTCCGCGATCCCATCTGGAGGCCTTTTCCGGTACTCTGCCGGAGGGGGAATCGATCATGGAGGGCTTCTTCATCAACCTTGCTACCCTTCCGATGATGTGTGAGTAGTTTACCACAGACCTACGAGTCCATAGCTAGTATCTAGATGGCTTCTTCTCTCTCTTTGATCTTCAATACCATGTTCTCCTCGATGTTCTTGTAGTTCTATCCGATGTAATCTTCTTTCGCAGTGTGTTTGTTGGGATCCGATGAATTGTGAGTTTATGATCAGATTATTCATGAGAAATATTTGAGTCTTCTCTAAACTCTTTTATGCATGATTATTATAGCTTTTTATTTCTCTCCGATCTATCAATTTGGTTTGGCCTACTAGATTGATTTGTCTTGCAATGGGAGAGGTGCTTTGTGATGGGTTCAATCTTACGGTGCTCAATCCCAGTGATAGAAGGGGACATGACATGTATTTGTATTGTTTCCATTAAGGATAAAAATATGGGGTTTAATCATATTGCTTGAGTTTACTTTGTCTACATCATGTCATCTTGCTTAAGGCGTTACTCTGTTTCATACTTAATACCCTAGATGCATGCTGGATAGCGGTCGATGGGTGGAGTAATAGTAGTAGATGCAGGCAGGAGTCGGTCTACTTGTCTCAAACGTGATGCCTATATACATGATCATTGCCATGAATTCGTCATAATTATTTGCTTTTTTTTATCAATTGCCCAATAGTAATTTGTCTACCCACTGTATGCTATGTGTTCGAGAGAGAAGCCTCTAGTGAAAACTATGGCCCCCGGGTCTACTTTATCATATATAAAAAAACCTAAAAATACCTTGCTGCAATTTATTTACTTTTATTTTAATTAGTATTTTAGTTTATCTATTTATCTCTATAAGGTTTAATCCTTGCAAATACCCGCTAAGAGGATTGACAACCCTCTTATTTGCATTGGGTGCAAGTGTTTGCTCTTGTGTGTGTAGGTGCGCTTAACGGAATTTTGCTTGGTTCTCCTATTGGATTGATAACCTTGGCTCTTAACTGAGGGAAATACTTATCTCTACTATACTGCATCATCATCTCCTCTTCGGGGAAATACCAACGCAGTCTACAAGTAGCACTATGCACCACTTCCACTGAAGATAAATCAATCTAGTTGGCCAAACCAAATGGATAGACTGGAAAGCATTACATAGCTATAACAATCACACATAATAAAGTTCAGAAAAGTCTCAATTACTTTCAATGAATATTCAAATCATAAACCCCCAATTCATGGGATCCCAACAAACACACCGCAGAAGAATATTACATCGGATCGATCTCCGAAGAGAACATTGTATTGAAGATCAAAGAGAGAGAGAAAGCCATCTAGCTAATCATTATGGACCCGTAGGTCTATGGTGGACTACTCACACATCATCAGAGGTGTAGCAAGGTTGATGTAGAAGCCCTCCGTGATCGATTGCCCCTCCGGCAGAGTACCAGAAAAGGCCTCCATATGGGATCGCGGAAGAACAGAGACTTGCGGTGGCGGAAAAATTATTTCGGGTGGCTCTCTGGGGGTTTTGGAATATTTGGGAATTTATAGCACTAGAATTAGGTCAGACGGAGACATGAGGGGCCCACAAGACATCAGGGCGCACCTACCCTCAGGGCGCGCCCTGTTGCCTTGCCGTCTACTCGTAGGTCTTCCGGTCCTTCCCCCCGAAGCTTCTAGGGTCTCTTATGTCCAGAAAAAAATTGTCAAAAAATTTCGTCGCGTTTGGACTCCGTTTGGTACAGATTTTCTGTAAAACCAAAAACAAGCTGAAAACATCAACTGGCATTAGGCACTGAGTTAATAGGTTAGTCCCCAAAAATGATATAAAATTGCATAAAGAGTATCTAAGAATGACAATATGATAGCATGGAACAATCAAAAATTATAGATACGTCGGAGACGTATCAGCATCCACAAGCTTAATTCCTGCTCGTCCTCGAGTAGGTGAATGATAAAAACAGAATTTTTGATGTTGAATGCTACCTAGAATGTTTATCATGTAATCTCTTTATGGTATAAATATTGAGAAACAATGAAGTAATTGATATCAACATAATAATATCCATGAATACAATAACATAATCATTACTTTTTGAAAATATACGATGCCCAACGAATGTTATCCCTACTCATTGAATTATGTAAGCATGGCATGACTCTGCCTTCACCGCATAAATATAAATCATGAGCACCCCGATGTCAAACCAAGCAATTGGATCATACTTTTTCACGTGCTTCAGCATTTTCAACTCCACTCAATACATGAGCGTGAGCCATGGACATAGCACTACGGGTGGAATAAAGTGCGGTGGTAGAGATTCATAAGGGAAGTCAAAAAGGAAGAAAGTCTCGCATCAAATTGGCGGATCAATAGGCAATGGAGTGGCCTATCAATCGATATCAATGCGAGGAGTAGGGATTGCTATGCAACAGATGCACTAGAGCTATAAGTGTATGAAAGCTCAAAACTGAAACCAAGTGGGTGTGCATCCAACTTGCTTCCTCATGAAGACTGTCGGCCTAGTGGGAACCAAGGTACCCCGGCCCATCTGCCTCTCGCCCAGGAGGCGGCGCTTGGGCCGGCCCAGGTGAGATGGCCCTGGCATCGTCACCCGGGAGGGATCGCCTCGCGAGGGGCTAGCCTCGCGAGGCCCCTTCTTGCCAGGCCAGGTCCTGCCGAGGCCGCCAGGCATCGGGTCCCCTCGGGAGGCACCCCTCGTGAGGCCTTCACGTGGGGCTCCACGCCCAGCACGTGGGTGACACCCCCATGACAGGACGAGGACAACAGGATACAGCTCAGGTGGGTTTCCATTCTGGTGATAGGGGAGCAGCGGTATCTGCCTCCCCCCAAAGGTTGCCCAGAGATATTTCCTCTTTGGTGAAGGAAGATCGGGGCGGGTCAGCATGCCAGGACAGAGGTCATCACCAAGCCCACCAGCGCATCACAAGGAGCTGCTTTAGCAGGCAGAGACCACCTTTTGTCAGGATAAGCCTGCGCCCTTGTCCCCCTTTTGAATTGCTGCCCTGTGGCAACCCTTTCCCGCTCTTTTTTTGGGGAAGAGGACCAAGGCACTACAAAAGGGGCAGGGCTGCTTCCATGTAGGGGGATCGATTCATTCTCCCCCACGCCTCGTGTACTTCGAGCGCAAGCTCTCCACAGAGCAATCCAACACAAGCAGTAGTAGGGTATTACACCGCACGGTGGCCCGAACCTGGGTAGCTCGCGCGTCCCCTTCGTGTTCGGTGAGAGCCAGCGAGTCCGCCGTGTCCGCACCGTAGTCCCGTCATAGGCTGCCAAGCAAAGTCCCCCAGAGTTCGAATCCTTAGTTCTTGGAGAAGTTTCTTGGACGCAGATCCTAGACTCCGACATTTGGCGCGCCAGGTAGGGGGACTTGCCGTGTTCGCGCCTTCGACCTCGACGTCGGCGCTGACATGGGCGATTGCGCCGCGCTCCGCGGACATGCTGTGCACCGAGCTGCTGCCGCCGGCCCCGCTGGGGAGCGGGCCCCCTCCTCCTTCCACCCGTCGGCGAGTGGGCAGGACCGCGACCTCTTCTCTACCGCATCTTCACCCACCGGAGGCGGCCCCCTTGCCACGCTGCTCATGGCTCGGGGGCTGCTGCGCTGTCCCCCCTCCGAGGATGGCCGCGACGCTTGTCGCGAGCGCATCTCTGAGCTCGTCTTCGCCGCCAGCGCCGGCCAGGCGCCCCTTCGTCCCTCGTTCACTTCACCGCGGCGCACTGAGCGACCCGGGTGCGCCGTTCGGAATTGGGCACAGTATTAAAGATCTTTTAGAAGCGAGTTCCCCGCCTTCTTCCTCCTCCGGGCCGCGGCCCGTCTACGCGGGGCGGTGTCGGCCGCCGCCGCCCTACCAAGGCCAGTGCCACCGGCGGGGGTTCCCAGGGGCCCCTAGGGGTGGCCTGCATCCTGGGAGGGGCCCAGGCTCCTCCGTGCAGCCGCCATCTCAAGCGCTTCATGCGCGAGGTCAGCACGGCCCTTCAGGCGCCCGAGCCCGCCGGCCGCCTTAAGTTGTCCAAGTTCCCCGTCTCCTTCGACGCCAGCGACCATCCCGGGTCCGCCAGGGCTGTGGGGGCTGTCCCCTTGCTGTGTACTCCGACTATTGGCGGTGTGGCCGTCACCAAGACGCTCATCGACGGCGGCGCCAGCCTCAACGTGCTCTCTGCGGAGACTTTTGAGACGCTCCGGGCGCCAGGTGGGCGTCTGGAGCCCACTAGGCCCTTCTCGGGCGTCACCGGCGGCTCCACTGCCCCCCTGGGGCAGGTGCGTCTTCCTGTCACCTTCGGCACCCGCAAGAACTACCGCACGGAGCTCGTCGTTTTCGACGTGGCTCGCATTGGCCTGCCCTACAATGCCATCTTGGGCTACCCGACGCTCTCCAAATTCATGGCCGCGACACACCATACCTACGGCCTCGTCAAGATGCCCGGCAGCAGCGGCACCCTCACAATCCGTTGCGATGTAAAGGGCGTTGCGTGCACCCTCGCGCGCGCCCACAAGGCGGCGGCCACCGCGTCCCGGGCCGAGGAGGATGCCCCTGAGCTCGCCGAGTCGGCGCCCGCGAAGAAGAAGCTGATGTTCTCCCAGGAGCGGGCCGAGACCAAGAAAGTGTCATTGGATGGGAGCGGAGCGGGCCCCTTCCTCACCATCGGCAGCGGTCTTTCCCCCGAGCAAGAAGGCACCCTCGTCGACTTCCTTCAGGAAAATGCTGATATGTTCGCTTGGACAGCCTCAGACATGCCCGGCGTGCCGAGGGAGATGATCGAGCACCACTTGGTGGTGTGCCCCAACGCACGCCCCGTCAAGCAGAAAGTATGGCGCCAGGCGCCCGAAAAGCAGGACTTCGTCATTGGGGAGGTCGAGAAGCTCCAAGATGCCGGGATCATCCGCGAAGTTCTCCACCCGGAGTGGGTAGCCAACCCCGTTGTCGTCGCCAAGCCGCACGGCGGCAAGCACATGTGCGTTGACTTCACCAACCTCAACAAGGCCTGCCCCAAGGATCACTTCCCGCTGCCCAGGATTGACCAAATAGTAGAGTCCACCGCCGGGTGCGATCTGCTCTGCTTCCTAGACGCTTTCTCGGGCTATCATCAGATCAAGATGGCCAAGGAAGACGAGGAGAAAACCGCCTTCATCACCCCCTGCGGAGTGTTCTGCTACGTGTGCATGCCCTTTGGCCTGAAGAGCACGGGGGCTACCTTCCAGAGGCTGATGCGCATCTACCTGGGGTGCCAGATGGGGAGAAACGCGGAGGCATACGTCGACGACATCGTCATCAAAACGCATGAGGCACGCACCCTCATTGACGACCTGCAGGAAACCTTCGCCAACCTACGCAAGGTCAACCTCAAGCTCAACCCCGCCAAGTGCGTCTTCGGCGTCCCTTCCGGCAAGCTCCTGGGTTTCCTGGTCTCCCATCGCGGCATCGAGGCCAACCCTGAGAAGATCAAGGCCATCGAGGAGATGCGGCCGCCCCGCAACCTCAAGGAAATGCAGCGCCTGGCGGGATGAATGGCCTCGCTCGGTCGCTTCATATCCAAGTTCGGCGAACGGGCTCTGCCTTTCTTCAAGCTCATGAAGAGGCCAGGCCCCTTCAAGTGGACCCCTGAGGACGACACTGCCTTCGAGGACCTCAAGAGGTACCTCACAAGCCCTCCCGTCATGGTCGCCCCCCGGCCACACGAGCGCCTGCTGCTGTACTTGGCGGCCACTCCCCAAATGGCCAGCGCAGCCCTTGTGGCAGAGCGGGAGGAGCGAGTCTACGTCAAGAAGAAGCCTGCCGAGCTCGTGCCTGCGGGTGACGCGACGACATCGCTGGAGCCCCTCAGGGCCCTGCCGGCGCCTGCCAAGGGCCCCCCTTGGGAGGCCCCCGCACCCCCTCAGGAGGCCTCTGGAGCTCAGCCTCCGGAGGCCCCCTTGGCGCCGCCTCCGGAGGCCCCCATGATGCAGCAGCCTGAGCCCCTCGGCGAGCACGACTTGGACACCACGGTCACGCGCCTCGTCGAGCACCCCGTCTACTTCGTCAGTACGGTGCTGCGAGACGCGCGCGAACGGTACCCCATGCAGCAGAATCTCCTCCTGGCGCTCCTCATGGCCTCCAGGAAGCTGCGCCACTACTTCCAGGGTCACCCAATTAGAGTGATCTCCTCCTACCCGCTGACCAAGTCCTGCGGAGCCCAAATGCCACCGGCCGCGTCGCCGAATGGAACATCGAGCTGCAGCCTTTTGAGCTGGAGTTCCTCACCACCAGGACCATCAAGGGCGCAGCCTTGGTGGATTTCTCGGTGGAATGGACGGACACGCGACAGGATGATCCGCAGGAGGAGTCGTCCTTGCTCGAGGAAGCTACCTCCGGAGGCTGGAGCATGCACTTCGATGGGGCTTTCGCGCACCAGGGCGCGGGGGCTGGGGTGGTTCTCACTACACCTACATGCGACAAGCTTTACTACGCAGTGCAGCTCTGCTTCGGGCGCACCGATAAGGTCTCCAACAACATTGCCGAATATGAGGGTCTCATCGCCGGGCTCAGGGCCGCCATCGCGCTTGGAGTCAGGCACATCATCATCAAGGGCGACTCGCAGCTCCTCGTGAACTTCTCCAACAAGAAGTACAAGCCTAAGGACGAGCACATGGCGGCCTACCTGGAGGCGGTGCGCAAGCTCGAGAAGCGCTTCATGGGCATGGAGCTGCAGCACGTCCCTCGCGGCGACAACAGCAAGGCAGACGAAATCGCCAAGCGCGCTTCTCGCCGCGAGCCCCAGAGCCCCGGCGTCTTCGAGGAGCGGCTCCTGAAGCCTTCAGCGACGCCCCCGATCGCCAACATCCCGGTGCCTCGCGAAGAGCTCCCCCCCGCATCGCCCATGGGCGCACCAGACTGCGGACCAGCTTCAGGCGCTCGCCTGCTGCTGGCGCTCGAGCCGCATCCTGAAAGCTGGACCGCGTAGATCAAGGCCTATCTAGAGGGCGGCACCCTCCCGAAGATCGACGCGGAAGAAGAGCGCGTGGTCCGCCAGGCCGCGCTCTACCACTTGAGGGAGGGTGACCTGTACCGCCATCGCCCGAACGGAGTCGCGCTGTGGTGCATCTCCAAGGAGCAGGGCCGCGAGCTGCTCGCCGATATCCACGGAGGCGACTGCGGCCATCATTCGTCCTCGCGCACTCTCGCAGGTAAGGCATTCTGCAGCGGTTTCTACTAGCCCACAGCGCTCGAGGATGCCATGGAGCTGGTCCAGGCGTGCGAGGCCTGCCAGTTCCATGCCAAGCAGATCCACCAGCCGGCACAAGGGCTCCAGACCATTCCCCTCTCATGGCCCTTCATGGTCTGGGGGCTGGATATCCTCGGGCCTTTCCCTCGCGCGGCTGGAGACTACCGCTTCCTCTACGTCGCCATCGACAAGTTCACCAAGTGGGCGGAGGTGGAGCCTGTCTGGACCATTCCGGCAGGATCAACAGTCAAGTTCATCAAGGGCCTAGTGTGCCGCTTTGGCGTCCCGAACCGCATCATCACGGACAACGGCACGCAGTTCACCAGCGGCTAGTTCAAGACCTACTATGCTAGCATCGGCACGCAGATCTGCTTCGCCTCCGTGGCACACCCTCGAAGCAACGGCCAGGCCGAGCGCGCCAACGCTGAGGTCCTCAAGGGACTTAAGACTAGGAGCTTCAAGAAGCAGCTCGCGGCATGCGGCAAGGGCTGGCTGGAGGAGCTCCCTTCAGTGCTATGGTCCATCCGCACCACGACAACCAAGCCCACCGGCGAGACCCCCTTCTATCTCGTCTACGGGGCAGAAGCGGTTCTCCCAGCCGAGGTCAAGCACCGGTCCCCGCGGGTCTTGGTTTTCGACGAGTCTCGTCAAGACGGCCTGCGGGAGGACGACCTGCTTTTCCTCGAAGGGGCGCGCCACCAGGCCGCCCTTCGCGCAGCAAGGTACCAGCAGGCATTGTGTCGCTATCAGAACCGCAACAAACGCCCCCGCACCCTCGAGGCGGGCGACCTTGTCCTGCGCCGGATCCTCTCCAGAGAGGGACTCCACAAACTCTCACCCATGTGGGAGGGCCCTTTCAGGGTCGCGCAGATCTCCTGGCCCGGCGCGACGCGGCTCGAAACGGAGGAGGGTGTTCCGGTACAAAACACATGGAACATCCAACATCTCCGCAAGTTCTATCCATGACCTCATGGATACGAATGAAATGGAGCTGTACACGCTCCGGAGCTCCCTCTACCAGTGCTGCCGTCGGCATGCGGGAGCTCCCTACCACTCTCGTGGAAGCCCCATGCTCCGCGCTGGTGGATACCCCATGCTCCACGCTGGCGGACGCCCCATGCTCTGCACTGGCGGCCTACTTACTTGAGGGGCCCATGTCCATCACATCCTCAAAAGCTGACCTGTGTCGAACACGACAACGCCTATCTTTTCTGTTGTACAATGAATCCATTTCATGCATTAGCAAAGTCTACTCCTAATAGCAACTGGAGTTCTTGCAGCTGAGTTTGCCTCCGCAGGCAAGCTCGAGAACTCCTCCCGTGTGTCTTACGCAAGCGGGGGCTGGGCACGGTGCCTGTGCTCGGGTCAGTCCCAACAGCGCTACAAAAACCCAAGTGACTGAGCTCTGGCTCGTGGGACAGCTCCCGTGCACGTCACCTCACCAGGTCCTTGGTGCTCTTGCCTCCTCGCGTAACACCCACGGGCGGCCTCGCGAGCGCGCCCCGCCACGTTACTTGCAAAAACTTGGTAATTTCCCTGGTGCAGGGCCTCAAGAGCCTCAGGAGCCCCGCCCTCGGGAGGCCCCGTGGTCGGCGCCCCGCGGACGGAAGGCTTTGCAAGGAGCCCCGCCTCGCGGGCAGCGCCTCGCGAAGGGCTCGCGCCAAGCCAAGAGTCGACAAAGGAGCTAAGTCTAAGCACCCTCGGGTCTTCTCCTTCTCTTTTCTCTCTCGTGGCGTCCTAATTCCTTGGCACAAGCCACCTGTGCATCAAGGGGGGACCCTGAGCAACGCGCCTCAGGGACTCCTACTAGCCCTAAGAGCCCTACACCCTCTGGCCTTGCCGAGCGCACGCTCCGGGCATCCCAGCGACGGTGTAGCCTGTCTTGGGGGCTGGGTCCCAGTGATGCAGGGCACAAAGGCAATGTAAAGGGAAATAAAGACCTCGAGAGGAAAATGGGAACACACTAAAACATCGAGTACTTAACAATAAAAGTGCTGCGCAAATATCTCACGCCCCCAGGGGGCTACATCGATCCGATACAGAAAAAAAGAAGAAAGAGGGCCGGTCACAGTGCCATCGTCCCCAAGGATCCGCGTCGAGCTCCGCCCACGCCTAATCGGAGTCTTCATCCTCGTCCTTGACGCGGGGGGAACCGTCGTTGCTCCCGCTTCCATCGGGGGAGGCGGCACCATCGTCGCTGCCGTCCTCGCTGGAGGAACCACTGTAGCTGCCATCCTCGCTCTCCACGCAGCACTCCAGGCGGCTACCGGAAACCCTGAAGATCTTCACGAAGAGGGTGGCGGCTCCGTCATACTTGAAGTGGAGAAGGTGCCCCCGCTTCAGGCCCCGGGCGAGCGCAAAAGACTTCCACCCCTGCTTCAAGAACATGAAGCCAGAGGGGGTGAACTCTGGCGCCACCCAGGAGGGGCCGTTGCAGCAGCCGTCCGCCTGCAGCCACAGGCCCAAGGGCGGGCGCTCCTCTATCTCCCTCGCGAAGGAGTCTGGGAGGCGAAGCCAGGTGCAGGGCGAGCGGTGCACATCCACGATGAACTCGTGGGTCGCCTCCGCCGAGTGCCTCCCCGCCTAGGGAGGAAGAGCGGCGGAACCACCGCGGCCACCTCGGCCGCGGCCGCCACAGCCTCCGCGCCCGCGGACAGCGCCTCTTCCGCGACCACGAGTCGCGCCCGTTCCGCGGGTACTGGGGCCGGCCTCGAGGAGGGACCCTCGTCGCCGTGGACGAACCGCGGGTTCGGCCTCTACCCCTCACCGCCGTCGGCTTCGGCGGCTCCACCTCCTCTGCCGTCCTCTTCCTTTTCTCGGCCGCGAAGAGCTTCCTGGGGGGAGCCATGGCTGCGTCGGTGACGGACGGAGAGGTTGGCGGAGAGGCTGGAAGTTGGAAAGAATTCGGGAGCCGAGGAGTTGGTCACAAGGCAAGCTGGGGGCGGAGTGAAGGGGCAATGGAATGCCCACGCCCCACGCGGGCAGGTTTTATCGCCGAGGCGGCGGTTTTCAAGGCGTCGCAAGGAGTGGAGGCGCCACGCCCCCAAAGGCCGCCACGCGTCGCCTCTGGGCCCGGCGGCTCAATAGGCCCCGCGGTGCTTCATCCCCAACAGCCGAGGCTATTGTCGGCCCAGTGGGAACCAGGGTACCATGGCCCATCTGCCTCTGGCCCAGGAGGCGGTGCTTGGGCCGGCCCAGGTGAGATGGCCCTGGCATCGTCACCCGGGAGGGATCGCCTCGCGAGGCCCCTCCTCGCTAGGCCAGGTCCTGCCGAGGCCGCTAGGCGTCGGGTCCCCTCGAGAGGCACCCCTCGTGTGGCCTTCTCGCGAGGCAGGTAGTATGGCGCCAGCCGCGGGGCTCCGCACCCAGCACATGGGTGACACCCTGACGACAGGACGAGGACAACAGGATACAGCTCAGGCGGGTTTCCATTCTGGTGATAGGGGAGCAGCGGTATCTGCCTCCCCCCAAAGGATGCCCAGAGATATTTCCTCTTTGGTGAAGGAAGATCGGGGCGGGTCAGCGCGCTAGGACAGAGGTCATCGCCAAGCCCACCAGCGCGTCACAAGGAGCTGCTTTAGCAGGCAGAGACCGCCTTTTGTCAGGATAAGCTTGTGCCCTTGTCCCCCTTTTGAATTGCCGTCCTGTGGCAACCCTTTCCCGCTCTTTTTTTCGGGGAAGAGGACCAAGGCACTACAAAAGGGGCAGGGCTGCTTCCATGTAGGGGGATCGATTCATTCTCCCCCATGCCTCGTGTACTTCAAGCGCAAGCTTTCCACAGAGCAATCCAACACAAGCAGGAGTAGGGTATTACACCGCACGGTGGCCCGAACCTGGGTAGCTCGTGCGTCCCCTACGTATCCGGTGAGAGCCAGCGAGTCCGTCGTGTCCGCGCCGTAGTCCCGTCGTAGGCTGCCAATCAAAGTCCCCCAGAGTTTGAATCCTTAGTTCTTGGAGAAGTTTCTTGGACGCAGATCCTAGACTCCGACAAAGACCTTGGGCATTTGAGGAAGCCTGTCACCGGAATATACAAGCCAAGTTCTATAATGAAAAATTCCAACTAGTATATGAAAGTGACAACTCAGGAGACTCTCTATATGAAGAACATGGTGCTACTTTGAAGCACAAGTGTGGTAAAAGGATAGTAGCATTGCCCCTTCTCTCTTTTTCTCTCATTTTTTTGTTGGGCTATTTTTCTCCTCTTTTTTTTAGAACAATATCATGAACCTCATCCCCACTTTTTGGAGGACTCATTAGTCTCCACCGTTCTTTACCTCACTGGGACAATGCTCTAATAATGATGATCATCACACCTTTATTTACTTACAACTCGATGAGCTGAAACAATATGACTCTATATGAATGCCTCTGGCAGTGTGCCAGGATGTGCAATGATCTAGCGTAACATGTATTACAATGATGAACGGTGGCTTTGCCACAAATATCATGTCAGCTCTATAGGATCATGCAAAGCAATATGATGATGAACACACATGTCACAAGATAGAATGGCGGAAGTTGGATGGCAATATATCTCGGAATGGCTATGGAAATGCCATGATAGGTAGGTATGGTGGCTGTTTTGAGGAAGATATAAGGGGGCTTATGTGTGATAGAGTGTATCATATCACGGTGTGACGCCCCGACTCGACTGTGCACTAATCATACACGCAAATGCGCACGATCAAGCCCAGGGACTCACGGGAAGATATCACAACACAACTCTAGACTCAAAATAAAATAATACAAGCTTTATATTACAAGCTAGGGGCCTCGAGGGCTCGAATACATAATCTCGAGTACAAGCGTTAGCGGAAGCAACATCATCTGAGTATAGACATAACTAAACAAGTTTGCCTTAAGAAGGCTGAGCAAAACAACGACATCTAGATCGAAAAGGCGCAGGCCTCCTGCCTGGGAGCCTCCTATCTACTCCTGGTTGTCGGTCTCCACGTAGTAGTAGGCGCCGTAGGGGTAGAAGTAGTCATCGACGGGATCAGCTGGCTCCGGGGCTCCATCATCTGATCGCAACAATCGGGTATGGGGAAAAAGGTAGCAAAGCAACCGTGAGTACTCATCCAAAGTACTCGCAAGACTTACATCAGAACTATTCTATGTATGCATCGGTTTCAAAAGAGGGAGCTGTATCTGCGGACTAGACTGCAAAAATGCCAGAATAGAGGGGAATGCCTTGCCTATCAATGACTAGCTTCTTGCAGCGTCTTGCAGCATTAGAAGAGTGTAGATTAGCATATTATATAGTAATAAGTAAGTAGTAGCAATGCCCAGAGATCCTTCCTCGACTCCCTGCGAGAAAGCAATCCCGGAGCTAACATATTAACTAAATTCCACAAGTATCCAGTTCAAGTTGTAGTAGATCGGGATACTTTCCGAGCGTCCAGTTACCGTGGACACGGCTGTTCGAATAGATATACTTCCCTGCAGGGGTGCACCAACTTACCCAACACGCTCGATTAACTCTGGCCGGACACACTTTTATCGGGTAATGCCCGGCCTCGGCTGATCGACCCGCCGTAGTCCTACCTAGGCTCAACAGAGAGGCCAGCACGCCGGTCTACATCCTAAGCACTCAGGAGTCTTGGGCCCATCGACCTTTGCACTCCTGCGTGTTGCGAGGACGACCGGGACCAGACCTAGCCCCTGTATACACACGCAGGCTGTCGTGGTCCACCCGGGCGTGTGACGCTCAACTGCTGACGTCTGAAGAACTTTGGCTGATACATACGACGCCGAGTGCCCATACTATTCCCGCGTGGTGGTTAGTGCGAAAAGGCCAGAGGCCTACTCAGATCACATATCCTAACCCATTAGTGTGTTGGGAGCTCGCGGTGACGATCAGTGCTCCACGATCTGTGGTCCCGTCGCCCCGTCTCATGGACTTACGGCAAGGCCCAGGCCCTTCCCTCTCCTGGGTGGTTTGCCTGCCTGGCCGTGCAACGTATTTATCTCGCGGGTACCATCCAGGTCAACCCGACTTCCCAAGAGACTGTCGGGAACTCAGGTCCACCTCTACCGAGGTGGTACCGCCTGTCCCTTCAGTCCCGCAGTAACAGTACATGGGGGGCAACAGTTAAAGGTAACCATGTGTCCATAACATCAAGAGGGTAATCCGAGGAATCGCCCTCGATGGATTCCCACTCGATGTAACAGTCAAGGTGAACTTGGAGGAATCACCCTCGATGGGTTCACACTTGAGGGGCTGCATGACAAAGGCATCATCGGAGGTGGTGAAAGAGGAATCACCCTCGGTAACCCACAACCGACTAGCTACGTTACAGAGGTAACATCAGGAGTGAGGTAAGAGGTATCACCCTCGGCACTCGATGGTAGCTCTGCAGAGTCGTACAACTAAAGGGGGGTGCGGTGCTTTGTTGGTCTCTGCACATCGATCACGTTGATCGAAACATCCGGAAGCAAAGCATGGCAACACTTACAAGGGTGCGGGGCCACTGATGGATCACTAACCAACCTATACTAAGCATTTAGGATAGCAGGTAAGGTATCAACAGCAGTACTAACCAACCTATATTTTCCCGGTTTTAGCATCTGTCAGACAGATGAACCGGAGGGGAAGGTTCCATGTTTGCAGTGTTGTGGGCATGTGACAGGTATGTGGAGGGCATATTCGGATTCGTCTCGTTTTTCTGATCAACTTTTATGTAGAAAACCTTTTCATCCGAGCTATGGATTATTTTCTATGATTTTTCAAAGTTTTAAACAATTTTCCGAAATTTCTGGAATTATTTTAATTATTAAATTCGAATTATCCAGAACAGTAAAATGCTAGGGGTACCCAGAATTGTACCCAGCTGATCAGCAGAGAGGCTGACCAGTGGGCCTGGTTGACTGGGTCAACTGCCCAGTCAGCAGAGGCTGACTGGTGGGCTAGCTGCCCAGTCAGCAGGCTGACTGGACAGCCTTATCCACTGGAACAGTGGGCTGGGCCCACATGTCGGTGACTCAGGGCTAATTAGAGCTTATTTAAAATAAACCAAGATTAGACAGGGGTGGGCCCCGGGTGTCAGTGACTAATTAGTTTAACTGCTTTTAGTTATTAGTTAATTAGGGTAATTATCGGTGGGGGTCCACATGTCAGCGACTGGAGCTGCCTAGTCAGTACGGTTGACCGGTCAACATGGTCAACCGGGCCCCTGGGACCCACTAGCAGTGACCCAGGGGTGGGCCCCAGGCTAGCCATGTCGGCGGCGCCGGCGTTTAAACGCCGGTGACAAAAAACGCGGCGGAGGCGCACGGGAGGTCATCGGGATTCGGCTACGGGGCAAAATTTATCGCGCGCGATAGCGCGTTCGAACGAGCAGAGCGAGCCATGTCGAACGGTGGCGGTGGCATGAGTTGCGATGGCCGGAGTTGGCCGGAGCATCGACGGCAGGCGGCGGCGGCATTCGGGTGAGCTCGAGCTCGACGCTAGGGAGCACGGCAAGGCGAATGGGAGGTGGCGTTGGGTTCCTATGAGCTCCAGGAGCTCGACAGCGAGCACGGACGTGAGCTCGGACTACAGTGGCCATGGCGAACAAGCAAACGGCGGCGGGGCGAGCACGGCAACGGCACGACGAGCTACGACACAGAGAAGAGCAGGGGGGAGAGGGGTTCGGTGCGGGTGCTCACCGTGGAGCTCAAGAAAGACTCGTCGGGGTTCGGGAGCAGCAGAGGTGGCTGAAATCGACGACGAATGCCGGCGGCCATAGAGGAAGAAGACGACGGTGATCTCGGGATGCAGGGGCTCCGAGCTTGAGCTGGTGGGTGCAGACGGCGTAGTCGACATGGGCAGAGCTCATGGGCACGACGGTGAGGCATGGGGAGGATGGTGGCCGTGGCTACAGCTCGGCCATGGCGACAGCGGCACTCGGGATCGAGCGAGGGAGAAGATGGAGGAGGGGGAAAGAGGCTAGGGTTCGCCAGGGAGGTGCGGCCGATGCTCTTATCCACTCTGCGGCGGCGACGACGCCGGGGATGGTCGACGCGTGCCCATCGCCGGCTCGGGCGCGTGCGGCGACGACACGCAGGGAGAGAGAGGCAGGAGGAAGGAGAGAGAGGGGTGGGCTGGGCCGCGGCATTGTGGTACTTAAGCCCAAATGCAGAGTAGGGTTTAAGCCTTTTCCAATTTCTTTTCTGTTTCTTTTTTTACAGAATTGTTTTGCAATATTTTTGAGCTGCCAAATGACTTTTGTAAAATGTGGGACTAGGCCACATAAATATTTGGAATATTAGGCACTGCCACAAATATTTTGAGGAGCATCTAAATTCATATGAATTTTCCCTCAATTAAAATGGCATTTTAAAATGCTGAAATGGTACTGTTTTAGCTTCTAAATTCCAAATGAGCCAACAAGTTGTGTGGTTTTCCTCCACATTAATTACATATGAAATATTTGCTAAAACATGAACTATTTTTCAGACATGTTTGTGAAACTTTAAATTTCACTTATAATTTGAATTGAATTCAGTGGTGGAATTTGAAATGAGATATGAATCCAATATGACCAAGCATTGCAAACCAAAATGATTTAGCTTAATCAGGAGGGTCACTGTAGCTCATTAGTTAGGGGTGTTACAATTCCCCTCCTCTAAAAGAAATTCTCGTCCCGAGAATTAAGAGGTAGAAGGGAAAAGATCGGGGTATTCCTGGAAGTTCTATTGGAAGTACCTCTTAGAAGTCGCGAACGACTAGAACGTTTCAACTCATCATATTTAATGCCATGCATGTATGCAAAAGCTTCAGCTATAATGAATATGATGTTCCTGGATCGAATAGAACAGAAACTGATATTGAATTAACAAGAGGAGTACCCATCACAGTAGCAGGCTGATCTTGAGCTTCATTCAGATCAACATGGTAAGCTTGACCACGACCATAAGAAGGTCTGGCATTGTTGTTGCGGGGCTGGTTGTTACCATGGCCATTACCACAGCCAGCAGAGGGAAGTGCAAGCTGATTCTGGTTCTGAGGGCATTCTCTGGCTCGATGACCTGGACGGCCACACTTGAAGCAGAGCCCATCATTGGGACAGGGAGCAGGAGCTCGAAGCAGTGGAGCCTGAGGTCTTGGTTGCCCCGGCGGTGGAGGAGGTGCAGCTGGATGGTACATGCCGTGAGGAATCTAGATACGGCGCTTCTGCGATGATGAGCCCGAAGATGAGCCCGCATCATGGGTGCGCTTGAGAGCGTCGTTGTGTTCCTTCAGTCCATTCTCAAGTTGAATGGCCTTGTTCACCAGGGTGGCGAAGTCGGCGAAGTCCTGGACAAGGAGTGCTAGCTTGATATCAGGGTTGAGCCCTTCACGGAACTTCTCCAGTCTGCGAACATCAGTAGCGATGTCTTCCTCAGCATAGCGAGACAAGTCAAGGAACTCCCGCTGATAAACATCGACAGTGTTACTGCCCTGGGTGAGGTTGCGGAAGTCACATTTCTTCCGGTAGTCCATGATTCCTTGAGGAATGTAGCGGGCACGGAAAGCAGCTTGGAATTCTAGCCAAGTGATGATGGTTCCAATACGTAGGGTATGCCTGTGACTGTCCCTCCATTGGGCAGCGGGACCCTTCAGGAGGTAGGATGTAAACGTGACATAGCTGTCAGGGGCAACATTGGCTGACTCCATCTCATAAGTGATGTCACGAAGCCAGTCGTCAGCATCAAGCAGCTGAACGGAGTTGCGGAACACATCACGGTTAAGGCGAACAAAGTCTTGTATGGTTATTGGAAATGGCTGCTGATTCATGTTCGGACATGGAAACTGATCCATTATCCCTTGCATGAATTGACGGTTCAGGTCAAACTGTTGGATCATTGCAGCCATATAGTCGGGCGGTGGTGGATTGTTGGCACCACGGCCACGACCTACGGGTCTAACCATCTTGCTAAAATCAACAGGGGGTAGTTTAGCAATGAGCAATTTCAGGTGTATGGAATCATTCATGAAGTAACACGCACAACAAAGGAAGTGCAATAGATACAACATCATAGTCAAACATGACATACAAATCCATACATAGAGTCGGTTACAAGCCAGCGATACAAGTTCGGAAAGCAAAAGCTAGACCCACTAGGCGGCGAGCAGGCACGCGGTGGAGGGATACAACAACGGGACATAGCGATAGCTACGTTAACGTCAGAGATACACACTGAAGCCAGGCAACTGCAAGTGACGACGCAAGGTGCCATCGACACAAGGATCCTACGCTCCGTGAGCACTCTGGTGCAGAACCTGGTGCCGAACTGGAAGAAGAGGACCACGTGGAGGAGTATAACCTCCAACAGCAGGCCACTCAAGACCCAGTGGCATCTCTGTCCTGGGCGGGTAAAGGATATACTGAGGATGTATCCCTGCACTGACTGCTGGCAGCAACTGTGCCAGAGCGTAGTAAAGACGAGCACGAGTGGCGTACAACTCGACAGCAAAAGCTCGGGCAGTGCGATCCAGAGTCTCAGTGTATTGAACCAAAACCTCTGGGTCATAACGACATCGCACGTAAGGGGTACAGACAACAGTGTAGGATCCACTCTCATCGCCAGCAGGGGCTTACGGGATATATCTGAAACCAGTCTCCTCCAAGCAGGTGTGCTCTCCACGGAGATGGGCAATAGCAGCATAGGCAGCATCATGGACTGCCATGTCAACAGTCACTCCAATACCATGAAAGGTGTGCAACTCAGTGATGGAGTTATCCTGCTGATCAAAGATACGAACCACAGCGTGGTACTGCTCCTGGTTGAACTCGCGGTAATCCTTGTAAACAGTGTACTCGGGGTACCAGCGATATCCCAGTCTGGTCAAGAGGTCGACCAGAATAGCAGGGAATCCAGTCGCATCAATAGCCATAGTCTGGAGTACAAGCTGTCTTGCGGGACGCATCTAAAACAAGGGAGTGCAAGATGTCAAAAGACAGTGTGAAAAGCATGTGATAACTTTGAAAGGAAAGGTTGCAAATAATCCAGCTCTCCGGGTGAATGTGAACACGAGAACCTAATGTTAAAGTTAGCAAAATCTTTAACCCGAATAGAAGAGAGATGAAAGTCCCAGAGTAAGGAAGAGGAATAAAAGATCCTAATCCCATCCGTTGGCGTTGTGGGCCCGTAAGCCACACAGCCATCTTAGTAAAACAGTTTTTCAAAGACTAGACTCAACTTTGGCCAAGGAGTTGAAAAGGGGCTTCCTACAAGCAGTCGGCTCTGATACCAAATTGTGACGTCCCGACTCGACCGTGCACTAATCATACACGCAAATGCGCATGATCAAGCCCAGGGACTCACGGGAAGATATCACAACACAACTCTAGACACAAAATAAAATAATACAAGCTTTATATTACAAGCCAGGGGCCTCGAGGGCTCGAATACATAAGCTCGAGTACAAGCGTTAGCGGAAGCTACATCATCTGAGTACAGACATAACTAAACAAGTTTGCCTTAAGAAGGCTGAGCAAAACAACAACATCTAGATCGAAAAGGCGCAAGCCTCCTGCCTGGGAGCCTCCTATCTACTCCTGGTCGTCGGACTTCACGTAGTAGTAGGCGCCGTCGAGGTAGAAGTAGTCGTCGACGGGATCAGCTGGCTCCGGGGCTCTGTCATCTGATCGCAGCAATCGGGTATGGGGATAAAGATAGCAAAGCAACTGTGAGTTCTCATCCAAAGTACTCGCAAGACTTACATCAAAACTATTCTATGTATGCATCGGTTTCAAAAGAGGGGGCTGTAAGTGTGGACTAGACAGCAGAAATGCCAGAATAGAGGGGAAGGCCTAGCCTATCCAAGACTAGCATCTTGCAGCGTCTTGCAGCATTAGAAGAGTGCAAATTAGCATATTATATAGTAATAAGTAAGTAGTAGCAATGCCTAGAGATCCTTCCTCGACTCCCCGTGAGAAAGCAATCCCAGAGCTAACATATTAATTAAATTCCACAAGTATCCAGTTCTAGTTGTGGTAGATTGGGATACTTTCCGAGCGTCCTGTTATCGTGGACACGACTATTCGAATAGATATACTTACCTGCAGGGGTGCACCAACTTACCCAACACGCTCGATTAACTCTGGCCGGACACACTTTTATCGGGTCATGCCCGGCCTCGGCTGATCGACACGCCGTAGTCCTACCTAGGCTCAACAGAGAGGCCAGCATGGCGGTCTACATCCTAAAAGCTCAGGGGTCTTGGGTCCATCGCCCTTTGCACTCCTACGCGTTGCGAGGATGGCCGGGACCAGACCTAGCCCATGTATACACACGCAGGCTGTCGTGGTCCACCCGGGCGCGTGTCGCTCAACTACTGACGTTTGAAGAACTTCGGCTGATACATACGACGCCGAGTGCCCATACTATTCCCGCATGGTGGTTAGTGCGAAAAGGCCAGAGGCCTACTCAGATCACATATCCTAACCCATTAGTGTGTTGGGAGCTCGCGGTGACGATCAGTGCTCCACAATCTGTGGTCCCATCGCCCCGTCTCGTGGACTTACGGAAGGGCCAGGCCCATCCCTCTCCTGGGCGGGCTGCCTGCCCGGCCGTGCCATGTAGTTATCTCGCGGGTACGATCCAGGTCAACCCAACTTCCCAAGAGATTGTCGGGAACTCAGGTCCACCTCTACTGGGGTGGTACCGCCTGTCCCTTCAGTTCCGCAGTAACAGTACATGTGGGGCAACAGTTAAAGGTAATCGTGTGTCCGTAACATCAAGAGGGTAATCCGAGGAATCACCCTCGATGGATTCCCACTCGATGTAACCGGCAAGGTGAACTTGGAGTGATCACCCTTGATGGGTTCACACTTGAGGGGCTGCACGACAAAGGCATCATCGGTGGTGGTGAAAGAGGAATCACCCTCAGTAACCCACAACCGACTAGCTACACTATAGAGGTAACATCAGGAGTGAGGGAAGAGGTATCATCCTCGGCACTCGATGGTAGCTCTGTAGAGTCGTACAACTAAAGGGGGGTGCGGTGCTGTGTCGGTCTCTGCACATCGATCACGTTGATCGAAACATCCGGAAGCAAAGCATGGCAACACGGACAAGGGTGCGGGGCCACTGATCGATCACTAACCAACCTATACTAAGCATTTAGGATAGCAGGTAAGGTATCAACAGCAGTTACAAAAACAGGCTATGCATCAGAATAGGAGCTTTCGAACAACAGTACCAAAATCTAATGCAAGCACAAGAGAGAAAGAATGGGCGATATAGGAATGATCAAGGGGGTTTTGCTTGCCTGGAAGATCTGCTGAAAGGGGCTGGTCGTCAGGGGCATAGTCGTACTCTGGAGCAGTGTCGGTCTCGGGGTCTACCGTAGAGAAGAGGGAGAAGAAACAATAAATACAAAGCAAAGAAAAGCAACACAGATGCACGACATGGCAATAAGCTATGCTGGGGGTGATCTAACGCAGTGCTAAGTGTTACTGGCGGAGCGGGAAAATATCTGGAAATATTTTCCCAGTTATAGGCATCTGTCAGACAGATGAACCGGAGGGGAAGGTTCCATGTTTGCAGTGTTGTGGGCATGTGACAGGTATGTGGAGGGCATATTCGGATTCGTCTCATTTTTTTGATCAACTTTTATGTAGAAAACTTTGTCATCCGAGCTACGGATTATTTTCTATGATTTTCAAAGTTTTAAACAATATTCTGAAATTTCTGGATTTATTTTAATTATTAAATTCGAATTATCCAGAACAGTAAAATGCTAGGGGTACCTAGAATTGTACCCAGCTGATCAGCAGAGAGGCTGACCAGTGGGCCTAGTTGACTGGGTCAACTGCCCAGTCAGCAGAGGCTGACAGGTAGGCTAGCTCAGTCAGCAGGCTGACTGGACAGCCTTATCCGCTGGAACAGTGGGCTGGGCCCACATGTCGGTGACTCAGGGCTAATTAGAGCTTAATTAAAATAAACCGTGATTAGACAGGGGTGGGCCCCGGGTGTCAGTGACTAATTAGCTTAACTGATTTTAGTTATTAGTTAATTAGGCTAATTAATGATGGGGGTCCACACGTCAGCGACTGGAGCTGCCCAGTCAGTACGGTTGACCGATCAACGCGGTCAACCGGGCCCCTGGGACCCACTGGCAGTGACCCAGGGGTGGGCCCCAGGCTGGCCACGTCAGCGGCGCCGGCGTTTAAACGCCGGTGACCAAAAACGCGGCGGAGGCGCACGGGAGGTCGTCGGGATTCGGCTACGGGGCACCATTTGGCGCGCGCGATAGCGCATTCGAACGAGCGGAGCGAGCCGCGTCGAACGGTGGCGGTGGCATGAGCTGCGATGGCCGGAGTTGGCCAGAGCATCGACGGCAGGCGGCGGCGGCGTTCGGGTGAGCTCAAGCTCGACGCTAGGGAGCACGACAAGGCGAATGGGAGGTGGCGTTGGGTTCCTACGAGCTCCAGGAGCTCAGCTGCGAGCTCGGACGCGAGCTCGGACTACGGTGGCCATGGCGAACAAGCAAACGGCGGCGGCGCGAGCATGGCAACGGCACGGCAAGCTACGGCACGGAGAAGAGCAGGAGAGAGAGGGGTTCGGTGCGGGTGCTCACCGCAGAGCTCAAGAAAGACTCGTCGGTGTTCGGGAGCAGCAGAGGTGGCCGGAATCGACGACGAACGTCGGCGACCATAGAGGAAGAAGACAGCGGCGATCTCGCGATGCAGGGGCTCCGAGCTTGAGCTTGTGGGTGCAGACGGCGTAGTCGACTTAGGTGGAGCTCGTGGGCACAACGGCGAGGCGCGGGGAGGACGGTGGCCACGGCTAAGGCTCGGCCATGGTGACGGCGGCACTTGGGATCGAGTGAGGGACGAGATGGAGGAGGGGGAAAGTGGCTAGGGTTGGCTAGTGAGGGGCGGGCGATGCTCTTATCCACTCCGCGGCGGCGACGGCGCCGGGGATCGTCGACGCGTGCCCATCGCCGGCTCGGGCACGCGCGGCGATGACATGCAGGGAGAGAGAGGTGGGAGGAAGAAGGAGAGAGAGGGGTGGGTTGGGCCGCGGCACTGTGGCACTTAAGCCCACATGCACAGTAGGGTTTAGGCCTTTTCCAATTTCTTTTCTGTTTCTTTTTTTACAGAATTGTTTTGCAATATTTTTGAGCTGCGAAATGACTTTTGTAAAATGTGGGACTAGGCCACATAAATACTTTGGAATATTTGGCACTACCTGAAATATTTTGAGGAGCATCTAAATTCAAATGAATTTTCCCTCAATTAAAATGGCACTTTAAAATGCTGAAATGGTACTGTTTTAGCTTCTAAATTCCAAATGAGCCAACAAGTTGTGTGGTTTTCCTCCACATTAATTACATATGGAATATTTGCTAAAACATGAACTATTTTTCAGACATGTTTGTGAAACTTTAAATTTCACTTATAATTTGAATTCAATTCAGTGGTGGAATTTGAAATGAGATATGAATCCAATATGATCAAGCATTGCAAACCAAAATGATTTAGCTTAATCAGGAGGGTCACTGTAGCTCATTTACTTAGGGGTGTTCCAATTCTCCTCCTCTAAAAGACATTCTCGTCCCGAGAATAAAGAGGTAGAGGGGAAAAGATAGGGGTATTCCTGGAAGTTCTACTGGAAGTACCTCTTAGAAGTTGCGAACGACTAGAACGTTTCAACTCATCATATTTAATGCCATGCATGTATGCAAAAGCTTCGGCTATAATGAATATGATGTTCCTGGATCGAATAGAACAGAAGCTGATACTGAATTAACAAGAGGAGTACCCATCACAGTAGCAGGCTGATCTTGAGCTTCATTCAGATCAACATGGTAAGCTTGACCAAGACCATAAGAAGGTCTGGCATTGTTGTTGCGGGGCTGGTTGTTACCACGGCCAGCAGAGGGAAGTGCAAGTTGATTCTGGTTCTCAGGGCATTCTCTGGCTCGATGACCTGGACGGCCACACTTGAAGCAGAGCCCATCATTGGGACAGGGAGCAGGAGCTCGAAGCAGTGGAGGCTGAGGTCTTGACTGCCCCGGCGGTGGAGGAGGTGCAGCTGGATGGTACATGCCGTGAGGAATCCAGATACGACACTTCTGCGATGACGAGCCCGAAGATGAGCCCGCATCATGGGTGCGCTTGAGAGCGTCCTTGTGTTCCTTCAGTCCAGTCTCAAGTTGAATGGCCTTGTTCACCAGGGTGGCGAAGTCAGCGAAGTCCTGGACAAGGAGTGCCAGCTTGATATCAGGGTTGAGCCCTTCACGGAACTTCTCCTGTCTACGAACATCAGTAGCGATGTCTTCCTCAGCATAGCGAGACAAGTCAAGGAACTCCCGCTAATAAACATCGACAGTCTTACTGCCCTAGGTGAGGCTGCGGAACTCACGTTTCTTCCGGTAGTCCATGATTCCCTGAGGAATGTAGCGGGCACAGAAAGAAGCTTGGAATTCCAGCCAAGTGATGATGGTTCCAACAGGTAGGGTACTCCTATGACTGTCCCACCATTGAGCAGCGGGACCCTTCAGGAAGTAGGATGTAAACGTGACATAGCTATCAGGGGCAACATTGGCTGACTCCATCTCATAAGTGATGTCACGAAGCCAGTCATCAGCATTAAGCGGCTGAACGGAGTTGCGGGACACAGCAGGGTTGAGGCGAACAAAGTCTTGCAAGGTTATTGGAAATGGCTGCTGATTCATGTTCGGACGTGGAAACTGATCCATTATCCCTTGCATGAATTGACAGTTCAGTTCAAACTGTTGCATCATTGCAGCCATATAGTCGGGTGGTGGTGGATTGTTGGCACCACGGCCACGACCTGCGGGTCTAACCATCCTGCTAAAATCAACAGGGGGTAGTTTAGCAATGAGCAATTTTAGGTGTATGGAATCATTCATGAAGTAACACGCACAACAAAGGAAGTGCAATAGATACAACATCATAGTCAAACATGACATACAGATCTATACATAGAGTCGGTTACAAGCCAGCGGTACATGTTCGGAAAGGAAAAGCTAGACCCACTAGGCAGCGCGCAGGCACGCGGTGGAGGGATACAACGATGGGACATAGCGATAGCTACGTCAACGTTGGAGATACACACTAAAGCCAGGCAACTGCAAGTGACGACGTAAGGTGCCATCGACACGAGGATCCTGCGCTCCATGAACACTCTGGTGCAGAACCTGGTCCCGAACTGGAAGAAGAGGACCACGTGGTGGAGTATAACCTCCAACACCAGGCCACTCAAGAACCGGTGGCATCTCTGTCTTGCGTGGGTAAAGGATATACCAAGGATGTATCCCTGTACTGACTGCTGGCATCAACTATGTCAGAGCGTCGTAAAGACGAGCATGAGTGGCGTACAATTCGACAGCAAGAGCTCGGGCAGTGCGATCCAGAGTCTCAGTGTACTGAACCAAAACCTGCGGGTCATAACGACGTCGCACGTAAGGGGTACAGATAGCAGTGTAGTATCCACTCTCATCCCCAATAGGGGCTTACGGGATATATCTGAAACTAGTCTCCTCCAAGCGGGTGTGCTCTCCACGGAGATGGGCAATAGCAGCATAGGCAGCATCATGGACTGCCATGTCAACAGTCACTCCAATACCATGAAAGGTGTGCAACTCAGTGATGGAGTTATCCTGCCGATCAAAGATACAAACCAAAGCGTGGTACTGCTCCTGGTTGAACTCGCAGTAATCCTCGTAAACAGTGTACTCGGGGTACCAGCGATATCCCAGCCTAGTCAAGAGGTCGACCAGAATAGCAGGGAATCCAGTCGCATCAACAACCATAGTCTGGCGTACAAGCTGTCTTGCGGGACGCATCTGAAACAAGGGAGTGCAAGATGTCAAAAGATAGTGTGAAAAGTATGTGATAACTTTGAAAGGAATGGTTGCAGATAATCCAGCTCTCCAGGTGAATGTGAACACGAGAACCTAATGTTAGAGTTAGCAAAATCTTTAACCCGAATAGAAGAGAGATCAGAGTCCCAGAGTAAGGATGAGGAATAAAAGTTCCTAATCCCATCCATTTGCGTTGTGGGCCCGTAAGCCACACAACTATGTTAGTAAAACTATTTTTCAAAGACTAGACTCAACTTCGGCCAAGGAGTTGGAAAGGGGCTTCCTACAGGCAGTCGGCTCTGATACCAACTTGTGATGCCCCGACTCGACCGTGCACTAATCATACACGCAAATGCGCATGATCAAGCCTAGGGACTCACGGGAAGATATCACAACACAACTCTAGACACAAAATAAAATAATAAAAGCTTTATATTACAAGCCAGGGGCCTCGAGGGCTCGAATACAGAAGCTCGAGTACATGCGTTAGCAGAAGCAACATCATCTGAGTACAGACATAACTAAACAAGTTTGCCTTAAGAAGGCTGAGCAAAACAACGACATCTAGATCGAAAAGGCGCAGGCCTCCTGCCTGGGAGCCTCCTATCTACTCCTGGTCATCGGTCTCCACGTAGTAGTAGGCGCCGTCGGGGTAGAAGTAGTGGTCGACGGGATCAGCTGGCTCCGGGGCTCCGTCATCTGATCGCAGCAATCGGGTATGGGGAAAAAGGTAGCAAAGCAACCGTGAGTACTCATCCAAAGTACTCGCAAGACTTACATCAGAACTATTCTATGTATGCATCGGTTTCAAAAGAGGGAGCTGTATCTGTGGACTAGACGGCAGAAATGCCAGAATAGAGGGGAAGGCCTAGCCTATCGAAGACTAGCATCTTGCAGCGTCTTGCAGCATTAGAAGAGTGCAGATTAGCATATTATATAGTAATAAGTAAGTAGTAGCAATGCCCAGACATTCTTCCTCGACTCCCTGTGAGAAAGCAATCCCGGAGCTAACATATTTATTAAATTCCACAAGTATCCATTTCTAGTTGTAGTAGATCGGGATACTTTCTGAGCGTCCTGTTACCGTGGACACGGCTATTCGAATAGATATACTTCCCTGCAGGGGTGCACCAACTTACCCAACACGCTCGATTAACTCTGGCCGGACACACTTTTATCGGGTCATGCCCGGCCTCGGCTGATCGACACGCCGTAGTCCTACCTAGGCTCAATAGAGAGGCCAGCACGCCGGTCTACATCCAAAGCGCTCAGGGGTCTTGGGCCCATTTCCCTTTGCACTCCTGTGCGTTGTGAGGACGGCCGGGACCAGACCTAGCCCCTGTATACACACGCAGGCTGTCGTGGTCCACCCGGGCACGTGCCGCTGAACTGCTGACGTCTGAAGAACTTCGGCTGATACATACGACGCCGAGTGCCCATACTATTCCCGCGTGGTGGTTAGTGCAAAAAGGCCAGAGGCCCACTCAGATCACATAACCTAACCCATTACTGTGTTGGGAGCTCGCGGTGACGATCAGCGCTCCACGATCTATGGTCCCGTCGCCCCATCTCGTGGACTTACGGCAAGGGCCAGGCCCATCCTTCTCCTGGGCGGTCTACCTGCCCGGCCGTGCCATGTAGTTATCTCGCGGGTACCATCCAAGTCAACCCGACTTCCCAAGAGACTGTCGGGAACTCATGTCCACCTCTACCGGGGTGGTACCGCCTGTCCCTTCAGTCCCGCAGTAACATTACATGGGGGGCAACAGTTAAAGGAAACCGTGTGTCCGTAACATCAAGAGGGTAATCCAAGGAATCGCCCTCGATGGATTCCCACTCGATGTGACCGTCAAGGTGAACTTGGAGGAATCACCCTCGATGGGTTCACACTTGAGGGGCTGCACGACAAAGGCATCATCGGAGGTGGTGAAAGAGGAATCACCCTCGGTAACCCACAACCGACTAGCTACACTACAGAGGTAACATCAGGAGTGAGGTAAGAGGTATCACCCTCGGCACTCGATGGTAGCTCTGTAGAGTCGTACAACTAAAGGGGGGGGGTGCGGTGCTGTGTCGGTCTCTGCACATCGATCACGTTGATCGAAACATCCGGAAGCAAAGCATGGCAACACGGACAAGGGTGCGGGGCCACTGATGGATCACTAACCAACCTATACTAAGCATTTAGGATAGCAGGTAAGGTATCAACAGCAGTTACAAAAACAGGCTATGCATCAGAATAGGAGCTTTCAGACAACATTAGCAAAATCTAATGCAACCACGAGAGAGAAAGAATGGGCGATATAGGAATGATCAAGGGGGTTTTGCTTGCCTGGAAGCTCTACTGAAAGGGGCTTGTCATCAGGGGCGTAGTCGTACTCTGGACCAGCGTCGGTCTCGGGGTCTACCGTAGAGAAGAGGGAGAAGAAACAATAAATACAAAGCCAACAAAAGCAACACTGATGCACGGCATGACAATAAGCTGTGCTGGGGGTGATCTAACGCAGTGCTAAGTGTTATTGGCGGAGCGGGAAAATATCTGGAAATATTTTCCCGGTTTTAGGCATCTGTCAGACAGATGAACCAGAGGGGAAGGTTCCATGTTTGCAGTGTTGTGGGCATGTGACACGTATGTGGAGGGCATATTCGGATTCGTCTCGTTTTTCTGATCAACTTTTATGTAGAAAACTTTTTCATCCGAGCTACGGATTATTTTCTATGATTTTTCAAAGTTTTAAACAATTTTTTGAAATTTCTGGAATTATTTTAATTATTAAATTCGAATTATGCAAAACTGTAAAATGCTAGGGGTACCTAGAATTGTACCTAGTTGATCAGCAGAGAGGCTGTCCAGTGGGCCTAGTTGACTGGGTCAACTGCCCAGTCAGCAGAGGCTGACTGGTGGGCCAGCTGCCCAGTCAGCAGGCTGACTGGACAGCCTTATCCACTGGAACAGTGGGCTGGGTCCACATGTCGGTCACTCAGGGCTAATTAGAGATTAATTAAAATAAACCGAGATTAGATAGGGGTGGGCCCCGGGTGTCAGTGACTAATTAGCTTAACTGATTTTAGTTATTAGTTAATTAGGCTAATTAAATGTGGGGGTCCACATGTCAGCGACTGGAGCTGCCCAGTCAGTACGGTTGACTAGTGAACACGGTCAACCGGACCCCTGGGACCCACTGGCAGTGACCCAGGGGTGGGCCCCAGGCCGGCCACGTCAGCGGCGCCGGCGTTTAAACGTCGGTGACCAAAAACGCGGCAGAGGCGCACCGGAGGTCGTCGGGATTCGGCTACGGGGCGCCATTTGGCACGTTCGATAGCGCGTTCGAACGAGTGGGGCGAGCCGCGTCGAACGGTGGCGGTGGCGTGAGCTGAGATGGTCGTAGTTGGCCGGAGCATCGATGGCAGGCGGCGGCGGCGTTCGGGTGAGCTCGAGCTCGACGCTAGGGAGCACGGCAAGGCGAATGGGAGGCCGCGTTGGGTTTGTACAAGCTCCAGGAGCTCGACTATGAGCTCGGACGCGAGCTCGTACTACGGAGCCCATGGCGAACATGCAAACGGCGGCGGCACGAGCATGGCAACGGCATGGCGAGCTACGGCACGGAGAAGAGCAGGGGATAGAGGGGTTCGGTGTGGGTGCTCACCACGGAGCTCAAGAAAGACTCATTGGCGTTCGGGAGCAGTTGAGGTGGCCGGAATTGACGACAAATGCCGGCGACCGTAGAGGAAGAAGACGGCGGTGATCTCGCGATGCAGGGGCTCCGAGCTCGAGCTGGTGGGTGCAGACGGCGTAGTCGACATAGTCGGAGCTCATGGGCACGTCGGCGAGGCGCGAGGAGGACGATGGCCACGGCTACGGCTCGGCCATGGCAACGGCGGCACTCGGGATCGAGCGAGGGACGCGATGGAGGAGGGGGAAAGTGGCTAGGGTTCGTCAGGGAGGTGCGGGCGATGCTCTTATCCACTCCACGGCGGCGACACCGCCGGGGATGGTCGACGCGTGCCCATCGCCGGCTTGGGCGCACGCGGCGATGACACATAGGGAGAGAGAGGCGGGAGGAAGAAGGAGAGAGAGGGGTGGGCTGGGCCGCGACACTGTGGCACTTAAGCCCACATGCACAGTAGGGTTTTGGCCTTTTCCAATTTCTTTTCTGTTTCTTTTTTTTACAGAATTGTTTTGCAATATTTTTGAGCTGCCAAATGACTTTTGTAAAATGTGGGACTAGGCCACATAAATACTTTGGAATATTTGGCACAGCCACAAATATTTTGAGGAGCATCTGAATTCAAATGAATTTTCCCTCAATTAAAATGGCATTTTAAAATGCTGAAATGGTACTGTTTTAGCTTCTAAATTCCAAATGAGCCAACATGTTGTGTGGTTTTCCTCCACATTAATTACATATGGAATATTTGCTAAAACATGAACTAGTTTTCAGACATGTTTGTGAAACTTTAAATTTCACTTATAATTTGAATTGAATTTAGTGGTGGAATTTGAAATGAGATATGAATCCAATATGATCAAGCATTGCAAACCAAAATGATTTAGCTTAATCAGGAGGGTCACTGTAGCTCATTACTTAGGGGTGTTACTATTCTCCTCCTCTAAAAGAAATTCTCGTCCTGAGAATTAAGAGGTAGAAGGGAAAAGATCTGGGTATTCCTGGAAGTTCTACTGGAAGTACCTCTTAGAAGTCGTGAACGACTAGAACGTTTCAACTCATCATATTTAACGCCATGCATGTATGCAAAAGCTTCAGCTATAAAGAATATGAGGTTCCTGGATTGAATAAAACAGAAGCTGATATTGAATTAACAAGAGGAGTACCCATCACAGTAGCAGGCTGATCTTGAGCTTCATTCAGATCAACATGGTAAGCTTGACCACGACCATAAGAAGGTCTGTCATTGTTGTTGCGGGGCTGGTTGTTACCACGGCGAGCAGAGGGAAGTGCAAGCTGATTCTGGTTCTGAGGACATTCTCTGGTTCGATGACCTGGACGGCCACACTTGAAGCAGAGCCCATCATTGGGATAGGGAGCAGGAGCTCAAAGCAGTGGTGCCTGAGGTCTTGGCTGCCCCGGCGGTGGAGGAGGTGCAGCTGGATGGTACATGCCGTGAGGAATCCAAATACGGCGCTTCTGCAATGACGAGCCCGAAGATGAGCTCGCATCATGGGTGCGCTTGAGAGCGTCCTTCTGTTCCTTCAGTCCAGTCTCAAGTTGAAAGGCCTTGTTCACCAGGGTGGCGAAGTGGCGAAGTCCTGGACAAGGAGTGCCAGCTTGATATCAGGGTTGAGCCCTTCACGGAACTTCTCCTGTCTGCGAACATCAGTAGCGATGTCTTCCTTAGGATAGCGAGACAAGTCAAGGAACTCCCGCTGATAAACATCGACAGTATTACTGCCCTGGGTGAGGTTGCGGAACTCACGTTTCTTCCGGTCCATGATTCCCTAAGGAATGTAGCGGGCACGGAAAGCAGCTTGGATTTCCAGCCAAGTGATGATTGTTCCAACAGGTAGGATATGCCTATGACTGTCCCACCATTGAGAAGCGGGACCCTTTAGGAAGTAGGATGTAAACGTGACATAGCTGTCAGGGGCAACATTGGTTGACTCCATCTCATAAGTGATGTCACGAAGCCAGTCATCAGCATCAAGCGGCTGAACGGAGTTGCGGAACATAGCAGGGTTGAGGCGCACAAAGTCTTGCAAGGTTATTGGAAATGGCTGTTAATTCATGTTCGGATGTGGAAACTGATCCATTATCCCTTGCATGAATTGACGGTTCAGTTCAAACTGTTGCATCATTGCAGCCATATAGTCGGGTGGTGGTGGATTGTTGGCACCACGGCCACGACCTGCGGGTCTAACCTTCCTGCTAAAATCAACAGGGGGTAGTTTAGCAACGAGCAATTTCAGGTGTATGGAATCATTCATGAAGTAACACACACAACAAAGGAAGTGCAATAGATACAACATCATAGTCAAACATGACATACAAATCAATACATAGAGTCGGTTACAAGCCAGCGGTACAAGTTCGGAAAGGAAAAGCTAGACCCACTAGGCGGTGCACAGGCACGCGATGGAGGGATACAACGACGGGACATAGCGATAGCTACATCAACGTCGGAGATACACACTGAAGCCAGGCAACTACAAGTGACGACGCAAGGTGCCATCGACACAAGGATCCTGCGCTTCGTGAATACTCTGGTGCAGAATCTGGTCCCGAACTGGAAGAAGAGGACCACGTGGAGGAGTATAACCTCCAACAGTAGGTCACTCACGACCCGATGGCATCTCTGTCCTCCGCGGGTGAAGGATATACTGAGGATGTATCCCTGCACTGACTGGTGGCAGCTACTGTGTTAAAGCATCGTAAAGACGAGCACGAGTGGCGTACAACTTGACAGCAAGAGCTCGGGCAGTGCGATCCAAAGTCTCAGTGTACTGAACCAAAACCTGCGGGTCATAACGACGTCACACGTAAGGGGTACAGACAGCAGTGTAGTATCCACTCTCATCCCCAGCAGGGGCATACGGGATAAATCTGAAACTAGTCTCCTCCAAGCGGGTGTGCTCTCCACGGAGATGGGCAATAGCAGCATAGGCAGCATCATGGAGTGCCAAGTCAACAGTCATTCCAATACCATGAAAGGTGTGCAACTCAGTGATGGAGTTATCCTGCCGATCAAAGGTACGAACCACAGCGTGGTACTGCTCCTGGTTGAACTCGTGGTAATCCTCGTAAACAGTGTACTCGGGGTAGCAGCGATATCCCAGCCTGGTCAAGAGGTCGACCAGAATAGCAGGGAATCCAGTCGCATCAACAGCCATAGTCTGGCGTACAAGCTGTCTTGCGGGACGCATCTGAAACAAGGGAGTGCAAGTTGTCAAAAGACAGTGTGAAAAGCATGTGATAACTTTCAAAGGAATGGTTGCAGATAATCCAACTCTCTGGGTGAATGTGAACACGAGAACCTAATGTTAGAGTTAGCAAAATCTTTTACCCGAATAGAAGAGAGATCAAAGTCCTAGAGTAAGGAAGAGGAATAAAAGATCCTAATCCCATCCATTGGCGTTGTGGGCCCGTAAGCCACATAGCCATGTTACTAAAACTGTTTTTCAAAGACTAGACTCAACTTTGGCGAAGGAGTTGGAAAGGGGCTTCCTACAGGCAGTCGGCTCTGATACCAACTTGTGACGCCCCGACTCGACCGTGCACTAATCAAACACGGAAATGTGCACGATCAAGCCCAGGGACTCACGGGAAGATATCACAACACAACTCTAGACACAAAATAAAATAATACAAGCTTTATATTACAAGCCAGGGGCCTCGAGGGCTTGAATACATAAGCTCGAGTACAAGCATTAGCGGAAACACCATTATCTGAGTACAGACATAACTAAACAAGTTTGCCTTAAGAAGGCTGAGCAAAACAACGACATCTAGATCGAAAAGGCGCAGGCCTCCTGCCTTGGAGCCTCCTATCTACTCCTGGTCGTCGGTCTCCACGTAGTAGTAGGCGCCGTCGTGGTAGAAGTAGTCGTCGACGGGATCAGCTGGCTCAGGGACTCCGTTATCTGATCGCAGCAATCGAGTATGGGGAAAAAGGTAGCAAAGCAACCGTGAGTACTCATCCAAAGTACACGCAAGACTTACATCAGAACTATTCTATGTATGCATCGGTTTCGAAAGAGGGGACTATATCTGTGGACTAGACTGCAGAAATGCCAGAATAGAGGTGTCGTGGTATTCTCGCGGGGGGTGCCGCGTCACGGCAGATCGAAGACTAGCATCTTGCAGCGTCTTGCAGCATTAGAAGAGTGCAAATTAGGATATTATATAGTAATAAGTAAGTAGTAGCAATGCCCAGAGATCCTTCCTCGACTCCATGCGAGAAAGCAATCCCGGAGCTAACATATTTATTAAATTCCACAAGTATCCAGTTCTAGTTGTAGTAGATCGGGATACTTTCCGAGCGTCCTGTTACCGTGGACACGGCTATTCGAATAGATAAACTTCCCTACAGGGGTGCACCAACTTACCCAACACGCTTGATTAACTCTAGCCGGACACACTTTTATCAGGTCATGCCCGGCCTCGGCTGATCGACACGCCGTAGTCCTACATAGGCTCAACAGAGAGGCCAGCACGCCGGTCTACATCCTAAGCGCTCACGGGTCTTGGGCCCATCGACCTTTGCACTCCTGCGCATTGCGAGGACGGCCGGGACCAGACCTAGCCCCTGAATACACACACAGGCTGTCGCGGTCCACCCGGGCGCGTGCCGCTCAACTGCTGACGTCTGAAGAACTTCGGCTGATACATACGACGCCGTGTGCCCATACTATTCCTGCGTGATGGTTAGTGTGAAAAGGCCAGAGGCCTACTCAGATCACATATCCTAACCCATTAGTGTGTTGGGAGCTCGTGGTGACGATCAGTACTCCACGATCTGTGGTCCCATCGCCCCGTCTCGTGGACTTATGGCAAGGGCCAGGCCCATCCCTCTACTGGGCGGTCTGCCTGCCCGGCCGTGCCACGTAGTTATCTCGCGGGTACCATCCAGGTCAACCCGACTTCCCAAGAGACTGTCGGGAACTCAGGTCCACCTCTACCGGGGTGGTACTGCCTGTCCCTTCAGTCCCGCAGTAACAGTACATGGGGAGCAACAGTTAAAGGTAACCGTGTGTCCGTAACATCAAGAGGGTAATCCGAGGAATCACCCTCGATGGATTCCCACTTGATGTAACCGTCAAGGTGAACTTGGAGGAATCACCCTCGATGGGTTCACACTTGAGGGGCTGCATGACAAGGGCATCAAAGGAGGTGGTGAAAGAGGAATCACCCTCGGTAACCCACAACTGACTAGCTACACTACAGAGGTAACATCAGGAGTGAGGTAAGAGGTATCACCCTCGGCACTCTATGGTAGCTCTGCAGAGTCATACAACTAAAGGGGGGGGGGTGCGGTGCTGTGTCGGTCTCTGCACATCGATCACATTGATCGAAACATCCGGAAGCAAACAAGGCAACACGGACAAGGGTTCGGGGGGGTGATCTAACGCAATAAATACAAAGCAAACAAGGCAAACAAGGCAACACAATAAATACAAAGCAAACAAAAGCAGCACCGATGCACGGCATGGCAATAAGCTGTGCTGGGGGTGATCTAACGTAGTGCTAAGTGTTACTGGCGGAGCGGGAAAACATCTGGAAATATCTTTCTGGTTTTAGCCATCTGTCAGACAGATGAACCTGAGGGGAAGGTTCCATGTTTGCTGTGTTGTGGGCATGTGACAGGTATGTGGAGGGCATATTCAGATTCGCCTCGTTTTTCTGATCAACTTTTATGTAGAAAACTTTTTCATCCGAGCTATGAATTATTTTCTATGATTTTTCAAAGTTTTAAACAATTTTCTAAAATTTCTGGAATTATTTTAATTATTAAATTCGAATTATCCAGAACAGCAAAATGCTAGGGGTACCCAGAATTGTACCCAGTTGATCAGCAGAGAGGCTGACCAGTGGGCCCAGTTGACTGGGTCAACTGCGCAGTCAGCAGAGGCTGACTGGTGGGCCAGCTGCCCAGTCCGCAGGCTGACTGGACAGCCTTATCCACTGGAACAGTGGGCTGGGCGCACATGACGGTGACTCAGGGCTAATTAGAGCTTATTTAAAATAAACCGATATTAGACAGGAGTGGGCCCCGGGTGTCAGTGACTAATTAGCTTAACTGTTTTTAGTTATTAGTTAATTAGGCTAATTAACGGGTGGGGTCCACATGTCAGCGACTGGAGCTGCCCAGTCAGCATGGTTGACCGGTCAACACGGTCAACCAGGTCCCTGGAACCCACTGGCAGTGACCCAGGGGTGGGCCCCAGGCTGGCCAAGTCAGCGGCGCCGGCGTTTAAACACTGGCGACCAAAAACGCGGCGGAGGCGCACGGAAGGTCGTCGGGATTCAACTACGCGGCGCCATTTGGCGCGCGCGATAGCGCTTTCGAATGAGCGGAGTGAGCCACGTCAAACGGTGGCGGTGGCGTGAGCTGAGATGGCCGGAGTTGGCCGGAGCATCGACGGCAGGTGGCGGCGGCGTTCGGGTGAGCTCGAGCTCGACGCTAGGGAGCACGGCAAGGCGAATGGGAGGCGGTGTTGGGTTCCTACGAGCTCCAGGAGCTCGGCTGCGAGCTCGGACTACGGTGGCCACGGCGAATAAGCAAACAGCAGCGGCGCGAGCTCGGCAACGGCACGGCGAGCTACATCACAGAGAAGAGCATGGGAGAGAGGCGTTCGGTGCGGGTGCTCATCGCGGAGCTCAAGAAAGACTCGTCAGGGTTCGGGAGCGGCAGAGGTGGCCGGAATCGATGACGAATGCCGGCGATCTCGCGATGCAGGGGCTCTCAGCTCGAGCTAGTGGGTGCAGACGGCGTAGTCGACGTAGGCAGAGCTCGTGGGCATGACGGCGAGGCGCGGGGAGGATGGTGGCCGCGGCTACGGGTCGGCCATGGCGACGGCGGCACTCGGGATCGAGCGAGGGACGAGATGGAGGAGGGGGAAAGTGGCTAGGGTTCGCCAGGGAGGTGCGGGCGATGCTCTTATCCACTCCACGGCGGCGACGGTGCCGGGGATGGTCGACGCGTGCCCATCGCTGGCTCGGGCGCGCATAACGATGACACGCATGGAGAGAGAGGCGGGAGGAAGAAGGAGAGAGAGGGGTGGGCTGGGCCGCGGCACTGTGGCACTTAAGCCCACATGCACAGTAGGGTTTAGGCCTTTTCCAATTTCTTTTCTGTTTCTTTTTTTACAGAATTATTTTGCAATATTTTTGAGCTGCCAAATGACTTTTGTAAAATGTGGGACTAGGCCACATAAATACTTTGGAATATTTGGCACTGCCACAAATATTTTGAGGAGCATCTGAATTCAAATGAATTTTCCCTCAATTAAAATGGCATTTTAAAATGCTGAAATGGTACTGTTTTAGCTTCTAAATTCCAAATGAGCCAACAAGTTGTGTGGTTTTCCTCCACATTAATTACATATGGAATATTTGCTAAAACATGAACTATTTTTCAGACATGTTTGTGAAACTTTAAATTTCACTTATAATTTGAATTGAATTCAGTGGTAGAATTTGAAATGAGATATGAATCCAATATGATCAAGCATTGCAGACCAAAATGATTTACCTTAATCAGGAGGGTCACTGTAGCTCATTACTTAGGGGTGTTACACACGGCGTTTGGATGCACCGGTGAAGTTTGCACCGACTCTCAAGGTGAGAAAGGGCAATGCATGGTACCAAAGATGCTAGCAATATGTGGATAGGTGGGAATGTTGTATTAGTCCATGAACTCACATTAGTCATAAAGAACTCATATATTTATTGTGAAAGTTTTATTAGCCCTCAAAGCAAAGTTGTACTCACATGCCCCTAGGGAGGAGGTTGGTAGGAGTTAACCATCGCGCCCCCCCCCCCGATTCATACAACACAAAGGATTTCATTGAGGAATAAGAATGCTCCTACATCCCCGCAAGGCCATTACGGGCACTTAAATGAGTAGTTCATAACAAGCTTTAATATTGATATTTCTACTAACCAATGATCATGAACTAATACCCTTTCATATTACGACATCAATATAATTAAATCATACGTTTCGTATTTAGTGATCTACATGAAAGTTTTTATTATACCATTCTTATATACCTATTATTTTTAGACTAGTCTTATAACCCGTGCATATTGCCACTTCCTATTTAGGACTCTCAAAAAGATCTAAGCAAAGCATGAGAGTACAATAATTTCTATAAAATATATAACCACCGCTATGCTCTAAGAATATAAGTGAAGCACAAGAGCAACTACATAGCTCAAAAGTTATAAGTGAAGCTCATAGAGTATTCTAACAAATCGTGGTGAATCTGTGTCTCTCTCAAAAGGTGTGTCCAACAAACAATTATTGTGGCAAACTAACAAGCAAACAAAATAAAACTATGGTACAATACGCTCCAAGTAAAACTCATATCATGTGATGAATAAAAATATAGCTCCAAGTAACATACCGATGAATTGTGGACGAAAGAGGGGATGCCATCCAGGGCATCCCCAAGGTTAGACGCTTGGGTCTTCCTTGAATATTACCTTGGGGTGCCTTGGGAATCCCCAAGCTTAGGGTCTTGCCGCTCCTTATTCCTTCATCCATCGTAATATCACCCAAAATTTGAAAATTTCAGCACACAAAACTCAACAAAAACTTCGTGAGATCTGTTAATATAATAAATCAATCATCCACTTTAGGTACTGTTATAAATTGATTCATAATTGTTATTTCATAATATCTACTGTATTCTAACTTCTCCATGACTTATAACCCCTGATATAATCCATAGTATCATCAAAACAAGCACACTATGCAATAAAAAACAGAATCTGTTTAAAACAGAACAGTACGTAATGACAAAATATTTATCCATACTTATGTAACTCCAAAAATTCTGAAAATTTAGGACAAGGTAAAAAAATTTGTATCCCAATAATGTGTAAAAATTTCATATTTTTTCTAACGTTCCAGTAAGAAACGTAAAATCAAATACTAGGAGAAAAACTTTCTGTTTTCAAACAGCATCAATTATACTATCATTCAAATAATCCCAAAGGCATTCCTTGGCACAAGCACTAATTAAAAGATAAAAACACAATAATTACAGTAGCAATAATTTAGTTACTCAAGAAAAATGAAAATTGCAATAAATATAAATATTGGGTTGCCTCCCAACAAGCGCTATTGTTTTATGCCCCTAGCTAGGCATAATGCATTGTTTCAAGTATTATCATCTTTCAAATTAATTCCATAGGTGGATCTCATAACAGATTCATATTGTGGTTTAATTCTCTTCCTTGGGAAGTGTTCCATCCCTTTTTTAGTAGAAATTGGAACCTTATATTTCCTTCTTTCATGTCAATAATGGCACCTATGGTTCGTAGGAAAGGCCTACCAAGTATTACAGGACAAGACAGATTGCATTCAATATTAAGCACAATAAAATCCACGGGTACATAATTTCTATTAGCAAGTATGAGAACATCATTAATTTTACCAAATGGTTTCTTAATAGTTGAATCCGCTAAATGCAAGTTGAGGGAACATTCATCCATATCGGTGAGACCTAGAACGTCACATAAAGATTTTTGTATAATAGAGACGCTAGCACCTAGATCACACAAAGCATTACATTCATAATATTTAATCTTAACTTTAATAGTAGGTTCCCATTCATCATGTAATTTCCTTGGTACAGATACTTCTAATTCTAGCTTTTCTTCATGAGCTTTAATCATTGCTTCTACAATGTGTTTAGTAAAAGCTTTATTTTGTTCGTAAGCATTAGGTGAATTTATCTTGGATTGAAACAAGGAAATACATTCAATCAAAGAGAAATTATCATAATTAAAGTCCTTGTAATCCAAAGTAGTGGGTACATCGCTATCTAAAGTCTTGACCTCTTCAAACCTAGTTTTATTGTTTTTATCATTAAGATCATCACCCTTCGAACAATTGGGACGCTTCCCAGCTAAAGTTGATTCATCTCCAGTCCCGTTTTCATCAAGTTTTATATTACTAAACAAAGATTCAATAGTGGAGACTCCTATAGTCTTAATATCCTCATCTTCACTAGTAAGAAAATGTGATTCTCGTTTAGCGGCCATTTTATTTACTAGTGTCGTTTGTTTGTCTAATATCTTTCCTATCATATTTTCAGTTAGAGCAAGTTGTGATTGAAGGTTGGCTACCTCTTGATTGACTTCATCAAGTTGTTTGCTAATGGAATCCAACAATGTAGATTGTTCCTTAATTTCTCAAGCAAATAGTTCATATCGCTCATACTGTGAATGCATAAAAAAATTAGTAGTCTTCTCAATTTCATGCAACCTTTTATCATAAGAAGTGTTATGAAGCATATTATAAGAGGGATCACCGGTATACGGTCTAGGATTGAAATCCCCTCTATAAGCATTTATGTTGAAATTATTTCTAGCGACAAAATTCACATCAATAGCATAATTATTTTGCTCAATCAAAGTAGACAATGGAACATCATTTGGATCAACATGAGAATTTTTACTAGTAAGCATATTCATAAGAGCATAAATTTTATCACTCAAAGTAGAAACTTCTTCGACAGAGTTTACCTTCTTACCAGTTGGAGCTCGTTTGGTGTAGCATTGAGAATAATTTGTCATCATATTATCGAGAAGCTTCGTGGCTTCTCCTAATGTAATTCCCATAAAGGTGCCACCTGCAGCAGAGTCTAGAAGATTTCTCGACACAAAGTTTAGTCCCACATAGAAATTTTATATTATCATCCTTAAGCTTAATCCATGAGTGGGACAATTTTTAGTCATTAGTTTCATTCTCTCCCAAGATTGTGCAACATGTTCTTGCTCAAGTTTCTTAAAGTTCATGATTTGATTTCTAAGAGATATAATCTTAGCAGGAGGAAAATACTTAGCAATAAAACCATCCTTACATTTATCCCTTGAATCAATACTATTGCGAGGTAAGTATGAAAACCAAGTTTTAGCATGATCTCTTAGCGAGAAAGGAAATAATTTCAACTTAACAATATCATTATCCACATCTTTTTTCTTTTGCATATCACATAATTCAATGAAGGTATTAAGATGGGATGCAGCATCTTCATTAGTTTTTCCAGCAAATTGTTATTTCATAATAAGATTTAGCAATGCAGCATTAATATCATATGACTCTGCACTAGTGGTGGGAGGAGCAATTGGAGTACTAATAAAATCATTATTATTAGTATTTGAGAAGTCGCACAACTTAGTGTTTTCTTGAGACATAGTGGCAATTGAAGCAAGCAAGCAAAATAAAATATTTTTGTGTTTTTGATTTTTTTAACGAGACAAATAAAGCAAGCAAATAAAAAGTAGAATAAGTAAATGATAATCTGAATGTAGGAACCTATAAGTGTTTGATGATGTCTCCCCGACAACGGCGCCAGAAATTCTTTCTGCTACTTGTGAGCTGCGTTGGGATTTTCCCCGAAGAGGAAGGGTGAAGCAATATAGTAGCGAATAGTATTTCCCTTAATAGATAACCAAGGTTATCAAACCAATAGGAGAACCACGCAAACACCCGTCAACAGTACCTGCACACAGAAGAGCAAATACTTGCACCCAACGCGGGCAAGAGGGTTGTCAATCCCCTTGTACTAGTTAATTGCAAGGATTAAATCTGGTAGTGGTAGATAGATAAATTGCAATGTAAATAAATTGCAGCAAGGTATTTTTCGTTTTTTTAATATGATTAAAATAGACCCGGGGGCCATAGTTTTCACTAGAGGCATCTCTCTCATAAAAATAGCATACGTTGGGTTGAAAAATTACTGTTGGGCAATTGATAGAAAAGCGCATAGTTATGACGATATTCATGGCATGATCATGTATATAGACATTACATCCATGACAAGTAGACCGACTCCTGTCTGCATCTACTACTATTACTCCACCAATCGACCGACTCCTGCCAGCATCTATGGTATTAAGTTCATGACAATCAGAGTAACGCTTTAAGCAAGATGACATAATGTAGATAGAATAAAACCAAACAATATGATTAAACCCCGTCATTTTATCCTTAGTAGCAATAATACAAATATGTGCCTTGCTACCCCTTCTGTCACGAGGTGAGGACACCGCAAGATTGAACCTACTACTATGCACCATTTCCACTGAAGATTAACGAATCAACTTGGCCAAAGAAAACCCGTAGATCGGAAAGCATTACATAGCTATAACAATCATACATAATAAAGTTTAGAAAAGACTCAATTACTTTCAATGAATATTCAAATCATAAACCCACAATTCATCGGATCCCAACAAACACACCGCAAAAGAAGATTACATCGAATCGATCTTCGAGGAGAACATTGTATTGAAGATCAAAGAGAGAGAGAGAAATCCATCTAGCTAATCACTATGGACCCGTAGGTCTGTGGTGGACTACTCACACATCATCGGAGGTGCAGCAAGGTTGATTTAGAAGCCCTCCGTGATGGATTCCCCCTCTGGCAGATTACCGAAAAAGGCCTCCAGATGAGATCAGGGAAGAACAGAGACTTGCGGCAGCGGAAAAATTGTTTCAGGTGGCTCTCTAGGGATTTTGGAATATTTGGGAATTTATAGTGTTTTAATTAGGTCAGACGGAGCCACGAAGGGCCCACAAGACATCAGGGCGCGCCTACCCCCCCGGGTGTGCCCTGTTGTCTTGCCGTCTCCTCGTAGGTCTTCTGGTCCACCCCCGAATCTTCTAGGGTCTCTTATGTCCAGAAAAAAATCATCAAAAAGTTTCGTAGAGTTTGGACTCCGTTTAGTATAGATTTTCTGTAAAACCGAAAACAAGCAGAAAATAGCAACTGACACTAGGCACCGAGTTAATAGGTTAGTCTCCAAATTTGATATAAAATTGCATAAAAAGTATCTAAGAATGATAATATAATAGCATGAAACAATCAAAAAATATAGATATGTCGGAGATGTATCAACTAGTAGAGCACAATTTGGTTGTGCGCGTTGATGTTCAGATTGCTTACTGATGGTGTCCTAGACTAGGGGGTACTCATCACGTCGTCTCCCGACTAGGTGGATCGGGCCGAGGACCCCCATGGCGGTTCACTCATGGGCCACTTCGGGCAACCCATGACGCATACAAGGAAGACTCGACAAGACTTGGCGCACAAGACGAGGACTCCTCTAAATACTAGGCCTCCGGTGCATTATATAAACCAAGGCCAGGCTAGTCAATAGATAAAAAAACTCATATTCATTAGAACAATCTCGTGGTAGATACATGTACTCTGTACTACACCCCACATGAATACCTCTAAAAAGCAGGACGTAGGGTATTATCTCTTCAAGAGAGCCCGAACCTAGGTAAAATCCCGTGTCCTTGTTACCATCGCACCAAGACGCCTAGCTTAGGACCCCTACTACGAGATATGCCAGATTTAGAACCGACATTGGTGCTTTCATTGAGAGCCTGCTAGGTGTTCGTCACAGATTGATGGGATAATCAGGTGATATTTTTTCAGTTAGATCTGTTCCGCGTATGTCAATTCCTTGGTAAATCATTTTCTGTCGGCCTGTGTAATTTTATTCGCAGGTGTATTCTAGATCGAAACAAAAAGAACCAAAGGCAACACATTAAGATCGGCAACATGCGCCTGTCCGAGGACACCTTGCCTAGATCGATTCCATGTATACCCATATTGAATATACAGCGGCGTAACACAACAACGCAGCTGATGGGAGCACGCGTACGGGAACTAAAAGGCTCAGCCAAAGCCCTAGCTAAATCAGTGGAGCAGGGCACAGGGCGCAGGGCAGGTCCACACGGCGTTGTTCCATGATTCAAAAAAGAATTCCACACTGATGGGATGGCGACTCTTCCTCTCGTGAATATTGCTTCAAGTGCTAGCACTACTAATTGGTCGGCCCGGACGCAGTCTTGAGGCGCTCCGGTCCGGATGTCCCTCGTCGAATCCAGGCGTTTTATAATCTTCTCGCCTGCCATCAGTTTGGACGTCATCGGATAAATCATCAGGTGCAATTGTTCTAGTTATTCGCGATGTACATATTAATAATATTTCAAAGAGTATTTTTTGCTGGTCAGCGATTTTTGGTGCTGCAGGTTTTGCAATCCGGTCTATGCTGCGGCCGCCGTTTCAGGGCGATCCGATATGTCATCGCTGCTGACGGTGTCCTGGATTATGGGGTGTCAACCTAGCCGGCCCGTCTCCTAGGTTGGGCCGATCTGCCTTCGTACGTGATCTCCATGGACTCCGGAGGCCGCACACGGGAGACGTGATCGAGGCTGTCTCTACCGAAGACTTGTAGTACATTTCAAGATTTGTCCAGCCGCCTTACTCCTAGATACCGACCTTGTAACCCTAGATACCCTCCCTGGCGTGTATATAAGTCATGGGGTTCAGCCCGTAGGGGAGAGGAACACAATATCGCTCACCTAGCCCTAGAAGTTAGACATACATTACGATCTCGAGGTAGATCAACTCAGTATTCGATACATCTCCATCAATATAAACAGAAGCAGGACGTAGGGTTTTACCTCCATCGAGAGGGCCCGAACCTAGGTAAACATTGTCTCCCTCGTCTCTGTTACTATCGATCCAAGATACACAGCTCGGGACCCCCTACCCCAAGGTCTGCTGGCTTTTACACCGACACTGGTGCTTTCATTGAGAGTTCCGCTGTGTGATCGCCGGAAGGATTGATGGGATCGCCAGTTAACGGCTTTAAGCCCACGGAGCGTGTCTCCACATTCGAAGCTTTGGTCGCAAAGACGCCTCCACGTAACGTGGAAGCGAACCATGACCCCTCTTCGGTTCCAACAAAGAACCCCCTCACGAACGAGGGGCTAAGATACTTCCTGGAGAGTGGATCGGACAGCGACCCACCAGCGACCGACTCCCAGATCGAATCGGCTAAACCGATAACTGTGGATCCATCGCCAGGTGAAGGTGATGAGGTCTTGAGCCCGCGGTCTTTAGAGATCGGATCTGGTCTGCTCACCTCCTATATAGAATATCACCCCGATGACTCCGGCCCATCCGACATCTGGGACATAGCCTACGTACGGCAGGTCCCTGGTGAGCCGATCCGACAATACTAGGCCAGATTCTTGTCCGTCAAGAGCAAGATACTGGACTACCAAGACTCTGATATAATCGCCGTTTTCGAGCATGGATGCAAGGATAAAGGCGTCTCGAACGCCCTCGCTCGTCGTTGCATCCAAACACTCCCTGAATTAACCAACTTGGTAGCGCGATTTTGCGCCATTAAAGACACCTGGAGTACCGAGGAGAATACGGACTCGATCTATGAGGACTACCCAGGACGCGACCGGTCGGCACCTCGACGCGAGAATCACAAATGGAACACCCTGGGTGATCGACCCCGGAAGAAGAAGAAAACCTCTGATCACCCTGGAACGGCCCTGGACGGCTTTCTGGGTAAACCATGCCCGATCCACGCCGTATTAGTTAACTCTTGCCCAACCCACAGCCTTCGCGACTGTTGGGTGTTGAGGCAGGTGGCAAAAGGGGGACCCGCCCTCCTGGCGGCACCTCCAGCCACCTCGGACAGACCTCGGATGATGATGAGGTCCTAATGATTTATGAGACCTTTACGTCTAACAACTAGCGCAAACGGGCCTTGCGGGAAATCAACGCCGTTCGGCGGGTACCACCTCGGGGCGCGTGGATAGACATGCCGATCACCTTCACTCAGAATGATCAGCCGAAGTCGGCCCTGGACAGGTGCCCCGCCGCGCTAGTCCTCAACCACATCGTGGACCACTGCCGCCTCCAGAAGGTCCTTATGGACGGAGGCAGCAGCCTGAATCTAATATATGAGGACACTCTGGATAAAATGCACATCGATAAATCGCACATAGAATGGAGCACCACCACCTTCAAAGGAATAGTCCCCGGGCGAGAGGCACGCTGCAGTGGAAAGATAACTCTAGATGTACTCTTCGCGACCTCGGATAATTATCGCTCCGAGGAGATTACGTTCCACATCGCGCCTTTCAAAAGCGGATACCACGCCATCCTCGGACGGGACGCCTTTTCAAGATTTCAAGTGGTGCCGCACTATGGCTACATGAAGCTCAAGATGCCGGGCCCGAAGGGGATCATTACCATTTCAAGTGATCCTGACAGGGCACTCAAAACCGAGAATAAAATGGCGTCCCTCGCCCTCGAGACCCTTGTTGAAACATATTGGCAGGCTATAAGCCCATTAAACAAACACTTCGGCGTTTCTCCGAGCCCAAGCATAAAGCAATGGGCGAGCAACTGGCAAAGCTGCTGGAGGCGGTATTCATCAAGGATATAAAACACCCCGACTGGCTAGCCAATTTGGTCATGGTACCAAAAAAGGATAGGTCATGGCGGTTGTGTGTCGATTTTAAAGACCTCAACAAAGCTTGCCCCAAAGACCCCTTTCCCCTACCCCATATTGACCAAATTGTGGACACCACTGCGGGCCATGACACATTGTGCTTCCTAGACGCCTATTCAGGGTATCATCAAATAAAGATGAAGGAATTGGACCAGGCAGCAACAACATTTATTATGCCCTACGGGCTGTTTTGCTTCAACACGATGCCTTTCGGACTAAAGAACGCTGGCACTACGTACCAGCGAATGATCCAAACATGCCTGAAAAAACACATCGAAAAAACTGTGGAGGCTTACGTAGACGACGTGGTTGTCAAAATTAAACACGTCGACCAGTTGGTGGACAATCTTCGCGATACATTTGCCTGCCTACGGGAGTATCAAATAAAACACAACCCGGAAAAATGCGTCTTTGGGGTCCCAGTTGGCAAACTCCTCGGTTTTATCATATCTAGCCGAGGAATTGAAGCCAATCCGGCCAAAATTCGAGCCTTGGATCATTTGGAGATCACCACAGAGCTCAAGCATGTACAAAAGCTGGCGGGCTGCGTAGCAACCTTGAGCCATTTTATATCACGGCTTGGAGAAAAAGCTTTACCCTTGTACAGGCTGTTAAAGCAGACCAAAACGTTTAAATGGACCAAGGAGGCTGCGGCGGCCCTGGAAGACCTCAAGGCCCTCCTCGCCACCAATGTCATCCTAGTAGCACCAGGCGTTTGTGAACCGATGATATTATACATCTCGGCCACAAACCAGGTGGTTAGCACAGTTCTCGTGGTTGAACGAGACATGGAAGGTCATAAGTTCCAGGTCCAGAAACTCGTATACTACGTGTCCAAGGTATTAACCCCCTGCAAGACATGCTACCCTCATTATCAAAAGATAGCTTACGCAGTCTTCATGGCATCGCGAAAGCTTCGGCTCTACTTTCAAGAGTGCGCGGTGACTGTGGCATCCGACGTCCCGTTAAGTGACATAATCAATAATAGAGATGCAACGGGGTGCATCGCCAAATGGGCTATAGAGCTCCTACCTTTTGAAATTATCTACAAACCACGCTGGGCCATTAAATCCCAGGTGTTGGCGGACTTCGTGGCCGAATGGACCGAAGCCGAACTCCCCCGTGAGTACAGTACCTACTCGCATTGGACAATGTATTTTGATGGCTCCAAAATGCTTGCCGGCCTAGGGGCTGGCGTGGTGCTCATGTCCCCCACGGGAGATAACATTAGATATGTGCTGCAAATCATGTACACAGACTCTAATAACGCAGCTGAATACGAAGCACTCTTACACGGACTTGGGATAGCAGTCTCCATGGGTGTTAAACGCCTCGAGGTTCAAGGTTATTCCAACCTCGCTATCTCGCAAATTAATGGTGAATTCGACGCCAAAGACCCAAAGATGATAGCTTATCGAAATGCCATCATAAAGATCTCGGCCAGGTTCGAGGCGTTGGAATTTCACCATATATGCCGAGATAGCAACCATGCCGCAGATGTACTCGCCCGGCTGGGCGCAAAGCGGGATAAGGTTCCCGAAAACACCTTCCTCGAGCGGCTTTTTAAGCCATCCGTTGTCTGGCAAGACAGAAAAGGAACATCGGACTCAACCGACGTCGGGCAACAGGCCCCGCCCGAAAAGGACGATGGTATCATAGGCGGGTCAACGATCTGGAAGACTGATTCAGCGCATGAAGTCATGGCAGTTATCGCACCATGGATCGAGCCGCTCCTCGCATACCTACTCCAAAGAGAGCTCCCTGATAACCAAGCCAACTCCCGCCGGATTGTAAGACAGTCTAAAGCTTAAGGTTCATGCTTAAGGTTCATGAAGGGGAACTTTACAAAATGAGCACAACGGGCGTCCTCCAGAGGTGCATATCCGAGGAAGAAGGAAAACTCGTACTTTGAGAGATACACTCCGGCATGAGCGGACATCACGCCGCTGCTCGGACCCTGGTCAGCAAGGCTTTTTGAGCCGGTTTCTACAGGACAACGGCAAGTGCCGATGCCTCGGCATTAGAACAGCGTTGCCCATGCTGCCAGGTATTCGCCAAGCAGAGCCACATGCCCCCCACGGCCCTGCGCACCATCCCCGTTACATGGCCCTTTGCGATCTGGGGACTCGATATGGCCGGGCCACTCAAGGGAGGATCAAACAAAAACAAATACCTACTCGTTATGGTAGACAAATTCACCAAGTGGATCGAAGCAAAGCCGGTCACCTCGGCCGAGGCCGTCCAGGTCATCGGATTCATTTCTGGGGTAGTCCATCGGTACGGTGTCCCCCATAGTCTGATCACAGACAACGGAACCAACTTCACGGCCAAAGAGGTCAAGGCATGGTGTAAGAAACTGGGCATTAAGCTCGACTACGCGTCTGTCTATCACCCGCAGTCTAATGGGCAGGTGGAGCGAGCCAATGGACTTATCCTTAGTGGAATTAAGCCATGGCTAGTTCGCTCCCTTAAAAAAGCCAATTGAAAATGGGTTGAGGAACTTGATTCCATATTATGGGGCTTGCATACAACACCAAATAGGTCCATCGGGTATACCCCGTTTTTTATGGTGTATGGCGCCGAAGCAGTCCTCCCCTGCGATATCATACATGACGCACCTCGGGTGCGCATGTATGAGGAGCTGGAGGCCGAACTCGATCGGCAAGATGCACTAGATGCTCTCGAAGAAGAGCGCAACGTCGCGCGGGCTAGATCAGCTATTTATCAGCAGCAGGCACGGCGCTACCACAGTAGAGAGGTTCGTGCCAAAGAATTCAATGTCGGGGATCTCGTAATGAGACTACACCCCGAAAAACAAAAACACAAGCTCTCCCCTAGATGGGACGGACCGTTCATCATTGACCAAGTACTCATCGGAGGGGCTTATCGAATCCGAGATCCAGAGGACGGCCGATTAGAGCCCCACCCGTGGAACGCGGCGCTACTCCGATGTTTCTATACATGAAACCAAGCATACGGTCTGTGTAAATAACTTGTGCATTTTCTTTCAACTTAATCTTTTTCCTTATTTTTTATCTCCTCACCTCGGAAAGTTACTCTATGACCCCGAGGACAATCTAGCATGTTGTTTTCAAAACAAGAGCTATTCCGCCTCTTATGTACTATTGTCTTTTGAGCCACTATATGCATCGATTCGCTTTAAGATTTGGCCAAGCTGGGTTGCCCGGCTCCTGTGCTTGTCCCTTACGTTCCCGATATTTCGGCTAGGGGGCAAAGGGAGCATCGTTGTGATTGTTACTCCCGGGTCAACCGATGTAGTACCTCAGACGGACAAAGCCGAAAGCTAGCGTTCTTATAATGCGGATTGGTCGGCTACGACATAGGAATAACGTGGCAAGGGTATTTTCAAACCCTGATCAGGGGCTTTACCACCGAGGTCATCCGTCTTCAGACGGGTGTGTTCAACACAATAACCCAAGGAAAGGAACTATTGGAAGAACTATTTTTCTCGAAAGATGTTTCCTACGTTAAATAGTAATATAACATAACCTTCCGTTACCCTCTTGTCTTTCGAGCCGCACAGCCCGATTGCCTGGTCACCTGAAGCATCTGGTCCGATGACCTCGGCCAGTAGTATGGGACACTCCTCAGAATTTATCCGAGGAGGCGGAAGCCGAAGGCTGGCTGACAGAGTTTGGATAAACGAACGGAAAAAATTGACATAGAATACCTCAGTACATAAAGTCATACAACAATTTTCACGCACGGTCTAGCCCGTCTATTAGGGTGTCTAATGCGCAATCCTTTTGCGAGAGGCATGCCGCAGGCATTACACTGTCATATGCCTGGCTGGTAGGGATCTCCTCCCCATCAGGCCCCATGGTCCCACCTCTGCAAATTCCGTCGTCTTCAGACTGTTGTAGTGGGTCTTCACCATGGCCCAGGCCTCCCTCGCACCTTCTCGGCAAGCTGATACTTTCCACGCCTGGATCCGGCGCCGAGCTCTATTAAGATGTTCGGCTAGCGCGGCCATGTCCTCGGGGACCGGAACCACCTCGGGCCATAAAGCCTTGTGTCGGTACCAAAACCGGCAGATCTCGGGTAGGGGGTCCGAACTATGGGTCAAGGAGTCGATGGTAACAGAGAGCGTAGAGACAGTGATTTACCCAGGTTCGGGCCCGCTCGAGGAGGTAAAACCCTACGTCCTGTTTGATTGTATTGATGTGATTGTATGAAGGTTACAGAGTTGATCTACCTCGAGATCAGATGGGCTAAACCCTAAATTATGAGTCTCGTCCCTACGGAATAAACCTCCTGGTTTATATAGACACCAGGGGGGCCCTAGGGTTACATATGGTCGGTTATCATCAGGGATGAACATGCCGGTTACACCATCTATTCCTTGGAAGAGACGCCAAGACTTCAGAGATTTCCTTCTATCATACGGGGTCGTCCACAATCCAGCCTTCCATCGACGTGTAGAGAGCGGCCCACCAATCTGGCCCATGAGAGATAGGCCGGCAGCCCGAGTACCCCCTAGTCCGGGACACCCTCAGTAGCCCCCGAACTAGTCTTCGAAGCCGAGGTAGATGCCGAACACCATCGGCTTTGTGGACCAGTTCACTTTCCTTCGTGACACCGGTAACAGGCCTGTATTACTCCGAGTTGTATTTTCAAGCATTATCCGGTCGAGTATGCACCGAACTGTATCTTGGTAACGAAGTATAATAATAACCTAGCCCCGAAGGCTAGCCGCTTCGGCGTGAACAGTGTTCTCATCTGACAACTTTTACCGAAGGGTCACATCTTGCCACGACCGCAAGTTGGTCACAACTTTTACCGAGGTGGTTCTCATTGGCACGTTCCATCGATATGGAGATCGTGTCCTGTTTTCAAGGGATATAATCAATAATCCTCCTCACCCCACGCGCGCATAATGGAACGGTTATACGGGGAAGCGGCGAGGACTGCGGCGCAGTAAAGGGACCGTGGGTTTTACAGCCCATAAAAGGGGCACAGTCCTTGTTTCAGTCGCACGCTCTCACTCCCCTCTTTCGCCATTGCCTTCCCCATCTCTTGAGCTCCAACACCCAGATCTGCTCTCCTTCCCAAGAACCTTTCCATCCACCCGCCTAATCCAGCAATGGCGGGTTCCGGGTCCAAGGGCAAATGGGAGGCGTCCGTCGTCACCGAAAGCGCCATCATGGAGTTGAAGGGTGCGGGATATCTCCCTGCCGACGTAGCCCACCGTGCTCCAGAGGCCGGCCAGGCCGTCCCCACGCTGCGACCGGGCGAAAGGGTGGTGTTTGTCCCCCACTTCCTCCGAGGATTAGGATTTCCCCTTCACCCCTTCGTCAGGGGTCTTATGTTCTTTTACGGGCTTGACTTCCACGATCTCGCGCCGAATTCCTTTCTACATATCTCGACCTTCATCATCATCTGTGAAGCCTTTCTCCGGATCCGGCCACACTTCAGCCTGTGGCTGAAGGTCTTCAACATCAAGCCAAAGATCATCGACGGCCAACAAGCAGACTGCGGGGGTGCTATGGTGAGCAAACTCCCCCGAGTGGAATGGCCAGAGGGCAACTTCATCGAGACCGTCAAGGTTTGGCAGAGAGAATGGTTCTACATCACCGAGCCGAGGAGCGCGGGTTGGGGGGCGATTTCGGCCTTCCGATCCGGACCCCCTATGAGGTTGGTCTCATGGACCAAGAAAGGCCTCGACTGGGGGGTAAACAAGGAGGTGGAGCAGCTACAGCAACGAATTGCCAAGATGATAGGGAAAGGCGTCGAGCTGCCCAACGTGGTCCAGATCATGCTCGGCCGTCGAATACTCCCATGCCAGGATAGGGGCTCCCCCATGTGGGCCTACAAGCCCGAAGACCCGGTCACCGTGCGCAACTTCTTCCGCACCACCCACGCCCAGCTATGGAGAGCGCTGTTCAAGCCGCAGAAGGACTGGCCGGCCGAGGGAGAGGACATCGGACTTGACGCCGCAAACCCCCACGGGAGGTATGACTAAGTTTGTTCTTGTATCCGAACTATTTCCCTTTAATAAGGTACTCAGCTTCTCGACTTCTCATCCACAGAAATGGCTGAAGAAGGCCCAGCGGATTGACAGTCCGGCGCCGCTGCCAGAAGGACCCAAGACGCCCCTCCTGATGGCCATGTTGGACATGGAGCCGTACGAGGTGCCGGAAAGGAAGGAGAAGAAGAAGCAACAGGGGGAGGCCAGAGAGAGCCTCCGCTCCTGAAGACCCCCGGGTGCTAGATCCGGGGACACCAATGCTCCCTCCGCGCAAGAGGAGGAGAAGGAGCAAGGAGAGGACGGGGAGGAGGACAATTCCTCCCGAATAGGGAAGAGGGTGGCGTCCGAGGCTACCGAGGCGGAGCCTCCTCGACCCGCTCCCAAAAGACCATGCAAGGCCAAGGTAGCCTTGTCCGGCGATAGCTCGGCTTCTGCCGAGGACTCTGAGGCCTCAGAAGAGGTTCCTCGGAAAATTCCCAAGGCCAAACCGCAGGCCCAAACGTATGCGCTCTAACAACTACCTGAGTGTCTTTAGCCGAACTGGGCTGATACTGATAAAGTTTCCATGTGCAACTTTGCAGTCCGCTGCGCGATCTCCCCGCCGACCGGGTTTCGGAGGGGGATTCTCCACCGGCGGCGCTAGCGGAGAGCGGCACTGGATCCCGCGCCTCGCCTTCCCCAATCGTGAAGGAAACCGAGGAGGTCCTGTCGAGGAGGACTCCTCCCATGCCACACACAGGGGAAGGAGGCGATACTATCATGGCAGAGGTGAATGCCTCGGTCGCCGAAGACCAGGAGGGGAGGGCCCCTCTGATAAACGAGAGGGAGGAGCTCGGACGAACCGAGCTCTCTCCGAGGACCACTCCAGAGACGTCAAGGCGTCCCGAGTCCGGTGCTCTGGACATGGAGAAGGAAGGAGCCAGAGTACCACTGCCACCCCCGCCTGCCCAAGAGCAGGCATCGACTAGGTGGCCGGACGAGATGGAGGACGCTGTAACCAGCTCCTCCATCGCCGAAGAGCACCGTGCACTTATGGGCGCGGTGCTACAGAGTATTCGGTCCGTGGATAACAGACTGAAGGAGGCTTTTAGTGGCCTTCTGACCGGCTTCAAGGTGAGCGAAGTAATGCTTTTTCCTTAGGAAAATTCATTTGTGCAAATATATAGCCTCATACAAATTAGCCCCCGAGACTTTGACTGGCTGAGCAAAGCCGGTCGGAGGATCAAAAATCGACATCTCGGATATTAACGGGTGCAGAATAATGCGCAGGCATCATCCTCGGCCACAGCTGCCAACGCCGAAGAGTTGGCTGAGCTGAATCGGAAGCTAAAGAGCTCCGAGGACGATCTGAGCCTGGTGAACAAGAGGTTCGACGAGGCGCAAGGTAAGGCCGAGTTGTGATAGTGAATACAGCCGTAGATTTGAAGCAGTGTTCGATGAATCCTAACAGAGATAACCGATTGAACTGCAGCTGCCGCCGCGGAGGTCGAAAGCCTCAAGGCCGCACTGAGGACAGCTCAGGCGGACGCGGCGATGCAAAAGTCGGCAGCCGAACAGGCAGCTGCCGAGCTGGCGGCGCTGAGAACCACAAGTGAAAAGCACGAGGCCAGGGTGCTGGAAGTGCAGCAGGAGCTCGGGGATGCCGTCACAAGATGTGAGGCCCTTGAGCAAAAGAATAAGGAGCAGGCCGCCGAGCTGACCTCATTAGCAGCGGGGGCTAAGGAAGCGCGGACAGAGGCATGCGGTTACCAAGAAGAGCTCCGCCAAGTCAGGCTGATCGCGGACGGTAAGCCGTACTTGTTACAATGTGTCTTTGGAGGTAACAGGTTCGCGTTGCTCACGCGGGTATGGCCTTACGCAGGCGCCTTTGCGGACCTCCCGAAGAGTGCGGCAGATGCGGCGAGGTTCTTCGCTGGCCAGGAGGGTTGGGCCGAGCAGAGGATTTTCTGGGCGCAATTTCAAGCGCCCGAACACCCTCCCCTCCTCAACAACCAGATGAAACAGCTAATGGAGCTGCATCGGATGGCGGAGCCGGTGATGAAGGACCTCTGCGTCAAACTATGGCCGTCGGAGCCGCTGCCGAGCAGCTACTTCGGTCTGGTGCAGAGGCTGTTCGGCGCTCCTGCTCAGGTCGATGCCTGGAAGCACTCCACATGTATCGAGGGTGCTCGGATGGCCTTCGGCAAGACAATGGTACACTGGCCGAAGCTAAAACCCGCTGAGATAGCCACCGGACCTCCGCCGCCAGGGAAAGAGCATAGGCGTCCCGAGCAGTACTTTCCAGCCGTGATGGACGGTGCTCGGGCAGTAGATGCCCAATGCCCAAAAGATGTAATTTATGAGTAGATGTAGTTTCCTTGTAACCAAGGAGTTGAAACTTTTGCTTTATTGTAGTGCAAACGATCGGCTATGGATATAGTGCCGGATTAATTTTGACTCCTGTGCGGCCGATTTGAAACTGAAAGTTACCAGTCGGCGGCTTCAGCACCCTGGCAGATACTGCATGGGGTGTTTTCTCGTAATACGTGAACCCTTAGCCGACGTCTCGGTGCCCGGGGGCGGTTGTATGTACGGAAAACCAGGCAATCAGACTATGTGGTTTTAGTGCTTTCACTTAGCCAGAGGAGCTTGACGGTGGGGGCCGGTGACGAGCCCCTGGTGTTTGTGATATTCGGACGAGCCGCGGTTGATACCATCATCACATGGTTTCTATGACAGAGAACCCTTCGTATGACACGGACTAACCTCCAACGATTTTAGTCTAACGCCAGTCATCGGATCGCCGACCAGTTCTCGCTTATTGGGACAGTCAGTTTTTGGCTTTCTCCACTGAGGTACTTGACCAGGCGAGCTAGAAGTACAATCGAAGTGGTTCTCCCTTTACCCTCTTAGCCGAACAGTGCGGAACGTAAGAGGGTAAACACAGGAGCCGGGCAACCCAACTATTGACCAAAGACGCAATTCGGAACTATTCATATAATGCAATATCCGTGACACCGAGCACATGAAAAGAGAAGTGCCGGTATAAAGTTTTAAGGCAAGATCTATGGTCGAGCCCCCGGTCTATTAGCCGGTTTAAAATAAATGTATCGTGATAGTGTACTTCGCTGGAAAAAGGCAGAATGGAATATGCAACGTGAATGACTGCACGAGTATACCATAATAAAGTGGTCTTTACTACCTTTGAATGTGTGACGTCCAATATTCTGTCCAGCGCAGATGGGCCATCTTGGTTCCCTTTAGAGGGTTTTCTTCGCTGTCCAGATTTCGAGCCGCTGAATCCGGCGTTCACCGCTGCGTCATCGGCTTCACCGCCGTTGTTTGAGTGTCGGCGCTTGTTGTTCCTATTGCGCCGGGGTTTGCCATTCCCGTCCCGGGTCTCTGAAGTACCGGGGTCTTCGGGGTGGTTGCTTCGACGAGCTAACCAGCTATCCTCACCTGCGCAAAAGCGGGTCATGAGAGAAGTAAGGGCCGACATTGTTCTTGGCTTGTCTTGGCCGAGCTGGCAAGCGAGCCACTCGTCCCTGATACTGTGTTTGAATGCCGCAATTGCTTCGGCGTCCGGACAGTCGACGATCTGGTTCTTCTTGGTCAAGAACCGGTTCCAGAATTGCCGGGCTGACTCTCCGGGCTGTTGGATAACATGGCTCAGGTCATCGGCGTCCGGTGGTCGAACGTAGGTGCCCTGAAAGTTAGCTCGGAATGCATCTTCGAGTTCTTCCCAGCTCCCGATTGAGTTTTCGGGTAGGCTGTTCAGTCAATGCCTGGCCGGTCCCTTAAGTTTCAGTGGTAAGTACTTGATAGCGTGGAGATCATCTCCTCGAGCCATATGAATGTGGAGAAGAAAATCCACAATCCACACAGCTGGGTCAGTTGTCCCATCGTAGGATTCTATATTAACGGGTTTAAACTCCTCAGGGAACTGATGCTGCATCACCTCATCAGTAAAACACATTGGGTGTGCGGCGCCCCTGGCCCGGGCCGCGTCGCGCCGAAGATCAGTTGTCATCCGGGCACGGTGCTGATCCCGAGCCCTGTCGTTTCTATCCGTCCCGTCCAGCGGGTGCATATCCTGTGGGTCCATAGATGGACCTCGACTGAATCGCTCGTGTGTTCAGGTCATGGCGCAGATCATATTGGTCATCCGGTTGAACCGGGTCTCTGCCTGCTCGGCGAGAAGGCACGAGTGGGTATTCGGCTTCCCTGGCCGTCCTATCCCATCCTCGAGGGGGCACGGGTGGGAGTTTGGCTTCTCTGGCCGCTCTATTTCGTCCTCGAGGGGGCGCGGGTGGGAGCTCGGCTTCCACAGCCGGCCTATCTCGTCCTCGAGGGGGGCGGTCGGGCTGGTCTGCGAATGTTCGTCTGGGAGGTACGGGCTCGAAGGCCTCATCCTCGAAGTCTGGAAGGAGGCGCCGCCGCGGATAACTCCTATATTGGCCCTGACGTTGATCGTCGAGGCCTTCTTCGGCAGCTAGGACCATCGTCCATCTATCGTTGAGTGTATCCTGCTCGGCCCTGAGCTGTTGTTGTTTCATCTTTAAGCTTCGGGCAGTGGCAATGAGTTGCCGTTTGAATGTTTCTTGTGACAGGGGATCCTCTGGGACGATAAAGTCCTCGGGTCCGAGGCTATCTTCCTCTTCGGATGGGGGGAGGTAATTACTGTCCTCGGAATCCTCGAGGTCCTCGGGGTCACCCTGGTCCTCATGCCCTTCAGGGGAGTCAGGTCGTTGCTCGGGCGTGTTGTCGCCGAGCTCCCCCAAATTATCCGGAGTCTCATTAGCTCCGGTGTCGTTTGTGTCTCTGTGATTTTCCTTGCCCTTCCCCCGCCCTCTGGCTCGCCGTCGTCGGCGTCTGGGCGGGTCTTCGGTGGTGTCGTCGCCGCCTTTGTTGGTTGTGTCACCGTCCTTCACGGGGGTGTCAACCATGTAGACGTCATAAGTGGAGGTGGCGGTCCACTTTCTGGTATTTGTAGTGGCAAGGAAGGTGTCCGTGGAGGGCAGGACGTCCATGTCCTCGTCCATGTAGTCAGCCTCCTCGGAGGCGTAGTCCAGCATGTCGGTTAAATCTTCGACAGTGGCTACCAAGTGGGTGGTGGGTGGGACGCAAAATTCCCCGCGGCCGGCACCCTGTCCGACCTGCTCCTGGTCCGAGGACGGGCCGTCCGCGATATTTATCATCTAGATCCGGTCCAGCGTCTCGCTTAAAATCAAGGGATCCACCGGATCTATGTTCGGACGGTCCCTGGTGTTGAGCTCCGGCGCGTCGTTAACGGGAGTGTGCTCGGCCAAGGGTGACCCCTGGTTCTCCGGCACCGGGGTTGGAGCCAAACTCAAGGTCAGGTCCGATCCGAGGCCCGCCCCGAGGACTGGGGCGGGGAAGGGATCCGAAGTCTAGGCCTCGGGGTTGGTGGGTTCCTCGGGTGAGGCCGAGAACCCAGTAAAGATCAAATCGCCTCGAGCGTCGGCGACGAACTGAAGGCCGCCGAACCTGATTTCCTGCTCGGGGCCGAAGTTGCCGACCTGGTGGAGGTGACCGGTCGGATCGGCGTATAAGACGATGCCGCCGAACGCGAAGAGCTAGCCGGGGACGAAGATGTCCCTGCTACGAACTCCGTCGCTGAAAAGAAGAGCTGTCCGAGGACGATGATATCCCCGCTGCAGATTCCATTGCTGAAGAACTGTCCAGGGACGGCGAGCCATTATTGATCCTTGGTGACCCACGACGGGGCTCTCAATGAAAGCACCAATGTCGGTACCAAAACTGGCAGATCTCGGGTAGGGGGTCCGAGCTATGGGTCAAGGAGTCGATGGTAACAAAGAGCGTAGAGACAGCGATTTACCCAGGTTCGGGCCCTCTCGAGGAGGTAAAACCCTACGTCCTGCTTGATTGTATTGATGTGATTGTATGAAGGTTACAGAGTTGATCTACCTCGAGATCAAATGGGCTAAACCCTAGATTATGAGTCTCTTCCCTACGGACTAAACCTCCTGGTTTATATAGACACCAGGGGGGCCCTAGGGTTACATATGGCCGGTTATCATCAGGGATAAACATGCCGGTTACGCCATCTATTCCTTGGAAGAGACGCCAAGACTTCAGAGATTTCCTTCTATCATACGGGGTCGTCCACAATCCAGCCTTCCATCAACATGTAGAGAGCGGCCCACCAATCCGGCCCATGAGAGATAGGCCGGCAGCCCGAGTACCCCCTAGTCCGGGACACCCTCACCTGGTGTACATCCTGCATCGCTTTCCGAGCGCTTTCATGCACCTCGGATAGACGAATGCTCATGTCTTCAGACACCGGACCCCGAGACTCCGAAGCAAGGCCAGTCAAGCAAGCTGTCAAAAACAACATTTCGCATGACAAATCTCCTCGGACATACTACATGACAAATGTCTATCGCGATTTATAACTTACCATAAATCATGTCGTCCGTTCGCCAATTCTTTGCTTCTGCTGCAGCTAGGCGAGCTTTTAAGCTCTCAATTTCCTGGGCCTGCCGGGCATTTTCAGCCCTAAGTGCATTCACATTGCCCGCTTTCTGAGTGACGACATGTTGATTTGCTTGGCGTTGCGATTCAGCAAACGCCAGATCGTTGCGGGCCTGATTCAGATCTCTTTCAAGATGGCCCAGGGGTTCCGCTGCTACAAACGATTCTGGCGTCAGCTCTATTTTTTGGACATTACCCACTTCAAGAAATAAGCACTTACCGTGCGCCTCTTTGGTGAATTTCTTCACCTGCTCAACCTCGGACAAAGCCGCGTCAAGCTGCACCTTTGTTTGGTCCAACGCCGAGGTCAATTGCTCGTTCTTCAAGCGAGCTTCCTGTTATGACAAAGATTGCGGGTTAGCATTCAAGTCTTGATTCGACCCCAGGGGCTCGTACCAAGCCTTAGGGGCTACTACCATACTTGGTAGTCATATTTGTCTTTAAAACCTTACCCGCAGCCCTCGCGACAGGACATCCAACGACTCATCAAAGGCACCTCGGGTCGTCCTGAGGTATGCGTCGACCGCACTGAGAGCATTAAGCTCCCTGTCCGAAAAGGCCGGATTGTTCAAGGAAGCCTTTCGCCGGCGATAATTCACGGCGCATTGGATTTCGGACGGAGTGGCCGATGTCGCCGAGTCCTCGGGCTGGGCGGCTCTGGGGTCAACCCTTGCAGGATTTCGGACCTCTGCTTCCTTGGGCGGGGTCGTGCATTCCTCGGCCTCCACATGTACGGTGGAGGATGGAGGCTGTCTACAAATAATCAGGAATGTTAGAATCCGAAGTGTCTTTTCTGTAACATAGACCTAAATATTACCTAATGACGGATGGAGCACTTCCTCCAGTCCCCGTAACCTCGGCCGGAGCTTCTTGTACTTCTGGCTGAGCCCTTTCCAGTGGAGCCGTTTCTATGCGTAGGCGTTGGGAGCGCCGCCCCTTTGGAGGAGGAGTCAGAAGACTGGAGACTGGGGGACGAGGGGCTCTCTTTCGTTTAGAGGAAGGGAGAGTTACCGATGAGGCTGGCCTCATCCCCAGCGTATCAGGGACGATTGCTACTTTCGAGCCATCAAAGCTCTCCAGGAAAAAACTCCTCCCTTCATAAATAAGCCCTAGGTCTTCGTCCTCGTGGTAGAGATGGTCTTCCGCGCGGCTGTGCAACTCCGGCTCAGGGTCGGACTGCTCACCCCTTCGAGCCAACGCCTCCACCTCTGTTCAACCGATATGTAACAGATTAATGTTAAGAATCCCGAGGTAAAATAGAAAATCCCGAAATAGAAACTTACTATGTCTCCAGGGTTGTAGTATGACAGCCCGTCTTGGAACTGGCGCTTGGCAAACTCCTCGGCGGACCCTTGGTACATGTTGGCTAGTACGGCTCCGAGGGTCATTTGGTCCATAAAAGCCCCCTTGATGGATTGAGAGGCGTCCTCGGACCCGTTATACTCGCACAAGAAGTGCTGGCGTTGTCGGAGAGGCTGGACTCTTTGGTCTAGAGCCACCGCCATCACGTCAATGATGGTAAGGCCAGCGCTTCACAGGAGCTTCACCTTGGCTGCCAGCCTAGTCGCGGCTTCGTCTTCCTCTTGAGCCGAACTCAGCAGCCTCCAGCTGTAACGCTTCCTCGGTGGATCCAATGAGAAGGGCGGGAGGCCTGGCCAGACTGGCTCGTATAACAGAACATCGGTGATATAGAACCACTCGGAAGGCCAGTAATCGGCCTCCTCCCGAGGTGTTCCCACTGGATAGCCAGTCTTGTCGACTCGGCAGACTTCGGCTACTCTGACCTCGAATAGCTTGTTGGCCGAAGAGTGGGGCAGGAGGCAGAAGTACTTCCACCATAATCCGAAGTGCGCCTGACAGCCGAGGTGTAGCTCGTAGAGCGCGATGAACCCAGCGATGTGCAGCATTGAATTCAGGGAGAGATGATGTAGCTGTAACCCGTAGAACTCCAGCAAGCCGTGGAGGAAGGGGTGGATTGGGAACCCTAAGCCGCGGAGAAGGAAAGGCACGAAGCATACCCGCTCGTACCCTCGTGGCGAGGGGTAATTTTCGGTGTGGGCTTGACCATCGATGGATGTTAGACCAGGGCGGGTAGCGGCCAGATCCGCATCCGGCAGGTATCCTTGCGTCGCCAAGCGCTCTAATTGAAGGCACGCGACGGAGCAGCTCCCCCAGTCCCCTCTATCAGGGCCATGAGGACGCCTTGACGATCCTTCGCCGCTCGCCATTGTTTGGGCTCTTAAGCTTGGGCTGGGGAGGGAGGGGAATTTTTTGCTACGGTTGCAAAGGCGTACTGCCACTAGCAAGGGCAATGCGTCTGTTAAGTAAGGGCAGAAAGGGTTGATGCTTCAACATTTTTCCCATAAAGGGGCCCGACTCCCTAAGCAGCATGATTTTCAAAGTCTGACATTGGGCCCCCGACGAACTTTAAGGGTTGGCTGAGGTCTTTAAATCTGGTCGGAGGAAAAAGCATGGGAACTTGTCTATCGAGCCAAGACTCCGGAAATTAAAGGACGTCGACTTCGGCATCGAAGACTAGTTCAGGGGCTACTGACGGTGTCCTGGATTAGGGGGTGTCAACCTAGCCGGCCCGTCTCCTCGGTTGGGCCGATGTGCCTTCGTACGTGATCGCCATGGACTACGGAGGCCGCACACGGGAGACGTGATCGAGGCTATCTCTACCGAAGACTTGTAGTACACTTCAAGATTTGTCCAGCCGCCTTACTCCTAGATACCGACCTTGTAACCCTAGATACCCTCCCTGGTGTGTATATAAGCCATGGGGTTCAGCCCGTAGGGGAGAGGAACACAATATCGCTCACCTAGCCCTAGAAGTTAGACATATATTACGATCTCGAGGTAGATCAACTCTGTATTCGATACATCTCCATCAATATAAACAGAAGCAGGACGTAGGGTTTTACCTCCATCGAGAGGGCCCGCACCTGGGAAAACATAGTCTCCCTCGTCTCTATTACTATCGATCCAAGATCCATAGCTCGGGACCCCCTACCCCGAGGTCTGCCGGTTTTTAGGTGGACGTGGCGGGCTCGGCGGGCGCACGTCCCCTTGACCCGTAGATGGACCGAGGGGGAGCCCTATTTTCCTCAATACGACGTCTAGCGACCTGAGGATCTAAGTGATCCACGTGGTCCTTGCCAAGTGCATATCGCGTCCGTTACTCGGGCGATCCTGCGAATTCAGATTTTGTCACCTCGTCACGCCGACGCCCTATCTCGACATCGGCCTCGCACCAGATAATCGACCTCGACTACGCCACGCCGCTGGCGAGCCGACATCGTCGTCCCACCTTCGCCGACCGAATTGCGGGGTGGCCTCGGCGTGCGTCCCTGTGCCGGCATCTCCGCGTTGCCACTCCGTCGGGCCGGCCTCGGCGCTCAGGCCATATTTATTTAATTATTTACTTCACTTAAATTAATTAAGTAGAAGAATTTTTTATTTGTTATTACTTCTGGCTTGCACTATTTTATGCGCACAGGTAAATTGACTTCAACTGGTCCGCGTCGCCACCTCGGTGAACCGACGTCGTCCGCCTAACATCGACCAAACTACATCACCACCTCTGTGAGCCGCCATATGCCGGCGTCGCCACGTCATCACTTCTTCAAGACGACGTATATCGCATTGACTTGTTCCATCACGTCGGCTCGCCCATGGACATCGGCGTCACCCCGCCGACCTGCTTCGTCACCTCGGTCAGACTGGGGGCTTCCCCTCGCCACGCCGACAGTGTCAGGTCTCCACTTCATCAAGCCAAGATCTTTGCTTGATCACCTTGGGATGGGCTTTGGGGCTGGGACCTCGGCCAAGCCGAGGACCATGCACCATGTCAGATTTGTCAAAGTTCAATGGGCGTCCTCGTCCTGCCACAAGCCCGGACCGCGACATCAACAACGAGCACATTAACCAGCTAAGTCGCTTTCATGCTCAAATTTTTTCAATTTTTTTTAACTTTTGTTTGGTTCAACCAAGCATTATATTTGTCTTAAACAAAAAAGCTATTTGTTAACAACTTAGTTTGTTAAAAATGTTGTTTGTTAAAAACACTTCTCTTTCCCATGTTAACTGGGGGCTCTTAAATTTATATGAACCATTTTATAATAAATGTGTTTTCTTCTTGGTCGTTGCAAAGTCTTTTTCTACTACTCCTTTTTCCCACGCGAGTGTGTGGTCAATAGCCGGATAGCCTGGTTTCTCTCTAAAGCCGCTCGCGTTTAATTCTCTAAACTGGCCTGAGAAGCACTCCACCTTCAGGATAGGAGGTTGAAGCCGAAGGCTGACCCGCTTGAAGTCTGGAGATCAGATGTATCATGTTAAAGCACGACGGAAGCACAAACTAATTTTAGGACCAATTTTGGATTTGCACCGGAAAACTTGATTTACTTCAGACGTAAAATTTTTACATAATTTTTTTGCTTTTCCGAGCTCATGACACTTTTAACCTATTTTTGTGCTTCCCAGCACAACTCTCGCAATGCAATGCCAGACGCCTTTAAAGCATCAACAATATTAATGGGGGGCTGCAACTAGAGCCGAATCCACCACAAGCCAAGGTACTCCATGAAGTCCTCGGTAAAACATTCTCGGATATTGCTTTATATGCATTAGTTTCAAATTGTGTCTTTGGTTAATAGTTGGGTTGCCCGGCTCTTGTGCTTACTCCTTACATTCCCGATTGTTCGGCTAAGGCTAAAGGGAGAACCACTGCGATTGTACTTCCGGTTTAACTAGTCAAGTACCTCAGTGGAGAAAGCCAAAAACTGACCGTCACAATGAGCGTAAATTGGTCAGCGATCCGATGATTGTGTTAGACTATAGATCGATAGAGGTTACCCCGTGTTAAACGATGGGTCATTCATAAACTTGGCCGAAGTGCTAATGGCTTGACCTCGGCTAACGCCGAACACTAACCGGGGACTAGTAACTGGCCTCCCAACATTAAGCTCCCATGACTAAGTGAAAGTTATAAAGCCTGCATATCTAATTGCCTCATTTCTGCTAACACAACCACCTTCGGGGACCGAGACGTCGGCTAAGGGTTGTCTTGTTAGTACGGAAACACCCTACGTAGCATCTACAAAGGGGTGGAAGCCGATGATGGGCCACATTCAGATTATAAACAGTCGCAACAGAGTCATAATAACACATAGCATAAAGTTGTAAATACAGCTTACAAGCTGACTATCACAACATGTGTCGAGGGCTCCTTGTGGCACCTCGGCACAGTTACGTCGGGACTCCTGGAGAGCCCAACATATCATCAGCGTTTGTATTCAATATACGAATGATGCCTTCCGTAATCATCATTGTAAAGCGATAAATATGCATCAATTTGACTTAAGATTTTGGCCAAGCTGGGTTGCCTGGCTCCTGTGCTTACCCCCTACGTTCCCGATTGTTCGCCTAGGGGGTAAAGGGAGCACCTCTGTGATTGTTACTCCCGGGTCATCCGGGTTAGTACCTCAGACTGGGTGAAGCCAAAAGCTAGATGTCTTAAGAATATAATTGGTCGGCAATGACGGAAGTGAAAATTTTGGTTCATTAAGACCACAGAGTTCGGGAAATTTTCCCAAACTAAATCCTCAATATTTTCCTCCCACATTGATCGGAGGTGAGGTTTCATGATCATGGTCAACATGACAGCCTGGGAAAAAGAACTTATAAAGGAACTATTTTTCCCGGAAGATGTTTCTTACGTTAAATAGTAATATAACATACCTCTCCATGTACATTTGTTTATAAAACCGTATGGCCGGATTGCCGTGATTTCCATAAATCTTTGCCCTTATAAAGGCTTTATAAAGTAGGAAAACACTCCTTGGCTACTGGTCGAGGAGGTTGAAGCCGATGGTCAGTCAACAAAGTTTGGTACAATGCGGATTCGAGCGTTAATGATGTAAAGTACTTGGATACATAGAATCATTACACATAAATTGTGATTAAAATCAATTTACTCCAGATATCGATCCTCAATTCGGCCACCCTTGCCCAAATTAAGGCTCGGGGGCTACTAGGCTTTGCGCTTTTCATTTAAAAGCCATTATTGGGTTACATCGATCCCCTGATCTGGTGTTTCCACCCGACCAGTGGCTCGGGGGCTACTGCATTGATGATTCAATGCAGACAATTTACAAAGTGCAAAACAGTTTCCAAGGAGATTACGATCCTCAGGTTGGTCGGCCGCACCCAACCTGAGTCTTGAGGACTATGCACACCGTGTTTACATTCCTAAGTATGCTGCCGAGCTAGGAGTTGATCCTCAGGCCGATTTCGTGAATCGACCTGAGTCTCAGGGGCTACTGGGATCAGCGGTTTTATGTTTTCCTTCAGGTGCATATTGAAGTTTTGGCTGACACGCACCTTGAGGGCTACTGGCTATATATCTCGGCAGAGAATAAATTGCACCAATAAAAAAAATCTGCAAAAAATCAGCCCAAGCCCGAGGTGGTGCACCACTTCGGAAGCAGTCTGGCATAAAGCATGGATGCTAGTGGCTATCTCCCTAGAGGACTTTTCCGGCATTAAGCTCGGTTGAAATCCTTCAAACTTTTTTCAGATCGAGGTAATCTATGACACCTCACATGCCGATCGGCGTTAGAGCTCGGCTGCAAAAAGACACCTCGGATGCAGTCTGGTGTTCGAGCTTGGTTGCAAGAGGACACCGCTGCACGGGGAAAAACTTTAAAGCTGAGGTGCGGCATAAAAATTACAAGGCATTGATAAAGGCCAAGAATTTAAAGGGGTTCCTCGGACGCCCGACGTACAAACTCCTCGGATGCCCGACGGGTAAACTCTTCGGATAGAACTCGGCGATCCTTAAGATCGAAGATTGTTGAACCAGCTTTCAAGACCGATGACCAAAGATGAAGAACAGTTCAGAAGAACCAAGGAGTGTCCCTAATTTGAAGACCGGTTCAAGGGGCTACTGATGGTGTCCTAGACTGGGGGGTACTCATCACGCCGTCTCTCGACCAGGTGGATCGGGCCGAGGACCCCCATGGCGGTTCACTCATGGGCCACTTCGGGCAACCCATGACGCATACAAGGAAGACTCCACAAGGCTTGGCGCACAAGACGAGGACTCTCCTCTAAATCCTAGGCCTTCGGTGCATTATATAAACCGAGGCCATGCTAGTTAATAGATAAAAAAAACTCATATTCCTTAGAACTATCTCGTGGTAGATACATGTACTCTGTACTACACCCCACATGAATACAATCAAAAGCAGGACGTAGGGTATTATCTCATCGAGAGAGCTCGAACCTGGGTAAAATCCTGTGTCCATGTTACCATCGCACCAAGACGCCTAGCTTAGGACCCCTACTACGAGATATGCCGGATTTAGAACCGACACTTACACTACTGGGAAAGGGCTTATAGGTGACCTCAAATCAGTGGCGGGCGCACTCTAGCACCCGCCACTGCTATTAGCAGTGGCGGGCTCCAAAACCCGCCCGCCACTGCTATTGGCTTACCAGTGGCGGGCGTCAGTTTGCGCCAGTCACTGGTAACAGCTGTCCAGTTTTGTGATGGGTCAAATGTTACCTGTGGCGGGTACAAACTGGTGCCCGCCACTGCTAGTTGAGTTAACAGTGGCAGGCAGTTATGAGCGCCCGCCACAGGTATTTTTTGGCCTCGCGGCAAATCTGTCCAAAAATACCAGTGGCAGGCGGTAGTATATGCCCGCCACTAATAACAAAAGTAGAAGTGGCGGGCCGCATAACATGCTCGTCACTAGTAACTCTAATAGCAGTAGCGTGCCCTATTTTGTGCCTTCCACTAGTAAATTTTCTGCAATTTTCCGTCATATTAGAATTTTAGTATTATATGTTTAGTCTTATGGGTCAATTTTTTTTTCTACATTAAAGGTACATCATTTCAAGTTTCATGTAAGAGTTTGGCCCCTTTTAATGTTAATTCACTATTTTTAGGACATTAAATAGGTTTCTACGTATTTAATGGAGGTAAATCAACTTAAAGACTTAAATATAGCAGACAGACCCGAAACAATGCCAAATTTTGGCATGTCGCATGTAATGGTTTATGCTGAGTGTGGAAAATGTTTTAACCCTAAATGAGGAAGGAGGGGTCGCTTCACATGCAAATTGGCTTATTTTAAATGTCCAGAAATGCTTTTAATGGCTTAAATATAGGAAACAGACCCTGAAAAATGCCAAAATTTGACATGATATATGTAATGTCATTTATTGAGTATGGCAAAAGTTTCAAGCCCGAAGGGTAAAGCAGTGGTCAATTCACGTGCAAACCTAGCCCGTTCCCTCTTGAAACCTAGTTATTTCTTCAGAGATGTTCCGATTTGTAAGCAGTCTGCGTGAAAACTTTTGAGAGACATACTCAAATTTTTACCTCAGTCTCTAGGGGTCATATCATGACACCATGCCAAATTTCATGATTTTTGGGCTTCGATCGCATTTTTTAGAATTAAAATGCCAATAACCCAAAATTTTACTTTGTTACTTGACCATTATTACCACTATAACCACTTAACCCAGAAAATTACTTACTCTACAACTTTACCACTATTACTACTATCACCACTTAACCCAAAAAATTATGTACTCTGCGACTTTACCACTCTTACCACTATTACCACTATCACCACATAACCCAAAAAATTACTTACTCTTTTTAGTGCCCGGAAAATCAGTTAATGCCTGGAAAATAGCAAACCTACTCAAAAAGGCCAAATTTGAGCATGGTGTTTTGGATGGTGTGTATTAACAATGCAAAAAAGTTCAAAGTCCAAATGATATAGAAAAATGAAGTTCTGTGTGTAAGGTGGCGGTTTCTGTTCGAAACCCTGACACTTAGGAGGAGAGTGTTCGATTTTGTACACAAGATGCATCAAGTTTTTGGCGTAATGATCTAAATTTTTTACCACACTCTACAGTGGTCCAATGAAGACACCATGCAAACTTTCATCACATTCGAAGCTCGTTTGCATGCGCTTTTCAACTGAAGAGCTTTCTCCTCTTTTTAGTGGCCGAAAAATCAATTAATCCGTGGAAAATAGCAAACCTACTAAAAAAAGGCCAAATTTGAGCATGGTGTTTTGGATGGTGTGTATTACCAACGGAAAATATAACCCTACAGGGGTCAACATTACCTTGGCATATAATTGGAAAAACATTGCAGTGGCGGGTCCAAGTGAACGCTCGCCACTCGTACTTCAACTTGCACTGGTGGGCTATGAGAGACGCCCGCCACTGCAAAAACCTTTTATATCGCTTTGTCCTCACGATGTTTTTGTTTGGCCATGACGGTGGCAGCCACAAAGGTGGCGGATGTCACGAGTTGGCATCGGGGCAACCCAGGACATAGCCCAAAGGGTAGTTTGTCGGAGTGGCCTGGAGAGGGTCATGCAATAGATTGATTTTGTCGGAATATTGTTGGTCCACCCGAATGGGAGCTCGAGGCCATGATTTCTGTGGTGTGGGTACAGTGTACTAACCTCTGCAGAGTGTATAATCTATCGATAGCCGCGTCCTCGGTCATGGACACAGTTCGTAGTAGGTCACACTATGGGTCAACAGTAATAATAACCTGAATAATTACAACCCCGGTTCGATGAGGAAAGAAGGTGGTTGATCTTTATGTGGTCACGAGTTGATCACTATGGTATTCTTGATGATGGTTGATCATGAGGTGATCGTGTGATGATCACTGTCGGTACCAAAACCGGCAGATCTCGGGTAGGGGGTCCAAACTATGGGTCAAGGAGTCAATGGTAACAGAGAGCGTAGAAATAGCAATTTACCCAGGTTCGGGCCCTCTCGAGGAGGTAAAACCCTACGTCCTGCTTGATTGTATTGATGTGATTGTATGAATGTTACAGAGTTGATCTACCTCGAGATCAGATGGGCTAAACCCTAGATTATGAGTCTCTTCCCTACGGACTAAACCTCCTGGTTTATATAGACACCAGGGGGGCCCTAGGGTTACATATGGTCGGTTATCATCAGGGATAAACATGCCGGTTATGCCATCTATTCCTTCGAAGAGACGTCAAGACTTCAGAGATTTCCTTCTATCATACGGGGTCGTCCACAATCCAGCCTTCCATCGACGTGTAGAGAGCGGCCCACCAATCCGGCCCATGAGAGACAGGCCGGCAGCCCGAGTACCCCCTAGTTCGGGACACCCTCAGTAGCCCCCAAACTAGTCTTCGAAGCCGAGGTAGATGCTGAACACCATCGGCTTTGTGGACCAGTTCACTTTCCTTCGTGGCACCGGTAACAGACCTGTATTACTCCGAGATGTATTTTCAAGCATTATCCGGTCATGTATGCGCCGAACTGTATCTTGGTAACGAAGTATAATAATAACTTAGCCCCGAAGGCTAGCCGCTTCGGCGTGAACAGTGTTCTCATCTGACAACTTTTACCGAAGGGTCACACCTTGCCACGACCGCAAGTTGGTTTATGACAAACTCGATTCGCGGTTCGAGGTGGTTCTCATTGGCACGTTCCATCGATTTGGAGATCATGTCCTGTTTTCAAGGGATATAATCAATAATCCGCCTCACCCCACGCGTGCATAATGGCACGGTTATACGGGAAAGCGACGAGGACTGCGGCGCAGTAAAGGGACCATGGGTTTTACAGCCCATAAAAGGGACACAGTCCTTGTTTCGGTCGCACGCTCTCATTCCCCTCTTTCGCCATTGCCTTCCCCGTCTCTTGAGCTCCAACACCCAGATCTGCTCTCCCTCCCAAGAACCTTTCCATCCACCCGCCTAATCCAGCAATGGCGGGTTCCGGGTCCAACGGCAAATGGGAGGCGTCCATCGTCACCGAAAGCGACATCATGGAGTTGAAGGGCGCGGGATATCTCCCTGCCGACGTAGCCACCGTGCTCCAGAGGCTGGCCAGGCCGTCCCCACGCCGCGACCGGGTGAAAGGGTGGTGTTCTTCCCCCACTTCCTCCGAGGTTTAGGATTTCCCCTTCACCCCTTCGTCAGGGGTCTTATGTTCTTTTACGGGCTCGACTTCCACGATCTCGCGCCGAATTCCTTTCTACATATCTCGGCCTTCATCATCATCTGTGAAGCCTTTCTCCGGATCTGGCCACACTTCGGCCTGTGGCTGATGGTCTTCAACATCAAGCCGAAGATCATCGACGGCCAACAAGTGGACTGCGGGGGTGCTATGGTCAGCAAACTCCCCCGAGTGGAATGGCCAGAGGGTACCTTCATCGAGACCGTCAAGGTTTGGCAGAGGGAATGGTTCTACATCACCGAGCCGAGGAGCGCGGGTTGGGGGGCGATTTCGGCCTTCCGATCCGGACCCCCTACGAGGTTGGTCTCATGGACCAAGAAAGGCCTCGACTGGGGAGTAAACAAGGAGGTGGAGCAGCTACAGCAACGAATTGCCAAGATGATAGGGAAAGGCGTCGAGCTGCCTAACGTAGTCCAGATCATGCTCGGCCGTCGAATACTCCCATGCCAGGATAGGGGCTCCCCCATGTGGGCCTACAAGCCCGAAGACCCGGTCACCGTGCGCAACTTCTTCCGCACCACCCACGCCCAACTATGGAGAGCGATGTTCAAGCCGCAGAAGGACTGGCCGGCCGAGGGAGAGGACATCGGACTTGACGCCGCAAACCCCCCACGGGAGGTATGACTAAGTTTGTTCTTGTATCCGAACTATTTCCCTTTAATAAGGTACTCAGCTTCTCGACTTCTCATCCACAGAAATGGCTGAAGAAGGCCCAGTGGATTGACAGTCCGGCGCCGCTGCCAGAAGGACCCAAGACGCCCCTCCTGACGGCCATGTTGGACATGGAGCCGTACGAGGTGCCGGAAAGGAAGGAGAAGAAGAAGCAACAGGGGGAGGCCAGAGAGAGCCTCCGCTCCCGAAGACCCCCGGGTGCTAGATCCGGGGACACCAATGCTCCCTCCACGCAAGAGGAGGAGAAGGAGCAAGGAGAGGACGGGGAGGAGGACGATTCCTCCCGAACATGGAAGAGGGTGGCGTCCGAGGCTACCGAGGCGGAGCCTCCTCGACCCACTCCCAAAAGACCATGCAAGGCCAAGGTAGCCTTGTCCGGCGATAGCTCGGCTTCTGCCGAGGACTCTGAGGCCTCAGAAGAGGTTCCTCGGAAAATTCCCAGGGCCAAACCGCAGGCCCAAAGGTATGCGCTCTAGCGACTACCTGAGTGTCTTTAGCCGAACTGGGCTGATACTGATCAAGTTTCCATGTGCAACTTTGCAGTCCGCTGCGCGATCTCCCCGCCGACCGAGTTTCGGAGGGGGATTCTCCACCGGCGGCGCTAGCGGAGAGCGGCACTAGATCCCGCGCCTCGCCTTCCCCAATCGTGAAGGAAACCGAGGAAGTCCTGTCGAGGAGGACTCTTCCCATGCCACACACAGGGGAAGGAGGCGATACTATCATGGCCGAGGTGAATGCCTCGGTCACCGAAGACCAGGAGGGGAGGGCCCCTCTGATGAAAGAGAGGGAGGAGCTCGGACGAACCGAGCTCTCTCCGAGGACCACTCCAGAGACGTCAAGGCGTCCCGAGTCCGGTGCTCCGGACTTGGAGAAGGAAGGAGCCGGAGTACCACCGCCACCCCCGCCTGCCCAAGAGCAGGCATCGACCAGGTGGCCGGACGAGATGGAGGACACTGTAACCAGCTCCTCCATCGCCGAAGAGCACCGTGCACTTATGGGCGCGGTGCTACAGAGTATTCGGTCCGTGGATAACGGACTGAAGGAGGCTTTTAGTGGCCTTTTGACCGGCTTCAAGGTGAGCGAAGTAATGCTTTCTCCTTAGGAAAATTAATTTTTGCAAATATATAGCCTCATACATAGTAGCCCCCGAGACTCTGACCGGCTGAGCAAAGCCGGTCGGAGGATCAAAAATCGACATCTCGGATATTAACGGGTGCAGAATAATGCGCAGGCATCATCCTCTGCCGCAGCTGCCAATGCCGAAGAGTTGGCCGAGCTGAATCGGAAGCTAAAGAGCTCCGAGGACAATCTGAGCCTGGTGAACAAGAGGTTCGACGAGGCGCAAGGTAAGGCCGAGTTGTGATAGTGAATACAGCCGTAGATGTGAAGCAGTGTTCGATGTATCCTAACGGAGATAACCGATTGAACTGCAGCTGCCGCCGCGGAGGTCGAAAGCCTCAAGGCCGCACTGAGGACAGCTCAGGCGGACGCGGCGACGCAAAAGTCGGCAGCCGAACAGGCAGCTGCCGAGCTGGCGGAGCTGAGAACCATAAGTGAAAAGCACGAGGCCAGGGTGCTGGAAGTGCAGCAGGAGCTCGGGGATGCCGTCACAAGATGTGAGGCCGTTGAGCAAAAGAATAAGGAGCAGGCCGCCGAGCTGACCTCGTTAGCAGTGGTGGCTAAGGAAGCGCGGACAGAGGCACGCGGTTACTAAGAAGAGCTCCGCCAAGTCAGGCTGATCGCGGACGGTAAGCCGTACTTGTTACAATGTGTCTTTGGAGGTAACAAGTTCGCGTTGTTCACGCGGGTATGGCGTTCCGCAGGCGCCTTTGCGGACCTCCCGAAGAGTGCGGCGAGGTTCTTCGCCGGCCAGGAGGGTTGGGCCGAGCAGAGGCTTTTCTGGGCGCAATTTCAAGCGCCCGAACACCCTCCCCTCCTCAACAACCAGATGAAACAGCTAATGGAGCTGCATCGGATGGCGGAGCCGGTGATGTAGGACCTCTGCGTCAAACTATGGCTGTCGGAGCCGCTGCCGAGCAGCTACTTCGGTCTGGTGCAGAGGCTATTCGGCGCTCCTGCTCAGGTCGATGCCTGGAAGTGCTCCACATGTATCGAGGGTGCTCGGATGGCCTTCGGCAAGACAATGGTACACTGGCCGAAGCTAAAACCCGCTGAGATAGCCACCCGACCTCCGCCGCCAGGGAAAGAGCATAGGCGTCCCGAGCAGTACTTTCCAGCCGTGATGGACAGTGCTCGGGCAGTAGATGCCCAATGCCCAAAAGATGTAATTTATGAGTAGATGTAGTTTCCTTGTAACCAAGGAGTTGAAACTTTTACTTTATTGTAGTGCAAATGATCGGCTATGGATATAGTACCGGATTAATTTTGACTCCTGTGCGGCCGATTTGAAACTGAAAGTTACCAGTTATCGGCTTCAGCCCCCTGGCAGATACTGCATGGGGTGTTTTCTCGTAATACGTGAACCCTTAGCCGACGTCTCGGTGCCCGGGGGCGGTTGTATGTACGGAAAACCAGGCAATCAGACTATGTGGTTTTAGTGCTTTCACTTAGCCAGAGGAGCTTGACGGTGGGGGCCGGTGATGAGTCCCCTGTGTTTGTGATATTCGGACGAGCCGCGGTTGATACCATCATCACATGGTTTCTGTGACAGAGAACCCTTCGTCTGACATGGACTAACCTCCAACGATTTTAGGCTAACGCCAGTCATCGGATCGCCGACCAGTTCTCGCTTATTGGGACAGTCAGTTTTTGGCTTTCTCCACTGAGGTACTTGACCAGGCGAGCTAGAAGTACAATCGCAGTGGTTCTCCCTTTACCCTCTTAGCCGAACAGTGCGGAACGTAAGAGGGTAAACATAGGAGCCGGGCAACCCAACTATTGACCAAAGACGCAATTCGGAAATGATTCATATAATGCAATATCCGTGACACCGAGCACATGAAAAGAGAAATGCCGGTATAAAGTTTTAAGGAAAGATCTATGGTCGAGCCCCCGGTCTAGTAGCCGGTTTAAAATAAATGTATCGTGATAGTTTACTTCGGCGGAAAAAGGCGGAAAGGAATATGCAACGTGAATGACTGCACGAGTATACCATAATAAAGTGGTCTTTACTTCCTTTGAATGTGTGACGTCCAACCGTACCATCCGTATTGCCGAAGTAGCTTAAATAGATACTTTAAAGGAATGTATATATTGAGAGGAAAGGTTTACACAGGGCTTCCATGAGTGGTTTGACGTCCCTACTATGCCCTGCTGCACGTCTGCGCCTTTGCTCCTCAAGAAGCTGTCGTGGAAGCGAAGCTGTCCGCCGTGTATTCGGCGGAAGAAGTAATCTTTGGCGGGCGAGCCCTTGAAAAAGGGTTTTGAGAAGTCGCCGTGGTATATCAGCTGGACGCTGATCGGGCCCTAGATGGTGCCCATTGTTGATGTCGATTTGACGACATTTGGTGGCCATTGGTCGGTCGAACCGAGCTCTAGACCTTTTGTTTGTTGTGTCCCCACAACTGCCCATGGAATTTTGAGCGCGAAATTGTGCACGCGAGGTACGTATTTCGCGACTAGGTGGGCCGTGCTGTGGGGCGCGTATCCCTATTTGCGTGGAGCATGGGAGCATGCCGGGACTGAGGCTGCAGCTCGGGAGCGCTTGCATGTGTCCAGTGTCTTGACAGTGGACTGGAATTGCGACGCCTCTTCGGCAGCTTGGACTTCGGCGGCGAGAGCCGCAGTGTGTTCCTCTGTTCGGAGCGAGCGCTCGGTATTACCGTTAAGGGTAATAACGCCCCTTGGTCTTGGCATCTTCAGATTTAGGTACACATAGTGTGGGACGGCGTTAAAGCGAGCGAAGGCGGTCCGTCCGAGGAGTGCGTGATAACCACTGCGGAAAGGAACGATATCGAAGATCAAGTCCTCAGCGCGGAAGTTGTCGGGCGAGCCGAAGACTACTTCCAAAGTCACGGATCCCGAGCAGCATGCCTCGATGCCAGGTATTACACCTTTAAAGGTGGTGTTGCTGGGTTTGATCCTTGACTGGTCGATCCCCATCTTCCTCACTGTATCTGCATAAAGCAGGTTAAGACTGCTACCTCCGTCCATTAGGACTCTAGTGAGGCGAAATCCGTCCACGATGGGGTCGAGTACCAAAGCCGCCGTTCCTCCATGGCGTATACTGGTCGGATGATCTCGACGGTCGAAAGTGATCGGGCGAGCCGACCAAGGGTTGAATTTCGGGGCTACCGGCTCTAAGGCGTAAACATCCCGAAGCGCGCGTTTCCGCTCCTTCTTTGGTATATGCGTGACATAGATCATGTTCATGGTTTTGACCTCCGGAGGGAACTGTTTTTGGCCTCCATTGTTCGGCCCGCGAGGTTCGTCGTCGTCCTCACTACGGGGGCCCTTGCCCTGTTCTTCGGCTATGGCCTTGCCGGCCTGCTTGATTACCCAACAGTGACGGTTGGTATGGTTAGCTGGCTTGTCGGGGGTGCCGTGAATCTGGCAGGGCCTATCCAATATTCTGTCTAGCGCAGACGGGCCATCTTGGTTCCCTTTAGAGGGTTTTCTCGGCTGTCCCGATTTCGAGCCGCTGAATCCGGAGTTCACCGCTGCATCATTGGCTTCACCGCCGTTGTTTGAGTGTCGGCGCTTGTTTTTCCTATTGCGCCGGGGTTTGCCATTCCCGTCCCGGGTCTCTGAAGTACCGGGGTCTTCGGGTTGGTTGCTTCGACGAGCTAACCAGCTATCCTCACCTGTGCAAAAGCGGGTCATGAGAGAAGTAAGGGCCGATATTGTTCTTGGCTTGTCTTGGCCGAGCTGGCAAGCGAGCCACTCGTCCCTGATACTGTGTTTGAATGCCGCAATTGCTTTGGCATCCGGACAGTCGACGATCTGGTTCTTCTTGGTCAAGAACCGGTTCCAGAATTGCCGGGCTGACTCTCCGGGCTGTTGGATAACATGGCTCAGGTCATCGGCGTCCGGTGGTCGAACGTAGGTGCCTTGAAAGTTAGCTCAGAATGCATCTTCGAGTTCTTCCCAGCTCTCGATTGAGTTTTCGGGTAGGCTGTTCAGCCAATGCCTGGCCGGTCCCTTAAGTTTCAGTGGTAAGTACTTGATAGCATGGAGATCATCTCCTCGAGCCATATGAATGTGGAGAAGAAAATCCGCAATCCACACAGCTGGGTCAGTTGTCCCATCGTAGGATTCTATATTAACGGGTTTAAACCCCTCAGGGAACTGATGCTGCATCACCTCATCAGTAAAACACATTGGGTGTGCGGCGCCCCTGGCCCGGGCCGCGTCACGCCGAAGATCAGTTGTCATCCGGGCACGGTGCTGATCCCGAGCCCTGTCGTTTCTATCGCGCCAGGCCTGGTATCCGTCCCGTCCAGCGGGTGCATATCCTGTGGGTCCATAGATGGACCTCGACTGAATCGCTCGTGTGTTCAGGTCATGGCGCAGATCGTATTGGTCATCCGGTTGAACCGGGTCTCTGCCTGCTCGGCGAGAAGGCACGAGTGGGTATTCGGCTTCCCTGGCCGTCCTATCCCGTCCTCGAGGGGGCACGGGTGGGAGTTTGGCTTCTCCGGCCGCTCTATTTCGTCCTCGAGGAGGCGCGGGTGGGAGCTCGGCTTCCACAGCCGGCCTATCTCGTCCTCGAGGGGGGCGGTGAGGCTGCTCTGCGAATGTTCGTCTGCGAGGTACGGGCTCGAAGGCCTCATCCTCGAAGTCTGGAAGGAGGCGCCGCCGCGGATAACTCCTATATTGGCCCTGACGTTGATCGTCGAGGCCTTCTTCGGCGGCTAGGACCATCGTCCATCTATCGTTGAGTGTATCCTGCTCGGCCCTGAGCTGTTGTTGTTTCATCTTTAAGCTTCGGGCAGTGGCAATGAGTTGCCGTTTGAATGTTTCTTGTGCCAGGGGATCCTCTGGGACAATAAAGTCCTCGGGTCCGAGGCTATCTTCCTCTTCGGATGGGGGGAGGTAATTACTGTCCTCGGAATCCTCGAGGTCCTCGGGGTCACCCTGGTCCTCATGCCCTTCAGGGGAGTCAGGTCGTTGCTCGGGCGTGTTGTCGCCGAGCTCCCCCAAATTATCCGGAGCCTCGTTAGCTCCGGTGTCGTTTGTGTCTGTGTGATTTTCCTTGCCCTTCCCCCGCGCTCTGGCTCGCCGTTGTCGACGTCTGGGCGGCTCTTCGGTGGTGTCGTCGCCGCCTTTGTTGGTTGTGTCACCATCCTTCACGGGGGTGTCAACCATGTAGACGTCATAAGTGGAGGTGGCGGTCCACTTTCCGGTATTTGTAGTGGCAAGGAAGCTGTCCGTGGAGGGCGGGACGTCCATGTCCTCGTCCATGTAGTCAGCCTCCTCGGAGGCGTAGTCCAGCGTGTCGGTTAAATCTTCGACAGTGGCTACCAAGTGGGTGGTGGGTGGGACGCAAAATTCCCCGCGGCCGGCATCCTGTCCGACCTGCTCCTGGTCCGAGGACGGGCCGTCCGCGATATTTATCATCTGGATCCGGTCCAGCATCCCGCTTAAAATTGAGGGATCTACCGGATCTATGTTCGGACGGTCCCTGGAGTTGAGCTCCGGCGCGTCGTTAACGGGAGTGTGCTCGGCCAAGGGTGACCCCTGGTTCTCCGGCACCGGGGTTGGAGCCAAACTCATGGTCAGGGCCGATCCGAGGCCTGCCCCGAGGACTGGGGCGGGGAAGGGATCCAAAGTCAAGGCCTCGGGGTTGGTGGGTTCCTCGGGTGAGACCGAGAACCCAATAAAGATCAAATCGCCTCGAGCGTCGGCGACGAACTGAAGGCCGCCGAACCTGATTTCCTGCTCAGGGGCGAAGTTGCCGACCTGGTCGAGGTGACCGGTCGGATCGGCGTATAACACGATGCTGCCGAACGCGAAGAGCTGGCCGGGGACGAAGATGTCCCTGCCACGAACTCCGTCGCTGAAGAGATGAGCTGTCCGAGGACGATGATATCCCCAATGCAGATTCCATTGCTGAAGAACTGTCCGGGGACTGCGAGCCATTGATCCTTGGCGACCCACGATGGGACTCTCAATGAAAGCACCAATGTCGGTACCAAAACCGGCAGATCTCGGGTAGGGGGTCCAAACTATGGGTCAAGGAGTCGATGGTAACAGAGAGCGTAGAGACAGCGATTTACCCAGGTTCGGGCCCTCTCGAGGAGGTAAAACCCTACGTCCTGCTTGATTGTATTGATGTGATTGTATGAAGGTTACAAAGTTGATCTACCTCGAGATCAGATGGGCTAAACCCTAGATTATGAGTCTCTTCCCTACGGACTAAACCTCCTGGTTTATATAGTCACCAGGGGGGCCCTAGGGTTACATATGGTCGGTTATCATCAGGGATAAACATGCCGGTTACGCCATCTATTCCTTGGAAGAGACGCCAAGACTTCAGAGACTTCCTTCTATCATACGGGGTCGTCCACAATCCAGCCTTCCATCGACGTGTAGAGAGCGGCCCACCAATCCGGCCCATGAGAGACAGGCCGGCAGCCCAAGTACCCCCTAGTCCGGGACACCCTCAATCACGACGGTAAGAAAGATTGATACCTAAGGTGGTTACGAGATAACCTCCAAGCAGAGTAAGTTGGTTCATGAGACCTTAAACGTCGACCCCCTTGCATGCTAGTGCTAGTGTCATCATGTTCATATCAGGAGTAACATGTACATGTCATGCTCACTCTCATGTTGATTCTAGTAGTATCATGTTCATCAATGATAATTAACCTGTAAATGCCATGCTGTTGTTTGTCTTGATTGCTTTGGTTGCTGTTAGCTTGCGAGTACATTCAAAGTACTCACCTGGCGTGTCATGCCTAATTGCAGGTCATGCCGTGATTGATTGCTTGTCGAGGATTCTGAGGTTGCGCTCTAGGATGCGTCCCAACCAGAGTCCCCGCGGAGTGGAGTCCATCACCATTGTCGTTGTTCCGTTGTTAGAAGTTATTCTACTATGAGATGTTCCACTGCTTGCATAGCCTTGCTGATGTAATCCTTTGTAATATCGGACCCTTGTACACCGATTATTTGTATTAAAAAGCTGATTTGTTCTATGCCAAGCAGTACCGTATTCTAGAAGACTTGATCTCTGGGCTGGAATACGGGGTGTTCCGGTTTCTTTGAGCCGGGGTGCCACAACGATTGGTATCAGAGCAGTTCTGGCTGTACGACGCCCTAGTCAGCACGAGCGTTAGAAACCGGTAGTATCGAGTCTAGTCGGTTTGTTGCATTTGATTGCTGCATTTGTTTGTCGCATATCATGCATATAGACTCATTATATTGTCACTAACGGTTGATCTTATGAGTGTAGGTGGCATCGGTTTCGATCCACTACCTGCACACCCTTTTTGCATACCTGCTTTTCGGTGTTTGGTGTCATCTCTGTCCCAGCGGAGTGATGCCGAGGTACCTTGTGGTGTCGATCACTTGTAGGATTGATGCACAGGTATCGCACCAATATTTTTCTCTTCAGCCACACCTATCGTTTCGGTGGTAGACATGTTTCTACCCCGGATCTTGCCATCCAACCCGTCGCCTTGGCAACCCTTACTGATCTTTGCTATCAGAAAAGGGCAATGCCAGCAAACCCTGCTTTCTACCGCTATCCTACTTTGTCACCCCCTTTCCCTGGACGAGTATGGTTCCCTTCCGTCCGCTTGATGATGATGTGGCTGTGACATCCGTGTCTCGCTACATGATCATCGAGTCCGTCCTCATCTCTAAGCCGGTCCAGATGCAACCGGTGCTGAGCCAGCATTTGGTGTAGCTCTGTTTACACCAACCTCTCCACTCGCTGAATCACTTTCGTGCACACCGCCACCGCATGTTAGACCGTAGTACCGGAGTTTCCTCGAGAATTGTGTGCTTAAGTAGGCATGCATAGTTAGGTGAATAGTTGTGAAAGGTGATGTTGCTTGTATGCAATCTTGATGCTTTGTGTGCTTTTGTTTTAGTCGTTTCTTTTGGCTTCTTTCTCTGGGCCTTCGGTGTTACCTTATTTCCCCTTATGAAAATTGCTCATCAACCGACACCGGACTCGAAGAATCAGTGAGGATTTCAAATATTTGGAAGTTTAGCTAAACATTATGGAATTCTCAGCCGACTGCATTGTATTGGGAATATCTCATCTGAATGCACATGATATCCTAGATAGACTATCAGCATCAAGTTTACATCAGTATGCAACCATCACAATCGTAATGAACCAGCTGGAAGACAATTGGTGTGCAAGACAACAGTACATTTCCAGTCAAAGGAATATCAAGGGTATATATATATGGCATTCAGTCCGCACACTATAGTGAGAATCATCTGGTGTAAGAAAATCCAGCCTTCCTCAGCACACTACTCTCGATGGCTTCCAACACAAGCTATTGGGTCCTCGTCAGTACGGCACTACAAGCAGCCATCGACATTAGTACAAGATACTACACAGCGAGTTGGCAGCATATGGCAGTGCATCTCAAGAATCAGAACCGTAATAGTTTGGTCAGAAACTAGAGCTACTCAGGACCCAAGTGTCTGCCTCGGGAATCAAATGCTCAGATACGCATGCTTCCATATATTGTGAACATGCTGCCAAGGTCATGCAAGCCACTCGAACGATGATGACAGCATGGTGAGAATCCGACAACCACATGAATTATGTAAGAGGAAGAAAGCTAGTATACACCTCAGTGTGTTGCAAGGACTGACAAGCTATGAAGCAAGACAATGTTGGGGCCACAATCTTGACAGTGGATATCAAGGCCAGCTTCCTCACACCAGACAAAGTGATATCATTAACCTCTGTCACTGTCATGTATGGTTGACCACAACAGTGAGCTCTATGCAAGTAACTGTGGACCTGGTATACGATCATGATGAACCCTTGCTTACCTTTTTCCGGGTAACGGAACCACGCCTGTGTTCTGAGCTGCTTTCAGCCGTCCAGGGTGGATGCCGACTTTATATTTCTCTTTTCAACAACTGGCCCGTGTTCTGAGCTGCTTTTCGGTCGTCTCGGGCAGCTGTTGAGTTTCCTTTTTGTAGCAGTGACCCTATGCTCTCGGCTGTTCTTCGGCCATCTTAGGGAACTGCTCCATTCTTCTTATCAACACTGCCTCATGCTCTAAGCTGCTTTTCAGCCGTCGTGAGCTAGGGTTGAGTTATTTCAGTAATGTCCCAGATCTGAGTTGTAAAGACCGTTCCGGTGGCTACTGATTTATTTGCCAATTTCATGCAAAGGTTCGGATGATCATTGCCCTACAGTTAAAGCTCGAGAGATGATAAACTTACCAGTTAAGCGTTGTTGCACGGCCATAGGATAAGGTATGATTGCCGAAATATTGCACCTGACAGCACCTATGGTCACACGAAGAATTAAGGATCATGTGTCCTCACATAGGGTACCCAGTGGAATGATAGCCTGTCATGAACAAGACTCTGCCGCCAGAGCCACAGTCAGTCAAGTCTTTGGATGCAATTGTTATGAGGCCGTACTCATTTATACTGGCCACAACAGGCGACAGTCGAATTTTGGTACGGACTTGATGCTCAAGACCGTGGAGTCAAGATAATTCAGAACTACCTACAAAAAGCCAAATTCCGCTAAGACAAGGGTTGTGATCTCCAGTATGGTTTCGAACCTTGAGGACATGCATCTACTCAAGTAACCCGATGCAAGGAGTAAATGTTTCATGTCCACCGAGGAAATTTCTTCACGACTCCATCAGTGCTGGATATAAGAATGACACGTCAATGGGGAAATTCCTCCCGGACTTATGGAAATTCCAGTCATGATAATATCAGATAAGCTAGTAGACATAAAAGAATTGGAGTCAGAGCAAGGATGAACATATGAAGGAAGGCCTGTCAGAATGTGGGATACAATGAAGCAAACCACCCTAGAGCAAGGTAATCAGTTCATATGAAATTCAGAGGGAACATCAAGGAAAAAGGATACCCGAGTGGGAAACGGTCTCCTTAAGCCAGAATATTCATACTTGTTTCCTGAGCAACCAAATCTCAAGGACGAGATTTTTGTAAAGGGGGTAGGTTTGTAACACCCCGATTTTTGGCCCTTTCTTTTTCTTTTGGATTTCTTCAAAATTTTATTTGGAAATTTCTTTTTCCGTGGCTATGTGGTCTTGAAACCTGGGAAGATCTTCTCCCATGCCACTTCCAAGTGGCTTGTCACTCTCAAATCTATCCCAAGGCCATGTCATTTCCATCTTAGCCCAACCCCAATATTTAGTTATTGGGAATATTCCTTTTTCTATTAAAGGAATAACCCTGTTTGCCCTAGGTTGTGAAGCAACCTATATTTCTGTCATTCCCAATATTCCCACAAAATTCTCATAAATTCTTTGGATCATATATTCCACCAATATGTCAAAACCCATCCTTGCCTAGTTCAAAAATAATTCAGGAATATTCATTTCCTATTCTATCCAGTGTGGCACTTTGTGAAGGAAGTGCTATTTATGTTTTCTTGATTGCCTTCAAAAATTTTGGGCACTTTATCCTATCCAAATAATTTTCACATGCCAAAATTCAACTTCATTTGCCTAGTAAATCTTCCTCAGCAAATTCCCAAAGTTTCTGACCAGAGAGAAGCTTTGTGAAGGAAGTACTACCTAGGCTTATCCAAATGAGTTGAAATTTTGGTAGATCATCCATATGATCAAATAATTACTCCCCACAAAATTTCATCTCCATCCAACAATCTATATGAGCACACCTTCAAATCTTGGTTTCTGGTCACAATTTCAGTTTGTGAAGCAACTATATTTTATATTGCTTCATAAAATATGAAATTAATCCAGGACCTAAACCTCCCTATATCCTTTGAGCATGACAAGATTCACATCATTTGCTCAAGCCATTTTCTCTACAAAATTCCCCAAAGTTTCTGTCCAGTGTGGAGCATTGTGAAGGAAGTACCATTTATACTTATCCAAATGGGATGAAATTTTTATGGTGCCTTCATATGCCCAAATAATCATCCTACCCCAAATTTCAGCTAAACCCAATCACTATGTGAGTGCTACTTCATGATGTAGTTTCTGGACCAGTTTTTGCAGTTGTAAAGCAACTATCTTAAATACTGGTCCAAATCTCTTCCAAATCATGCCCAAGCTTGCTACAGCAAACTTCAGTCGATCACTCACATCAGCACACAGCTGCTTTCCTCGATCCATCACCTCAGGAAGGACCCACTTAGGAAGGACTACACGCTAGACATGGTTTTACTGGCCGGAGCGCACCGCGTGAGCCTGTGCACGCGGTGACCACACGGCTGGGAGGCCATTGTCGTGCTGTCTGCGCAGTTTTGCTTCGGGCGACTTCCTCCTGCCCGTTCTCGCGTGTCCCCTGGTGCCGTCCACCCTCCTCCGTCGCCCATGTAACCCCCTGGCCCCTCTCCCCCTCCTCTCGCCTGCCCGACGCGTCGCGGCGACCGTGTCTGGGAGCAGACCGCGTCTGCTCCACCACGGCCGGTCGGCCACGCCGCCCCGAGTCTTCTCGAGCACGCCCGGGCTCTCTACGCACCGCGTGAACCCCCCTGGCCCTCTCTCCCTCCTCCTCCGCGTGTCCCCGAACCCGGCGCGCGGCGCACGTGTCACCACGGCCACGGCTCCGCTCCGGCTATTTAATCCATTCCCGAGCCTCCCCGAGCCACCAAGCCTCCTCTTCTCACTCCCAGCAGCATCCCCGACCACTCCATCGAGCTCGAGCCGCCCTCCTCGCCTCAATTAACTGCCATGACCGCCGCCCTCTCTGGCTTAAATTCATGCAATGCCGAGCCCCTCCCTCCTTCTCTTCCTCACCAAGGGAACCACCGAAGTCCGACGAGTCTCCCCAGCCCCTTTGTTAATCTCCAGGACGCCTGCTCGCTCGGCGACGTCGGTGGCCGACGGCTTCCTCCGCCGGCGTCGGAGCTGTTGCCGCCTCGTCCATCCCCGGCGGCCGTAGCCTGCACCAACGGACGCACATCTCCGCGCTGAGCTCGCCCATAGGTGGAGCGCCGCGGGAGACGGTCAGAGGCGCCGGCAATCGCCGGACGAATGCCGCCCCGCCTCGGCCATGCGCTGGCGCGAGGTAGAAGACAGCGACCCCCCCTCCTGCCAAGTGGGCCCCGCCCGTCGGCCTCTCGCGTGGACCAGGCCGGCCCGCTGACGTGGATAAGTGGAGGCGTATTCTTCGGAATACGTCTTCCTCCACGGAAAGCGCCTTCCCGTTCTTCTTCGGGCAAAAATATGTTTCCCCTACTGGAAAGCACATTTTTCGAAATACGCTTTCTATTTACCCTGCCGGCTGAAATCCTTATATAGCGGATGTTCGTCTGTTAAGGCCAGAAGTGAACAAATTTTTATTTGTTTTCTGCCTAATGAATGAACGGCCGTAATTTTTCAACCGTAATTCCGAATCAGGTGATTCCAAAGCCCACGATCTCAGTTCGTTGAGCCCGTTCTGTTGGTATCATTTTAATGAGGTTGTCACACTGTGAAAATGACCATTTTGCTCTTGCCCCCTAATCAGCTCCGCCGAGAGGGAAACTTTTCCGGTGATTCTTTCCGCGAGCCTCCCGCACTTCTCCCCGGTGAATCCTTCATCCCCAGGCAAGCCACAACAGCCACTTGCATGATGGCATTGCAGTAGCCATGGTTTCCACTTGAATATTTAAATAGTTGTTTGCTCATTTAATTATTTTGCAAATGATATATGCTTATGAATCCATGTCTACGCTTGTGCCATGTTCATTTTCATCTAGTAAGTGAAATGGTTAATTGCTAGTGTTATTATTATCATGTTTCATTCTTGTAATCATTTCCGATGCTAGTGATAATGATATGCTCATATGAATAGTTAGGGACTGTTATGAAAATACTTGTGATGATCCTCTTTATGCCATGCTCATCTGCATCCCGTAGACTAAATGAGTTATCATTGTTGATGGTATGTTGTTAAATGGTTGTGTTGCCCATCCTTGGTTACACTGATATCATGCTCATATGCATTGTTATTTCATTATGTTGTTATGACTCAGCTCATCACCATTCAAGTTAAACCTGACATTAATCGAACTTGAACAAATCTGTTGGCTGAGTCATGGTGCCACCGAATCGTGCTCACCAGTGCAGCCACACTTGCCTGGATGGGGAGGCCCTAATGTGGTCTATTGTCATGCCTCTCGCCGGTGCCTCCAACTAGGGAAGGTTATGTGCGTGCGCTACCCTGATCAGGTAGGCGGCCATAAGCCTTGTGTGCCCGAGTTGTATGGTATACCGAGGTCCCCGTTTGGGACGATGTTTTCGTTTGGCCACGACGGTGGCAGCCACAAAGGTGGCGGATGTCACGAGTTGGCATCGGGGCAACCCAGGACATAGCCCAAAGGGGAGTTTGTCGGAGTGGCCGGGAGAGTGTCATGCAATAGATTGATTTTGTCGGAATATCGTTGGTCCACCCGAATGGGAGCACGAGGCCATGATTTCCGTGGTGTGGGTACAGTGTACTAACCTCTGCAGAGTGTATAATTTATCGATAGCCGCATCCTCGGTCATGGACACAGTTCGTAGTAGGTCACACCATGGGTCAACAGTAATAATAACCTGAATAATTACAACCCCGGTTCGATGAGGAAAGAAGTTGGTTGATCTTTATGTGGTCACGAGTTGATCACGATGGTATTCTTGATGATGGTTGATCATGAGGTGATCGTGTGATGATCACGACGGTAAGAAAGATTGATACCTAAGGTGGTTACGAGATAACCTCCAAGCAGAGTAAGTTGGTCCATGATACCTTAAAGGTCGACCCCCTTGCATGCTAGTGCTAGTATCATCATGTTCATATCAGGAGTAACATGTACATGCCATGCTCACTCTCATGTTGATTCTAGTAGTATCATGTTCATCAATGATAATTAACCTGTAAATGCCATGCTGTTGTTTGTCTTGATTGCTTTGGTTACTGTGAGCTTGCGAGTACATTCAAAGTACTCACCTGGCGTGTCATGCCAGATTGCAGGTCATGCCATGATTGATTGCTTGTCGAGGATTCCGAGGTTGCGCTCTAGGATGCGTCCCAGCCAGAGTCCCTGCGGAGTGGAGTCCATCACCGTTGTCGTTGTTCCACTGTTAGAAGTTATTCTACTACGAGATGTTCCACTGCTTGCATAGAGCTACCTTAGCAAGTGTAGTGTCGCCTTGCTGATGTAATCCTTTGTAATATCGGACCCTTGTACCCCGATTATTTGTATTAAAAAGCTGATTTGTTCTATGACAAGCAGTGCCGTATTCCAGAAGACTTGATCTCTGGGCTGGAATACGGGGTGTTCCGGTTTCTCTGAGCCGGGGTGCCACATCCTACTAGACTTTGCGATGCCAACTGTGAGGACATGCACAAGCATAAGGTCATAGATTTCATTTTTTGGTTTATGGAGGTAAGTAAACATTAACATCATTTATTAAATGAACAACTCGCAACAACTATATGTTTTGACATGTTTGTAATTTCTGAATGTGTAAATAAGCACTCGGCAATTTGTTCTAAATTCAGTTTATGCGAGGACATGCTGTGCTTCAACTTGTTTTCTTGCTGTGAATGCAAACTTCATCTTATGTTTTGTAGAAGGCCACTACTAGTTCATGGATTCTCACCCGAACTAGACCTATTCATCACGCGAATACCGGTTGATGCCCAATTCTGATTTGGTGCATGGATTCGTGGTTGATGGCTTCATATTCTTTTTTTGCACGTTTGCTCCATTCAGGAAAGGATGGGTGAGGAAAAGGCTACTAGGAGGAGGAGTGTCTACCCTATCCAACCCTTTTATTCTTATTTTCTTTCTTATTCAATTTGAACATTGATGATCTTTGTGTGCACTCCTCGCCCCAGGCTATGCAAAATTGTAAATCAATCATGATGTATGAATAAATTATAATTCTTATATGATGTGTATGTACGTATGAATACCTTGTATTACATGACCTATACTGTGTACATCACATGTACATAGTGTAGTCTATGTATTTTTTTTTAATTCCTAAAATTATTAGCAGTGGCGGGCATCAAGCATGGCTCGCCACTGGTAGTGTGTGCCGTTAGTGCCGTTAGTGGTCATTACTAATGGCGGGCGCTAGGTAATACCCGCCACGGCTAGGTCTTTACCACTGGTGGGCGGGTGCCCGCCACTGATGCCGTATTAGCAGTGGCGGGAGGTCAGTGGCGGGTGGCCCTGAGAGCCTGTCCCGCCACTGCTGGGCTTTTTGCACCCGCCACTGCTAGGCATTCCCGCAATAGTGTTACCTCCTTTGTTATTTTGGATTCGGTGGTATTGTGGGATGAAGTGGCCCGGACCAACTTTACTTGTCCACGCACAAGAGACCGGGTTCCATGACTGACATGCAACTTGTATTGCATAAAGTTGCTGGCGGGGGTCTGTCTCTCCCACTTTAGTTGAATCTGATTTGACAATGGCGGTCCTTGTAGAAGGTTAAAAGACAACTTGTATATCACCATTGTGGCTTTGCGTAGATGAGAACGGTTCTTATTAGTTACTCATAGAAGCCACGTTAAAATTTTAACAACAAAGTAGAGGACGTCTAACTTGTTTTTGCAGGGCATGTGATGTGATGTGGTATGGCCAAGATGTGATTTGATATATGTTGATGTATGAGATGATCATGTTTTGTAATAGGTTCACAACTTGCATGTCGATGAGTATGGCAACCGACAGGAGCCATAGGGTTGTCTTAATTTATTGTATGACCTGCATGTTAATAATTAAACGCCATTGCTTTACTTTATCGCTATGAGTTAGCAATAGTTGTAGAAGCAATAGTTGGCGGAGACAACCACGTGACGACACGATGATGGAGATCATGGTGTCATGCCGGTGATGATGGAGATCGTGCCGGTGCTTTGGAGATGGAGATCAAAAGCACGAGATGATAATGGCCATATCATGTCACATATTGATTGCATGTGATGTTTACCTTTTATGCATCTTATTTTGCTTAGAACGACAATTGCATTATAAGATGATCCCTCACAATTAATTTCAAGATAAAAGGTGTTCTCCCTAAGTATGCACCATTGTGAAAGTTCATCGTTTTGAAGCACCTCATGATAATCGGGTGTGATAGACTCTACATTCGCATACAACGGGTGTAAGCCAGTTTTACACATGTGGAATACTTGGGTTAAACTTGACGGGCCTAGCTTGTACAGACATGGCCTCAGAACACGGAGGACCGAAAGGTCGAACATGAATCATATATAAGATATGATCAACATGGAGATGTTCACCATTGATAACTACCCCATCTCACGTGATGATCAGACTTGGGTTAGTGGATTTGGATCATGTATCACTTAACAACCCGAGGGATGTTGATTTAAGTGGGAGTTCATTAGTAATATGATTAATTGAACCAATTATCATGAACATAGTCTAAATGTCTTTGCAAATTATGTTGTAGATCAATGGCTCGCGTTGTAGTTCCCCTGAATTTTAATGCGTTCCTAGAGAAAGAAAAGTTGAAAGATGATGGAAGCAACTATGCAGACTGGGTCCATAAACTAAGGATTATCCTCACTGCTGCACAAAAGCTTATGTCCTTGATGCACCGCTAGGTGTGCCACCCACTCCCGCCAATCTAGATGCTATGAACGTCTAGCAGACAAGAAATGATGACTATATGATAGTTCAGTGCGCCATGCTTTACGGCTTAGAACCGGGGCTCCAAAAGTGTTTTGAGCACCACGGAGCATATGAGATGTTCCAGGAGTTGAACTTGGTATTTCAGGCTCACGCCCGGGTTGAGAGGTATGACACATCAGACAAGTTCTTTAGCTATAAGATGGAGCTGAACAACTCCGTTAGCAAGCACGTACTCAAAATGTTTGGGTACTTCAACCGCTTGCATCAGTTGGGAGTTAATCTTCCGGATGAAGTAGCGATTGACAGGGTTCTCCAGTCACTGCGACCAAGCTACAAGGGCTTCGTGACGAACTATAATATGCAAGGGATGGAGAAGACATACCCTAAGCTTTTCGCGATGCTTAAAGCCATGGAAGTAGAAATCGAGAAAGAGCATCAAGTGTTGATGGTCAAAAAGACCACTAGTTTCAAGAAGGGCAAGGGAAGGAAAGGGAACTTCAAGAAGAATGGCAAGCCAGTTGCCGCTCCCATGAAGAAACCCAAGGCTGGACCCAAACCTGAAACTGAGTGCTTCTATTGCAAGGGGAATGGCCACTGGAAGCGGAACTGCCCTAAGTACTTGGTAGATAAAAATGCTGGCAACGTCAACAAAGGTATATTTGATATACATGTTATTGATGTGTACCTTACTAGTGCTCGTAGTAGCGCCTGGGTATTTGATACTGGTTCGGTTGCTAATATTTGTAACTCAAAACAGGAGCTACGGAATAAACGGAGACTAGCTAAGGACGAGGTGATGATGCGCGTTGGAAATGGCTTCAATTTTGATGTGATTACCATCGGCACGCTCCCTCTATGTCTACCTTTGGGATTAGTTTTGAACCTCAATAATTGTTATTTGGTGCCTGCGTTGAGCATGAACATTATATTTGGATCTTGTTTACTGTGAGACGGTTATTCATTTAAATCCGAGAATAATGGTTGTTCTATTTATATGAATAATATCTTTTATGATCATGCACCCAATGTGAATGGTTTATTCTTCTTGAATCTCGATCGTAGTGATACACAAGTTAATAATATTGACGCCAAAAGATATAAAGTGAATGATGATAGTAGCGCACACTTGTGGCACTACCGCTTAGGTCATATTGGTGTAAAGCGCATGAAGAAACTCCATACTGATGGACTTTTGAAATCACATGACTTTGAATCATTTGATACATGTTAACCATGCCTCATGGGCAAGATGACTCAAACCCCATTTTCCGGCACTATGGAGAGGACAAGTGACTTGTTGGAAATAATAGATACAGATGTATGCAGTCCAATGAGTGTTGAAGAACACAGTGGATATTGTTATTTCCTAACCTTCACAGACGATTTAAGTAGATATGGGTATATTTACTTAATGAAACACAAGTCTAAAACATTTGAAAAGTTCAAGGAGTTTCAAAGTGAAGTAGAGAATCATTGTAACAAGAAGATAAAAATTTCTACAATCTGATCATGGAGGTGAATATCTGGGTTACGAGTTTGGCACACATTTAAGACAATGTGGAATTGTTTCACAACTCACGCCACCTGGAACACCATAGCTTAATGGTGTGTCTGAACATTGTAATCGTACTCTATTGGATATGGTGTGTTCTATGATGTCTCTTACCTATTTGCCACTATCGTTTTGGGGTTATGCATTAGAGACAGCCGCATTCACTTTGAACAGGGCACTGTCTAAATCCGTTGAGACGACACCGTATGAATTATGGTTTGGCAAGAAACCCAAGGTATCGTTTCTTAAAGTTTGGGGATGCGATGCCTATGTCAAGAGGCTTCAACCTAATAAGCTCGAACCCAAAGCGGAGAAGTGCGTCTTCATAGGATACCCTAAAGAGGCAATTGTGTATACCTTTTATCACAGATCCGAGGGCAAGATCTTTGTTGCCAAGAATGGATCCTTTCTAGAGAAGGAGTTTCTCTCAAAAGAAGTGAGTGGGAGGAAGCTCGAGCTTGATGAGGTAATCGTACCTTCTCTCGAATTGGAGAGTAGCACATCACAGAAAGAAGTTCCCATGATGCCTACACCAGCCAGAGAGGAAGCTAATGATGATGATCATGAAACTTTGAATCAAGCTACTACTGAACTTCGTAGGTCAACGAAGACACGTACCGCCCCTGAATGGTATGGTAATCCTATCCTGGAAGTCATATTGTTGGACAACGGTGAACCTACGAACTATGAAAAAGCAATGATGAGCCCAGATTTCGACAAATGGCTTGAGGCCATGAAATCCAAGATAGGATCCATGTCTGAAAATGAAGTATGGACTTTGGTAGACTTACCTGATGATCGAAAGGCTATTGAGAACAAATGGATCTTGAAGAAGAAGACAGACGATGATGGTAATGTCACCGTCTATAAAGCTCGACTTTTCGCAAAGGGTTTTGGACAAGTTCAAGGGGTTGACTACGATGAGACTTTCCCTCCTATAGCGATGCTGAAGTCTGTTAGGATTATATTAGCAATTGCTGCATTTTTTTATTATGAAATCTGGCAGATGGACGTCAAAACAGTGTTCCTTAATGGTTTCCTTAAGGAAGAGTTGTATATGATGCAACCGAAAGGTTTTGTCAATCCTAAGGACGCTGATAAGGTATGCAAGCTCCAGCGTCCATTTATGGACTGGTGCAAGCATCTCAGAGTTGGAATCTTCACATTGATAAGGTGATCAAAGATTTGGTTTTATACAAGTTTATGGAGAAGCTTGTATTTACAAGAAAGTGAGTGGGAGCTCTGTAGCATTTCTAATATTGTATGTGGATGACTTATTATTGATTGGAAATGATATAGAATTTTTGGAAAGCATAAAGGGTTATTTGAACAACCATTTTCAATGAAAGACCTGGGTGTGGTTGCTTACATATTGGGCATCAAGATCTATAGAGATAGATCAAGACGCCTGATAGGAATTTCACAGAGCACATACCTTGACAAGATTTTGAAGAAGTTCAAAATGGACCAATCGAAGAAGGGGTTCTTGCCTGTGTTGCAAGGTGTGAAGTTGAGTAAGACTCAAAGCCCGACCACGGAAGAAGAAAGAGAAAGGATGAAAGTCGTCCCCTATGCTTCCGCTATAGGCTCTATCATGTATGGCATGGTGTGTACCCGACCTGATGTGTGCCTAACCATAAGTTTGGTTGGGAGGTACCAGAGTGATCCAGGAGTGGATCACTGGACATCAGTCAAAAGTATCCTTAAGTACCTAAAGAGGACTAAGGAAATGTTTCTCGTTTATGGAAGTGACGTAGAGCTCGTCGTAAAGGGTTATGTCGATGCAAGCTTCGACACTGATCCAGATGACTCAAAGTCACAAACCAGATACGTATTTATTTTGAATGGTGGAGAAGTCAGTTGGAGCAGCTCCAAGCAGACCGTGGTAGCAGCATCTTGATAACCCACAAGTATAGGGGATCGCGACAGTCTTTGAGGGTAGTATTTCACCCAAATTTATTGATTCGACACAAGGGGAGCCAAAGAATATTTGCGAGTATTAGCAGTTGAGTTGTCAATTCAACACCTGGAGAACTAAATATCCATAGAAAAGTGTTTAGTAGCACACTAGTATGATAGTTTTAATAGCAGTAGTAATAGTAGCATAGTAACAGTAGCAGTTTTGTAGTGATTGTAACAGCAGCAGCAACGAAAGTAACTTAGCAAGGATCAATATGTGAAAAGCATAGGCATTGGATCGGTGATGGATAATTATGTTGGATGTCATTCATCATATAATAGTCACAACCTAGGGCGATACACAATAGCTCCAATTCATCAATGTAATGTAGCCATGTATTCCATATATAGTCATACGCGCTTATAGTAAGAACTTGCATGACATCTTTTGTCCTACCCTCCCGTGGCAGTGGGGTCCATAAGGAAATCTAAGAGATATTAAGGCCTCCTTCTAATAGAGAACTGGAACAAAGCATTAGCACTTAGTGAATAGAAGAACTCCTCAAACTACGGTAATCACCGGAAAGAATCCCAATTATTGTCACCTTGGGGTATGCGGATCATAACACGTAATAGGTGCATACAACTTGCAAGATAAGATCAAGAACACAAATATATTCATGAAAACATAAAGGGTTCAGATCTGAAATCATGGCACTCGGGCCCTAGTGACAAGCATTAAGCATAGCAAAGTCATAGCAACATCAATCTCATAACATAGTGGATACTAGGGATCAAAGCCCTAACAAATTGACTCGATTACATGGTAAATATCATGCAACCCATCACCGTCCAGCAAGCCTACAGAGAAATTACTCACACACTGTGATGCCCCCGACTCGATCGTGCACTAATCATACATGCAATGCGCACGATCAAGCCTAGAGACTCACGAGAAGATATCACAACACAACTCTAGACACAAAATAAAATAATACAAGCTTTATATTACAAGCCAGGGTTCTCGAGGGCTCGAATATATAAGCTCGATTACACAAGAGTCAGTGAAAGCATCAGTATATGAGTACAGACATAATTAGACAAGGTTGCCTTAAGAAGGCTGAGCAAAACAACGACAACTAGATCGAAGAGGTGCAGGCCTCCTGCCTGGGAGCCTCCGAACTACTCCTGGTCATCGGTCTCCACGTAGTAATAGGCTCCATCGGGGTAGTAGTAGTCGTCGATGGGGTCAGCTGGCTCCGGGGCTCCGTCATCTGATCGCAGCAATCAGGTATGGGGAAAAAGGGTAGCAAAGCAACCGTGAGTACTCATCCAAAGTACTCACAAGACTTACATCAGATCTATGCTAAGTATTCATCGGTATCAAAGGGAAGGGGCTGTATCGGTGGACTATACTGCAGAAATGCCAGAATAGAGGGGAAGGCCTAGCCTATCGAAGACTAGCATCTTGCAGCGTCTTGCAGCAACAGAAGAGAGTAGAATAACATAACAGTAGGATCGAAAGTATGTCTAGAGGGGGGGTGATTAGACTACTTGACCAAATAAAAACCTAACCTTTTCCCAATTTTAGTTGTAGGCAGATTTTAGCAAGTATACAAGTCAAGCATCACCCTACACATGCAATTCTAAGAGTGTAGCAGCGGAAAGTAAACAATTGCATATGTAAGTAAAGGAGGGGATCGGAGATTTCAAACGCAATGAAGACACAGTGGTTTTTGGCGTGGTTCCGATAGGTGGTGCTATCGTATGTCCACGTTGATGGAGACTTCAACCCACGAAGGGTAACGGCTACGCAATTCCATGGAGGGATCCACCCACAAAGGGTCCACGAAGAAGCAACCTTGTCTATTCCACCATGGCTTACGTCCACGAAGGACTACCCTCACTTGGGTAGATCTTCACGAAGTAGGCGATCTCCTTGCCCTTACAAACTCCTTGGTTCAACTCCACATCATGTCAGAGGCTCCCAAGTGACATCTAACCAATCTAGGAGACACCACTCTCCAAAAGGAAATAGACGGTGTGTTGTTGATGAACTCCTTGCTCTTGTGCTTCAAATGATAGTCTCCCCAACACTCAAACAACTCCTCACAGATTTGACTATGGTGGAAGAAGGATTTGAGTGGAAAGCAACTTGGGAAAGGCTAGAAATCAAGGTTCAAATGGTTGTATTGGAATTTCTTGATCTCAACACATAAGTAGGTGGTTCTCTCTCAGAAAATGTATGGTGGAAGTGTAGGCACATTCTGATGGCTCTCCTTACTGAGTAAGAAGTGGTGGAGGGGTATATATAGCCTCCACACAAAATCCAACCATTACACACTTTTGACCCAACTTGGTGACACCGATCAGAAATCTCGGTGGCACCGAACTGTGTAAAAGATATGAACGTTAGGAATCTCGGTGGGACCGACTAGAACAACTCGGATGGACCGATGTGCAATGGTTAGGGAAAACCTCGTCTCGGTGGCACCGATTGCATCAACTCGGTGGGACCGAAGTGAAGCAATAAGGCAACAGAGAGTTGGCAAGCCATCTCAGTGCGACCGATTTGCAAAACTTGGTGGGACCGAAGTAAGTGCAAACGATTACAGAGAGTTGGCAAGGCCATCTCGGTGGGACCAAGATCCATATCGGTGGATCCGATTTGTTAGGGTTTTGGCAGTGGCTAAGTCCAGATGAACTCGGTGGCTCCGGATAGGAAATTTTGGTGGGGCTGAGTTGGAATGTAGGTTTTGGACATATTTGGATGGAGAAAGTGGTTGAGGGTTTTGGAGTACTGTCACTAAGCACTTGAGCAAAAAAACCATTAAGCAACACCTCATCCCCTTTTAATAGTATTGGCTTTCCTATGGACTCAATGTGATCTTGGATCACTAAACCAAAAATGTAGAGTCTTGTGCTTTTGCCAATCCATGTCCTTAGCATTTTGAGGGGTCCACATCTCTAGTCCTTGCCATGCCAATCATTGAACATCCTAAAATATTGAACTTGAATGGACATTAGTTCAATGAGATATATGTTGTTATGAATTACCAAAACCACCCGGGGATTAGTTGCACTTTCAATCTCCCTCTTTTTGGTAATTGATGACAACATATAGATCAAAGCTTCGACAAATGATTAAATGAGTGAAATACATCGTCTTTTTTAAGAAGTATGTGATAAGCAAGAGCTCCCCCTAAATTTGTGCATTATTAAGAATTTGCGTTTGAATGCAAATGCACAATCGATTAGGATCATGGGTCACTCTTTCATGTCACATACAACTTGGTGGAGCGCGCAAAATGATATGAATGGAATAGTAGGCACGCATCACCAACACAAGTGAATGATCATACAAGATAATGATAAGTATAAGCATTTAAGCATAGCATGAAGCATAGTATGATCAATCACACACGTAGTAGCTCACAAACATAACGATCCAAGTATCTCACACACATAGTATCAAGCACACATCAAGCAAGAGTAGCATAAACCAAATAGTAGCAAAAACTCAAGAAAATGACGAGCAAAAGCAAGACACTCTCTCTCGAAGCCTAATGATCTATACAAATTCTCCCCCTTTGGCAACAAGTACCAAAAAGCTCGAATATGTATAGGACTATGCGGCTCTCTAGGCACGATCCTTGGAAGCTCCTGAAGGTGATCTCTGGCTGGCACCTCCGGTGTGCGTAGATGGCGTTGGGAGAAGTGCATCCGTGAAGGCTTCAGCTGACGTCTGCTGGGCTGGTGGAGTAGAGACTGGAGGTGGCACTGTTGCAGCAGCAGCAGGTGCAGAGACTGTGGTCCTCGTATCTGCAACTGGCACTGCAGCAGACCTAGCTGCCCTAGGCACTGTCTAGAATCTCTCAGTAGTGGGTCTGTCATCTCCACTGTCATCAGAAGCGGCCCTGGCTGCATCAATGTCATCTTTCAGCTTCTCCACAATGGTCTGTACCTCAGTGATCTTCACATCAAGATCATGAATCTTTGTTTCGACTATCCGCTCTAGGCTAGCCTGGTTCTTGTTGAGGTTGGCCAGACATCACTCAATCCTCAGGGTGGCTTCCAGCAGATAAGTCATTTGACCATTCTTCGACTTGAGGTTTGCAATGGGTGCATTGGGAGCAGATGCCTTCTGAGCTTCTTTCGCTTCTGTGGCTGCTCGGATCCTCTCTTGTGCTTGAGCAGATGTAGGATGCGAAGGGTCCATCACTACAACATTGTCCTCGAACTCTGGACGCAGTGGGAGATGCTCACGATCAAGAAGATAAGTGCTCATTCCAACCTTAGAATTGATAAGCATCTGAATGTGCGGATCATATCCACAAGATCTCTTCTGATCAGCAGCTGTCCTCTTGATGGTTTCAACAATCAAGCTCATCACCTTGAACTTCTGAGGTGTATCAAAGAGGTGCAGCAGGTTGATGGAGTGGCCACGTATCATCTTATCATCTCCAGACTTGGGCAACAGAGTGTACCTCAAGATAGTGTTAGTGGTGGCCAAACCGGGTAGCAAGTGCTTCACAGAGCCTAGTTTGTGAGTCTCAATGTCCTTCTCTGGAATAGCTGTGTACATATTAGCCATGGAATTGTGGTCCATCTTGAGCTTGGCATAGATATCAATGTCATCATCTTCTTCCTCTGGAGCACCAAGAAGAGTAGCCCACTCAGAGATGGTTGACTGATATCTGGATCCCTCAGTCATCCACACAATTCTGCCATCTGGATAAAAATGAGCTGTGGAGTAGAATTGCATGAGCATCTCATCATTCCACTTTGTAAGCTTCTGTCCAACAAACTCGGCAACACCAGCTATCCTGAAGCTCTCATGTACATGGGGGAAGTAGTCCTCATTTGCATCGATGTACTTCCAGTCCACCCATCTCATGTCACTGACGATTGGCTTCTTATCAAGCAATACAGTCTCATAGAAATCTTGTTGTTCTCTGGTCTGGAAGCGGTAATCACAAGTAGTCCTTCTTCTGGCAGCATAAGGATCTGACAATCTCCACCAACGCAGTCCTTTATCCTTCATGAGCATCATGTTTTCGGCAACTGGGTGTGCATTGTCATGATCTGGAATCTTTGGCTTCAATTTTCTGAGCACTAGTGGCTCCTCATCAATATCAGCTTCAGGCACAGGGGCCTTGTTCTTCTCTGTAGCAGGAATGTTTCTAGTTGACCTCTTGGGTGCTGGAGCTTTTGGCTTGGACTTGGTGGGGGCAGCAGTCCTTATGGCATCAGACATAAGCTTCTGAGACTTTGCAGGAGGTGCACCAGCTGCTGACTCCTCCTTCTCCTCTTCTTCTTCAACCATGAAGGGCTTGCCTAGTACACGAGCAACAGTTTTCCTTGCCCTCTTCTTCTTTCCCGTAGCTGCTTCTGCATCACTTGGCTCCTCAAGTGTGAATGTCATAGTTTCCTTAGTGACTTTCTTCACTGTTGTTTTTTCTTTGGTTCTAGCGGATGGTTTGGTGCTATACTCCTTTGCAAGCACAACTCTCTTCTTCTTTGATGCTGCTTCACTAGCAACAAAGTCCTCATCCTCATCATCTGAGGTTCTCTTCTTCCTTGTCCTTGTTGCAGCCTTTGGAAGGTCTGGAGAACTTCTCTCTCCCTCATAAAATCTTTCCTTAGGACTAGAGCCTGAACTGAGATCAGTGTGGTGCTCTGACATATTCTGACTATTGCTGGCATCTGACATCTTGCAAAGCTGACCCTGTGAATAGATGGGTATGGGCAGAGTAGATGAGTCATCACAAAAAGCAGACATTTTTCATAAAAATTGAGTTCAAATCTTAGTTTCAAGTTTTCACAGAAGGCATTTTGGATGGACCGAGTTGATCATCTCGGTGATACAAAAGCACTCAACAGAAACTTTACACTCCATTTCGGTCAGACCGAGATGTAGTTCGGTGTCTCCGAGATGCTAGGGTTTCACGAACACTTTACTTTCAGCCTCACCGATTCGTACAACTCGGTGGCACCGAGACGTACTAGTGCAATGGCCTGGGGCCAAATCGGTGACTCCGAAAATCTCTAATCGGTCGGTCCGAGATGCGTTTGGTGGAAACTTAAACCTAAAATTTTTACTCGAATCTAATCTATGGAATTTGCAGTGTAAAGGAAGGTCTCAATCCGTGGCAAGAACAATGGCAATCCATTCGTGCATTGAATCAGAATTTAGAGCACAAAGGGGGTCGAATCTCACCCTAACTTGGTGGAGATCCTCTACGGCGGCAACGGCGGGGCATATTGCCGTTGACGGCGGCGTATTCCGGCAGCGAAGGCGCGCAGGAGACAAGGGCAACGATCCGAAGACCACGGCGACGGCAGCAACGGGGTGCGGGAACGAAGATGTTTGAGAAATTTCAATCGTTCGGGCCCGCGAAGTATATATACCTGTGTGCTGTCGGTGGCTCCGAGTTGGACAACTCGGTGGCACCGATATGTGTAACTGCAAGCAGTTTAGCACATCGGTGGCACCGAAATGTTTCAACTCGGTGACACCGAGATGAAAACCTAGATCAATCTAAATGATTTCAGTTGGACCGAGTGTGACTGGATTGGTTTGGCCGAAATCATGTAGAAGGTTTTGGAGGTTCAGGCCTTTCAGATCGGTGGCTCCGAGTGCTCCTCACCCGGAGGGTCCGAAAATGACTTGTTCAATTTTTGTGATGTAGCAAGAATAGAATTTGAGACAAGAAAGCATAGATAGCAAGAGAAGGTACTTAGGCATTCTTGTACATCCACTTGGCTAGAAAAAAAAACCAAGAAAATCAAAAATAACAAGTGGATGTCCTCGAATGAAGAAAATATGCAAACCAACATGCTCACACAATAAGATAGCAAATGAAATTTGTGTCAAACATGCTCAACCAATTCTAGCATCTATCAAGCAATGGCGATGACTAGGTCATCTATATATGAGTATATTGACTTAGGAGTCAAATGAGAACATTTGATCATAGGTCACACTCATCGTTTAAGCACAAATGGGGTTGCCACTTTTACATAAAGCATTGATATGTTCACACCATTAGAGTTGCTTTAGCTCAATTGTTTAGAGCAAAGCTCCCCCTAGATGTGATATCCCCCTAAAGAGGGATGAACTAACCTTGGGTTTTGTCGATGATGACTTCATGTAGATGTTGAAGATGTGGATGCTCAATGTTGATGTAGACCATCAAGAGTTGGGAGCAATCCTTTGGAGTTTTGTGCTGTCAATACCTACATGGGTTAGTCCCACGCAAGGAACATACAAGGATATCCATAGACATAGAGTGAAATACACATATGATGATGTCCATGAATGCAATGGCTACCTTGTCCCTTGCCTTACCAACAAGAGGGTTTGTGACTCCATGAACTAGTTCAAGATGTGGAAGTTGATTGCACAAGTTCTTGCCATAAATGAATATGAGTGAGGTTTGTTGGCGGAGTCACCCTCAAGAACTCTCTAGTTCTTCTTCTTTTGGACCCACATCAACTTGATGGGAATCCTTGGAGTTGTAGTAGCACTTGATGAAGTCTTGGGAACCCACTTGACCAAGGCTTGAGGCACTTCTTCAAATGAGTCAATCTCTTCTTGAAGCTTGTCCTTGCCTTTTAGCTTGTGGTCTTGTGGTGGAAGATATTCTTGAGCTTGTGTTCGCTTGAAGGAAGTAGGATCATACTTCTCTTGTTGAGGAACAAACTTTGTCTTGGGTATTGATGTTCTTCCCACTCAACTCCATTGGCATTGAACTTTCATTCAAAACCAACACCTTGGTTCTTCTGGTGCCTTCCTTGCTTGCGTACAATTTCCTCAAGTTGCTTACTCCCGGAAAGGCTCTTGTAGACACCTTATTCTATAATTCCTTTCAATAGAATATTTTCTTGCTCAAGTGTAACTTGGCTAAGAGAATCATTAGTGGAATCAATAGAACTACTAGAAGCAACAACATTGGATAGAGCATTGTTATTGTTACTACTAGAGGTAGAACCCTTTTTACCCTTGTTGCTAGTTTGCTTAGGTTTAACTTGTGGCATAAAGGTAGACAAGAGTAAACGTTTGGCAATATATGAAGAACTCTTCTTTCGAAGATCGTCATTGATAGCTTTAAGAAACTCATGCTCTTGCTCTAAATTTAGCTTCTCGAACCGTAGCTTCTCATGAGTTCTTAGAAGTTCTCTATGATCCTCTTGAGTTGTTTCATGAGCTAAATTAAGAGCATTTAGTTCTTTAGTTAGACGCTCAATCTCCTACATAGCATTGTCACTCATTTCCTCTTGACTATCATGATTACTAGCATTTTCATTATAGCTCACATCACTAGCCTTATCAATAAGTAAATCATCATTACCAAGCAAATCATCTTCATCACTACTGAAATCAAGATACTCGGGGTGTGATACCTTGGGGCCTTTTTCCCTGAAGCATCTTCCAATTCCTTCATTTGGTGAGTCAAATAGATCATGGGAGTTGGATGACACAAGAGCAAGTCCGGCAACACCTTCATCTTGACTATAGTCGGAATTGGAGTGATAGCTTCTCTCGGAGTGGTTGTCGGAGTCGGAGTCGGAGCCGGAAACCCATTCACCAACATGAGCTTGATGTCTTCTTCTTGTGTAGCTCTTTGATGACTTGTGCTTCCTCTCCGAATCCTTGCTTCTTCGAGAGTGTCTTCGTTCATAACGATCATCTCTACTCCTTCTCTCCTTATGAGGTGATTCATCTCTTTTCTTGTAGGGAGCCGTACACTCATTGGAATAGTGTCTGGGTTTTCCACAATTGTAGCAATTACGGTCACGACTCGATGATCTTTTCTCATAGTGTCTTGAGCTAGAGCTTCTTTCTTTCCCTTTGTTCCTGTAGAACTTGTTGAATCTTTTCACCATTAGGCTTATCTATTCATTGGATACTAGCTTGTCACTTGGAGTTGTTGGAGCATCGGTTGAGGCTTTGTAAGCACCACTTGATTTGTTGTGTAGCTCCTCTTTGTCCTTGAGTGACATTTCATGAGCAACAATCCTTCCAATGACTTCCGTGGGCATGAGATCTTTGTAATTTGGCATCATTTGGATCAATGTGCAAACGGTATCATATTTTCCATCCAAAGCTCTAAGTATCTTCTTGATGATGAATTTGTCGGTCATCTCTTCACTTCCTAAGCCGGCAATATCATTTGTGATGAGAGCAAGCCTAGAGTACATTTCAGCGACTCCTTCACCATCCTTCATCTTGAACTTGTCAAGTTGACTTTGAAGCACATCCAACATAGATTCTTTGACGGACTCGGTCCCCTCATGCATATCAACCAAAGTATCCCAAATTTCCTTTGCATTCTCGAGGTGGCTGATTTTGTTGAATTCCTCGGGACACAAACCGTTGAAGAGAATGTCACAAGCTTGAGCATTGTATTGCAACATCTTCAATTCTTTCGGGGTTGCTTCACAATCCAGTTCCTTGCCATCCTCAAAGAAATCACCTTGCAAGCCAACACGAACAACATCCCAAATGGCGGGGTTATGACCAAGAATATGCATTTTCATCTTATGTTTCCAACTAGCAAAGTTTGTACCATCAAAATATGGACCTCTACGGTGATAATTATCCTCACTAGACGCCATACACTCCTAGGTTGTGAAACCAAGGCTATGATCACCAAAGCAATGGAAATCAAGGCTTACGGAGACCAAAGCTCTAATACCACTTGTAGGATCGAAAGTATGTCTAGAGGGGGGTGATTAGACTACTTAACCAAATAAAAACCTAACCTTTTCCCAATTTTAGTTGTAGGCAGATTTTAGCAAGTATACAAGTCAAGCATCACCCTACACATGCAATTCTAAGAGTGTAGCAGTGGAAAGTAAACAATTGCATATGTAAGTAAAGGAGGGGATCGGAGATTTCAAATGCAATGAAGACACAGTGGTTTTTGGTGTGGTTCCGATTGGTGGTGCTATCGTACGTCCACGTTGATGGAGACTTCAACCCACGAAGGGTAACGGCTGCGCGAGTCCACGGAGGGCCCCACCCACAAAGGGTCCACGAAGAAGCAACCTTGTCTATTCCACCATGGCTTACGTCCATGAAGGACTAGCCTCACTCGAGTAGATCTTCACGAAGTAGGCGATCTCCTTGCCCTTACAAACTCCTTGGTTCAACTCCACATCATGTCGGAGGCTCCCAAGTGACACCTAACCAATCTAGAAGACACCACTCTCCAAAACGTAATAGACGGTGTGTTGTTGATGAACTCCTTGCTCTTGTGCTTCAAATTATAGTCTCCCCAACACTCAAACAACTCCTCACAGATTTGGCTATGGTGGAAGAAGGATTTGAGTGGAAAGCAACTTGGGAAAGGCTAGAAATCAAGGTTCAAATGGTTGGATTGGAATTTCTTGATCTCAACACATGAGTAGGTGGTTTTCTCTTAGAAAATTGTATGGTGGAAGTGTAGGCATGTTCTGATGGCTCTCCTTACTGAGTAAGAAGTGGTGGAGGGGTATATATAGCCTCCACACAAAATCCAACTGTTACACACTTTTGACCCAACTCGGTGGCACCGATCAGAAATCTCGGTGGCACCGAACTATGTAAAAGATATGAACGTTAGGAATCTCGGTGGGACTGACTGGAACAACTCGGATGGACCGATGTGCAATGGTTAAGGCAAACTTCGTCTCGGTGGCACCGATTGCATCAACTCGGTGGGACCGAAGTGAATCAATAAGGCAACAGAGAGTAGGCAAGCCATCTCGGTGCGACCGATTTGCAAAACTCGGTGGGACCGAAGTAAGTGCAAACAATTACAGAGAGTTGGCAAGGCCATCTCGGTGGGACCGAGATCCATATCGGTGGATCCGATTTGTTAGGGTTTTGGCAGTGGCTAAGTCCAGATGAACTCGGTGGCTCCGGATAGGAAATTTTGGTGGGGCCGAGTTGGAATGTAGGTTCTGGACATATTTGGATGGAGAAAGTGGTTGAGTGTTTTGGAGTACTGTCACTAAGCACTTGAGCAAAAAGACCATTAAGCAACACCTCATCCCCTTTTAATAGGACTAGTTAGCGGGCACGTGCAACGCACGTGTGACCATAAGAGTAAACTTCCTTGCACATCCTAGTTATGAGACAATTTAAAACAGACATAGTTGCTAAATGGATCATACCTTCAATCATCTTCTTAACTATCTTTGTTGTGAAGGATATAAAAAAATATGAACGAATTTTTGGGGACATGTGAAATAGATCTTTTTAGTGTATGTCATTTTCAGTCAAAACTATATGCTCATGCCGCTATCAGGCAATATAACTTATTTGGGTTTCTAGTGAACTCCATGCCATGTGTTCTGCAGATGAAAAAAGAGCATGCATGTCCTGCATCCATCCATTTGTTTCTTTGTTATGCTGGGGAAGAAATCCTTTGTTGGCCCTTCGAAACGAAAATGCTTGATGATGTTACAAAATGTTAAATTATAATCCAATCATGGTCAAAGATAAGCCGATAACACAACATAAACAGAAATGACTCACAGAACAACTGGACTTATAAAAATATAGTGATGTCAAAAGTTGGAATGTGCAAAAGCTGTAAAGTGGTACTGAAACCTCCATGCTCGATCCTTATACAAGAAAATTGGAAATAATATATTTTACAAGTATAGTACATAGTAACAAGTATAGAACAACATTATAAGTAAACAAAATCATCTTTCTAATTATCATATATGGATAGAAGGATGCAGCAACAATGTCTGCAAGAGAAAATCAACAATGTGCCTGCATTGGCCCATTTGAGACAAAGCACCTTCAGGCAAGGGTAGTTACCACTTCTCCACCTTCTCTATACACAAGGCATTTTTCTGCATAAACCAAATATATATTTGTTAGGAAAAAAAATCCAACACCATGTTGTTTGCAGGGCTGCCTTCTCTCCCGAGCCTCAAGGAAGTTTTGCTCAAGGTTCGCTATGAGGATGGCTTCGTGGATGACTTGCGGGCCCGGCTTGCTGGGAATCCAAATCGACCTGTTTTGAAGCTCAACTGAACTGCTTCAGAGTAGAGATTCCAGATTCGGTCAATAAAACCCAGTATACATCTCGGAACGTCAAAAGCTTCAGTGATGATTTATTTATACTTGTACACATATTTGGTCATAGTAGTATACATAAGCTGTTTGGTTTATCTCTACAAGAAAAAAAAGCGTGTTAAAAAAAATAGATCGATTTAATCTGTGAAGAAGAGCTGGGTTATACTCCCTCCATTACTAAATATAAGTCTTTTTAGAGATTTCTATATGGACTACATACGGATGTATATGGACGTATTTTAGATGTAGAGTCACTCATTTTACTCTATATGTAGTCCATATTGGAATACTTATATTTAGGAACGGAGGGAGTAGATTGGCATCGAGAGCTCCATAGATGCAAGCTTATTAGTGTATAATCTTCTAAGCAGCAGATGGAAGCCTGGAACTCGATCCAACAAAGTCGACCGGGCTATTGTTCAGCAGTTTGCAGAACTTGTTATGCTTACTTTCCTGATGCAGATATGTTTTGATCTGTGCCCCGAATGCTGTAAAATGTATTGGCGGTGTTGCCTCATCCCGTGCATTGCAACGGGTTCATAATAAGTTTGGCAGTTGGTGTGATATTTAAAATCTTCATAAAAGCACTTCACATGTAAAAATGTTTTTAGCACAAAACCATATATATATCATGGCATCAGGCCATGGATAGCACATATTGCTCAAAGACTTGTCGAAAAGATTTAAGTTTTTACGCTGTGATTTTTTAAATCTAGTCAGCATAAACACAGACTAACAAGATGCTCTACCAACAGAGAAATTTCCGTACCGCTTCCTATTCCTCTTCAACCGCCTTGGTCCTTTATCAAGCAACATGTTGCTTGACGCCACTTCCAGAAAGTTAGAACAAAATTAATTCTCTAGAAGTTTCTTGGATTGTTTAGCTGCTTGAGCAAATCAACTGTACATTTACAACACTTTCAGGCCAAACAATTAATTATCACTTAATTTAGTTAATTGCCATCCAATAATTGTATGGTAAATGAACATATTCCAGTTTTTATGTGTGTGTGGTCAGTTGTAATAATGTAAACTGCATCAGGTGGTAATCCTGCCTAACATGTTAGATCAAGGTTGTAAAGAGAGCCACTTGCAAAAAAAAGGTTGCAAAGAGAGCCTTGTGACACAAAGTAATTATTAGATATATAATGTTAGGATCACATAATTCCCCAAAAGAAAGGATAACAAAATAATTCAACAATCTACAAATGATTATGATCTACTTGCTGAAGAACTTGGAGATTTCCAATAAGAAGCAAGATTCCACCATCTGCCACTGGATTTTGGATAATATAATGACGTCTATTTATAGTCTTCACTGCTCGCATGAGCAAGAAGCCAGGAGAACGGACATGGCAGAGCCGCAAATAGGCTGCAGCCTTGCCAGGGGCGGCATAGGGATGCGCCGATAACCACGAAGAGCAGTAGCAACAATCAAGCCTCACTCACTGCTCAACTCACCTCACTCTGCAACAGAAAAATCACATTTACAATGGCAGCAACATAAGTACGCCACCATCAGTACAACACCAAATCAATCCATCTTTAGATCTGCGGACCTGCTATTTTGATGTGTTCACTGGAAGAATATACAATATTGTATATATCAATATCTTCAGACCATGTGCATCTGTCTCTTCAAATTGCTAGCCTTGTTGGAAGTTCGGCTACCTGTGTAACAATAAATTCATAACCGATGTTGGTATCTGCCACAAGCACCTTAGGAGATAAAATAAATTCTTTTGGTACATAACTGGGATGTCATGAACTAACATGGGAAGAACTTATAACCTGTGATACCACCACCAGCTGTTCATCAGGTGATTGCTCCATTGAATACAAATGCTTTACCAACAACTTGACAGGTGCATCATATTCATAGTCCTTTCCATACTGAGAAGATGAGTAGATCCAGGAAGCTTAAGCAAGCATTTCTTTGTCTACTTAACATTGTCTTAAAATAGAACTAACTTCACAGAGATGAAAGCAGTTGCATAAGAGTGCAAAAGGTAGGATTTAATAAAGTTATGTCTATGGCATAAGTTTATGTCGAGCCCGCCACCAGTGCCGGTGCTGGCTTCTGAAGTACCAAAAGAATCATCAGCTGTGATGTGTAAGATGCAACCGGCATATTCTCAAACAACATCAATCAATTGTGTATACCAACCAAAGAAACATCATTATTATAATGAAGATTGCTCAGTCATTCTCGGAGAACAATTTATATGCACACCAAGTTAAGAACAACATCGCCAGGGCTCCGTTAGCAGCATAAGACAGTCCAGCATGTGTAGAAAGCATATTTACAATATTTTCCTAATTTATGCAAGAACTTTGCAAACTAACCATCTTAGTCTGCTGTCAAGAATAGCACATCAAAAGTAAGTGAAGATGGTTGTAATTGCATACGTAGAGTAAAAACCATAAAGCTACGTTTGGACAACCCCCGAGTCCAAGCCAAGCTAATACACTTAACTCTTCAGCTTGAACGTGTATCTTTGAAAAGCATCAATTCATACTCTAAGTAAAGCAAACTCAAAAAATAATGTATGTATCTTCCGAAACAGAACCGAAATTTAGCAAACACCAAAACTTACATGCTTACTCATGTTGTGAGCCAAAGAATATTTTCCCGTTAGTCACATCCTCTTAAGAAACATACCGAGTGAGTTACCCCATGAAAGCAGATACTTAAAGCATGATGCATGTGGACACGTATCTGCAGCAAGGTGTGTCCTACTCCTACAGCACAAGGGCAAAGCATTAGTTCTGATCACTGTATGTAATGGAAAAGCAACCTACTATGCTTCCTCCACTATCTTTTGTGATATCTGGACCATCTGGTGTATCTTCCAGTTTCATTTGTTCATGAACTTATTCACCAATAGTAGCAATGCAATATCTTAAATTGAAACCTATGTACCCAAATATGTGTCTTTGAGACCAGACCAAGGGGAACTGTACTTTTTATGATTGTAGATGAAATTTTACAGAATAATTTGGGAAAAGCTAATGATACATACCTCAAGTGGAGCACGTTCAGATGGCGGATGATCTTCCGGCGAATTCGGCGGTGGCGACATTGTCCAGCACATAGCTGCAGCATATTCACCCCAGCCTTGTTGAGAGTCTTGAGACATTGTAGAAATAATACAGATTTTATGTCAAATTAAAATCCTAGAATGTCCCTTACAATGTTTGGACGACCGACGCACCTGTATAAGATATAGAATATAAGATGCGGAGAAGAATTTATCTGACAACCTGCAGAAAACTACAAAATGTGAAGCCTAAATGTGACTCAAGTGTGTTAACACGACAGTAGTTCAATTTCCATAAACCAAACTGAAAATGTGGATGAAGAAGTTAATCGTATAAGCTCATTCAATTTGGCCACAGTATATCACCACAATCAGTTGTTGCACAAAACAGGGAGGCACACTATCTCCAGGTGAATGCCATGCTTTAAGTATATGAAGATTATGGATTTCCCTAACTACAGCTGAAGGACCAGTTACTTCAGCAAGCAATTATCGTGCAGACATGGCAATCAACCACAAGGTCTTTAAGGAAGTCTCAAATTGTTAACACAACCAGAGTTCTATAAACGGAGGTGAAAATTAACATAGATGAAGAAGCTTATCATATAACTCCGCCTATGTTGTCTCAACATAGCCGGTCCCAAGCCCGGATAAAGGAGGAGGGTTGTGATAGGCTTGGCGAGCCAACGTCAAAACTCAGCCACTCTTATGGAGATGAAACCCAAAAGATTTTCGTTGGGGCGTAACCCTCTCAGCGACGCGCCACATCGGAACTCGGGTGTGGTGGAAAATGGGCAAGGGCCGGGCCGTCACCCCCCAGGTGGCGCGCCGTATCTTGATCTGGATACGGTGGCAAGTGAGCGAGGATCGGGTCGTTGCATCCTTAGTGGCGCGCTACATCGGCGCCCGGGTGTAGTGGAAATTGAGCAAGGGTCTTCGCATTTGACTCGACGAGTGCGAAGGGTAAGGAAGCTAGCCGAGCCTAGGAGGATTCGCTTAGGTAGCTGGAATGTAGGGTCTCTGACAGGTAAGCTTCGGGAGGTAGTTGATACCGCGGTGAGGAGAGGCGTTGATATCCTTTGCGTCCAAGAGACCAAATGGAGGGGACAAAAGGCGAAGGAGGTGGAGGGTACTGGCTTCAAGCTGTGGTACACGGGGACGGTTGCAAACAGAAATGGAGTAGGCATCTTGATCAGCAAGAGCCTCAAGGATGGAGTGGTAGACGTCAAGAGACGTGGGGACCAGATTATCCTGGTCAAGCTGGTAGTTGGGGACTTAGTTCTCAACGTTATCAGCGCGTATGCCCCTCAAGTAGGCCACAATGAGAACACCAAGAGGGAGTTCTGGGAAGGCCTAGAGGACATGGTTAGGAGTGTACCGATTGGCGAGAGGCTCTTCATAGGAGGAGACCTCAATGGCCACGTGGGCACATCTAACACATGTTTTGAAGGGGTGCATGGGGGTTTTGGCAATGGCATCAGGAACCAAGAAGGAGAAGATGTCTTAAGCTTTGCGCTAGCCTACAACATTATCATAGCTAACACCCTCTTTAAGAAGAGAGAATCACATCTAGTGACTTACAGTAGTGGGCAACACTCTAGCCAGATTGATTTCATCCTCTCGAGAAGAGAAGACAGGCGTGCATGCCTAGACTGTAAGGTGATACCTGGAGAGTGTGTTGTCCCTCAGCATAAGCTTGTGGTTGCTGACCTCCGCTTTCGGATTCGTGTCCAGCGGGAGAAGCGTGCCAAAGTCGCTAGAACGAAGTGGTGGAAGCTCAAGGGGGAGGTAGCTCAAGCGTTCAAGGAGAGGGTCATTAAGGAGGGCCCTTGGGAGGAAGGAGGTGATGTAGACAACATGTGGATGAAGATGGCGACTTGCATTCGTAAGGTGGCCTCAGAGGAGTTTGGAGTGTCCAGGGGAAGTAGAAGAGAAGCTAAAGATACCTGGTGGTGGAACGATGATGTCCAGAAGGCAATTGAGAAGAAAGAGTGTTTCAGACGCCTATATCTAGATAGGAGTGCAGACAACATAGAGAAGTACAAGATGGCAAAGAAGGCCGCAAACCGAGCTGTGAGTGAAGCAAGGGGCCGGGCGTATGAGGACCTCTACCAACGGCTAGACACAAAGGAAGGCGAAAGGGACATCTATAAGATGGCCAAGATCCGAGAGAGGAAGACGAGGGATGTTGACCAAATCAAGTGCATCAAGGACGGAGCTGATCAACTCCTGGTGAAGAACGAGGAGATTAAGCATAGATGGCGGGAGTACTTTGACAAGCTGTTCAATGGGGAGAGTGAGAGCTCTACCATTGATCTGGACAACTCCTTTGCAGATACTAGCAGGCTTTTTGTGCGGCGAATCCAGGAGTCGGAGGTCAAGGAGGCTTTGAAGAGGATGAAAGGAGGCAAGGCGATGGGCCCTGATTGTATCCCCATTGAGGTGTGGAGAGGCCTCGGGGACATAGCGATAGTATGGCTAATCAAACTTTTCAACCTCATTTTTCGGGCAAACAAGATGCCAGAAGAATGGAGACGTAGTATATTAGTACCAATCTTCAAGAACAAGGGGGATGTTCAGAGTTGTACTAATTACCGTGGAATTAAACTGATGAGCCATACAATGAAGCTATGGGAGAGAGTCATTGAGCACCGCTTAAGAAGAATGACAAGCGTGACCAAAAATCAGTTTGGTTTCATGCCTCGGAGGTCGACCATGGAAGCCATTTTCTTGGTACAACAACTTATGGAGAGATATAGGGAGCAAAAGAAGGACCTGTATATGGTGTTCATTGACTTGGAGAAGGCCTATGATAAGATACCGCGGAATGTTATGTGGTGGGCCTTGGAGAAACACAAAGTCCCAGCAAAGTACATTACCCTCATCAAGGACATGTACGATAATGTTGTGACAAGTGTTCGAACAAGTGATGGCGACACTGATGACTTCCCGATTAAGATAGGACTGCATCAAGGGTCTGCTTTGAGCCCTTATCTCTTTGCCTTGGTGATGGATGAGGTCACAAGGGATATACAAGGAGATATCCCATGGTGTATGCTCTTTGCGGACGATGTGGTGCTAGTCGATGAGAGTCGGACGGGGGTCAATAGGAAGTTGGAGTTATGGAGGCAAACTTTGGAATCGAAAGGTTTTAGACTTAGTAGGACTAAAACCGAGTACATGAGGTGCGCTTTCGGTACTACTAGGCACGAGGAGGAGGAGGATGTTAGCCTTGATGGGCCGGTGGTGCCGCAGAAGGACACCTTTCGATATTTGGGGTCAATGTTGCAGAAGGATGGGGATATCGATGAAGATGTGAACCATCGAATTAAAGCCGGATGGATGAAGTGGCGCCAAGCTTCTAGCATTCGCTGTGACAAGAGGGTGCCACAAAAGCTAAAAGGCAAGTTCTATAGGACGGCGGTTCGACCCGCAATGTTGTATGGCGCTGAGTGTTGGCCGACTAAAAGGTGACATGTGCAACAGTTAGGTGTGGCGGAGATGCGCATGTTGAGATGGATGTGTGGCCACACAAGGAAGGACCGAATCCGGAATGATGATATACGAGATAGAGTTGGGGTAGTGCCAATTGAGGAGAAGCTTGTCCAACATCGTCTGAGATGGTTTGGACATATTCAGCGCAGGCCTCCAGAAGCCCCAGTACATAGCGGATGGCTAAAGCGTGCTGATAATGTCAAAAGAGGCCGGGGTAGACCGAACTTGACATGGGAAGAGTCCGTAAAGAGAGACCTGAAGGATTGGAGCATCACCAAAGAACTAGCCATGGACAGGGGTGCGTGGAAGCTTGCTATCCATGTGCCAGAACCATGAGTTGGTCGCGAGATCTTATGGGTTTCACCTCTAGCCTACCCCAACTTGTTTGGGACTAAAGGCTTTGTTGTTGTTGTTGTTGTTGTTGAAGAAGCTTATCATATAAATCTATTGAATTTGATCACGGCACAAGTCACTATCCTCAGAAAACAGGGAGGCATACTATCTCCAGGTCTAGTTTTTCCAAATTAATTCTTAGTAAATCACATCATGCCAGCTACTAATCGAAATAAAACCAAGCACATATCTGCTCTGCTTATCACAATTGCCAGTAAACTAAAGAAACTAAGTATATTTAATAAAACGTGCAATGCTCCAAGTTAGCTAGGGACTCAAACCCAAGGGATAGATATATATGAACCTGAAATTGGCTGAAATTTGCTTTGGTTTCCCTCTCAAGAGCCAACCCAGAAAAAGTGTCAGCAAACTTCTGTGTATCCTCCATGTCGATATCAACAGAACCTAGGCGGCATCCGCATCCACCGCACTCGCCGTCTGCCCCAACTCTCACCCGCTGCACCATCCATGGTCCGGTCCGAAGCCACCCCAGCTGATGGCACCCACCGCCGTTCGCCACAAGGGCGTCCTTCACCTGACACACATCCCACTCAGCCTTACCAGCAGTTGCCGCCTTCTCGCTCCGGAACCGACCCTCCAAGACCTCGGTGGTCTCCTCTGTCACACAGCTGACAGCTCGCCGCATCTTGTGCATATACTCATACACCTTGTCTGCGTCCCTGACCTTCGCGTTGACCTCAAGGAGCGCGGCGAACTCGGGCTCTTCCGGCGATACAGCGGAGGCCGCCATGTGGGCCTCAACCGGGTAGGCCTTGCCAGCCTCCCCGGCGCGCCGGAACGCGGCAAGCACGGGGCTGTAGGACCGGAGGCGCGGCGCGAGGCCGTACTTCTGCCGCATGGTGGAGACGAGCCCGAAGGCCTCGTCGGAGCCCTCGGCGTCTGCGGCGACGACGCGGCCGAGCGAGGTGATGGTGGCCTCGGACGGGGGCGCCCCGGCCTCCAGCATGTGGGCGAACACGCGGCGCGCGGCGGCAGCCGGGTGGACGGGGAACGCGGCGCGCGTCCGCGGAGGCGAGCAGGTGGAGGAGCTGGTCGTACTGGTGCACGGCGAGGCGGAGGTCGGGCGCCGCGTCCGGGCCGGAGACGGCCTCGTCGAAGGCGTCCATGGCGGCCGCGGCGTCCCCGCGGACGGCCGCGTCGAAGGCGGCCATGGCGGCCGCGGCGTCCCCGCGGCGGGTGCAACCCCCGCGGCATCGTGTGTCGTCAGCGGTGGAAGACCACGGGGTGGGGCACTTGGGGTAGGGGTAGCGCGCCGGCAGAGTAGGCCTCAAGGAGCGGGTCGGCGGCGCGCGGCAGGGGGTGGAGGAGCGCTGGAGGTGGAGATGGGATTGGAAGGTTGGGTCGTGGGTTGTGCGGGTACGTTTTTTTTTCTTTTCTCTCGCTCGTACTGGTTCGGGACTTGATCATCAGGACCGCGGGTTTAATTACAAAAAACATAAGGACCTTTTTCCAAAAGTGCCATGACGGGTATGCGGGGAGAAGCACTCCATGCTTTATTATTAGGTAAAGATTGGCTTTCCTATGGACTCAATGTGATCTTGGATCACTAAACAAAAAATGTAGAGTCTTGAGCTTTTGCCAATCCATGTCCTTAGCATTTTGAGGGGTCCACATCTCTAGTCCTTGCCATGCCAATCATTGAACATCCTGAAATATTTAACTTGAATGGACATTAGTTCAATGCGATATATGTTGTTATGAATTACCAAAACCACACGGGGATTAGTTGCACTTTCAATAACATGTAGTAACAAATATATATTAGTAACGCCCAGAGATCCTTCCTCGTCTACCCCGCGAGGAAACGATCCCGGAGCCATCATATCAGTTTAGTGTCACATGTATCCAGTGCTAGTTGTAGTAGATCGGGATACAACTCCGAGCGTCCTGTCACCGTGGACACGGCTATTCTAATAGATAACTTCCCTACAGGGGTGCACCAACTTACCCAACACGCTCGATTAACTCCGGCCGAACACACTTTTCTGGGTCATGCCCGGCCTCGGCTGATCGACACGCCGTAGTCCTACCTAGGCTCAATAGAGAGGTCAGCACGCCGGTCTACATCCTAAGCGCTCAGGGGTCTGGGCCCATCGCCCTTTGCACTCCTGCGCGTTGCGTATGCGGCCGGGACTAGACCTAGCCCCTATATACACACGTAGGCTGTCGCAGTCCACCCGGGCGCGCGCCGAACAATTGCTGACGTCTGAAGAACTTCGGAAGAAACATACGACGTCGAGTGTCCATACATATTCCCGCGTGGTGGTCAGTGCATAAAAGGCTAGAGGCCTACTCCGATCACATATCCAAACACATTAGTGCGTTGGGAGCTCGCGGTGATGATCAGTGATCCTGTCGCCCCGTCTCGCAGACTTACGGCAAGGGTCAGGCCCATCCCTCTCCAGGGGCGGTCTGCCTGCCCGATCGTGCCGCGTAATTATCTCACGGGTACCCTCATGGTCAACCCGCCTTCACATCTCTCGTGGGTACCCCTTGGGGTCGACCCGACTAGAACAAGGGACTGAGGTAAATACATGGTATCCGCGTGTCCATAACATCAAGGGGGAAATCCGAGGAATCACCCTCAATGGATTTCTACTTGATGTAACCGTCAAGGTGAACTTGGAGGAATCACCCTTGTTGGGTTCACACTTGAGGGGCTGCACGACAGAGGCATCATCGGAGGTGGTGAAAGAGGAATCACCCTCGGTAACCCACAACCGACTAGCTACGCTACAGAGATATCATCAGGAGTGAGGTAGGAGGTATCACCCTCGGCACTCGATAGTAGCTCTGCAGAGTCGTACAACTAAGGGGGTGTGCGGTGATGTGTCGGTCTCTACACATCGATCACGTTGATCGAAACATCCGGAAGCAAAGCATGGCAACACGGACAAGGGTGTAGGGCCACTGATGGATCACTAACCAGCCTATACTAAGCATATAGGACAACAGGTAAAGTATCAACAGCAGGTTACAAAATCAGGCTATGCATCGGAATAGGATCTTTCGGACAACAGTAGCAAATTCTAATGCAAGCACGGGAGAGAAAGAAATGGGCGATATTGAAATGATCAAGGGGGTTTGCTTGCCTGGAAGCTCTGCGACAAGTGGCTGGACGTCTGCGACGTAGTCGTACTCAGGGGCCACGTCGGTCTCGGGGTCGACCGGTGAGAAGAGGGGGAGGAAACAAATAAATACAAAGCATACAAATGCAATCACAGAGCATGACAGGGCAAAATGCAATGCATGGGTGACCTAATGCATCTCTAAACAGTTTTAGTTAATTTAGGAATTAATTTGGAATTATTATCCGGTAGTCATGCACTATTCATCTATCAGAAACAGGCCAAAAGTTACAGGTTCACCTACTTAGAAGATTCTAACATGAATGCAGATGACATATTCGGATTCGTTAGATTTTTCTGATCATTTTTCATATAGAAAACATTTTCATCCGAGCTACGGTTGAATTTCTACGAATTTCTAAAGTTTTAGCAATATTCTGAAAATCCTGGATTTATTTTTAATTCGAAAATTGCAGCAGAAATACTAGGTACACCCGGTGTAGTGCACACACAGTGCACCATAGAGGCTGACAGGTGGGGCCAGTTGACTGGGTCAACAGCCCAGTCAGCAGGCACAGTCAGCACTCAACAGTGACTGTTGACTGGTCAATGGGCCCGGTGGGACCCAGCGTCAGTGACACAGTGGGGTCCACAGGCAGGGCCACGTGGCGGTGGCGCACCGGTGTTTAGCCACCAGCAACCAAAATCATGGCGGAGTCCTCGGGCTTTGTCGGGATTTGGCTGTGGTGCCCATTTGAAGCGCAGCTGGGCGCATTCGAACGAGCGGACGACGCCACGTCGAACGGTGGCACTAGCCGGAGCCGGGGCTGCCGAAAACGGTGTCGGCGCTGAGCGAAGGTGGCGGCGGCGTTCGGGTTGAAGCTAACTAGCAGCAGCAGCGTGCAAACGCTCGGCCTAAAGGTCCAAGGTTGGTCTACGCGTGCGTGCGAACTCAGTGGACATCGTCGCGCGGGCGTTTGGTCACCGGAACACTCCCAGCGACAAGCTGTGGCGGCGTTGAGCTCAGCCACATCGAGAACGACAGCTAGGGGACGGAAACGACCACATCTAAGGAGGGGAAATGCGCAAAGCTCACCTAGGGAGAACACGGTGGCTCTGTGAAAGCTTAGGAGCAGCAGGCCGACCGGAGTGGAAGAAGATTGCCGGCGGCAGTGAGGTTGCTGACGAGCTCGATCCGGTCGCTGTAGAGCTCCTCGAGGTGCGCTAGTTGAGGCAGACGACGTGCGGCTTCGAGGCGGAGCAGAGGGACACGGTGAGGCATCGCGGAGGGCATGGTTTCCACGACTACGGTGGCGCCATGCCGTCGGTGACGCTCGGGCACGGTGGAGAGGAGAGAACGAGTGAGGAAGAAGTAAGGAGGAGTGGCAGAGACATCCAGGGGGAGTGGGTGAGTCGCCCTTATCCACCAAGTGGCACCCGATGACGGCAGCTGTCGAGCAGCGACCGGAGCTACCGTGCGCTGGCCACGGGCGCGCTGACATGGCGGCGGGAGCAGGTAGTCGACGCCGGGGTGGGCTAGGCTGCACTGGGCCTTAGGCCAGAGGCCAGGTAAGCCTTTGCCCTTTTTTTGTTTTCTGTTTTATCCTTTAATTAAAAACAGAGACAGTTTTGGAAATTTATAGGCTACCAAATGGCTTTAGAAAAAATGTGGGACTAGGCCACATAAATTCCTTGCATTATTAGGCACTGCCACAAAAAGTTTGAGGAGCAACTGAATCCATTTGAATTTTTCACAAATGAAATGGCATTTTAAATGCTGAAATGGCACTGTTTTTATTTGCTATAGTCCATCTTAGCTAAGAGGTGATGTTGTTTTCCTTAACAAACAATTGTTATGGAATTTTTGCTAAATGATGAACTATTTTGCAGCAACTTTTGTGCAACTTCAACTTTCACTTGCAAATGGAATTTGAATTCAGAGAAGGAATTTGAAATGAGATATGAATCCTCAGTGATCAAGCATTGCATAACAAGGTGGCTTAGCATAATCATGAAGATTACTATAGCTCATTTACACAGGGGTGTTACAATTCTCCTCCTCTAAAAGAAATTCTCATCCCGAGAATTTAGGAGGTAGAAGGGAAAAGGTCGGGGTATTCTTCCCATAGGCGATCTTCACGTTCCGAAGTGGCTTCATCTTCAGTGTGATTCGACCACTGCACTTTAAGGAACGTGGTTGCCTTCTAATGGGTCCGACGTTCAGCTTGATCCAGAATGCGGATCGGATGCTCCTTATAAGAGAGATCATCTTGCAATTAGTGCATCTCATGATCCACGGCACGGTGCGGATCCTTGAAGCAACGATGAACTTGCGACACATGAAAGACATCGTGGATGTGAGAGAACTACGGTGGCAACTCCAATTTATAAGCCACCCATCCACATCTGGCGAGGATGCGGAAGGGACCAATGTAGTGAGGAGCTAACTTGCCCTTGATTCCAAAGCGATGAGTGCCCTTCATAGGAGTAACATGCAGATAGGCTTGCTCACCAGGATGATAGATCTATCCCCAATGTTTACGATCATAATTGCTCTTCTGGTGAGACTGAGCTGCCTTGAGATTTTCCCGAACAATATGGACTTGCTCTTCAGCTTGTTGGATAATATCTGGACCAATGAGCGGCCGTTCCCCAGTTTCTAACCAATTCAGAGGGGTTCGACACTTACGTCCATATAGTACTTCGAAGGGTGCCATCTTCAAACTAGCTTGATAGCTGTTGTTGTACGAGAATTCAGCATACGGGAGAGATTCTTCCCACTTCTTACCGAATGAGATGACACAAGCACGCAGCATATCTTCAAGCACTTGATTAAGGCGTTCAACTTGACCTTGGGACTGGGGGTGATAAGCAGTGCTCCAGGTTATATGAGTTCCCATAGCTTCTTGGAAACTTTCCCAGAACTTTGAGGTGAAGAGGCTGCCATGGTCTGAACTGATCTCCTTCATAATACTGTGGAGTGTCACAATTCTGGAGATATACAGATCCGCTAGCTGACTAGCAGTGATCATCTCCTTGACTGGCAGAAAGTGTGCAACTTTGGAGAATTGATCAATGATGACAAGAATGGCATCATGACATTTCTGCGACTTGGGAAGGCCAGTAATAAGGTCCATTTGAACCTTATCCCATTTCCATTCAGGAATAGGAAGTGGTTGCAGAAATCCAGCAGGTTTTTGATGTTCTGCCTTGATGCAACGACAAACGTTACATTCGGCAACATATCGAGCAATGTCTTGCTTCATGTTAGACCACCAGTACCTTTGACGAATGTCTTGGTACATCTTGGTACTACCCAGATGAATAGAAAGTAGTGTATCATGTGCCTCCTTCATAACCTTGTCTGTCATAAGTTCGAATCGGGGTACCACAAGGCGATCTCTGAAATACAAGGTTCCATCATTAGCAAGCGAGAAATCTCTGGATTTTTCAAAGGCAAGATCCCTTTTCATCTGATCAACTTCAGCGTCTTTTGCTTGCACAGACTTAATAGCTTTCTCAAGAGTTGGTTCCAAAACAAGGGAATTAAGAGAACCCTATGGAACCATATGAAGGTTCAACTTGCGGAATTCTTCACAAAGAAGAGGTTGATCTTGCTGAACCATGAGGTTGTTGCAATAAGACTTGCGACTCAAAGCATCGGCCATAACATTAGCCTTACCAGGGGTATATGAAATACCGCAGTCGTAGTCTGTAATTGTTTCCAACCATCTTTGTTGACGGAGATTCAGATCTGGCTAAGTAAACAAATACTTCAGACTTTGATGATCCGTGAAGATCTCACAACGATTACCAAGAAGGTAATGTCGCCACAACATCAGTGCATAAATAACTGCAGCAAGTTTGAGATCATGAACTGGGTAATTCTCTTCATGAGGATGCAGTTGTCGAGAGGCATAAGCAATCACCTTGCGCTCTTGCATTAGGATACAGCCTAATCCTTGACGAGACGCGTCGCAATAAATGACAAAGTCCTTGCGAGAATCGGGAGGAGCAAGCACTGGTGCAGAAGTCAGCTTGTCCTTGAGAGTCTGGAAACTTTCCTGACATTTTTTTGTCCACTCAAACTTAACGCCTTTGTGAAGCAGATTAGTCAGAGGCTTGGCAATCTTGGAGAAGTTCTCGACAAATCGGCGGCAATAGCTTGCGAGTCCGAGAAAACTTCTCACTTCCTTGACATTCTTCGGGGGAGTCCAATCAAGAATAGCCTGAACTCGTTTTGGGTTGACAGCAATACCATCTTTGGAAATCACATGACCAAGATAGGTCACTTCAGATAACCAGAATTCACACTTGGAATATTTGGCATATAGCTGATGCTCTCAAAGCTTTTCCAGAACAAGACGAAGATGTTCAGCATGTTCTTCCTTATTCTTGGAATATACCAGGATATCATCCAGATAAACCACGACGAACTTGTCGAGGTAATCCATGAAGATATAATTCATCAATCGGGAGAACGTTGCCGGAGCATTGGTTAAACCAAAGGACATGACGGTGTACTCGTATGAGCCATAGCGAGTAACGAAAGCGGTCTTGGGGATATCCTCTTCACGAACTCGGATCTGGTGGTAACCCAACCTCAGATCGAGTTTAGAGAATACGGAGGAACCAGCGAGTTGATCATACAGATCATTAATCCGAGGAAGCGGATACTTGTTCTGAATGGTTACCTGGTTGATAGGTCGGTAATCTTGGACCAACCGGTTCGTACCATCTTTCTTCTTGACAAAGAGAGAAGGTGCTCCCCAAGCAGAGGAACTTGGACGAATGAAACCCTTTCAAAGTGACTTGTCGATTTCCTCCTTAAGCTCAAGGTGTTCATGCGGCAGCATCTTATAAGGACGCTTCGCAATACGAGTAGTGCCTGGTTTCAAGTCGATGACAAACTCGACAGCTCTAACAGTGGGTACTCCTGGAAGTTCTTCTAGAAAGACATCTTGGAAGTCGCGAACGACTAGAACGTTTTCAATTCCCTCAAGAGGAGAAGTGTTCAACTCATTCAGGGAATAAATCTGGGCTTCGGCATCTCGAATAAGATAAGCATGGTAGTTTACTATCTCATCCGAGGGATGCAGGAGTTGTATGATTTTAGTGGCACAATCGATTGAAGCGGTATGAGCCTTCAACCAATCCATACCCAGAATGAGGTCAATTTTGGATGACTTCAAAATAATGGGAAAGGCATGGAATTCCAACCCTCCGATTTCAATGGTGACATTGGGGCTGAACAAGGAGGCTTGACATTGGCCCGCGGGGGTGTTTACCACTATCGGATGGTGCAACTCCTCACATTTAATGTCATGCATGTATGCAAATGCTTCTAATATGAAAGAATGCGATGCTCCTGAATCAAATAAAACAGAAGTTGGTACTGAATTAAGAAGAAGAGTACCCATCACAGTAGCAGGTTGGTCTTGAGCTTCATTCATGTCAACATGATAAGCGTGACCACAGCCATAAGAAGGTCTGGCATTGTTGTTGCGGGGCTGGTTGTTACCACGGCCATTACCACGGTCAGCAGATGGAAGTGCAAGCTGATTCTGATTCTGGCAGCAGTCTTTAGCATGATGACCAGGATGACCACACGTAAAGCACAGACCGTCATTGGGACGGGGAGCAGAAGCTCGAAGTAGGGCAGCCTGAGGTCTTTGCTGCCTCAATGGTGGAGGAGGCAGACGAGGTGAAGACGGCCTTGGAGCAGGTGCAGCTAGACGGTACATGCTGTGAGGAATCCAAATACGGCGCTTCTACGAGGATGAGCCCGAAGATGAGCCCGCGTCACGAGTGTGCTTGAGTGCATCCTTGTGTTCCTTCAGACCAGTCTCAACCTGGATGGCCTTATTCACTAAGGTGGCGAAGTCGGCTATGTCTTGGACAAGGAGTGCTAGCTTGATGTCAGGGTTGAGTCCTTCACGGAACTTGTCCTGTCTGTGGGCATCAGTAGCGATGTCTTCCTCAACATAGTGAGACAATTCAAGGAACTCCCGCTGGTAAACATCCACAGTCTTACTGCCCTGAGTGAGGTTGCAGAACTCACGTTTCTTCCGGTCCATGATTCCCTGAGGAATATAACGGGCACGGAAAGCAGCTTGGAACTCCAACCAGGTGATGATTGTTCCAACTGGCAGTGTGCGTTTGTGGCTGTCCCACCATTGAGCAGCGGGACCCTTCAGGAAGTAGGATGCAAAGGTGACATAGCTGGCAGGGGCAACATTGGCTGGCTCCATCTCATATGTGATGTCACAGAGCCAGTCCTCAGCATCAAGAGGCTGAACGGAGTTGCGGATGACAACAGGGTTGAGGCGCACAAAGTCTTGCAGACTTATTGGGAAAGGCTGCTGATTAGCATTCAGACGTGGAAACTGATCCATAATCCCTAGCATGAATTGGCGGTTCTGTTCAAACTGTTGCATCATTCCAGCCATGTAGTCGGGCGGTGGTGGATGATTGGCACCACGACCATGACCAGCGGGTCTAACCATCCTGCTAAAAATTTAACAGGGGTAGTTTAGCAACGAGCAATTGCAGATGTATGGAATCATTCATGAAGTAACTTGCACAATAAAGGAAGTGCAATAGATACGTCACGACAATCAAACATGACATATAGATCCATACATAGAGTCGGTTACAAGCCGGTGTTACAAGGGCAGAAAGGAAAAAGCTAGACACACTAGGCGGCACGCAGGCACGCGGTGGAGGGATACAACAACGGGACATAGCGATAGCTACATCAACGTCGGAGAAAACCACTGAATCCAGGCAGCTACAAGTGACGATGCAGGGTGCCCTCGACACGAGGATCCTGCGCTCTGTGAACACTCTGGTGCAGAACCTGGTGCCGAACTGGAAGAAAAGGACCACGTGGAGGAGTATAACCCCCAACAGAAGGCCACTCAAGACCCGGTGGCATCTCTGTCCTGCGCGGGTAAAGGATATGCTCTGGGTGTATCCGTGCACTGACTACGGGCGGTAACTGTGTCAGACCGTCGTAAAGACGAGTACGAGTGGCATACAACTCGACAGCAAGAGCTCGAGCAGTGCAATCCAGAGCCTCTGTGTACTGAACCAAAACCTGTGGGTCGTAACGACATCGCACGTAAGGGGTACAGACAACAGTGTAGAATCCACTCTCATCCCCATGGAGACATGCGGAATGTATCTGTATCCAGTCTCCTCCAAGCGAGGGTGCTCTCCACGGAGATGGGTAATAGCAGCATAGGCAGCATCATGGACTGCCATATCAACAGTCACTCCAACACCATGAAAGGTGTGCAACTCGGTGATGGATCTGTCCTGCCGATCAAAGATACGAACCACAGTGTGGTACTGCCACTGGTTGAACTCACGGTAGTCCTTGTAAACAGAGTACTCGGGGTACTAGCGATATCCTAGCTTGGTCAGGAGGTCGACCAGAAAAGCAGGGAATCCAGTCGCATAAAGAGCCCTAGACTGACGAACAAGCTGCGTTGCGGGACGCATCTGAAACGAGAGAGTGCAAAGACGTCAAAAGATAGTGTGAGAAGCATATGATATACATGGAAAGGAATAGTTGCAGATAATCCAGCTCTCCGGGTGGATGTGAACACGAGAACCTAATGTTAGAGTTAGGAAAATCTTTAACCCGAATAGAAGAGAGATCAGAGTCCCAGAGTAAGGAAGAGGAATAAAAGATCCTAAACCCATCCATTGGCGATGTGGGCCCGTAAGCCACACAACAAGGTTAGCAAAATAGTTTTCAAGACTAGACTCAACTTCGGCCAAGGAGTTGGAAAGGGGGCTACCTACAGGCAGTCGGCTCTGATACCAACTTGTGACGCCCCCGACTTGATCGTGCACTAATCATACATGCAATGCGCACGATCAAGCCCAGAGACTCACGGGAAAATATCACAACACAACTCTAGACACAAAATAAAACAATACAAGCTTTATATTACAAGCCAGGGGCCTCGAGGGCTCGAATACATAAGCTCGATTACACAAGAGTCAGCGAAAGCATCAGTATCTGAGTACAGACAAAATTAGACAAGGTTGCCTTAAGAAGGCTGAGCAAAACAACGAAAACTAGATCGAAGAGGCGCAAGCCTCCTACCTAGGAGCCTCCGAACTACTCCTGGTCGTCGCTCTCCATGTAGTAGTAGGCTCCGTCGGGGTAGTAGTAGTCGTCGACGGGGTCAGCTGGCTCCGGGGCTCCGTCATCTGATCGCAGCAATCGGGTATGGGGAAAAAGGTAGCAAAGCAACTGTGAGTACTCATCCAAAGTACTCGCAAGACTTACATCAGATCTATGCTAAGTATTCATCGGTATCAAAGGGAAGGGGCTGTATCGGTGGACTATACTGCAGAAATGCCAGAATAGAGGGGAAGGCCTAGCCTATCGAAGACTAGCATCTTGCAGCGTCTTGCAGCAACAGAAGAGAGTAGAATAAAATAACATGTAGTAACAAATATATATTAGTAACGCCCAGAGATCCTTCCTCGTCTACCCCGCGAGCAAGCGATCCCGGAGCCATCACATCAGTTTAGTGTCATATGTATCCAGTTGTAGTTGTAGTAGATCGGGATACAACTCCGAGCGTCCTGTCACCATGGACACGGCTATTCGAATAGATAACTTCCCTGCAGGGGTGCACCAACTTACCCAACACACTCGATTAACTCCGGCCGGACACACTTTTCCGGGTCATGCCCGGCCTCGGCTGATCGACATGCCATAGTCCTGCCTAGGCTCAGCAGAGAGGTCAGCACGCCAGTCTACATCCTGAGTGCTCAGGGGTCTGGGCCCATCGCCCTTTGCACTCCTGCGCATTGCGTACGAGGCCGGGACCAGACCTAGCCCATGTATACACACGCAGGCTATCACAGTCCACTCGGGCGCGCGCCGCACAATTGCTGACGTCTAAAGAACTTCGAAAGAAACAAACGACACCGAGTGCCCATACTTATTCCCGCGTGGTGGTCAGTGCGTAAAAGGCCAGAGGCCTACTCAAATCACATATCCAAACCCATTAGTGCGTTGGGAGCTCGCAGTGATGATCAGTGATCCTATCGCCCCGTCTCGCGGACTTACGGCAAGGGTAAGGCCCATCCCTCTCAAGGGCGGTCTGCCGACCCGGCCGTGCCATGTAATTATCTCGCGGATACCCTCACGGTCAACCCAACTTCTCATCTCTCGTGGGTACCCCTCGGGGTCGACCCGACTTCAACAAGGGACTGAGGTAAATATAGGGTATCCATGTGTCCATAACATCAAGGGGGAAATCCGAGGAATCACCCTCAATGGATTCCTACTTGATGTAACCATCAAGGTGAACTTGGAGGAATCACCCTCGATGGGTTCACACTTGAGGGACTGCACGACAGAGGCATCATCGGAGGTGGTGAAAGAGGAATCACCCTCGGTAACCCACAACCGACTAGCTACACTACAGAGATATCATCAGGAGTGAGGTAGGAGGTATCACCCTCGGCACTCGATAGTAGCTCTGTAGAGTCGTACAACTAAGGGGGTGTGCGGTGATGTGTCGGTCTCTACACATCGATCACGTTGATCGAAACATCCGGAAGCAAAGCATGGCAACACGGACAAGGGTGTAGGGCCACTGATGGATCACTAACCAGCCTATACTAAGCATATAGGACAACAGGTAAAGTATCAACAGCAGGTTACAAAATCAGGCTATGCATCGGAATAGGAGCTTTCGGACAACAGTAGCAAATTCTAATGCAAGCATGGGAGAGAAAGAAATGGGCGATATTGAAATGATCAAGGGGTTTTGCATGCCTGGAAGCTCTGCGGCAAGTGGCTGGACGTCTGCGGCGTAGTCGTACTCAGGAGCCACGTCGGTCTCGGGGTCTACCGGAGAGAAGAGGGGGAGGAAACAAATAAATACAAAGCATACAAATGCAATCACAGAGCATGACAGGGCAAAATGCAATGCATGGGTGACCTAATGCATCTCTAAACAGTTTTTGTTAATTTAGGAATTAATTTGGAATTATTATCCGGTAGTCATGCACTATTCATCTATCAGAAACAGGCCAAAAGTTATAGGTTCACCTACTTAGAGGATTCTAACATGAATGCAGATGACATATTCCGATTCGTTAGATTTTTCTGATTATTTTTCATATAGAAAACATTTTCACCAGAGCTACGGTTGAATATCTACGAATTTCTAAAGATTTAGCTATATTCTAAAAATCCTGGATTTATTTTTAATTCGAAAATTGCAGCAGAAATACTAGGTGCACCCGGTGCAGTGCACACACAGTGCACCACAGAGGCTAACAGGTGGGGCCAGTTGACTAGGTCAACATCACAGTCAGCAGGCACAGTCAACAGTCAACAGTGACTGTTGACTGGTCAACGGGCCCGGTGGGACCCAGCGTCAGTGACACAGTGGGGTCCACAGGCAGGGCCATGTGGCGGTGGCGTGCCGGCGTTTAGCCGCCGGTGACCAAAATCGCGGCGGAGGCCTCGGGCCTCGTTGCGATTTGGCTGTGGTGGCCCATTTGAAGCGCGGCTGGGCGCGTTCGAACGAGCGGACGATGCCGCGTCGAACGGTGGCACTAGCCGAAGCTGGGGCTGCCAGAAACGGCGCCGGCGCTGAGCGGAGGTGGCGTTCGGGTTGAAGCGAACCAGCAACAACATCGTTCAAAAGCTCGGCCTAAAGGGCCAAGGTTGGTCTACGCGTGCGTGCGAACTCAATGGACATCGTCGCATGGGCGTTTGGTCACCGGAACACTGCCGGCGATGAGCTGTGGCGGCGTTGAGCTCGGGCACATCGAGAACGACGGGTAGGGGATGGAAATGACCACATCTAAGGAGGGGAAACACGCAAAGCTCACCAAGGGAGCACACGGTGGCTTTGTGAAAGTTTAGGAGCAGCAGGCCGACCGGAGTGGAAGAAGATCGCCGGTGGCAGTGAGGTTGCTGACGAGCTCGATCCGGTCACCGTAGAGCTCCCCGAGGCAGACGATGTGCGGCTTCGAGGCGGAGCAGAGGGACACGGTGAGGCATCGCGGAGGGCACGGTGGCCACGACTACGGTGGCGCCATGCCGTCGGTGACGCTCGGGCGCGGTGGAGAGGAGAGAACGAGTGAGGAAGAAGTAAGGAGGAGTGGCAGAGACATCCAGGGGGAGTGGGTGAGTCGCCCTTATCCACCCAGTGGCACCCGATGACGGCAGCTGTCGAGCAGCGACCGGAGCCACCGTGCGCTGGCCACGGGCGCGCTGACATGGCGGCGGGAGCAGGTAGTCGACGCCGGGGTGGGCTAGGCTGCACTGGGCCTTAGGCCAGAGGCCAGGTAAGCCTTTGCCCTTTTTTTGTTTTCTGTTTTATCCTTTAATTAAAAACAGAGACAGTTTTGGAAATTTATAGGCTACCAAATGGCTTTAGAAAAAATGTGGGACTAGGCCACATAAATTCCTTGCATTATTAGGCACTGCCACAAAAAGTTTGAGGAGCAACTGAATCCATTTGAATTTTTCACAAATGAAATGGCATTTTAAATGCTGAAATGGCACTGTTTTTATTTGCTATAGTCCATCTTAGCTAAGAGGTGATGTTGTTTTCCTTAACAAACAATTGTTATGGAATTTTTGCTAAATGATGAACTATTTTGCAGCAACTTTTGTGCAACTTCAACTTTCACTTGCAAATGGAATTTGAATTCAGAGAAGGAATTTGAAATGAGATATGAATCCTCAGTGATCAAGCATTGCATAACAAGGTGGCTTAGCAGAATCATGAAGATTATTGTAGCTCATTTACACAGGGGTGTTACACACACAGTGGTGAGCATCATGAAATTGGTGATGGAGGATGGTTGATGATGACGACGACGTCGAATCCCCCTCTCCAGAGCCCAAAACGGACTCCAGATCAGCCCTCCCCATGAAGAACAGGAGGTGGCGGCGGCTCCGTATCATAAAACATGATGAAACTTCTTCTCTTATTTTTTTCTCAGCGAAAGTGAATTTATATCGTTGGAATTAGGTCAGACGGCCGCCTGTGGGCCCCACAAGGAATCAGGGCGTGCCCTAGGGAGTGATGACCCACAAGTATAGGGGATCAATTGTAGTCCTTTCGATAAGTAAGAGCGTCGAACCCAACGAGGAGCAGAAGGAAATGACAAGCGGTTTTCAGCAAGGTATTCTCTACAAGTGCTGAAAGTAGCGGTAACAGATAGTTTTGATAGCAAGATAATTTGTAACAAGTAACAAGTATAATAAAGTGCAGCAAGGTGGCCCAATCCTTTTTATAGCAAAGGACAAGCCGGAACAAACTCGTATAATAAGCAAAGCGTTCTCGAGGACACATGGGAATTGCAGCAAGGTGGCTCCTGGGCTCTGTCATCTGATCGCAGCAACCGGGTAGAGGGAAAAAATGTAGCAAAGCAACCGTGAGTACTCATCCAAAGTACTCGCAAGACTTACATCAGATCTATGCTAAGTATGCATCAGTATCAAAGGGAAAGGGCTGTATCTGTGGACTATACTACAGAAATGCCAGAGTAGAAGGAAAGGCCTATCCTATCGAAGACTAGCATCTTCCAGTGTCTTGCAGCATCAGAAGAGAGTAGAATAACATAACATGTAGTAACAAATATATATTAGTAACGCCCAGAGATCCTTCCTCGTCTACCCCGCGAGGAAGTGATCCCGGAGCCATCATATTAATTAATTATCACAAGTATCCAGTTCAAGTTGTAGTAGATCGGGATTCAATACTAAGCGTCTTGTTATCGTGGACATGACTATTCGAATAGATAACTTCCCTGCAGGGGTGCACCAACTTACCAAACACGCTCGTTAACTCTAGTCGGACACACTTTTCCTGGTCATGCCCGGCCTTGGCTGATCGACACAACGTAGTCCTACCTAGGCTCCGCAGAGAGGTCCCCGCCAGTCTACATCCTAAGTGCGAAGGGGTCATGGGCCAATCGTCCTAAGCACTCCGGGTCATTGTGTCGCCGATCGGAGTCCAAGCCCACCACTGTCCTGGATGGCACTTGCTCCAACCGGCTCACAATGATGAACTTGACGTCTGACAGAGCTTTCAGAAGAATCGTATGACGCTGAGTGCCCATAACATATCCCGCGTGGTGGTTAGTGCGAAAAGGCCAGAGGCCTACTCACATCATATATCCAAACCGTTAGTGTGTTGGGAGCACGCGGTGACGATCAATGCTCCTGTCGCCCCGTCTCACGGACTTACAGCAAGGGTCAGGTCCATCCCTCTCCTGGGGCGGTCTCTGCCTGCCCAGCCGTGCCACGTAATTATCTCGCGGGTACCCTCACGGTCAACCCGACTTCACATCTCTCGCGGGTACCCCTCGGGGTCGACCCAACTTCAACAAGGGACTAAGGTAAAAACATGGTAACTGTGTGTCCAAAACATGAAGGGGGAATCCAAGGAATCACCCTCATTGGATTTCTACTCGATGTAACCGTCAAGGTGAACTTGGAGGAATCACCCTCGATGGGTTCACACTTGAGGGGCTGCACGACAGAGGCATCATCGGAGATGGTGAAAGAGAAACCACCCTCGGTAACCCACAACCGACTAGCTGTGCTACAGAGATATCATCAGGAGTGAGGTGGGAGGTATCACCCTCAGCACTCGATAGTAGCTCTGCAGAGTCGTACAACTAAGGGGGTGTGCGGTGATGTGTCGGTCTCTGCACGTCGATCACAATGATCGAGTCATTGGTAGTAAAGCATGGCAACAAGGACAAGGATGTGGTTCCTCTGATGGATCACTAACCAGCCTATACTAAGCATATAGGACAACATGTAAAGTATCAACAACAGGTTACAAAAACAAGCTATGCATCAGAATACGAGATATCGAACACAGTAGCCAAATCTAATGCAAGCACGAGAGAGAAAGAATGGGCGATATAGGAATGATCAAGGGGGTTTTGCTTGCCTGGAAGCTCTGCTTAAAGGGGCTGGACATTAGGGGCGTAGTCATACTCGGAAGCAGCGTCAGTCTCGGAGTCTACCGGAGAGAAGAGGGGGAAGAAAAAATAAATACAAAGCAAACAAATGTAGCACAATGCATGACATGGCAGTATGCTGTGTTAGGGGTGACCTAACACAGCTCTACACGTTACAGACGGAGCGGGAAAATATCTGGGAATATTTTTCTGGCTCTGGGCAGTTATCGGACAGACGATCCGGAGGGGAAGGTTCCATGTTTGTAGTGTTGGAGGCATGTGACAGGTATGTGGATGGCATATTCGGATTCGTCTTATTTTTCTGATCATTTTTCATATAGAAAACATTTTCATCCGAGTTACGGTTATTTTTCTATTAATTTTCAAAGTTTTAAACAATTTCTGGAATTTACTAGATTTAATTTAATTTCAAAATTAATGAATAAAATGCTATGGGTACACAGAGAGTGTACACAGAGAGGTGCATGTGTGGCTGACAGTGGGCCCAGTTGACTGAGTCAACTGCCCAGTCAGCAGAGGCTGACTGGTGGGCCCAGCTGCTGACTCAGCAGCTGACTGGGCCGGCCTTATCCACTTAAACAGTGGCAGGGCCCCACATGTCAGTGACTAAGCTAATTAACAGAGGTTAATTTTAACTAACTAATTTAATTAGCTAGTGGGTCCTACTTGTCAATGGCAGGTTAATTAATAGATTAAGTTTATTTTTAACACCGATTTAATTAAGCGTGTGGGGGCCACATGTCATAGACAGGGGTTGCCCAGTCAGCACAGTTGACCAAGTCAACGTGGCTCACGGGACCCATCTGCAGTGGCCCGGGGTGGGCCCCGCGGCCGGCCACGTCAGCGGCGGCGCCGGAGCTCGCTCCGGCGACCAGATCCACGGCGGAGCGGCTCGGGCCTCGTCGGAAAACGCCCACAGTGGGCCAAAACGAGTGCGGCTGGGCTCGTTCGAGAGCTGGGGCTCGCGCGCGTCTAATGGTGGTGGTGGCGTGACCGGAGGTGGTCGGAAACGCTGCCGGCGTTGACGATAGGCGGCGGCCGAAGCACGGGCTGCTCAGGATTGAGGCCGCAGGCGTGCAAACAGCGAACTAAAGGGCTAGGCAGCACCTATGCATCGCCACGAGCACGATGATGGGCTCGGACAAGCCCCTGGAGCACTAGATCGACGGATCAGAGCTCAGAAGCGGCGGCGGAGCTCCGGCGATGGCATCAGCAGCACAGGGGCAGCGAGCGAGCACGGGGAAGAGGGGTTTGGACGTGGCCCTCACCGAGAGGGCACATGGAGGCCCGTTGGGGAGCTTAGTAGTGCAGGTGGCTCATATTGACGTGGTGGAGCTCCGGCGATGCAGAGGTGGAAGACGGTTGATGCCGGCTATGCGGTGCTTCCCGGCTCAAACATCTTGATGTAGTCGACGTGGACGAGGCCGGCGCGTCTTGCTGACACGGTGGGGCGGCGCGGGGAGACCAGTGGCCGCGGAGTCGTCACGGCGAGGACGATGGCTACGTCGGGCGAGCTCAGGAACGAGCGATGGAGGCGAGGGGAGAGGGGGATATGGACTGGCGCGAGTCCCCGGGAGCTGCGGTGGCGCTCTTATCCTCCTGCGGCGGCTGTAGCGGCGCAAGGGGGCGCGCGTGCGGGTTGACACGGGGAGGAGAGAGGAGGGAGATAACGGGGAAGCGGGCTGGGCCGGCTGGGCTGTGGCACCCCGGCTAAGAGGACCGGTTTACCTTGTGTTCCCAACCCAGAGATCATGTCTTCTTGAAACACACAACAACTTGGAACAGAACATAACTGATCTTTATTGATATTTGTTAGGACCGAGAGTATATCGACCAGAGGGGGGTGAATGGGAGATTCAAAAATTCTTGTGAATGTTTTGAACCGAACCCAAACACTGCAGCGGAAATAAGGTTCGGTAGCAAGGCACTTAATTTAGCTCGCAATAGAGGACCATATCTATTGATGTAGAAAGCAGCAATATGATCGAGCGATAAAATTCACAAGTCTAACATGTACGATGGTAATGCAGCATATGATCAAATGCGAAATCACAAGAGGAAACTAGATATGAACTGCGATGGAAATGCACGGGAAATGGTGACAAGGTGAGTGAATACAACACAAAATGAGATCACGCAGACATACAATATTACGATGAGAAATAAATTAACTTGAGGCGATGGGAAAAGGCGATGAGAATGCGACAGACAATTGATGAACTATGATTGATTAGATACAACTATCGGCACTGAGCACGAATGTAAACTGCTAAAGGAAATGCAGTAATATAAAGCGAACCAGTGGTGCTCGATGGCAACAGAAGAATTTGGTAGACCAGTTCGCCCTTCTGCCAAAGGACTACGTCTGGTTGGAGGGGTTGTGATTTAACACAGAGGATAAACTCTCCTCGCCCTATTCTCCTTCAACTCGGAGCTGATCAGACTCCAGTTGATTTCACTCGTGGTAGATACTTGTCGGCGATATCCAAACCTTCGATAGACTTCTTCGCGAACCACAATGACTCTTGGTTGCTGAAGATCTTGCTCGGTGAAGACAATTACTCTTGGGCACTCGAGCCGACACCTATCCATCTAGAGAGTGCGCAGCTCTCAAGAGTAATAGGTACAAGAACTCTAACTTAGAACTACTGCGATGCTCAACCACTGTCTAAGTTTGGGCTCTTGATTTTTCTCTCGGTGGATCTTAAACTCAAATCACTCGGAGAGGGGATGCTCAATCAATCTTCTCAAAAATCTTAAGCGGAGCAGCCAACAGGTAACGTTGCAGCGGGGTGGCTATTTATAACCGCAGCCTTCCCTGATGGGAAATGACCAAATTGGACATGTGGAGCAGCCAACGGCTGAACGACACGAGTCCAACGGTCGGAATTGAGCACAACGGTAACATTACGTGCGGAGCAAGTAATGCTAACTCCTCAGTTCGAAAGATATCTCCTGCAGCACCGAAGAACAACGTCTTCTGCTAGCAGGTAATCATTCGAATCATAAAGAGATTTCTCTCAGTCTCGCATAGGTTTTGGGCTAAACATCACAGCGGATCTAAGCTTCGAGAACCTATACCCCTCTTAATAGTACGGAAGTCCTATGACTCAAATGAATGAAAGAAGAACAACGAAAAGAATGCTACGTCTTCAGTTCGTCTTCCATCGCTGCAGTCAATTTTCTTCGGACCGAAACACCGAACCAATTGCTTCACGTCAGCAGTAAATTTTCGAGGGGTCAGCTCCTTCACGTCATTCTTCTCGTCTACAACTCTTCAAAGGATGTAGCTCATTCTTCTCTGTGGTGCAGATGTTCTTCGGTGAAGTTCCTCGAACTGTACACCTAAGACAGCATTCTCTTCGGCACCGCATGGACTATTTCTCTCTGTGTGCACTAGCAAACAAATCAGTCCATGCATGTTTCTGTCAACAATCTACAAAACACAAGAGGGCAAGTATTGCACCAACAATATTACATAGGTAGATGAGGCCAGGAGCACTACTCGTGCTATGACAGTATCTACATTATTTATGGAACATCAAGGGCCTCAGTACTAGGGAAACTCTACACCATAGCGGAGCATCGCGTGGGAAACTCCATCCCATAGGGACACTACTGGGACACGGCCTAGTTAGCGTAGCACGAACCTTCGGGGTCTCCGTCACCGGCTTCTCCTGCATCTGGCATGATGCGCCAGGTGAGTACTTGGAATGTACTCACAAGCTCACAACAACCAAAACAATGTAGCAAACAACATCATGTCAATGATTAAGTCATTACTTTAAGATGCTCACTTACGGTTGCCACATACTCTCTTTCGGGTTCACACGTGACCCCCGGAACATTCGTGACCCATCGGTCACTTCCGAGCATGAGACGAGTTCTTCCATCATCATTATTATTATTATTACGGTTGACCACTCAGTGTGACCTAGTGCGGACTGTGTCCAATACTGTGGATGCGGCTATTTGAATAGATTCTTACACTCAGCAGAGGTTGCGCACGTTACCCACACCATGGACATTTGTCCAACGAAACTTGTCTAACCCGTAACTCCTCTATCGTACCACCGACAATCATCCCCCATCCGAGTCATGCCCTGGGTGGCCCCTGTGTCACTCCTGACACCTGCCACCGTCGTGGCCAACTAAACTGTCCCAAACGGGGACGCCGGCAAATAACTCAACTTGGGCTCACAAGGTTATCGTCGCCTACCTGATCAGGGCACCACGCACGCATAACCTCCCCTCTTTGGTGGTACCGGTAAAAGAGCACGCGGTCAGACCAAGTCAAGGCCATCCCATACCGGCAGATGTGGCTGCACGGATAAGTCCGGGTCGGTGGCACTTGATCAACCATTAAAGTGAGTTTAGCATGTAAAGTTACTGGTCATCTTAGCTACATTGAGTAGATGAACTAGTATGGCAAGATTCAAGCATTACTCGAACAATATGAACTATGGCATTTTTAAATGAAATTAAATGCAAGATAATTCAATAATAAGCCAATACTATTGCTATGCCTTATGCAATGGATGATGTGGCTTGCCTTGCTCAAGTGGAGTATCAGCAAACTCCTGGTCTTCAAATCCAAAGTGATTTCCCTCTGAAAATATTTTTAAATAACAAAAGAAAATGTCACATAATACATTTCTGTTAACCAGAAATTCTGTACATCTGAGCAAAATACCAACTTTGGTTAGAAAATAGAGGGGCTCAAGACAAAGCCATAGCAAAAAGAATCAATTGATTTGGACTTGTGGTTTAAAAACTAGAGCTGGTCAAAGTCTGGTCAAATTTCTGGAATTAAATTGAATTTAACAGAAAATGGAAAAACCCACAGCGGGCCACGTCGAAAGCGTAAAGTGGAGGGGCGCCTCCACTTATACCGCTTCGGTCGCGGGGCTGAGCCGCTGACGGGTGGGGCCGCGCTGTCATATTTGAAAGGGAGGGAGAGGGGAACAGTGTACCGCGGCTCTCCGGCGATGGTCGCCGACGATGCAGACGACGGCGAGGTTGGGAGAAGGCAGGGATGGAACGGGCTCGCGACGGCGGTCCTCCCTGTACCAGTAGCTTCTCCGGAGACGGCCTAATGGAGTCACCCCCTTCCTCTCCGGCGGCTGCTGCTCTCGGGTGTCGTCGGAGACGGCGATTCCGGTAGCGCTTCGGCGGGGCAAGGGGTCAGGCAGGACCAGGAGAGTTCCCTGAGCTTGCGGGTGGAGTTGAGCGAGGCTGGGGTGGAGCGGAGTGAGGTGGTGGTGGAACTAGTTCGGCGGCGGAACGCCGGCGAGATGCGAGGCCAGAGGGCCTCTCGGCCTTGGCTCGATGCTCGGGAGCTCGATTGGGAGATGGTGGAGGGCGATGAGGAGCTGGGAGAGGCCGGGCGGCCTATTTATAGGCGGAGGGGGAGCTTCTGGAGTCGGGCGGCGCCACGACCACGTCGCCGGAGCGAGGATGGCTAGCTGGCTGGCGCGGCACGGGCAACATGATGGAGGAGGGCAGAGCTCTTAATGAGCAAGGAGACGACGCACGGGGAAGACCATGGCCAGCTCACGCTACTATGGCCGCGCGCAGTGGCGGCCGGCGAGGGCTTCCCCGGCGAGGACAAGACTCCAGAGCAGCCAGGTGGACGGCGAAGAGGTCGTCGGCGAGCTAGGACAAGGTACGGCCACGCGGGTGTCTCGCTCCGACGAGACCCGTGCCTGGCGATGCGCAGAGCGCGTGCACAGGCATGCCAGTGCCATGCTCACCACGGGTGCTGGCACCTGGAGGCCACTCACGCCTGGCGCACCTTGTCCATTGCCTCGACCCTTGGCCATATAGCCTCTCTATGCCACTGGATCGACTAGATGCACTCTGATACGAAGTGTAGCATCAAGAATAGTTCCTGGACAGTAACTTGGGAGGAATCCAGAGCATAGATGAGCTGTGAATGAAGCCAATAGAAATGTCTGGTGTGATCTAGGTTGGAAGGACTACATGCGGGCAAAATTTTAGAAACTTTCATCAAGTTTTGAACATGGTTCATGTGTAAACCACTTTGCTGGTCCAGAAACTTGATGAGGTTGTTGCACTCACATGGGTTGGCTCCTGGAGCTGAAATTTGGTTTTAGGAGGTTATTTGGTGGATAGAAGATGCCATAAAAATTTCAGAGCAAATGGACATCTCTAGATAACACTTCCTTCTCAAAGAACTGAAATGAGCAGAAGCTTGGCAGAATATTTTTGCTGGAAATTTATACTGGACTAGAAGATGTTTTTGGATATTGTGGCAAGATATGACTCCTAGTACCTCAGGGAATTATTTGAGAATTTTCTGAGGCCTAGAAATATATGTTGCTTCACAAAGGGTCATTTCTGTCCAGAGGGAAAAATGAATATTCTGGACAAAATTTTGTACTGACCAATGAAATATTTTTGGAGATTGTGGGAGTAGATGATGACAAGAAGGTGTGGTATTAATTTGGGATTTTTCTGATCAGCAGAGCTATAGGTTGCTTCACAACCCATAGTGAGAATAAACATATCCAAAGGGATAATTGAATTATTTTGAGAGAATGGAAATTAGGGTTTTGGATCAGAGGGTATGAGGCAAGATTTTGGCAAGATGATGAGGGTGTTGGATCACCTAAGAGGAAATCCAAGGAATCCTCAAGTCCAAAGTCAAAAGATTTGAGTCCAAAACCAACCACTTTGCAAATAAAACCAGAAAAATTTTGAAAAGAAAAAGTTGCCAAAACCAGGGTGTCACAAACCTACCCCCTTAGGATGAATCTCGTCCTCGTGATTCGGTTGCTCAGTTAAAAAATACGGATATGCTGATCTCAGGAAATCCTCTCTTTCCCAGGTAGCTTCTTCCTCAGTATGGTGCTCCCATAGTACCTTGTAAAACCTGATCACCTTGCTCCTTGTGGTTCTTTCCATCTCATCCAGAATTCTGACAGGTTTTTCCTCATAGGTTAAATCCTTGGTCAGCTCTAATTCGCTCATATCGGCATGTTTGATTGGAGGTGCAATGCACTTTCTGAGCTGTGTTATGTGAAAGACATCATGCACTTCGGACAGTTCCGGTGGTAACTCCAACTGATATGCCACTCTACCTCTTCTAGCAATTACCGGAAAAGGACCGATATACCTGGGTGCGAGCTTTCCTTATGTATGAAACCTCTTTACCCCTTTCATAGGAGTGACTCGGAGGTAAGCATACTCTCCTGGTTCAAAGGTTACTTCCCGATGCTTGGGATCATAGTAACTCTTCTGACGGGACTTAGCTGCTCGAAGACGTTCTTGAATGTCTTTGACTTGCTTCTCAACCTCAAGCATTAAATCCATGCCAAAGATACGGCTGTCTCCTGTCTGTGACCAATTTAAAGGAGTGCGGCATTTCCGCCCATACAGTGCTTCAAATGGTGACATTTTGAGACTCGACTGCTAACTGTTGTTGTAGGAAAATTCCGCATAGGGTATACTATCTTCCCACTTGGGTCCATAGGTGAGGGCACAAGACCAAAGCATATCTTCCAAGATCTGGTTCAGTCATTCGGTCTGCCCGTCCGTCTGTGGGTGATATGCCGTACTATGCTTCAACACGGTGCCCAGGGCCTGATGCAAACGTAGCCAGAATGATGAGGTAAACAGGGATCCTCTATCTAACGTGATGGACTTGGGTACTCCATGAAGGCTGACTATCCGGGACATATAAAGCGGTGCAAGTTGATCGGCCCGGAAAGTAGTCTTTACTGGAATGAAATGAGCCACTTTGGTAAGTATATCCACGATAACCCAGATGGCATCATGACCTCCTGTTGACTTGGGCAGTCCAACAATGAAGTCCATGCATATATCATCCCATTTCCATTGGGGAACTTGTAAAGGTTGTAACAGTCCAGCTGGTTTCTGGTGCTCAGCCTTGACTCTATTGCATATGTTGCAACATTCGACATATTATGCAATATCTTTTCGCATTCCTGGCCACCAAAAGGTTTCTCTTAGGTCTAGGTACATTTTCATTCCTCCCGGGTGAATAGAATATGTGGACTCATGTGCTTCTCGCAATATCTGTTGTCTCAGATTTTCCTGGTCAGGCACGCATATTCGGCTATCAAACCATAATGTCCCTTGTTCGTCGACATGGAAGGATTTGGCCTTCCCTTGCTGTACGTTCTCCTTGATTTCCTGTATGCCCTTGTCGGTTTTCTGAGCTTCCTTAATTTTTTCCATAAGTGTTGGAGTAATTTCCATTGTATGCGGGCTAGTTGGGCCACAAAGTACCAAGTTGAGCTTGGCAAACTCTTCTTGCAACCTTGGATGGATACCCTCCATTATTGCATTTACCGTTCCAGGTTTCCTGCTGAGGGCATCTGCGACCACATTGGCTTTTCCCGGGTGGTAATTGATTCCAAGGTCATAGTCCTTGACCAATTCAAGCCATCTTCTTTGTCTGAGGTTTAGATCGGGTTGTGTGAAAATATACTTGAGACTATTGTGGTCTGTGTATATTTCACAGCACTGCCCAATGAGATAGTGCCTCCAAATTTTCAGGGCATGAACCACGGCTGCCAATTCCAAGTCATGAGTGGGGTAATTTTCTTCATGGGGCCATAGCTGTTTGGATGCATATGCTACAACCTTTCCTTCTTGCATTAATACACAGCCGATTCCACGCCTGGAAGCATCACAGTATATGTCGAAGCTCTTGTGAATATCTGGAAGAACTAGGACAGGGGCCGTAGTTAGCCTTGTCTTTCACTCCATAAAGCTGCTGTCGCATTCTTCCCTCCATTCAAACTTGTGGTTCTTTTTCAACAATTCTGTAAGTGGCTTGGCTATCATGGAGAAGCCTTCAATGAAACGATGGTAGTAGCCTGCCAATCCCAGGAAACTGCGGACTTCTGTTACCGTGGCTGGTGTCTTCCAATTTAACACAGTAGTCACTTTACTGGGGTCGAAAGCCACACCTTGTTCTGACAGAATGTGTCCCAGAAATCCCACCTCTTTTAGCCAAAATTCACATTTACTGAACTTGGCATACAAGCGATGGGTCCTAAATCTTTCCAGGACAGCACGGAGGTGTTGTTTGTGCTCCTCTTCATCCTTGGAGTATATAAGGATATCATCGATGAACACCACTACAAACTTGTCCAAGAAGTCCATGAAGACTTTGTTCATCATGCTCATGAAGTAGGCTGGAGCATTTGTCAGCCCGAACGACATGACTGTAAATTCATACAGACCATATCGAGTGGTGAAGGCTGTCTTGGGGACATCCTCTTTTCTGATTTTCAACTGGTGATACCCCGTTCGAAGGTCAATCTTAGAAAATACCCGGGCTCCACTTAGCTGGTCAAACAGATCATCAATGCGAGGGAGTGGGTACTTATTTTTTATGGTGACCTCATTCAATTGGCGATAGTCTACACACATTCGTAAACTGCCATCCTTCTTCTTGACAAATAGCACATGCTATCCCCATGGCGAGATGCTTGGGCGAATGTGCCCTTTTTGTAGCAATTCATCCAACTATTTCTTTAATTCCACCAGCTCTGGTGACGGCATGCGGTAATACTTCGTGTAGATTGGAGCAGTTCCAGGAATCACATCAATAGCAAATTCCAATTCCTGGTCGGGTGGCATCCCCGGTAGTTCCTCAGGGAACACATCCGGAAATTCACTGACCACCGGAATCAAATTCATATGTGTAACGGTGGTCTTGAATGCCATTCCCTTCTTTGACATCATTCTGCTGGCGATAAACTGAATTGTCTGTCCTGCCGGGTTAACCAATGTTACCGTCCTGGTGGCACAATTGATGCAGACTTGATGCGGTGTCAGCCTGTCCATCCCCAATATTATATCCAATCCAGGGGATTCAATGGCAACAAGGGTGGCTGGAAACTTAACTCCGTGTATCAAAATTTCTAGGTCCTTGTATATCACATTTGTTCTGAGCATGGAGCCAGAGGATTGTACCGCCATGATTTTGTCCAAAAGAGAAGGGGAAAATTTGTGTATGGTGGCAAAACTCCGTGAAATAAACAAATGGGAAGCCCTAGAATCAAATAAAATTATTGCGGGTATGTTGTTAACAGAAAACATACCAAGGACCACATCTGGTGCTTCGCGGGCTTCCTCAGTGGAGATATGATGGACTTGGCCGCGGCAGAAGTGCTGATTGGGGCGGCATCCAATAGTGTTGACTTGTGGCTTGAAGTCGGATGGTGGCTTTCCAGCTCTTGTGGGGCACTGCTTTGAATAATGCCCGCCTTGGCCACAAGTGAAGCAAGTGTTGTTGCGGCGGCAATCTTCCATCACGGGTTGCTTGCCAATTGTCTTATCCTAGTTGCCTGGCTTGTTGTTACTGTGGCCACCATTCCAGGTGGGCTTGTACTCAGACTGGGTTGGTTGCCATATACGCGGCTTTTGCATGAACTGCACATGGGTGTCCTTCTTGGGCTCAAACTTACGCTTGCAGTCATCATATCCAGACTTATGCTCCCATTCAACAATGAACGCTTTGTTTATCAGAGTCTGAAAGTCCAGAAAATCCAGCATGCAGAGTTGACAACGGAGGGCATGGTTGAGTCCTCCTAGGAATCGATCTATCTTCCTTTCTTCTGTGGACACATCGTGGGTGGAGTATCGTGCCAGATTATTAAATTTGTTCAGATACTCACCGACTGACATACTTCCTTGAGTAAGGGCAAGAAATTCCCTCTGCTTCACCTTCATGATACCGGTGGGGATATGATACCTTCGAAATACTTCCTTGAATTTCTCCCCGGAAATATCTTCCCCAGGAGGCCACGCCATTTTTGCATTATCCCACCAGATAGCTGCTGGCCCTTCAAGGTAGTGAGTAACAAAAGGAACCTTGTCTGATTCCTCACAACGAGCTATTTCCAGCTTCTTTTCCATGGTCCTCAGCCAATCATCAGCTTCTATTGGATCAACAGCTTGACCAAAACTTGGTGGCTTGGTACGCTGGAAATCAGACAGCTTAGAGTGTGTCCCATTGTTTTGATTCTGTCCTACCATAGTCTGCATACTTTTCAAAAATTCTATAAGATCCTGGTTTCTTTTCTCTTCAAACATCCTCATGATCTGATCAGTGCTCGGTGGCTGTGATGGAGGAGGTGGCAAATCTTCTGGCGATTGTTCCGCCTGTCTGGCGGGTCGACGGATCGGGGTTCCATCGCCGCCTTGATTGCTACACCTCTTCATCCTATATCCATTCCCATTGCAAAATACTGAATTGATGAGCAACATCCATAAGGGGAAAAAATGGCAGAATGACACCAAAAAAACAAAATCAAAGAAAAAGCGAGAAAAGCAACATAATTATACAAGGCATTCCAACATCATACATGGCAAACTAGGAGGAGGTTATCATGACTGGCACTACTCATACGGCAGTTGACCTATGCAGAGATGCTACGATGCATGCACTGAAACTCAAGCCTCCACTCTAGTAGCGGGGGTGGCACGGACACTGGCAGACTGAAGACTCCTCGTCGTCTGATCCTGTCTCGGAATCGGAGCTGATGATGTGAATCTCGGCCTCTGGATCAAAGGAAACACAATGACGCTGACGGGAAGGTTCTCCCTCGGCAGAAGAAGAAGCACGACGCCTCAGCATCGGAGCAGCTAGAGTGGCTAGCAGCGAGGCCCACTCAGCTGGGGTCTCACATCGGGTACCAGACGAAGTGCCTGGCTGTCTGAACGAGCTAGAAGGAGTCTCAGGCATACGTGGAGGTGGAACGGGCGGTGTATACATCGGTGAGAACGGAGGAGGAGGAGGAGACTGTGCTACAGTAGCAGCGGCAGGTGCCTCTTGGACACGAGTCAGCTCCTCAGCCAAGGAAATGATCATACGGTAACTGGCGTTCAGATAACGAGATAAAACACCAGTTGCACGATCACTCGCCGGATCAACAGGCGCGAAAAGGACTCGCCCTGTCGTAGGCGACAGGGTGGGGTAGTGAAAGAAACCTGGGTGTGTCTGCATCTCGACCTCGTGGAAGCGCAAGTCAGTGAGGGCCTCCATCGTAGCAAACTGGATTGCCAGATTGGGAGTAGAGGCAGTTCTGCCCTTGGAGGAGCGGGAGTAGCTGCCGATCTCGGAGCTCGCAGTCAGGAAAGCCTCAGCGTGATACTCGAACACCGAATCCACAAGCTGCTCTCGAAACACCTAGTACATTGGGTCTTCGCCGTTGGGATACAGTCGAAGCCAGACGCTACGAAGCAGTACTGGAAAGGTGAACGGTGCCAGCTCATGGTTGTAGTGGTACAGAACTGGTGCCATCTACACTCATCAGACCAGCGGTTAGTAAAACAAATAAATCAAGATGCATGCTATGCAACAGGCAAATGCAACAAGCAAGACACACACCAAGACTCTACTAATCGAGTTCTAGCGCAGGGTTAACTAGGGTGTCCTACAGTCAGCGCGGCTCTGATACCAAGCGTTGTGGCACCCTGGCTCAGAGGACCGGTTTACCTTGTGTTCCCAACCCAGAGATCATGTCTTCTGGAAACACACAATAACTTGGAACAGAACAGAACTAATCTTTATTGATATTACACAGGTACAAGCTTGGATATTACATAGGTAGATGAGGCCAGGAGCACTACTCGTGCTATGACAGTATCTACATTATTTATGGAACATCAAGGGCCTCAGTACTAGGGAAACTCTACAACATAGTGGAACATCGCATGGGAAACTCCATCCCATAGGGACACTGCTGGGACACGGCCTAGTTAGCGTAGCACGAACCTTCGGGGTCTCCGTCACCGGCTTCTCCAGCATCTGGCATGATACGCCAGGTGAGTAGTTGGAATGTACTCTCAAGCTCACAACAACCAAAACAGTGCAGCAAATAACAGGATGACAAGGTTTAAGTCATTACTTTAAGATGCTCACTTACGGTTGCCACTTACTCTCTTCCGGGTTCACACGTGACCCCCAGAACATTCGTGACCCATCGGTCACTTCCGAGCATGAGACGAGTTCTTCCATCATTATTATTATTATTACGGTTGACCACTCAGTGTGACCTAGAGCGGACTATGTCCAATACCGTGGACGCAGCTATTCGAATAGATTCTTACACTCTACAGAGGTTGCGCACGTTACCCACACCATGGAAATTCGTCCAACGAAACTTGTCTAACTCGTAACTCCTCTATCGTACCACGGATAATCATCCCCAGTCTGAGTCATGCCCTGGGTGGCCCCTGTGTCACTCCTGACACCTGCCACCGTTGTGGCCAACTAAACTGTCCCAAACGGGGACGCCGGCAAATAACTCAACTTGGGCTCACAAGGTTATCGTCGCCTACCTGATCAGGGCAGCACGCACGCATAACCTCCCCTCTTTGGTTGTACCGGTAAAAGAGCACGCGGTCAGACCAAGTCAAGGCCGTCCCATACCGGCAGATGTGGCTGCACGGATAAGTCCGGGTCGGTGGCACTTGATCAACCATTAAAGTGAGTTTAGCATGTAAAGTTACTGGTCATCTTAGCTACATTGAGTAGATGAACTAGTATGGCAAGATTCAAGCATTACTCGAACAATATGAACTATGGCATTTTTAAATGAAATTAAATGCAAGATAATTCAATATTAAGCCAATACTATTGCTATGCCTTATGCAATGGATGATGTGGCTTGCCTTGCTCAAGTGGAGTATCAGCAAACTCCTGGTCTTCAAATCCAAAGTGATTTCCCTCTGAAAATATTTTTAAATAACAAAAGAAAATGTCACATAATACATTTCTGTTAACCAGAAATTATGTACATGTGAGAAAAATACCAACTTTGGTCAGAAAATAGAGGGGCTCAAGACAAAGCCATAGCAAAAAGAATCAATTGATTTGGACTTGTGGTTTAAAAACTAGAGCTGGTCAAAGTCTGGTCAAATTTCTGGAATTAAATTGAATTTAACAGAAAATCGAAAAACCCACAGCGGGCCACGCTGAAAGCGTAAAGTGGAGGGGCGCCTCCACTTATACCGCTTCAGCCGCGAGGCTGAGCCGCTGGCGGGTGGGGCCGCGCTCTCATATTTGAAAGGGAGGGAGAGGGGAACAGTGTACCGCGGCTCTTCGGCGATGGTCGCCGACGATGCAGATGACGGCGAGGTCGGGAGAAGGCAGGGATGGAACGGGCTCACGAAGGCAGTCCTCCCTGTACGAGTAGATTCTCCGGAGACGGCCTAATGGCGTCGCCCCCTTCCTCTCCGGCGGCGGCTACTCTCGGGTGTCGCCGGAGATGGCGATTCCGGCAGCGCTTGGGCGGGGCAAGGGGTCAGGCAGATCCAGGAGAATGCCCTGAGCTCGCGGGTGGAGTCGGGCGTGGCTGGGGTGGAGCGGAGTGAGGTGGTGGTGGAGCTAGTTCGGCGACGGAACACCGGCGAGATGCGAGGCCAGAGGGCCTCTCGGCCTTGGCTCGATGCTCGGGAGCTCGATTGGGAGATGGTGGAGGGCGATGAGGAGCTGGGAGAGGCCGGGCGGCCTATTTATAGGCGGAGGGGGAGCTTCTGGAGTCGGGCGGCGCCACGGCCACGTCGCCGGAGCGAGGACGGCTAGCTGGCTGGCGCGGCACGGGCGACGTGATGGAGGAGGGCAGAGCTCTTAATGAGCAAGGCGACGACGCATGGGGAAGACGACGGCCAGCTCACGCTACTGTGACCGCACGGGGACCACAGTGGCCGCGCTCGGTGGCGGCCGGCGAGGGCTTCCCCGGCGAGGAAAGACTCTAGAGCGGCCTGGTGGACGGCGGAGAGGTCGTCGGCGAGCTAGGACAAGGTACGGCCATGCGGGTGTCTCGCTCCGACGAGACCCATGCCTGGCGGTGCGCAGAGCGCGTGCAAAGGCATGCCAATGCCGTGCTCACCACGGGTGCTGGCACCTGGAGGCCACGCACGCCTAGCGCACCTTGTCCATTGCCTCGACCCTTGGCCATATAGCCTCTCTATGCCACTGGATCAACTAGATGCACTATGATATGAAGTGTAGCATCTAGAACAGTTCCTGGACAGTATCTTGGGAGGGATCGAGAGCATAGATGAGCTGTGAATGAAGCCAATAGAAATGTCTAGCGTGATCTAGGTTGGAAGGACTACATGCTGGCAAAATTTGAGAAACTTTCATCAAGTTTTGAACATGGTTCATGTGTAAACCACTTTGCTGGTCCAGAAACTTGAAGAGGTTGTTGCACTCACATGGGTTGGCTCCTGGAGCTGAAATTTGGTTTCAGGAGGTTATTTGGTGGATAGAAGATGCCATAAAAATTTCAGAGCAAATGGACATCTCTAGATAACACTTCCTTCTCAAAGGACTGAAATGAGCAGAAGATTGGCAGAATATTTTTGCTGGAAATTTATACTGAACTAGGAGATGTTTTTGGATATTGTGGCAAGATATGACTCCTAGTACCTCAGGGAATTATTTGAGAATTTTCTGAGGCCTAGAAACATATGTTGCTTCACAAAGGGTCATTTCTGTCCAGAGGGAAAAATGAATATTCTGGACAAAATTTTGTACTGGCCAATGAAATATTTTTGGAGATTGTGGGAGTAGATGATGACAAGAAGGTGTGGTATTAATTTGGGATTTTTCTGACCAGCAGAGCTATAGGTTGCTTCACAACCCATAGTAAGAATAAACATATCCAAAGGGATAATTGAATTATTTTGAGAGAATGGAAATTAGGGTTTTGGATCAGAGGGTATGAGGCAAGATTTTGGCAAGATGATGAGGGTGTTGGATCACCTAAGAGGAAATCCAAGGAATCCTCAAGTCGAAACTCAAAAGATTTGAGTCCAAAACCAACCACTTTGCAAATAAAACCAGAAAATTTTTGAAAAGAAAAAGTTGCCAAAACCAGGGTGTCACATGGGCCATGCACTGTGCACCAAGGCCCAGTGCACAGTGACCTTTCTTCTTTTATTTTTCTAATTATTTTCTGTTTTCTTTTTACAGAATTGTTTTGCAATATTTTGAGCTGCCAAATGGAAAGGCATTTAAAAATGCTGATTTGGCACTTTTCTATTTGCTATAGCCCATTTAAGCAAATAAGTGATGTTGTTTTTCTTAACAAATAATTGTTATGGAATTTTTGCTAAATGATGAACTATTTTGCAGCAACTTTTGTGCAACTTTAATTTTCACTTGCAATTTGAATTGATTTTAGTGGTGGAATTTGAAATGAGATATGATTCCAAAGGTGATCAAGCATTGCAAACCAAAGTGATTTAGCATAATCATGAGGATCACTGTAGCTCATTACATAGGGGTGTTACAATTCTCCTCTAAAAGAAATTCTTGTCCCGAGAATTCAGGAGGTAGAAGGGAAAAGATCAGGGTATTCTTCTCGAAGACGATCCTCGCGTTCCCAAGTGGCTTCATCTTCAGTATGATTTGACCATTGCACTTTAAGGAACTTGATTGCCTTCCGACGGGTTCGACGTTTAGCTTGATCAAGAATGCGGATTGGATACTGCTTATAAGAGAGATCATCCTGCAATTCAAGCATCTCATGATCCACTTCACGGTGCGGATCCTTGAAGCAACGACGAAGTTGCGATACATGGAAGACATCGTGGATATGAGAAAACTACGGTGGCAATTCCAATTTATAAGCCACATATCCACGTTTGGCGAGAATGCGGAAGGGACCAATGTAGCGAGGAGCTAACTTGCCCTTGATTCCAAAACGATGAGTGCCCTTCATAGGAGTGACACGCAGATAAGCTTGTTCACCAGGTTGATAGATCGATCCCCAATGTTTATGATCATAATTGCTCTTCTGGCGGGACTGGGCCGCCTTGAGATTTTCCCGGACAATACGGACTTGCTCTTCAGCTTGTTGGATAATATCCGGACCGATGAGCGGCCGTTCCCCAGTTTCTGACCAATTCAGAGGGGTTCGACACTTACATCCATATAGTACCTCAAAGGGGGCCATCTTCAACCTAGCTTGATAGCTGTTGTTGTACGAGAATTCAGCACACGGGAGAAATTCTTCCCACTTATTGCCAAATGAGATGACACATGCGCGTAGCATATCTTCAAGCACTTGCTTAACTCTGTCAACTTGACCTTGGGACTAGGGGTGATAAGCTGTGCTCCCGGTTATATGAGTTCCCATAGCTTCTTGGAAACTTTGCCAAAACTTTGAGGTGAAGAGGCTGCCACGGTCTGAACTGATTTCCTTCGGGATGCCGTGGAGTGTCACAATTCTGGGGATATACAAATCTGCTAACTGGCTAGCAGTGATCGTCTCCTTGACTGGCAGAAACTGTGCAACTTTGGAGAATTGGTCGACGACGACAAGAATAGCATCGTGACCCTTTTGCGATTTGGGAAGGCCAATGATGAGATCCATTTGAACCTTGTCCATTTCCATTCGGGGATAGGGAGCGGTTGCCGAAGTCCAGCAGGCTTCTGATGTTCTGCCTTGACGCGACGGCAAATGTCACATTCAGCAACATAGCGAGCAATGTCTAGCTTCATTTTAGACCACCAGTACCTTTGACAAAGGTCTTGATACATCTTGGTGCTACCCGGATGAATAGACAGTGGTGTATCATGTGCCTCCTTCATAACTTTATTTGTCATTAGTTCGAACCGGGGTACTACAAGGCGATCTCTAAAGTACAAGGTTCCATCTTCGGCAAGCGAGAAATCTCTGGCTTTTTCAAAGGCAAGATCCCTTTTCACCTGATCAACTTCAGCGTCTTTTGCTTGCGTAAACTTAATAGCTTTCTCGAGAGTTGGTTCCAAAACAAGGGTATTAAGAGAACCCTATGGAACAATATGGAGGTTCATTTTGTGAAGTTCTTCATAAAGAAGGGGTTGAGCTTGCTGAACCATGAGGTTGTTGCAATAAGACTTGCGGCTCAAAGCATTGGCCATGACATTAGCTTTACCAGGGGTATATGTAATACCACAGTCATAGTCTGTAATTGTTTCCATCCATCTTTGTTGACGGAGATTCAAGTCTGGCTGAGTAAACAGATATTTCAGAGTTTGATGATCAGTGTAGATCTCGCAACGATTACCGAGAAGGTAATGTTGCCACAACTTTAGTGCACATATAACTGCAGCAAGTTCGAGATCATGAACTGGGTTGTTCTCTTCATGAGGACGCATGCAGTTGTCTCGAGGCATAAGCAATCACCTTGCGCTCTTGCATTAGGATACAGCCTAATCCTTGACGAGATGCGTCATAATAAATCATGAAGTCCTTGCGGGAATCCGGAGGAGCAAGCACTGGTACAGAAGTCAGCTTGTCCTTGAGAGTCTGGAAACTTTCCTGACATTTTTTTGTCCACTCAAACTTAACACCTTTGTGAAGCAGATCAGTCAGAGGCTTGGCAATCTTAGAGAAGTTCTCGACAAAATGGCAGCAATAGCTGGCGAGCCCGAGAAAACTTCTCACTTGCTTAACATTCTTCGAGGGAGCCCAGTCAAGAATAGCCTGAACTCGTTCTGGGTTGACAGCAATACCATCCTTGGAAATCACATGACCAAGATAGGTCACTTCAGATAACCAGAACTCACACTTGGAATATTTGGCATATAGCTGATGCTCTCGAAGCTTTTCCAGTACAAGACGAAGATGTTCAGCATGTTCTTCTTTATTCTTGGAATATACAAGGATATCATCTAGATAAACGAAGACGAATTTGTCGAGGTATTCCATGAAGATATAGTTCATCAATCGAGAGAATGTTGCTGGTGCATTGGTTAAGCCGAAAGACATGACGGTGTACTCGTATGAGCCATATCGAGTAACGAAAGCTGTCTTCGAAATATCCTCTTCACAAACTCGGATCTGGTGGTAACCCAACCTCAGATCGAGTTTAGAAAATACTGAAGAACCAGCAAGTTGATCATATAGATCGTTGATCCGAGGAAGCGGATACTTGTTCTGAATTGTTGCCTGGTTGATAGGTCGGTAATCTTGGACCAAACGATTTGTACCATCCTTCATCTTGACAAAGAGACAAGGTGCTCCCCAAGCAGAGGAACTTGGACGAATGAATCCCTTACAAAGTGATTTGTCGATTTCCTCCTTAAGTTCAAGGAGTTCATGCGGCGGCATCTTGTATGGGCGCTTGGCAATAGGAGTGGTGCCTATTTTCATATCTATGACAAATTCGACAGCTCTAGCAGGGGGTACTCCTGGAAGTTCCTCTGGGGAGACGTCTTGAAAATCGCGAACAGCTGGAACGTTCTCGATTCCTTCAAGAGGTGATGCATTCAATGCATTCAGAGCATATATCTGGCTCTCGGCATCCTGGATTATCTGGGCTGAGTGGTTGATCATCTGGCCAGAAGGGTGTGTGAGCTGGACTGTCTTGGCGGCACAGTCGATCAAAGCATTATGGGCTGCCAACCAATCCATTCCGAGAATAACATCTATGTTAGAAGCCTTGAGGGCGATGAGTGAGACAAGAAATTCTAGACCTCCGATTTCAATGGGAACATTATGGCTTACCAAGGAGGCTTGGCATTGGCCCGCGGGGGTGTTTACATAGGCAGGGAATTATTACCGTTTAGATTCTATAGATCACAAGAAAGGTTAAACAGACCAACGGAAAGGAAAATGTGATTAATAGATTAATCAGACCAATGGAAAGGAAAATGTGTTCATACACAAGTATTAGGAGTATATCCTTCCCAAGGACAAGCAGAGCATGATATCCATGACAAGATAGCAAGTAGATAACCATTTAGGTAAAGGTGCGAGGAAATTCAAGAGCAATTGGGAATGAATGTATGAACGGCAAGGATGTGTAGTTATCCACGGAGATTTATCGGTGGTAGGGAATCGCAAAAGCGATGAGCACAAGGGTCTCAGGAAAGCTTCAAAGAGTGCTTTGGGATATCTTGATATATCCAGGGATGATCGGGAATGAGTGGCTCTCCGGAATGAAGTCGTTATGTGAACCTAGAGTTAGAGTTAGCAAAATCATTTAACCCGACTAGAAGAGAGATCAGAATCCCAGAGTAAAGGAGAGGAATAAAAGATCCTAATCCCATCCATTTGCGATTTGGGCCCGTAAGCCACACAACAATGTTAGTAAAATAGTTTTTCAAAGACTAGACTCAACTTCGGCCAAGGAGTTGGAAAGGGGCTTCCTACAGGCAGTCGGCTCTGGTACCAACTTGTGACATCCCCGACTCGATCGTGCACTAATCATACACGCAAATGCGCACGATCAAGCCCAGGGACTCACGGGAAGATATCACAACACAACTCTAGACACAAAATAAAATAATTCAAGCTTTATATTACAAGCCAGAGGCCTCAAGGGCTCGAATACATAAACTCAAGTTACACAAGAGTCAGCGAAAGCATTAGTATATGAGTAAAGACATAATTAGACAAGGTTGCCTTAAGAAGGCTGAGCAAAACAACGACAACTAGATCGAAAAGGCACAGGCCTCCTGCCTGGGAGCCTCCTAAACTACTCCTGGTCGTCGGTCTCCACGTAGTAGTAGGCACCATCGAGGATCTCCGGGTCCTGGGCTCCATCAACTGATCGCAGCAATCGGGTAGAGGGGAAAAATGTAGCAAAGCAACCGTGAGTACTCATCCAAAGTACTCGCAAGACTTACATCAGATTTATGCTAAGTATGCATCGGTATCAAAGGGAAAGGGCTGTATCTGTGGACTATACTGCAGAAATGCCAGAGTAGAAGGAAAGGCCTAGCCTATCGAAGACTAGCATCTTCCAGCGTCTTGCAGCATCAGAAGAGAGTAGAATAACATACCATGTAGTAACAAATATATATTAGTAACGCCCAGAGATCCTTCCTCGTATACCCCACGAGGAAGAAATCCCGGAGCAATCATATTAATTAATTATCACAAGTATCCAGTTCAAGTTGTAGTAGATCGGGATACAACACTGAGCGTCCTGTTACCATGGACACGGCTATTCGAATAGATAACTTCCCTGCAGGGGTGCACCAACTTACCCAACACGCTCGATTAACTCTGGCCGGACACACTTTTCCTGGTCATGCCCGGCCTCGGTGATCGACACGACATAGTCCTACCTAGACTCCGCAGAGAGGTCACCGCCGGTCTACATCCTGAGTGCGAAGGGGTCATGGGCCAATCGTCCTAAGCACTCCGGGTCGTTGTGTCGCGGATCCGAGTCCAAGCCCACCACTCTCCTGGATGGCACTTGCTCCAACCGGCTCACAATGCTGAATTGGACGTCTGACAGAGCTTTCGGAAGAATCGTACGACGCCGAGTGCCCATAACTTATCCCGCGTGGTGGTTAGTGCGAAAAGGCCAGAGGCCTACTCATATCATATATCCAAACCGTTAGTGTGTTGGGAGCGCGCGGTGACGATCAGTGCTCCTGTCGCCCCGTCTCACAGACTTACGGCAAGGGTCAGGCCCATCCCTCTCCTCGGGCGGTCTCTGCCTGCCCGGCCGTGCCTCGTAATAATCTCGCAGGTACCCTCACGGTCAACCCGACTTCACATCTCTCGCGGGTGCCCCTCGGGGTCGACCTGACTTCAACAAGGGACTGAGGTAAAAACATGGTAACCGTGTGTCCATAACATCAAGGGGGTATCCAAGGAATCACCCTCGTTGGATTTCTACTCGATGTAACCGTCAAGTTGAACTTGGAGGAATCACCCTCGATGGGTTCACACTTGAGGGGCTGCACGACAGAGGCATCATCGGAGATGGTGAAAGAGGAATCACCCTTGGTAACCCACAACCGACTAGCTACGCTATAGAGATATCATCAGGAGTGAGGTAGGAGGTATCACCCTCGGCACTCGATAGTAGCTCTGCAGAGTCGTACAACTAAGGGGGTGTGCGGTGATGTGTCGGTCTCTGCACGTCGATCACAATGATTGAGTCATCGGTAGTAAAGCATGGAAACAAGGACAAAGATGTGGGGCCTCTGATGGATCACTAACCAGCCTATACTAAATATATGGAACAACAGGTAAAGTATCAACAACAGGATACAAAAACAGGCTATGCATCAGAATAGGAGCTATCTAACACACTAGCAAAATCTAATGCAAGCACGAGACAGAAAGAATGGGCGATATAGGAATGATCAAGGGGGTTTTGCTTGCCTGGAAGCTCTACTGAAAGGGGATGGACGTCAGGGGCGTAGTCGTACTCGGAAGCAGCGTCAGTCTCGGAATCTACCGAAGAGAAGAGGGGGAAGAAACAATAAATACAAAGCAAACAAATGCAGCGCAATCCATGACATGGAAGTATGCTGTGCTAGGGGTGAGCCAACGCAGCGCTACATGTTACAGATGGAGCGAGAAAATATCTGGGAATATTTTCCCGGCTCTGGGCAGTTATCGGACAGACGATCCGGAGGGGAAGGTTCCATGTTTGTAGTGTTGGAGGCATGTGACAGGTATGTGGATGGCATATTCGGATTCGTCTTATTTTTCTGATCATTTTTCATATAGAAAACATTTTCATCCGAGTTACGGTTATTTTTCTATTAATTTTTCAAAGTTTTAAACAATTTCTGGAATTTACTAGATTTAATTTAATTTCAAAATTAATGAATAAAATGCTATGGGTACACAGAGAGTGTACCCAGAGAGGTGCATGTGTGGCTGACAGTGGGCCCAGTTGACTGGGTCAACTGCCCAGTCAGTAGAGGCTGACTGGTGGGCCGAGCTGCTGACTCAGCAGCTGACTGGGCCGGCCTTATCCACTTAAACAGTGGCTGGGCCCCACATGTCAGTGACTGAGCTAATTAACAGAGGTTAATTTTAACTAACTAATTTAATTTTCTAGTGGGGCCTACTTGTGAGTGGCATGTTAATTAATAGATTAATTTTATTTTTAACACCAGTTTAATTAAGCGCGTGGGGGCCACATGTCATAGACTGGGGTTGCCTAGTCAGCACAGTTGACCAAGTCAACGTGGCCCACGGGCCCACCTGAAGTGGCCCAGGGTGGGCCCCGTGGCCGGGCACATCAGCGGCGGCACCGGAGCTGGCTCCGGCGACCAGATCCGCGGTGGAGCGGCTCGGGCCTCGTCGGAAAATGCCCACAGTGGGCCAAAACGAGCGCGGCTGGGCTCGTTCGAGAGCTGGGTCTCGCGCGCGTCTAATGGTGGTGGTGGCGTGACCGGAGGTGGTCGGAAATGCTGCCGGCGTTGATGACAGGCGGCGGCCGAAGCACGGCGTGCTCAGGATCGAGAACGCAGGTGTGCAAACGGCGAACTAAAGGGCTAGGCAGCACCTATGCATTTCCACGAGCACGATGATGGGCTCGGACAAGCCCCTGGAGCGCTAGATCGACGGAACGGAGCTCAGCAGCGGCGGCGGAGCTCCGGCGATGGCAGCAGCAGCACAGCGGCAGCGAGCGAGCACGGGGAAGAGGGGTTTGGATGCGGCACTCACCGAGAGGGCACACGGAGGCCCGTTGGGGAGCTTAGTAGCACAGGTGGCTCGTATTGACGCGGCAGAGCTCCGGTGATGCAGAGGAGGAAGACGGTCGATGCCGGCGATGCGGTGCTTCCCGGCTCCAACAGCTTGATGTAGTCGACATAGACGAGGCCGGCGCGTCTTGCTAACACGGTGGGGCTGCGTGGGGAGGCCAGTGGCCGCGGAGTCGTCACGGCGACGATGATGGCTGTGTTGGGCGAGCTTGGGAACAAGCGATGGAGGCAAGGGGAGATGGGGATATGGACTGGCGCGAGTCCTCGGGAGCCGCGGTGGCGCTCTTATCCTCCCGCGGCGGCGGTAGTGGCGCGAGGGGGCGAGTTGGCTCGGTGGCGACGGCGTTCGGTGTCGGGCGCGCGGGCGCGGGCGGACACGGGGAGGAGAGAGGAGGGAGATGACGGGGAAGCGGGCTGGGTCGGCTGGCCCTGGCACTGTGCACTAAGGCCCAGTGCACAGTTACCTTTCTTCTTTTATTTTTCTAATTCTTTTCTGTTTTCTTTTTACAGAATTGTTTTGCAATATTTTGAGCTGCCAAATGGATTTTGTAAAATGTGGGACTTGGCCACATAAATACATTGCAATATTTGGTACTGCCACAAAAAGTTTGGGAGGCATTTGAATTTGTTTGAATTTTCCATAAATGGAAAGGCATTTAAAAATGCTGATTTGGCACTTTTCTATTTGCTATAGCCCATTTAAGCAAATAAGTGATGTTGTTTTTCTTAACAAATAATTGTTATGGAATTTTTGCTAAATGATGAACTATTTTGCAGCAACTTTTGTGCAACTTTAATTTTCACTTGCAATTTGAATTGATTTCAGTGGTGGAATTTGAAATGAGATATGATTCCAAAGGTGATCAAGCATTGCAAACCAAAGTGATTAAGCATAATCATGAGGATCACTGTAGCTCATTACATAGGGGTGTTACACTACAATAAATGTTTCTCGTAACACTCTGTGGTATGCAGACTATGCTAATTATATTGTTGCTAAATATATACCAGTTAGTTTCACATACCAACAAAATAAAAAGTTCTTCTTTGATTTAAGGCATTACTTTTGGGATGACCCACATTTATATAAAGAAGGAGTAGATGGTATTATTAGACATTCTGTGCCTGAGCATGAACAGGAACAAATCCTACGAAAGTGTCATTCCGAGGCATACGGAGGACACCATGCGGGAGACAGAACTGCACATAAGGTATTACAATCTGGTTTTTATTGGCCTACTCTCTTCAAAGATGCACGTAAGTTTGTCCTTTCTTGTGATGAATGTCAAATAATTGGTAATGTTGGTAGACGTCAGGAAATGCCTATTAATTATTCACTTGTTATCGAACCATTTGATGTTTGGGGTTTTGATTATATGGGACCTTTTCCTAAATCCAACGGGTATACACATATTTTAGTTGTTGTTGATTATGTTACTAAGTGGGTAGAAGCTATTCCAACTAGTAGTGCTGATCATAACAGTTCTATTAAAATGCTTAAAGAAGTTATATTTTCGAGGTTTGGAGTCCCTAGAAATTTGATGACTGATGGTGGCTCACATTTTATTCATGGTGCTTTCCGTAAATTGCTTGCTAAATATGATGTTAATCATAGAATTGCATCTCCTTATCATCCTCAGTCTAGTGGTCAAGTTGAATTGAGTAATAGAGAAATAAAATTAATTTTGCAAAATACCGTTAATAGATCCAGGAAAAATTGGTCTAAGAAACTTGATGATGCATTATGGGCCTACATAACAGCTTATAAAAATCCTATGGGTATGTCTCCATATAAAATGGTTTATGGAAAAGCATGTCATTTACCTCTTGAGTTAGAACATAAGGCATGTTGGGCAATAAAAGAACTTAACTATGATTTTAAATTTGCCGGTGAAAAGAGGTTATTTGATATTAGCTCTCTAGATGAATGGAGAACCCAAGCCTATGAAAATGACAAGTTATTTAAAGAAAAGGTCAAAAGATGGCATGATAAAATAATCCAAAAATGGGAATTTAAAGTGGGTGAGCAAGTTCTATTGTACAACTCTCGTTTCATACTTTTTGCAGGAAAACTTCTCTCTAAATGGGAAGGACCATATATCATCGAAGAAGTTCACCGCTCCGGAGCTATCAAAATGAACAACTCCGAAGGCACCAGCCCGAGAGTGGTGAATGGACAAAGAATTAAGAATTATATCTCAGCTACCCCCATTAATGTTGAAACTAATATTATTCAGATAATGACACCGGAGGAACACATCAAAGAGTCCTTCCGGAACGCTCCAGAACCCTGAAAAGGGGTAGGTATGTGATACGGTAAGTAAACCGACTCAAAAAATTCCATAAAACTTATTTCTGTCCATTTTGGAATTTTAGAAAAATTACAAAAATAAGAAACAATCGAGGGGACCCACGAGTCGCCCACAAGGCAACAGGGCGCGACCCCCCTGGGGCGCGCCGTGATGCCTTGTGGGCCCCTCGTGTGCCCTCCCGACTCCGTTTTCCTCTCATATGCTTGTTTTGCAAGATAAAAATTCTTTATATATACTCATAGGTGTTTTGACCACCGCATTGCAAGTTTATCCTCTATTCTTATTTCGGGCTATTTTTCCGACAGATCTAGATCACCATGGCGTTGCTCGTCCAAGGACAAGTTCTATGAGAAGGTCATCAACCCGTACCTACCGGAGGTGATGAAGCACCCTCAGGCCATCAGATGCGTGAGGGGGTGCTCCACATCCGGGACGTTCAAGGACCTAAGAAGACCGGGAGCGAGAAGGCCAGGCTGGAAGCGGTGGAGTAGGAGATCTTCAAGTGCCAAGGGATGGTGGAGCGCGGACTTAGTGCTAACCACTCCATGATCACGGAGTTCATCCGTGAGCAAAAGGTGGACGGCAAGAATATTGGGGACGTCTGTGACGCCCCCGGCCCGACTGTGCAGTAATCATACACGCAAATGCACACGATCAAGCCCAGGGACTCACAGGAAGATATCACATCACAACTCTAGACTTAAAATATAAAATAATACAAGCCTTATATTACAAGCCAGGGGCCTCGAGGGCTCGAATACATAAGCTCGAGTTACACAAGCGTTAGCGAAAGCAACAATGTCTGGGAACAGACATAATTAGACAAGAGTGCCTTAAGAAGGCGAAGACAAACAACGGCTCTGATCGAAAGAGGCAAGGCCTCCTGCCTGGGAGCCTTCTAAACTACTCCTGGTCGTCGGTCTTGACGTAGTAGTAGGCTCCACCGGTGTAGTAGTAGTCGACGGCGGGATCAGCTGGCTCCGGGGCTCCGTCATCTGATCGCAGCAAACGGGTAGAGGGAAAAAGAGGTGGCAAAGCAACCGTGAGTACTCATCCAAAGTACTCGCAAGACTTACATCAGAACTATTCTATTTATGCATCGGTATCAAATGAAGGGGCTGTATCTGTGGACTAGACTGCAGAAATGCCAGAATAGAGAGAAGGCCTAGCCTATCGAAGACTAGCGACTTGCAGCATTAGAAGAGTGCAGATTGGTAACATATAATAAAGCATCAAGCATGTAGTAGCAAAGCCCAGAGATCCTTCCTCGACTCCCTGCGAGAAAGCGATCCCGGAGCTTACATATTAATTTAACATGTATCCAGTTCAAGTTGTAGTAGATCGGGATACAACACTGAGCGTCCTGTTACCATGGACACGGCTATTCGAATAGATAACTTCCCTGCAGGGGTGCACTACTGTTACCCAACACGCTCGATTAACTCTGGCCGGACACACTTTTCTCTGTCATGCCCGACCTCGGCTGATCGACACGACGTAGTCCTACCTAGGCTCCTCCGAGAGGTCCCCGCCGGTCTACATCCTAAGCGCTCCGGGGTCTTGGGCCCATCGCCCTTTGCACTCCGGGTCGTTGTGTCGCGTATCGAAGTCCAAGCACCACCTCAGTCCTGGATGGCACTTGTCCCGACGGGCTCACAATGCTGAACTGGACATCTGACAGAGCTTTCGGCTGATACCTACAGCGCCGAGGGCCCCATTAAACCATTATCCCGCGTGGTGGTAGTGCGTATAGGCCAGTGGCCAACTCAGATCAAATACCCAAATCCGTTCGTGTGTTGGAAGCTCGCAGTGACAATCAGTGCTCCTATCGCCCCGTCTCGAGGAAGTGCAACAAGGGTCAGGCCCATCCCTCTCTAGGGCTGTCTCTGCCTGCCCGGCCGCGCCTCGTAATTATCTCGCGGGTACGCTCCAGGTCAACCCGACTCTCAAGAGACTGTCAGGAACTCAGGTCCGCCTCAACCGGGGTGGTACCGCTTGTCCCTTCAGTCCCGCAATAACAGTACAAGGGGGCAACAGTTAAAGGTAACCGTGTGTCCATAACATCAAGGGGGGTAATCCGAGGAATCACCCTCGATGGATTCCCACTCGATGTAACAGTCAAGGTGAACTCGGAGGAATCACCCTCGATGGTTTCACACTTGAAGGGTTGCACGATAAAGGCGTCATCGGAGGTGGTGAAAGAGGAATCACTCTCGGTAACCCACAACCGACTAGCTATGCTACAGAGATATCATCAGGAGTGAGGTAGGAGGTATCACCCTCGGCACTCGATAGTACCTCTGCAGAGTCATACAACTAAGGGGGTGTGCGATGCTGTGTTCGGTCTCTGCACGTCGATCACCATGATCGGGGCACTAGGTAGTAAAGCCTGGCAACACGGACAAGGATGTAGGGCCACTGATGGATCTCTAACCAGCCTATACTAAGCATATAGGACAACAGGTAAAGTATCAACAGCAGGTTACAACATCAGGCCATGCATCAGAATAGGAGCAATCAATTACAGTAGCAAAATCTAATGCAAGCAAGGGGAAGAAAGAATGGGCGATATAGGAATGATCAAGGGGGTTTGCTTGCCTGGTTGCTCTGCAGGCGAAAAGGAATTCTTCAACGGTGTAGTCGATCCCCGGTTCGTCAGGGGTCTCGGAGTCTACCGAAGAAGAAGAGGGGGAAGAAACAATAAATAAAAGGAAACAAATGCAGTCATGATGCATGTCATGCCGAAACGATATGCAGGGGTGATATGTTGCATCTCTCAACATTTTGATGTTTTAGTAATTTATTTGGAATTATTTATCTGAGGTCATGCACTATTCATTTATCGAAAATAGGCTAATAGTTACAGGTTCAGCTACTTAGAGGGTTCTAACATGAGTGCAGATGTCATATTCGGATTCGTCATATTTTTCTGATCATTTTTCATATATAAATTATTTTCATCCGAGTTACGATTTATTTTATATGATTTTTCAAAGTTCTATTGAATTTCTGGAATTATTTTAATTATTAAATCCAAATTATCCGAAACAGTGATATGTGACGTCATCATGACATCAGGGTGATGTCATCGGTCAAACCCAGCTAGCCAGGGTCAAACCTGACCAGTGGGTCCCACCTGTCATACACAGTGAACTGATTAGAGATTAATTAAACTAACTAAACATTAATTAGGGGGTGGGCCCCAGCTGTCAGTAGCTAATTAGAAATTAGATTAATTAACAGATTAATTAACAGTTTATTTATTTATAAAAATGTTTTAATTAGCGTGGGGCCCGCTTGTCAGTGGCTGGGCTGCCCAGTCAGCGGTCAGCGGCGACCGTTGACCGGTCAGCAGGTCAACTGGGCCCACACGTCAGTGGCATGGGGAGGGCCACGTGGCGCCACGTCGGCGGGCGGCGCCGGAACTTCGCCGGCGGGCCGTTTCGCGGCGGGGGCTCGCCGGACTTGGCCGAAAAACGGCCACAGGCGGCCTTTCGAACCGCAGTTGGGACGGATCGAACTCGGAGCTCGTCGCGCGTCGAATGGCGGCGGTTGCAGGGGCTGAAGTGGCTGGAGTGGACACCGGCGACGACGGCAGGCGGCGGCGACGATCGGGTGGCAGTGAAACAGCAGCAGCAGCGCGCGTTAGCTCAAACTAAAGGGGCCGGAATGGTCTACGCGTGCTTGAGAGCTAAACGGGCAGCGGCGCGTGACCAAAAGGTCACCGGAAGGTTGCCGGCGACGAGCTCGCGTGGTGGCGGGCTCGGCCACGACGGGTACGGTTTCTACGGCCACGGAGACGGACAGGGGAGAGGGGGGAACGGCGCGGCTGCTCACTGCGGGGTCGTAGTGGGAGGCGCGGAGCGGCCGGAAAGGCGACGGCGATCTCGGCGGCCGTGGGTGAAGATGGTGACGCGAGAGACGGCGGTGGAGCTCCTCGGTGACGATTCAGTGGCGCCGGAGACGAAGGCGAGGCCGGGGAAGCTCCTGGACACGTCGCGGTGATGAGTGGACGCCGGTGGCCGCGTGGTTACGGCGGCGAGGTCATGGCAGCGTCGGGCAAGGTAGGGGAACGAGCGAGGGAGAGGGAGAGCGGTGGCCAGGGGAGGCCAGGGGGCACGGGGCTCTGCCCTTATCCACCAGGCGAGCGCGGGGCACGCGGTGTCGAGCAGGAGAGGGGGCCGGGGTGCGGTGAGTGCGCGCGGTCGACAGCGAGTAGGGGTGAGCAGTAGGTGGAAGGAGGAGGTGGCGAGGTGGGCTGGGCTCCCACTGTTGACCTAGAGCCCAGTCCACTAGTAGTTTAGGCCTTTTCTTAATTTTTTTTTGTTTCTTTTATTTCCTTTCTGCTTGAAAATTTTTAGGCCACCACATGACTTTTGTAAAATATGGAATTGTGCCACATAATTACTTAGCAATATTTAGCACTGCAATAAAAAGGTTTGGGGTTCAATTGAATTCATTGGAAATTTACATAAATAGAAATGGGTTTAATAGTGCTGTTTTGTCACTGTTATTGGATGTTATGGTCAATTTGGTAATTTAAATAATGTTGATTTTATTTTTATAATAGCTTTGGGATTATTTGTAACATTATGAACATTTTTATTCAATTAATTGAAGAAGTAATAATTTGACTTGCATTTTGAATTTTGGATTGAGGTTTAATTATTTCCTAATGCAACTTAGTGAAGATGATCATGATGACATGGCTAATTAATTAGCTTAATGACAAGGTTGAGATCTGGGGATGTTACAACATCATCTTCAAGCTCAATGACCGGATTGATTATCTTCAGGCCCAAATCTATGATCTACAAAACCAAAATTTTGAGTATGAGGCCAAGTTCAAAGGTATGAGTTTAGCTGCAAATTTCAGGACACCAGAAACATGTTCGTCCTTTTATGATGGAGAACCTATGCCTTGGAAGACAGAGGACAAACCTATCACTTCATCACCACAATCACCGAAGAAGGAGACTTGAGTACATGGGTATGGGCACCACTCTTGGCTTTTGCCAAGCTTGGGGGAGGTGCCCCGGTATCGTATCACCATCACTTTTATCATCATTATCTATCTTAGTTTGATCCTTAGTTATTTCATGATTTAGAAGAATAAAGTTTTAGTATGATCTAGTTTCAAGTGCTTGCTTCGTGGTCTATCTATCTATGTAATCATGTGTGAAAGTTATATAATAAAGAGTAGTTTGAGTTGAGTGTTTTGCTTTTGTTGATCCAATCTTAGAAATAAATAAAGAGAATAAAAAGTAAGATCATATGCTAATCCCATGGGGAGTGATGACTTCACATAAAAGAAGTACGATTAATAAAACTTGTTGGAAGTTGACAAACATAGCATTGGTCATTGTTGCAATTCATGAAAAAGTAATAAAGGAAGAGAGGTCTCACATATAAATATACTATCTTGGACATCTTTTATGATTGTGAGCCCCATTAAATATTCTATGTCAATTAGTCGACGTTGGACAAGGAAGACAACGTAATGAGTTATGTTTGCTTATATTCACATAGAAGTTATATTGTTTTGGATCCTCTAACATGTGGTGCTTCCCCCTATCTTTTGCTAGCCAAAAATTTCATACTAAGTAGAGATACTACTTGTGCATCCAAAAACCCTTAAACCCAGTTTCATGTCATGAGAATCCACTATATCTACCTATGGATTGACTAAGATCCTTCAAGTAAGTTGTCATCGGTGCAAAAGCAATAAAAATTGCTCCTAAATATGTATGAACTTTTATTGTAAGGGGAAATAAGCTTTGTACGATCTTGTGATGGCGGAGAAATAAAAGCGACATACTGCATAATAAAGGTCGCTATCACAAGGGGCAATATAAAGTGACTTTCCTTTGCATTAAGAGTTTGCACATCTCAAAACAAAAAGCGCATGACAACCTCTGCTTCCCTCTGCGAAGGGCCTATCTGTTACTTTATGTATTTACTTCTATGCAAGAGTCAATAGTGTTCTCCTCTATTCCATTTTTATTTTCCCTCTTGGCAAGCATCATGTGGTGGGGATAGATCCAGGCATATATATCCAGTTGGATGTAGGTGATCATGAGTTATTATTGTTGACGTTACCCTTGAGGTAAATAAGTTGGGAGGCGAAATTATAAGCACCTATCTTTCTATGTGTCTGGCTGAAACTTTTGCTCCATAAGTATGCCGTGAGTGTCAGCAATCATAGAAGACTAAATGATAGTTGAGTATGTGAACTTTCTAAACAAAGCTCTTACATAGACTCTTTCTGCTAATACGATGAATTGCAATTGCTTCAGTGACTGAGATCATAGTTTGTTAGTTTTCAATACGGTTGATGGTTCATACTTTAACTTGTGAATGAATTGTCACTTTTTCATGAGAAGTTTTATGATGATATATTGCTGTTATAATAAAGATCATGATGCCTTCATGTCTCTAAACATGTGGTCATGATTATCGATTTCGGATTTTGCTCGAGGACAAGCGAGGTCTAAGCTTGGGGGAGTTGATACGTCCAATTTGCATCATGATTTCCTACTATTATTTATTATGTATTTGATAATTATTTCACTTTATGATGCAATTCTTATGCCTTTTCTTTCTTAATTTGCAAGATTTATATGAAGAGGGAGAATACCGGCAACTGGAATTTTGAACCTGAAATAGCTACAGTAGAGATACCTATCCTATAGATCTCCAATTGACTTGAAATTTCACGGAGATTTTTATTGAATATATAAAAAATACTGGAGAAAAGAGATACTGGAGGGGACCCACTAGTTGCACACAAGGCAAGAAGGCGCGCCCCGCTGGGCGCGCCCTGATGCCTTGTGGGGCCGCTGCCTAGCCTCTAGCCCCCTCCTTCTGCTATATAAGCTCATTTTCCCTAAAAAAAATAGAGAGAAGACTTTCGGGATGAAGCGCCGCCGTCTCGAGGCGGAACCTGGGCAGGAGCTATTTTGCTCTCCGCGGAGCGATTCCGCCGGGAATACTTCCCTTCGGGAGGGGGAAATCGAAGCCATCGACATCACCAACGATCCTCTCATCATGGGAGGACCAATCTTCATCAACATCTTCACCAGGACCATCTCATCTCAAACCCTAGTTCATCTCTTGTATTCAATCTTTGTCTCAAAACCTCAGATTGGTACCTGTGGGTTGCTAGTAGTGTTGATTACATCTTGTAGTTGATGCTAGTTGGTTTATTTGGTGGAAGATTATATGTTCAGATCCTTAATGATGTTCAATACCCCTCTGATCTTGAACATGAATATGATTTGTGAGTAGTTACTTTTTTTCTTGAGGACATGGGAGAAGTCTTCTCATAAGTAATCATGTGAATTTGGTATTCGTTCGATATTTTGATGATATGTATGTTGTTGCCTCCTTTAGTGGTGTCGTGTGAATGTCGACTACATGACACTTCACCATCTTTGGGCCTAAGGGAAGGCATTGTGGAGTAGTAATTAGATGATGGGCTGCTAGAGTGACAGAAGCTTAAACCCTATTTTATGCGCTATTCCGTAAGGGGCTGATTTGGATCCATATGTTTCATGCTATGGTTAGATTTATCTTAATTCTTCTTTCAGAGTTGCGGATGCTTGCGAGAGGGGGTAATCATAAGTGGGAGGCTTGTTCAAGTAAGAACAGCACCCAAGCACCGGTCCACCCACATATCAAATTATCAAAGTAGTGAACACGAATCACACAAACATGATGAAAGTGAGTAGATGAAATTCCCATGTGTCCTCGAGAACGCTTTGCTTATTATATGAGTTCGTTCCGGCTTGTCCTTTGCTATAAAAAGGATTGGGCCACTTTGCCGCACCTTTGTTACCGTTACTACTTGTTACTTGTTATGAATTACATTGTTGCCAAACTATCTGTCACCTACAATTTCAGTGCCTGCAGAGAATACCTTGCTGAAAACCGCTTGTCATTTCCTTCTGCTCCTCGTTGGGTTCGACACACTTACTTATTGAAAGGACTATGATTGATCCCCTATACTTGTGGGTCATCACTTGTCCTCAAGCAATTCAGTTGACAAACTGAAAGTGATAAAGAAAAACTTTTACGAACTCTTTTGTTCTTGTATCCGTATATAAGCTTAAATAGTACCCAAGTTTTCAGCAAAGATCATGAACTAACCATGCTCATAATAACACTTAGAAACTACATTTACTCATATCAATGGCATAATCAACTAGCGAGCAATAATAACATATCTCAAATGCCAACAATTTGTCAAAACAATCATGATATAATATGATAACATGGTATCTCGCTAGCCCTTTCTGAGACCGCAAAACATAAATGCAGAGCACCTCCAAAGTTCAAGCAACGACTAAACATTGTAATTCAGGGTAGAGGAGATCCAATCATGATTTACCCAGCATTAACTATACTCAATGCATAAGGATGACAATAGTGCTCTCAGGATTGGTGCTTATGATGAGAAGGTGAGGCTCAACAATAAAAGTAAAATAACATAAAAGTAAATAGATAGGCCCTTCGCAGAGGGAAGCATGGATTTGTAGAGGTGCCAGAGCTCAAAGCTTAAATCAGAGATGAAAAATAATTTTGGGAGGTGTACTTTTCCTGTCAACGTCACGACCGAGAATTTTCAATATCTTCCATGCTAAACACATTATAGGCGGTTCCCAAGCGGAAAGGTAAAGTTTACTCCCCCTCCACCATACCAACACAAGCCATGGCTAGCCGAATCCTCGGGTGCCCTCCATACCAACAACTTTCTGGGGGAGTTTGTTTGCATTATGTATTTTTGATTTGAGCATAGGACTGGGCATCCCAAATACCAGCCTCTCTCGTGCAATGACAAGTGAATAAACACTCATCTCGAGAATAACCCGCTTAGCATGGAAGATACTGACCGCCCCCTGTCGCTCCACGAGCGGTACGAGCACACAAAACGGATGTTTATTTGAATGATTAGAGGTGGCACATGCAAATTTACTTGGAACGGCAGAGTAATACCGCATATAGGTAGATATAGTGGACTCATCTGGAACAACTTTGGTTTAAGGATTTTGGATGCACAAGCAGTATTCCCGCTTAGTACAGGTGAAGGCTAGCAATAGATTGAGAAGCAACCAACTAGAGAGTGAAAACGGTCATGATCATGCATTGAGAATAATTAACATTGAATACTGGCATGAGTAGGATATAAACACCCTGAACATAAATATCGTGAAGGCTATGTTGGTTTTGAATCAACTACATGTATGAACATGTGCCAAGTCAAGCCACTTGAAACATTCAGAGGAGGATACCATATTAACAGACTACATCATAACCATTTTAATGCATGTTGACATCCAAGATAAATCATTATCCACTCCTAGCAACTTAAGCATGGCATGAGCAACTATAATCTCTAATTGTCATCACAAACATGTTTACTCATAATATGTTGAATCATGGATACTGAGTTAAACATATTTACAAAAACAAAAACAAGAAGAGTTCATACCAGCTTTTCCTTGCCACAGTCACTTCATCAAATCATCATCATTATTGCCTTTCACTTGCACGACTGAATGATGTGAAAATAATAATAGTGCAGGAGTGCCATGGACTAAGCTGGAATCTACAAACATTTTATTCAAGGGAGAAGACAAGGTAAAATTGGCTCTTCATTAGATCAACAATAATGCATATGAGAGCCACTCAACATTTTCATCGTGGTCTTCTCCCTACGATGACTCAACGAAAAGAAAAGAAATTCAAAGAAACACACTGAAATATTTTTGGAGTTTTTAGTTTTTCTGAAGAAAGCAAATTAAAGAAGAAAAACGAAAAGCGAGAAAAACTATTTACACGGGAGAACTCCCAACAAACAAGAAAAGAAGAAATGAGAAATCTTTTTGGGTTTTCTTTTAATACTACGAACTAACTAAATGGAAAGAAAAACCGAAAAGAAGCGAGAAATATTTTTGGATTTTTGAAACTTTTCAAACACACAAGAAGAAAGCAAAAATAAAACTAACATGGATAATACAATGAAAAAGGATGAGCACCGACAACTGGAATGAATGTGTGAACATGAATATAATGTCGGTGAGAGATACGTACTCCCCCAAGCTTAGGCTTTTGGCCTAACTTTGTCTACTGCCATGGCTGACCAGGATAATAATCAAAGTGGTAGCTCATGGAGGCGTTCTGTGCCGCCTCCTCAGCAAGACGAGCAGCCTCAACTACCGCGTTATACTCGTGCACCTCATTCTCATGAAGAAAATATCTTAGTTTGTTCTAAAAATCAAAGAGGACAGGAGCAGGCAAAACAACAAACACAGAACGATATTTATCGAATATCAAGTTATAGTCATATCTATGAGTGTTGCGCTTAATAAACTCATGGTTCTGCATTGTCTCAGAATTCAAATATTTATCAGGTAAAAGAGGATCATTGGGCCTGGGCAAGACCCCTAGCCTTGCAGCTACACAGGAGGCATAAATTCCTACATACAAATCACCATTACCCGAGTTGTGGTGCAACCTACGTGCAACAATAGCCCCAAGATTATAATGTCTGCTGCCCGTTAAAGCAGCATGAATAAGGCTCAGGTTAGGAGCACAAAGTGCACTACAGTCTTGTTTAACAACAATGCATTTGCCATTAAAGAGCGCAAAATACTGAATAGAGGGAAAGTGAATGCTTTTTATCCTAGCTTGCGTAACTCCCCTATTCTCACCATTACAAAGGCTATTGAGAAACAATTCATATTTAGAATGCCGCGGTTCGCTAAGTGAACCCCAAAATGGAATTTTGCATGCATCACAAAACTCTTCTAGAGACATACCATAAGATCTATCATATAGATGAAAAAAACTCTAGAAGTACGAGGGTGATACTCAAAATTTTGAGTGACTGAATGAGTAAGGTTGTAGTGCTGTGGTGGCTTATCTGCGATGAAGGCGGAGAGCTCGGTGTTGTGAATATATTGGTCAAATTCTTAATGCCTGCACCTAGCATGAACTCGTTGCACGGCCATCGACATGATTTTGCTTCGGCACCTCTCACCGAACTTGCCCTTGGTTCAACATATGATTCGCGTGCCGGGCTCTCGCTCGATGATGCTTCAGAGGACCTCCTCCTTGAAGAACTCCTCCTGAAAATGTTCATATTCCTATGAACAAATTTCTGAAAAAATTTGGACCATAAAAAGATGTTTACAAAATTCACAAGATTGATAGCGACTACTCATAGAAGTGCCTAGAGGCTATATCAAGCATTCAAACTACTTAGAACTCAAAGAATTTAACATGCAAGCTCATTTTCAGTAGCACCAATAGCAGCAATTTATGCAAAATATAATCCACTAAAGCAAAAACTAATTGGAGCAATGGGAGAGTCACATACCAAGGAGCAATCCCTCAAAACAGTTTCGAAAACGGAGCTCCGAGCAAAGAGATCGAAAATCTCAGGTTTGGGAGCAAGAACACGAGAGAGAGAGCTACAAAGGTTTTTTTCTGGAGGTAGGAGATGAAGTGGGCTGAATGGATAAGTGAGTGAGTCCCTGTGGGACCCACAAGGCATCTTGGCGTGCCTTGGGGGGTGGTCGCGCCCTGTTGCCTTGTGGGCAACAGGTGCACCCCCCTGGGTTGTTTTCAGTGCAAAAAATTCTTAAATATTCCAGAAAAAATCATGTTAAAATTTTATTGCATTCTGAGCACTTTTATTTTTGGGCCATTTTTTATTGCACGGATAATTTAGAAACAGGATAATCATGGCATTTTATTTTATTAAACTATAAATAGCAGAGAGCAAACTAAGATTACAGAAAGTTGTGCTTACTAAATTCATCGACCCCATGCCCCTAAAAAAGAATCCACTAATAAGGTTGATCAAGTCTTATTAACAAACTATTTCCGTGTAACATGAAACCGAAGAATTTTCGTATAACACTAAGTTACCTCAACAGGGATATGCATCTCCCCAACAATAAGAATTTCATATTTCTTTTTGATAGTAGGAAGAGGAAATTTGAATCCTCCAATAGTGATTGTCGAAACCTTTTCAATACAATTGATACCATTCAGCGAACTTTGTTTCTTCAGGAAATAAACCGTATGCTCATTACCATTGACATGAAAAGTGACCTTGCTTTTATTGCAATCAATAACAGCCCCTGTAGTATTCAAAAAGGATCTTCCAAGGATAATCGACATGTTGTCGTCCACGGGCATATCAAGTATAACAAAGTCTGTTAAGATAGTAACATTTGCAACAACAACGGGCACATCCTCGCAAATTCCAATAGGGATAGCAGTTGATTTATCAGCCATTTGCAAAGATATTTTAGTGGGTGTGAGCTTATTCAAATGAAGTCTTCTATATAAAGAGAAAGGCATAACACTTACACCGGCTCCTAGATCACATAGAGCAGTTTTAACATAACTTCTTTTAATGGTTTATGGTATAGTAGGTATTCCTGGATCTCCTAGCTTTTTAGGTACTCCACCCTTAAAAGAGTAATTTGCAAGCATGGTGGAAATTTCAGCTTCAGGTATCTTTCTTTTATTAGTGACAATATCTTTCATGTATTTAGCATAGGGAGACATTTTCAACATATCAATCAAGCGAGTGCGCAAAAAGATAGGTCTAAGCATTTCAACAAAGCGCTCAAAATCTTCCTCATCTTTGTTTTTAGATGGTTTAGTAGGAAAAGGCATAGGTTTTTGAACCCATGGTTCTCTTTCCTTTCCATGTTTTCTAGCAACAAAGTCTCTTTTACCATATCTTTTATTCTTAGGAGGTGAGTTATCAAGATCAACAGCAGGTTCTATTTCTACATCATTATCTGGTTTAGCATCAACATGAACATCATCATTATCATTATCATTATTACTAGGTGGATGTTCATTACCAGATTGTGTCTCAGCATCAGAAATAGAAGCATCATTATGATTCTCAGGAGGTTTTTCTATCTCATGTTCACTAGAAGCATGCAAAGTCCTATGATTTTTCTTTTTCTTTTTTCTTCTTAGATGGACTAGGTGCATCAATATTATTTCTTTAAGAATCTTGTTCAATTCTTTTAGGATGACCTTCAGGATACAGGGGATCTTGAGTCATTCTACCTCCTCTAGTGACAACTCTAACAGCATGATCATTCATTTTATTATTCATCTCTTTAAGCAAATCATTTTGTGACTTAGCAATTTGTTCTAACTGAGTCTGAACCATAGAAGCATGCTTACTCAAGCATTTAACATCATTAGCAGTTCTAAACATCAAATCACTCAAGAGATCAATCATGATGGCATTTCTTTTTAATTGATTGCTAACATACATATTGAAATCCTCTTGCTTAACAATGTAGTTATAAAATTCATCCAAGCATTGACTAGCAGACTTATTATAAGGAATATCACTTTCATCAAATCTACGAAGAGAATTTACATCTACTACCTGTGTCGGGATATCAAGTCCATGTATTTCTTCAATAGGTGGTAGATTCTTAACATCTTTAGCTTTAATACCTTTTTCCTTCATAGATTTCTTAACTTCTTGCATATCTTCTAGCCTGAGCAATAGAATACCTATTTTCTTCAGATTTGGCTTAGGTGGTGGTTCAGGAAGTGTCCAATCATTGGCATTTCTCAATATATTATTCAATAGTTCTTCAGCCTGTCCAACAGTTCATTCCCTGAAAACACAACTAGTACAACTATCTAGGTAGTCCCTAGAAGCATCGGTTAGTCCATTATAAAAGATATCAAGTATTTCATTTTTCTGAAGGGGATGATCAGGCAAAGCATTAAGTAATTGGAGAAGCCTCCCCCAAGCTTCAGGGAGATTCTCTTCTTCAATTTGCACAAAGTTAAATATTTCCTGTAAGGCAGCTTGTTTCTTATGAGCAGGAAAATATTTTTCAGAGAAGTAATATATCATATCCTGGGGACTACGCACACAACCAGGAGCAAGAGTGTTGAACCATTTCTTAGCATCACCCTTTAATGAGAAAGGAAACAACTTAAGAATGTAGTAATAGCGAATTTTTTCCTCATGAGCAAATAGGGTGGCAATATCATTTAATTTAGTAAGGTCTGCCACAACAGTTTCAAATTCATAACCATGAAAAGGATCAGATTCAACCAAAGTAATTAACACCAGATTGACAGAGAATTCATAATCCTTATCGATAACAAAGATAGGAGAGGTAGCAAACTTAGGATCATATTTCATTCTCTCTCTCATAGATTTTTCTTTCAACTCAACAAGTAATTTTCTAACTTCATCTCTATCATTACAAGCAAGAATTGCCCTAGCAGTCTCTCCATCGAAAACATAACCATCAGGTATCTTAGGCATTTCAACTCTAGTAGGAGGACTAGGCATAATAGGTGAATAATAATTTTCAAGAGTTTCAACATTTTCAATTTCTTTAGCTTTAGCAATTTGTTCATCAAGAAATTCACCTAGTGGCACAGTATCATCAAGCATAGTACTAGCATCATCAATAGTTTCATTCATAGCGGAAGCAGTATCATCAATTACTTGCGACATATCAAAATGAATAGTAGGTGGTGGTGTCGCATGCCTACTCAAAATAGAAGGTGAATCAAGTGCAGAGTGTGATGGCAGTTCCTTACCTCCCCTCATCTTAGAGGGGCCGATCTTGGTCTTAGCATCTTTCAGATTCTTCATAGTGATCAACAGATATAAATCCCAAGTGACTCAACAAATAGAGCTATGCTCCCCGGCAACGGCGCCAGAAAAGAGTCTTGATAACCCACAAGTATAGGGGATCGCGACAGTCTTCGAGGGTAGTATTTCACCCAAATTTATTGATTCGACACAAGGGGAGCCAAAGAATATTTGCGAGTATTAGCAGTTGAGTTGTCAATTCAACCACACCTGGAGAACTAAATATCTGCAGCAAAGTGTTTAGTAGCACAGTAGTATGATAGTTTTAATAGCAGTAGTAACAGTAGCAGTTTTGTAGTGATTGTAATAGCAGCAGCAACGAAAGTAACTTAGCAAGGATCAACATGCGAAAAGCGTAGGCATTGGATCGGTGATGGATAATTATGTTGGATGACATTCATCATATAACAGTCACAACCTAGGGCGATACACAATAGCTCCAATTCATCAATGTAATGTAGGCATGTATGCCGTATATAGTCATACGTGCTTATAGCAAGAACTTGCATGACATCTTTTGTCCTACCCTCCCGTGGCAGTGGGGTCCATAAGGAAATCTAAGGGATATTAAGGCCTCCTTTTAATAGAGAACCGGAACAAAACATTAGCACTTAGTGAATACATGAACTCCTCAAACTACGGTAATCACCGGAAAGAATCCCAATTATTGTCACCTTGGGGTATGCGGATCATAACACCTAATAGGTGCATACAACTTGCAAGATAGGATCAAGAACACAAATATATTCATGAAAACATAAAGGGTTCAGATCTGAAATCATGGCACTCGGGCCCTAGTGACAAGCATTAAGCATAGCAAAGTCATAGCAACATCAATCTCAGAACATAGTTGATACTAGGGATCAAAGCCCTAACAAATTGACTCGATTACATGGTAAATCTTATCCAACCCATCACCGTCCAACAAGCCTACAGAGAAATTACTCACACACGGTGGTGAGCATCATGAAATTGGTGATGGAGGATGGTTGATGATGACGACGGCGTCTAATCCCCCTCTCCGGAGCCCTGAACGGCCTCCAGATCAGCCCTCCCGATGAAGAACAGGAGGTGGCGGCAGCTCCGTATCGTAAAAGGTGATGAAACTTCTTCTCTTATTTTTTCCCGGGGTAAGTGAATTTATAGCGTTGGAATTAGGTCAGACGGCCGCCTGTGGGCCCCACAAGGCATCAGGGCGCGCCATAGGGGGGTCGCGCCCTGTTGCCTTGTGGGCAACAGTTGGCCCTCTTCTATTGATTCTGCGCCAGTAATTTTTATTTATTCCATAAAAAATCTCCAAAAAGTTTCATCCAATTCCAAGAACTTTGATTTCTGCACAAAAACAACACCATGGTAGTTCTACTGAAAACAGCGTCAGTTCGGGTTAGTTTCATTCAAATCATGCAAATTAGAGTCCAAAACAAGAGCAAAAGTGTTTGGAAAAGTAGATACGACGGAGACGTATCACATCTACATGTGACATAGAGATTTGCAAAGTACATACGGATCTGAATGTTGCAGACCTGTTGACTAAACCTCTTCGACGAGCAAAACATGATCAGCACCAGAACTCTATGGGTGTTATATTCATTACGATGTAAACTAGATTATTGACTCTAGTGCAAGTGGGAGACTGTTGGAAATATGCCCTAGAGGCAATAATAAAGTTGTTATTATCATATTTCCTTGTTCATGATAAATGTTTATTATCCATGCTAGAATTGTATTGACCGGAAACTTAAATACATGTGTGGATACATAAACAACACCGTGTCCCTAGTGAGCCTCTACAAGACTAGCTCGTTGATCAAAGATGGTTAAGGTTTCCTAACCATAGACATGAGTTTTCATTTGATAACGGGATTACATCATTAGGAGAATGATGTGATGGAAAACACCCAACCGTAAGCTTAGCATCTGATCGTGTCACTAAGTTCAATTTTCCATAGCTTTCCTAATGTCAAGTATCTGTTCCTTAGACCATGAGATCATGCCACTCCTGAATACTGGAAGAATACTTTGTGGGTTATCAAACATCGCTTCGTAACTAGGTGATCATAAAGGTCCTTTTCAGGTATCTCGAAAAGTATTTGTTGGGTTTCATGGATCGAGATTGGGATTTGTCGCTCCGTGTGACGGAGAGATATCTTTGGGCCCTCTCGATAATACAACATCGTGAATAGCTTGCAAGCATGTGACTAATGAGTTTAGTCATGGATCTGGTATTATGGAACGAGTAAAGAGACTTTACGGTAACGGGATTGAACTAGGTATGGAGATACCGACGATCGAATCTTGGGCAAGTAACATATCGCCGGACAAAGAGAATTGTATACAGGATTAATTGAATCCTCAACATCGTGGTTGAAACAGATAAAGATCTTCGTTGAATATGTGGGAGTCAATATGGGCACGCAGGTCCCGCTAATGATTATTGATCGGAGAGGTGTCTCGGTCATGTTTGCATGATTCTTGAACCCGTAGGGTCACACACTTAACGTTCGGTACCGTTAGCGTAGTATTAGGATATTAATAATGGTAAGACCGAATATTGTTCGGAGTCCCGGATTGGATCCGAGACATCACGAGGAGCTCTGAAATGGTCTGAAGGTAAAGATTTATATATGGGAAGTCATATTCAGGGTTCTGGAAAATATTCTGGATTTTTCGGTATTGTACACGGAAGGTTCTAGATGGTTTCGGAGTGGGGCCCACCTACATGGGGGGGCCACATGGACATGGGTAGTTGGGCAAGGCCGCACAACCCTAGTCTAGGTGCATCAAGATCCCCCTACAAGGAATAGGATCATATCCCGAAGGGATAAGATCAAGATACCTAATAAGGGGGATAGTGATCGGTGGGGAAGGAAAGGATGGATTTCCTTCCCCCCCTTGGCCAACGACCCTAGGGGCTTGGAGGGCAAGCCACCAGCCCTCTCCATGCCTATATAAAGTTGGGGAGGCGTAGGGGGCAACAACCCTTCCACCCTCGCCTGTCTCCCTCCCGTTACTCCTCCTCCACGTTCTGTCAGCGCTTGGCGAAGCCTTGCCGGGATTCCGCTGCCACCACCCCGCCATCATGCTAGTTCCGATCTCATCTACCTCCTCTCCCTCGCTTGCTGGATCAAGAAGGAGAGGATGCCACCGAGCCGAACGTGTGCTAATCTTGGAGGTGCCGCACGTGCGGTGCTTGAATTGGATTGGATCGCGACGCGAGCATGACTATGTCAACCACGATCATTAGATCGTTAAAGCTTTAGGTCTATAAGAGTACATAGACACACTCCCCTCTCATTGCTAGCATCTCGATAGATAGATCTTTGGGTGTTTCATAGGATTTTTTTTGTTTTCCATGCAACGTACCCCATCACTCCAAGTGTTTCTATGCCAACCCCTGGATTGAATCGTCAGCATACACGGTAATGATATAGTATCATACACAAATGCGTCCTTTGTTACATCGCATGATCCAGAAAGCAAATAGTCTTACAGACTCTAGACATAGGCTAGTCAAATACATAGTCTTACAATAAGCAAACATAGTTCATAACAAGCGAAAACGAAAGCAAATCTAAGGTAGACATCTTGATAAGCTCCATCAACACCACGGTGAAGCATGTCGAGTGGAGGCACAAAAGCCTACGCATGTTGCTCCTCATAATATTCACCTGCAACATGAGACGTCGCAGCCACTAGGGTCAATACTTTGAATGTATTGTCAAGTCCATAGTTCATTGGAATCCTGGTCACCTACATGCACTTTGCCTGGTTGGGGTTCAAGGCTCTTTGCAGGAAATATAGTTTTGCCCTATTATTTTAGTAGTGGTAGACTCTAATAGCATTATGACACTTCCGGTACACCCCAGTCGCAGTCTAAGGACACTCCTGGTACACCCCGGTCGTAGTCTAAGGACACTGCCGGTACACCCTGGTCGTAGTCCAAAATATGCATTTGAGCATGTGGACTCCCGCCTCACACAGTTATCTCAAGCCTTTCTCGAGAGACCCTGGTACACACCAGTCCACTGAGATCAGCTCCACACTCCCCTTTGGTTCAACCCATTGATTTTATTGGAAGAGGTGAGGAGATCAAGTTGATAATTCTCAGATGAGTTGCTCAAAGTTGTCCATAACCGGGGACATGGCTAATCTTGATCAGTTTTTACACTCTGTAGAGGTTTGTGTACTTTACCCATGATTCCCGATCACACCCTTGTGCCACTAAACTTCACTTGTGAAGTAGTTAGGTAGATCAAGACGAGACTTTTGGGAAGTAGTAGCCCTCTCAGAAATGGCAGACCCAGTCCAACCTACACACCTACATCTGCTGGTCTACCCAGGTGGGATCCCACAACTTACTTGGTCCATACAGAGCCCATATTTTCTCACAGTTACATGTGGAAACTACTCAACTTTGAACCCGTACAATCCCTTTGATACCTGGGTGGCATTCCCCACTAATGACTACACTCCGATGACCCAATCAAAGCCTGTCCACCCAGATCGATTCATTAATTAAATTGTAGTTAAGTAGTCAACCATGAGGTTGTATGGTGGAATAATAATTGATGTTCCCCATCCATGTTATAGCAGCTAAGCATCTATTCGATGGTTACAAGGTCAGGGTAAGTTTGGACCTAAGTTGTCAACTACTAGGTTGTACCGAATTTAGCATCCTAAACTCACACACCTATCATGGCAAAACTACAATGCAAATAAAAATACTAGGTAACATGGTCAAAGTGGAACTTGCCTTGGTTGTTGTTGACACTGGTGCACTCCTCACAGTCATAGGGGTTGCACTCCTCGTAATCTAACGTTGACAGAAAAATAACACATAGCAATCATAAGCACACAATTCATGCAAAGGGAAAACTTGCATGAATGCAAAGCACAAACACACATCATAAAAGTGTTGGACTATTTCATTTGGTTTCACTCAACTTGGTCTTTCAAATTTAGGTTCAAGGTTTGGTTGGTATTTGACTTCATCACATCATTCAACTGGTGTTAGTTGACTTGGTTCAAAATCCTAATAGGTTCAACTTGACAACCAGGTTTAATATTATTGAACCCTAAATGAATTGAGCCTCACTAGTTAATGCAATTTGAATTTGAGATTTGACTTGCAATATTTAAATTTTAATTGACCTAAGTTTGATTTTCAAACTTGAAGTTCATTTATCCTAGGTCATTATGATTTAATTATCAAATTTAAATGAGCCATTAATTATTTTACTATTTTCTTTTATAAAATAATTAGGGTTTATCATTATTACATTAAATTTTCATTAATTCAAGTTATTATTCAAATTATTATCAGAATATTTTATTGATGTCCTATTATGTTTCAAATAAATCTAGGATTTAATCTAATTGAATTTGGTTTATTTACAAATTTTATTTCACTAATTAAATTCAAATAAATGTGAAATTAGGGTTGCTAAGTTTCTGTCCAAAAACTATTTTATAAATTTTTATATTTTTACCAACAATAGACTACATTAAACTACATTTTACTAGCTCCAAAATGCAAAAAGAATCACCTAATTTGGATTTGTAGATTAAAATTTAAGCCCTATTTAGTATTTAAAGCATTCTGCTTGAAATTCAAATTTGAAAATTTCAAATTTAATTTTTCTAAAATTATTCTGAAAGTTCATCTCCTAAGGTTTCATTTGCAACAAGAATCATTCAATTTGGCCCTTTGGGTAATTAGTTATGATGGTTTGAAGTTCCAAGGGCTTTTGTGCAAAACTGACTTTTCTTTTTAATTAACGAATTTCTTCCGGATAATGTTTTGGATAAGGTTGGATACGTGGCGCTCTCTGATTACCTGATATCGATTTGGAATTTAAATAAAAATGTGATTTAATCTACGCGTTGGATCTAGATCGAACAGTCTAGATTAGATCGAGGCTCACCGCGGTGGCTAGGTCACCGAAGACTCGCTGGAAAACACAGGGATGGCGGCGCACGGGTCGGGAGCTTGTCCGGACGCGCTCTAGGGGGTTTCCGACGCGGTGAGGGGCACGGTTGGACGCGGCGTGGCTCGGGGAGATTGCTTGTGGTCCTGGCCGGGGCTGGGGACGACGGAGACGGCATCGGGAGGCTCGCCGGAGTTGTAGGCGACGGCGATGCTCTTGGGTGTTGATGGCGTGCTCAAACACGGGCTCTCCTAGATGCGTGAGTTGGTTAGCAGGTGCGCCCAAGCTCGGGAAATCGAATTGACAAGGTGTGAGGCCAAATGGATGGCGGAGCTCAACCGGAGTTACGACGGCGGCGGTGCTGAGCTTCATGTTCCAACGAAGTCATAGACGTCGTGGGCTCTGGGCATGCGGAGGATGTCCAGGGGTTCACCGTGGAGTGGTCGCAAGGGGGTCGGGGTTCACCAGAATAACGTCGGTGATCTCTTTGCTGAGGCAGAGAGGACGGCGGTGGTGCGGGCAGCCTAACGGCACTCCGGTGGAATCGGCTTGGGGGTTTGAGAGAGGGGGTCCGGGGCTTCTTATAGGGCAGGTCAGGCGGTGCTAGCATGCACGGTGGCCGTGCGGAGTGGCGAACGTGGGCGCGTGCACGTTCTGGATGTGGGCTCGTGCGTCGGGCTGCGATTGTGGGAGGTATGGGAAGGAGCTGACGCGTGGGGCCCGCTCATCAGTGGGAGAGAGAGAGAGAGCGCGCGGGCGCGGGGCTGGGCCGACTGGCTAGCTGGGCCGCGCCTGGCCTGGTTGGCTGGCTGGCTCGCCCGTTTTTTTCTTTTTCTTTTTCTTTTCTATTTTTGGTTTGCTTTTTGTTTTCAAATTCAAATTTGAATTTTCATCAAGAGGGGAACTATTTCTAAAATCCCTTGGGAATATTCCTGGTTAGTTGAACTTTTTCTCAAGGGATTTTGACAATCAGTAGCTAGTGGGCCTATTTGCAAGTTGTTTTATTTTCTTTTCTATTTTCTGTTTTATTTATTTTATCTAGAATTTTACTTATAGTTTAACTTCCCAAATTAAACTAGTTTCAAACCCTTGTCCACACAAAATAAATTGGGCAAATATTATCTTAGGACATTTCTTTCCTGCCCTTATGCAAGTTTTCTGAAAATCATTTTTGGGTGAAACCTTCATGACCTTCAATTAAACTCAAAATTAAATTTTGAATTCAAATGTTGGTCTTGTTGGTTTCAAAAGTCAAATATGCATTGGAATTCATGGATGCAAATGCTTCTATGTTCACAACCAAAAATTATGAAAATTTGGGTTGTGAAACTGGGCTTCTTCTGTCAGTGAGCCTTCAAGAACGTCTGCAGCAGCCAAACATATGTACCTTTAGTCTCGTCTAAAACAATGGTGCAGCCGAATAACATAGTGCAACGGTGGTTGTTCAGACCGACAAAAGGGATGAACGACATTCCATACCTATTCATCTTATACGTACTATCGTAGACGGTGACATCACCGTAGTCAAGATAGTCCCGATGTGACTGCGAATCACACCAGAACAGGTTTTTGAGCCTGCCTTCAGTGTCAATAGTGTGCTCAAAGAAAAAATCTGGATCCCTGTCCTTCCTTGTCATCATGATTCCAATGGCAGTGTCAGCATCACCCTGTGCAAGCAGTTTCATCTTCTCCCTGTAGCACATATTATACAGCTTCCTCCTCCCAAACCTTTTCTTAGCATAGGACCCATACCTGCTGATTAAGTTGTCCATAATAATGTGTTTTATGATCCCAGCTCCTACCATAGCTAAGATCTATGCTCTATAAAATTCCTTGATTTGATTATGAGACTGGAGAAACGAGACTTCGTCTGATCTAGCAAGAATGTGACTGTGATCATCGACGAAACTGCCGACATACCAAAGTTCATGCTTTTTTATCAAGCTTCACTGTTAAATGGGCTTCGCACAAGCATTAACTCTCCGGTCTAAGCCTGTGGGTCTGGCCTTCCATGGTACAAAATTTGGTTTGTCGTTTTCCAGCCCTGGAATAGAGATACCTCCTCAAGCGGAAACTTCCCGCACGACCTTTTCCATGTTTCAGCAAGTCCCTGTTGGAAATATGCCCTAGAGGCAATAAAATTGTATTATTATATTTCCATTTTCATAATTAAGAGTTCATATTTCATGCTATAACTGCTATGATCCTAGAATATGTGATTCAGTGGAAAACTCATATGCACGTGTGGAATGATAAACAGTAAAGTATGGGTTACTAGTCTTGCCTCTAAGACTGGCTCAAGTGTTGTTGGTGATCATGTTTTCTAGATCTTAGGATGTCGTTAAGTGTAACGATAGTCCTAAAACAACATTGAGAGTATGACGTTAGAAGAATGATCATATTGAATCGACCCAAACTTGTATGTTATGCATTGAGATAATATCATCTGAAATCAGTTGTTATAACACGGAGTGTTAGCATGTGTTTTAGTTCCTCAGACCATGAGAGTATCTTAGTCACTTCATCTGTAACTAGGTGATCATAACGACAATTTACAGGTTCAACAGAATGTTTGACACGGGACTGGATAGCTCGAGAGTGGGATTTGCTCCTTCGACGATGGAGAGATATTCTTAGGGCCCTCTCGGTGTGATGGCATCCATCATCGTCTGGCCAGACATAGGTGACTACGTCATAGGGATGCCGGAACACTCCAACGAGAAAGAAGAACAAAACCGGTAACAAGGATGACGGTATAGTGAGCATGTGCATGACTCAAGAGGATATCGATCGTCTCGGGTTTTGTAAAGTATCATGAAGCAAAGGGAACATCACATGATAACCAAAGGTTCACTCGAATGTCATTCATGTAATCATAGGGATCGATATGGACTTCCATGGTTCTGCTATCGGTCATTGAACGAAGGAGTTTCGTTCATGTCTATGATTTACCAAACCTATGGGGTCAAAAGCTTAAGGTAATCACGATTTGCTGAGTGTTAGTAGGATGAGAGAATCAAGGATTTATTTGTGGAATTTTTTCATTAATATTCAGAATAGTTTCGAGAGGAACCGGAAGCGTTTCTGGGTCACCGGAAGGGTTTCGGAGTTTATCGGGCAATACCGGGTATTCCTGATAAATAATATATAGGTGAAAAATGTTTGCAGTGATGTTAAATTAATAATAAAATGCTCTAGTAATTGTTAGAGGGCTTTTATATTTAATTTAATATCAACGGGCCTTAAAAGGCATAGTGGTGCAAGGAGTATTGGGCCACCATGGCCCAAGTGGAGGTGGCGCCCCCCTTTCCTTCTAGGGCGGCCGAATTGGACTAGGGGGATCCTTCTCTCCCTCTTGGACGGCGCCCCTCCTTGGTGGCTGCCCCTCTCTCCCCCTCCAACCTATATATACTTGAGGTATTGGCCTTTTTGAACACACAAGTTTTGGAGCCTCCTCTAGTTCCTCTAGTTCTAGTTCTAGTTCTAGTTGATCCTAGTTGATCAACTAGAGCTTGACCTAGATCCTCTAATCCTCATAATTAGAAGCCCAGTGTGGTTCTAATCTTCTCCCACTAATTCTCCGATGATGATTAGCTCTGGACGGCGAAGCGCCGCCGGATCGTGAAGACCGTACGCATGCAACCAATTAGAGAGGCCGTGCTTTCGGTCTTATGTTCGAGGGATCGTTCGAGGGCGGTTCGCAAGATCATCATCAATGGTACGAGGGACTCCAAGGATGATCTACAGTGACTCGTCTACTTCCACTGCACTCCGGAGTCGGTAATGATCATGATCCAAACCTTATATGCATCTTCATATTATTCCTGGGTGATCGTAGGGCGATTTTTTTTATTTTCTACTAAATTTCGCCATAGTGGCATCATGAGCGGTTCTATGAGTAGATGCAGGTTTCGATCTAGATCAGATGTGGATGTGAGGGTTTGATGTTCTTGCTATGCTTCCCTCGAGTGTTGCTTTGGTTTAGTTCATTGATGGCATGATGTCGCTTTTACAAGGTTCTGACAATCGATCGGCTCTGGCTGTCAACGATCTGGTAACAGTTCCTTGGGCTTCATCATAGTCAAGAATAGTGAACCATCACATACACAAGAGGGCGATGAAGATGAATGATCTTCTAGGGGCTCATGCGTATTTGACGAAGTTTAGTGTGGTGGCAGAGATTTTTAATTAAGTCTCTTCTTTCACACACCCCGAAAGTTAATCTAGCAACAAGAATTATCGCCTTGATGGTGTGCATAGGTAGCTAGTGTTATTCGGAAACCCTAGAAGCCACGTAATTAAAATTTTCCAAACTGATTAGAGGACGTCTAACTTGGTTTTGCATGGTTGCATATGATGTGGTATATCGTTCATCATGATAATGGGTTTATGCATGAGATGGTTATATGTTATAATGTTAAGTGGCCTGCGCGTCACGACATGATGGCTGGAGCCATGGGATTGCCACCTTAATGTAATAGATGTAGAGATAGCCTACTGGTTACAGGTGATGGTGGCAAGAGTACATGGAGGACCCCGACGAGGAGAAGGTGTACCAGGCGCAGCAGGAGGTGCTGAAATTTTTGTGCCATGGCAGCGTTTTCTGAAAGTGGTGCCATGGCAACATTTTTGACACGGTCGCCACGGCAAAGTTTTTCTGAAATTGCCGCCACGGTAATGTTTTTTAAACGGCTGCCATGACAATGATTTTTCCACCGCCACGGTGATGATTCAACTGAAGATTCAAGAAGACCGTGAAGACTTCCCGGCGCCCAGGGCTATACCATATCATGCTATTTATGAATTGCCTGAGAGGTTTATCCCTTTGTTGTTTGCACCCTTTGATTGCGCATTAGTCAATTACTAGGGTGATCTCTCACAGTAAATATCAAGTTGAAAGGTGCTCTTCCCAGTGTTGCTACCGTGTATAACACATAACATTCCAGAGTGTGTCATGTCCACATGAGTACAAACGGGTTGTGAGGTGTAAGATGGGTGGATGGTCAGACCATGTGAGCAGATAGCACTCGGTTGTATTGAAGTTCTAGCAGAATCGTTCTGAGCTCGGAGCACGAAGCATCGAAAGATGAACAAGAGTCATATGCAGATATGATCGGCAAAAGTTTGCCTACGGGTCAAAATTCTCGTCATCAGTTATGTCCAAATCAATGGCTGAGAATAAGATACGGATCTTGAATCACTCACTATAAATTATATGAGATATTGATTTGAGTGAGAGTGCACTTTATATTAAAATTTGTTAAAACACTAGTGCAAATTAATTATGAATAAATGTCTAAGTGAATTTGTGTTTATCGTTGTAGATCAATGGCTCGCAATATGTTCAAATTAGCCCCTATGTTAGAGAAAGAAAAGTTGGCTGCTAATGGTGGAAACTATGCGGATTGGATTCAAAACCCGAGATTTGTTCTCAGGAGTGCTAAGAAGGAGTATGTGCTGGATCAGCCCCTAGGTGATCCTCCTACAAAGGATGCACCACAAGAAGTTGTAGATGCTTTCACTGCTCGTAGTGATGACTACGAAGCAGTCCAGTGCCTCATGTTGACTTGCATGGACCCTAGACTACAGAAACGCTTTGAGCGTTCTACTACTCAATTTATAATTGGAGCACAGGAAGTTCTGTACAAGAAGCAGACAAGGACTGAACTTTTTGAGATAACCAAGGCCTTGATTGAATGCAAGATGGCAGAAGGTTCCTCAATGAGTGAGCATATAGTGAAGCTTGCTGGCTATATTGATAGACTAGCTTCTCTGGAATTTGGAATTCCTCCAACACTCGGTACAGATATTGTGCTTGCTTCACCCCCCCCCCCATTTTATGATGGTTTTATCATGAATTACAACATGAATGGGATGGAGAAAAATGCAAACGAGTTGTTCGCTATGCTCAAGACTGCAGAAGCTGGGATGCAGAAGAACAAACAAGTGTTGATGGCCAATAAGACCGCCAGTTTCAAGAAAAAGGGCAAGTCCAAGAAGAAGTCTACTAGTGCTGGTAAGACCGTCTCTCAGAAGAAGAACAAGGGCGGAGCCACTAAGGAGACTGAATGTTTCTACTGCAAGCTGAAGAGACACTGGAAATGCAACCGCAAGAAGTACTTGGCGGATAAGAAGAACGGTTCTTTTGGTAAAGGTATAAAAGTTATACAAAGTTAATGTTATTCTACTTGTTGATTTACTGTATGTCATAAGTATTTGATACTGATCAGTTGCTCTTACTTGCAAACCGATGTAGGGACTACAAAAGGCTTGCAAGTTGAGAAGAATTAAAGGCGTGATGCAAATCAGGAATGGTGATGGGATCGCTACTCAGGACCGTTGAAGTCATGCCTTTAGTTTATCTTCAAGATTTATCTTAGGACCGAATAATAGTTATTTCGTTCTGGAGTTGTGTAAAACAATATGTTTTGTGTTATGCGACGGATATTCTTATAAGTTTTAAGCAATGGTTGTTCAGGTTGTTATAAGAATATGTTTGGGATTTACCTCTATTATTGGTGGTTTATTCATGAAATCTTGAATTGAAAGTTTATAACATTAATGTCAAACGTCTTGAGAAGACTGATAAACACCACTTAAATGTGGCACTGCTTGGTTATATCGGAAAAATAATCTTCATATAGATGAAGTATCAAAGTCAAAACAGTTGACAGAATACATGGTGATGTATATAATCTAATGAGCAGACCAGGGCACGGTGAATAATTATGCTTCATTACTGATTTGAGTAAATATGATTTACCTTATATAAATCTGAAATATTTGAAAGCTTCGAAGAAATTCAGAGTCAAATATTTGAAAGGTTCAAAAAAATTCATAATGAAGATAAGAATCATTATGAAAAAAGATAAAAGTTCACTAGTACAACGAGCTGCTATACAAACGGTTTTTAACCCCTTTCCGCGACGGAGTTTTAAACCGTCGCCTTGCATGTGTGTGCGATAGGGGGGTCCTTCCCACATGACCCAGAAACCGTCGGCGATAGGGAGCGCTGATGCAGACGCGTCCCCAAATGTAATCGTATGCAATGCACGAACATATCGCCCACGTTTCTCAGGAGTCAAACGTTGCTAATTGAGTAGGGAAACCAAACGGTGTTTCACATTGGACCGTTTGCGAAATAGTACCTAAGGCACATGGCCCATGATAGAAACTATGCGTGATATGTGGCCCATCGCACACGAGTATTATATGGCAATTGTCTGCCATGCATGACATCATCGCACACGTTTCCTAAACAATTTACGAGTGGGATTGTATTTTGCATTGGGCACGGTTTCCTTGAAGCTCTCGTGTGCGATAATGTGCTATCACAAATGGTTCAGGAGCCCCTACGCACACGTAGAAGTGTTGCAAATTGTCTGCAATTTGTTGTGTATCACCAACGGCTGCGCTATGAGTGATATGTGCTTTCCGTTCTGGATCGCACACCCTCATTTATTCGAACCATGTGCGCATCAATGGCCAGGTTAAAGCAAAAATAGCGCATTTGAATTGCCCTGCAAAAAGCAAATTCGCCACAGTATGCAATTAAACAAATAGTGTCCACAGGACGAACATTCATCAGAATTCGCAACAATATGCAATTGAACAAATGCTAGCTAAATTCCATTGATTTATCGACAAATGCAGTACATAATCATAGTGTATGAAATAGGAAGACCTCATCACATGGAAAACAATGCATCCATGCGTATATGTTTAGCGGCTAACTCGTGTTGAATGTTTACTCATTGTTTCAGGAACAACCATGCTGAAATCTTCATTATCACCAGTGGGATTGATGTGGTGATTCAGGAAGAAGTTGCTGATAAATCTCCTAACCTCCATCAATTCACCAGCGGGGAGCGGTTCAGGGGTCATCGGTTCAAAGATGAGCTACAGGATTTTTAGATCAGAATGTGCCATGCGAGTGGAGTAGAAGATATTAATTAAGATACAGACTTACTGGTGCTAAATTGCGTGCATCGTTACAGCAATCAGTAGATTTGAAGATGGAGATCATGTGTCTGCAGACATAGTATCCACAAAGGTTGGTCCCTGGTTGTTGCTGAGGACACTGAATTTTTTTGTACAGAATTAGTAATGTATTTGCCCTGTTAGGAGCAACCTAACCGGTGCAAGATGTTTTTTTTCTTTGGAGAGAAATAGAAAGGGGTTTATTTAGAAACTTGAATATTAGACTAGCGTAATAAAAGGTATTTGCAAACTTTTGGATACATTTTCCGAAAATAACGGGTTTCGGTATCTTACCAGATAAACAATCTCGTGCTACAGAGGTAGTGCACTCTTGAACTGGTTCCCTCGTTTAGTTATCCACGATGCCAACACACTGCAAATGAAGATGAATTTCCACATACGCAGTTCTTGAACCAGATATGAATGCAAATTTTAACACCAGAGAATTCAATACCTATCCATGAATTGCTGAAGATGCGTCACATCCTGAGGCTTTATTGAATCTCTGAGAGAATCTAGGTAGTAAACTCTATTCTGGTTTGGAGCAATGACTACCAAGATCCAGTGAATGCTACAGATTAAGAAAACCATGAACTTATGAACTATGATGAAATGTGAAAGACGGTCAAAGTATGTGTGGTTGTTTATTTGACTTACCCTTCATGATATGGCTAGAGAAAAAATTCTGCATCGGGCGTGCGATGATACGTCCAATTTGCATCATGATTTCCTATGAATAATTATTATGTTTCTAATCATTATTTCACTTTATGGTACAATTCTTATGCCTTTTCTCTCTTATTTTGCAAGATTTACATGAAGAGGGAGAATGCCGGCAGCTGGGATTCTGGACCTGAAAGGGGTGAAACAGAGCTAGCTATTCTGCACAACTCCAAATGACCTGAAAATTTACAGTGAATTATTTTGGAATATATAAAAAATACTGGCGAAAGAATCAACAGATGGGGGCCCACCAGGAAGCCACAAGCCTGGGGGGCGCTGCCTCCCCCCTGGGCGCGCCCCCTGGCTTGTGGGGCCCCTGGCTGGCCTCTGGCCCCCTCCTTCCACTATATGCAGCCATTTTCCCAAGAACAAATCAGAGGAGGACTTTTGGGATGAAGCGCCGCCGTCTCGAGGCGGAACTTGGGAAGGAGCTATTTTGCTCTCCGGCGGAGCGATTCCGCCGGGGATACTTCCCTCCGGGAGGGGGAAATCGAAGCCATTGACATCACCAACGATCCTCTCATCGTGGGAGGACCAATCTTCATCAACATCTTCACCAGCATCATCTCATCTCAAACCCTTGTTCATCTCTTGTATTCAATCTTTGTCTCAAAACCTGAAATTGGTACCTGTGGTTGCTAGTAGTGTTGATTACATCTTGTAGTTGATGCTAGTTGGTTTATTTGGTGGAAGATTATATGTTCAGATCCTTAATGCTATTCAATACCCCTCTGATCTTGAACATGAATATGATTTGTGAGTAGTTACTTTTGTTCCTGAGGACATGGGAGAAGTCTTGTCATAAGTAATCATGTGAATTTGGTATTCGTTCAATATTTTGATGATATGTATGTTGTGCTTCCTTTAGTGGTGTCGTGTGAACGTAGACTACATGACACTTCACCATCTTTGGGCCTAAGGCAAGGCATTGTGGAGTAGTAATTAGATGATGGGTTGCTAGAGTGACAGAAGCTTAAACCCTAGTTTATGCGCTATTCCGTAAGGGGCTGATTTGGATCCATATGTTTCATGCTATGGTTAGAGTTATCTTAATTCTTGTTTCGTAGTTGCGGATGCTTGCGAGAGGGGGTAATCATAAGTGGGAGGCTTGTTCAAGTAAGAATAGCACCCAAGCACCGGTCCACCCACATATCAAATTATCAAAGTAGCGAACGCGAATCAAACAAACATGATGAACGTGACTAGATGAAATTCCCATGTGTCCTCGGGAATGCTTTGCTTATTATACGAGTTCGTTCCGGCTTGTCCATTGCTATAAAAAGGATTGGTCCACCTTGCTGCACTTTATTATACTTGTTACTTGTTACTTGTTACGAATTATCTTCCTACCAAAACTATCTGTTACCGCTACTTTCAGCACTTGCAGAGAATACCTTGCTGAAAACCGCTTGTCATTTCCTTCTGCTCCTCGTTGGGTTCGACACTCTTACTTATCGAAAGGACTACGATTGATACCCTATACTTGTGGGTCATCAAGACTCATTTCTGGCGCCGTTGCCGGGGAGTGAAGCGCCTTTGGTGAGTGGAATTTGGTAAGGAAACTTTTATATTACGTGCTGAAATTTATTGTCACTTGTCACTATGGAAAGTAATCCTTTAAGGGGTTTGTTCGGGGTATCTTCACCTCGACCAGAAGCATTGAGAGTTGCTCCTCAACCTATTGAACCTACTGAAAATATTTATTATGAAATTCCTTCGGGTATGGTAGAGAAACTGCTTGATATTCCTTATGCAGGAGATGGAACGGTACATCCTGATATGCACTTGATATATGTGGATGAAATTTGTGTATTGTTTAAGCTTGCAGGTCTATCCGGAGATGGAGTTAAGAAGAAAGTATTCCCTTTATATTTGGAGGGAAAGGCATTGACATGGTATAGGCTATGTGATGATACTGAAACATGGGACTGGAACCGGTTGAAGCTGGAATTCCACCAGAAATTTTATCCTATGCATTTCGTTCATCGTGATCGGAATTATATATATAATGTTTGGCCTCGTGAAGGAGAAAGTATCGCTCAAGCTTGGGGAAGGCTTAAGTATATGTTGTACACATGCCCCAATCATGAGCTCTCAAGAGAAATAATTCTTCAAAACTTTTATGCTCGGCTTTCTCATAATGATCAATCAATGCTCGATACTTCTTCTACTGGTTCCTTTATGAAGAGAACTATTGAATTCAGATGGGATCTTCTGGAAAGAATTAAATGTAACTCTGAAGATTGGGAAATCGACAAAGGTAATGAGTCAGGTATAAATCTTGAGTTTGATTGTGTTAAATCTTTTATGGAAACCGATGCTTTTCATAAGTTTAGTACTAAATATGGACTTGACTCGGAGATAGTAGCTACCTTTTGTAAATCTTTTGCTGCTCATGTTGATCTCCCTATGGAGAAATAGTTTAAATATCATCCACCTATTGAATTGAATGAAGAACCTATTAGTGTTAAAGAAGAAACAATTATTTACCATGTTGATCTAGTTGTGCCTACTGCTTATATTGAGAAACCTCCTTTCCCTGTTAGGATTAAGGAACATGCTAAAGCTTCAACTGTGGTTAATAAGAGTAATATTAGAGCACCTAGACCTTCTGAAAAAATTAAAGTTGCACCTAATATTGCGATGGTTAAAGATCTTTTGGTTGATAATATTGATGGACATGTCATATATTTCTGTGATGAAACAACTAGAATTGCTAAACCAGACAATAAAGATAAAAACAAACCTGTAATTGGCATGCCTGTTATTTCTGTTAAAATTGGAGATCATTGCTATCATGGTTTATGTGATATTGGTGCTAGTGTGAGTGCTATTCCGTTTACTCTCTATCAAGAAGTCATGAATGATATTGCACCCGTTGAGATTGAAGATATTGATGTTACTATTAAGCTTGCAAATAGAGATACTATTTCACCACTTGGGATTGTTAGAGATGTTGAAGTCTTGTGTGGTAAGATCAAATATCCTACTGATTTTCTTGTTCTTGGATCACCACAAGATGATTTTTGTCCCATTATATTTGGTAGACCCTTCTTGAATACTGTTAATGCTAAGATTGATTGCACTAAAGAAATTGTCAGTGTTAATTTTGGTGAGATGTCTCATGAGTTTAATTTCTCTAAGTTTCGTAGACAACCTCATGATAAAGAATTACCTAATAAGGATGAAATTATTGGTCTTGCTTCTATTGCTGGGCCTCCTACTGATCCTTTAGAACAATATTTGCTAGACCATGAGAATGGTATGAATATGAATGAAAGAAATGAAATAGATGAGCTATTCTTTAAACAAGCACCTATCCTTAAACATAATTTGCCTATTGAAACCTTGGGAGATCCACCTCCACCCAAGGGTGATCCTGTGTTTGAATTAAAGCAATTACCTGATACACTTAAATATGCTTATCTTGATGAAAAGAAGATATATCCTGTTATTATTAGCGCTAACCTTTCAGAGCATGAAGAAAAGAGATTACTTAAAACTCTGAAGAAGCACCGTGCTGCTATTGGATATACTCTCGATGATCTTAAGGGCATTATTCCCACTTTATGTCAGCATAAAATTCATATGGAGCCAGATGCTAAACCCGTTGTTGATCATCAAAGAAGGCTGAATCCTAGAATGAAGGATGTGGTAAGAACTGAAATATTAAAGCTTCTGGAGGCAGGTATAATTTATCCCATAGCTGATAGTAGATGGGAAAGTCCTGTTCATTGTGTTCCTAAGAAAGGAGGTATTACCGTTGTTCCTAATGATAAAAATGAACTTATCCCACAAAGAATTGTAACTGGTTATAGGATGGTAATTGATTTCAGGAAATTAAATAAAGCTACTAGGAAATATCATTACCCCTTGCCATTTATTGATCAAATGTTAGAAAGATTATCTAAGCATACACACTTTTGTTTCCTAGATGGTTATTTTGGTTTCTCTCAAATACCTGTGTCACCTGAAGATCAAGAGAAAACCACATTTACTTGTCCTTTTGGAACTTATGCTTATCGTCGTATGCCTTCTGGTTTATGTAATGCACCTGCTACCTTTCAAACATGTATGACTGCTATATTCTCTGACTTTTGTGAAAAGATTGTTGAGGTTTTCATGGATGATTTGTCCGTTTACGGAACTTCTTTTGATGATTGCTTGAGCAACCTTGATCGAGTTTTGCAGAGATGTGAAGAAACTAATCTTGTCTTGAATTGGGAGAAGTGCCACTTTATGGTGAATGAAGGTATAGTTCTTGGGCATAAAATTTCTGAAAGAGGTATTGAAGTTGATAAAGCTAAAGTTGATGCTATTGAGAAAATGCCATGTCCTAAAGATATCAAAGGTATAAGAAGTTTCCTTGGTCATGCTGGTTTCTATAGAAGGTTTATAAAAGACTTCTCTAAAATTACTAGGCCTCTTACTAATCTCTTGCAAAAAGATATTCCATTTTTTTATGATGATTGCGTAGAAGCCTTTGAAGTACTTAAGAAAGCCTTGATTTCTGCACCTATTGTTCAACCGCCTGATTGGAACTTACCCTTTGAAATTATGTGTGATGCTAGTGATTATGATGTTGGTGCTGTTCTAGGACAAAGAGTTGATAAGAAATTAAATGTTATCCATTATGCTAGTAAAACTTTAGACAGTGCTCAAAGAAATTATGCTACTACTGAGAAAGAATTTTTAGCAGTTGTGTTAGCATGTGATAAATTCAGATCTTACATTATTGATTCCAAAGTTACTATTCACACTGATAATGCTGCTATTAAATATCTTATGGAAAAGAAAGATGCTAAATCTAGACTTATTAGGTGGGTTCTTTTGCTACAAGAATTTGATTTGCATATTGTTGATAGAAAGGGAGCTGAGAATCCCGTAGCTGATAATTTGTCTAGAATGGAAAATGTTCTTGATGACCCACTTCCTATTAATGATGATTTTCCTGATGAACAATTAGCTGTTATAAATGCTTCTCGTAATACTCCTTGGTATGCAGACTATGCTAATTACATTGTTGCTAAATATATACCACCTAGTTTCACATACCAACAAAAGAAAAAGTTTTTCTTTGATTTGAGACATTACTTTTGGGATGACCCACACTTATATAAAGAAGGAGTAGATGGTGTTATTAGATGTTGTGTACCTGAGCATGAACAGGAACAAATCCTATGCAAGTGTCACTCCGAGGCATATGGAGGACACCATGCGGGAGACCGAACTGCACACAAGGTATTACAATCTGGTTTTTATTGGCCTACTCTTTTCAAAGATGCACGTAAGTTTGTCCTTTCTTGTGATGAATGTCAAAGAATTGGTAATGTTGATAGACATCAGGAAATGCCTATGAATTATTCACTTGTTATTGAACCGTTTGATGTTTGGGGTTTTGATTATATGGGACCTTTTCCTAAATCCAATGGGTATACTCATATTTTAGTTGCTGTTGATTACGTTACTAAGTGGGTAGAAGCTATTCCAGCTAGTAGTGTTGATCATAACACCTCTATTAAAATGCTTAAAGAAGTTATATTCCCGAGGTTTGGAGTCCCTAGATATTTAATGAGTGATGGTGGTTCGCATTTTATTCATGGTGCTTTCCGTAAGTTGCTTGCTAAATATGATGTTAACCATAGAATTGCATCTCCTTATCATCCTCAGTCTAGTGGTCAAGTTGAATTAACTAAAAGAGAAATAAAATTAATTTTGCAAAAGACCATTAATAGATCCAGAAAGAATTGGTCTAAGAAACTTGATGATGCATTATGGGCTTATAGAACCGCTTATAAAAATCCTATGGGTATCTCTCCATATAAAATGGTTTATGCAAAAGCATGTCATTTACCTCTTGAGTTAGAACATAAAGCATATTGGTGAAATAAAGAACTTAACTATGATTTTAAACTTGCCGGTGAAAAGAGGTTATTTGATATCAGCTCTCTAGATGAATGGAGAACCCAAGCTTATGAAAAAGCCAAGTTGTTTAAAGAAAAAGTTAAAAGATGGCATGATAGGAGAATTCAAAAACGGGAATTCAAAGTAGGTGATCATGTTCTATTATACAATTCTCATTTAAGATTTTTTGCAGGAAAACTTCTCTCTAAATGGGAAGGACCGTATATCATCGAAGAAGTTTATCGCTCCGGAGCCATCAAAATAAACAACTCCGAAGGCAATAATCCGAGAGTGGTTAATGGGCAAAGAATTAAACATTATATCTCAGGTACGCCCATTAATGTTGAAACTAATATTATTGAAACAATTACACCGGAAGAGCACATAGAAGAAATCTTCCGGAATGCTCCAGAAGCCTGAAAAGGAGTAGGTATGTGGTACGATAAGTAAACCGACTCCAAAACTTCCATAAAAGTACTTTCTGTCCGTTTTGGAATATATAAAAATTTAGGAAAATAATAAACAGTCCGAAAATTGCACGAGGAGGCGACAAGCCTTGGGCGGGTGCCCTACCCCCAGGGCGTGCCTACCAGGCTTGTGGCTCCCTCGTGGACCTTCCTGACTCTGTTTTTCTTCCATATTACTTGTTTTGTACGGGAAAAAATCATTATATATACTCACGGGTGTTTTGACCACCGCATCTCAAGTTTCTCCTCTATTCTTGTTTCGGGCTGTTTTTCTGACAGATCTGGATCGCCATGGCCCCCCGAAGACTCCGTACCAAGTACCGGATTGTTCAATCTTCACCTGGCAAATGTCCTTTCAGCGAGGTACATTATGAGTAGTCGTCCAGAGAGGAGGACACTGCTATGGAGGAGGAACCGGGAAAGGTCGAGGAGGACCGGATTCAAGGAGAAGAAGATCAAGCCACGCACAAGAAGGAACCTACAGAAAAGGGAGATTCGTGGCAAACTCTTTATGATAAATTTCCCCCATCTGAAATTGATACACTAAAAGTTTTTGAAGTAATTTGTGCTCAAAATATTTTGCTTACTCGTGAAGTTATTGTGCTAGAAGAGCAGAATCATGCCCTTCGAAAGATCAATCGTAATCTAGAATACTTGCTAAAGCTGAAGGACAAGCCCACCACTTCATCACCACCATCACCCAAGAAAGAGATTTGAGTACATGGGTATGGGCACCACCCTTGGCTTGTGCCAAGCTTGGGGGAGGTGCCCCGGTATTGTATCACCATCACTTTTTCATCATCATTATCTATCTTAGTTCGATCCTTAGTTATTTCGTGATTTAGAAGAATAAAGTTTTAGTATGATTTAGTTTCAAGTGCTTGCTTTGTGATCTATCTATCTATGTAATTGTGTGTGAAAGTTATATAATAAAGAGTAGTTTGAGTTGAGTGTTTTGCTTTTGATGATCCAATCTTAGAAATAAAGAATAAAAAAATAAGATCATATGCTAATCCCATGGGGAGTGATGACTTCACATAAAAGAAGTATAATTGATAAAACTTGTTGGAAGTTGACAAAGATAGCATTGGTCATTGTTGCATCATGAAAAACTAATAACGGAAGAGAGGTCTCACATATAAATACACTATCTTGGAGATCTTTTATGATTGTAAGCCCCCATCAAATATTCTATGTCAATTAGTTGACGTTGGACAAGAAAGACAACGTAATGGGTTATGTTTTCTTATATTCACATAGAACTTATATCGTTTTGGATCCTCTAACATGTGGTGCTTGCCCCCTATCTTTTGCTAGCCAAAATTCTGTACTAAGTAGAGATACTACTTGTGCATCCAAAAACCCTTAAACCCAGTTTCATGCCATGAGAATCCACTATATCTACCTATGGATTGAATAAGATCCTTCAAGTAAGTTGCCATCGGTGCAAAAGCAATAAAAATTGCTCCTAAACATGTATGAACTTTTATTGTAAGGGAAAATAAGGTTTGTACATTCTTGTGATGGTGGAGCAATAAAAGCGACAGACTGCATAATAAAGGTCGCTATCACAAGGGGCAATATAAAGTGACGTTCCTATACATTAAGAGCTTGCACATCCAAAAACAAAAAGCGCATGACAACCTCTGCTTCCCTCTATGAAGGGCCTATCTTTTACTTTATGTATTTACTTTCATGCAAGAGTCAATAGTATTCTCCTCTATTCTGTTTTTATTTTCTCTCTTGGCAAGCATCATGTGGTGGGGATTGATCCATGCATATATATCCAGTTGGATGTAGGTGATCATTAGTTATTATTGTTGACATTACCCTTGAGGTAAATACGTTGGGAGGCGAAATTATAAGCCCCTATCTTTCTATGTGTTCGACTGAAACTTTTGCTCCATAAGTATGACGTGAGTGTCAGCAATCATAGAAGACTAAATGATAGTTGAGTATGTGAACTTGCTAAACAAAGCTCTTACATAGACTCTTTCTGATAATATGATGAATTGCAATTGCTTCAGTGACTGAGATCATAGTTTGTTAGTTTTCAATTTAGTTTATGGTTCATACATTAACTTGTGGATGAATTGTCACTTTTTCATCAGAAGTTTTATGATGATATATTGTTGTTATAATAAAGATCATGATGCTCCATGTCCGTATTTTATTTTTATCGGCGTCTCTCTCTCTAAACATGTGGTCATGATTATCGATTTCGACTTCTCGCTTGAGGGCAAGCGAGGTCTAAGCTTGGGGGAGTTGATACGTCCAATTTGCATCATGATTTCCTATGAATAATTATTATGTTTTTAATCATTATTTCACTTTATGGTACAATTCTTATGCCTTTTCTCTCTTATTTTGCAAGATTTACATGAAGAGGGAGAATGCCGGCAGCTGGGATTCTGGACCTGAAAAGGGTGAAACAGAGCTAGCTATTCTGCACAACTCCAAATGACCTGAAAATTTACAGAGAATTATTTTGGAATATATAAAAAATACTGGTGAAAGAATCAACAGAAGGGGGCCCACCAGGAAGCCACAAGCCTGGGGGGGCGCGACCTCCCCCCTGGGCGCGCCCCTGGCTTGTGGGGCCCCTGGCTGGCCTCTGGCCCCCTCCTTCCACTATATGAAGCCATTTGCCCTAGAAAAAATCTGAGGAGGAATTTCGGGACGAAGCGCCGCCGTCTCGAGGCGGAACTTGGGCAGGAGCTATTTTGCTCTCCGGCGAAGCGATTCCGCCGGGGATACTTCCCTCCGGGAGGGGGAAATCGAAGCCATCGACTTCACCAACGATCCTCTCATCGTGGGAGGACCAATCTTCATCAACATCTTCACCAGCACCATCTCATCTCAAACCGTAGTTCATCTCTTGTATTCAATCTTTGTCTCAAAACCTTAGATTCGTACATGTGGTTGCTAGTAGTGTTGATTACATCTTGTAGTTGATGCTAGTTGGTTTATTTGGTGGAAGATTATATGTTCAGATCCTTAATGCTATTCAATACACCTCTGATCTTGAAGATGAATATGATTTGTGAGTAGTTACTTTTGTTCTTGAGGACATGGGGCAAGTCTTGTCATAAGTAATCATGTGAATTTGGTATTCGTTCGATATTTTGATGATATGTATGTTATGCTTCCTTTAGTGGTGTCATGTGAATGTCGACTACATAAAACTTCACCATCTTTGGGCCTAAGGGAAGGCATTGTGGAGTAGTAATTAGATGATGGGTTGCTAGGGTGACAGAAACTTAAACCCTAGTTTATGCGCTATTCCGTAAGGGGCTGATTCGGATCCATATGTTTCATGCTATGGTTAGAGTTATCTTAATTCTTCTTTCGTAGTTGCGGATGCTTACAAAAGGGGGTAATCATAAGTGGGAGGCTTGTTCAAGTAAGAATAGCACCCAACCACCGGTCCACCCACATATCAAATTATCAAAGTAGCGAACGCGAATCAAACAAGCATGATGAACGTGACTAGATGAAATTCCCATGTGTCCTCAAGAACGCTTTGCTTATTATATGAGTTCGTTCTGGCTTGTCCTTTGCTATAAAAAGGATTGGGACACCTTGCTGTACTTTATTATACTTGTTACGAATTATCTTGCTATCAAAACTATCTGATACCGCTACTTTCAGCACTCGCAGAGAATACCTTGCTGAAAACCGCTTGTCATTTCTTTCTGCTCCTCGTTGGGTTCGACACTCTTACTTATCGAAAGGACTACGATTGATCCCCTATACTTGTGGGACATCATGCGACACAAGATACTGATGACCTTGCCAATGGCCCACTCCCGATTATCTATGCCACCACGTAATAATATGCATTTGCTACATGAGGATCTATGAAATACACTCGCTCCATTTTTCTTTGCGTGATCAATCCCCTGAGAGGAATACAATACAGTTAGCTTTTTTTTATTACAGCCTTGTATGGAGAAGTTGATCAGAGTTGGTGAAGTACTTGCAACATCAAGCATTTAACAAGAGTCCTATCAAGCACATTGAAGTTGAAGAAGAGATGAAAGTCTTCGAATTCCACACTGATGGATCCTTGATCGTGACCGAAATGATCACTGTCGTAGTGGGCTAACAGAACCTTATGACCTTCTGACATTTCATCCATGCAATATTTATGTAACTTGCGGCAACTGGAACTGCACTCCTCTAAATATTCATCAACAAGAAATGGCTGGCCATGGACGTACTTGCGTGCTACAAGTACGTCTGCTTTATTTTTAGCAAGTATCCTTTCGACTTCTTCATCGGGCAAGCTGTCAAAACCAGTATAACTCTCCGATTTGAACAACTTGCTGGTAATTTGGTTCTGGGCGATGAGTGCTTTTAGTAAGAGGCTATCATTCGCATTCTTCCTCGGTCTCGGGGGCCGCTTCTTCGCGGGTGCGACCGTGGCCGCTTTCCTCTTGGTACTTGAAGCACTTCTGGTGCAAGGTCTGGATCGTTGATAGACGGACTGCTAAGCAGGCAGTGAAGATACGACGGGCTGCTGAGCAAACGGTTTAGCTATGTTAGACTGCTGAGCTGGCGGTGCTGCTGTGACGGACTGCTGAGCTGTAGGAGCAGAGGCGTCGGACTGCTGACCAGGCGGTGAAGCTATGTTAGGCTTCTGCACAGGTGGTGCCAACACGTCGGTGTGCTGAGGAGGCTGTGCCAATGCGTTGGTTTGCTGAGCAGGCAGTGCCGACGCATCGGTATGTTGATCATGCGGCTGCGAACCGACGGACTGTTGAGCAGGCGGTTCCGGACCTTCTGACAGCTTAGCAGTACGTTCCACCGGGTTGGTCTACTGAGCATGCGATGCCGCTGTGTCTCCCCCTGCTGCTTCAGTGGACGGCATCTGAACCGGTGGAGCGTCTTCAGTAGTTGTAGGCCTTGCCACTGGCTGCTCAGGGGCGGATGATGACATGGCCTGTAAGGCACGATGCCGGGCGGGCTGATCACAGGTTGATGCATCAGCCGTCGGATAATGAGTATTAGGTTCCTCGGGGGAAGCACGCGAGAGCTGTTGTGGCAAGGAGAGAGTCGTCGGTTGAAGGGCAACATTGATTGCTCTTGGCGGGGCTTGAGGGATCTCATCTATGAAGTCTATTTCCTTTCGTGGCCACTGGATATGATTTAATAGTGTTTCTTGCAAGGTCCTCTCCTCATCACAGTCCCCTACAACATTCTTCAGGGCAAATTTATTGAATCCAGGCTTTACTTCAGTCACGTAGCACTTCACACAGCCCGGCTTCAATGGCACATTGTCCAGCAAGAGGCCCCCTTCCGAGTGGGGGGACAAAACCCAGGCGGTTGCACATTTTAACGTACCTTCATAATGTGTCAGCATGCCCCTCAGTTTTCTTTCATTCCAGATAGATCAGATATAGCATCATCATGCGCAGCTGCAGTCTCAGTGTCGCTGGGGTCAGCTGATGCACAGCTACTCTCGTGCGGTGTTGTCTCGCAATAAGCAACATCATCCATGTCCGCCTCCCCTCCCGTTTGCTAGCTATCTCTCAGTGTTAGAGTCTTTTGCATCTTGATTGACTCCTCAATTTCCATTCGAACTTTCGGATACATGTCCATCCTCAATGTTTCATACAATTCTTCCTTCTTCTATTCACTCCTCGCTTTTTTCATGGCGAGCCTCTCTTCTTTGCTGAGTGTGAAAGCTCTCTTGTGCAGGACATTGACACCTATATCCCTTGCACGGCCAGGGGCCTCTTGAAAGAACATGCGCTGCCCCCATGTTTGGTTTTGGTAATTGATGACAATCCCTATGGACTAATGGTTGCCTTGAGTTATATTTGAAGGGTTTGTCCATAGGCTTTTCTTGAAGTACATTTGTTGGTTTCAAGGAGATTTTGGGATGACCAAGGTGGTTATTCATGGAGTTATCCAAAGATTGGTCATGTAAGAGATGAGCCTATTGCAAGCATGTCTTGAAGAAGAAGATTGTGTGGACATTCATGTTTACCTTCAAGACATCATCTTAATGAAGAGAATTGGAAAGATTCAAGGTTGATCAAGACTAAATATGAAGAGTGATTCAAGTTGATCAACACACAAAGCGTAGAAGATGTACCGAGTGGGATCAAGTGATCTCACGGTATGGTAAGCATTGTCCATTACGCTTTGTGTACTAACCCATGTTCTATGCGAGAGTTCTTTGTGGGGTTAGGTTTGTTTCCATGGGCGTGCATCAAAAGGAAGATATCTTACAACCCATGGAGGATGACATCAAGTGGTGATCGTCATCAAGATTGCGGTGTGCAAGTTCAAGTGGAGCATCACGAAGAGATCATGCTTGAAGCTTGCCGTCCATTGTGGTGACAATGGACGTGTGAAGATGTGCCGAAGAGTGGCTCACCCATAGTGGAGTATGGGGGAGCAATCAACTAGTCTTCATCGAGCCAACGCAATCAAGAAAGGTGGTCCAATTTGAGGAAGTCAAGATCGTCATCATCTATCTCAAGTGGACTATGTGCAAGGCAAAGGTTTGCCCTTGATAGGTTTTCTATTTTACCGGTCTCATGGTGGTAGTTGAGAGACCGGGTTATAGGATCGATTGCCGTACTATCAAGGGGGGCTCTCAAGTTAGTAGCTTGATCGTATCGTTCGTAGAGAGCTCCAACCATTGCATCCTTGCATCATCTTTCTTGGTTCTTATTTGGTGTTTCTCTTTGTGAGTTTTAGAGCTTATGGTCATCTTCATGACAAGCTCTAGTTCATCGAAAACGGAGTTCATATATGCATCTTCTATGATGTTTTCGATGTTGGAGTTTATGCCGGTTCTTCTTTCATAGAGGTTTCTCTTCTCTATATCTTAGGCATATCTCCCCTGTCGCTGTTGGATAGTACTCGTCGTCCTCTATCCAACAAGCTTGAGTTTGCTCAATTCGGAGCTCATTTGCAGAAGTTATGGCAGTTCTGGTTTTATTTGCATCCTTCTGTTTGTTTGGGCGAGTTTTCAGCACCCAAGCGGTAGTACCGCTCGGCACCACGGTAGTACCGCTTAGGCGGTACTTCCGCTGTGGTCTGCCGCAGCGAGTACCGCTTGGGAATCTCCTTCTGTGCAACTTTCTGTTGCCTAATTTCTTTTAGCGGTAGTTGCACGGTAGTAGCCCGGTAGTACCGCTCAAGCGGTACTTCTGCATACTACTACCGCTCCTTGTACCGCTTAGGAAATACCTTCTGTGCTAGTTTCTGTTTGCCCATTTTTCTTTAGCGGTAGTAGAACGGCACTAGCACGGTAGTACCGCTTGGCGCCGTACTACCGCGCCAGTTTCCCCTACTACTGCCGCCTCACCTGTGCCAGGATCCCTAAGCGGTAGTACCGCTGGGGGCAAGGGTAGTACCGCTCCGGTGGCACTACCCCTCGTATACTGAGTACCCCTGGCCAGTGTTTGGTAGTACCGCCTAAGCGGTAGTACCGCTCCTAGGAGCGGTAGTACCGCTTGGCTGCGGGCACAGGGCAGATAACGGTTGGATTCAAGGGCTCCTATAAAAGGGGGTCTTCTTCCCCAATGGACCTTATCCTTCTAGCTCGTGTTCTTCCCCCATTGTTGACCTTCTTCGAGCTTGCTATCTCTCAATCCCTCCAATGATTCTTGCTAGTTCTTGAGGGAAAAGAGAGAGGAGATCTAGATCTACATTTCCACCAATCACTTTCTCCTCTACGTGAGGGGAACCCCTTGGATCTAGATCTTGGAGTTCTTGGTGTTCTCCTTCTTGTTCTTCCTCTCATATTCCTCCATAGCTTTCGTTGCTTTGGTGGGATTTGAGAGTGAGGGACTTGGGCACTCTGTGTGCCCTTGCCATTGCATTTGGTGCATCGGTTTGAGTTCTCCACGGTGATACGTGGAAGTGAAGTTTCAGAAGCTTTTTACTCTTGGGTGCTTGGTACCCTAGAGCTTGTTCCTCTTGGGTGCTTGGGCGCCCTAGACGGTTGGTGGTGCCTCGGAGCTCAATCATTGTGGTGTAAAGCTCCGGGCAAGCGTCGGGGTCTCCAATTAGGTTGTGGAGATCGCCCCGAGCAATTTGACGGGTACCGGTGACCGCCCCCAAGGGTTGCCAAAGTGTACGGGTTCGGTGACCGCCCCCAAGGGTTGCCATTTGTACGGGTTCGGTGACCGCCCTCAAGGGTCCCTTAGTGTAATCATGGCATCTTGCATTGTGCGAGGGCGTGAGGAGATTACGGTGGCCCTAGTGGCTTCTTGGGGAGCATTGTGCCTCCACACCGCTCCAAACGGAGATTAGCATCCGCAAGGGTGTGAACTTTGGGATACATCGTCGTCTCCGCGTGCCTCGGTTATCTCTTACCCGAGACCTTTACTTATGCACTTTACTTTGTGATAGCCATATTGTTTCTTGTTATATATCTTGCTATCACTTAGTTGTTTATCTTGCTTAGCATAAGTTGTTGGTGCACATAGGTGAGCCTAGTCATTTTAGGTTTCGTGCTTGACAAATTAAACGCTAGTTTTATTCCGCATTTGTTCAAGCCTTAACCGTAATTATTTTAAAGCGCCTATTCACCCCCCCTCTGGGCGACATCCACGATCTTTCACCTCTTTTGTTGCCAGAGCATCGGACAGAATGTCACATGGCCCTGAGTTCCTGTAGAACCTTCCAGGGTTGCTGGTGGAAGCCTTTAACATCACGCGATATAGTTCTTTGTCATGTGAGTTTTCAAAGTAATAAGAACTGTCATCACGCCTCTTTGCACGTGCCCGCAAGTAGTCTCTAGCGTGTTCACCCCTGATTTCACTAAAGGCCGGTTTTCCACCCGCAGCTACTGCTTCTTTGTCCTCCTGGTCCCATATCGGTTTCATGCTGTAGTATCCTGCCACACCCATACGGTGGGGGTGTGTGTTCCTCTTCTGAAGTTCCGATTGCTTGGCACTCTTCTTGGTAAACTCTGTAGTTGCCCTGACCCTTTTGAATTCTGCCCAATCTGCCTTTGTAATTTGGGGGTATGCGGGGATTGGGTCCTTGCCTTCACTCAAGTACTTCTTGTACAACACGTGCTTCCAGTTTCTCCAAGCATCCCTGCCCTTCTTCAGTGTAGCGTGTTCCACCTGCATTCTCCACTGCTCTGGTATGTTGAAGTGTTCCATGATCTCCTGGACTATCCTGTGCCGTGTTTCTATGTCAACCTTCCAAAACCCCGGCAGATTAATGTTGAGCCTTGCCCTGCCAATAAATCCACACACACTCCTGAACCTCGTGCGTGCTTTATCTGGTTTAGTTGGAGCCCAAGACTTTAAATCGATGTCGGTTACTTCATATACACCTTTAGGCTAGTGTGTGGGCTTTCTTGGAGCGTTCTTCCATCTCCTGACCGGAAGGGCGATTGCGGCAGGTCTATCCCATTCCAGATTACTTGTTCCCTGATCATATGCTAGAGACCTAGGGTTGTCGAACTCAGATGAAGATACATCGCCTGAAGCATGAGTGCTGTCACTGCTACTCGGCATCTACAGAGAACAAATGCGAAATTTAGAAAAGGGGGATAAGCATAACGGTAACAACTTGGTAGCAAGCTGTCTAGACATGTCATGTAATAATTTGGAAAATGTACGGCTAATTTGTTCATTTTGTGTGACTCGGACGCCCACGATCTGTAAATCGACAATAACTAATTGGAACAAATACAACTTATATGTACAAGTTAGGAAGGTAGATAATGAACATATATACGCTCTCCGTTATTTTATAACCAATTTGGGAACATACAGAACCAAATAGGAAAAGGGATCGCGACGAAATATGCCTCACCTCGATGGAGAACAGTAACTGACAGGTTTTTGTGCAAACCCGGCAGGAGAGGCGAGGGGTACAGGATCGATATGGTCGAGGGTGGCTGGTGGGCAAACGAAGACAGTGAGGCGCGGGCAGCCGCGTGTTGGGAATAGCAGCGAAGGTAGGGTTAACGCCGAAGAGCGGGCACATGGTCGGGTTGAGCACGCCGGCGCCAGATAGGGTTCTGGTGTGGATCTAGGGGAGGGGGGAGCTGGAGATGGAGTTTTGGTAATGCGTACTGTTGAGTGAAACGGGGGCGGGCAGTGGGGGGGTCTTGGCGGCTTCGGTGAAAAAAGGGCGCCGGTCACGGCGCGGAAAGGCCTATGCAAACGGAAGCCTCTACGAGCCCGTGTGCACAAACAGCATAATTTCGTTTGAAATGAAGACGTGGTAATTTTGAAATGAAGATGTGAGTTCAACGTTTCGCCTCGAATTTTTTTCCACGGTATGCAATCGCCATCATAACCTAGGTTTGATTTTCTGGTGCATTTCAGGTCTCGTTTGCTACATTTAAGCAATTTTTTGCATTTACCATGCATTTAGTGCATATAAATCAAAACCCTACTGCAACTACATGTGGGTGTTAGCAAAAAAGGTGTAAAAATCATTTTTGTGTCCGTTTGCTAGTTTTTATTCATTGTCCGAGAAATGGGAAGAATTTTCAAACATTTCGACCACGAGATGCGGCCACCGACATAGGGCTTGTTGGTAATATAATTACACAAAATGCGGATGGACTTCGAAAATCGCAAAAATCGGTGTGTCACCATGGCGCGATCTCAAGACCGAGTGGAAAAAATTTGGTAAAGTTTGGCACAAGTTATGATGGTCGCTCCTTGCAAACCGGAGCATCTCACAAGAAGGATCATAGTTCCCAATAGGAGACGTGGTAATTCGGACTCCGATCGTTGGTTACTTTATCGTTTTGCCTCAAAAAAAAATTCGCGGTACGCAATCACCATTACACGCCAGTATTGATTTTCTCACGCATTTCGGGTTTCGTTTGCTATATCTAAGCCATTTTTGCATTTACCATGCAATTTGTGCATATAAATCAAACCCCAACCGCAACTACATGTGGGTGTTGGCAAATAAGGTCTACAAAATCATTTGTGTGTCGCTTTGTGTGTTTTCATTCATTGTCCAAGGAATTGGAAGATTTTTCAAACATTTCAGATGCGAGATGCGGCCACCGGCGTAGGTCTTGTTGGTATTTTAATTACAGGAAATGCAGATGGAGTCCGAAAATCACGAAAATCAGTGTATCACCATGGCGTGCTCTCAAGACCCCGTGGAAAATTTTTGGTAAAGTTTGGAAAATTTTTGGTAAAGTCTGGCACAAGTTTGGATGACCGCTCCTTGGAAACTGGAGCATCTCACAAGAAGGATCATAGTTTCCAAAAGGAGACGTGGTAACTCAAACTTTAGTTGCTGGTGACTTCATCGTTTCGCCTCGAATTATTTTCCACGGTATGCAATCACTATTATACCCTAGGTTTGATTTTCTGGCGCATTTCGGGGCTCCTGTGCTATATTCAAGCCATTTTTTTGCATTTATCAGGCATTTAGTGCATATAAATCAAATCCCAACTGCAACTGCATGTGGTGATGAAAGGGATGAGGATTGTCGTTCGATCTGTGTGCATCCAACGGTGCAGACATATGATCCGTGGGGTTTGGGTTCTAGCCAATCAGAACACACGACTCACATCGCATGCAGCAGGGGTCATCGGCCACGGTTTGGTAGGAACATGGCTTTCGTGAATGAACCGTGTGCTATTTGCAAACCAGATTGCATATGTTCTGTTCATGCATACTGGAGTGACATCAATTGAGTGTTCTAGCTATAAGGTATACAATCATAAATAGTTCAAACTCTCATTGCATGTGATGACGACATATCAAGGTCAACATATTAATCATTCTTAGATCAACAGAAGGCCGGGCATAACTCACAATTCAGTACATGCGACAGTTCTAATTGAATGAATTAAGTTGCAGAGTAGACATAATAAATAGTGTTACGTATTAATTCCCATGTACATGGGAGAACTAGGATCATTAGGTTGACCCCGAATGAACTTAGGATTTCTGATGATTTTAAGCCTTTCTTTATGTTTGGTGCGTGATCCCTTCGCTGGCATCTCAGCAAATTCATCGTACTTGTCCTCATCAGCAACACCCTCGACGCCCAGTACCCTCCTCTTCCCACGCATCACTACATGGCAGTTCTTATGCAAGGGGTCTTCCACATAGAAAATCTAGGTTGCATCGCTGGTAAGAATGAACGAGTCCTTGTGATATTCCATCTTTGTCTTGTTAACACAGGTCTTCCTGTATTCATCAACCTTTACCTGACTAAGAGGGACCCATTTGCACCTGAATAATGGCACCTTAACTTTCACATAGTTAAGCTCCCAAATCTCTTCGATGGTTCCATAGTATACCCTTTTATCAGCTTCATCTACAGTTATGCATTCTATTCGAATGGAGCTGTTCTGATATGAGGTCTTCTTATCATGTTCCTCAGTGTAGAACGTGTAGCCATTTATGTCATACGCTTAGTACCTCAATACCGTAGGTGATGGCTTTTGTGCCAACCACATTGCAATGGCATCCATGGATCCGCATGACAAACGATCCTTCAGCCATCTGACGTCGTCCTTATTGTGCGCCTTCATCATGACATCTAATGGATGCACCATGGGTAAGAAGCTTCGTCGTATCTCCGCCAAGTGTTCTTCAGCATAAGCGTCGAGAACTGGCCTATTAAGCAGTACCGTCAAATGGGCTTGATCGGTCTCATCTCCGGGTGTAGCATGTGGCGCGCCAGCAAGGACCGGCTTACTAGCCAGCCTTCCCTCGTGGCAAGAGAGGGGAAAACCTATAGGTCTTGGTTTCATGTATTCGGTGCAAAACTCAACCACCTCATCCGCGGTATAACCTTGTAGGATGCTTGCCTCTGGATGAGATCGGTTCTGACAATAACGCTTCAATATTCCCATGAACCGCTCGAAGGGATACATGTTGTGAAGAAACACAGGACCACAGTAGTTTATCTCGTCGACAAGGTGCACAGTGAGATGGACCATGACATTAAAGAATGACGGTGGGAAAAACATCTCTACGTTAGACAATATTCTTGCAATATCCTCTTGCATATGATCCAGCTCCTCACGATTTACCACTTTCTGCCATAGTTGGTTGAAGAAATCATAGAGATCAATGAGTGTGTTTCTTATGTCTGCGTCCACCAAATTCCTGATGGCCACCGGTTGGATTTGTGTCAACATTATGTGGCAATTATGTGACTTCATGTGTGCCAACTTCATTTTACCCGTGCTCACATCCACGAGACTTCTGTTGTTTGCGGAGTAGGAAGATGGTGTCTTAATTGACAACAAATAATTGTAGAACTCTTTTGCTTCCTTTGCAATGAAATTGTAACTCTGGCGAACGTGGAGGAATTTGTCACCATCGTCTGCTTCATTCATGCGTTTTGGTTGATCACCAAGCATATCGAGTCGTGCTCCGTCACCATCCTTTGCTTTACCTTTAATCTTGAGCAGAGTACCAAGGATGCTTTCACATATGTTCTTCTCTACATGCATGACATCGATGCAGTGACGTACACTTAGAATCTCCCAGTAAGGTAATTGCCAGAACACTGGTTTCTTCTTAAACACTTGTGTACTGGGTGTTTTTTCGACGACGAACCGGGTCCCTTGCCAAGCACAACTTCAATTTTTTTAGCCATTCTATGGACCTCCTTCCCAGAATAAGGTCTTGGGCCCAAACCTACCTCTGCCGTACCATCAAATTCAGCTTTCATCTTTCAGTATGGGTGATCTCTCCGTAAGAATCTACGATGATGCAAATACACAGTTTTGCGCGAGTTGGGAAGAAATCTACTCGCTGTCCTATCCATGCATGTGACACATCCTACATCTCCCCTTGTTTTTTGCCCCGACATGTTGCCTAATGACGGCATATCTTGAATGGTGTCCAGCAACAACGCATGTAGATCGAAAATCTCCTTTTTGTAAGCATCATAACATTTTACACCAGGCTCTTTTACCCACAATGTCATCAGTTCTTCTACCAGTAGCTGAAAGTAAATGTCGATGTCATTTCCAGGTTGCTTCGGGCCTTGGATAATCATTGACATCATGATGTATTTTTTTTCATACACAACCAAGGAGCAAGGTTATATATGCACAGAAGCACCGGCCATGTGCTGTGTTTGGTGCTCATATCGCCAAATGGATTCATCCCGTCAGTACACTCCCCGAGCCATATACTTCTAGGATCCCTGGCAAAGTCTTTATGCTTTTCCTCGATTGACTCCCACTGAGCCCCATCTTTCGGGTGCCTCAAATATTCATCCGCAATTCGCTCATCATGATGCCACCGCAACCTCTTTGCCTCTCTAGGGTTTGCAAACAAACGCTTCAACCTTGGAATTAAAGGCAAGTACCAAACAACCTTGAATGGGATTCCTGTCTTAATCTCGTCATCCAATTTGTCCTTGTCCTTTGCTTTCCCGTGCTTGTATCATGGATGCTTGCATATGCGACATGCACACAAATCTTTGTACTCACCGCGGTACAACATACAATCATGCACACAAGCATGTATCTTCTAGACTTCAAGTTCCAATGGGCAAACAACTTTCTTCGCTTCGTTCGTGCTTTTGGGGAGCACATTATCTTCTGGAAGAATGTCTTTGAAATGACCTAACAACTCTGTGAAGCCCTTGTTTGATAGACCGTTTTCTGCTTTAAATCTGAAAAGCGCCAGTGTGGAACTCAACTTGGAATATTTCTTTTTGCAACCTGGATACAAATCTTTCTTTGAGTCCGCATCAATGGTTGGCAGATCCTTGTACCCAACCATATCTTTATCTGGGCCCTGGAAATCTGCAATCATAGCAGCAAAATCTGGCATACCATCAAGGTCGTCGTCTTCGTCACCGTCTTGGTTTTCTAGTGGGGTTTTTCGATTGTCTCTGTTCCGTTGGTAGCTTGACGTCTGAGCCCCGAGGTTAGATTCAACATCTATGTGACTCTGATCGGGGTTTGGCATCTCGCCGCCCTGGTTACCTTCACCCATGACCGGCTCTTCACCGTGTTTAGTCCAACGTGTATATCCATCCATGAATCCCCGCTTGAATAAGTGGTACTCGACGTCTGTAACTTTATGTGACTCTGTATTGCCACAATCCTTGCATGGACATAGGATGTAATCGTCGTTACGGACTCTCTTCTTTGTCCTTTCAGCCAAAGTGATGAACTCCGTCACGCCACTCGCAAACTTTGAGCTTCTCCAATCCTTCATCCATTCAGATCGTTCCATCTGCACCACACGAGGGGTAATTCAAAAACGCATTAATAAATGGATTAATTGATGCCCAAAAATGCATGCATAAATCACAAGATTTTATTTTCATAATTTATGGAGGGCACTCCATATTGTTTTATCCAGCCGTGCGATGACACAAATTAATGACCGGTCAATTTACACGCAAAGTATAGTATACTACCCTTATGAATTGAATACCATAATTAAGCCACTCAACAAAAAGAATACCTTAATTAATTAGCCGCGCGGTGACCTCCACCCAGCAGACAGAGAAGCGCGATGCCGTGGCACGCTGAGACAGCAAGGTCGATGAGCAAAGCTTAGTGGGGCATCCGCCTGAAGTTTGAGCGCCACTATCCCGCCTTCGACCGTGAGGGATGTGCTGCAATCACGCCGCTGCCGACCTCGAGGATTGAGATCTCCTCCTATCTCCCATCACCAACCGAGGATTGACCTCCTATCACGACGCCACCACTGACCGACCGAGGATTGACCTCCTATCCGGTAGCCGCTGCCTCGGCCGCCGCCCCCATCTCTATCTGCAGAGCGACTGTTTTTATTTTTTGATGGGTATTCGCAGAGCGGCTGTTTATAGTATTAACTCCATTATTGCAGCCCCATATGTACCGGGTAGTACATCACATACGGTTATGTCACGGGAACCATGTGTCACGCACATTGTCTTCTCACACGGTTTCGTGTGGAAATCGTGTGTGAAGTTGTAATATCAAACACAAACGATATGTACAAACCGTGTGCCTTATACAACAGAGTGCGATAAGTAGTTCCCGACTGTTATCAGATCCCCACAGTTTCCCCATTTCCCCAAAATCCCTAGATAGCCCCCAAATTCCCTCGCGTGGCGCTGACATTGGGGGAATGCGGACGAGTGGTGCTGATGGTTTCGGTGCGGCTGCTCTGGCTCGTATCGTCGCTCTCGGCAGCGCGATGGGCGGCGCCGCCATGACGGCGGTCACCGCCGAGCGCTTGCCTAAGGTCATTAGAAGGCCGGTGTACTATGGATCCGAATCATCTTGTCAGGTTCCAATCAATCCCGATGTTTTTTAGCATGTCCAAATTAAAGTAGCTCCCTGCTCAATCCATCCTGAATGACCCCCGCTCCCCCACCCAGGAAAGCGATCAACCGCCGGATCCGGAGTATGACTCCAGACTCCCGCAACATGAGTTCGACTCCAAGTTTTGCACCACCGAGAAGTACCAAAAGCTGAGTTGTGCGCACGGACACACTCCCGCTCGACGTGTATGCACGGAGGGATTTGACATTGGCAGACGGTTTCTCAGTTGCCCCTTAGAGGTTAGTGCTAAGTTCATCATTTAAGTTGAGTTAATGCCCCCGCCCATCCTCAATATTTAACATTGGCAGGGATATGAGGCTTGTGCCTTTGTTAACTAGTTGGATGATGAATGGCATGGCAGGGCTCGGAGTGTTATCACCAAGCTCGCAGAAGATAACGTAAAGCTGAAGAAGAAACTGACTGATCTGGAGTGTACAATCACTATGATGAAGCAAGAAAGACTCAATCACAGGCAACAGATGAAAGCAAGAGACAAGAAAGAACTAGCATGTGTAGTTGTAGTTATCGCATTAGCCATCTTCTGTGCACTGTTTGTAATGATGATTAGGGGTTTTGTTTGATTATTACTGGCTACATCAATAAGCAGAGCTCATCTATTGCTTGACAACTATCCTATGAAAACTGCTTGTTTCACATTTGGACGCTGCATCCTGTGTGTGTAATTATCACATTGAGAACTGCGCAATCGCGGGAATTTGGAGCGACTGGGTACTAATAATTGCGGTTGATTATATCAGGATTCTAACCACCTGCCAAGGCGCCAATAAAAACCGTCAATCCCCTGCTTCAATTGCCATTCCTCTTTTCTTCATACCCCGCTTCAGTCTCCACCGTCTTCATCGTCCCGGCCGGCCGCGCTACACACTTACACACACTCTGCAATCTCGCTTTGTGTACGTACCGCAGCCATGTCAAGCGACAACGAGGACGATAGTTCCGCCAGCAGTCTTCCGCCCGATGATAGGTCAACCTCAGAATCATCCCGCTCGTCTTCCATGAGTCCGGCGTCGATCCCTGACCTCGATTTTATCCGGATCATGGAAGGGACGCCGCCGCCCGAGTCGTCGGATGATGACCAGACAGACGAGGACCCGTCGGAGGACGATGAAGATGACGACGGTGATGATGAGGAGGAGGAGGAATGTTCGAACGAGGAGGACAATGACGAGGACATCAACGATGATGACGACAGCGGCGGCGATGAAAAGCCAACGGTCAGCGGCAAGAAGCATCCTCACCAAGACGATGTCGCGGGGCCATCCAACAACAACAACAACAACAACAACAAGGACTAAATTAAGCAAACTGTATATCTCTGTTGCCGTTCGCTCATATTAATCTGTGTCCCCTGTCAATCTCATCGCAGACGGTTAGCAATACGTATTCGACAGAGATCTTTTACATTATCGCCCACAGTTGGTTTCTTCAATTGTGTGCCCTATCGAGCACACAATTCACAACAAACAATCGTATGCACTGGCTATAATTATCGCACACAATTCTGATTACCGACCAGTTTGCCGGATATCACACACATCTTGTTACGCTGAATCGTTTATGTTCTTCTGGATCATCACAAACAGTCCATCTGAGTGAACTGTATGCCGTGTATCGCACACACCTCGAACTGGCTGCCCGTTTCTGTTGTGTTGGGTAATCACAAACAGTTCATCCGAGTGAACTGTATGCCGTGTATCGTACACACCTCGAACTGGCGGCCCATTTCTGCTGTGTTGAGTAATCACAAACAGTTTGTAAGTGCATCAAGTGCCCCCTTAGTGGTTTTGGAGTATTGAAGACAAATAGGTTGAGGAACTAATGTGTTTGTGAGTATACACATGAGATAGAGTCCCTGAAGATTTGGTTTAACACATGGAAGATGACCCCTAAAAATTGATTTCTTCAAGTGAAGAAGTTGGTGATGAAATTGGTACGGCCTTTGAAGAAATTGATGTGAAGACTTTGAAGCTTGAAGACTTTGGTTTTCGTAGTTTCTCTTCTTCTTATTTGAGTCATAGGAAAAAACCGTACTGTTAAAGGGGGTCTAGGTGAAACATATTTCACATTTCTAAAGTGATGCTCAAAACTTCTCAAACCTATACACACAAGCCGCTTCGAGTGAAGCCTTTGAAAATCTCCAGTACAGCTGACGCATTTGCTAGCCAACCTGGTTTCAAATTCCTCACCCTCCCTTACTTTATTCCGCTGCTGAAGAATTTGTGATCTATCCTCTGACGAATTTGAACTGAAGTATTTGATCATGCTATCTTTTATTTCCTGTGTTCATATTCTTCATGCGTGTATAATTGTATGATTGCATGTTCTTCACCCTGCTTATGTATGCTTTTCACATGTACTCTGAATCTATGATGACTTAGTTTCCCATGCGTCTCTATTTCTTCATTCTGATCTTCGTCAAATTCATCAGAGTTTGACAAATTTCTAATAATCTCCCATTCACCCCCCCCCTCTGGGAGATAACCTGCGCTTTCAATTGGTATCAGAGAAAGGTGCTCCCTTGTTCTGTGTGATTTTGGTTTAACCACCTGGAGTTTTACTTATGTCGACCGCAGGTATGATCAAGGTCTCCGCTGCGTGCCCCATCTTCGATGGCACAGACTATCCCTACTGGAAGAACAAGATGCGAATGCATCTTGAGGCTATTGACAATGATCTCTGGTTCGTCGTTGAGAAGGGCGTCCCCACCATTTCACCAAGTATCAATGCTGCTGATGTGAAGAGATTCAAGCAACTGGACTCTCTAGCGAAGAACATCATTTGTGGTCATCTCAACAAAGGATAGTATGGCAGAGTGAGTGCACTGGAAACCTCGAAGCTTATCTGGGACCGGCTTCCAAAAGTGAATGAGGGTGTTTCCACTCAACGTGACTCCCGAGTTGATGTTCTGCGCAATCTCTTCAATCGCTTCAAAAGACTCGACAATGAAAATGTGCAGCAGACCTTCGACCGCCTCACTGATATCTCCAATGAGCTTCAAGCTCTTGGTGCTGCTGACATCACCGATCATGAGGTGGTGAAGAAATTGCTGAGGTCTCTGGACAGTTCCTTCGACACTTTGGCACTGATGATTCAAGAGCGCCCAGATTACAAGTCACTGGATCCTGCTGACATTCTTGAGAGGCTCAACACACATGAATTTCAGCAAGCAGAGAAGAGAGACATGTATGGACCCAGCTATGGTCGCCCCCGTGCTCTGAAGGCTAAAGCAAAAGCCAAGGCAATTTATTCATCTGAAGAACAAGAAGAGGAATATGAGAGCAGTTCTGACGGTGCTGAGGAAATTGGCAGAGAGCTGGCTATGCTGGTGAAGAAGTTCCAGAATTTTTCCAAGAAGAACAGATTCGGAAAATCTTCAAAGTATGACTCGAAGAACACTGGAGAAGCGTCTGCTCGAGACTACAACAAAAGAACCTATCACAAATGCAAGAAGCCAGGCCACTACATCGCCGACTGCCTTCTTTGGCAGAAGAAGAAGAGGAAGAGTAGGGATGATGATGAGTCTGATGGGAAAAAAGAAGAAGTCCTCAAAGTCTTCATCAAAGTCCTCAAATTCTTCATCAAAGTCCTCATCTCACAAGAAATCTAGTTCTAGCAAAGCTCGTGCATCCCTTGGGAAGGAAATGGATTCTGAAGAAGAATCTGATGATCAGCAAGCTGAGGAATCTGAGGAGGAGTCAGACACTGGTGTGGCAAGCCTTGCACTCGCTACTGAGTACGTCAGCAAGTCCATCTTCAACACTGAGGATAATGGTATCTCCACCAACAATGATGACTGTGTTGATGACTACACTCCCACCTATTGCTTCATGGCTCGAGGCGCAAAGGTAACCTCACGAGAAGCTTACTTTGAAACCTCCAGTGATGATGACTCTGAGTGTGAATCTAAACCAAGCTATAAGAAACTTGCTAAAATTGCAACTGAACAGCAACATGCCATGGAAAAGATTCAAAAACTGCTAGACAAAAGCGATGACCTGTTGGACGAGGAAATGGATTGTAGTCAAGCCTTGTCTGAGGATCTCAGAAGGCTTAAGTCTCAATATGACGAACTTGAAAGTCGTCATGTGTCCCTCTCAGCTGAACATGAGAAGCTGTCCTATGAATTTCTTCAAAGGAAGCAAGATCTCGAGAAGCTGAGAGCGTCTCATGATGATCTTCAAAAAGAAAACGATTCACTCCTCGCTTAACAGATCAGTACCACTCAGGAAGAATTTGTTGCACCATGCTTAAAATGCCTTGAATGTGATAGTGCTAATTCTTTAGCTGAATGTTCAAATGCTTCTGTGCTTGCAATTGCTTCAACTGCTACGGTGGCCACTAACCCCTCATCTGAGGAAGCCACCGGTGATACTGATGAAAATGCAGGGCTGAAGGAATTATATGTCACTGGCATGTACAAAAGCCTCAAAGGGCATCAAACCATGTGTGACGTGCTCAAAAAGCAAATTCTTCACAGGAACCCTAGGAAAGAGGGTATTGCCTTTGAGAGAAAGCTCAACGATGATGGTTCGTATTGGAAGCCTGAGCAGTATCCCAAAACCACATGGATTGCTGCAAAGGGACCTCCAGTAGACCCATCCTGTTTATCTGGCTATACTTGTGATTATTCATATTCTTCAGATGAGTCATTTGACTCCAACTATAAACTGTTCAAAAATCAGAATGGTGAAGTCTTTGCCAGATTCATTGGTACTAACTGCAGGAACGGTCCACCTGTGAAGAAAATCTGGGTTCCTAAAAGCCTTCTGGAAAATCTTCAGGTGAATGTCATCAGGACACCACCAATGAAGAAGAAACTTCCCAGGGCAAATTCTTCACAGGGATCAAAGTCGTCAAATGGACGCAGACCCACTTATGGTCACACTAATGTCTCTGTTTTGCAGGGAAACAAACAGCGATTTGATGAATATGAGCATTATTCTTCGAACCACTATGTTCACAAATCATCGAAGAATTTCTCTGCCTATTCATTCAATTACTATAACCCTCCTATGAAGAGAAATGCATACTCTTCAATGCCTAAGTTCTCCATCAATGCACTTCGTCACATTGCTTCTCAGCCACCCATTCAGATGTGGGTGGTTAAGAAGAAGAACTAATCTCTTTTGCAGGGTCAGGTCTTCAGGAAACTAAATGTCTGATGAATTTGCTGAAGACTTGACAAAATGCCTGTTGGGATGCAGGCTAATCATGTTGGAATGAATGTTTCATTTCACACCTCCCTTATGCTGCTAGATATTACTCATTGATGAAATTGTCTGATGAAATTGATCATCATCATATTCTTCACTTTGAAGCATATGAATTTGTAAGTCAGACTAATGCTCCTACAGGATGAAACACCTTCAGCCACTGAATGGGTCTTGCACAGTGGCTGCACGAATCATATGACTGGAGATAGGAATCTCCTCACTGATGCTCCCCTTACTCCGTCTCATCTGAAGCATATCACATACGCTGACAAAGGAAAGAGCAAGGTATTGGGTCTAGGTAAGGTTGCCATTTCAAAGGATCGACACATGGAAAAGGTGATGCTTGTCAAGTCCCTTGGATTCAACCTCATGTCTGTCTCAATGCTTTGTGATCTTGATATGATTGTCATTTTTGGCAAATATAGATGCATTGTGCTGTTGGAATCTGACAAATCCAAAGTCTTCGAAGGCTTTAGGAGAGGTGACTTGTATATTGTAGATTTCTCTACAGGTCCTCAGCCTGCAACATGTCTAATGGCAAAAGCTTCGGAATGCTGGCTATGGCATCGACGACTTGGACATGCTGGAATGAGGAATTTGAGCACTCTCATCAAGAAGAAGCATATCATTGGCGTCGAGGGTGTCAAATTCGTCAAGGATCACCTCTGTGGTGCTTGTGAGTCTGGAAAGATGACCAGAGCCAAGCACCAGGCGAAGACAATCATGACCACTACTCATCCTTTTGAATTGCTTCATATGGATTTGTTTGATCCTACACATTATGCCACACTAACCAATGCAGCATCTCTCTACGGATTCATTATTGTTGATGACTACTCTTGCTACACCTGGGTGCACATCATTACCTACAAGAATGAAGTTCAGAATGTCTTCAGACGATTCTTCAATCGGGCCATGACGAATTATGGTCTCAAGATCAAACACATCAGGAGTGACAATGGCACCAAGTTCAAGAACACTGGCCTCGACGACTATCTTGATGAACTTGGTATCACTCATGAGCTCTCTGCTCCCTACACCCCTTAGCAGAATGGAGTCGTGGAGCGCAAGAACAGAACCCTCATCGAGATGGCGCGCACTATGCTTGATGAATACAAGACTCCTCGTCACTTCTGGCCTGAGGCAATTGATACTGCATGCCACATCATCAACCGAGTATATCTTCACAAATTCCTCAAGAAGACCTCATATGAGCTCCTCACTGCCAAGAAACCCAATGTGAGTTATTTCAAAGTCTTCGGTGCTAAATGTTGGATTAGAGACCCTCATCACAGTTCTAAATTTGCACCGAAAGCACATGAAGGTTTTATGCTTGCTTACGGAAAGGACTTGCACACCTACAAAGTCTTCCACTCCTTCCACCACAAGGTTGTTGAAACTGTAGATGTGCGGTTTGATGAAACTAATGGCTCACAAAGACAGCACCTGCCTCCTGTGCTAGATGAAATGCCACCTGAGGAATCTATCAAGCTGATGGGCACGGGTGAAATTGTGCCCAGTGAAAAAATAGATGTTGATGAAGAAGTGGTTATTCCTCGTCGTGAAGAAAATGAACGTCCTGACGAAAATGATGCTGAGGACTCTGCACGGCAACAACAACAACAACAACAACAAGGCCCTCGTCCAGCACATCCATGAGTGGCGAATGAAGTGCAGATTGAGATGATCCTCGACAACATCAATGCACCTGGTCCCCTCACTCGCTCAAGAGCTTCACATTTGGCTAACTTTTGTGGGCATTACGCGTTTGTCTCTATTTCAGAGCCCACCAAAGTTGATGAAGCCTTTCTGGAACCTGAATGGATTCAAGCGATGCAAGATGAATTGCGTCAATTCGAGCTCAACAATGTGTGGGAGCTTGTCAAGCGTCCTGATCCACGCAAGCACAATATCATCGGCACTAAGTGGATCTACCGCAACAAACAAGACGAAAATGGCCAAGTGGTGAGGAATAAGGCCCGTCTTGTAGCTCAAGGCTACACACAGGTTGAGGGTATTGATTTCGATGAAACATTTGCACCTGTTGCTAGGCTTGAAGCCATTCGTATATTGCTCGCATATGCTAACCATCATGATATCCTCTTGTATCAAATGGATGTGAAAAGTGCATTCCTCAATGGTAAGCTTGAGGAAGAAGTATATGTTGCTCAACCACCAGGTTTTGAGGACCCAAAGCATCCTGACAAAGTCTTCAGACTCAACAAGGCTCTCTATGGCCTCAAGCAGGCCCCGAGGGCTTGGTATGACACACTGAAGGAATTCCTGAAGAAAAAGGGGTTCAAGCCCGGTTCACTTGACCCTACTCTTTTCACTAAATCTTATGATGGTGAACTGTTCATATGCCAAATATGTGTTGATGATATTATCTTTGGTTGCACTAACAAGAAATACAGTGACAAATTTGCTCATATGATGCAAGAAGAATATCAGATGTCTATGATGGGGGAGTTGAAATTCTTCCTCGGGCTTCAAATTCGTCAACAATCCAATGGCATCTTCATATCTTAGGAGAAATACCTCAGAGACTACCTGAAGAAATTCGAAATGCAAGATTGCAAAGGCCTCAAGATACCAATGCCAACAAATGGCCAACTCAACACTGACAAAAATGGTAAAGATTTCGATCAGAAGGTATATCGCTCCATCATTGGTTCGCTCCTTTACCTATGTGCATCTAGGACAGATATTATGCTTAGCGTTTGCATGTGTGCCCGCTTTCAAGCATCACCGAAGGAATCACACCACCAGGCTGTGAAACGAATTCTTCGATATTTGGCTCACACCCCAACGCTTGGATTATGGTATCCCAAGGGCTCATCACTTGATCTTGCTGGATATTCCGATTCTGATTATGCTGGTGATCGAGTGGATCGCAAGTCAACATCAGGCACATGCCATTTCCTCGGACGATCTCTTGTATGTTGGTCCTTGAATAAGCAGAACTGTGTTTCACTTTCTACTACCGAGGCTGAGTACATTGCTGCTGGCGCCTGCTGCTCTCAGTTACTATGGATGAAGCAAACCCTCAAGGACTATGGCATCAACGTGAAGAAAGTGCCACTCTTCTGCGACAATCAGAGCGCCATCAAGATCGCCCACAACCCAGTGCAACACTCAAGGACGAAGCATATTGAGATTCGTCACCATTTTCTTCGTGATCATGTGCTGAAGGGAGACATCGTCATCGACCACGTGAAGACTGAAGACCAGCTTGCAGATATCTTCACTAAGCCCTTGGATGAGAGAAGGTTTTGCATGTTGCGGTGTGAGCTAAACATCTTAGAATCTTCGAATGTCCTTTGAAAAGGACACACATCCTAACGCTTATGCATTCTTGATGACTTTGATGCACAACACCCGAAGTAACATTTTTCTTCAATCAATGAAGACTAACCATCTAAGTGTGAAGAAATTAATGAAGAACTTGATTCTCAAAACCCTACGACAATTGTACATGGTGTCTGAAATCATCATAGTTCTTATACGGTGGGTAACGCCACCACCTCTTTTTGACGTTCTTCAAATTTGAGTTGTTTGTCATTTGCAATTTCGTCAATCTTTTCAATTTCTTCATTTGAGGTTATTCTTCACTGCTCATCTTGATTTGAGCTTTTCATGTCCTCAACAGCATCCACATATAGCTATTTCTTCATTCGGAGTTTTTCGTCATCTATGTGGATGTGATCGGACCCGCTCCCCTCTGTGCTAAGCTCAACCCACTCTGTTCACAATCTCTTCATATGCGTTCTACTTGACACTGTTCAAAGTCTTCACTGTGTCCTTGACAGCTGAAGAAATCGCAAACACATTTTGAAAATCTTCTAATCAATTTTTGGCGGTTACCACAGTAACTTCATCCCGCGCTTCGCACGTGAGGATATAGATGAAAATGCATGTGTGACGCATGTCACTCAGATGCGAATCGCCAGGGGCTTATCCGTCCAAAATCTTCGGGCCACTCAGTTTTTACCGCGCCTATATAAAGGCTTGACCCCATCAACCTCAACTCCTTTCACTCTCGCGCCCTTGTCGCTCTCAAACCCTAGCGCCGCTGCTGGATTTCATCAGCGCCGGAGAGGAAGAGCTTCACTGCCTCAACTTCTTCGCCGTCGTACTCGCGCCGGCCGCGGATTTCTTCACCTCGGCCGCTGCCGTAGCCGTCTTTCGTCGCCAAGTTAGGGCACGGAAGATCTAAACTGACAATTTCCTTCATCTCGTCGTCCAGTTCGTCGAGTTCATCCTTGGGGTAATTAAAATTTATTTTTACCGCCCAAGTTTGATCTTTTTATTGCCACAAAATCTTCAAGTGCTGTTTTTACCACTCTTCCAATTCTTCAGCACTTCCTTTTGGCCAGTCTTAGAGTATTTTCATCTAAGTTTCACTTAACAACTAGATTCCTCAATTGTGCAATTGCTTCAATCTGTACAACTCTAGAACCTTTGTCAAGAACACTTAGTGAAATGCGTCAAGACGATAAGGGTCAATTTCTTCACCTAGTTTATTTTGAAAAATCTCTGAGAACGCATGTGACTCTTCCCTATTTCCTCGCAACTATATTCTATTCACAGGTACAATGTCTGCCGACGAATCACTAGGTTCTCATCAAATTAATTCATTTGCAGCATTGCTTGAGGAAAACCTTCAAACTTCTTTAGAGTCCTCAAAAGTTCAAAAACCTCAGCTGAAGAAAATGGCTGATGGGAAAAGGCCTCAGAAGGGAGGCAAGTGGAAAGAGGAACATACCGCCTTTGATATTCCTGACGATCTGTATGATGGATATTGCACTCCAGATGAAGAAACTCATGGAAAAGAAACAAAGGAGCAGCGCAAAACACGCATGCAAAAGATCAAGAGGTACTGGACATACCAGTGGAGGGATTACAATTTCGTCACCTCCAAGTACATGAAGGACTTTGCTGTGAAGCCTCCGTGCAACAGGCCACCACTTGCTCAAGGCCAGACTGCTCATCCAACTAGCAACCGTAAGGGTGAAGAATTCCCCAAAGAATGGGCAAAGCAACAGGCTAAGTTGCAGAAACAGGCCAAAAAGGCCATTGATGAATTCAACAAGGCCGCAAAGGCCTCAGCTGAAGCGGGCGCAAGTGGCAGTGCAAGTGCTCCGAAGAAAGCCATGCAGAAGAAGCCTGCCAGCAAGCCAAAGCCGTCAGTCCCAAAGGCTTCAGCGCCCAAAGCTTTAAAATCTTCTGCGCCTCCTCCTACTTCAAGTTCATCACAGGTAGCAGCAAAAGCTTCAACACCGGTCATGCTCGCATCTTGCCAGCACACCGAGGGCTTTCCAACAGCCACAATCGCTGCATCAAGTGCCTCAGCGTGTGGGCAACCATTGTCTTCACTACCCACGCTGAAGAAAAAGGCAACAGCTGGCCGTGGAACTAGGCCAAGTCCCAAGAGCAAGGCCGTCGTGCCTTAGGCTGACGAACAAGGGCTGGCAGACGAAGATGAGCTTGCTGAGTTCCTCAGACGAAAGCAAGAGCAAGCAGCAGTTGCTAAGAATTCTTCAGTCCCTATGCTGCTGGACCCCAAGAAGCTTCTAGACTTCATCGACATCTGGTGCACCAAGCCAGACACGCCTCTTGACGAATTGAATCTACCTACTGGTCCGAGTCATGTGTTATCAGCTTTCATTCTGAATGAGAAGCATAAAATTGCTCAAGCAAAACTGGTGAGGAAACAGCAGCTGCAGAAAGAGAAGGAGCTGCGGAAGAACATGCTTGCACCTTCTCCTCAGCAGCTTGTGTCTTTGCAGTCTGAGATCCAAAAGTTGTCTGAAGAATTTGAACTCCAGTCAAGTCACTGCTATGGTGTGCATGACAGATTCATCGCTGCAACCAACCTAGTTGTTGAAGACCACAACAAGCGTGAGGCAGTCAAGTTTGGTACAGTGCCACCTTCAAGTTCGTCATCTCCACCACCCACAGCTCAGGCCAGTGAGACTGCGCCATTATCTCCGCAAGAACAAGACAGAGCAACTGACAATGTCGTGCCTGAAGAAATTGCAAGGGTGACTGCAACAATCGACCCTGAAGAAAATGTACCACCAAGTTCCTTAGCAGCAGCACCACCCGCGTCTTCACCTGTGAAGCATATCACACTTCCTTCTGTATCAGAAGTGAAGAAAACCAAGGCTGCTAAGAAGGAAGCAAAGAAGAGAAAAGCTTCAGCCCCTCCTTCCATCACTGCACTAGTGAAGAAAGTGAAGACGACTCCAATGTCCTCAGATGTTCCAATTGATGCTATACCAATCTCATCAGCGCCCCCAGCTCCTACCGATGATGATCTTCAAATAGTTCCATATGGGGTGGAATACGAAATTCCTCAGGCTGATGCAGATGACACTGAAACCCACTCTGCTGCTACCACAGAGCAGGTGGATGAAGAAATTGAAGTCGAAGATGATGCTTCGCTTCACCAAGTCGTGTCACAGAAGCCCTCACAGGTTCCGATGACTGAAGAGAATGACACTGCTTCGTCTGGAAGTAGTGAAGCAACAGAAGAGGATGTGGATATTGATAGTGCTACTACCCCTCCAATCATCGATGAATTTTGGGAAGCTTTCCATCCAAATTCGCCCCTCACCACACCTCTGACGCAAGTGCCACAGTCACCCGCTGTCACTGAAGAAATTCATACGGGCTCTGAGGAAAAACAACCATCACCGCTCCAGAGCATACCTGAAGAAATACCAGCTGCAGCAGCTGATGAAATTGCTCAAGATGAGCCAGCGGTTGATGTCGTCAATGCATCCTCTCCTCGTGCAGACTCAATTCCTTTAGCAGACACTGATACTGTTCCCACTGCTACTGCTGAAGAAATTGCCAAGTCACTTGCTGTCACAGATCCAAATGATTCCACTAGGTCCCCACAACTAGTGTTTGATGTACGCAAGAAGATGCACAACCTTCACCCTGTTCCTGTGATGCCTAAGATTGGCAGAACCCTCAGATAGCCTCAGTTTGACAATGCCAAATTCTTCGAAGAGAAGAATTTCTTCATTGGTGAGTCCCCATATGACTCAGCCAAGATCAGGCGCCTGCGATTCTGGACAAGGACGCAGATGAACTTCTATGCTTCATTGCTATTCGACAAGAACAAAGTATTTCCTCATCGCCATATTCCTCACGTGGATATGGAGTCTCTACCGTGCTTTCGGCCAGTTCTGGCTGTTCTTCACGATGCTGGATTGCTCAGCTTCTGCTCTGACATGTGCAATTGGAATGAAGAACTCATTCTTCAGTTCTACGCCACTGTGCATTTCTCTGGAGAGGCTGAAGACATTGCTACATGGGCTCTGGAATGGATGAGTGAAGACACTCACTATAAAGCACCAATTGAAGAACTTCTTCGTGCTCTACCCGTTGATCCACCCCATGAAGACGCAAAAAGAATATATGAAGAACCTGAGCTGCCTGACCACCTGATGCAAGTGCTTATGAAGCCAATTGCTGAAGGAGAAGCTCAAAGGACAACCTTCTTAGTGAAGGATTTGCTATATGTGTCAAGGACCATTTTTCACATTCTGTCCAAAACCCTCAGTCCAATTAAGGGTCACAACTCCAACACTGAAGAAGTTGTGGGAATTATGAAGAATCTGTTTTTCCATATAATTCATGGCACTCCCATCAACATTCATGATTTCTTTCTGAGGACTTTGGTCACAGTGGCACAGTCGCCTTTTGATCTGAAGCCATATGCTCCGTGGATCACGAGATTCATCAGATCCCGATCTGCCATTCCCTACAAGGTTGACAGTCAGAATCATTTGAGCTATTTGCCTGAAGTCGAAGTTCTTCAGAGCACCATCTCCTCAGTTCCTGGCAAGGGCAAGACACCCGTAGATGAAGGAATTCGTCCCCTTGATGGATAATTTCGTCAACCAATCTCCAGCTCCAATGCTAATGAATCTACTAGACAGGATACTGCAGCAAAAGCTACAAGGCCAACTTCTTCACCAGAAGTACCACGTGTCATGACGGACCATGAGCTGCTCATCAGTCTTCACCAGAAAGTGGACAGGAATCACAGATGGGTTAAGCGTCAGTTTGCTGCTGTACAAGCAAACATGACTGTGACGCATAACGCAGTCCGCAAAAACCGCTATTATCTTCGTGAGATTTTTGACACATCATGGGCCATCCTTTCACACCTCAAGACCGATGAAGAACTTGCTGATTTGGACTTCCAGATGAACTTTGACTGGGCAGAACTGCCAAGGAAGAAGTTCAAGAATACCAAAGTTCCTCCCCTCATGCCAAGTTCAGAGTCTTCATCGCGCAGGACTGATGAAAATAAAGCTGTTGAAGACACTGCGGCTGGTCCTTCTGCATCACGTGACCCCAACACCGCTGGCGCTCCCTCGACATCTCATCGTTGATTTTCTTCCGGGGCGTTAGTCCTCACCCTTGTCTCCTTTTGGTCATTTGATGACAAAGGGGGAGAAGAGTGAGTTAGTCTTCAAGCGGGTCGATATATGGGCTGTTTTTGCTTAAGTTGCAACTCTTGGACTTTGTTGGATTTGCTCTTTGATGAGTTGTAACTTAAATATTGTTGGTCGTCTGACTCTTTTGCTACATTTATTATGCGTGCTCTGATCCTAATATATCTGCTCATGCATGCACAATTTCGTCAGACACTAATTTTCATCATGCATTCATATTCTTCAAGTATCTTATGATCATGCATGATTGGATTCCAAGATATAGGGGGAGATCTCCACAATTTCAACCTGCCATGTGCATTTGCAATCCAAAGCAAATTCCTTATATGCACATCTTCAAGGGGAGTTCCTCAATATCTTGTAACCAAATTCTTCAAACTCTGTACTTACTCTTCAATTATTTTTACTCCCGTTGAAAGCCTAACCAATTTTTCATCAATCACCAAAAAGGGGGAGATTGTAAGTGCATCAAGTGCCCCCTTAGTGGTTTTGGAGTATTGAAGACAAATAGGTTGAGGAACTAATGTGTTTGTGAGTATACACAGGAGATAGAGTCCCTGAAGATTTGGTTTAACACATGGAAGACGACCCCTAAAAATAGATTTCTTCAAGTGAAGAAGTTGGTGATGAAATTGGTACGGCCTTTGAAGAAATTGATGTGAAGACTTTGAAGCTTGAAGACTTTGGTTTTCGTAGTTTCTCTTCTTCTTATTTGAGTCATAGGAAAAAATCGTACTGTTAAAGGGGGTCTAGGTGAAACATATTTCACATTTCTAAAGTGATGCTCAAAACTTCTCATCTCAAACCTATACACACAAGCCGCTTCGAGTGAAGCCTTTGGAAATCTCCAGTACAGCTGACGCATTTGCTAGCGACAGTGATGAAGTTCATCTGGTCACTGACGAATTTGGTCAGGCTGGGGAGGTAGGAGTTCGCCAGTGCGATCTGCCTACCGTGAGGAAATTGAGTGCCCTGACGAAATTGAGAGTACAATTTTCCGACCGTTGCTGCGCCGCGTGCCTGCTGTCGAGTGGATCCTTATCCTGACAACGGTCGAATCAGACAAGGGCATTTATGACATTTTATGTCGGGTTGCCCCCTGGCTATAAATAGCCGCCCCCCCCCCCCCCCCACAACCACTTGTGGGTTGGATGCTCCGAGAGAACCTGACACTTGTCATTTGAGAGCAACCCATCCTCTGACGACTTTGTGAAAAACCCAAGTGAGGAAAAACCCAACCAGAGCCTAAGTGATTGAGCATCACTGAAGAGATTGATCTGTGTGATCCGACGCTTGTTACCTTTGAGGACTGTCATTCCTCCAGACGGTTAGGCATCATGTTCTGAGCACCCAAGAGTAATTATGGCATGCCGGTGAACAAGTCTGTGAAGGTTTTGGAAGTCTACCTTGAAGACTTACCACGAGTGATTGGGCGAGGTCTAAGTGACCTTAGCTCAAGAGGAATACGGTGAGGACTAAGTGTTCTCTGAGTTGCGACGCAGCCGCCTCAACCAGACGTACAGTTGATGCAGCAACTGGAACTGGTCTACCAAATTCCATTGTCTTCACCGAGCCAACCTAGTTTCAAATTCCTCACCCTCCCTTACTTTATTCCGCTGCTGAAGAATTTGTGATCTATCCTCTAACGAATTTGAACTGAAGTATTTGATCATGATATCTTTTATTTCCTCTATTCATATTCTTCATGCGTGTATAATTGTATGATTGCATGTTCTTCACCCTTATGTATGTTGTTCACATGTACTCTGAATCTATGATGACTTAGTTTCCCATGCGTCTCTATTTCTTCACTCTGATCTTCGTCAAATTCATCAGAGTTTGACGAATTTCTGATAATCTCCCATTCACCCCCCCTCTGGGAGATAACCTGCGCTTTCACAGTTCATCTGAGTGAACTGTATGCCGTGTATCGCACACACCTCGAACTGGCTGCCCGTTTTTGTTGTTCTGGCTCATCACAAATAGTTCGTATGGATCAACTATATGCCATGTATCACACACACGTCTCTAATCTAAATCGTTTTTTATGTCTCCGGCATCGCAAACAGTTCATCTTATTGGGGACGGTTTTTTTATGGCACCGTTTGCGATTCATGCATTGCACACAGTTTGGTCGCGGGGTCTCTGATTCATGTGTCATGTTAGCGGTCGCCTGCAGTAGTGGTTCTTCAATCATGAAGAAAATTATCTGATTCATGAGTTTAGCAAAACACTTGAATAATTGTGGAATTATTTTACCGATCTGCTTTTATTAATTTTGGGGATATGTACTCGGAACAACAACATATATACACTAAACAGAGCACCGCCTAAATAGTCTGGTAGGATGACACCATATGAGTTATGGAGTTAACAATCCAGAGAAATATTAAATTGTAGGTTATCCAAAAGGGACAATTGGATATTCCTTCTACCAAAAGTTCAAGGACAAAAAGGTTTGTCACAGAGAATGAACACTTTTTCGAGAAGGAGTTTTCTCGATAAAGAAGTAAGTGGGAGGATAGTGCAAGCTTGATAAAGATTATTAAATCTCTGGCAGAAGTTAGCAGGATTAACAAAACGAAAATTGTTCCAAAAAGTTGACTGCAAAACTGAACCAGAAGATACTACACCGAATGTACAAATTCTAGTTAAAGTTTGTAACTGAACTATGCAGATCGGGAAAAGTTAATGAACTCCCTGAGTAATCTCACAATGAGATATTGATCTTGGAAGAAGATGAATCTGCGCACTACAAGGAAGCAATGGCGGCACCCAGCTCAAAGGGAATGGTTTGTAGCCTGCTACTTGTAGTCTGCGTTGGTATTTCCCCGAAGAGGAGAGGATGATGCAGCACAGTAGAGATAAGTATTTCCCTCAGTTAAGAACCAAGGTTATCAATCCAGTAGGAGAACCAAGCAAAATTCCGTTAAGCGCACCTGCACACACAAGAGCAAACACTTGCACCCAACGCAAATAATAGGGTTGTCAATCCTGTTAGCGGTTATTTGCAAGGATTAAATCTTATCGAGGTAAATAGACAAACTAAAATACTAATTAAAATAAAAGTAAATAAATTGCAGCAAGGTATTTTTAGGTTTTTTATATGATAAAGATAGACCCGGGGATCATAGTTTTCACTAGAGGCTTCTCTCTTGAGCACATAAACATACGGTGGGTAAACAAATTACTGTTGGGCAATTGATAGAAAAGCAAATAATTATGATGGATTCATGGCAATGATCATGTATATATGCATCACGTCCGAGACAAGTAGACCGACTCCTGCCTGCATCTACTACTATTACTCCACCCATCGACCGCTATCCAACATGCATCTAGGGTATTAAGTATGAAACAGAGTAACGCCTTAAGCAAGATGACATGATGTTGAGAAGCAAATTCAAGCAATATGAATAAACCCCATCTTTTTATCCTTAATGGAAACAATACAAATACGTGTCATGTCCCCTTCTGTCACTGGGATTGAGCACCGCAAGATTGAACCCATCACAAAGCACATCTCCCATTGTAAGATAAATCAATCTAGTAGGCCAAACCAAATCGATAGATCGGAGAGAAATACAAAGCTATAACAATCATGCATAAAAGAGTTCAGAGAAGACTCAAATATTTCTCATGAATAACCTGATCATAAACTCACAATTCATCGGATCCCAACAAACACACGGCAAAAGAAGATTACATCGGATAGAACTCCAAGAACATCGAGGAGAACATTGTATTGAAGATCAAAGAGAGAGAAGAAGCCATCTAGCTACTAGGTGTGGACCCGTAGGTCTGTGGTAAACTACTCACACATCATCGGAAGGACAGCAAGGTTGATGTAGAAGCCCTCCGTGATCGATTCCCCCTCCGGCAGAGTACCGGAAAAGGCCTCCAAATGGGATCGCGGAAGAACAGAGGTTTGCGGCGGCGGAAAGGTTTTCTCTTCTGGCTCTCTGGGGGTTTCCCAATATTTGTGAATTTATAGAAGTGGAATTAGGTCAAACGGAGTCACGTGGGCCCCACAAGGTAGCACGGCGCCCCCCCGGGGCGCGCCCTAGTGCCTTGTGAAGCCTCCATGAGGCTTCTGGCCTCCTCCCGAAGCTTCCCAGGTTTCTTTTGTCCAGAAAAAAATTTCAAAAATGTTTCGTGGCATTTGGACTTCATTTGGTACTGTTTCTCTGAAAAGCCAAAAACAAGCAGAAAACAGCAACTGGCACTGGGCACTAGGTTAATAGGTTAGTCCCAAAAAATGATATATAATTGCATATGAAAACATCCAAGATTGATACTATAATAGCATGGAACAATAAAAAATTATAGATACGTTGGAGACGTATCATAGCCATGCACACAGGAATGAAGTTCATATACAATTAAGTTTGGAACTTGAAGGTATAGAGTTCATATACGACAATTAAGTTCGAAACTTGGTTGATCCTCCAGAAGGTATGAAGAATGGATATCAAAACTTGTTTCCTCAATGGAAAGGATGTATGAATGATACAACAGGAAAGTTTTGAAGATCCTTAGGATACCAGATAGGTGTACAAACTTCAAAATCTTTATATGGTTTGAAGTAAGTATCAAGGAGCTGGAATCAACATTTTAATGAAATAGTCAAAGAGTTTGATTTTGTTAAAATGATGAGAAATTTGTGTATATACAAAGTTTAGAGAGAGCTATATAGGATTTCTAATCTTATATGTAATTGACATATTGTAGATTGGAAATAATATAAAGTTTCTAAAGCACAATGATATTTTAAAGAGTGTGTTTCCAATGAAAGACTAAAGCAAAGCAAATTATTGGACATAAAGATCTATAGAGATAGGTCAAGATGTATGATTGCGCTAAGCTGAATCTAATACATTGACAAGGTTTTAAAGGATTTAAAATGGAGAATGTGTTTTCTCTCAAATGTCACATAACATGATCCTTAGTAGAAATCAATGTCCTATGATAGTTGATGAGCATATACAGATGAGTGGATTATTGAATCCATCATGAATGTTATGATATGTATAAAGCCAAATGTTTTATGTACTAAATGTTAGTAGCAGGTACTAAAGTGATCTTGGATTGGTTCACTAGGTAATTGTTAATATAATTAAGTACCTCAGAAAGGACAAAGGACTTGTCTATAGAGGAGATGAAGAAGTTTGTTGTAAAGTTACACAAATACCAACTTCATGACTGATATAAATTATATTGGGCTATGATTATTTAGAATAGTTTTCTAGCATTGTGGATTCTATAACGTAAGAAATATATGTTGAAAGCATTAGATGTTTCAAAGTTGTCTTAATCAAGAAATGTCTTGATATAGTTGGTGTGATCCTGATTGTGATGAAACCAATGACACTATATTATGAATATAGCTGATCAAGAAGTGTCTTGATATAGTTGGTTTAATCCCAAGTGTAATGAAACCAATAACACTGTATTGTGAATATAGTTAATCAAGAAGTGTCTTGATATAGTTGGTGTGATCCCGAATGTGATGAAACCAATGACACTGTATTATGAATAATAGTGTCATTGCTCAAAGCAAAAGGAATCAAGATTCTACAAAACTAGACAAGACTAACACAAATATCACATAGTTTTGAATATGTCAGAACAGATCACGAAGGCTTCACCACAAGCAAAGCATGAGCAGCACCGGATAAGCCATAGGTGTCAAACAGACTATGCAGCTAGATTATTGACTCTAGTGCAAGTGGGAGACTGCTGGAAATATGCCCTAGAGGCAATAATATTGTATTATTATATTTCCATTTTCATCATTAAGAGTTTATATTTCATGCTATAACTGCTATGATCCTGGAATATGTGATTCAGTGGAAAACTCATATTCACGTGTGGAATGATAAACGGTAAAGTATAGGTTCCTAGTCTTGCCTCTAAGACTGGCTCAAGTGTTGTTGGTGATCATGTTTTCTGGATAGGATATCATTAAGTGTAACTATAGTCCTAAAACAACATTGAGAGTATGACGTTAGAAGAACGATCATATTGAATCAACCCAAACTTGTTTGTTATGCATTGAGATAATATCGTCTGAAATCAATTGTTATAACACGGAGTGTTAGCATGTGTTTTAGTTCCTCAAACCATTAGAGTATCTTAGTCACTTCCTACTGTGCGGTATACTTTGGGGTTGCTCAAACGTCATCTGTAACTAGGTGATCATAACGACAACTTACAGGTTCATCGAAAAGTTTGATAAGGGACTAGATAGCTCGAGAGTGGGATTTGCTCCTCCGACGATGGAGAGATATTCTTAAGTCCCTCTCAGTGTGACGGCATCCATCATCGCCTGGCCAGACATAGGTGACTACGTCACGGGGATGCCGGAACACTTCAACGAGAAAGAAGAACAAAACAGGTAACGAGGATGATGGTATAGTGAGCATGTGCATGACTCAAGAGGATACCGATCGTCTCGGGTTTTGTAAAGTGTCACGAAGCAAAGGGAACATCACATGATAACCAAAGGTTCACTCGAATGTCATTCGTGTAATCATAGGGATCGATATCGACGTCCACGGTTCCGCTATCGGTCATTGAACGAAGGAGTTTCGTTCATGTCTATGATTTACCGAACCTACGGGGTCACAAGCTTAAGGTAATCACGATATGCTGAGTGTTAGTAGGACGAGAGTATCGAGGATTTATTTGTGGAATTATTTCATTAATATTCGGAATAGTTTCGAGAGGAACCAGAAGCGTTTCGGGGTCACCGAAAGGGTTTCGGAGTTTATCGGGCAATACCGGGTATTCCTGATAAATAATATATAGGTGGAAAATGTTTCCGAAGATGTTAAATTAATAATAAAATGCTCTAATAAATATTAGAGGGCTTTTATATTTAATTTAATATCAACGGACCTTAAAAGGCCTAGTGGTGCAAGGAGTATTGGGCCACCATGGCCCGAGTGGAGGTGGCGCCCCCCTTTGCTTCTAGCGGGGGGGGGGGGGAATTGGACTAGGGGGAGGAATCCTCCTCCCCCTCTTGGCCGGCACCCCAAGGAGGGACTTTCCCTCCTTGTTGGTTGCCCCTCTCTCCCCCTCCAACCTATATATACTTAGGTATTGGCCCTTTTGAACACACAAGTTTGGAGCCTCCTCTAGTTCTTCTAGTTCTAGTTCTAGTTGATTCTAGTTGATCAATTAGAGCTTTACCTAGATCCTCTAATCCTCATAATTAGAAGCCAAGTGTGGTTCTAAACTCCCCCCTCTAGTTCTCCGGCGACGATCAGCTCTAGACGGCGAAGCGCTACCGGATCGTGAAGACCGTATGCATGCAACCAAGTAGAGAGGTTGTGCTTTCCGTCTTCCGTTCGAGGGATCGTTCGAGGGCAGTTCGCGGGATCGTCATCAATGGTACGAGGGACTCCAAGTATGATCTACACCGACTCGTCTACTTCCGCTGCACTCCGGAGTCGGTAACGATCGCGATCCAAACCTTATATGCATCTTCATATTGTTCATGGGTGATAGTAGGGCGATTTTTTTCTACTACATTTTCCAACAGTCCCTCCTAATGCTGAACCCACGTTCCTTCGCGTACTGGTTGTAGAACACGTACGCCTCCCCTTCTGTCCTGAACGTCTTGGCCATCACTTGCCAATGCCTATCCAGTGACTATTGCTGATATTCATCGTAGCCGTTGTCAAGGTCAAGCTCAACATCATCGGCGTGCTCATCGTTCCCGCTAGGACCACCAGCACCCCCTGCAAAATAAGACATATAACCATCTATGCCAGTTTGTTGTTATATTGTTACTTTCCATACATAATTTTAAAAACTTGGCTCGCGGTGTCATCATAAGATGCATCGTCGCTCTCATCACTGTCATCATCTAAAGTATTCGGGATAATTAGTTTTTTGCCCCTAGTTGTGTCCCACTCGTGTGTTTTACCCCTAATTTCGGAAACTCACCTGTTCAGTCCAAGCCACTTTGCAATTCTTATGCTTTTGCCCTTTGACCCTTTGACCATCACTTTGAAAAATTCATAACAAATTCATACTAACTCAGAAAAATTCAAATAAGATATCAAAATGTTCAGAAAAACATCACCTATATGTGCAAATCATTTTCATTCTTCACAAAAGTGTTGGAAAGTCCCCATCTCAGTTTTAGCTCATATGATCTTAGCATGAACATTAAAATCAAAAAAAAATTCAAAAAATTCTAATTTTTTTTGGCGGCAAACATTGACCAATGTTTTGAGTGCTTGCCAAGTTTTATAATGGAATGACATTCGTGGAAGTCGTGGCCAAAAAAGGAAATTTTGGAGCATTGATTTTACTTTTTTCCACGACTTCCACGAATGTCATTCCCTTATGAAACTTGGCAAGCATTCAAAACATTGGTCAATGTTTGCCACCCAAAAAATTTAGATTTTTTTGAATTTTTTTAGATTTTACTGTTCATGCTAAGATCATATGAGCTAAAACTAAGATGGGGACTTTTGTCAAGAATGAAAATGACATGCACATATAGGTGATGTTTTTCTGAACATTTTGATATCTTATTTGAATTTTTCTAAGTTAATATGAATTTGTTATGAATTTTGCAAAGTGACGGTCAAAGGGTCAAAGGGCAAAAGCATAAGAATTGCAAAGTGGTTTGGACTGAACAGGTGAGTTTTTGAAATTAGGGGTAAAACACACGAGTGGGACACAACTAGGGGCATAAAATTAATTATCCCAAAGTATTCTGCTCATTGTCACCATCGGCATCTATCTGTGCAGATTTAAAGTAAGACATGTAAGTGGTAATGCAATTTTTATGTCAATCCTTGGCCTATATATTTTTAAACGTACCTGGCTCGCGCTTTCAGCATAGGATTGTTCATCTATATTGTACTCCTCATTGTCATCATTGGCATGTACCTGTACAAATTCAAAAGAAGACATGTAAGTGTCAATGTACCAGTTTGTAATTGATGTTTTTTTGTCAATGTTCACGACACTTACATTACCACTGTATGATTCATCCTGACTCGTATAGTTGTCCTCCGGAGGTTGGTTCGCATGCAATGATGAGGATCCATTCTCGCCACCGGAATCATCGCCGGCATATCCGGTTTGTTCCTCCATCTATACACCTTCAAACAAGGTGTCAGATCAATCCGAACATCCCACAACATCATTGCGGATATAAACAGTTCATCAACTGTGAAACGGCTATGTGTCATGCATAAATAAATGTGTAACAAATTTCAAAGTAGGAAAAAATGTACACGAATAATCATTAAGATGTACACCTAATTATTTAGGTAAGGAGTGAATTTTTTCATACAAATTTCAAAGGAAAAAAAAGAAAAACGAAAACCTATTGGCCATCGACGGGTCCTCGGCTGGGTCGATGCCGATGCACTGGTGCCTTGCACGTCGTCGACGGCGTGTGCGAGGGCAGAAACGTCGACGCGGGAGCACTTGTACGGTTTACCAGGGTCATGACACGTTGGTTAGGGCCGGCCGCCGGCGTGCTCGTGCCGGGGATGAAAGCGAGGAGGGCGTTATGATGCCGGGGACGACGGTGGCCAGGGCATATGTGTGGTGACCGCGTCGTGAGGGCGGTGACCACGGCGCGTCTTGAATCGCCCGGCCGTCGGAGTCACGGCGGCGACGGATGAGGCTAGGGTTTCGGCTGGGTGGGGAGAGAGGGTGTCGAGGGCGGGGGTGTGGCATGGCGCGACGTTCTTTATTCCACCCAGTACCGACGCCACGTACGGTGTACGCGGGCAGGCGGGCGTACGCGGGTGCGTACGGCGGACGGCGGGTATCTGTATATACGGGAGTGGAAAAGACGGTGCTGCCCTTTATATGTTTAGGGGGGGGGGGGGAGACTCTTGTGTCAATTCTAATTTTGAGCAAGAAACCACAAGCGGACGGGCATGACTGCAACTAGTCAGTCTGTTGGTACAGAATCTCGAAAAAGATGGCTCATATCGACATAGCACATCTGAGCCGGCATACACGGTCTGGACGGCGTCACATTTATTATTTGACAGACGTGGGTCAGGGGGACAGAAAACTTTTTTTTTTTTGATCAAACGGGGACAGAAAACTTGTGGAATACAAAAAAGAATACTTGGTGCTATACGTCCCAGGTCAGGAATCTTGGAGTGACTTGACGATGGGGATAGCGAGAGTATATGAGCTCGAGCTCAGAACATCACTTTGCTTTTGTGTCTTATTATGCTTGACAATTCTTGCTCACTGGTAGGCAGCATGACTGATCCTACAAGAGTACAGTTGTGCAGGAACAATACCTGTTCCTTAATAATGCACGGCCTTAGTTTGATGGCTTCATCCTTTCAGGACACTGTTGTTTTCATTTGGCCAGTTTGCATCTCATTGTATTTGTAACTCTCATGATGTGAACTTGTGACAGTATGCTCAGTAACCTGCGCTTTGTTTCTTGACAACAAACTAGTATTAAGGCACAATTATTTGGCAGAGCATTGCTTTGTCCTGTTACCTGACTACCTTATGTCGTTGACAAATAGGGGTTTCTAGGCTTGAGTGGAGGGTGCAATACTGGTTTCTCCCAAGTACCCTCCACATTGATCCAGGCAGTTTTCTTCATACTTATTATGCTGGCAATATTACCCACAACCATCGCATTGCTGCTCACGTACTTTGTCGACGTCCACAACGCTCATCAGCAGTTCGACACGAAATTCCCCGGCGCTTTCTCTCCCATCATCATTACTGTTGCTGGGTACCTACCTGATGGTTGTCATAATCTGCGACCAAGTATTCGTGATAAGTTCAGTTGGGCAGAGTGTTTGCTTGTGATCCTCCTGCTGTCGGTCATGTCTCATGTAGCTGTGGTTTCAAGGGCTCAGAAGACGAAATCGAAACAGCGAGAAGAACCAGCTTCGGAAGAAAGAACTGGATTACTTGGTGAGGAGGCTGCGCGGCAGGATTCCGAGGATGCCAGCTCTAGCACTGCGCTCATGGGATCTGGTCAGGACATCTCGTCGGACAAAGAGAACCTGAATGTAGTGCAGGCCATGCGTAAATTCAACTTCTGGCAGACTGGCACCGCTGTCTTTTGTAGAGAAATGAGGAATGCAAATTTATGCAAACAAGCTTGGTTTCGTGCTGCTTTTGCAAGTACACAGTGTTGGGATTATGTATTGTACTACTTACTCTCCCTATAGCAACATTACAACAGTCGCTTCATGTGTGAATTAGCAAATGAGAAAAGGAAGCTACATTATTTTATTTCTGTTGAGTGATATATATTTTATTTGAACCAACACTGCATCTTTTGGTCACGGATCAGGTAGTGAACATGCTCACTCACTCTACTCCTGTGTCTTGTCAGCTTGCATGTTGTCTCCAATGGCTTCCTCTGATGTCTTGTCCTTCCCTTGGTCTTTTTCCTTGGCTTCCTTCACTTCAGCCTCCTCTTTCTCCTTGGCTTTTTTCACTTCAGCCTCCTTGGCCTCCTCTTCCTCCTTCGCTTTGGCCACCGCCGCGTCTTCTTTGGCCTGCTTGAGCGCCTCGACGAGGCCTGCCAAGCACACGTCAGGGTCCCTCTTTTTCTTTTTGGACATGGGCATCAGGTTCTCTGCCACGTCAGCGGGCGACATGTCAGTCTCCTCGAGCAGCTGCTGAATCTCCCCAAAAAGCTCGTGCTCCATGACATCTAGGTAGTTCTTGGCGAGCACCTTGAAGCTCTCAAAGCGGCAGTAAGACATCTCAATGTGCTTGTCCATCCTGCCCCGCCGGATCAGTGCCGGGTCCAGCTCCTCCTTGTAGTTGGTGGTGAAGATGATGATCCGCTCGCCGCCGCACGCAGACCACAGCCCGTCGATGAAGTTGAGCAGGCCAGAGAGCGTCACCTTGCTCTCGTCGTCCTTCTCAGGCTCGATTGGTAGCTTGGGTTTGTCGTTGCCGTCGGAGTCCTTGTCGCGAGAGGCCTTCTTGTCCTTGCGGCGTTTCCCGGTGAGGTCGGCGGAGCAGTCAATGTCCTCTATGACGATGATGGACTTGCCCGTCGTCTCGATGAAGAGCTTCCGCAACTCGGTGTTGTTGTTGATGGCCGTGAGCTCGAGGTCGTAGACGTCGTAGTCGAGGAAGTTGGCCATGTTGGCCATGGCGGCTATCATAGTGGACTTGCCGGTGCCGGGCGGGCCGTAAAGGAGGTACCCGCGCTTCCACGCCTTGCCGACCTTAGCGTAGTACTCCTTGCTCTCTTGGAACGCCATGAGGTCGTCGATGACGTCCTCCTTCTGTTTGGGGTCCATGGCAAGGGTGTCGAAGGTCGCCGGGTGCTCGAACGGTACATGGCTCCAGGCGCTCTTGGCCCCGTAAGGGCTCGAGCTGCCGCTGGCCTTGTTGGTGAAGAGGCGGCGCTGGCGGTTCTTGATGATGACGGTGCGGCCCTCAGCGAGGACGAAAGGCAGGTAAGAATCGACCACGAGGTCGTGGTGTCGCTTATGGAAGATGATCCGGTAGAAGCGCTTCTCGTCCTCACCGGGGTAGAAACTGATGACATTGGCCTTGGGTGGCTGCTTGGAGGCGTACCACCGGAGCGTTGCGCCGGAGAACTCGTCGGTGACCCCCTCGTGGTCGTCGACGGAGACCTGGATGTTCTTGCTGTCCTTGCCGAGCTCGGCTTTGAGCCTGCGTGCGCGACGGGCACATGCGTCGCTCAGGTAGGCCTCAACGGCGAGGAAGAGTTCGCTCCGCTTCCAGTGCTCGGCGCCGCTCTCGGAGATGGTGATCTGGAGGTAAGGGTTGAAGTAGGCGGTGAGCTTGGCGGCCAAAGCGGCGAGGTTGAGGCGGAGGGTGTCCGGGATGTGGTTCTGCACCATGGACCATAGGAAGATGGTGCTCGCCACCGCGGATCCGAACCATGGCCACCACTCCACCATCGCCCCCTCCATGGCTGGACCTCTTGATTTTGTGTCTTGGGTTTTTCTTGCTGTAAGGCTGTAGCTCTATCTGGTTCTGCACTGGGCGGCACTTAAGTGCACGCGCGCGTGTGTGTATATAATGCTGGCTGGAGATGTGTGGTGATTCACTTAGGTTGATCGTTGACTCAGGTCGTCGTCTTTGTCATCATCGGAGCAGATCGTCGGAGTAGGTGGAGAGGAGCTGTCGGAGCAGAGAAAAGTCGGCGAGTCCATACACACGGAACAAGCTCATGAATTCCCTTTTCCCAGTACAGATTGAGACAAGGTGAGTGAGTGGTTGCCTGGTTGGGAGTAGCCAACAGGCCATGTTGGGGTATTTCGTATTGTACCACTCCATCCATAGTCGCCAGGGATAATTACATATTTTCTTTGAAGAAGAAGCACTGCATCTTTTTATGCAAGCTAGGGATTACAGCTCACTCTGCTCCTGTCACTTCATCACTTGTCACCTTGCTTGATGTCTCCATTGGCTTCCTGTGATGTTTTGTCCTTTGCTTCACCTACCTTCTTGGCTTTGGGTTGCTTTGGGTTTGCTTTGGGTTGAAGTAACTTAATTTCTGCAGGTTTTCAGCCCTAACAAAATCCTGCCACTCCCTTGTTCATTTTTCAAATTTCATACAGGACTGATGTTCAGAATTGTGCCATTTACATACAAGACTGATGTTTGTAGAATTGAAAAGTTCAGAAATCAGTAAACCCAAGCCCATCTTGGTCTCTATAGGTTTACACACATCAAGCCAGGTGGTACTGTAAAGGTCAAGAGGGTCAGAGCAAATAAAATCCCAAAGCTTGTGAAATAATTCAGTGGGGGGAAAGGGCCTGTTGTGTTCCACAGAAGAAGAAGGAAACTGCAAATTGGTCTCCTCAAGTTCTAAGTTCTAACGGTCTAGTCATGACTCATAAGCTAGGTTGATCTAATGCTAGAGATCTGCGTGGTGATTTACGTGACTTTAGCGCTACTGGTAGCCACGTTGTTGTCGTCGTCGGAGCAGGCGAAGAGGAACTATCAGAAGAGAGATAGGCCTTTTGCACAGTACGTGGAGTCCTTGGCAGTACTCTCTATATAGCAACATTACAAGTGAGGAGAGAAAGCATTCAGCTGATATTTTCTTCTAACAAACGCTGCATTTTTTTTTTTTTTTGAAAGGGAACACTACTGAGTCATTCTAATTCTATCACTTATCACCTTCCTTGAAGTCCCCAGGTGCAGGTGGTGTGGTATAGGTGGAAAATGGCGGAGAAGGAAGATGATGGTGCACACCGCCGACCCGAACCCAGCCCACCTCTCTGCCACCGCCGCCATGCATGCCTGGAGCTGGCCCTCTGATGTCGTGTGCCTTGGGGTGGTCTTACTCTTGTCTCGATGGAAAGCTGTAGCTCGACCTGGACTGGACGCCCGTGTGCTTGCATATATAATATGCCAATGATTTGTGTGATGATCTGCTTAGGTTGAACCTAAGCACGCGTCGCCGCTGCGGTCGTCATCGGAGCAGCTGAGGAGGAGTTATCGGAGCCGAGAAGAAGCGGCGCGCCTTCGGCTCGCTTCAGTTCTTGTAGTTGTCGCTAGGTAGTCTACGAATCTGGATGTAATTTTTATTATTTCTAGTGTTTGTTGTGCTACCATGATTGAAGATGAATAGATTGGAAGTTTTTTCCGCAAAAAAAAAAAAAAGAAGAAGCGGGCGAGCATCGACATCGATCGACCCGTGCACGGAAGTTTTTTTTTCGAAAAGGAGGTTATCCCCGGCCTCTGCATCAGATTGATGCATGCGGCCATTTTATTAAAAAGCAAACAGTTCAACAAAGTCTCCAAGTCTCAAAAAGCAAAAAGGCTCACAAAGAGCTAAAAATATGAAAACGGGATAGCCACAACCGGCGGAATAAAGATAGATAGGAAACTAAACACCTATCCTATTACATGACCGCCATCCAAACCGGTTGAAGATAGTCCGCGCTACCGTCTCCCAATGGATAGACCCAGTAACCATACGCTCCCTGGCATCCGTCGGAGTGAGTAGCGACCACATACGGATCAATGTAGTGGCTTGAAAGATAACCTGCAAGAAATGAATATGTGTTGTTCTGTTAAAAACCAAATCGTTCCTACAGTTCCATATAGCCCATAATAAAGCACATACTCCTACACAGATATGTTTCGCTATTTCTGTGTCAACTCCATTTAGCCACGTCCCAAATAACGTGTGGATGCTATTTGGAGGAGAAATGTTAAATGCTATATGAACAGACCGCCATAAAATTTTGGCCATTGGGCAATCAAGAAAGAGGTGTTTGATAGATTCATCCTGATCATAGAAGCTACATCTTCGAGATCCTGTCCAGTTACGTTTTGCCAAATTGTCCTTAGTAAGAATGACTTGTTTGTGGACAAACCACATGAACACTTTAATTCTTAAGGGCACTTTGACTTTCCAAATATGCACAGATCGCGGGATAGAGCCCGAGTTGATAATATCCAAATACATGGATTTTACCAGTGCACGGAAGTGGAATTACTTAATGCTATAGATCGACCAGTCCACGGAAGTGGAATTGCTTAATGCTAAAGGCAACGGCAACTGCCGAGTTGGCTGCCTCCGCTCACTTTGCAGCCAACCAAATTAAAGATTCCGGTTGCTAATTTGGTCATTGCATCGCTGTCGCTTTTGTAGAAGATGGATTGCGTTTCTGTCTTGTCACTGACAGCTGAGTATACAATATCCTCATCTATTTGATTAGCAACCTGCAGGACTGTATTGTTCAGGATTTCAGGGGTAATGGTATGCACTACTGGAATTTCCCCATACGCCGGGTGCCAGGCTCTTCGCCGAGAGCCAAACCACGGGCACTCGGCAAACTTCGGTACGCCGAGAGCCGCGCTCGGCAACAATGGGTTCACGGCAAACCCGAACGTACGCCGATACGAAGCGGTAAAGAACACTCGGCAAAAGGATAACACTCGGCAAACTACCTATTTGCCGAGAGCCGGCCCATGGCACACGGCAAAGGGTAGCCACGTGGCAAGACCGGCAGTGGTCGTCGTCGCTCTGACGGTCACGCTGCTTTACCGAGCGCCCGCGTAATGGCTCTCGGCAAACAATATTTACTCTTTTTTTCATCTATATATAAGTGGGAGCTGAGTTTAGTCCCACCTTGCTTAACGACGACCATCAGGACCGGTTTAAATAGTCGGATAGAACACAACAAGCAAGCGTTGGTCTTCATTACACTCTTATTAAGAAATGGACTGTCACTATGAATCTTCACCTGTTCCGGATAGAGAAGGTCCATAGTGACAGTCCATATTCTTAATGATGGATGCCGACGGTTTTTATTAATTTATGATCCAACAGCACCATTACCGAGCGCCGCTCTCGGTAGGGTAAGATTTGCCGAGGGCGGCTCTCGGCAAAGCTCGGGCTCTCAGTAAACTTTTAGTACCACCTCGCCCAGAGACAAGCAACATGACCAGTTTAAATAGTCGGATAATCCAGATGCAGTAAGCTTCGGTCTTCATTACACTCCTGTTAAGGAGATGAACTATTACTGTGAATCTTCACCCCTTCCGGGCACTGAAGATTCACAGTGACATGCCATCTTCCTAATGATGGATGCCGGTGCTTTTTATTAATTCAATTATTACTATTTTTGAGTTTGCCGTCTATGTGAGAGCAATGATCTAACCGTTTAAATCCAATCCTCGGGAGCTGGCACGGCGTCATCACATGGCCCCTGTAGGGTGTGGTAAGATTTTAGGCACGTTTCGAATAAGCCTCCCCTGAGGCCGCTTGTAAACCGCATCATCTCCGAGCTAGTCTCTGGGTATCGAGAGGGAACGTGTCCGGTTTGTGCAGGAAGTGCGGGTCTCGAAACTTCTCGTGCTCACAAAGGAGGCCATCACATGACACATGCCAGGCCCGCGCATTTTTCAGACAAACGTGCAATATTCGAGAAATTTATTGCTTTGCTAGGGTTTCATCGCCGAAAATTGCAGATCTGCAAGGCGGCGCATGAAATCATGCCCAGAGGCGGCATGGAAAATACTTTGTAGTGTCCTTGCGGCATGCATAGGCCTTGTGCAAAGGAGGGAGGGGCATGCCCTGCCACCGGGGGACGAAAGTACCTCCGTGGCATGCCTGATGCAACCGTTGAAATCCTCGAAAAATCGTACGATGCCGAAATTCCTCGAGAGCTGGCATGGTGTCATCACATGGGCCCTGTAGGGTGTGGTAAAAGTTTGGGCGCGTTTCGAATAAGCCTCCCCTGAGGCCGCTTGTAAACCGCACCGTCTCCGAGCTAGTCTCTGGGTACCGAGAGGGAACATGTCCGGTTTGTGCAGGAAGTGCAGGTCCTGTTGCTTCGTTGGCCTCGAAACTTCTCGTGCTCACAAAGGAGGCCATCGCATGACACGTGCCAGGCCCCCACATTTTTCGGACCCGCATGCAATATTCGAGAAATTTATTGCTCTGCTAGGGTTTCATCGCCGGAAATTGTAGATCTGCAAGGCGGCGCATGAAATCATGCCCAGAGGCGGCATGGAAAATACTTTTTGGTGTCCTTGCGGCATGCATAGTCCTTGTGCAGCGGAGGGAGGGGTATGCCCTACCACCGGGGGCCGAAAGTACCTCGGTGGCATGCCTGATGCAACCGTTGAAATCCTCGGAAAATCGTACGATGCCGGAATTCTTCGAGAGCTGGCACGGTGTCATCACATGGGCCCTGTAGGGTGTGGTAAAAGTTTGGGCGCGTTTCGAATAAGCCTCCCCTGAGGCCGCTTGTAAACCACACCGTCTCCGAGCTAGTCTCTGGGTATCGAGAGGGAACGTGTCCAGTTTGTGCAGGAAGTGCGGGTCATGTTGCTCCATTGGCCTCGAAACTTCTCATGCTCTCAAATGAGGCAATCGCATGACACGTGCCACGCCCCCGCATTTTTCGGACACGCGTGCAATATTCGAGAAATTTATTGCTCTGCTAGGGTTTCATCGCCGGAAATTGCAGATCAGCAAGGCGGCACATGAAATCATGCCCGGTAGCGGCATGAGAAATCCTTTGTGATGTCCTTGCGGCATGCTTAGGATGGTAATTAATCATATTACCGAGAGTGCCGCTCGGTACTCGGGTAATTACCGAGAGTGGCTCTCGGCAACAGTGGAAAACCTAGATCTAGTTGTGACTTTTTCCGAGAGCAACTCTCGGTAAAGAAAAACCTAGATCTAGGTTTAATTACATTTCCGAGTGCCGCGCCGACAAGCACTCGGTAAAGGTAGCGTCCGGCACTTAAACTTATTCCCCGCTTCTTTTCTTTTCCCCACGTCTCTCTCCCCTCCTATGCTTCCCCCTCACCCGACCGGCGCCCCCTCCCCCCCCGCCTACCGGCGCCCCCCACCGGCCGGCGCCCCCCACGCACCCCGGCGCCCCCCCACGCACCCCCGGCGCCGCCCCGCGGCCCCCACGTCCGCGCCCCTCGACCTTGCGCCCCCCCCAACACCGAGCTCCTCCCCTTCGATGAGCTTCCCCCCCTTCCCTCTCATGTGGATGGATGTATGTATGGATGGATGGATAGATGCATGCATAGATGGATAGATGCATAGATGGATGTATGGATGGATGTATGGATGGATGTATGGATGGATGGATGCATGGATAGATGGATGCATGGATAGATGGATGGATGGATTGATAGATGGATGGATGCTATGTAGATAATTTTTTATAATGTTGTATGCATGGATGCTATGTGTGCTATGTAGATAATTTTTTTGCATTAGTTTTTATGTAGTAGTTTTATCTATTAGTGGGACTAGTAGTTTTTTGTAGTGGCTTTTATGTACTAGTTTTTATCTTGAGCGAGCGACGATCATATTTGACATGCGAGATGTTTTCAGAGGAATGGTACCGACTGTTGCCGTAGGGGGTCGCGCTTCCTCTACTCCTCCTCTGTGATCTTTGTATAGCAGGAGGAGCAGAGGAAGAGCGACCATCACCAACAGTCGATAAGAGTTGTTCTTGGAGGAAGAAAATCGACTTTTGATGATGGCGGTCGATCTGGGCCAGTTCGTCCTGTGATATACCTTTGTCACGCATGATGGACTGGCCCAGCTCGACCATCACCAACAGTCGATAAGAGTTGTTCTTGGAGGAAGAAAATCGACTTTTGACAATGGCGGTCGATCTGGCGTCCTGTGATATACCTTTGTCACGCACGACGGACTGGCCCAGCTCGACCATCACCCAAAGTCAAAATACCCGTGAGAGAGTGTCCACCATATATATACCACCACCAGAGAGAGTGTCCACCATATATACGTGAGAGAGTGTCGATGAGAGTTGTTCTTGGAGGAAGAAAATCGACTTTTGACGATGGCGGTCGATCTGGGCTTACTTTAGTGTGTTGACTTTCATTCCGATGGTGCTTTCTTTTGAAAGAGATGAGAGTGAGAGATGAGATGTTGTTGAAGGAAGGATACCAGCTGTTCGTAGGTGGTCGATCTTTCTCGTCCTCCTCCTCTGAGACCTTGGTAAAGCAGGGGGAGGACGAAAGGACCCACCATCACCGACGGTCGAAATAACATTGAGAGATGAGAGATGTTATGAGAGGAAAGACACCGGCTGTTGTCGTAGGTGGTCGTTGCTCCTCATCTCTTGCTGTGAGACATTGGTAACGCAGCAAGGGATGGGAGTAACGACCGTCACCGACGGTCGAAATATACAGGCAAGGAGTGCCCCACCATACATATATACCACCACTTGAGAGGTGAGAGTTGTTGAAGGGGCATCGATGGAATGAAAGTCAACCCACATGAAGAGTTGTTGTGTATTCTTCATTTAGTTTTGCACTTATCAAAATTAAATTTGATATCGAGACCGTTGTCGAATGACACTTGTTCAGGAGGATGGCGCCGCGCCGCTCTCCCTTGACCGGGTTTTGTGGTGTTCGATGCCGTGACTCGGGTCGCTACGCCGCTGAGATCACCTGCGATGGTGATCGGCTATGGCTTGGCACGTTCGACACCCCTAAGCTCGCCACGCGGGCGTATGACGTGGTGGCTTCCATGTATGGCCGGAAACCGGCTGAGCTGAACTTCCCGGAGGATGCCAAGCATGCTCCGTTCCTTGCCCCTCCTTACCAGATGTATTCCCGCAAGGAGGAGAAGGCACGCCGACTGGCCAAGATGGATGAGGAGTACATGGCTAGGTATGCTGAGGCCAATCCGCAGCTCGTGGCCGAGGAGCGTGATTTTTGGGCCAATAAGGAGAAGGAGCAGAGGAAGAAGGAGGATGCCGAGATGGATGCCAGAATATCAGCGGAGGTCGACCAGCTTTTCGATGAGCTCAATGAGGACGGCTACTTTATGGACGATGATGGGGAGGTGGTGCGGCCGGCTACCCGCACTGACGGTGAGGCAGGCCCCTCCGGCGGACGTCCAGAGGTGGTTGACCTTGTCTTGGAGGATGAGGATGAGGACTAGCTTGACGCAGACCCAGATGATGTTGATATATTAGAGTAGTATATATGTCCTAGTAGTGGTTGTCTATCCTAGTACTATGGATATATGTAATGTTGACCCGACTTTTGTCTATCCTAGCACTGCATAATTATGTCTTAGTATTCAATGTAGTCGTTTAATTTTGCTGTAGTACTGATGATATGGTTTATGTTGAAATGTTCTCGAGTCATTAAAGGCATGCCTTCTATGCTAAAGGTTGACTTTCACTTTGATGGGGCTCCCCGACGGTCGAAATGTCAGTGAGAGAGTGCCCACCATATACACCACCACTTGAGAGATGAGAGTTGGGGAGACTCGGAGGACTGAAAGTCAACCAACAAGCCGGAATAGTGATATGTGTGTTGACATCCTCGAATTCAATACACATATCCTTGTAGTTTGCGATGACATCCTAGAATTCCATATATACTTATGTTATTTTTCATTGTGTGATAGAAGGTGCTAGCATTGTTCTCGAGGTTATGGTTTCCACCGATGACGCAGCTTCCTCTAGGTTCAACTCCACGGTCAAGGAGTCGCGCGCCAGTGAGGACCGCTTGGCGGCGCTCCTTAAGGAGAACCCGCAGCTCATCCTTATTAAGTTTTTTGTGGATCTGTCCAAGAAGGAAGCACCACCTAAGGAGAGTGTCGACCCTTTGCCACTGATTCCGCCGACCGCCATTCCCGACGACGCTTGCTCCTCCACTGAGAGGGAGATCCCCACCTCCTCCGACTCCACGCTTACCGGCTTCACAGACTACCAGTCTGATTAGAGTTTCATTTTAAGAGTAGCCTTGTTAGATACTTTGATGTTGATGTCGTGAATGTAGTTGCTGATGTCTACTCGGAGTATAACTTGAGTAGAACTTGTGATGTTGCTTTTGGGTATATGAATCATTAATGCTTTTGATTATATGAGTGATGAATGCTTACGTGGATTATGTATGATGTGCTCTTTAACCTTGCATTATTTCTCTGCCTCTTTTTCTCTTTCTTTGTAGATGAAGTGGTATGCGGTGTACAGAGGTAGGTGTCCAGGAGTCTACGATTCATGGTCTGAATGCAATGAACAAGTGCTTCATTACGAAGGCAGCTCCCACGACTTGTTTAATAGCAGAGAGAAGGCAGAATATCATTATAATCAGTATGTGCTTAACCAGAAGATAAAATCTGAATTAGTGGGTTCAGTGGATGGGTTCAGTAGATGTGCTAGCCAGAAACGGCTTATCGGGTTCAGTGGATGGAAGAACTTGATAATTCTCCTTCAGTTCGTGATAATTGTGGTGTTGCTTTTATCATGTGGTCGCATGTAGACATGCATTGACCACTTTATTGTTTAGTAAGTAGGCACTTGTAACAAAGAACTACTTTGTGATTTCAAATGAAGCTTGTGTGAACTATTTATATAATGCTTATGTGAGTTTGTTGTTAGACTTTGAGACTTCAAATGCATGTTTGTGTATTGTATATCTATTTTTGCTGCAGCGATCCGAGGGAAAAGCAAGAGAAATAGTACTGGGAACGGATCTTTACCGAGTGTGCCTCTCGGCAAAGTGGCATGCGCTGGGAGGCTGGGGCAGTTTTGCCGAGCGTGGCTCTCGGCAAAGTGGCATGCGCTGGGAGCAGATGGCAGTTGGCTGAGGCAGTTTTGCCGAGCGTGGCTCTCGGCAAAGAGCTGACGGAACCAGCGGACGTGAAGTCACTTTATTTTGCCGAGAGGCACTATTTGGCTCTCGGCAAACTCTTTGCCGAGTGTCCGTGTCCTGGCTCTCGGCAAATTCCTGTTTGCCTGAGAGGCGTACGCCGGGTGGTCTTTGCCGAGTGCAACTCTCGGCAAAGGCTTTGCCGGTGGTTATTGGCCCTTTGCCGAGTGTCCGTGGCACTCGGCGTACGGCGATATTCCAGTTGTGATGTGTCCACCTACTTTAGAACAAGACTACACCTGACGATCCGTTGGGGTAATGGGATAACCTTAAATCTTTTGTGGCTGATGTACCTACCTACTTCGAGTGAGGAAGATGGTGTATATTGGGCATTGTAGAAAAGGGCGAATGGACTCAAGATCGGCAACGGGGGCGAATGTCTCATCAAAGTCCAAACCTTTCTGCTTGGGTGAAACCTTGTACCACTAACCTTGTCTTGTTCCTAATGATTTGCCCATGCTCATCTTGCTTGTTTTTGAAGTTTCACTTGGTCCCAGTGATCTTATGACCTCTTCCCTCTGCCCTCTTCACAACAGGCCACACTTTGCTACAGGTGAAGTTATTTACTTTTTCTTGCATTGCAACTACCCAATCCAGGTCCTCCATGGCTTGTTTTACGTTATGGTGCTCAAGACAAGAGACAAAACGAGTGACACTCACAAAAGTTTGCCAATTGCGTACTAGTGGTTCCTCCTTGGGACAATCCCCCAAGAATCTTGTCAACTTGGACACAGGAGCTACACCGCACCATGGTGGGACGTGGAACATGAAAATCTTCACTTGTGTCTTGAGTTCCATCCTCCTCTTGAGGATCCACCAATGGAGCTTGAGCTTGACAATCCTTTAAAACTCATCACAAGACTTGAAATTGTTGGGTCGGGGTATTTATATGTTAGACCCTTAAATCTGACTATTACCCACTTTTTTGCAAGGCTCGAAGGTACGGAACCAAACTAAAAGAGGCAACTTTGAAGATTACGGGCAATGATGGACACATGGATTACACTACAGGATGCCTCTAAAAGGGTTCGGGTGAACCTCACTCGAAGGGGCCGAACGACACTTTGAGTTCAAGCCTGCTGCATCAGAGGGTCCAGACAGAAGTCACTCGGAGGAACCGAACAATAATTAGTAGCTTCTATAACATCCCTCGGATCATCCAAACTCTCACACTCAGAGGTTCCGATCTGCACAAAGTGCAACTGGGATGGTCAGAGGCTCCAGATAGGAAATGGTTGCAGGGTTCAAATAAATGAAAAAAAGGAGAGAGTTAATCCTAGGAGGAATGAGTCTTTCAAGGATTTTTGGATTTTGATCTTTAAGCCCTTTGTAAGAAATACTTCACCTCACAAAACTAATATCCTCCTTTGATAGTATCAGCATACGTAGGGACTGAAAATGATCTTTGACCACACTAAGCTATGAAACTGTCCTTAATATTGCCAATACTTTTCTCCTAAAAAATATTGCCAATACTTTTCTCCTAAAAAATATTGCCAATAGTTTTCTCCTAAAAAATATTGCCAATACTTGTTACTTGAAAATTGAGGGGTCGAAAACCATCTTCCAGAAATATCATTGCAATTGCTGAGTGGCGAACTCCTGATAGTGTGACCAAATTGAGAAGTTTTATAGGTTTGGCAGGTTACTATAGGTGATTTATTCAGGATATGGAGTAATATGCAGGTAATTGCATGACCTCCTCAAGAAAGGGCAGTTTTCTTGCAAACCTGAACATGACAATATATTTATATAACTACAAGCAGCATTAATCACAACACCAGTTCTAGCCTTACCAAAAAAATTCCCAACCTTTTGTCTTGAGACTGATACATCTGGCAATGGTATTAGAGCTATGTTGATGCAACAAGGCATGCCCATAGCTTATTATAGTTCTGCTTTATGCCCTGGAAATGCAGCTCTATCCACTTATGAAAAGGTGGCCTTGGCAATACTAGAAGCCCTAAAGAGATGGAGCCACTATTTGTTAGGAAATGAACTCACAATTAAAACAAATCAGCAGTCCCTAAAGTTCGTAACAGATCAAAAAATTATAGGAGTGTAACACAAACCGATGATGAAATTATTGGAGTTTAACTTCACAATACAGTATAAAAAATGAGCTAAGAACCGAGTGCCAGATGCTCTTTCTAGGGTCCTGCCTAAATGTATGGCTATGCCAGCTGTAACACCGGTTTGGGCTGAGGAATTTGTGGCAAGCTATCAGCAGGACTAGTGGACTAGAACCTATTGGAACAATTGCTGTTACAGAAAAATAATGCAACCTCTAATTATGCAACCAATGCTGGCATCATCAGATACAAAGGCGAAATCCTGGTGGGGAATATACCTACACTCAGAAACAAACTACTCATTGCCTTGCGTAGTTCTCCAGTGGGAGGTCATTCAGGAATGAGGGCAACTTACCAAAGAGTGAAGAGTATTTTTATTGGCCTGGATTGAAAGCAGAAGTGGAATCTTTTACTGCAGCTTGTGCCATTTGCGAGAGAACAAAACATGAAAACGGCCTACAGCCAAGGCTACTTGATCATTTTACCTATTGCAGATATGGCTTGGCAACACATTTCAATGGAATTCATAAAAGACCTTCCCAACTCTCAAGGCAAGCAAGTGATTATGATAGTAGTGGATAGATTCACTAAATACTCCCATTTCATACCATTGTCACACCCTTATACTATGCAAAGTGTGGCTCAAGCATTTGTGGACTAGATAATAAGGCTCCAGGGATCACCTAAACTAATTATTCAGACAGAGACAAGACTTTCACAAGCAAATTATGGAAGGATATTTTCTCTGCATTGAGAGTTGAATTAACGTATAGTTCACCATACCATCCCCAAACTGACGATCAACAGAAAGGGTCAACCAGTGCTCAGAAACCTATTTAAGGTGCATGACCACTAATGAACCTAAGAAGTGGTTGTCCCGGCTATCTTTGGCTGGATATTAGTACAACTCTACATATCATACTGTCCCCAAGATGTCTCCCTTTCACGCATTGTATGCCCCCGGACTAGAAGAAGGAGAGGCACAAGATTTCCTATTTGCTAAACAACATATGCTAGACCAGCTAAACGAGAACTTACTACAAGCACAAAACATAATGAAATGCTATGCAAATCTCAAAAGAATCGAAAGAGTTTTTGAAGTAGGAGACTTGGTCTATCTCAAAATGGCTTTTTATAGGCTTGCAATATTTGAGTTTAGAGGTGCTCTCAAACTGGAAAACAAGTCCCATGAGCCATTTATGATAACTCAAAGGGTGGGCAATTCAGCATACAAGTTACATTTTCCTGACCATGTGAAAATACATCCAGTTTTCCATGTTATTCGGCTAGAGAAGCACATTGGAAGCAAGTCTATGCCTAGTCCTAACCTCCCAATGGTCAATGCGGATGGAACAATCAAAACAGGTCCAACTTGGGTCCTCCATGTAAGACAATTTCTAAGAAACAATATACGAGTCGTTAAGTGGTATATACAGTGGAAAAGCCTCTGTCCAGAGGAATACACGTGGGACAATAATGCTACACCTACGAAACTGTTACGGGCAATCTATGTAACATTCCTTCGAATCCTCTCGTCCCCCCCCCCAATGGGGGTGGGTTCCCCTTCCCTCTTATCTCCAATAAAAAAATGCAAACTACCCAATCCCTTGTAAATGTACGTAATTTTACGTAATTTCCCGTGGATGTAGCATTGCTCTACGTGGAAAGGCGCTGATTTTATAAAGTATACCTTCCCAGCATTTTTTAAAGATACTACGCAAGCCTGGCATGCTGCAAATGAAACGCCGTGAGGACTCATCATTGCTCAAGAAGGGGGCCATGTCAGCATGACATGGTGCACTGTCTTAATATTCTACTCCCTCCGTCCCAAAATCCCTCCGTCCCAAAATAAGTGTCTCACCTTTGTACGGAGGGAGTATGAAATTACTCCGATCTGTTTATGATTTCATACCATTTTTCTTCAAATTACGGATTCAGGGTCAGTTTGGCTTGAGTCCTGGTGGTTTCTAGCCTGACCTGGAATCTAGTTCGCTCGTAGGTGTTTGGTTCAATTCTGGTAGCAGCCTGACCTGGATGGCCAGGCATCTTCATTAGCCCGCCAGGCCTCCGTTTCCCAACGCCTGGGCGCAGGCTAATAGCTGCCTGGGCTCTAATACTAGTATGTGGACGTGCCTTTAGTTCTTCGTTATATTTTATTCGTTGATACTAGTACGTCAGGCCTGTTAGATAAAAAACGAGATCAACGAGACACGGGAGACACGGATTTTTACGTGGAAACCCTTGCGGGAGAAAACCACGGACGCACGAAGGCGCAATTCACTATGAGGAGGAGTATTACAAGCACGAGACGACAGACCGTCTTTAGGTGCGACTACATGGAGTATATATGAGGGGCAATACATGAGAGTCCTTGGAGGACAAGTAAACGAGTTGTACTCGTACGCGTCGGTACCAACGCAAAGGCCCACACCGTTTGTACTACGTCTAGTCCAACACGGTAGAATTTGGATCACAATTTAACAATCTCCACCTTGAGCCAAATTCCCTCCAGTAGTCGAAGAAAGTAAATAACTCCATCCAAATCAGCATAAACACCTTGTGCGTCAAAGTCCATAGGATTAGTGAGAAATACAAACTAAGCCTGAGCAAAGCTCAAACTTATTGGTAGGAACTGGCTTTGTCATCATATCAGCAGGATTATCATGTGTACTTATCTTGCATACCTTCAAATCACTTTCAGCAACAACATCTCGAATATAGTGATATCTGACATCAATGTGCTTTGTTCTCTCATGATACATTGGATTCTTCGTAAGATATATAGCACTTTGACTGTCCGAAAATACGGTAGGGCAAGATGAATCTCCACAAAGCTCAGTGTATAAACCTCTCAACCACATAGCTTCTTTGCATGCCTCAGAAATAGCCATATACTCGGCATCGGTAGTGGAACACGCCACAATAGACTGCAAAGTTGCTCTCCAACTCACAGCACAACCACCAATGGTGAAAACATAACCTGTGAGTGATCTTCTCTTATCCAAATCACCAGCAAAATCAGAATCAACAAAACCAACAAGTCCATCTCTAGTTTTCCCAAACTGTAAGTAAGCATTAGAAGTACCTCTTAGATACCTGAAAATCCACTGAACTGCTTTCCAATGCTCTTTTCCAGGATTAGCCATGTATCGACTAACAACACTCAATGCATAAGATAAATCCGGACGAGAACAAACCATGGCATACATAAGTGAACCAACTGCACTTGAATAGGGAACTCTAGACATGTACTCAATATCTGCATCTGACTCAGGACATAAGGCTGATGATAATTTGAAGTGTGCAGCTAACGGAGTACTTACTGGCTTGGCATTATGCATATTAAAACGACGAAGAACTTTATCAATATATCCCTTCTGACTTAGATATACTATTCCAGATGGTCTATCTCTGGATATTTCCATGCCAAGTATTTTCTTTGCTGCACCCAAATCCTTCATCTCAAATTCGTTACTCAATTGCTTCTTTAGTTCATCAATATCTGACATGCTCTTTGCAGCAATTAACATATCATCAACATAAAGAAGCAAATAAATAGTTGAACCATTGACAGTTTTCAAATAAACACAACTATCATAATTAGACCGTTTAAAACCTTGAGATAGCATAAAGGTGTCAAATCTCTTGTACCACTGTCGAGGGGATTGCTTCAATCCATAAAGAGATTTCTTTAACTTACAGACAAGCTTTTCTTTTCCAGGAATAACAAAACCTTCAGGTTGTTCCATATAAATATCCTCTTCTAATTCTCCATGTAAGAATGCAGTTTTAACATCTAATTGTTCAAGCTCAAAATCATGCATGGCAACAATACTGAGTAAAGTGCGAATAGAGCTATGCTTCACAACAGGAGAAAAGACTTCGTTATAGTCAATACCTGGAATTTGGCTATAACCTTTAGCAACCAACCTTGCTTTATATCTTGCCTCATCATTAGGAGAAACACCTTCTTTCCTTTTGAAAACCCACTTGCAACGAATAGGTTTCTTCTCTCTTGGTAATCTTACTAAATCCCAAGTGCCATTCTTTTCAAGTGATTCCATCTCATCATGCATAGCGGTCATCCACTTATTACTATCACCAGAAATAATAGCCTCGGAATATGAAGAAGGCTCAGCATTACATTCAATTTCTTCTGCAACAGACAAAGCAAAAGAAACAATATTGCACTCTTCAATTAACCTTTCAGGTGCATTAATACCCCGCCTAACTCTGTCACGTGTGAGATTCCAACTGGCTGGAACAATAGGCTGATTTGGAGTGACATATTCATCATCAATGGTGGGTTCATCATGTGCATCAACATTTTCCTTATCAGAAGTATCACCTGAAATAACATGCTCCACCTGAACAGTAGGCTGCTGAATAGTAGGCTGCTGTTCACTCTCAGCAGGAACATTAGTAGATGGAACATCATGTAACATAGCAGATTCATTAAAGATAACGTTTCTGCTAATAACAACTTTCTGTGTTTCAGGATTCCACAATTTAAAACCTTTAACACCAGATTTATAACCAAGAAAGATGCACCTAACAGCCCTAGGCTCCAACTTTCCATTATCAACATGAGCATAAGCAGTGCAACCAAAAACTCTCAACTGTGAATAATCAGCAGGTGAACCAGACCATACCTCAATTGGAGTTTTCTTATTAAGAGCAATAGATGGTGAACGGTTAATGAGATAACAAGCAGTGGAAGCGGCCTCAGCCCAAAAACGCCTATGCAAACCTGCATTGGACAACATGCAACGGGCTCTGGAAATAATGGTCCTGTTCATACGCTCAGCAACACCGTTTTGTTGAGGAGTATAAGGAACGGTGTAATGTCTGACAATGCCTTCAGACTTGCAATAATTCTCAAATTTGTTAGAACAGAATTCCATACCATTATCAGTGCGAAGTATTTTTACCTTCTTTTCAGTTTGCCTCTCAATCATAATCTTCCACTCCTTAAAAGCTGAGAATGCTTGCCATTTATGCTTCAAGAAATAAGGCCAAACTTTTCTCGAATAATCATCAATAATAGTCAGCATGTAACTAGCACCACCTAGTGACTTTCTGCGAGATGGTCCCCATAAATCGGAATGAACATAATCAAGAATACCTTCAGTTGTATGAGTCGAAGTGTTGAACTTCACCCTCTTGTGCTTGCCGAAGATACAATGCTCACAAAATTTCAATTTACCAGATTCATATCCTTTAAGAAGACCTCTCTTATGTAACTCTGCCAAACCAAGTTCACTCATATGTCCAAGACGCATATGCCAAAGGTTAGCAGCATCACAATCAGAATTCTTTGAAATAACTGGAGTAGCGTTACCTGAAACGGTAGAACCTCGAAGGTAATAAAGACCATTGGTCGAACTTAAGTCACCTTTCATCACAATAAGAGAGCCTTTGGTGACTTTCAAAACGCGATCTCCACCTGAATATTTGTACCCCTTTGCATCAAGGGCACTAACAGAGATAAGATTTCTCTTCATCTTCGGAATATACCGAACATCTGTCAAAGTTCTGATTGTGCCATCAAACATCTTGATTCGAACGGAACCTATGCCTTCAATCTTGCATGGTGAATTATCAAAACCCAAAACGGAACCAGCAGCAATAGTGGAATCAAAAGTAGTAAACCAATCTCTATGCGGGCACATATGAAAAGTACACGCAGTGTCAAGTACCCACTCATCATTTGTCTCAGCACATCCAGCAATAACAACAAGAGCATCATCGGAACTATCATCACGAGCAACATTAGCAGAATTTTCACCTTGTTTGTTACCTTTCGGTTTATATGTACCGTTCCTCTTTTCCTTGTTCTTCAACTTGAAACATTCTGAGATGTCATGCCCGTCTCTCTTGCAATATCTACAAGATTGTTTCTTGTCTCTGGATTGCGACCGGCCCCTTTGGCCGTTCTTACTTTTGCCTCTGTTTCCATTATGTGAGTTCTTCTCCGTTGTCCTGCCACGAACAGATAATCCCTCGGCTTGGGATGAACTTGAACCATCATGAGGCACCATTAATTTCATCTTCTCCTTAGAGTTCAAAGCTCCCTCGGGTAACCTGTGCATGAATAATTTTTGCTTCAGATGCATCTTGCTGGTGAGATCTTTTGTCATGCAAATCCCTTCCAGCTTTAACCATAGAGCGGCGGCAGTTTTCTCGCTCAGAACTTCCTGCAAAATATTATTATGCAAATGGAGTTGAATTTGTGACAAAGCCTTACGGTCCCTTCTTATCTCCTCAGCAGTCCAATCCTCAATTCTATTCTTTCCAAAACTATCCAGTGCATCATCGTAGTCGGCTTGCGCCAACAACGCCCGCATCTTGACTTGCCATAGGGTAAACCTTGTGTCACGGTCCAGCAGCGGAAGATCGTACTTCATGGATGCCATGAGTCGATAAATCTGTGCACACAAAGTAGTACAAGCCGGTAGAAAATTCTTGATAGAATTAATATGCGGATGAAAGAACTAAGATAGATAGCACCTGGAACTCTCGGGTGGCTGTAGTAATTGAAGTTGGACCGAAGTAAAAAATCTGATCTATAGATCAGCCTTGACCACCACGTGATTAGTAGTAGTATGGTACTACTTGTTCGGTTGATGCGAAGCAGCAGCAAAAGTAGTACTTGTAGCAGCAACGATCGATCCAATCCTCGGAACTTGGTGCGATCCACGTACGCGGAAGAGCAACGGAACTCGATGACCTGCAGCAGCACTCAGCGGAACGGACGGACGAGCGGCTGCACCTGATATGGACACGTACGGACGGAAACACCAGTCGGACTCGGCTTCTTGCTCGATCTGGCTTCGGATCGCCAGGTCGCGTTGGCGGCGGCGCACGCGACGCCGAACCCTAGCTCTCTCGTCTCAAATCTCGTATCTGCAACTTGGCTCTAGATACCACTTGTTAGATGAAACGAGATCAACGAGACACGGGAGACACGGATTTTTACGTGGAAACCCTTGCGGGAGAAAACCACGGACGCACGAAGGCGCAATTCACTATGAGGAGGAGTATTACAAGCACGAGACGACAGACCGTCTTTAGGTGCGACTACATGGAGTATATATGAGGGGCAATACATGAGAGTCCTTGGAGGACAAGTAAACGAGTTGTACTCGTACGCGTCGGTACCAACGCAAAGGCCCACACCGTTTGTACTACGTCTAGTCCAACACGGTAGAATTTGGATCACAATTTAACAAGGCCAGGCAACATGTTTCATTCTGGCTAGCCTGGCCAGGCAGAGAATTTCAATCTTGTGCTTCCACGTCAGGCGCTACTTTCTCTCAGGCACAAGGGCCAGGACAGGAACCAAACTGCCTCTGGTTTATCTGTCCACTACCCCTGCGTCTCCGCACCCATGGCTGCCGGCTTGGGCTCGACGGTGCTGCTCCGCCTGGCCTACCTCGACCCAAACGCCGACGATTCAATAAGACACTGCTCCCCTCTGCTGCTTTGTGTGGCATGTCCATCGTGCCATGGACGATTCCTTGCCGGTCATCGCGATGATGATCTACACTATATACTCAGATCCTAATCAATCACATATTACTCTGTAGAATCGTTCATACATAATTGTGGTATATCTTTCTAGTAGAAGTTATGTCAGCTGGTCTTCTAGCATAGACGTCTTGACGCCCAGAAGTTTCTTTAAACTATTTTCTTATCAAAAAAAAAATTTGCGGGGGATTTTCTTATCAAATTTGATGGCTTTACTCTCTGATTTTTATATGTGTGAAACATATAGGGTTGTGTTATAGTTATATTTAACCTGAAAAAAATAAGTTCTATTCACTCCAAACGTGCATATTGTCAATGAAATTTTAGCTCTGTTCCAGTCACATTACAACATACTTGCATCGGTTATATCGTGTTTTTTTTTGCGGGGTTATATCGTGTTTATATGTTTATATGAGGGTGTGTGGAATAAACAGTGTGTTGCAGTCCTTTTCTATACACAACTATTTTTCTATTACTGCCCGGACATATAAATTTCCTTCACATACATTGTAGAACCTTGATCACTCGCTTGATCCACCGCGTCACTCCACGGTCTGAGTTCCACTGTCGTCATCTGCACATTGAAATATGACTGCCTAGGGTTAGCCGTTGTGGCATCGTAGATCACGGCTGGACAACTACCATCAATGAGCGACCTTGCTGGAGGCCCAACAGTCCACTTCACCTTTGTAGGTATTTCAGTTTCAGGCTTGCATCTTTCAGTTTCTCATCTAGTTCTGCCCATGCAAGTTGTTTCTAGTTGGGGTATGTGTTAATCCAGGAAAAATGTTTCCGTCTCGTTTTTCTCAATAATTCTTTCTTGTGATGAATTAGGTTTTAATTTTCTTGCTGCTTTGTGTGTAGATAATTAATTATTATTTTCGTGAAGATTGTCATGGTAGATCAGGTAAATAATTTGTGATAGTATCTCTGGATATCCTAGCTAAGACCCTGACCACCTCATCATGTTAATTTCTGGGAGAGAAAAAGTATCTTATCAGTGTTTATGAATCATTACTGATTTCCTTGTCACACAGTGTAGCTCTAGGAATAAGCCTCACATGCATCTATCCGTCCTAATAATTTCATATATCCTCACAGGTTCTGAAATTGACTTTGCTTCAGCTAACATGCTTACGTTTGTTTTTCTCTTAACAGGTAAATCTTCAGGACTTGTGCATACTGCAATTAGGAAATATATAAATCAATAAGTTTACAGAAGAGGTATTAAGAATGAATTCGGAGCTTTGTCTTCATTGCATGGAATTCTTTACAAGTTGATGATGCCGCCACGCCACTCTTTTAAGTAAATTAAGTTCTTTTTTACAAAAAGTACAATGTTTTTCTTCATTTTCGCATTTTTCAGTTGATTTTTTAATGAAAGACTGGCATACGTGTTATATAGCTTGATATTCTTGGCTGGTGTAAGATAAAGCATTCAGCTCCATATTTTGTACAATTATATACACCATAATCTGGAATGTTATCCAAAATCTTAGGATAGGTTCAGTTCTTGTGTTCATGTATTATCCAAAATAAATCATTACAGAATCAGTAGAATGTTAAGCTGAACGCGAGAATATTCTAACATGTATTTACATGAATCACAACTATTAACAAGCAGAGATATGAAACATATTCTTGGCATATCAAATCTGAACTTCTTTCATGCATTTATTTTCTTTTCAACTTCAAGTACATCCGATTTCCCAAGCTTTCTTTTCTTATTTGTATTTTTGATTAGTTGTTTGTCAATCGTCGCCCCGCCTTAAGCTGCACCAAGCACTAGTAGAAAACCTACCTTTGATCCGGAGCATTAGTCCCGGCCGGGTTTGGGCCCGGGACTAATGTGAGCATTAGTCCCGGTTCCAACGGCTAGGAGCGGATGGGGGCACGGCCCCCTTTAATCCCGGTTCAAATGGGACCTCTAGTCCCGGTTGGTGATACCAACCGGGACTAAAGGGGTTGCGGTAGGCTGGGGCCCTGCGAGCCTCTTTAGTCCCGGTTGGTATCACCCACCGGGACTAAAGATAGACCTTTAGTCCCGGTTGGTGTCACCAACCGGGACTAAAGTCTTCCCTATATAAAGCTGCTTCGTCCAGCCCGAGTCCAAGCTTCTCCTTTCTCTCCTCTCTGTTTCCTTCCCCTAGCTCGAGCTCATCCTCCATTTTTGCCAAGATTTGTCAAGATTGGAGGCACCCCATCTATCCAAGGGTTCTAAAAGGTTAGCAACTGTTGGAAATATGCCCTAGAGGCAATAATAAATTGGTTATTATTATATTTCCTTGTTCATGATAATCGTTTATTATCCATGCTATAATTGTATTGATTGGAAACTCAAATACATGTGTGGGTACATAAACAACACTGTGTCCCTAGTAAGCCTCTAGTTGACTAGCTCGTTGATCAAAGATGGTTAAGGTTTCCTAGCCATTGACATGAGATGTCATTTGATAACGGGATCACATCATTAGGAGAATGATGTGATGGACAAGACCCAAACTAAGAACGTAGCATTTGATCGTGTCAGTTTATTGCTATTGTTTTCTGCATGTCAAGTATCTGTTCCTATGACCATGAGATCATGCAACTCCCTGACATCGGAGGAGTACCTTGTGTGTATCAAACGTCGCAACGTAACTGGGTGACTATAAAGGTGCTCTACAGGTATCTCCGAGGGTGTCTGTTGGGTTGGCATGGATCAAGACTGGGATTTGTTACTCTGTGTGACGGAGAGGTATCTCAGGGCCCACTCGGTAATACAACATCACAATGAGCCTTGCAAGCAATGTGACTAAAGTGTTAGCCACGAGATCTTGTATTACGGAACGAGTAAAGAGACTTGCCGGTAACGAGATTGAACTAGGTATAGAGATACCGACGATCGAATCTCGGGCAAGTAACATACCGAAGAACAAAGGGAACAGCATACGGGATTAACTGAATCCTTGACATAGAGGTTCGACCGATAAAGATCTTCGTAGAATATGTAGGAGCCAATATGGGCATCCAGGTCCCGCTATTGGTTATTGACCGTAGAGGTGTCTCGGTCATGTCTACATAGTTCTCGAACCCGCAGGGTCTACACACTTAACGTTTGGTGACGATATAAGTATAGTTGAGTTGTTATGTTGGTGACCGAAAGTTGTTCGGAGTCCCGGATGAGATCACGGACATGACGAGGAGTCTCGGAATGTCCGAGAGGTAAAGATCGATATATTGGACGATATGTTTGGGCCAAGAGGTGAGACCCACGGGGCGTTAGCAAAAGGCAGTTTTGCAGAGGGCAGGGTCCAGACGCCAGGAACCCTGGCGTCTGGCCCTGGGCCAGACGCCGAGGCCCATGGCGTCTGGGCGAGACGCCGGGAACCGTGGCGTTTGGTACTGGAATCCGAGAAGGACTCTTCCTTTTGTTCCAAACCGACTTTGAGGAGGCTCTTTCTCCAAGTTTCGACCCCAGGGCTCAACATATAAATAGAGGGGCAGGGCTAGCACCCGGAATACATCAAGATTTCCCCAAGCCGTGTGCGGCAACCCTAACCCTCTAGTTCCTCCGTCATAATCTCCGTAGCGCTTGGCGAAGCCCCGCAGAGATTGTTCCTCACCACCATCACCACGCCGTCGTGCTGCTGGAACTCAACCACTACTTCACCATCGCTCGCTGGATCGAGGAGGTGAAGGCGTCATCAAGCCGTACGTGTGTTGAACGCGGAGGTGCCGTCCGTTCGGCGCTAGTTCGTGATCGGATCGAGGGACGACTTGCGATTTGGATCGCGGAGACGTTCGACTACATCAACCGCGTTTCTTAAACGCTTCCGCTTAGCGATCTACAAGGGTATGTAGATTTACTCTCCCTCTCGTAGATGCTCATCACCATGGATAGATCTTGTGTGTGCATAGGAAATTTTTTGTTTCCCATGCAACATTCCCCAACAGTGGCATCATGAGCCAGGTCTATGCGTAGATGAGATCTCGAGTAGAACACAAACGAGTTGTGGGCGTGGGTGTATACATATTGCTTGCCGTTACTAGTTGATATTTGATTCGGCGGTACTGTGAGATGAAGCGGCCCGGACCGACATTACGCGTACACTTACGCGAGACAGGTTCCTTCAACTTTATGTAACTTTGTTGCATAAAGATGGCTAGCGGGTGTCTGTCTCTCTCACTTTAGTTGAATCGATTTCAATGAAGAGGGTTCTTTTAGAAGATCAAAAAGCAATCACTACACCACGTTGTGGTTTTGCGTAGGTAAGAACGGTTCTTGCAAACCCGTAGCAGCCACGTAAAATTTGCAACAACAATTAGAGGACGTCTAACTTGTTTTTGCAGGGTATGTTGTGATGTGATATGGCCAATTACATGATGAGATATATGTGATGTATGAGATGATCATGTGTTGTATAGAATATCACGACTTGCATGTCGATGAGTACGGCAACTGGCAGGAGCCATAGAGTTGTCTTTAATTGTTGTATGACCTGCGTGTCAATCATTAAGCGCTATGTAATGCTTTACTTTATCGCTAAACGTTAGCAATAGTCGTGGAAGCAACAGTCGGCGCGACAACCTCATGGCGACACGTTGATAGAGATCAAGATGATGGAGATCATGGTGTCATGCCGGTGACGATGGAGATCATGCCGGTGCTTTGGAGATGGAGATCAAAAGCACAAGTTCATGGCCATATCATGTCACTTATGATTTGCATGTGATGTTAATCCTTTTATGCATCTTATTTTGCTTAGGACGACGGTAGCATTATAAGGTGATCCCTCACTTAAATTTCAAGATAAATTGTGTTCTCCCCGAGTGTGCACCGTTGCGAAAGTTCGTCGTTTCGAGACACGCCGTGATGATCGGGTGTGATAGACTCCACGTTCACATACAACGGGTGCAAGCCATGTTGCACACGCGGAACACTTGGGTTAAACTTGACGAGCCTAGCATGTACAGACATGGCCTCGGAACACAAGAGACCGAAAGGTCGAACATGAGTCATATAGTAGATATGATCAACATGAAGATGGTCACCATTGAAACCACCTCAACTCACGTGATGATCGGACTTGAGTTGGTGGATTTGGATCATGTTACACTCGAATGACCGGAGGGATGTCAATTTGAGTGGGAGTTTTTAAGTAATATGATTAACTAAACTCATTATCTAGAACAATAGTCTAAGTTGTCTTTGCTATATTTATGTTGTAGATCATGGCTCGCGCAGTAGCACCCCTGAATTTTAATGCGTTCCTAGAGAAAGCTAAGTTGAAAGATGATGGAAGTAACTTTGTGGACTGGGCCCGTAATCTAAGGATTATCCTTACGGCTTCCCAGAAAGCTTATGTCCTTGATGCACCGCTTGGTGATCCACCCGCTCCAGTTGAGTCTCTAGACGTTGTGAACGCCTGGCAGGCTCGTTCTGATGATTACTCAATAGTTCAATGTGCAATGTTGTATGGCTTAGAACCGGGACTTCAAAGACGTTTTGAACGTCATGGAGCATATGAGATGTTCCAGGAGTTGAAGTTTATCTTTCAGAAGAATGCCCGGATCGAGAGATATGAGATCTCCGATAAGTTCTATGCTTGCAAGATGGAGGAGAACGGGTCTATCAGTGATCACGTGCTCAGAATGTCTGGGTACTCCACCCGTCTGGCTGAATTGGGGATGCCCCTTCCGCTAGAGGCTATCACTGACAGAGTTCTTCAATCATTGCCACCTAACTACAAGAGCTTCGTGTTGAACTATAACATGCACGGGATGAACAAGTCAGTCGCCGAGCTGTTTGCGATGCTGAAAGCCGCTGAGTCTGAAATTCAGAAGGAGCATCAAGTGTTGATGGTCAATAAAACCACTAGTTTCAAGAAAAATGGCAAGGGTAAGAAGGGTAACTCCAAGAAGAGTGGCAAAACAGTTGCTCCTCTCGTGAAGAAACCCAAGGCTGGACCCAAACCAGAAACTGTGTGTTTTCATTGCAAGGGAACTGGACACTGGAAGCGGAACTGCCCCAAGTATTTGGCTGACAAGAAGGCGGCCAACAACAAACAAGGTATATATGATATACATGTTATTGATGTGTACCTTACCAACCCTCGTTGTAGTGCCTGGGTATTTGATACCGGTGCGGTTGCTCATATTTGCAACTCTAAACAGGAACTGCGGAATAGACGGAGGCTGGCAAAGGACGAAGTGATGATGCGCGTGGGAAATGGTTCCAAGGTTGATGTGATCGCCGTCGGCACGCTCGCTCTTCGATTACCGTCGGGATTAGTGATGAACCTAAATAAGTGTTATTTGGTGCCTGCGTTAAGCATGAACATTATATCTGGATCTTGTTTATTGCGAGACGGTTACTCATTTAAATCAGAGAATAATGGTTGTTCTATTTATATGAGTAATATCTTTTATGGTCATGCACCCAATGTGAGGGGTTTATTCTTATTGAATCTCGATAGTAATGATACACATGTTCATAACATTGATGCCAAAAGATGTAGAATTGATAATGATAATACCACTTTCTTGTGGCACTGCCGTTTAGGTCATATTGGTGTAAAACGCATGAAGAAGCTCCATGCTGATGGACTTTTGGAGTCACTTGATTTTGAATCACTTGACACATGTGAGCCATGCCTCATGGGCAAGATGACTAAAACGCCGTTCTCTGGAACAATGGAACGGGCAAGTGACTTATTGGAAATCATACATACTGATGTGTGTGGTCCGATGAGTATTGAGGCGCGCGGTGGTTATCGTTACTTTCTCACCTTCACTGATGACTTAAGTAGATATGGGTATATTTACTTAATGAAACATAAGTCTGAAACATTTGAAAAGTTCAAACAATTTCAGAGTGAAGTTGAGAATCATCGTAACAAGAAGATCAAATTCCTACGATCTGATCGAGGAGGAGAATATCTGAGTTATGAGTTTGGCAGTCACTTAAGACAATGTGGAATTGTTTCACAACTGACACCGCCTGGAACACCACAGCGTAATGGTGTGTCCGAACGTCGTAATCGAACTTTATTGGATATGGTGCGATCTATGATGTCTCTTGCCGATTTGCCACTATCATTTTGAGGTTATGCATTAGAGACAGCTGCATTCACTTTAAATAGGGCACCATCGAAATCCGTTGAGACGACGCCATATGAACTTTGGTTTGGCAAGAAGCCAAAACTGTCGTTTCTTAAAGTTTGGGGATGTGATGCTTATGTCAAAAAGCTTCAGCCTGAAAAGCTGGAACCCAAAGCGGAGAAATGCGTCTTCATAGGATACCCAAAAGAGACAGTTGGGTATACCTTCTACCTCAGATCCGAAGGCAAAGTGTTTGTCGCTAAAAACGGAACATTTCTTGAGAAAGAGTTTCTCTTGAAAGAATTGAGTCAGAGGAAGATAGAACTTGATGAGGTTGTTGAACCTTTACTTCAACCTGAGAGTAGCGCAGTGCAGAAAGTTGTTTCTGTGGAGCCTACATTAGCTGAAGAGGAAGTTAATGATGATGATCATGAAGCTTTGGATCAAGTTACTATCGAACCTCGTAGGTCGACAAGGACGCGTACTGCTCCTGAGTGGTACGGCAACCCTGTCTTAGAGGTCATGTTGTTAGACAACGATGAACCTACGAGCTATGGAGAAGCGATGATGGGCCCGGATTCCGAGAAGTGGTTAGAGGCCATGAAATCCGAGATGGGATCCATGTATGAAAACAAAGTATGGACTTTGGAAGTATTACCTGAAGGGCGTAAGGCCATTCAGAACAAATGGATCTTTAAGAGGAAGACGGACGCGGACGGTAATGTCACCGTCTATAAAGCTCGACTTGTGGCAAAGGGTTTTTCACAAGTTCAAGGAGTTGACTACGATGAGACCTTCTCACCCGTAGCGATGCTTAAGTCCGTCAGAATCATGTTAGCAATAGCTGCCTTTTTCGATTATGAAATTTGGCAGATGGATGTCAAAACAGCGTTCCTTAACGGTTACCTTAAGGAAGAGTTGTATATGATGCAACCAGAAGGTTTTGTCGATCCAGAGAATGCTGACAAAGTTTGCAAACTCCAGCGATCCATTTATGGACTGGTGCAAGCATCTCGGAGTTGGAATCTTCGTTTTGATGAGGTGATCAAAGCGTTCGAGTTTATACAAGTTTACGGAGAAGCTTGTATTTACAAGAAAGTGAGTGGAAGCTCTATAGAGTTTCTAATATTATATGTGGATGACATATTACTGATTGGAAACAATATAGAAATGCTGGAAAGCGTAAAGGAATATTTGAACAAGAGTTTTTCAATGAAGGACCTTGGAGAAGCTGCTTTCATATTAGGCATCAAGATCTATAGAGATAGATCGAGACGCTTGATAGGACTTTCACAAAGCACATACCTTGACAAAGTTTTGAAGAAGTTCAAAATGGATCAGTCCAAGAAGGGGTTCTTGCCTGTATTGCAAGGTGTGAAGTTGAGTAAGACTCAATGCCCAGTGACTGCAGAAGATAGAGAAAAGATGAGTGTCATCCCCTATGCTTCGGCCATAGGCTCTATCATGTATGCAATGCTGTGCACAAGACCTGATGTCAGCCTTGCCATAAGTATGGTCGGAAGGTTTCAAAGTGATCCAGGAATGGAACACTGGACGGCGGTCAAGAATATCCTGAAGTACCTGAAAAGGACTAAGGATATGTTTCTCGTTTATGGAGGTGATCAAGAGCTCGTCGTAAAGGGTTACGTCGATGCAAGCTTTGACACTGATCCGGATGACTCTAAGTCTCAAACCGGATACGTGTTTATTCTTAATGGGGGTGCGGTTAGCTGGTGCAGTTCCAAGCAAAGCGTGGTAGCAGATTCTACATGCGAAGCGGAGTACATCGCTGCCTCGGAGGCGGCGAAGGAAGGTGTCTGGATGAAGGAGTTCATGACAGATCTTGGAGTAGTGCCTAGTGCGCTTAACCCAATGACTCTGTTTTGTGATAACACTGGTGCCATTGCTCTAGCCAAGGAACCAATATTTCACAAGAGGACCAGACACATAAAGCGACGCTTCAATTCCATCCGCGATTACATCAAGGAGGACGACATAAATATTTGCAAAGTACACACAGATCTAAATGTTGCAGATCCGATGACTAAACCTCTTCCAAGGGCTAAACTTGAACAACACCAGAACTGCATGGGTGTTCGATTCATTACAATGTAAATCACATAGTGATGTGAACTAGATTATTGACTCTAGTGCAAGTGGGAGACTGTTGGAAATATGCCCTAGAGGCAATAATAAATTGGTTATTATTATATTTCCTTGTTCATGATAATCGTTTATTATCCATGCTATAATTGTATTGATTGGAAACTCAAATACATGTGTGGGTACATAAACAACACTGTGTCCCTAGTAAGCCTCTAGTTGACTAGCTCGTTGATCAAAGATGGTTAAGGTTTCCTAGCCATTGACATGAGATGTCATTTGATAACGGGATCACATCATTAGGAGAATGATGTGATGGACAAGACCCAAACTAAGAACGTAGCATTTGATCGTGTCAGTTTATTGCTATTGTTTTCTGCATGTCAAGTATCTGTTCCTATGACCATGAGATCATGCAACTCCCTGACATCGGAGGAGTACCTTGTGTGTATCAAACGTCGCAACGTAACTGGGTGACTATAAAGGTGCTCTACAGGTATCTCCGAGGGTGTCTGTTGGGTTGGCATGGATCAAGACTGGGATTTGTTACTCTGTGTGACGGAGAGGTATCTCAGGGCCCACTCGGTAATACAACATCACAATGAGCCTTGCAAGCAATGTGACTAAAGTGTTAGCCACGAGATCTTGTATTACGGAACGAGTAAAGAGACTTGCCGGTAACGAGATTGAACTAGGTATAGAGATACCGACGATCGAATCTCGGGCAAGTAACATACCGAAGAACAAAGGGAACAGCATACGGGATTAACTGAATCCTTGACATAGAGGTTCGACCGATAAAGATCTTCGTAGAATATGTAGGAGCCAATATGGGCATCCAGGTCCCGCTATTGGTTATTGACCGTAGAGGTGTCTCGGTCATGTCTACATAGTTCTCGAACCCGCAGGGTCTACACACTTAACGTTTGGTGACGATATAAGTATAGTTGAGTTGTTATGTTGGTGACCGAAAGTTGTTCGGAGTCCCGGATGAGATCACGGACATGACGAGGAGTCTCGGAATGTCCGAGAGGTAAAGATCGATATATTGGACGATATGTTTGGGCCAAGAGGTGAGACCCACGGGGCGTTAGCAAAAGGCAGTTTTGCAGAGGGCAGGGTCCAGACGCCAGGAACCCTGGCGTCTGGCCCTGGGCCAGACGCCGAGGCCCATGGCGTCTGGGCGAGACGCCGGGAACCGTGGCGTTTGGTACTGGAATCCGAGAAGGACTCTTCCTTTTGTTCCAAACCGACTTTGAGGAGGCTCTTTCTCCAAGTTTCGACCCCAGGGCTCAACATATAAATAGAGGGGCAGGGCTAGCACCCGGAATACATCAAGATTTCCCCAAGCCGTGTGCGGCAACCCTAACCCTCTAGTTCCTCCGTCATAATCTCCGTAGCGCTTGGCGAAGCCCCGCAGAGATTGTTCCTCACCACCATCACCACGCCGTCGTGCTGCTGGAACTCAACCACTACTTCACCATCGCTCGCTGGATCGAGGAGGTGAAGGCGTCATCAAGCCGTACGTGTGTTGAACGCGGAGGTGCCGTCCGTTCGGCGCTAGTTCGTGATCGGATCGAGGGACGACTTGCGATTTGGATCGCGGAGACGTTCGACTACATCAACCGCGTTTCTTAAACGCTTCCGCTTAGCGATCTACAAGGGTATGTAGATTTACTCTCCCTCTCGTAGATGCTCATCACCATGGATAGATCTTGTGTGTGCGTAGGAAATTTTTTGTTTCCCATGCAACATTCCCCAACAGCAACTTCATCCTTTCATCTCTCATTGCTAGTTTAGCTCGTTTCATGCTCTATAAGTATAGTGATTTGTGGGTTTTAGTTTGGGAGTAATTATGTGGGAGTTTATTTGATTTATATGCAATTTGAGCTCAAATTAACTTCTTAGTTTGCATATGTGTAGGTGTGGTTTACTTAGTGCCTTCCCGTCCCCGTCCTCACCGCCGTCGATCGCCCGCGCCGTCCCGTCGCCGGCACCACCTTGGTGAGCCTCTTGTTCTTATCCTTTTTGTAAAAAAAATCTTATTTGTATGATTTAGATAGTTACTTTATAATTTTCTTACTTGTATGATTGTTTGTTATATATAGTGCCATGGTTTTGATATCCGTCCCCGTCGGCCCTCGTCCGGTTTATGATTCAGATGTGGTATATTATCTTTTATAACTATTTGTTTCATTTCGTGTTTATGACAATTATGCCCATCAAGTTGACATAGATATTTTTATCTAGGAGGTATGTGAACCGGAAATTGCAACCGACCCTCTTGTCGAGAAGTTAAATTTAGTTGAAAAAGAAAACGATTATTTGAAAGAAAAATTGAAAAGAATTGAAGAAGAGAAGATGAAATTGGAGTTGTATGTTGCCGATGTCGTCGATGATCACAAGATCAAGATGGATGCAATGCGCTTGAAGATTAGAAAGATTAGAAAATATGCCATTAATAAAGAGGCTTGGTATCATTATGCTGTTGGATCAATTATTACCTTAGTTGCGATTTTGATCGCATTTGTTGTTGCATTTAAATGCTTTAGCTAGATAGTTGTATGCTGTTTTATGAGAAGTATGTATGAACTTTATGTATGAACTTGTATTAATTTGGTCACTTCGATGTTGTGTAATGAAGGTGAGCTGACAATGGATGTACGATGACCGATGCTCTCCCGAGTTCATTAATGGTGTGCATAGTTTTCTGCGTGTGGCTGAGGCAAACAAGCGGAATGGTTTTATGTGCTGTCCATGTGGTGTCTGTAAGAATGATAGGGATTCCTCTACCTAAAAAATCCTTCACAGCCACCTGCTTCAGTCCGGTTTCATGTCCAGCTATAACTGTTGGACCAAGCACGGAGAAAGAGGGGTTATAATGGAAGACAATGAAGAAGAAGAGGATGATGACAACTATCCTAGGTTCCCTGAATACGATGGTACTACAATGGGGGAAGCTGAAGAAGAGGCATCAGACGAGCCCGCTGATGATCTTGGTTGGGCCATTGCTGATGCAAAGAGAAACCGCAAAAGTGAAAAGGAGAGGTTGAAGTTGGAGCGCATGTTAGAGGATCACAAAAAATTGTTGTACCCAAACTGCGAAGATGACAAGAAAAAGCTGGGTACCACACTGGAATTGCTGCAATGGAAGGCAGAGAATGGTGTATCTGACAAGGGATTTGAAAAGTTGCTGAAACTGATAAAGAAGACGCTTCCAAAGGATAACGAATTGCCCGACAGTATGTACGAAGCAAAGAAGGCTGTCTGCCCTCTAGGATTAGAGGTGCAGAAGATACATGCATGCCCTAATGACTGCATCCTCTACCGCGGTGAGGAGTATAAGAATTTGAATGCATGCCCGGTATGTGGTGCATTGCGCTATAAGATCAGCCGCGATGACCCTGGTGATGTTGAGGGTGAGCGCCCCAGGAAGAGGGTTCCTGCCAAGGTGATGTGGTATGCTCCTATAATACCACGGTTGAAACATTTGTTCCAAAACAAAGAGCATGCCAAGTTGTTGCGATGGCACAAAGAAGACCGTAAGAAAGACGGGATGTTGAGAGTACCCGCTGATGGGTCGCAGTGGAGAAAAATCGAGAGAAAGTGGCCGGAGTTTGCAGATGACGCAAGGAACTTATGGTTTGGTATAAGTACAGATGGCATGAATCCTTTTGGGGAGCAGAGCAGCAGTCATAGCACCTGGCCTATGACTCTATGTATCTATAACCTTCCTCCTTGGTTGTGCATGAAGCGGAAGTTCATTATGATGCCAGTGCTCATGCAAGGCCCTAAGCAACCCGGCAACGACATTGATGTGTACCTAAGGCCATTAGTTGAAGAACTTTTACAGTTGTGGGATATAAAAGGTGTACGTGTGTGGGATGAGCACAAACCGAGAAAAAGAAAAGATAAGGAAGCGAATACATCATACGATGAGCCAAAGCGCCACATAGTTCTTTCAGGGAAAAGAAACATCGTGGGAGTGGAGGACAAGATAGACATGTCAGAAGATTATGAAAAGTTTGATGAAATTCCTCCCTTCATAGTGAAGACTGACCCCAGCATCCTGTTAAATGATGAAGATTCTCCATGGTTACGGCGCAATCATAAGCAAGGGACACACGCGAAGAAATTTTTTTATACCCCAAGATCCCACTCTGGGATGTGACCGGCTGCACCGTCATCACTTTCTCTCTAGTGAGTTTCTGGACTTATAGCTGGAATGTCCCACTCCGGACAAACCGGAGGGAATCTTTGTAAGAGTTAGGGTATATATGTGTTTTGGGTGTTCCTAGGTGGACTCCGGAGCGTCGGAATCCAACCAAAAAGCTAGGGAATTTTGGCATTTGAAACATGATTTTTGAATAATTATTTATTAAGTTATGAATTTTCAATTATTCCTGTCCTTTTAGTATTTTAATTATAGTGGCTGTCCAAAGAGGTAAAGTGAGGGTTTTCACCCCTCAATTATTGAGCTATGGAAGAGAGAGAGTTACTGGAGGTAGAACATGACTAGGGTGAGCTCTGGTAAAAATTTGAGCTAAAGGAGAATCCATTTGGTACCCCAATCATTGACCACAAGATTTTGGCAGAAGGCGTTTGATGATGAATAGAGGTACTTAGAAGAATCCAATGGCTTTGGAATTTAACAGGAATGAGCTTGGTATCAATTTGAGCTAGGGTGCAAATTTGTAGCTCATTTGAATAAACTTGGCAATGTAAATATTTCAAACCCTAGAAATGGGCAGAAATGGTTTTGACAAGCTTTGATCAAGTTAACTTGTTCTCCAACTTGTGCCACTTGATGCGGGTGATGCTCATGACCATCTGGCAATGTGGTAAAAATTTGAGATCAATGGGAGAAAGTTACATTTGTAACTTTGTCAAACCCCAGAAATGGGCAGAATTGGTTTTGGCATACTTTGACCAAGCTAATTTGTTCTCCTTGATGCACCACTTGGCCTTGATGAATATTTAGACCATTTTAGCAGGTGTACCAAGTTTGAGCTCATTTGGACATGTTTAGCAATGTAAAGTTGCTCAAACTAGAAAATGGACAGATATGGTTTTGAGGGAATTTGATGATGTTATCTTGTTCTCCAAGACATGAGACTTGGCAAGATCATCAAATATGGCATTTGTGACATGCTAGAATTTTCTTGGAATTTATGGTGAATATTTCCTTTGTAAATATTTCAAAATCTTGAAATATCCAGAAAGGGTAATTGAGGGTTTTGACCAATATTTTGAACATGAATATTTCCTTTGTAAATATGACTGTGTAGGTTATGTTAAGACAAACAATTTGACATCTTATTTTCTCCATTTGGCTTAACAGAACTGAAGATATGAATTTTTAAAGTTTAAAATAATGTCTTCAATTACTGTATTTAATTAATAAGTGCAAATTTAATTATGCAACTTCCTGTCAAAATGATACTAGTTGATAGAAATCTTCAAGATGATTCCACAGAAATTTAAATCAACTCATTTGGTTTAGTTTTCAAATTTTTATGCATTTTACAAGAATTAGTTTCAATCTGTAAAATTGAATCTGTCAAATAATTTCTTCAAAATGAAAATTAATTGAAAGACACCTTTAGTACCGGTTGCGACCACCAGCCGGGACTAAAGGTTTCAGCTCTCGCGCGGAATTTGGGCCGCCAAAAAGGTTGGCCTTTAGTCCCGGTTCGTGGCTGGAGCCGGGACTAAAGTACCTTTAGTCCCGGTTCGTGGTTGGAGCCGGGACTAAAGGTCGCACGTATATAACTTCCGCGCCTTGGTGTCCCGGTGCCAGCCACCGACCGGGAGATACAGATCGAACCACACCGCCAGGCTGCCCTGATCTGCTCCGGTCCGGTGGTCGTCCACGCCGGCCACCCGTCGTCGCCGGCCGCTCCACTCCTCCCTTTTCTCTCTCTCCGCCCTGGTCCGCGCGCCCGTCTCCGCCGTCCCCAGCCCGAGCCCTTCGCCCGCACCTCCGGCGCCGCCATCCTCGCCGCGTGGCCGATCGCTCGCCGTCCTCGCCATCGTCCATAGCCCGTTAGGTATACCCTCCTCCTCTCCCTCTTCGGTCTCATCCCGCACGACGCTACTCTGCTCCCGTGGCGGGGCTGCTGCCACTGCTGTTCGCCGGTGGCTGCTTTCGGCTATCGCTACTCTGCTCCGGTTGCTCGCCACCGTTGTTGTTGCTTGCTACCTGCCACCGCTACTGCTGCTGGTTGCTCTGCCACTACTGTTAGATGGATGTAGATAGATGGATTTTAGATGGATTTGTGTAGACATATGGATGTTAGATGAATTTATGTATTTTTGTGTGTAGATGAATGTTAGATGGATTTATATATTTTTGTGTGTAGATGAATGTTAGATGGATGTAGATGGATAAATGTTATATTGATGTATGTTAGAATGATGGATGAATAGAAATGTTAGATAGATGGATGTTAAATGGATGAATAGAAATGTTGTTCAAGTGTGGGTTCTCTATAAAAAGTCGTTAACGACCGAACGCACCCAAGCACGCGTCGGCCCGTGCCCTGTGCGCGAATTCCGACGAGGCCCCGTGCCTCCGCAGTCGTTTTAGGCCACCGGCGCCTCACCGCCGGCGCGCCACCGTCGTGGGGTCACCGACAGGTGGGCCCGAGTCGGGTTAGTAACTAACACCAGCTACTAACCCCACTGACCCCAGGCCCCACCTAACTAATTAAAACAACTAACCCCCCCTCTGGATGTTTTCCCCCTTCGCCGGTATCGTGTAGTACTGCGATAGGTCACCCTAGCACTACCAGGAAGACCCCTCCGGATGTTTTCCCCCTTCACCAAAGCTAAAATGGCGACAGACCAAGGTAATTAAGTAGTACTAGCTAGGTCCGCGCATCTCTTTAATTCTAGTTTCAATACCATTATCATGCTTGATTATTATCTGATTGAATTCTATTCTCGCAAAGTGCATGAGGCAGAAACAAGGGACTAATTTATGTGCAAACTACGTTTGCGAGAACATTCGCATTACGACCAAATGGCACAGAGATGCAAGACAACTTCAGGTATGTAAACACTATTCACAATTTTTTTATGATGATCTAATATATATACACACAACTATATATTCATATTGATCTCCTTCTTTAAAGATTCACGAGATGCGGGATAAGCTCCTACCAGAGAACCGCATACGAGCAATTCAAGAGGAAATTGCGGGATTTTTGCTTACGGAGGTCATATCTGAAAGCGGAGAATACCATTGCACCTAATGCCTGCATGTAATGATCTGCAAATTGTAGGAGAAATTGTATATACCAAATTGTATATATATATATGTATGGTCGTACGAGAAATTATATGATATATGTATGGTCGTACGAGAAATTATATTATATATGCATAACGTGTACAGTATGTAGTAGCGTAAAATATGATTGAAATGAAAAAGAATTGAATGGAAAACACAAAATGAAAAGGAAAAATGAACCATAAACCCTAAACCCTAAAACCCTAAACCCCAACACAAAGTCATTAGTCCCGGCTGGTGTCACCAACCGGGACTACAGGTCCTTCAGCCCCCGGTGCTAGCTCGCGGCCACGTGGAGGGGCCTTAGTCCCGGTTAGTGTCACCAACTGGGACTAAAGGTCCTCCAGCCCCCGGCGCGCGCTCGCGGCCACGTGGAGGGACTTTAGTCCCGGGTCGTGGCCAACCGGGTCTAAAGGGTGGGGGCCTTTAGTCCCGATTTAGTTGTCCCGGTTGGTGACCCGGGACTAAAGGCCTTTTCCAACCGGGACCAAATCCCGTTTTTCCACTAGTGAAGGCACGCCCCCACATAGGTAAGCTTCTCTCGCCCTCTACATTGCCATACTTTACCTTTGTTTGGTGAATATTTTTTTAAAAGGAGGATGACCCCCGGCCTCTGCATCTGGGAGATGCATGCAGCCACTTTATTAATTATTCACAAAGACCTTACAAAGTAATACGCCAATATGTCTGAAGCCGCCATCTTGGCAACAACTGTCGCTACTACTATCCATTGATGAAGGGGTGCAGAAAGTGTGAGCCGAATACCCAGACCTCTCACCTAGCCTAACATCTAAAGCCGGAGGCCCCGACCAAGCCACATACCGGGTCTGGGGCACAAACCGGTCCGTCGCACTCTCATAGGTCGTCGCCGCTGTCTTCCATCAATCAATCTTCAGAGCAGGTACTGACGCATCGACCTTACCAGGCCTGCCGTCGACGCCCCCACGACGCCAGACAGCGCCTCCGCCCTACGCGCATTCATCATCACGCATCCGTCGCCGAGACTTTGCTGCGCCTCGCCGTCGAGACTCCACGACGTCGATGCGTCACAGGGAACGCCGTCCACTGGCCCCTCGAGCCTATGCACACCTCCAAGAATGACGCCCTCAAGAGGGGAACGACACACGAGCGCCGCCGTCATCCGATCGACTGATCTAGGGTTTCCCCCAGAGGTAGCGGATAGGGGTCTAGAGCTTCTCCATGACGATGCCTTCAAGAAGGGGACGACGCAGAAGAACGCCGCGATCGCTGACCTTGGCAACATGCCAAGAGTAGGGTTTTCACCCGGATCCGCTCGAGGACCATCCATCCAGCATCATGTGCACGGGACCGCCACCGATCACCGCCGTAGCGCATGGAACAGGCCGCCCCGGCCGGATCAGATCTGACCGGAGACTAGGCAAACCATGCAGCCGCCGCCGTCCCGAGGTCAGATCTGATCTGACTCACCGCCGCCGCGGGCACGCAGCCAGCGTACAATGGGCCGCCCCCACCACGTCATTGTCCCGACTTGAGGACGCCACCGCCATGAGTTGCCGCCGCTGCGCCGCCGATCCTCGCGCCCGCCCGCCGCCGTCGCCTGGCGAGACCGCCCCGCACCGGCCATCCCGAGGCGCGGAGAACAGGGCCCCACCGCCGGCCACCGCAAGGGGCTTTGCCCCGACGGCCCCGGCCGGCGGTGACCAGTAGTCTTCTTTAGCAAGCAGCTGTTTCGGGACGAAGCGCCGCCATCTCGAGGCGGAACCTGGGCATGAGCACTTTTGCTCTCCGGTGGAGCGATTCCGCCGGGGATACTTCCCTCCGGGAGGGGGAAATCAAAGCCATCGACATCACCAACGATCCTCTCATCGTGGGAGGACCAATCTTCATCAACATCTTCACCAGCACCATCTCATCTCAAACCCTAGTTCATCTCTTGTATTCAATCTTTGTCTCAAAACCTCAGATTGGTACCTGTGGGTTGCTAGTAGTGTTGATTACATCTTGTAGTTGATGCTAGTTGGTTTATTTGGTGGAAGATTATATGTTCAGATCTATTATGCTATTCAATACCCCTCTGATCTTGGACATGAATATGATTTGTGAGTAGTTACTTTTGTTCTTGAGGACATGGGAGAAGTGTTGTCATAAGTAATCATGTGAATTTGGTATTCGTTCGATATTTCAATACGGTTTATAGTTCATACATAGACTCTTTCTGATAATATGATGAATTGCAATTGCATCAGTGATCGAGATCATAGTTTGTTAGTTTTCAATACGGTTTATAGTTCATACTTTGTCTTGTGGATGAATTATCACTTATTCATGAGTAGTTTTATGATGATATATTGTTGTTATAATAATGATCATGATGCTTTCATGTCCGTATTTTGTTTTATCGACACCTCTCTCTCTAAAACATGTGATCATGATTATCGATTTCGGTTTTCGCTCGAGGACAAGCGAGGTCTAAGTTTGGGGGAGTTGATACATCCATTTTGCATCATGTTTTCCTACTGTTATTTATTATGTTTTGGGTCATTATTTCACTTTATGATACAATTCTTATGTCTTTTCTCTCTTATTTTGCAAGTTTCACATGAAGAGGGAGATTGCCGGCAGCTGGAATTCTGGACCGGAAAGGGCTACATCAGAGATAGCTATTCTACACAACTCCAAATGACCTAAAAATTTATGGAGAACTATTTTGGAATATATAAAAAATTGCCAAAAGAAATACCAGGAGGGGACTCACCAGGACGCCACAAGCCTGGGGGGCGCACCCTACCCCCCTGGGCGCACCCTCCGAGCTTGTGGGGTCCCTTGGCAGGCCTCCGGCCCCCTCCTTCTGCTATATGAAGCCATTTGCCCTAGAAAATAAAATAAAGAGAAGACTTTCCGGACGAAGCGCCGCCGTCTCGAGGCGGAACCTGGCAGGAGCACTTTTGCTCTCCGGCAGAGCGATTCCGCCGGGGATACTTCCCTCCGGGAGGGGGAAATCGAAGCCATCGACATCACCAATGATCCTCTCATCGTGGGAGGACCAATCTTCATCAACATCTTCACTAGCACCATCTCATCTCAAACCCTAGTTCATCTCTTGTATTCAATCTTTGTCTCAAAACCTCAGATTGGTACCTGTGGGTTGCTAGTAGTGTTGATTACATCTTGTAGTTGATGTTTTTTTGTTTATTTGGTGGAATATTATATGTTCAGATCCTTAATGATATTCAATACCCCTCTGATCTTGAACATGAATATGATTTGTGAGTAGTTACTTTTGTTTTTGAGGACACATGAAAGATGACTACGACTACCGTTGTACAAAAGGGAAAGATCAGGAAAATTTCGATACAGTTGAAAAGACACCACTTCCTCTGGTGGACGTTTCCAACTACAAGAACTAGATGTGTTCCTAAACTTCCTATACTAAGTTCACCCACTAACATGCCAGAAAAAGAAATGACATTTTAACATTCTTAAATGGGAAAACATGAATACATTTCCTCCATTTATAAGTTGTAACATCACAATAAATTTTAAACAATACTGCGCGGAAGTACTATGCAGCACAGATTTCTATCATATTTTTCCAGGCTTGGGTAACTCATGTCAATTTTTTGTTGTTGTAGATTGCCAAGATAAATAGATGGTGCTGTAGAAATTGTAGGTTGGCTGAATATTTTGTTGTGTTGTATTGATCTGACGCTCGTAGGGGTATATATAGAGTACATCGTGGGGCGAGACTTGGAGTACAAGACAAGTCGTAATATATTTAAACTAATCTATCTCTTCTCCTTATCTCTACACAATTATACTTCTAACATTCCCCCTCAGTCATAGCAGGAGTGAAATGGACGATTGTGACTGAACTTGAAGTCTTGCGCTTCTGTCATCTTCTCCGTTGCGCCACCAACAACTGCGTCTCTGATGGGTCGGCACCTAGGGCGGTGACTGCGTCCCCTTCTGGTGCTTTTCCTATCTCTTCTCTATTCCCTCCCGCAGTCACAGCGGGAGTGGCGTGGACGCTAGTGACGGCGCGGACGCTGCTAACTGGAGTTGTTGCCGATGTGTTGATGTAAACGTACTCGTGTGGTCGATGTCGAGGTCGCCGATCATGATGTAGCCGTGGTCGATGTACAATTCATCGTAGTTGATGTAGCCGCAATCGCTGGAGGTGCAAAAAAAATTGTGTGATGTGTATGGCAGAGCTGCAATTGTGTAGCCAACGTTTTGCACCTAGAGAGGTACCGCCCGGGGCGATGTTTTGCACCTTGAGAGGTACCGTCGCGGGCATCTTGCGGATATCAGAGGACGCGGTTATTGATAGAGGCAAAGGTGTCCCGTATTTCGATGAGAAGGTAGCTATCGTTTTTGGTGGAAGTCAAATTTGACGATCTGACTACGAACGTGCGATGACGTCGCGCCTTAGCAATCACCAAACCAACTCCGAGAGGTTATTGACCACGCCGGAGCACGATCAACCTGACCACGAGGGTCTATTTCCTGCAAGCAAATGACGAACAAGAAAGAAACTGATATTGCAATCTGGATATTGCGAATATAAGAGGAAAGCTTTATTAATCAAGTGGGGTTCTATGACGTCTTGGTCTGGTCGTTGAACACAAACGAAGTACGCGAAGTTGCAGCTATGGCGAACTTTTAATCTAAACAAAACCCAAAGTCTAAATGACACCCTAAGGGCTGTATATATGGGGGAATAGGGGGCAATTTCATGATCCCTTGGAGGAGGGGTTCGAAACCAACCCTAACTCGGTTTCCCCACACATACGGTCTCTAAAAACAGCCTATACTGAAGTATTTCGAAATTACAAAGGTGACATAGCACCTATATTAAGCTATGGACGAAATTGATGAAAGGGCATTTTGTATATTTTGTCCATGTCCTTGTACGTCATCATGGTGGCTCCAAAGTGCTGAAAACTCCACCAGAAACTCCGTTCTTGTTCCCCTTGTGCGCGCCATCCTCTCTATGCCTGATCATGCTCCAATGTTCATCCTTCTTGTCCATGCTAGGACCTTCATTTGTAAGAAAAACAAACGTATCCAATTTAGGCAGCATCATATTCTCATGAACATTAGAATCGTTACCAAGAAACGAAAGTACCTGGTAATTTAATTGGCATACGCGAGCTCTAGTAATTGGTCCCATATATGTAACTGCTGGGGATGTGGGTGTAACTGTGGTAGTGATGTCCTCATCATCCTCCCCTTCTTGAATTGAAGTCGTCCTCGACGGAAGCTCATATTCCTCACCCGCATAAGGCTTCAAATCTGCAATGTTAAAAGTGTGACTAACCCCAAAATCTGCAGGCAACTCAAGTTTATATGCATTATCATTTATTTTATCTAACACCTTAAAAGGACCATCAGCACGTGGCATTAACTTTGACTTGCGCAAATCAGGAAACCTATCTTTACGCAAATGTAACCAAACAAGATCTCCAGGTGCAAAGACAACATGTTTTCTACCCTTATCTCCAGTAAGTTTATATTTAGCATTCATACGCTCAATGTTTTCCTTAGTTAACTCATGCATTTTTAAGATCAATTCAACATGTTGTTTAGCATCAAAATTAACCTTCTCTGAAGATCGAAGAGGTAACAAATCAATAGGTGCACGAGGTAGGAAACCATACACAACTTCAAAAGGGCACATCTTAGTAGTAGAATGCAGCGAACCATTATAAGCAAGTTCAATATGAGGTAAGCATTCTTCCCACATTTTCAGATTAGTCTTTAAAACAGCCCTAAGCATAGTAGACATTGTTCTATTGACTACTTCAGTTTGTCCATCAGTTTGGGGGTGACATGTAGTACTAAAAAGCAATTTCGTCCCCAACTTAGCCCATAAACATCTCCAAAAGTGGTTAAGAAATTTAGTATCATGATCTGAAACAATTGTATTTGGCACACCATGCAAGCGAATAATTTCACGAAAGAACAAATCAGCAACATTTGCAGCATCATCACTTTTATGACATGGTATAAAGTGTACCATTTTCGAAAATTTATCCACGACAACAAATATGCTATCCCTCCCCTTCTTTGTTCAAGGTAAACCTAAAACAAAGTCCATAGATATATCCTCCCAAGGAACAATAGGTACAGGCAAAGGCATATATAAACCATGAGGATTGAGTCGTGGCTTAGCTTTTTGACATGTAGTGCAGCGAGCAACAAAACGCTCAACATCCTGTCTCATCTTTGGCCAAAAGAAATGTGTAGCAAGTACATCCTCCGTCTTCTTCACGCCAAAGTGTCCCATTAGTCCTCCTCCATGCGCCTCCTGCAACAACAAAAGACGAACGGAGCTAGCTGGAATGCATAGCTTGTTAGCACGAAACACAAATCCATCATTAATGATGAACTTGTTCCATGTTCTTCCTTCCTTACAATTCTGCATCACATCTTTAAATTCAGCATCATGCACATATTGATCTTTGATGGTTTAAAGTCAAGTTGTGAAAGCATAGTATAACGATGAGACAATGCATCAGCAATAACATTTTCTTTACCCTTCTTGTGTTTAATGACATAAGGGAAAGTCTCAATGAATTCAACCCATTTAGCATGTCTACGGTTCAGTTTTGCTTGACTTTTAATATGTTTCAAAGATTCATGATCAGAATGTATAACAAATTCTTTGGGCCATAAATAATGTTGCCATGTTTCTAAAGTCCGCACAAGAGCATATAATTCCTTATCATAAGTAGAATAGTTCAGACTAGGCCCACTCAATTTTTCAGAGAAGTATGCAACAGGTTTACCATCTTGTAATAACACACCTCCTAATCCAATTCCACTAGCATCACATTCAAGCTCAAAAGTCTTATTAAAATCAGGAAGTTGGAGTAAAGGAGCATGTGTCAACTTATCTTTCAATACCGTGAAGGCTTCTTCCTATGCTGTACCCCAAACAAAAGGCTTATCCTTCTTTGTAAGCTCATTGAGAGGTGTAGCAATGGTGCTGAAATCTCTCACAAAACGCCTATAGAAACCAGCGAGGCCAAGAAAACTCCTCACTTGTGTGACCGTTTTGGGCTGCGGCCAACTCTCAATAGCTTCAATCTTGGCTTTATCAACTTCAATTCCCTGTGGAGTAACAACATAGCCAAGAAAAGATATATACACTACTGGAATCAGAGGATTTGCCATCAGCCACTTCTTTGCCGTCTGCTAGCAGACGGCAAAGGAGGTCTTTGCCATCTGCTTTCAAAAAATAGACGGCAAAGAACTGGCTGATGGCAAAGATCATATTTGCCATCAGTCACTTCTTTGCCGTCTGCTAGCAGACGACAAAGAAGTGCGTGGGGGTCCAGTGGAGGCCAACGCTGTAACGGCCCACCCCCCCACCTCTTTGCCATCTGCTAGCAGACGGCAAAGAGGTTAGTACCGAACGGCCGTCACCCCCCACCCCTCCTCTCTCACTTCTCTCTCTGCCTCGATCTCTCTCCCCCGACCCCCACACCGCAGCCGCCCCCGACCCCCACCGCCACCGCCGCCCCTGACCCCCCGCCGCCCCGGCCCGCCGCCTGCCGCGGACGCCTTGCCCCACGCCGCACTGCTCCAGGCCACCCCGCCCCCTCCCCTGCGGCGGCCGCCCCGCCCCCTCCCCTGCGGCGGCGCCGCCCCCTCCCCTGCGGCGGCTCTCCTGCACCGGGCCCCTCCTCCACCGCCCCCTCCACCGGCCGCCCCCTCCCAAGGTGAGCTCTTCTCCTCTTTTTTTCTGTTTTTTTAGATTTAGTTTAGGTTTTTTTCTGTTTTTTTAGTTTTAGGTTTAGATTTAGTTTAGTTTAGGTTTAGTTTAGGTTAAGAAGAAAGAAGAAAGATGAAAAAAATAAAAGAAAATAAGAAGAAGAAGAAGAAGAAGAGGAAGAAGAAGAAGAGGAGGAAGAGAAGAAAAGAAGAAGAGGAGGAGGAGGAGGAGAAGAAAACAAGAAGAATAATAAGAAGAAGAAGAACGGGGTCGAGGATCGGGAACTGGGTCGAGGGGTGCGTCGGCGCCGACGGAACCGGGTCGAGGATCGCCGGTCGCCAAAACTAGGGTCGAGGGTCGGGAACGAGGGTCGAGGATCGTCGGTCACCAAGGGGTCGAGGGTCGGGCCAGAGGGTCAAGGATCGCCGGTCGCCGAGGGGATAGATGGTGGAGCCAGTGGATTAGGACCTATCTTTACCTATTAGCGTCTAGGTTGCATGGACGTAATAAAACTGACAAACTCCATTAACTGATGAATATGGTTTGCTGAATTATGTATATATTTCTTGTGTGTCCAGTAGCTAGGCAAGATGAGTGATCGTGCGTGGATGTACACCGGTCACACTAGTCAGAAAGACAGGACCGATGAATGGTTAACAAAAACCAAGGGGTTTGTGAGAGCCGCATTTGCAAATGGCCAGAGAAAAACCTGGTGCCCCTGTGTCCGGTGCGACAACTATCATAAGAGGACAGAGCTTGAAATGAGTAAACACCTGCAGAAGTGGGGTTTTACGCCTGCTTATACGGTCTGGACATTTCATGGTGAGTCTGCCCAACGTGCCAGAGCTGAGGTGGGCCGTCGTCGCACCGACGAGCACGGTACCGGGATCGAAGACATGGTGGAAGACTTTGATGATGCTAGGGATTCGGACGATGAGATGGAGGAATCTGCAAAGGCCTTCAATGATATGTTGGAGTCTTCAAAACGTCCTCTCCACGAGCACACTGAGCTTTGTCAGCTGGATGCCATCGCACAAGTAATGGCTCTGAAGGCTCAATTCAACTTGGGCAGAGAATGCTACGACGCGATGATGACACTATTTGGATGCTTTCTACCCAAAGGCCATGTAATGCCTGCAAACCTGTACCAGTCGGACAAAATCCTCCGTGTACTTAAGATGCCCTATGAGAAGATAGATGCCTGTGAGAATGGATGTGCCTTATTTAGGCTTGAATATGCGGACTTGAACTATTGTCCCATTTGCAAGTCTTCCAGGTATGTTGTGGTAGACAACGGTATGAGTCAGACAAAAATCCCAGTTAATGTTCTTCGGTATATGCCAATCATACCAAGACTTCAACGTCTTTTCATGGTCGAAGAGACGGCCAGACAGATGACATGGCACAAATTGGGCAAAAGAACCGAACTAGATGCAGATGGGAATCAGATGTTGGTACACACATCGGACGCTTTTGCGTGGAAGCACTTCGATGCAATACATCATGATAAAGCGGTAGATCCAAGGGATCCTCGAGTCGCCATAAGCACGGATGGGTTCAATGTGTTTGGTATGATGGCAGCCCAATACAGTTGTTGGCCTGTATTTGTCATTCCACTCAATCTCCCCCCCGGACAGATTATGCAAAGAAAGAACATTTTCCTGACGTTGATAATTCCGGGGCCCAACTATCCGGGGAAGAGTACGAATGTGTACATGCAGCCGCTTAAGGATGAATTGCAAGAAGCTTGGGATAATGGGATCAAGACATACGACGCCGCTACAAAAAAAACTTCCTAATGCATGTGTGGTACATGTACTCGATGCATGACTTGCCGGCGTATGCGCTATTCGTTGGCTGGTGTGTGCATGGAAGGTTCCCGTGCCCCACATGCAAGGCAGCTCTTGAGTTTCGTTGGCTGGATGCGGGTCGCAAGTATTCTTGCTTCGACTTGCATAGACAGTTCCTGGATCCTCGCCATAAGTTCAGAAAAGACAAGAAGAAATTCATCAAAGGTAGAGTTGTCAAAAACTCTGCACCACCTGCGTTGATAGGCCAACAGACCCTGGATCAGTTAAATGCTCTCGAGCCAGATCCAGAGCGTCCAGGGTATTTCAAGGGGTATAATTCGGAACACGCCTGGACTCACAAGACATGCTTGTGGGATCTGCCTTACTTCACGGACCTCCTTTGCCCACACAACATCGACGTGATGCACACTGAAAAGAATGTCGCTGAGGCCCTCTTTGGTACATTGTTCGGCATAGAGGGGAAGTCAAAGGATAATCCTAAGGCTAGAGTCGATCAGGAGGCTCTATGTGATAGACCGTTACAAAACATGCGACAACCGAAAGGAAAGCAGAACTGGACGAAGCCAAAGGCATGGTTCAATCTTGGAAGGCCAGATATGAGGGAAATTATCCTGTGGGTGAAAAAGGAGTTGATGTTCCCCGATGGGTATGCAGCGAATCTAAAGAGGGGAGCGACTCTTGAAAAATTGAAAATATTTGGTCTCAAGAGTCATGATTGGCACATATGGCTTGAGCGGGTAATGTCGGTGATGTTGCGTGGCTTTATCCCTGAGGATGAATGGCTAGTACTGGCAGAGCTGAGCTATTTCTTCCATGTTCTTTGTGCGAAAGAACTATCGCCTGGCTTGCTAGATGAAATGGAAGAGTTGGCGCCGGAGTTGATCTGCAAGTTAGAGAAGATCTTCCCACCGGGCTTCTTTAATCCAATGCAACATTTGATTTTGCATCTCCCGACCGAGGCACGATTGGGGGGGCCCATGCAAAATCGTTGGTGCTACGCAACTAAGAGGATGCAGAAGACGCTTCGAGCAAAATGTAAAAATAAACGTAGAATTGAAGCATCGATGGCCGAGGCATTCATTACTGAGGAGGCGGCAAACTTCGTGACAGCACACTACGAAGCCAAAAATCATCATTTGCATAATCCGAAGCCTCGGTACAATGCTGGCGACCCTAAAAAGGGTGGATCCAACCTCAGCCTATTCAAAGGGAAGCTCGCACCAGCTGGTGCTTCTAATTCCTTATCGTTGGATGTCGAAGAATGGCAGACCATTTCGTTGTATATCTTCAACAACCTAACAGAAGTGCAGCCATACATCGAGTAAGTTCTCGGTACATTGTTTCGCAACTTCTAATTCCTTTGAACTGCTCTTATTCCCGGATATTTGATACAGTCGATACGTCGCCAAATTCTCGTATGGAGCGGTGATCCAAAAGGATTCCGTCGAAGAGTATGAGCTTTTGGCAAAGCATGGAGGCGGCTATCCCGGTTTCATCTCTTGGTTCAAACAAACGGTAATTTCCATTAGACCATTTCATTTCTTCGTCTAAATTGCGGCTAATGCAACAATCCTTTCGTATTAAACTTGTAGGCTAATTCAGAGTCTATGGACGCCGAATTGAGACAAGTCGCTAATGGTTTTGACTATAAGGTCCGTTCATTTGACAAATACGACATCAACGGGTATCGCTTTCGTACCTATGGCAAAGAGCTATCTATGGCCGACCGAAAGTCTACAAATTGTGGTGTCTCTGCTATCGGCGAAGGAGATACCGAGTATTATGGAATAGTTGAAGCAATTTATGAACTTCTATTCTATGGTGCAAACCCACCGAACGTCGTAGTCTTCAAATGTTATTGGTTCCAGCCGAAGGAGACTAGAAGGACTCATGAACATATAGGGCTAGTCGAAATCAAACAAAGCACCCATTTGGATGTTCCCGATGTCTATATTACGGCTCAACAGGCAACCCAAGTTTTCTATCTACCGTGGGCCTGTCAAAGTGATCCAAATCTCAATGGTTGGGATGTCGTTTATGAAGTGCCGCCACATGTTAGACCACCTCCCCCCAATGAAGAGGATTGTGAACCTCACATTAACCCAGACACATATGAAGGAGAATTCTTCCAAGAAACACGTCTTTCCAAAAAACGTTTCAAGAACCGCTCTACTTCACCCCAGAACATTGAAGTAGACAGCGACAGTGAATCCGACTTCACCCCTGAGCCGGAACAAGAAGAGCCGGAACAAGAAGAGGTTACTGCTGCGGATGACCTGTCAATGCTTGACCGATTACGTAAAGGAGGCCTTCCACATGTTGATGCATTTATTGATGATGATGATGAGCACGTCATTACTGATAGTGATGATGATGATGCATTTATTGACCCCAGAGCATATATAGACAATGAAGATTAATATTAGTTCATGTCAGGTATTCAATTATTATTATGTACATATATATTATTAATTAGTTCATGTTAGGTATTCCATTTTTTATTATGTCCATGATGATGATACACTTAAATTATATACATATTATTATTCATGTCAGGTATTCAATTTTTTTATGTTGTACTAATTTCGTTTACTCTTTGTCATTGCAGGTGTTGACAGATGGTGGGCGCGGGGCCAGAGCGCTCCGAGGCTCCTTCCTCGGCGCGTGGTGGGATGGGTGCTTCCATTCCACCCCAGCACCTCCGGAGAGCATTGCATCTCAGTATGCAAACACCACCGGCGGGCGCTTCTTCTTCGGCCGGGAGAGGTCGGGGGAAGAAGAGGGGCACTAGAGGTGGCCGTGGCGGCGGGAGAGGTAGGAAAGCCGCTACGCCTTCCTTGCCGCCACCCCCAGCTGATTCACCCGACCACAGGACTGCTCCATCTGAGGTGGACCCGTCTCGGACTCCGGTCCACGAGCCTCGGGCCGACGAGCCTCGGGTCGCCGAGCCTTCGCCCCACGAGACTCCGGTCCACGAGCCTCGGGCCGCCGAGCCTTCGCCCCACGAGACTCCGGTCCCAGAGGCTTCGTCCCACGAGACTCCGGAGCAGAGCACGGATCAGGCTACGTCGCAGTCGACCCGATGGGGGGACTGGCCGCCGGAGGCGAGTGGCCATGCTAATGGTGGCGAGGATCGATTTTCGGATGATAGCTATAGCGAGGGCAAGCTGGTTGAGGGGGGCAACGTCTACCAGCGTGGTGGTACAAAGCTCCCGCCCGTGCCGGCGACCCGCGAGCAGAGGTGGTTGATTGCGCCTAATGGGGAGAAGTAAGTGCATTTACTCTTTTTTAACCTTTTGCCTTCACGTTTCTTCAAAATCTAATGCGTTGGCCTTGTCATACTGCAGGGGTTGGATACACGGCCCTGGTATCCACAAGCCCAACTTCGTCCTTGGTGTGCTTTGCCGGCAGAACTTCCCGGGGTGGGTCACGTTGCCCGGTGAGGGTCAGGTTCGACAGCTCGGACTGAGCTGGGAGCTGTACTTGGCTGCCCCGGCCCCGCCGCAGGAGAGGATCGACGGTGTCTTGTGTCGCACGAGGGCCGAGATGGTGATCCAGACATTTTGGGTAATTTCTCCTTTACAGAATTAAAAATCAACAGTACCGAGTTATTGTACTAATCAGTGTTGTCTTGTTTGATTGGAGACCTTCTACAGGTGTCTTGAGGGAGAGGAGGAGGCCGCGGCTATGGTTATCGAAGCCGAGTGCAGGTGCCTACTTCAGAACTTACGGCACGAGGCTCGGGTGCAGGCTGTTCGAGACTACTATGCCTCGGCTGGTATTAAGAGGTCCAAGACGAAGTGCCGCGGCAAGTTTCTGAGTAAGGAGAAGTACATGAAGGTAAATACCTATTCTTAAGGCCTTATACTTAGTTTCCTTGATTTGATTCGTAGGCGTAGCGCTGAAATTTCTCTTGACTAACTTAGGTGCCCCCGAGATGGTGTGCGGATAGGATGGACTGTTGGGAGGCATTGGTGGATGAGTGGTGCTCTCCCCAATGACTAGCCGTCCACAACAATGCCAAGGAGCGGCGTGCCAAAATGGTTGGTGTGCCACACCATCAAGGGAGCGCCAACCTATATGAGTTCGGGAATAACTGGGTATGTGGTTTGCTTCATGATTCATGCAATTTCATTCTTCATGCTAGCTTGAGCCCTTAACTAATACTTTGTTCCTCTCTTTTAGGCACGACACAACAAGACGGAGGTGCCAGAGGTGTTCGACCTCTATGGCATGGCCCATACTGCAAAGTACAAGAAGGCCAAGGCATTCTCTGAGTCTGACCTTGATCATCCAGAGAGCTTCACCAACATATCCTCCCACAACAAGCTCGTGAGGTACAGAGACGAGGGGAAGGCGAGGAAAGGGGAGGACTTTAACCCGAGCCGGCAACCTCTTGATCCAGAGCTGGTGATGATATCTGGTGGCGGGAGGCCCCATGGCTCGATAGCCATTGGGGATGGACTGATACGTTGTCCTAGCACTCTCCCGGAGATCAAGAAGCGCCAGACGAGGTCCGATCCTGAGATAAGGCCTCGTCCATGGCCAATGGAGCTCCAAATCGAGGTTAGTTATACGGACTCAGATACCTTTCCTCCATTACATTGTGTGTGCGGCCGTCGATGATTACAATGCTAACGAGGAGTGGTGTTGCAGGCTGCTCTTGAGAAAGAGAGAGCGAAGACCCAGGAGCTTCTGGCGGAGGCAAAGAGGCAGGCGGCGGAGAGGGAGAGGGAGTTGGAGGAGAGGACTGCTACGCTCTTGGAGGAGGAGAGGAACCGGAACGACGCGTCTCACCGGGCCTTATACGAGCTCTTCGTGGTAAGTTTCTTCTGCATATTAGCCAAATCATGCACGTAATGTTCGTTTCATTACTAACTAATATGACTGACTCATGAAAACCAAATGTGTATACCATGTGCCAGAGCAACGGTCAGACCCCTCCGCTGATGCCTGTCATTGCTCCGGCGGGCACGGTGAGTTTCATTTGAATGGTCATTAGTTACTAGTCTTCACATTTGAGTTGCATCATGCTAACGAGACATTGCAAATGATCTTTGGTGCAGCGTAACTCCCGACAAGCATCGACCGATCCTTCTGCGTCTGCCACTGGTGCGACCGGTCCTTCACCTCCGTGATGACGATACGTTTTCCCTAGTGTTTTGCTTAACAAATGCATACTTAGCTTAAGAAATGACCTATTTAGCTCCAAAATGTCATATAGTTAGCTTATTTTCCTCGAAAATGACATAATAACCTTACTTAGCTCCAAAATGACCTATTTTACCTAGGCTAGCTCAATAATGACCTATACTTAGCTTAATTAGTTCATTTATGACATAATTAGCTTACTTAGGTCAAAAATGGCATAATAACCTTGGTTTAGCTCCAAAATGTCATATACTTAGCTTATTTTCCTCGAAAATGACATAATAACCTTACTTAGCTCCAAAATGAAATATTTTTACCTAGGATAGCTCTAAAATGACCTACACTTAGCATTTTTTCCTCCAAAATGACTTAATATGCTTAGTTAGCTCAAAAATGGCATAATTACCTAGGTTAGCTCAATAATGACCTATACTTAGCTTATTTAGTTCATTTATGACATACTTAGCATACTTAGGTCAAAAATGGCATAATAACCTTGGTTACCTCCAAAATGTCATATAGTTGGCTTATTTTCCTCGAAAATGACATAATAACCTTACTTAGCTCCAAAATGACCTATTTACCTAGGTTAGCTCTAAAATGACACAAGTAAGCATTAAGAAGAAGAAAAAGAAGAGGAGAAAAAGAAAGAGAAGAAAAATTCTTCTTCTTCTTCTTCTTCTTTTTCTTCTTCTTCTTCTTCTTCTAGTCTTCTTCTTCTTCTTCTTCTTCTAGTCTTCTTCTTCTAACTTTCTTCTTTCCCATTTTGCAGATTTGCTTCAGATCACGGAAGCTTGCGTTGATGGAGTCTACTCTCCTCCTTGTCCTTCCTTTTTGTTTTGATTTTGTAGGATGAACAATGTGAAACTTACTACCTATATATGTATGTATGGATGAAACCATTGTATATGGACTTTTTGCTTAATTGTTGGATATGTTGGCTATATATATGTTGGATATGGACTTTTGATTTGGTATATATATGTGTTGGATGATCATATCCATATGGAAGGGATATGTATGCTTGTTGAAAGTATTTTCAAATGAATATATATATATATATATATATATATATATATATATATATATGTGAAATTGATTGAATTTAAGAAAAAACAGAATTAACAGGGGCAATACAGGCACTTTGCCGTCTGCCAGCAGACGGCAAAGAGCTTTGCTGTCTGCCAGTGGACGGCAAAGCTGCCACGTGGCAGCTACTTGTGCAACCTGGGGGCACCTGGGCTGGCCTATTTGGGCACTTTGCCGTCTGCCAGCAGACGGCAAAGGCTGGTGTGCTTTGCCGTCTGCTGGCAGACGGCAAAGGGCATGCATTGGCCCCAGCTGACTCCTGTCGCAGCTGACATCAGCTGGCAGACGGCAAAGAACTTTGTGCCTTTGCCGTTAGCCACCTAACAGGCCTAACCCTATCCCTCTGCCGTCCAAGGCATTTGCCGTCTGCTTGCTTAGTATGGCTGACGGCAAACTTCTTTGCCGTCCGCTTTATTTAAGCAGACAGCAAAGCAGCCCTCTACCGTAGTTCATTCAGCCGGACGTGGGGCCGTCTGCTGGCTAACGGCAAAGGGCTTTGCCGTCCGCCAGACATTCCTTTGCCGTCTGCCATGGCAGACGGCAAAGTGCCTGATTCCTGTAGTTACCCGGTCGGTGCAAAAGGTGCACTTCCCAAGGTTACCAAAGAAACGTGCATCACGTAGCGCAATAAAAACAACACGTAAATGTTCCAAATGTTCCTCCAAAGATCTGCTATAAATCAGTATATCATCAAAATAGACTACCACAAATCGTCCAATGAAAGTACGTAAAACCTCGTTCATTAATCTCATGAAAGTACTAGGTGCATTAGTTAACCCAAAAGGCATGACTAACCACTCATATAAGCCAAACTTAGTTTTAAATGTTGTTTTCCATTCATCTCCCAATTTCATACGAATTTGATGGTATCCACTACGCAAATCAACTTTGGAGAAAATGGTAGAGCCACTTAATTCATCAAGCATATCATCTAGCCTAGGAATAGGATGATGATAACGAATAGTAATATTATTAATGTGTGGCACCCCGGCTCAGAGGACCGGTTCACCTAGTGTTTCCAACCCAGAGATCATGTCTTTTGGAAACACACAACAACTTGGAACAGAACAGAACTGATCTTTATTGATATTGTACAAGTACAAGCTCGGGAGTTACATCAAGTAGCGAGGCTGGAAGCACTACACGTGCTATGACAATATCTACATTATTTATGGAACATAGCAAGGCCTCAGCACTACTGGGTGATTCTAGGATGTCACAAACCTACCCCCCTTAGGATGAATCTCGTCCTCGAGATTCGGTTGCTCAGGGAACAAATGCGGGTATGCTGATCTCAAAAAATCCTCTCTTTCCCAGGTAGCTTCTTCCTCAGTATGATGATCCCACAATACTTTGTAAAATTTGATTATCTTACTCCTGGTAGTTCTTTCCATCTCATCCAAAATTCTGACAGGTTTTTCTTCATAGGTCAAATCCTTAGTCAGCTCTAGCTCACTCATATCTGCCTGCTTGATCGGAGGTGCAATGCATTTTCTCAACTGTGATATGTGAAAGACATCGTGAACGTCAGACAACTCTGGTGGTAACTCTAACTGATATGCCACTCTGCCTCTTCTAGCAATTACTGGAAAGGGACCGATGTATCTCGGTGCAAGCTTTCCTCGGGTGTGAAACCTCTTTATTCCTTTCATGGGGGTGACTTGGAGATAAGCATATTCTCCAGGCTCAAAAGTTACTTCTCGATGCTTAGGGTCATAGTAACTCTTTTGACGAGACTTGGCTGCTCGAAGACGTTCCTGAATATCCTTAACTTGCTTCTCAGCCTCGAGCATCAAATCCGTGCCGAAGATATGGCTGTCTCCTGTCTGGGACCAATTTAAAGGAGTGCGACATTTCCGTCCATACAGTGCTTCGAATAGTGACATCTTGAGACTTGACTGATAACTGTTATTGTAGGAGAATTCCGCGTAGGGTAGACTATCCTCCCATTTGGGTCCATAGGTGAGAGCACAAGACCGAAGCATATCTTCCAATATCTGGTTTACTCGTTCGGTCTGTCCATCTGTCTGTGGATGATATGCTATACTATGCTTTAGCACGGTTCCAAGGGCTTGGTGCAATCGCAGCCAGAATGCGGAAGTGAACAAGGATCCTCTATCTTATGTGATAGACTTGGGCACTCCATGAAGACTAACAATCCGGGACATGTAGAGCTACGCAAGCTGATCGGCTCTGAAGGTGGTCTTCACTGGAATAAAGTGAGCCACTTTCGTAAGTACATCCACGATGACCCAGATAACATCATGGCCTCTTGTTGACTTGGGTAGTCCAACAATGAAGTCCATGCATATGTCATCCCATTTCCATTGGGGAACCTGTAAAGGTTGCAGTAACCCAGCGGGTTTCTGATGTTCAGCCTTGACTCTGTTGCAGACATCACAACAGGCGACATAGTACGCAATGTCTCTTCGCATTCCTGGCCACCAAAAGGTTTCCCTTAAGTCCTGGTACATTTTTGTTCCTCCCGGATGGATAGAGTATGCGGATTCATGTGCCTCTCTAAGTATTTGCTGTCTCAAATTTCTTGATCAGGCACACATATTCGGTTCTCAAACCACAAGGTGCCCTGGTCATCAACACAGAAGGACTTGGTCTTCCCTTGCTGAATGTTCTCCTTGATCTCCTGCACACTTTTATCGGATTTCTGAGCTGCCTTAATTTCTTCTATAAGTGTTGGAATAATTTCCAATGTATCCGGGCTAATTGGGCCGCATAATACCATATTAAGCTTGGCAAACTCTTCTTGTAGCCTTGGATGGATACCCTCAGTTAATGCATTCATAGTGCCTTGTTTTCTACTGAGAGCATCGGCAACCACATTGGCTTTTCCCAGATGATAATTAATTCCAATGTCATAGTCCTTGACCAGTTCAAGCCATCTTCTCTGTCTGAGATTAAGGTCGGGTTGGGTGAAAATATACTTGAGACTCTTGTGGTCTGTGTATATTTCACATCGCTGCCCAATGAGATAATGCCTCCAAATCTTTAATGCATGAACCACGGCTGCCAATTCCAAATCATGAGTGGGATAATTCTTTTCTTGGGGTCGTAGCTGTCTGGATGCATATGCTACAACCCTTCCTTCTTGCATTAGAACACAGCCGATTCCACGCCTGGAAGCATCGCAATATATATCAAAGCTCTTGTGGATGTCTGGAATAACTAAGACAGGGGCCGTAGTTAGCCTCATCTTTAACTCCATGAAACTGCCATCACATTCTTCCGTCCAAGCAAATTTGTGGTTCTTTTTCAGCAGTTCTGTCAATGGCTTGGCTATTTTTGAGAAGCCTTCAATGAAACGACGGTAGTAGCCTGCCAATCCCAGAAAGCTACGACCTTCAGTTACCGTGGCTGGTGTCTTCCAGTTTAAGACAGCAATCACTTTGCTGGGGTCGACGGCCACACCTTGTTCTGACAGAACATGTCCCAGAAATCCCACCTCTTTTAGCCAGAATTCACATTTACTGAACTTGGCATACAAGCGATGGGTCCTTAATCTTTTCAGGACAGTACGGAGGTGTTGCGTGTGTTCTTCATCATCTTTGGAATAGATAAGAATATCATCGATGAACACTATCACAAACTTGTCCAAAAAGTCCATGAAGACCTTGTTCATCATGCTCATGAAGTAGGCTGGAGCATTTGTCAGCCCAAATGACATGACTATAAATTCATACAGACCATATCGGGTAGTGAAGGTTGTCTTGGGGATATCCTCTTTCTTGATTTTTAACTGATGATACCCCGTTCGAAGATCAATCTTGGAAAATACCCGGGCCCCGTTTAACTGGTCGAACAGATCATCAATGCGGGGAAGCGGATATTTATTTTTAATGGTGACTTCATTCAATTGGTGGTAGTCTACGCACATTCGTAGGCTGCCATCCTTCTTCTTAACAAACAGCACAGGTGATCCCCATGGCGAGGTGCTTGGACGAATGTACCCTTTTTGCAATAATTCATCCAGCTGTTTCTTTAATTCCACCAGCTCTGGGGAAGGCATGCGGTAGTACTTCTTATAAATTGGAGCGGTTCCGGGAACAACATCAATAGCAAACTCTAGTTCCCGATCAGCTGGCATTCCAGGTAATTCTTCCGGAAATACGTCTGGAAATTCACTGACTACTGGAATCAAATTTATATCTGTAGCAGTGGCTTTGAATGCCATTCCCTTCTTTGACATCATTCTGCTAGCAGTGAATTGCACTGTTTGACCTGCCGGGTTGACCAATGTCAACGTCCTGGTGGCACAGTTGATACACACCTGATGTGGTGTCAACCGATCCATCCCCAATATTATATCCAGTCCCGGGGATTCAATGGCAACAAGGGTAGCTGGAAACTTAACTCCATGTATCAAGATTTCCAGATCCTTATATATAACATTTGTTCTGAGCATGGAGCCAGGGGATTGTACCACCATGATTTTGTCCAAAAGAGAAGGAGAAAGTTTGTGTATGGTGGCAAAACTCCGCGAAATAAACGAATGAGAAGCCCCAAAATCAAATAAAATTATTGCGGGTATGTCGTTAACAGAAAACATACCAAGGACCATGTCTGGTGCTTCACGAGCTTCCTCAGCGGAGATATGATGTACTTGGCCATGGTAGAAGTTCTGATTGGGGTGGTGTCCAACATTGTTGACTTGTGGCTTGTCGTCGGAGGGTGGCTTCCCGTTTCTTGTGGGGCACTGCCTAGAGTAATGCCCGCCCTGGCCACAAGTAAAGCACGTGTTGTTGCGGCGGCAGTCTTCTAGCACTGGCTGTTTGCCAAAGGTCTTGTCTTGGCTGACGGGCTTATTGCTGTTGTTGCCGTTGCTCCAGGCAGGCTTGTATTCAGACGGACCTAGTTGCCAGATACGTGGCTTCTGCACAAACTGCTCACGGTTATCCTTCTTGGGTTCAAACTTCCACTTGCGATCGTCATATCCTGACTTATGCTCTCGTTCGGCTATGAAAGTCTTGTTCACCAAAGTCTGGAAGTTAGGAAAATCCAGCATACAAAGCTGACAACGGAGGGTATATGATTAAGTCCTCCTAGGAATCGTTCTATCTTTCTTTCTTCTGTGGACACGTCAAGGGTGGAGTACCATGCCAGATTATTAAACTTGTTCAGATACTCACCCACGGACATATTTCCTTGAGTAAGAGCAAGAAATTCCCTCTGCTTCACCTTCATTATGCCGGTAGGAATATGATACTTGCGGAATACCTCCTTGAATTTCTCCCAGGAAATATCTTCCCCAGGAGGCCACATTATTTTTGTATTGTCCCACCATATAGGTGTCGGCCCTTCCAGGTAGTGTGTGAGAAAAGGAACCTTGTCTGACTCATCACAGCGGGCTATGTCCAGCTTCTTTTCCATGGTCCTTAGCCAGTCGTCAGCTTCCATAAGATTCACAGCTTGACCAAAACTGGGTGGCTTGGTACGCTGAAAATCAGACAATTTAGAGTGTGTCCCATTGTTGTGACTCTGACCCAGCATAGTCTGCATACTTTTCAGAAATTCCATGAGATCTTGATTTCTTTTCTCTTCAAACATTCTCATGATCTGATCAGTGGTCGGTGACTGTGGTGGTGGAGGTGCCAAATCCTCTGGTGATTGTCCTGCTTGTCTGGCGGATCAACGAACGGGAGTTCCATCGCCGCCTTGATTACTACACCTCTTCATCCTAAATTTATTCCCATTGCAAAATACCGAATCGATGAGCAACATCCATAAGGGAAATACAACAATATGACACCAGGGAAATGAAACCAAATAAAAGGGAGAATAAGGTGAACAACATAATTATACAAGGCAACCCAACATCATACATGACAAGCTAGTAGGGGGTTATCATGGCTAGAACTGCTCATACGGCAGTTGACACATGCAGAGATGCTACGATGCATGCACTAAAACTCAAGCCTCCACTCTAGTAGCGCGGGTGGCATGGACACTGGCAAACTGAAGACTCCTCGTCGTCTGATCCTGTCTTGGAATCTGAGCTGATGATGTGAATCTCGGCCTCCGGATCAAAGGAAACACGGCGATGCTGACGAGAAGGTTCTCCCTCTGAAGGAGAAGAAGCAAGACGCCGCAGCATCGGAGCAGCTGATGTAGATAGGAGTGAGGCCCATTCTGTCGGGGTCTCACGTCGGCTACTAGACGAAAAGCCTGGCGGTCCGAACGAGCTAGAAGGAGTCTCAGGTGCTAGTGAAGGTGGAACGGGTGGAGTATACACCGGTGAAAACGCAGGAGGAGGAGGAGACTGTGCTGCCGCAACAGTTTCAAGTGCCTCTCGGGCATGAGTCGGCTCCTCAGCTAGTGAAGTGATCATACGGTAACTGGCGTTCAGATAATGCGATAAAACACCAGTAGCACGATCACTCGCCGGGTCAACAGGTGCGAAAAGGACTCGCCCTATCGTAGGCGACAGGGTGGGGTAGTGAAAGAAACATGGATGTGTCTGCATCTCGACCTCGTGGAAACGTAAGTCAGTGAGAGACTCCATCGTAGCAAACTGAATCGCTAGCTCCGGAGTAGAAGCAGTTCCGCCCTTGGAAGAATGGGAGTAACTACCAATATCCGAACTCGCAGTAAGAAAAGCCTCCGCGTGATACTCGTACACTGAACCAGCAAGCTTCTCTCGAAACACCTAATACACTGGGTTTTCGCCGTTGGGATATAGCCGAAGCGAGACGCTACGGAGCAGTACTGGAAAAGTGAACGGTGCCGGCTCATGGTTGTAGTGGTACAGAACTGGTGCCATCTACACTCACAAGGCCAACGGTTAGCACAACAATAAACTATATGCATGCCATGCAGCAATCAAATGCAACAAGCAAAGCACACACCAAGACTCTAAGCTAATCGAGGTTCTAGCGCGGGGTTAACTAGGGTGTCCTACAGTCAGCGCGGCTCTGATACCAAGCGTTGTGGCACCCCGGCTCAGAGGACCAGTTTACCCAGTGTTTCCAACCCAGAGATCATGTCTTTTGGAAACACACAACAACTTGGAACAGAACTGAACTGATCTTTATTGATATTGTACAAGTACAAGCTCGGGAGTTACATCAAGTAGCGAGGCCAGAAGCACTACACGTGCTATGACAATATCTACATTATTTATGGAACATAGCAAGGCCTCAGCACTACTGGGTGATTCTACGGTGTAGCGGAACATCGTGCGGGAAACTCCATCCCATAGGGACACTGCTGGGACACGGCCTAGTTAGCGTAGCATGAACCGTCGGGACCTCCGTCCTCGGCTTCTCCTGCATCTGGCATGACACGCCATGTGAGTACTTGGAATGTACTCACAAGCTCACAGCAACCACAACAATGCAGCAAACAACAGCATGGCAATGAACATGTTAAGTGCTTAAGTTGCTTACTTACTGTTACCAACTATCAATTTACTCTCTGCTGGGTTGTACCACAAACCCTCGGAATACTCGTAATCCACTGAGCACTTCCGAACATAAGACAAGTTCTTCCATCATTATTATCTTTGCGGTTGACCACTCAGTGTGACCTAGTGCGGACTATGTCCAATACCGTGGACGCGGCTATTCGAATAGATTCTTACACTCTGCAGAGCTTGCGCACTTTTCCCACACCATGGAGCTCCTCGTCCCGTACCTCGGTACACTTCCCTTCTGGGTGGACCGGTGCTGCTCCAACGAAACTTGCCTAACCCGTGACTCCTCCACCGTACCACCAACAATCATTCTCCCCCGGAGTCATGCCCTGGGTGGCCTCTGTGTCACCCCGTGACACCTGCCACCGTCATGGCCAACTAAACTGTCCCAAATGGGGACGCCGGCAAACACCTCAACTGGCTCACAAGGTTATCGTCGCCTACCTAATCAAGGTAGCACGCACGCATAACCCTCCCTCTTTGGTGGTACCGATAAAAGAGCACGTGGTCAGACCAAGTCAAGGCCGTCCCATTCCGGCAGATGTGGCTGCACAGGTAAGTCCGGGTCGGTGGCACTTGATCAATCATTAGACTTAGTTTTAATACTCACATGACAAGCAAGGTTGTTTATCATGATTAATTTAATATGGCAGTAGCTATGCAATAATATATAATTTACTATGAATTATCATATATTAAAATAATGCAAATAGTCCAATTAATAAACCAATACTATTGAAATGCTTCATGTAATGGATGATGTGGCTTGCCTTGCTCTGTTGGGTTGTCCACAAACTCCTGGTCTTCAAAACCAAAAGGATTTCCTTCTGAAAATATTTTAAAATAGCAAAAGAAAATGCCACATAACACATTTCTGTTTACCAGAAATTCTGTACTTGTGAGAAAAATACCAAAATTTACCAGAAAATAGAGGGGCTCAAGACAAAACCAATGCAAAAAGAATCAATTGATTTGGATTTGTGGATAAAAAGTTATGGGCAGTCAAAGTTTCTGGTCAAAGTTGGAATTAAACATAAATTAGAAAATCTCTGGGGGGCCACGTCGAAAGCGTATTTCCCGAATACGCTTCCACTTAAGTACCGATTCGGGCCTGGCTGGGTCACTGACGGGCGGGGCCCAGCTGTCATATTTAAAAGAAAAAGAGGGGAATAGTAAGAGGGCGGCTCACCGACGGCGATAACCGGAGATAGTGACGGCGGCGAGGTCGGGGAACTGCAGGGATGGAACGAGCGCACCACGGCGGTCCTCCACGTACCCGCAGCGTCTCCGGAGATGGCCTGACGGCGTCGTCCCCTTCCTCTCCGGCGGCGGCTGTTCTTGGGTGTCGTCGGCGATGACGAATCCGGCAGAGTCTCGGCTAGGAAAGAGGTCGGGGAGAGTTGTGGGAGTGCACTGGGCTCAAGGATGCGGTCGGGTAGAGCTGGGGTGGAGTGAATTGAGCTATGGCGGAGTGGGGATCGGCGGTGGAATGCCGGCGAGCTACGAGGCCAGAGGGCCTCTCGGCCGTGGCTCGGTGCTCTGGTGGTCAATAGAAGGTGGAGGGAGTGGGGTGAGGAGTTGGGAGAGGCCGGGGAGGCCTATTTATAGGGGGGGCGGAGCTTCTGGAGTCGGGCGACGCCGCAGCCACGTCGCCGGAGTGAGGACGTCGCGCTGGCTGGCGTGGCGCGGGCGTCATGATGGAGGAGGGCAGGAGGAGTTAATGCGCGCGGTGGCAGCACGTGAGGAAGAAGACGGCCAGCGAGGCCACAGTGACAGCACGGGCGCCACAGTGGCCGCGTGTGGTGGCGGCCAGCGGGAGCGATTCCGGCGAGGGGAAGAACCTGGAGCGGCTAGATGGATGGAGGAGAGTTAGTCGGTGCAAGGGGACACGGTACGGCGACGCGGTAGTCATCCTCCGACGAGACCCGTGCCTGGCGGCACCCAGAGCACGGTTTTGGCAGGGCTGGCCACGCGGTCACCGCGTGCATAGGCACACGCGGCGTGAGCTGGCCTGCTAGGCCATGTCTGGTGCGTCGACCTCGCGTACTGGAACCCTCTCGTGCCACTAGTTCCTCCAGAGACTCACTGAGCCAAAGTATAACATCATCAACAGTTTGTTGTCAGAAACTTGGGAGGGATTTGGAGAGAGGATGAGTTGGAGCTAAAACCAATGGAGATGTCTGGAGTGATCTACATTGGAAGGACTACAAGCTGGCCAAATTTGAGAGACTTTGGCCAAGATTTGAACATGGTTCGTGTACAAATGCTATTTTGGCCCAGAAACTTGGTGAGGTTGTTGCACTCACATGGGTGATCTGCTGGAGCTGCAATTTGGTGTGTGGGGGTTATTTGGCAATGCCAAGATGTCATAAATTTTTTAGCTCAATTGGGTACCTCTAGCTGGTACTTCCTTCACTGAGGTTTGAGATGAGCAGAATCTTGGCAGAATATTTTTGCTAAAAATTTGTATTGGACAAGGAGATGTTTTTGGATATTGTGGGAAAATATGTTCCCTAGTATCTCTGGGAGTTATTTGAGAGTTTTCTGAGTTGAGGAAATATGGGTTGCTTCACAAAGGACTAGTGCTGTCCAAAAGACAAATGGGATATTCTGGACAAAATTTTATACTGGACCATGAAAGGTTTTTGAAGATTGTGGGAGTAGATGATGACAAGAAGGTGTGGTATTAATTTGGGATTTTTTTATTATCAGAACTATAGGTTGCTTCACAACCCATAGTGAAGACATATTTTCCCAAAGAAGAAAATAGATTATTTTGAAAGAATTGAAAATTGGAATTTGATCCAGAAGGTGTGTGACAAGGTTTTGGCAAGATGTTGAGGGCTTTGGATCACTTAGAGAGAAATTCAAAAGTTTTCCTAGTCCAAAGTCAACTGAAAAGATTCAAAAGCCAACCAATTTGCAAATAAAACCAGAAAAAATTTGAAAAGAAAAAGTTGCCAAAAACCAGGGTGTCACAAACTGCCTCTACAATCAACACACATACGCGATGCACCATCCTTTTTTGGAACTAGTATAATAAGAACAGCACAAGGACTAAGAGATTCGCGTATATATATAACGTTTGTCGAGCAGCTCCTGTACTTGACGCATAATCTCCTTCGTCTCCTCTGGATTGGTACGGTATGGCGCACGGTTGGGCAGCGAAGCATCGGAAATTAAGTCATCTGATGCTCAATCCCTCGAATGGGTGGTAATCCCGGTGGCACGTCTTGTGGAAATACATCAGCGAACTCCTGCAAAATGTTAGTGACAGCAGGAGGCAAAGAGGGTGGCACGTCCTCGAATGAAAATAATGCCTCTTTGCACACAAAAGCATAGCAAATAGATTTGCTGAAATCTAGATCATCAATATCAGATTTGGTGGCAAGTAAACATCCACTTTTCAATTTAATTTCAGAAGCAACACTAGATGGTTTGTTATTAGGCTTCATTTGTTGCTCAAATTCTTTTGCCACAATATGATTTTCACTCTTACTTTGCTCCTGTTTTGCCTTACTAGCTCTATTAATATCATCTTTCAAAATGTAATCAGGAGACATAGGAAGCAAAGTAATATGTTTATCCTTATGAACAAGAGTATACTGATTGTTCCTACCATGGTGTACATAATTTTTATCGAATTGCCAAGGTCTACCAAGTAATAGGGAACATGCTTGCATGGGTACCACATCACAATCAACATAATCAGCATATGTAGCGATACTAAAATGCACACGAACAGTACATGTTACCTTAACCTTACCGCTGTTGTTGAACCATTGTATGTAGTAAGGATGAGGATGTGGTCGTGTGGTGAGAGACAGCTTCTCCACCATCTCCATGCTAGCCAAGTTGTTGCAACTCCCTCCATCTATGATGACGCGAACAGAACGTTCCTTCACAACTCCATTTGTATGGAACAAATTGTGCCTCTGATTTTGCTCAGCCTGTGTTACTTGCACACTCAAAACACGTTGAGCAACTAAACTTTCATACCTGTCAGTGTCTTCAGCAGCCATGTATTGTGTCTCTTGTTCAGAATCATGTCCTCCCTGCACTTCACTACCAATAAGAGCCAAAGTCTCCTCATCATAGTCACTAGCGGACTCATACCCACCATCCTCAGTAATAATCATCACACGCGGAGATGGACATTTGCTCACATAGTGACCTCCACCCTTGCAACGACGACATATAACATCATGTGTTTACCCTATTGATGCCATGGATGAAGAAGAGCTCTGTGTGGGACCAAAAAGTGTGCTCTTGGCGGATGGTTGTGGTGGTGCCTGTTTTCTTGTATCCCGGTTGGAGTTGGCGGAGGAAGTAGGTGGTGTTGCAGCAGGACATGTGGAAGTGGAAGATGTGCACGGTGTCCATGATGAAGATCGACCTGCAGAAAAGTTAGTTCACGCCAATGCCTGTCGATCCTGCACTTCACGTTCAGCTTTGCAAGCAAGATGGAATAAACGGGTGATATTGTTATACTCCTTATACTCTAAGATGGTTTGAATTTCTCTGTTTAGTCCACCCATAAAACGTGCAAGCATAGCTTCATTATCCTCAACAATACCACATCTAATCATGCCAGTTTGTAATTCCTGATAATATTCGTCTACAGAATTTTTCCCTTGTCTTAAACGCTACAATTTTTGAAGTAATTCACGTTGATAATATGGTGGAACACAACGAGTACGCATAGCAATTTTCAGAGCAACCCATGTAATGGGGATATTATCATGATATAATCAACAATGTTCAGACCACCAAACACAAGCAAAACTAGTGAATGCACAAACAGCAGCATCAACACGTCTATCCTCAGGATATTGTAAGCATGTAAAGCGTTGTTCAGTGTCTAACTCCCAAGTAAGGTATACATCAGGAATATATCTACCCTCAAATGGCAGAATATTCAATTTCAGTTTAGGGATATGGTCATTATCTTGTACCGGAGGTGGTGGTGCAGCCCTACCATGGCGAATGTATGCATGTGGACGACCTGGTGCTGGTGGTTGCACATAGTTCTGATTTTGAAGAACCTCATCCTCGTACTCACCATCGTAGTCATCGTTCTCCTCAACAGTAGCAGCAGGAGCCACAGAAGCATCAACAGTAGTATCAGCAACAACAGATTGGTCAACAAGAACACGCTGCGCTCGTCCTACATGATCGGTGCGCCGTGGAGGTTGTTGTTGTTGTTGGTGCAATGGTGCAGTAGGGGCAACATGTGGTGGTGGTAGATGCGCAAGCACTTCATCAAACTTGGCATCCAACTTGGTGTCAATTGTCTTCTCAATGTCATCTATCCTCTCCAGTGCCTTTCCAAAGCTGGTCATCACGTCTTGCACCTGTTCACCCAACATTTGTTGAAATTTATCATGTAGTTCCTTCTTTGTCATGTTCTCCCAGTCCAGATCTTGCGCTTGTGATCTTGTCATGGTTAGCAACAATAGAAAACACACAATATGTCCTACAAACTACTAATATGAAGTGGTGGAGTCACAAATCCGTCAAGCGAATCTCAAATTCGTACCACTTCTTACCAAGCAGCAGGCGGTGAGCAGCAACCGTTGTAGTCAAAACGCCTCAAAGTTTGGATAGAGCGATGGCCAGGTGGTGTCAAACGCACGACGTAGATGTATGTTTAGCTGGGAAGGCTTATAATATGGTAGCAAAAAGGGGTCAGCAATAATCAATTCAGAGATGCAAAGTTGAATAAACGCTCAACGATGGTACTGTGCTGGTCCTAGGCTAGACCGTACTGGAGACGTGAGCCTAGAACACCAACAAAATCACGGCGCGGCATGTAATCAAGGGAAAAGCACACTCTGAATTTTTTTCTCTTTTTTTGGCGCTCTTTTTTTTCAGCGAAAAATCGCTATTATGGCGAGTGTCTCAAAACTCTTCCCGAGGTCTAAAAACAGGCTAGGCACGAAATTTTTTGACTAATTTTTTTTTCAACTGCAAGGACCAAAAATTTGAAACTGCTCAAAAAAACTTTCTATAAAGGGGACTGTCTCAAAATGCTCGCGAACACCTAAAAATAGGATAGCCAGATTTTTTTTGACAGGTGCGTTTTTGGAAAATTTTGGGCCTAAACGGAGGGTGGTTTCCAGACTCTATTTTGGAATATATTTTTTTGGAAACCACCTCTCTTCTACGGACAGAGCAAGATTGATGAAATCCGAAACCTACTCAGACAAGGCAACTCGAATCTGGCGACAGATGGAACGTGAAACCAAGCCGAAGATGGGATGGACTCAGATTGGGGGCGGATATGCGGTGGTATATGTGGACTCGGATCGGTGGCGTATATGCGGTGGTATAGATGGACTTGGATCGGTGGCGTATATGCAGTGGTATAGATGGACTCGGATTGGTGGTGCGGTGGTGGTATATGGCAGCGGTGATGAATATGATGCGGTGGTGGTATATGGCGGCGGTGATGAAGATGTTGCGGTGGAGGTATGTGGCAGCGGTGATGAAGATGTTGCGGTGGTGGTATATGGCAGCGCCGATGACGATGGTGCGGCGGCGGCATGACAACTTGTGAACATAACTCGAAACTCTAAAGGACTAGACTCTAAGACCAGCAACTCAACACGACGATGCAACCGCAAATTCAACAAAGCAAAACAATGAAAAGATTATGCAAAGGCTCAGATTGGTTCGAATTATGATGAACTAACCCTAATTTTGTTTTGTGGCTTTTTTGTGGACTATAGGTATGAAGACAGATGCGATCTAAACTACGAAAAACTGTAAAATCTCACCGAGCAACCTGGAAATCTGATACCACTTGATAAAGGCAAAGGTGTCCCATTTTTCGATGAGAAGGTAGCTATCGTTTTTGGTGGAAGTCGACTTTGACAATCCGACTACGAACGTGCGATGACGTCGCGCCTTAGCAATCGCTAAACCAACTCCGAGAGGTTATTGACCACGCCGGAGCACGATCAACCTGACCACGAGGGTCTATTTCCTGCAAGCAAATGAAGAACAAGCAAGAAACTGAGATTGCAATTTGGATATTGCTAATATAAGAGGAAAGCTTTATTAATCAAGTGGGGTTCTATGACGTCTTGGTCTGGTCGTTGAACACAAACGAAGTATAGGAAGTTGCAGCTATGGCGAACTTTTAATCTAAACAAAACCCAAAGTCTAAACGACGCCCTAAGGGCTGTATATATGGGGGAATAGGGAGAATTTCATGACCCCTTGGAGGAGGGGTCCGAAACCAACCCTAACTCGGTTTCCCCACACATACGGACTCTAAAAATAGCCTATACTGAAGTATTTCAAAATTACATGGGCCTAGCCCAAAAATAAGGTGGCGCAGCACCTATATTAAGCTATGGACGAAATTTATGAAAGCGCATCTTGTATATTTCGTCCATGTCCTTGTACGTTATCATGGTGGCTACAAAGTGTTGAAAACTCCACCAGAAACTCCGTTCTTGTTCCCCTTGCGCGCGCCATCCTCTCTATGCTTGATCATGCTCCAATGTGCATCCTTCTTGTCCATGCTAGGCCCTTCATTTGTAAGCAAAACAAACATATCGAATTTAGGCAGCATCATATTCTCATGAACATTAGAATGGTTACCAAGAAATGAAAGTACCTGGTAATTTAATTGGCGTGCGCGAGCTCTAGTAATTGGTCCCATATATGTAACAACAGGGGCTGTGGGTGTAACTGTGGTAGTGATGTCCTCATCAGTTATAGGTGAGACCACCAGTTTTGCCAAGACTGGAGGAAGCCCACCGAGCACACAACGGTTTTGCCAGGACCATGTGCGCGGTTGTAGTGGCTTTCACAAAAGTGATGCCGGTGTGTTGATGCAGTCTTAGCCGTCGGATGGGTCAATGTCGTTGTTGGTGTTGTGCACGTCATGCAGTAGTACTGTCAGAGGACGCGTGTCCATCGTTGTGGACGAGGTTGTAGAGGTGGCGGTGTGTTGACGAGGTTGTTGATGAAGATCACTTGATGAAGACCTTGGTGATGAAGTGTAGGCGCTGGCATTACAGCGGCGTGTCGACAGTGATGCGTCACTTGGAGGCGTCCCTCCACAACGAAGAAGTGCCGATGACGTGTGGTGCTGAGGAAGTATGTTTGGATCGTAGCCTAGCGTAGTCGTACAGCGAGATGTTCGGCTCGGTATAGGGGTTGATGCAGACGTAAGGTCAATGCAGGCACGGATCGCGGTCAGTGTAGCCGACGTAGTTGCAGGCTGGGTCGGATGCGTGTCCCGGTGCGCTGAAAAATCGCAGATGGAGATGAAAAATCATGCATCAGAATCGATGGAGTGCGTGCCATGCTTATACCTGGATAAAAGCCGTCTGTAGTCGTTCGTCGGTGTCGGAGTGTGTAAGTGCATCAAGTGCCCCCTTAGTGGTTTTGGAGTATTGAAGACAAATAAGTTAAGGAACTAATGAGTTTGTGAGTGTACATGATGTCTACTACACAACATATTCTATTAGACTCGTGTTGGGCCTCCAAGCGCAGAGTTTTGTAGGACAGTAGCAATTTTCCCTCAAGTGGATGACCTAAGGTTTATCAATCTATGGGAGGCGTAGGATGAAGATGGTCTCTCTCAAACAACCCTGCAACCAAATACAAGAAATCTCTTGTGTCCCCAACACACCCAATACAATGGTAAATTGTATAGGTGCACTAGTTCGGTGAAGAGATGGTGATACAAGTGTAGTATGGATAGTAGATATAGGTTTTTGTAATCTGAAAATATAAAAACAGCAAGGTAGCAAGTGATAAAATGGAGCACAAACGGTATTGCAGTGCTTAGAAACAAGGCCTAGGGTCCATACTTTCACTAGTGCAATCTCTCAACAATGCTAACATAATTGGATCATATAACAATCCGTCAACGTGCGATAAAGAATCACTCCAAAGTTCCTATTAGCGGAGAACATAAGATAGAAATTGTTGTAGGGTACGAAACCACCTGAAAGTTATCCTTTCCGATCAATCTATTGAGCTGTTCCTATAAGTGTCACGAACAGCCTTAGAGTTCGTACTAAAATAACACCATATGATACGCATCAACCAACTCTAATGTCACCTAGATACTCCAATGTCACCACAAGTATCCATGAGTCAATTATACGATACGCATCAAACAACTTCAGATTCATAATATTCAATCCAACACAAAGAACTTCAAAGAGTGCCCCAAGATTTCTACCGGAGAAAGTAGGACGAAAACGTGCATCAACCCCTATGCATAGATTACCCCAATATCACCTCGGGAATCCGCGAGTTGAGTGCCAAAACATACATCAAGTGAATCAATATAATACCCCATTGTCACCACGGGTATTCATATGCAAGAAATACATCAAGTGTTCTCGAATCCATAAAAGTATTCAATCCGATAATAGTGATACCTCAAAGGTAAAAACTCAATTCATCACAACAAGATAGAGAGGGAGAAACACCATATGATCCAACTATATTAACAAAGGTCACGGTACATCAAGATCGTGCCAAATCAAGAACATGAGAGAGAGATCAAACACATAGCTACTTGTACATACCCCTAGCCTCGAGGGTGAACTACTCCCTCCTCGTCATGGAGACCGTCGGGATGATGAAGATGGCCTCCGGTGATGATTCCCCCCTCCGGCAGGGTGCCGGAAAAGGGCTGTAGATGAGATCGTGGAGGTATAGAGGCTCGCGGCGGCATAAAAACTCATCTAGGTTAACTTTTGGGGGTTTCTGAATATATAGGATTTTTCAAAGTTGGAATCATGCAAAGAAGGGCCACAGGGGGCCCACGAGGCACCAGGGTGCGCCTGGGGGGGTGGCGCGCCCAGGTGGCTTGTGGGGGCCCTGTGGGTCTTCTGCTGCTCCCCCAAAGCTTCCTGGGTCTGTTTCCTTCTTGAAAAATTCGTCAAAAAATTTCGCTGCATTTGGACTTCATTTGATATGGACTTTCTGGAAAACCAAAAACAAGCAGAAAACAGCAACTGGCACTGGGCACTAGGTCAATATGTTAGTCCATAAAAATCATATAAAAGCCATATAAAAGTGCACCAAAATCATACAAAACTATAATAAACATGGCATGAATACTTCATAAATTATAGATACGTTGGAGACGTATCAGCATCCCCAAGCTTAATTCCTGCTCGTCCTCGAGTAGGTAAATGATAAAAGAAATAATTTATGAAGTGTGAATGCTAGCATAGTGCATAAGTTTGATCAATGATAATTTTGATCACTTTTCCTAGCATCATTATATATTATAAACAGTAGCTCTTTCTCATAAAACTCATCATGATAAAGTAGCAATCAATTCACATGTTATGGTTCAAACAATGCATTCTCTTGAAACTTAACAACCTATGTTCTTAGTCACCAAACAATTGCAATTCAACTTAATTTCAACAAAGTCTAAGTAAGAGCTCCACATACTCAGTTATCATATAGTCTTCAATGATTGCTAGTACTCAAAGCATATTTTTAGAACAAATAGCATCCATCGAACACAGAGAAAGATAGGGGCTTAATGTTTCGCCTCCCAACTTATTTAACATAGAGATAATTGTCAACAGTAATAATTCATGATCTAATATATTTGACTGGCCATGTGTGCCTAGATCTTTCCCCACCACATGATGCTTGCCAACTAAAGAATAATTGAGGTTGAAATGAGAAGTAATACTTATTGAGTCTTGCATAAAAGTAAATACATAAAGTAAAAGATAGGCCCTTCACTGAGGGAAGCAGAGGTTGTAATGCGCTTTTTATTTTTGGATGTGCAAGCCCTTAATGCAAAGGAATGTCACGTTATATTGCCCCTTGTGATAGCAACCTTTATTATGCAGTCCGTCGCTTTTATTTCTTTACCATCACAAGTTCGTACAACGCTTATTTTCCCTTGCAATAAAAGATCATAAATATTTTAGGAGCAATTTTTATTGCTTTTTGCACCGATGACAACTTACTTGAAGGATCTTATTCAATCCGTAGGTAGATATGGTGGACACTCATGGGAAGAAACTGGGTTTAAGGGTTTTTGGATGCACAAGTAGTATCTCAACTTAGTACGATTTTTTGGCTAGCAAAAGATCCTAAGCAAGCACCACATGTCGGAGGATCCATAACAATATAACTTCTATGCAAATTTACCCAAACATAACTCATTACGTTGTCTTCCTTGTACAACTTCAACTAATTTGCTCAAGTTTGAAAATAATTAATGGGTATTCACAATAATAAAAGATGTCCAAGATAATATATTTATATGTGAAAGTTCTCTTCCTTATACTAATCATTCATGAATTGCTTGTATGACCAATATTGTGATTGTCAAGCTTCAATAGATTTCACTTTCTAAACCCAATGTGAAACTACTACTAGGCATGATACAAGCATATGAAGCACATATAATTTCAACTTTATGATATTCAATTCTTTCACAATTTACTCATAGGATATAAGTGAAGCATAAGAATAAATGACAAACTACTCCAAAAGATATAAGTGAAGATCAAAGAGTAGTTTAGTAAATAAGTAGCTATGTGAAGACTCTCTCCAAATAAAGATTTCAGATCTTGATAATTTTATTCAAACAGCAAACAAAATGAAAATAAAAGGACACTCCAAGAATAGCACACATCATGTGAACAAGTAAAAACTTAGGCTAACCGATAGGTGTTGATGAAGAAAGGTGGGATGCCAACCGGGGCATCCCCAAGCTTAGTTGCTTGAGACTTCTTGGAATGTTATCTTGGGGTGCCTTGGGCATCCCCAAGCTCGAGCTCTTGTGTCTCCTTAATTCCTCTCATATCATGGTTTCTCCTAAATCTTAAAAACTTCATCCACACAAAACTCAACAAGAACTCGTGAGATAAGTTAGTATAAATTAACTCAAAACCTTAACATTCTCTATTGTAACGAATCACTAAAATTATAATTGAGCATTGCATACTAAATGCCTCTGCATATTTAATACTCCTATCCACAAATAGAAACATTAAACAAGCAATATATGCAAACAATGCAACTATAACCGAAATCTGTCTAAACAGAACAGTCTGTAAAGGGTGAATAAGAATTCATACTTACCTAACTCCAAAAATTCTGAAAAATTACCAAGTGATAGAGAACTCATGCATTCTTACTGTGTAAAATTTTCAGATTTTATCATGTTCTGACTATTCAGGAATATTCTGGACTTTCAAACAGCAACACGTAAATTTGCAAACTGAGCATGGTAAAGGCTATACTTTGCATTTTATTGAAATAAAAGATACAAAACATTATTCTAAATAACAGCAAGAAAATCCAACTAAAAGAAAATGACGCTCCAAGCAAAACACATATCATGTGGCAAATAAAAACATAGCTCCAAGTAAGGTTACCGATAATGTTGAAGACGAAAGAGGGGATGCCTTCCGGGGCATCCCCAAGCTTAGTTGCTTGGGTCTTCCTTGAATATTACATTGGGGTGCCTTGGGCATCCCCAAGCTTAGTGTCTTGCCGCTCCTTATTCTCCTCATATCGATATCTCACCCAAAACTTGAAAACTTCAATCACACAAAACTTAACGGAACTTGGTGAGATAGGTTAGTATGTTAAAAATAAATCATCCACTTAGGTACTGTCAAGACAAGATTCATAATTTTTCTCACATAATTCCTACTTTAGTCTATCATTTCCACAATTTATATCTCATAATATAAGTTATGGAAACACTAAAACAAGCAAACTATGCAATAAAAGCAGAATCTGTCAAAAACAGAACATCATGTAGTGAGCGATTTACAAACCATATTTTTGTACCTCCAGTTTTTTTGAAAAATTAGGACAACGTAAAAAATTTGTAAACCAATACTGCGTAAAAATTTCAGAATTTTCTCACACTCCAGTACAGAATAGAAATTCCAGCACTGGACGCAAAAGTTTCTGTTTTTGCACAAAATCAAATCAACAAGTATCCACAATATCCCAAAGGCTTTGCTTGGCACATTATTGAAACAAAACATATTAAACATGATTACTACAGTATCTTAATCATGTGGACACACAAAAACAGTTGGTATAAATATTGGGTTGTCTCCCAACAAGCGCTTTTCTTTAATGCCTTTTTATCTAGGCATGATGATTTCAATGATGCCCGCATAAAAGTAAAGAATTGAAACACAAATAAAGCATCATGAATCATATGACAAGCACATTTAAGCCTAACCCACTTCCTATGCATAGGGATTTTGTGAGCAAATAGTTTATGGGAGCAAGGATCAACTAGCATAGGAAGGCAAAACAAGCATAACATCAAAACTTTCAACACATAGAGAGGAAACTTGATGTTATTGCAACACCTACAAGCATATGATCCTTTCTCATAATAATTTTCAGTAGCATCATGAATGAATTCAACAATATAGCTATCACATAAAGCATTTTTGTCATGATACATAAGCATAGAATTTTTATTACTCTTCACACAAGCAATTTTCTTCTCATTCATAATAGTGGGAGTATCGTATGAAACTCGAATACTATAAACTGTTTCCACATTAAAAGAGTGATGTTTAGTAAAAGGATTTTCATAATTATAACAAGTATTATAATAATAATCATCACTATTTTTCATAACATAAGTATCATCACAATAATCATCATAGATAGGAGTCATGTCATCATCATAATAAATTTGCTCATCAAAAGTAGGGGGAATAAAAAGATCATTTTCATTAAGCATAGCATCCCCAAGCTTAGGGCAAACGTTATTTGCAGCAAATAAATTCTCAAACATATCATTCCAATCAAAAATAGCATCCCCAAGCTTGTTGGTTTGCATATCATTAGCATTATCACTATTATCATCAATAGTATGAGTAGCACCAATAGTATAACAATTATTATCATATTCCTCCAAGTTGGTGCCATAAAGATTTTCAAGATCATAAGAAGTATCATTATCTTCCCAATCATAATCATCACAACAAGCAATAGGCATACTAAAATCATCATCAAGTGTATCATCTTCCGCAATTATTTTTGATTCATTCTCATGAGGTACAATAATAATAGGAGCAACATTATTTGCGAAAGATACCTCTTTACCTCTACTTTTCCTTATTTTCTTTTTCTTTACCACATTATGTGTGGGTTTATTTAATTCTTCCGAGCTTCTTATTGAAGAGATTGGTTGGATAGGAAGCTCCTCCTCGTTACCTATTTCATCATGAGAGAAAATAGGAGGGAAAGGGGAAATCTTTACCCTTCCATTAGTATTTCTTTTATATTCTATTTGTTTTCCATTTTTCTATAGTTGGCTATATAAGCATTCTCATTGCAATTTACCACACAAAACATATAGATTTCCTCTAAATTATTTTCAATGTCTTTTGTGAGAATGAATACTTCAAACCAACTATTTTTATGTGTCAATTCTTCACACCCCAAAAATAAACAAAGTTCATTATAAAGTTCAAGGGTGATCAAGTTATTGCAATATTTGGACATGATTCGATCATGAAAAAGCATGCATTGGAAATTAAGGTGACCAACTTTATTGCAAAGTTCACAAGTAATAGAGAACATAATTTTGTAGCAAATTCATCTATCACTTTGAGCAAAAAATTGGTTCGATCATGTTTATGCTTCTTACCAAATCTATCATCCCTATAAGGCATGTCTTCACAAACTTTATGCACTCCACAAAAATTGACATGCTGATAAGAAACATTTTTGTCATGACTAGTGCAATCATCTTTAGTATTTTGGATATTCATAGAATTCATACTAACAACATTGCAATCATACTCATCATTCAAAGATTTAATGCCAAACATTTTATTGAATTCTTCTTCTATCAATTGAGCACAATTTTCTTGTAGTTATCTTTTATGCCAATCATACTCATTTTCAAGAAAGACATTATAAAGATGAATAATATGGGGCAACCTCAATTCCATTTTTTTGTAGTTATCTTTTATAAACCAAACTGGTGATAAACCAAGAAACTAAAAGATTCAATTCCAAGATCTAAAGATATACCTTCAAGCACTCACCTCCCCGGCAATGGCGCCAGAAAAGAGCTTGATGTCTACTACACAACTTATTCTTGTAGACTCGTGTTGGGCCTCCAAGCGCAGAGTTTTGTAGGACAGTAGCAATTTTCCCTCAAGTGGAAGGCCTAAGGTTTATCAATCCGTGGGAGGCGTAGGATGAAGATGGTCTCTCTCAAACAACCCTGTAACCAAATACAAGAAATCTCTTTTGTCCCCAACACACCCAATACAATGGTAAATTGTATAGGTGCACTAGTTCGGTGAAGAGATGGTGATACAAGTGTAGTATGGATAGTAGATATAGGTTTTTGTAATCTGAAAATATAAAAACAGCAAGGTAGCAAGTGATAAAATGGAGCACAAACGGTATTGCAATGCTTAGAAACAAGGCCTAGGGTCCATACTTTCACTAGTGCAATCTCTCAACAATGCTAACATAATTGGATCATATAACAATCCCTCAACGTGCGATAAAGAATCACTCCAAAGTTCCTATTAGCGGAGAACATAAGATAGAAATTGTTGTAGGGTACGAAACCACCTCAAAGTTATCCTTTCCGATCAATCTATTGAGCTATTCCTATAAGTGTCACGAACAGCCCTAGAGTTCGTACTAAACTAACACCATATGATACGCATCAACCAACTCTAATGTCACCTAGATACTCCAATGTCACCACAAGTATCCATGAGTCAATTATACGATACGCATCAAACAACTTCAGATTCATAATATTCAATCCAACACAAAGAACTTCAAAGAGTGCCCCAAGATTTCTACCGGAGAAAGTAGGACGAAAACGTGCATCAACCCCTATGCATAGATTACCCCAATGTCACCTCGGGAATCCGCGAGTTGAGTGCCAAAACATACATCAAGTGAATCAATATAATACCCCATTGTCACCACGGGTATTCATATGCAAGACATACATCAAGTGTTCTCAAATCCACAAAAGTATTCAATCTGATAATAGTGAAACCTCAAAGGTAAAAACTCAATTCATCACAACAAGATAGAGAGGGAGAAACACCATATGATCCAACTATATTAACAAAGCTCGCGGTACATCAAGATCATGCCAAATCAAGAACACGAGAGAGAGATCAAACACATAGCTACATGTACATACCCCTAGCCTCGAGGGTGAACTACTCCCTCCTCGTCATGGAGACCGCCGGGATGATGAAGATGGCCTCCGGTGATGATTCCCCCCTCCGGCAGGGTGCCGAAAAAGAGCTGTAGATGAGATCATGGAGGTACAGAGGCTTGCGGTGGCGTAAAAACTCATCTAGGTTAACTTTCGGGGGTTTCTGAATATATAGGATTTTTCAGCGTTGGAATCACGCGAAGAAGGGCCACAGGGGGCCCATGAGGCACCCGGGCGTGCCTGGGGGGGTGGTGCACCCAGGTGGCTTGTGGGGCCCCTGTGGGTCTTCTGCTGCTCCCCCGAAGCTTCCTGGGTCTGTTTCCTTCCAGAAAAATTCGTCAAAAAGTTTCGCTGCATTTGGACTTCATTTGATATGGATTTTCTGGAAAACCAAAAACAAGCAGAAAACAACAACTGGCACTGGGCACTAGGTCAATATTTTAGTCCATAAAAATCATATAAAAGCCATATAAAATTTCACCAAAATCATACAAAACTATAATAAACATGGCATGAATACTTCATAAATTATAGATACGTTGGAGACGTATCAGCATCCCCAAGCTTAATTCCTGCTCATCCTCGAGTAGGTAAATGATAAAAGAAATAATTTATCAAGTGTGAATGCTAGCATAGTGCATAAGTTTGATCAATGATAATTTCGATCACTTTTCCTAGCATCATTATATATAATAAACAATAGCTCTTTCTCATAAAACTCATCATGATAAAGTAGCAGTCAATTCACATGTTATGGTTCAAACAATGCATTCTCTTGAAACTTAACAACCTATGTTCTTAGTCACCAAACAATTGCAATTCAACTTAATTTCAACAAAGTCTAAGTAAGAGCTCCACATAGTCAGTTATCATATAGTCTTCTATGATTGCTAGTACTCAAAGCATATTTTTAGAACAAATAGCATCCATCGAACACAGAGAAAGATAGGGGCTTAATGTCGTGTCTGAGAAGGGCATTTATGACAATTCATGTTGGGTTGCCCCCTGGCTATAAATAGCCGCCCCCCACAACCATTAGTTAGTTGGCTGCTCTAGAGAGAACTTGACACTTGTCATTTTAGAGCAACCCTACCTCGGACGACTTTGTGAGAACCCAAGTGAGGAAAAACCCAACCAGAGCCTAAGTGACTGAGGATCATTGAAGAAGTTGATCTGTGTGATCTGACGCTTCTTACCTTTGAAGACTGTCATTCTTCCAGATGGTTAGGCATCATGTTCTGAGCACCCAAGAGTAATTGTGGTGTGCCGGTGAACAAGTCTGTGAAGGTTTTGGATGTCTACCTTGAAGACTTACCACGAGTGATTGGGCGAGGTCTAAGTGACCTTAGCTCAAGAGGAATACGGTGAGGACTAAGTGTCCTCCGAGGTAAGACTCAGCCGCCTCAACCAGACGTACAGTTGATACAGCAACTAGAACTGGTCTACCAAATCACCGTATCTTTGTCAAGCCCAATCGGTTTCAAATTCCTCACCCCTTTACCTTTACGCATTTTCTCTGCTGAAGAACTTGTGCTCTACTTTTCTGATGAATTTGAACTGAAGACTTTCATCATGTTGTTTATCATTTCTTTAGTTCATCTTCTTCATGCATGTCTGCTTGTATGACTACTTGTTCTTCACATGTATGTATTTCCTTTGCATGCTAGTTACATCTGTGTCGATCTAGTTTAACTTCTGTTTCTATTTCGTCACTCTGATTTTCGTCAAAATCTTCGGAGTTTGACGAATTTCTAAAAATCTCCCATTCACCCCCCGTCGGTACCAAAACCGGCAGATCTCGAGTAGGGGGTCCGGACTGTGGATCTTGGAGTCAATGGATAACAAGGAACGCAGAGACAGTGATTACCCAGGTTCGGGCCCTCTCGAAGAGGTAAAACCCTACGTCCTGCTTGATTGTATTGGTGTGATTGTATGACGATTACAGAGTTGATCTACCTCGAGATCGGATGGACTAAACCCTAGGTGGGTATGACGATAATGGTTTTTCCTGCCTCTACAGACTAAACCCCCTGGTTTATATAGACACCAGGGGGACCTAGGGTTACATATGGTCGGTTGCCATCATGGGATAAACATGCCGGTTACACTAAATATTTCTTGGAGGAGACGCCAAGTCTTCGGAGGTTTCCTTCTGGTGCACGGGGTCGCCCGCAATCCGGCCTTCCTTCGATGAGTAAAGAGCGGCCCATTAGTCCGGCCTATAGGAGATAGGCCGGTAGCCCGAGTACCCACTAGTCCGGGACACCCTCAGTAGCCCCCGAACTAGTCTTCGAAGCCCAGGTATATGCCAAACACGATCGGCTTTGTGGACCAGTTCCTTCCCTCCTATGGTACTTGTGCCAAGCCTGTAGCCCCTCTGAATCAAGTCCCCAAGGGCTGCCTAACCATATGTTCCCCGAATTATGCTTTGGTCGCCGAAGTGTACCGATAACTTAGCCTCAAAGGCTAGTCGCATAGGTGTGAACAATGACCCCATCTGACAACTTTTGCCGAAGGGTCACGACCCGCCACGACCACGAGTTGGTTTATGAAAACTCGATTCACAGTTCGAGGCGGTTCCTTCATTGGCGCGTCCCATCGATATGGAGATTGTGCCCTGTTTTTAAGGGATATGATCAATGATTTGCGCTATCCCACGCGCGCATAATGGCACGATTATACAGGGAAACGACAAAGCCTGTGGCATAGTAAAAGGACCCTTGGTTTCACAGCAGCCCATAAAAGGGGAGCGGCCACCATTTCCTTCGCACGCTCTCACTTCTTCCTTCGCCGTTGCCCTCCCAATCTCTTGAGCTCCGGCGCCCAGATCCATTCTCCCTTCCAAGAACCTCTCCAGCCATCTTCTCAATCCGGCCATGGCCGGCTCCGGTTCTAAGGGCAAGTGGGAGGCCTCCATCGTCACCGAGAGCGCTATTCTGGAGCTGAAGAACGCGGGTTACCTTCCCGCCAACGTTGCTCTCCGCACTCCGGAGGCGGGCCAAGTTATCCCCACACCGAGGCCGGGCGAGAGGGTGGTGTTCCTCCCCCATTTCATTCGTGGGTTAGGTTTTCCCCTCCACCCCTTCGTTAGGGGCCTGATGTTTTTCTATTGGCTGGATTTTCATGATCTTGCCCCAAATTCTTTCCTGCACATCTTGACCTTCATCATCATCTGCGAGGCCTTTCTTCGGGTCCGGCCACACTTCGGCCTGTGGCTGAAGATTTTCAACATCAAGCCGAAGATCGTTGACGGCCAGTAGGCGGACTGCGGGGGAGCGATGGTCAGCAAGCTTCCCCAGGTTGAGTGGCCAGAGGGCACCTTCATCGAAACTGTCAAGATCTGGCAGAAGGAGTGGTTCTACATCACAGAGCCATGGGGCGCGGATTGGGGGGCGATCCCCGCCTTCAGATCTGGACCCCCCACGAGGCTGGTCTCATGGACCAAGAAGGGCCTTGACTGGGGGTCGAACAAGGAGGTGGCGCTGCTGCAGAGCCGGATAGCCAAGATGATAGAGTGGGGGGTTGAGATGCCCAATGTGATTCAGATCATGCTCTGCTGCCACATCCTCCCCTTCCAAGACCGGGCCTCCCCATATGGGTCTACAAGCCCGAAGACCCCGCCACCGTGCTCAGCTTCTACCGCACTTCCCACGCTCAGCTGTGGAAGGTGCTGTTCAAACCGCAGAAGGACTGGCCGGCCGAGGAGGAAGACATCGGCCTTGATGCCACAAACCCCCCTCGGGAGGTACGATAAGTTTTGTTCTTGTATTCGGATTGTTCCCTTTTGATACGGTACTCAACTTTCTCATTTCTCATCCACAGAGCTGGCTGAAGAAGGCCGGGCGGATCGACAGCCCGGCCCCACAGCCCGAGGGCGCCAGGATGGCCTTACTGACGGCCATGTTGGCCGAGGAGCCGTACGAGGCGCCGGAGAAGAAGGAGAAGAAGGAAAAGAAGAGGGAGGCCAGAGAGGGCCTCCGTTCCCGAGGACCCCCGGACACTAGATCCGGGGACACCCATGCTCCCTCTGCACAAGAGGAGGAGAAGGAGTAGGGAGAGGATGGGGAGGAAAGTGATTCCTCCCGAACAAGGAAGAGGGCGGTGTACGAGGACGCCGAGGAGGAGCAGCCTCACCCCGCCCCCAAGAGACCTTGCAGGGTGAAGGTGGCCCTGTCCAACAACAGTTCGGCCTCTGTCGAGGACTCTGAGGCCTCCGAAGAGGTTCCTCGGAGGACCCCTAGGGTTGAACCGCTGGCCCAAAGGTACGTATCCTAAGATTTGCCTATGCATTTTCAGCCGAACTAAGTCTGCTATGGATCGCGCTTCTGCTTCTAACATTGCAGCCCGCTGCGCGACCTTCCTACCGATCGAGTCTCGAAGGAGGATTCTCCACTGGCCGCGCTGGCAGAGAGCGGGACCGAGTCACGCGCCTCGCCTCCTCCGATCTTCGAGGAGGTCGAGGAGGTTCTGTCACGGAGAACCCCTCCCGTGCCGCACACAGGGGGAGGGGGTGACACCGTTATGGCCGAGGTGCATACCTTGGCCACCGAAGACTAGGAGGGGAGAGCCCCTCTGGTAAACGAAGAGGGGGAGCCCGGACAATCCGAGCTCTCCTCAAGAGTGGCTCCGGAGCCGTCAAGGCAACCGGAGTCAAACATTCCGGTCTCCGCAAGAAGAGGAGCCGAGGTGCCCCCGCTGTTGGGGAACGTTGCATGGGAAACAAAAAATTTCCTACGCACACACAAGATCTATCCATGGTGATGAGCATCTACGAGAGGGAGAGTGAATCTACATACCCTTGTAGATCGCTAAGCGGAAGCGTTAAGAAACGCGGTTGATGTAGTCGAACGTCTTCGTGATCCAAATCGCAAGTCGTCCCTCGATCCGATCACGAACTAGTGCCGAACGGACGGCACCTCCGCGTTCAACACACGTACGGCTTGATGACGCCTTCACCTCCTCGATCCAGCGAGCGATGGTGAAGTAGTAGATGAGTTCCGGCAGCACGACGGCGTGGTGATGATGGTGAGGAACAATCTCTGTAGGGCTTCGCCAAGCACTACGGAGATTATGACGGGAGAACTAGAGGGTTAGGGTTGCCGACACACGGCTTGGGAAATCTTAATCAATCCCGTGTGCTAGCCCTGCCCCTCTATTTATATGTTGAGCCTTGGGGTCTAAACTTGGAGTAAAAGCCTCCTCCAGGTCGGCTTTGCCCGCACAAGGTCGGTTTGGCCCGCAGGGAAAGAGTCCAACTCGGATCCCTGCAGTACCGCGCACAAGCGGTAGTACCGCTCACGAGCGGTAGTACCGCTTGAGCGGTAGTATCGCTTCACACAAGCGGTAGTACCGCTTATGCGGTAGTACCGCTTCACACAAGCGGTAGTACCGCTTACGCGGTAGTACTGCCTTACCAGCGGTAGTACCGCTTAAGGCAGCAGCAAAACTTCCTTTTGCACTTTCCAATACCTCGTGGGTTTTACCCCTTTGGCCTATATAAAGTGTTGCTGCACCCGAACACTTTGGTAAACATCCGGAACCTCTTCCGGTGAATTCCGGAACCCTTCCGAAGATCACAACACTATTATCACATATATTAATCTTTACCTCCGGACTCTTCCGGAGACCCTCGTCATGTCCGGGATCTTATCCGAGTCTCCGAACAACCTTCGGTCACCAACAAAATAACTCAACTATACTAATCGTCACCAAACGTTAAGTGTGTAGACCCTGCGGGTTTGAGAACTATATAGACATGACCGAGACACCTCTACGATCAATAACCAATAGCGGGACCTGGATGCCCATATTGGCTCCTACATATTCTACGAAGATCTTTATCGGTCGAACCTCTATGTCAAGGATTCAGTTAATCCCGTATGCTGTTCCCTTTGTTCTTCGGTATGTTACTTGCCCGAGATTCGATCGTCGGTATCTCTATACCTAGTTCAATCTCGTTACCGGCAAGTCTCTTTACTCGTTCCGTAATACAAGATCTCATGGCTAACACTTTAGTCACATTGCTTGCAAGGCTTATTGTGATGTTGTATTACCGAGTGGCCCTGAGATACCTCTCCGTCACACGGAGTAACAAATCCCAGTCTTGATCCATGCCAACCCAACAAACATCCTCGGAGATACCTGTAGAGCACCTTTATAGTCACCCAGTTACGTTGCGACGTTTGATACACACAAGGTACTCCTCCGATGTCAGGGAGTTGCATGATCTCATGGTCATAGGAACAGATACTTGACATGCAGAAAACAATAGCAATAAACTGACACGATCATATGCTACGTTCGTAGTTTGGGTCTTGTCCATCACATCATTCTCCTAATGATGTGATCCCGTTATCAAATGACATCTCATGTCTATGGCTAGGAAACCTCAGCCATCTTTGATCAACGAGCTAGTTAACTAGAGGCTTACTAGGGACACAGTGTTGTCTATGTACCCACACATGTATTTGAGTTTCCAATCAATACAATTATAGCATGAATAATAAACGATTATCATGAACAAGGAAATATAATAATAACTAATTTATTATTGCCTCTAGGGCATATTTCCAACAGTCTCCCACTTGCACTAGAGTCAATAATCTAGTTCACATCACTATGTGATTTACATTGTAATGAATCGAACACCCATGCAGTTCTGGTGTTGTTCATGTTTAGCCCTTGGAAGAGGTTTAGTTATCGAATCTGCAACATTTAGATCCGTGTGTACTTTGCAAATATTTATGTCGTCCTCCTTGATGTAATCGCGGATGGAATTGAAACGTCGCTTTATGTGTCTGGTCCTCTTGTGAAATCTTGGTTCCTTGGCTAGAGCAATGGCACCAGTATTATCAAAAAACAGAGTCATTGGGTTAAGCGCACTAGGCACTACTCCAAGATCTGTCATGAACTCCTTCATCCAGACACCTTCCTTCGCCGCCTCCGAGGCAACGATGTACTCCGCTTCGCATGTAGAATCAACTACCACGCTTTGCTTGGAACTGCACCAGCTAACCGCACCCCCATTAAGAATAAATACGTATCCGGTTTGTGACTTAGAGTCATCCGGATCAGTGTCAAAGCTTGCATCGACGTAACCCTTTACGACGAGCTCTTGATCACCTCCATAAACGAGAAACATGTCCTTAGTCCTTTTCAGGTACTTCAGGATATTCTTGACCGCCGTCCAGTGTTCCATTCCTGGATCACTTTGAAACCTTCTGACCATACTTATGGCAAGGCTGACATCGGGTCTTGTGCACAGCATTGCATACATTATAGAGCCTATGGCTGAAGCATAGGGGATGACACTCATCTTTTCTCTATCTTCTGCAGTCACTGGGCATTGAGTCTTACTCAACTTCACACCTTGCAATACAGGCAAGAACCCCTTCTTGGACTGATCCATTTTGAACTTCTTCAAAACTTTGTCAAGGTATGTGCTTTGTGAAAGTCCTATTAAGCGTCTCGATCTATCTCTATAGATCTTGATGCCTAATATGAAAGCAGCTTCTCCTAGGTCCTTCATTGAAAAACTCTTGTTCAAATATTCCTTCACGCCTTCCAACATTTCTATATTGTTTCCAATCAGCAATATGTCATCCACATATAATATTAGAAATGCTATAGAGCTCCCACTCACTTTCTTGTAAATACAAGCTTCTCCGTAAACTTGTATAAACTCGAACGCTTTGATCACCTCATCAAAGCGAAGATTCCAACTCCGAGATGCTTGCACCAGTCCATAAATGGATCGCTGGAGTTTGCAAACTTTGTCAGCATTCTCTGGATCGACAAAACCTTCTGGTTGCATCATATACAACTCTTCCTTAAGGAAACCGTTAAGGAACGCTGTTTTGACATCCATCTGCCAAATTTCATAATCGAAAAAGGCAGCTATTGCTAACATGATTCTGACGGACTTAAGCATCGCTACGGGTGAGAAGGTCTCATCGTAGTCAACTCCTTGAACTTGTGAAAAACCCTTTGCCACAAGTCGAGCTTTATAGACGGTGACATTACCGTCTGCGTCCGTCTTCCTCTTAAAGATCCATTTGTTCTGAATGGCCTTACGCCCTTCAGGTAATACTTCCAAAGTCCATACTTTGTTTTCATACATGGATCCCATCTCGGATTTCATGGCCTCTAACCATTTCTCAGAATCCGGGCCTATCATCGCTTCTCCATAGCTCGTAGGTTCATCGTTGTCCAACAACATGACCTCTAAGACAGGGTTGCCGTACCACTCAGGAGCAGTACGCGTCCTTGTCGACCTACGAGGTTCGATAGCAACTTGATCCAAAGCTTCATGATCATCATCATTAACTTCCTCTTTAGCTGATGTAGGCTCTACAGAAACATCTTTCTGCGCTGCGCTACTCTCAGGTTGAAGTAAAGGTTCAACAACCTCATCAAGTTCTATCTTCCTCCCACTCAATTCTTTCGAGAGAAACTCTTTCTCAAGAAATGTTCCGTTTTTAGCGACAAACACTTTGCCTTCGGATCTGAGGTAGAAGGTATACCCAACTGTCTCTTTTGGGTATCCTATGAAGACGCATTTCTCCGCTTTGGGTTCCAACTTTTCAGGCTGAAGCTTTTTGACATAAGCATTACATCCCCAAACTTTAAGAAACGACAGCTTTGGCTTCTTGCCAAACCAAAGTTCATATGGCGTCGTCTCAACGGATTTCGATGGTGCCCTATTTAAAGTGAATGCAGCTGTCTCTAATGCATAACCCCAAAACGATAGTGGCAAATCGGCAAGAGACATCATAGATCGCACCATATCCAATAAGGTTCGATTACGACGTTCGGACACACCATTACGCTGTGGTGTTCCAGGCGGTGTCAATTGTGAAACAATTCCACATTGTCTTAAGTGACTGCCAAACTCATAACTCAGATATTCTCCTCCTCGATCAGATCGTAGGAATTTAATCTTCTTGTTACGATGATTCTCAACTTCACTCTGAAATTGTTTGAACTTTTCAAATGTTTCAGACTTGTGTTTCATTAAGTAAATATACCCATATCTACTTAAGTCATCAGTGAAGGTGAGAAAATAACGATAACCACCGCGCGCCTCAATACTCATCGGACCGCACCCATCAGTATGTATGATTTCCAATAAGTCACTTGCCCGTTCCATTGTTCCAGAGAACGGCGTTTTAGTCATCTTGCCCATGAGGCATGGCTCACATGTGTCAAGTGATTCAAAATCAAGTGACTCCAAAAGTCCATCAGCATGGAGCTTCCTCATGCGTTTTACGCCAATATGACCTAAATGGCAGTGCCACAAGAAAGTGGTATTATCATTATCAATTCTACATCTTTTCGCATCAATGTTATGAACATGTGTATCATTACTATCGAGATTCAATAAGAATAAACCCCTCACATTGGGTGCATGACCATAAAAGATATTACTCATATAAATAGAACAACCATTATTCTCTGATTTAAATGAGTAACCGTCTCGCATTAAACAAGATCCAGATATAATGTTCATGCTTAACGCAGGCACTAAATAACAATTATTCAGGTTCATCACTAATCCCGATGGTAATGGAAGAGCGAGCGTGCCGACGGCGATCACATCAACCTTGGAACCATTTCCCACGCGCATCGTCACTTCGTCCTTTGCCAGCCTCCGTCTATTCCGTAGTTCCTGTTTTGAGTTGCAAATATGAGCAAGCGCACCGGTATCAAATACCCAGGCACTACAACGAGAGTTGGTAAGGTACACATCAATAACATGTATATCATATATACCTTGTTTGTTGTTGGCCGCCTTCTTGTCAGCCAAATACTTGGGGCAGTTCCGCTTCCAGTGTCCAGTTCCCTTGCAATGAAAACACACAGTTTCTGGTTTGGGTCCAGCCTTGGGTTTCTTCACGAGAGGAGCAACTGCTTTGCCACTCTTCTTGGAGTTACCCTTCTTACCCTTGCCATTTTTCTTGAAACTAGTGGTTTTATTGACCATCAACACTTGATGCTCCTTCTGAATTTCAGACTCGGCGGCTTTCAGCATCGCAAACAGCTCCGCGACTGACTTGTTCATCCCGTGCATGTTATAGTTCAACACGAAGCTCTTGTAGCTAGGTGGCAATGATTGAAGAACTCTGTCAGTGATAGCCTCTGGTGGAAGGGGTATCCCTAATTCAGCCAGACGGGTGGAGTACCCAGACATTCTGAGTATGTGATCACTGATAGACCCGTTCTCCTCCATCTTGCAAGCATAGAACTTATCGGAGATCTCATATCTCTCGATCCGGGCATTCTTCTGAAAGATAAACTTCAACTCCTGGAACATCTCATATGCTCCATGACGTTCAAAACGTCTTTGAAGTCCCGGTTCTAAGCCATACAATATTGCACATTGAACTATTGAGTAATCTTCAGAACGAGCCTGCCAGGCGTTCACAACGTCTAGAGACTCAACTGGAGCGGGTGGATCACCAAGCGGTGCATCAAGGACATAAGCCTTCTGGGAAGCCGTAAGGATAATCCTTAGATTACGGGCCCAGTCCACAAAGTTACTTCCATCATCTTTCAACTTAGCTTTCTCTAGGAACGCATTAAAATTCAGGGGTGCTACTGCGCGAGCCATGATCTACAACATAAATATAGCAAAGACAACTTAGACTATTGTTCTAGATAATGAGTTTAGTTAATCATATTACTTTAAAAACTCCCACTCAAATTGACATCCCTTCGATCATTCGAGTGTAACATGATCCAAATCCACCAACTCAAGTCCGATCATCACGTGAGTTGAGGTGGTTTCAATGGTGAACATCTTCATGTTGATCATATCTACTATATGACTCATGTTCGACCTTTCGGTCTCTTGTGTTCCGAGGCCATGTCTGTACATGCTAGGCTCGTCAAGTTTAACCCGAGTGTTCCGCACGTGCAACATGGCTTACACCCATTGTATGTGAACGTATAGTCTATCACACCCGATCATCACGGCGTGTCTCGAAACGACGAACTTTCGCAACGGTGCACACTCGGGGAGAACACAATTTTATCTTGAAATTTAAGTGAGGGATCACCTTATAATGCTACCGTCGTCCTCAGCAAAATAAGATGCATAAAAGAATTAACATCACATGCAAATCATAAGTGACATGATATGGCCATGAACTTGTGCTTTTGATCTCCATCTCCAAAGCACCGGCATGATCTCCATCATCACCGGCATGACACCATGATCTCCATCATCTTGATCTCCATCAACGTGTCGCCATGAGGTTGTCGCGCCGACTATTGCTTCCACGACTATTGCTAACTCATAGCGATAAAGTAAAGCAAAACGGCGAAAATAATTAAAGACAACTCTATGGCTCCTGCCAGTTGCCGTACTCATCGACATGCAAGTCGTGATATTCTATACAACACATGATCATCTCATACATCACATATATCTCATCATGTAATTGGCCATATCACATCACAACATACCCTGCAAAAACAAGTTAGACGTCCTCTAATTGTTGTTGCAAGTTTTACGTGGCTGCTACGGGTTTGCAAGAACCGTTCTTACCTACGCAAAACCACAACGTGGTGTAGTGATTGCTTTTTGATCTTCTAAAAGAACCCTCTTCATTGAAATCGATTCAACTAAAGTGAGAGAGACAGACACCCGCTAGCCATCTTTATGCAACGAAGTTACATGTCAGTTGAAGGAACCTGTCTCGCGTAAGCGTACGCGTAATGTCGGTCCGGGCCGCTTCATCTCACAATACCGCCGAATCAAGTATCAACTAGTAACGGCAAGCAATATGTATACACCCACGCCCACAACTCGTTTGTGTTCTACTCGAGATCTCATCTACGCATAGACCTAGCTCAGATGCCACTGTTGGGGAACGTTGCATGGGAAACAAAATTTTTCCTACGCACACACAAGATCTATCCATGGTGATGAGCATCTACGAGAGGGAGAGTGAATCTACATACCCTTGTAGATCGCTAAGCGGAAGCGTTAAGAAACGTGGTTGATGTAGTCGAACGTCTTCGCGATCCAAATCGCAAGTCGTCCCTCGATCCGATCACGAACTAGTGCCGAACGGACGGCACCTCCGCGTTCAACACACGTACGGCTTGATGACGCCTTCACCTCCTCGATCCAGCGAGCGATGGTGAAGTAGTAGATGAGTTCCGGCAGCACGACGGCGTGGTGATGATGGTGAGGAACAATCTCTGCAGGGCTTCGCCAAGCACTACGGAGATTATGACGGGAGAACTAGAGGGTTAGGGTTGCCGACACGCGGCTTGGGAAATCTTAATCAATCCCGTGTGCTAGCCCTGCCCCTCTATTTATATGTTGAGCCTTGGGGTCTAAACTTGGAGTAAAAGCCTCCTCCAGGTCGGTTTTGCCCGCACAAGGTCGGTTTGGCCCGCAGGGAAAGAGTCCAACTCGGATCCCTGCAGTACCGCGCACAAGTGGTAGTACCGCTCACGAGCGGTAGTACCGCTTCACACAAGCGGTAGTACCGCTTACGCGGTAGTACTGCCTTACCAGCGGTAGTACCGCTTAAGGCAGCAGCAAAACTTCCTTTTGCACTTTCCAATACCTCGTGGGTTTTACCCCTTTGGCCTATATAAAGTGTTGCTGCACCCGAACACTTTGGTAAACATCCGGAACCTCTTCCGGTGAATTCCGGAACCCTTCCGAAGATCACAACACTATTATCACATATATTAATCTTTACCTCCGGACTCTTCCGGAGACCCTCGTCATGTCCAGGATCTTATCCGGGTCTCCGAACAACCTTCGGTCACCAACAAAATAACTCAACTATACTAATCGTCACCAAACATTAAGTGTGTAGACCCTGCGGGTTCGAGAACTATGTAGACATGACCGAGACACCTCTACGATCAATAACCAATAGCGGGACCTGGATGCCCATATTGGCTCCTACATATTCTACGAAGATCTTTATCGGTCGAACCTCTATGTCAAGGATTCAGTTAATCCCGTATGTTGTTCCCTTTGTTCTTCGGTATGTTACTTGCCCGAGATTCGATCGTCGGTATCTCTATACCTAGTTCAATCTCGTTACCGGCAAGTCTCTTTACTCGTTCCGTAATACAAGATCTCGTGGCTAACACTTTAGTCACATTGCTTGCAAGGCTCATTGTGATGTTGTATTACCGAGTGGGCCCTGAGATACCTCTCCGTCACACGGAGTAACAAATCCCAGTCTTGATCCATGCCAACCCAACAAACATCCTCGGAGATACCTGTAGAGCACCTTTATAGTCACCCAGTTACGTTGCGACGTTTGATACACACAAGGTACTCCTCCGATGTCAGGGAGTTGCATGATCTCATGGTCATAGGAACAGATACTTGACATGCAGAAAACAATAGCAATAAACTGACACGATCATATGCTACGTTCGTAGTTTGGGTCTTGTCCATCACATCATTCTCCTAATGATGTGATCCCGTTATCAAATGACATCTCATGTCTATGGCTAGGAAACCTCAGCCATCTTTGATCAACGAGCTAGTTAACTAGAGGCTTACTAGGGACACAGTGTTGTCTATGTACCCACACATGTATTTGAGTTTCCAATCAATACAATTATAGCATGGATAATAAACGATTATCATGAACAAGGAAATATAATAATAACTAATTTATTATTGCCTCTAGGGCATATTTCCAACACCCGCCACCCCCGCCCGCTCCAGAGCAGGTTTCGACCGGGTGGCCTGATGAGATGGAGGAAGCTTTAACCAGCTCATCCATCGCCGATGAGCACCGTGCCCTTATGGGCGCGGTGTTGCAAAGTCTTCGGTCCGTGGATAACGGACTGAAGGAGGCCTTCGATGGCCTTCTCACGGGCTTCAAGGTAGGCCATGTAATGCCTTTTCCTTAGAAAATTTCTTTTATATGAATATGTAACCTCATACACAGTAGCCCCCAAGACTCTGACTGGCTTGAATAAAGCCGGTCAGAGGATCAAAAATCGATAACTCGGATCCTAATGTGCTTAGTGTAATGTGCAGGCGTCATCCTCGGCGATAGCCGCCAATGCCGAGGAGTTGGCCGAGCTGAATCGGAAGCTCAAGAGCTCCGAGGATGACCTCGGCCTGCTGAATAAGTGGTTCGACGAGGCGCAAGGCAAGTCCGAACTACACTATTTACTATAGCAGTTTTTAAGTAAGGTTTAAGTAGTTAACCTAAACGGGGTGCAACTGATATTATTGCAGCTGCTGCCGCGGAGGTCGAGAACCTCAAGGCCGAGCTGAGGAAGGCTCAGCTGGAAGCGGTAGAGCAGAAGGCTGCGGCCGAACAGGCCGCTGTCGAACTGGCTATGGTTAAAACCGTTAGCCAGAAGCACGAGGCCAGAGTGTCTGAAGTGTAGCAAGAGCTCAAGGATGCCGTCACAAAATGTGAGGTCCTTGAGCAGAAGAAAAAGCATCAGGCCGCTGAGCTAACTTCACTCGGATCGGTAGCTAAGGAAGCGCGGACGGAGGCGCGAGGCTACCAAGAGAAACTCTGCCAAGTTAAACTTATTGTGGATGGTAAGACGTACTTACTGCAAAGTGTCTTTGATGATAACAGGTTTGCTTTGCTCACGTGAGTGTGGCGTTCCCCAGGCGCCTTTGCGGATCTCTCGAGGAGTGCATCGGATGCGGCTAGGTTCTTTGTGTCCCAGGAGGGACGTGCCGAGCAGAGGCTGTTTTGGGCACAGTTTCAAGCGCCCGAACACCCTCCCCTCCTCAACAACCAGATGAAGCAGCTGATGGAGTTGCATCGGATGGCGGAGCCGGTGATGAAGGACCTCTGTCTCAAGCTGTGTCTATCAGAGCCGCTGCCGCGCAGCTATTTCGGCTTGGTGCAGAAGCTGTACGATGCCATGCCCCGGATTGATGCCTGGAAGCGCTCCGCATGCATTGTGCGAGCTCGGATGGCCTTCGGCAAGACCATGGTGCACTGACCGAAGATCAAGCCAGCCGAGATGGCCACCGGACCTCCGCCCCCTGGGAAGGAGCACAGGCGCCCCGAGCAGTACTTTCCGATCGTGATGGATGGTGCTCGGGCAATAGATCCCCAGTGCTCGAGAGATGTAATTTATGAGTAAATTTATTTTCCTTGTATCCGAGGAGTTGAAACTTTTGTGCTATTGATATGCAACTGGTTGGCTGTAAATATAATGCCTTATATGTTTATTTTGACTCCTGTGAGGCCGTTTTAAAACTGAAAGTTACCAGTTGTCGGCTTCAGCCCCCTTGCGGATACTGCATGGGGTGTCTTCTCTTAACACCTTAACCCTTAGCCAATGTCTCGGTGCACGGAGGCGGTTGTGTGTAAGGAAAACGAGGCAATCGGACTATGCGGCATTAGTGCTTTCACTTAGCCATAGGAGCTTGACTGCGGGGGCTGGTGACTAGCCCCCAGTATATGTGATATCCGGGCATACCAAGGTTGATACCATTATCACTTGGTTCCTATAACAGCAAACCATTCGTTTGACATGGATTAACCTCCAACGATTTTTAGTTTGACACTTGTCATCGGATCGCCAACCAGTTCTTGCTTATTATGACAGTCGGTTTTCGGCTTTCTCCACTGAGGTACTTAACCAGGCTAGCTAGAAGTACAATCACAGTGGTTCTCCCTTTACCCTCCTAGCCGAACAATGCAGAACATAAGAGGGCAAACACAGGAGCCGGGCAACCTAACTATTGACCAAAGACATAATTCAGAACTGATTCATATAATGCAATATCCATGACGCCGAGCACATGTAATAAAATTGGTGCCGAAATGATGTTTGGGGCAAGATTTATGTTTGAGCCCCCGGTCTATTAGCCGATCACATCTGAAAAGGAACGTATCATAATAGTTTACTTCGGCCGAAAAGCAGAAAGGAAAGTGCAACATAATTGACTGCAGTATGACCGGAAAAAATTGGTCGTTATTTCCTTTGAATTTGTGTGACGTCTATCCGTACAATCCGGACTGCCGAAGTAACTTTTACAGATACTTTAAGAAATAGATACATTAGAGAAAAGGTTTACACAGGGCCTTCATGAGTGGTTTGACGTCCCTACTGCACCTTGCCGCACGTCTACGCCTTTGCTCTTTATGAAGCTTCCGTGTGATTGGAGTTGTCGACTGTATGCTTGGCGGAAGTAATAATGTTCGGCGGACGAGGCCTTGGGAAAGGGTTTTGAGGAGTCGCCGCAGTGTATCAGCTTAACGCTGATCAGGCCCTAAATGGTGCCTGTTATTTAGTAGTGTTCCGAGAACATCTTTGGCCGTTGCTCGGTCGAACCGAGCTCTCGGCCCTTGAGTCGTTTGCCCCCGCAGCTGCCCATGGAACCTTGAGTGCGAAGTTGTGCACTCGAGGCACATATTTCGCGGCTGGGTGGGCCGTGCTATGGGGAGCGTGTCCCTATTTAGGGTGAGCACGGGAGTGCTCCGGGGCCGAGGCCGTAGCTCGGGCGCGTTTGCGTGCGTCCAATGCCTTGATGGTATATTGGCCTGCGACGCTTCTTCGGCGGCCTGGACTTCGGCGGCTAGAGCCGCTGTGTGTTCCTCTGTTCGGAGGGAGCGCTCGGTGTTACCGTTGATGGTAATAACACCCTTCGGGCCTGGCATTTTGAGCTTCAGATGTGCGTAGTGTGGGATGGCATTAAAGCGGGCGAACGCTGTCCGGCCGAGGAGTGTGTGGTAACCGCTGCGGAAGGGAACAATGTCGAAGATTAAGTCTTCGCTGCGGAAGTTGTCGGGCGAACCGAAGGCTACTTCCAATGTCACGGATCCTGAGCAGCGTGCCTCGACGCCTGGGATTACACCTTTAAAGGTGGTGTTACTGGGTTTAATCCTTGATGGGTCGATTCCCATCTTCCTCACTGTATCTGAGTAAATCAGGTTGAGGCTGCTGCCTCCGTCCATAAGGACTCTGGTGAGGTGATATCCATCCACGATGGGGTCGAGCACCAGAGCCGCCGTTCCTCCATGACGGATACTGGTCGGATGGTCTCGACGGTCGAAAGTGATTGGGCAAGCCAAGCATGGGTTGTATTTCGGGGCCACCGGCTCTAGGGCGTAGACATCCCGAAGTGATCGTTCCCGCTCCTTCTTGGGTATATGCGTGACATAGATCATGTTCATAGTTTTTACCTCGGGAGGGAACTGCTTTTGGCCTCCATTGTTTGGCCCACGAGGTTCGTCATCATCCTCGCTGCGGGGACCCTTGCTCGGTTCCTCGGCTGTGAGCTTGCCGGCCTATTTGATTACCCAACAGTTACGGTTGGTGTGGTTGGCGGGCTTGTCCGGGGTACCATGGATCTGGCAGGGCATGTCCAGGATTCTGTCCAGTGCAGTCGGGCCGTCTCGGTTCCCTTTAGAGGGCTTCTTCCGCGGTCCTGATTTTGAGCCGCTGAACTCGGCGTTTACTGCCGCGTCATCGGCTTCACTGCCGTTGTTTGTGTGCCGGCGCTTATTATTCTTGTTGCGCCAGGGTTTCCCGTTCCCGTCCCGGACCTCTGAAGTGCCGGGGTCTATGGGGTGGTTGCTTCTACGAGCTAACCAACTATCCTCACCCGCGCAAAAGCGGGTCATTAGGGAGGTGAGGGCCAACATTGTTCTCGGCTTATCTTGGCCGAGCTAGCGAGCGAGCCATTCGTCTCGAATACTGTGCTTGAATGCGGCGATTGCTTCGGCATCCGGACAGTCGACGATCTGGTTCTTCTTAGTTAAGAACCGATTCCAAAATTGCCAAGCTGACTCCCCGGGTTGCTGAACGACGTGGCTCAGGTCTTCGGCATCCGGCGGCCGAACATAGGTGCCTTGAAAGTTGGCTCGGAATGCATCCTCCAGCTCCTCCCAGCTCCTGATGGAGTTTTCGGGTAGGCTGTTCAACCAGTGCCTTGCCGGTCCTTTAAGTTTTAATGGTAGATATTTAATGGCACGGAGGTCATCTCCTCGGGCCATATGAATGTGGAGAAGAAAATCTTCGATCCACACGGCTGGGTCAGTTGTCCCATCATACTGTTTTGTATTCACGAGTTTAAACCCTTCGGGGAACTGATGCTGCATCACCTCATCTGTAAAACACATGGGGTGAGCGGCGCCCCTGACCCGTGCCACGTCGTGCCGGAGATCGGTTGTCATCCGGGCACGGTGCTGGTCCCGAGCTCTATCGTTCCTATCGCACCAGGTTTGGTATCCGTCCCGTCCAGCGGGCGTGTGTCCTCTGGACCCGTAAATGGATCTTGACTGTATCCCTCTGGCGTTTAGGTCGTGCCGCAGATCATATGGGTCATCCGGTTGAACCGGGTCCTTGCCCGCCCGGCGAGGGGGCGCGGGTGGGTATTCGGTTTCTCCAGGCGTCCTGTCCCGTCCTCGAGGGGGGCAGTCGGGCTGGATTGTCTGAGTTCATCTGGGAGAATATGGGCTCAAGGGCCTCGTCCTCAAATGACGGGAGCAAACGCCGTCGTGGGTAACTTTTGTATAGATCCTGGCGCTGATTGTCGAAGCCCTCTTCGGCTGCTAAAACCATCGTCCATCTATCGTTAAGGGTATCATGTTCGGCTTTTAGCTGCTGCTACTTCTTCTTCATGCTTCGGGCAGTGGCTATGAGCTACTGCTTGAATCTTTCCTGGTCCAGGGGGTCCTCGGGGATGACGAAATCCTCGGGTCCGAGGCTATCCTCCTCTTCAGAAGGAGGGAAGTAGTTGTTGTCCTCAGAGTCCTCATGGTCCTCAGGGTTACCCTGGTCCTCGTGCCCCTCAAAAGCATCGCGGTGCTGTTCGGGGGTAGTGTTGTCGCCGAGCTCCCCCATGTTGTCCGGAGTGTCATTATCTCCGGTGCCGTTTGTGTCTGTGTTGTTTTCCTTGCCCTTTCCTCGCCCCCTGGATCGCCTTCATCGGCGTTTGGGCGGTTCCTCGGCTGGGCCGTCACCATCCTTCTTGGTGGTGTCGCCATCCTTCTTGGGGGTGTCGACCATGTAAACGTCATAGGTGGAGGTGGCGGTCCACCTTCTGGTGTTGGGAGTGGCAAGGGAGGGAGCCATGTAAGGCGGGACGTCGATATCCTCGTCCATCTCATCAGCCTCCTCGGAGGCGTAGTCCAACATGTCGGTTAAATCTTCGACAGTGGCTACTAAGTGGGTGGTGGGTGGGACGTAAAATTCCCCGCGGTTGGCCTCAAGTCCGATCTATTCATTGACCGAGGACGGGCCATCCGCGATACTCATCTTCTGGATCCGATCTAACATCTCGGTTAAAAGCGAGGGGTCCACCGAATTCGTCCTTGGGCATCCTTCGGAGTTGAACTCCGGTGTGCCTGCGCCGGGAGTGTGTTCAGCCGAGGGAGACCCCCGCCTGGTTCTCCGGCGCCGGGATCGGATCCGAACTCGAGGCTAGATCCGAACTGAGGACCGGCCCGGAGACAGGGCCGAGGAGAAGATCCAAAGTTAAGGCCTCGGTATTATTAGGCTCCTCAGGTAATACTGAGAACCTCGTAAAGATCAGATCGCCCCGAGAGTCAGCAACGTACTCAAGGTTGCCAAACCTGAACTCCTGCTCAGGGGCAAAGTTGTTGACCTGGTCAAGATGACCGGCCGGGTTGTCGTGCGGCACGATGCTGCCGAACGTGAAAAGCTGGCCGGGGACGAAGATGTCCCCGCTGCAGATGCCGTCGCTGATGACTAGGCGAGCCATTGATCCTTGACGACCCAACAGTGGAACTCTCAATGAAAGCACCAATGTCGGTACCAAAACCGGCAGATCTCGGGTAGGGGGTCCGGACTGTGGATCTTGGAGTCAATGGATAACAAGGAACACAGAGACAACGATTACCCAGGTTCGGGCCCTCTCGAAGAGGTAAAACCCTACGTCCTGCTTGATTGTATTGGTGTGATTGTATGACGATTACAGAGTTGATCTACCTCGAGATCAGATGGACTAAACCCTAGGTGGGTATGACGATAATGGTTTTTCCTGCCTCTACAGACTAACCCCCTTGGTTTATATAGACACCAGGGGGGCCTAGGGTTACATATGGTCGGTTGCCATCAGGGGATAAACATGCCGGTTACACTAAATATTTCTTGGAGGAAACGCCAAGTCTTCGGAGGTTTCCTTCTGGTGCACGGGGTCGCCCGCAATCCGGCCTTCCTTCGATGAGTAAAGAGCGGCCCATTAGTCCGGCCTATAGGAGATAGGCCGGCAGCCCGAGTACCCCCTAGTCCGGGACACCCTCACCCCCCCCCCTCTGGGAGCTAACCTGCACTTTCAGAGTGCTCGAGTCCACGCATGGTGATGCAGCTGGATCTCTAGCGGATGGTCAGTCCATGCATGTATGCATCCGTAACTGAAGGCCAAACCATGGATGTATGATGTGACGGGAGGGAGTCAGAGCATGTTGTCGCGTGTTCTTCAAGCTTTTGTCCGTGCACGAACTCATGAGGCTGCAGACGCGTCGCGTTGGAGCTGAAGATGCGACGCCATGACGTGAGAGGCCGTGAACGCCGCCACCGCATTGTTTGTGATGAAGCTCCTAGAAGCGCTGCTGGTTCCGGTGGCGAGCGCCTAGTCCGAGATCTACATGCGCGGGTGCGATGGAAGTCGATGCAGTCGCCTGGTCGTCGTACCGCTCCATGCACTGGCCTATCTGGCCAGCGAGAATGCTCGTTCGACTGGCCGACGCTGCTCCCGGCTAGCTTCTCTCTGTCTAGAAGTTGATGCCGCACGTGGCCGCCGGAGGGTCGATGGAGGACTAGAGACCCTTGCTATGATTTTTGCACTGATTTCACTAGATTTTGAAGATAGTGAAATTTATTTGTGGCTAAAGGAAAATCAATCTACTCGAATTTTGAAATTTCGAATTGATCTAATCTACGAAACTGATCTAATCTATGGAACCGATGTGATCTTTTGATCGATTGGGTGCCGCGCCCCCGGGAAGAGGAGATCAATCTCCCCGAGGGTGGCACGCTGCGGAAGTGGTGGGAGGTCCTAGGATCGACGTCGTTGGACAAACCGCTCTAATACCATGTAGAAATTATAGGTTGGCAGAATATTTTGTTGTGTTGTATTGATCTGACCCTCGTAGGGGTATATATAGAGTACATCGTGGGGTGAGACTTGGAGTACAAGATGAAAGCGCATGATAACTCCCAGAGGGGGGGGGGGTGAATGGGAGATTTTTAGAAATTCGTCAAACTCCGAAGACTTTGACGAAAATCAGAGTGGAGAAATAGAGACATAATTGAAACTAAGTCTACACAGATATGGAAAGCATGGATACGAAGTATAAGCAAGTGAAGAACATGCAATCATACACACATATAAGCATGAGGAAGATGAACTGAAGAAAATGAGATAGCATGATGAAAGTCTTCAGTTCAAATTCTTTAGAAGGGAAAGACACAAGTTCTTCAGCAGCGGAATAGCAGTAAAGTAAAGGGTGAGGAATTTGAAACCAGTAGAGCTTGACGAAGACACAGCGATTTGGTAGACTAGTTCCAGTTGTTGTATCAACTATACGTCTGGTTGAGGCAGATGAGTTTTACCTCAGAGGACACTTAGTCCTCACCGTATTCCTCTTGAGGTAAGGTCACTTAGTCCTCGCCCAATCACTCGTGGTAAGTCTTCAAGGTAGACTTCCGAAACCTTCACAGACTTGTTCACCGGCACGCCGCAATTACTCTTGGGTGCTCAGAACATGACGCCTAACCGTCTGGAGGAATGACAGTCCTCAGAGGTAACAAGCATCGGATCACACAGATCAACTTCTTCAGTGACGCTCAATCACTTAGGCTCTGGTTGGGGTTTTCCTCACTTGGGTTCTCACAAAGTCGTCAGAGGAAGGGTTGCTCTCAAATGACAAGTGTCAATCTCTCTCTAGAGCAGCCAACCAACTAGTGGTTGTAGGGGGCGGCTATTTATAGCCAGGAGGCAACCCGACATGAAATGCCATAAATGCCCTTCTCAGACAGGACCGTTGTCAGGATAAGGATCCACTCGACAGCTGGCACGCGGTGCAGCAACGGTCGGAATTGAACTCTCAATTTCGTCGGGGCACTCAATTTCCTCATGATAGGCAGATCACATTGGCGAACTCCTAACTCCTCAGCCTGACCAAATTCGTCAGAGACCAGATGAACTTCGTCATTGTCACTGTCGAATTCGTCAGCCGTTCCGGAGATTTCCAAAGGCTTCACTCGAAGCGGCTTGTGTATGTATAGGTTTGAGCATCACTTTGGAAATGTGATAAATGTTTCACCTTGACCCCCTTTGATAGTACGGTTTTTCCTATGACTCAAATAAGAAGAAAAAGAAACGATGAAAACAAAGTCGTCAAGCTTCAAAGTCTTCACATCAATTTCCTCAAAGGCCACACCAAATTCCTCACTTGAAGAAATACATTTTTAGGGGTCGTCTTCCATGGTTAAACAAAGTCTTCAGGGACTGTATTCTCCTGTGTACACCACAAACACATTAGTCCCTTAACCTATTTGTCTTCAATACTCCAAAACCACTAAGGGGGCACTTGATGCACTTACAATCTCCCCCTTTTCGGTGATTGATGACAAACCAGTTAAGTTTTTAACGGGAGTAAAATAATGGAAGTGTAAGTACTGAATGTGAAGACATTGGTTACAAGATATTGAGGAACTCCCCCTGAAGATGTGCATATGAAGAATTTGCTTTTGATTGCAAATGCACATGGCAGGTTGAAATTGTGGAGATCTCCCCCTATATCTTGGAATCCAATCATGCATGATCATATGATATTGAAGAATTTGAATGCATGATGAAAATTGGTGTCTGACGAAATGTAGCATGCATGCACACTTAATATTGAGGAATTAGAGCATAAGCACATAAGCCTACATGCAGATAAACCATCACAGAAAAAAGTCAGACCACCAGCAGTTTAAGTTACAACTCTTCAAAGAGCAAATCAAATGAACACAAGAGTTGCAACTTCGCAAAATAATCCACCCCATAGTTTATATGACCCATTTGAAGACTGAACACTCAAATTTCTCCCCCTTTGTCATCACATGACCAAAAGGAGACGAAACTGAGGACTAACGCGCCCTGAAGAATGAGATCATGAAGCAGTCGAGGGAGCGCCAGCTTTGTTGTCGGGGGCGCGGGTTGAAGAAGGACCTGCAGCAGTGTCTTCAATGTTTTCATTTTCATCAGTAGCACGTGAAGAAGACACAGAGCTTGGAATCATCGGAGGAACTTGAACCTTCTTGAACTTTTTCTTGGGCGGATTGGCCCAATCAAAGTTCATTTGAAATTCCATTTCTTCAAGTTCATCAGGGGTTTTTAGATGTGAAAGAATGGCCCAACTTCGGTCGAAGATCTCATGCAGATAATAGTGATTTTTGCACACATAGTTTTGCGTCACAGTAATGTTACCCAAAATGGCATGAAGCTGACGCTTAACCCAATTGTGGTTTTTGTCAACTTTTTGATGAAGACTTATGAGCAACTCTCGATCAGTCATCACTCGAGGAGCTTCACCTTGAGGGGTTTGCTGAGTTGCATTTGTGTCAGTGTCATGGCTTGAAGAATCATAACCAGTGGACTGTGAGACAGGCTGACGAAATTGGCCGTCAAGGGGATGAACTCCTTCATCAATAACAGCTTTCCCTTTGCCAGGAACGGAAGCAATCGTGCTTTGAAGAATTTCAACATCTGGCAGAAAACTGAGATGATTTTGACTGTTAGCTTTGTAGTTGATTGATGATCTTGTGCGGATGAATCTCATGAGCCAGGGAGCATAAGGCTTCAAGTCAAATGGAGATTGTACGACAGTGGCCAAAGTCCTCATGAAGAAATCATGCACATTGATAGAAATACCATGGATGATATTGAATAGCAAGTTCTTCATGATTCCCACAACTTCTTCAGTTTCAGAATTGTGGCCTTTGATGGGACTGAGGGTTTTGGCCAGAATGCGATATACTGTCCTTGGCACACATAGCTAATCCTTCACTACGAAGGTGGTTCTCTAAGGTTCTCCTTGAGCCAAAGGCTTCATCAGCACTTGCATCAGATGATTTGACAATTTAGGTTCTTCATAGATCTTTCTGGCTTCAGCTGAGGGCAAATCAACAGGAAGAGCTTGGAGCAATTCATCAGCAGGAGCCTTGTAGTGCGTGTTCTCACTCATCCAGTCGAGAGCCCATGAGTGAATGTCATCAACATCACCAGATAGATGCAAGGTGGCATAAAACTGAAGAATGAATTCTTCATTCCAATCACATACATCTGTGATGAAACTGAGTAGGCCTGCATCGTGAAGAACAGCCAGAACAGGCCGAAAGCACGGTAATGATTCCATATCCATGCGAGGAATATGACGATGCAGGAACACCTTGTTCTTGTCAAACATCAGTGAGGAATAGAAGTTCATCTGAGCAGTTGTCCAAACTCTCTGACGCCTGATTTTTGCAGAGTCATACGGGGACTCGTCTATGAAGAAATTCTTCTATTGAAAGAAGGCAGCATTGTCGAATTTTGGCCTTTTGACGCTTTTGCCAACCTTGAGCAGTGAGGGCACTGGTTGAAGATTTACCTTCTTTGGCCTCACATCGAAGATGGGCCTCGGAGAGCCCGTTGAGTCATTGGGATCCGTGATGGCCAAAGACTTTGCAACTTCCTCAGCTGTTGCAAATGGAACAGTGTCTGAATCTGCTGAGGGTGTTGGATCTTCATCGTTCACGTGTTGCACATTTTCTTCAACTGATGCAGCTAGAATTTCTTCATTAATGGTTTGAAGGGATGGCTGGTGACCTTCAGAACCAGTTTGAATTTCCTCAGTGACAGTAGGTGATTGAGGAACTTGCGTGAGAGGCGTGGTGAGGGGTGAGTTCGGGTGAGTTGCATCCCAGAAGTCATCATGCATCACTGGGTAGTGGAACCTACATCCACATCCTCATCAGTTTCTTCCTGGCTTTGATGCAAAGCCGTCTGACCATCAGTCATCAGTACTGAGGGTGATGATACCACGGGAAGTGAAGATTCTGCTTCGACTTCAATTTCTTCATCCACTTGCTCTGTGGAAGTAGCAGAGTGGGTATCAGTATCGTCTTCAGGTGGGATAACATAATCCACACCGAAGGGAACAATCTGTAACTCTTCCAGGTTTCTTGTTGGGGTGCTGACGAGATTGGGATAGCATCAATTGGCTCAGTTGAAGACATTGGATACGTCTTCAACTTCTTCACAGTTTCTGCTGTAGGGGGTGCTGATGCTTTTCTCTTCTCGACTGCCTTGGCCTTCTTCACTTCTGATGCAGAAGGGAAGGTGATAAGCTTCATAGATGAGGTCGGTTCTGGCGCTGCAGCTGAGGAACTTGATGGAACAATTTCTTCAAACACGACCGATGCAGTCGCTCTGGCATTCTCGTCAGGTGCAGCTGATGCAGCTGCACTGGCAGTTTCTTCAGGAACAACTGATGCAGTTGCCCTGGCATGGTCTTGAGGAGGAGGTGATGAGGAATTGGATGGAGGTGCTTGGCCAAATCTTGTAGTCTCCCTTCTGTTGTGGTCATCAACCACCTTGTTAGAAGTGGTGATGAATTTGTCCTTTACTCCGCAGCAGTGCTCAGCTTGGCACTCATATTCCTCAGACAGGCACTGAATCTTAGTTTGCATTGCAACTAGCTATTGAGGGGATATGGTGAGCATGCTGTCTTTGAGTTCTTTCTGTTTCCTCCTCATCTCCTTCCTCACAAGTTTAGCTTTCTCAATTTTGTCCTTCTCATTGAGGACAAAAGCAGACAAGACATGGCTTGGTCTAGGCGGCAGATTCAAATCGTCAAGTGGTGTATTAGGATTTTGGCACCAAATGTTGATGAAATCAAGAATGGTTTGAGGACTCAAAAATGAGGGAACTGTGGTGTTCTTGGCACGAGCGGCCTCCTCCATTCTTCTCTGAACATATTCTGCTAATTCATCTTCATCAGCCATGCCCTGTTCATCAGCCTGAGGCACTACGACCTTGCTCTTGGGGCTGGGCCTTGTACCACGGCCTGCTGTTGCCTTTTTCTTCAGCATCGGTGTGTTTGAGGATATATGCCCAGATGCTGAGGCACTTGATGCATCAATTGTGATTGTTTGAAAGCCTTCAGTGCGCTGGCATGATGCTAGCACGACGGGCGTTGAAGCTCTTGCAGCAGCCATTGACGAACTTGTGGCTGGTGGAGGTGCTGACAAAGTTGGAGCAGTAGGAACCTTAGGCGTTGAAGCCTTTGATGACGACGGCTTGGGCTCTGAGGACTTTGCAGAAATTTTAGCCACTGAAGATTTTGGAGCTGAAGCTTTTGGCCGTGAGGGCACATCAGCTGAGGGCTTCGGCTTTTGAGCCGACTTTTTCTGCATAGTGTAACACCCTGGTTTTCGCTCCTTGTTTTTTCCTTCGCGGGATTTGACTCCCGTCTTTTTTTTCGATGTTATCGGGTTTCTCTCGCTCTTGGGCATATGAAGATGGTCATTGAGCCTTGCCTTTCCTATCCAACCAGAGACTCTCTCCAGACCAACCTTGCCACTCAAGATATTTTCTCAGGATTTTGCCACCGAAACCCTACTCTCCGGTTTACCGGAAGGGAAACCCTAATTCCTTCCGTTACATAGGAACCCCAATTTTCTTTGCTCTGTTGCCTCTCAAACTTTTCCCAGTGATCATACCACATCTATAAACCCTGGATATGCAAAAATATTGCCAAGTCATTTGCAATATTTTTCATTTAAAATTAATTCCTTTTTCTGCTGTTTAAAGGAATTAAATCCAGGAAAATATATATCCATCTCCAAAGTTCATGAAAACTTGTGGAGATATTCTTTGTGATCATATTGAGCTCTCATAAAAATATTGGCAATAATTAAATAAGGGAAATTGCCTTTTCCTATTTAAAGCCAATATTGCATTTTGGGCACTTTCCAAAGGAACTACCATTTTGGTAGCCAGGAAAAATCCCAAATAATTTGTGGAGCTTATGATATCCATATATTCACCATTTACATCAATATCCCAAGTTCCATAGTTCAACTTTTGAGCACATCTTCCAATTTTTGTTTCTGGACTTATTTTGAGGTTGTGAAGCAACTATATTTTATATTGCTTCAAAAATTCTCAAATTAATCCAGGACCTCACATTCCCTATATGACGTGATCTTGCAAAAATTCACATCATTTTATATGGCCAATTTCTCCCAAATATTCCATCTAGTTTCTATCCAGATTCTAGCTCTGTGAAGGAAGTACCACTTTGGCATTTCCAAATGAGCTGAATTTTTTCCAGTATCTTCATACCTCCAAATCATCACCCTACAACAAAATTCATCTCATTTCACCAAGCCAGTTGAGCACAATATCCAAATCCCTTTCCTGGACCAAAATTTGCATTTCAAAGGAAGTGTATGCAAAACTTTTCCAAATGACCTCAAATTTGTCAAGCAACTACTCCTTCCTACCCCATCTTATTTTGACACCATTTCAATCGCATTTGCTAAGTCATTTAACCTCAGCTTGGTCCCCAAGTTTCTGTCCAGAAGCTTTTCTGGATCCCCTCGACCCACCTAGACCTTTCCTGGTCCATCCAATGACCCATCTCCTCTATTTGATCAGCGATCTACCAGTTGGACAAGATATGGCAAGCAGGTACACGCCGGAGCACGTAGTGCACGTGGTGACCGCGCAGCGGCCTTGCGGAAACGGCGCTCTGCGCTTTGCCAGATCTGTGCGGTCGCCTCCGACCAGTCCCCGCTTGTCCAAACATGTCCAGCAGCTCCCCACCGTCCATGCACCCTTCTCCCGCAGCTTCTCCCCTCCTCTTTCTTCTTCTCCACGCCACGGCAGCTGCCGCCATGGCACTGTCCTCCTCGTGAAACCCCTCTGTCGCCTCCCCTCTGATGTCCTCTTCCTCCCCGAGCTGTCTCCATCCTCAGCCGCTCGTCAGGTCGGCACCACCGGGCGCGTGCCACCTCACCGGAAGCGCCATGACGGCGATAAGCTCGCCATGGCGACCGTCCTCATCTGCACGCCACGGCTGGCTATAAATAGCCCATCTCCGTGCCCTCCCCGAGCTCTCACCACACCCCCAGTAGTCCTCCTCTCCCTCCGTGGTCCACCCCGTGCCGGCGCCCGACCGAAATCCTCGCCGGAGTGCTCGGATTTCCGGCGAGCTCCACCTACTGTCCCGCCTCCAATTCCCATACCTAGCCATCCCCGGTACCCGTGGACTCCACTGCTGGAAGTGCCACTCTCCGGTGACCTCGACCAGCCCCTCGCCTGCCCCTACCGACACCCGGGTCGCCGGATTCGACCGGAGCCACCACCCTCTGCTGCCGTCCGCCATCACCCCGTCCGGCGGCTACAGATCGTCCCCGCCTCCACCTCGACCACCCCCGGTGCGGCCTGGAGCACCACATCCATCCCCACCCTCGCATGGCCCTCTCGAGCACCTCGGCCGCCGAAATCAGCGCCGGACGGCGCTCCTCTGTCTCTGCTCGGGAGGAAGAAGAAGAGAAGCGGGAGGAGAGAGAGATGGCCGTGGGGCCCAGCTGTAAGCCACCCAGAGGCCGGGCCGAGGTGCTTAAGTGGACACGTATTTCTGGAAATACACTTTCCTTATAGGAAAACATACTCTATCAGTACTTTAGGCAGAAGTGCGCTTTCTGTTCCCGAAGACGTATTTCCTGAAGTGCGCCTTCTAGTCTCAGCCGGCCAAAACAGTTACATAGCGGACGTTCGTCCGTTAAGGCCAGAAATGGACAGTTTCTGTTTATTTCTCTGCCTAAACAACGAACGGCTGTTTCTTCTCGACCGTAACTCCGATTCAGGTGATTCCAAAGCCCACTTCTTCAGTTCGTCGAGCCCGTTCCGATGATATCACTTTCACCATGTTTACACTTTCTAAAAATGCCCATTTTGCCCCTGCCCTATTCAGCCCCTCCGAAAGAGAATCTTCTCCCGTTAATTTATGTTTATGCCTGTGTTAGAATTAATAAAACTCCTGCTAATTTGAATTTGCTGTTTACATTACCTGCTAATGCTCATCATATTATCGCACTAGTGACTCGTAGGTGACAATCTGGAGATAGGTTGTTATGTTGATATACCAGTTTACATCTTGGATTATCATTATTGTTGTAATGATTAAGAATATGATTTAATGACAACCTCCTCCGTCGGCTGGATCGAGCCATAGTGTCACCGAACCGAGCTTATCCGTGCAGCCACATTTGCCGGTATGGGATGGCCTTGACTTGGTATAACCTCGTGCTCTTTTATCGGTACCACCACCTAGGGAAGGTTATGCGTGCGTGCTGCCCTGATCAGGTAGACGGTGATAACCTTGTGAGCCCAGTTGTTTGTTTGCGCGCGGTCCCCGTTTGGGACAGTTTAGTTTGGACACGACGGTGGCAGGTGTCATGGGGTGACACAGGGGCCACCCAGGGCATGACTCCGGGGGAGGATGATTGTCGGTGGTACGGTGGAGGAGTCACGGGTTAGGCAAGTTTCGTTGGAGCAGCACCGGTCCACCCGAATGGGAACATGTACTAAGTACGAGGTCGGGAGCTCCATGGTGTGGGTAAAGTGCGCAACCTCTGCAGAGTGTAAATCTATTCGAATAGCCGCGTCCTCGGTCATGGACAGTTCGTACTAGGCCACTATTTGGTCTGTGTCGAGTCTGGAGGAACAAACTATATAATGTATTGTTAAGGCTGAACTAGAGAGTGGTAAGGGTTGTCAGACTTGTAGTGCAGATGCATGGACATCAGATGATGTCAAAGGTTGGAATGCTAACCATGAGATGGCTATGAGATGAGTGGTCGGGTGACCGCAAAGCTTGGATCAGATTTGGATCGTGAGCATATTCGGAGTTCGGATCATTTACCTGATATACTTTACTTTACTGCATTTACTTCAGTAATTATCATGCTAGATAATCCTACTATGACATGATGATTAATGCTGCTAGATGTTTAATCTTGCTAGATAATCCTATCATAACATGATAGTTAATACTGTTAAGATAACAAATGCATGCTTGAATGCCATGGTTTGCTTTGCTTGGTGTATATGTTGGTTTGGTTTGCTTGCGAGTACATTCAAAAGTACTCAGCGGCCTTCAATGTGGCCAGGTTCACCTAAGGATTCGACGTTCGCTAGCAAGGAGCCGGAGTGTTCGCGGGCTAGAAGAGTAACCCAGTCAGATCCCTGTGGATTGGAGCCGCACCAGGACTATGCTGCCTTAGATTAAACTTTTCCGCCACCATCACCCTTTTAATATATCATGTAAGACTGATATATTCATTAATAGAAATGCTTGTGTTCATGGTACTTGTTGTAAAAGCGCATGCCAGAGTGATTCTCCTGGGCTGGTATGTGCGGCGACCGTCTGACTACAGTGGTATTCAGGCGGGGTGCCACACATAGATTTCTTAGGTGCACTACCACTTGAGCCTGCACCGGCATCTTGTGAAGCTTTTGTGGCCCTGTTAAATTCTTCAACAGCTCTTTGAGTTTGCTTCTGCAATTTTGCTTGACTCTTTGCCCATTCCTCAGGGAATTCCTCACCTCTCCTGATGCTTGTGGGATCTGCTGTTTGTCCAGGAGCTAGAGGTGGCCTTTTGCAAGGTGGCTTTACAGCGAATTCCTTCATGTACTTTGGAGTCACATATCTGTAAGCCCTCCATTCATAAGCCCACAAGCATTTAATTTTCTGTAAGCGCGTCTTGCGCTGCTTGTCAGTCTCTTTGCCATGAGTTTCTTCATCTGGCATGCAGTATCCTGAGTAAATGTCCTCAGGTATCTCAAAGGCAGTATGTTCCTCCTTTCTCTTGCCTCCCTTATGAGGCCTTTTGCCACCAGCCATGTTCTTCAACTGAGGGGTTTGAATTTTTGATGTTTCTGAAGAAGTCTGGAGAGTTTCCTCAAGCAATGATGCAAATGAATTAATTTGATGAGAACCAAGAGATTCGTCTGCAGACATGGGTACCTGTGAACAGAGTATGGTTGCGAGGAAATTGGGAAGAGTCACATGCGTACTCAGAGATTTTCAAAATTAAAAACCAGTTGAGGAACATGACCCTTGTCATCTTGAAGAAATTCACTAAGTGTTCTTGACTTAGATTCCAGGGCTGTACAGATTGAAGCAATTTGCACAACTGAGGAATCTATGAATTAAGAATAACTTAGGTGAAATAACCAAGACTGTCCAGAAGGAAGTGCTGAAGATTTGGAAGGAAGTGGTAAAAACAGCACTTGAAGAATTTTAAGCAGTAAAAAGATCAAGCTTGGGTAGTAAAAATAAATTTTAATTACCCCAAGGATGAACTCGATGAATTGGACAACGAGGTGATGGAAATCATCAGCTCAGATATTTCGTGCCCTAACTTGGCGACGAAAGACAGCTACAGCGACGGCGGAGGTGAAGAAATCCGCGGCCGGCGCGAGTACGATGACGAAGAAGTCAAAGCAGTGAAGCTCTTCCTCTCCGGCGACGATGAATTCCAGCGGCGGCGCTAGGGTTTGAGAGTGACAGGGGCGCAAGAGTGAAATGAGTTAGGGTTGATGAGGTTAAGCCTTTCTATAAGCGCGGTGAAAACTGAGTGGTCCGAATATTTTGGACGGATAAGCCCCTGGCGTTTCGCATCTGGGTGACACGCGTCACACATGCATTTTGAGTGCGCTTATCCAAGCGTCGAAGGCGCGGGATGAGGTTACTGTGGCAACCGCCAAAAATTGATTAGAATTTTTTCAAAATGTGTTCACAATTTCTTCAGCTGACAAGGACACAGTGAAGACTTTGAACAGTGTCAATTAGAACGCATATGAAGAGATTGAGAACAGAGTGGTTTGAGTTTAGCATAGAGGGGAGCGGGTCCGATCACATCCACATAGATGACGAAAAACACAGTTTGAAGAATTAGCTATATGTGGATGCTGTTGAGGACATGAAAAATTCAAATATATATAGAGAGAACCTCCTCAAGAAATGAAGAATAACCACAAATGACGAATTTGAAAAGTTTGACGAAAAATTGCAAATGACGAAAAACTCAAATTCATGCAAGTCAAAAGTGGCTGGTGGCGTTACCCACCGAAAAACGTTACTTCGTCTGTTGTGCATCAAAGTCATCAAGAATGCATAAGCGTTAGGATGTGTGTCCTTTTCAAAGGACATTCGAAGATTCTAGGATGTTTAGCTCACACCGCAACTTGCAAAACCTTCTCTCATCCAAGGGCTTAGTGAAGATATCGGCAAGCTGGTCTTCTGTCTTCACGTGGTCGATGGCGATGTCTCCCTTCAGCACATGATCACAAAGGAAATGGTGACGAATCTCAATGTGCTTCATCCTTGAGTGTTGCACAGGGTTGTGGGCGATCTTGATGGCGCTCTCATTGTCGCAGTAGAGTGGCACTTTCTTCACATTGACGCCATAGTCCTTGAGGGTTTGCTTCAATCATAGTAACTGAGAGCAGCAGGCGCCAGCAGCAATGTACTCAACCTCGGCAGTGGAAAGTGAGACGCAGTTCTGCTTCTTCGAGGACCAACATACAAGAGATCGTCCGAGGAAATGGCATGTGCCTGAGGTTGACTTGCGATCCACACGATCTCCAGCATAATCAGAATCGGAATATCCAGCAAGATCAAGTGATGAGCCCTTGGGATACCATAATCCAAGCGTTGGTGTGTGAGCTAAATATCGAAGAATTCGTTTCACAGCCTGGTGGTGTGATTCCTTCGGTGACACTTGAAAGCGGGCACACATGAAAACACTAAGCATAATATCTGGCCTAGATGCACATAGGTAAAGGAGCGAACCAATGATGGAGCGATATACCTTCTGATCGAAATCTTTACCATTTTCGTCAGTGTTGAGTTGGCCATTTCTTGGCATTGGTATCTTGAGGCCTTTGCAATCTTGCATTCCGAATTTCTTCAGGCAATCCTTGTGATATTTCTCCTGAGATATGAAGATGCCATTTGGTTGTTGATGAATTTGAAGTCTGAGGAAGAATTTCAACTCCCCCATCATAGACATCTGATATTCTTCTTGCATCATATGTGCAAATTCGTCACTGTATTTCTTGTTAGTGCAACCAAAGATAATATCATCAACATATATTTGACATATGAATAGTTCACCATCATAAGATTTTGTGAAAAAAGTGGGGTCAAGTGAACCGGGCTTGAACCCCTTTTTCTTCAGGAACTCCTTCAGTGTATCATACCAAGCCCTTGGGGCTTGCTTGAGGCCATAGAGGGCGTTGTTGAGTCTGAAGACTTTGTCAGGATGCTTTGGGTCCTCAAAACCTGGTGGTTGAGCAACATATACTTCTTCCTCAAGCTTACCATTGAGGAATGCACTTTTCACATCCATTTGATATAAGAGGATATCATGATGGTTAGCATATGAAAGCAGTATACGAATGGCTTCAAGCCTAGCAACAGGTGCAAATATTTCATCGAAATCAATACCCTCAACCTGTGTGTAGCCTTGAGCTACAAGACGGGCCTTATTCCTCGCCACTTGGCCATTTTCGTCTTGTTTGTTGCGGTAGATCCATTTAGTGCCGATGATATTGTGCTTGCGTGGATTAGGACGCTTGACAAGCTCCCATACAGTGTTGAGCTCGAACTGATGCAATTCATCTTGCATTGCTTGAATCCATTCAGGTTCTAGAAAGGCTTCATCAACTTTGGCGGGCTCTGAAATAGAGACAAATGCGTAATGCCCACAAAAGTTGGCTAAATGTGAAGCTCTTGAGTGAGTGAGGGGACCAGGTGCATTGATGTTGTCGAGGATCTTCTCGCTCTGCACTTCATTTGCCACTCGTGGATGTGCTGGACGAGGGCCTTACTGTTGTTGTTGCTGTGCAGATTCCTCAGCATCATTTTCGCCAGGATGTTCATTTTCTTCATGACGAGGAACAACCACTTCTTCATCAACAGCTATTTCTTCACTGGGAACAATTTCACTAGTGCTCATCAGCTTGATATATTCTTCAGGAGGCATTTCATCTAGCACAGGAGGCATGTGCTCTCTTTGCGAGCCGTTAGTTTCATCGAACCGCACATCTACAGTTTCAACAACCATGTGATGAAAGGAGTTGAAGACTCTGTAGGTGTGCGAGTCCTTTCCGTAACCAAGCATAAAACCTTCATGTGCTTTTGGTGCAAATTTAGAACTGTGATGAGGATCTCTAATCCAACATTTAGCACCAAAGACTTTGAAATAACTCACATGGGGTTTCTTGTCAGTGAGGAGCTCATATGAGGTCTTCTTGAGGAATTTGTGAAGATATACCCGGTTGATGATGTGACATGTAGTGTCAATTGCTTCAGGCCAGAAATGATGAGGTGTCTTGTATTCATCAAGCATAGTGCGCACCATCTCGATGAGGGTTCTGTTCTTGCGCTCCACGACTCTATTCTGCTGAGGCGTGTAGGGAGCAGAGAGCTCATGAGTGATGCCAAGTTCATCAAGATAGTCATCGAGGCCTGTGTTCTTGAACTCAGTGCCATTGTCACTCCTGATGTGCTTGATCTTGAGACCATAATTCGTCATGGCCCGATTGGAGAATCGTCTAAAGACATCCTGAACTTCAGTCTTGTAGGAAATGATGTGCACCTAGGTGTAATGAGAGTAGTCATCAACTATGACGAATCCGTAGAGAGATGCTGCATTGGTTAGTGTGGCATAATGTGTAGGACCAAACAAATCCATATGAAGTAATTCAAAAGGACGAGTAGTGGTCATGATTGTCTTCGCCAAGTGCTTGGATCTGGTCATCTTTCCAGACTCACAAGCACCACAGAGATGGTCCTTGACGAATTTGACACCCTCGACGCCAATGATATGCTTCTTCTTGATGAGAGTGCTCAAATTCCTCATCCCAGCATGTCCAAGTTGTCGATGCCATAGCCAGCATTCTGAAGCTTTTGCCATTAGACACGTTGCAGGCTGAGGACCTGTAGAGAAATCTACAATGTACAAGTCACCTCTCCTAAAGCCTTCGAAGACTTTGGATTTGTCAGATTCCAATAGCACAATGCATCTATATTTGCAAAAGATGACAATCATATCAAGATCACAAAGCATTGATATAGACATGAGGTTGTATCAAAGGGACTCGACAAGCATCACCTTTTCCATGTGTCGATCCTTTGAAATGGCAACCTTACCTAGACCCAATACCTTGCTTTTTCCTTTGTCGGCGTATGTGATATGCTTCAGATGAGATGGAGTAAGGGGAGCATCAGTGAGGAGATTCCTATCTCCAGTCATATGATTCGTGCAGCCACTATCCAAGACCCATTCAGTGGCTGAAGGTGTATCATCCTGTAGAAGCATTAGTCTGACTTACAAATTCATATACTTCAAGGTGAAGAATATGATGATGATCAATTTCGTTAGACAATTTCATCAAGGAATAATATCTAGCATCATAAGGGATGTGTGAAATGAAACATTCATTTCATTGTGATTAGCCTACATCCCAACAGGCATTATGTCAGGTCTTCAGCAAATTCATCAGACATTTTGTTGTCTGAAGACCGGACCCTGCAGAAGAGATTAGTTCTTCTTCTTAACCACCCACATCTGTATGGGTGGCTGAGAAGCAATGTAGCAAAGTGCATTAATGGAGAACTTAGGCATTGAAGAATATGCATTTCTCTTCACAGGAGGGTTATAGTAATTGAATGAATAAGCAGAGAAATTCTTCGATGATTTGTGAACATAGTGGTTCGAAGAATAGTGCTCATATTCATCAAATCGTTGTTTGTTTCCCTGCGAAATAGAGGCATTAGTACGACCATAAGTGGGTCTGCGTCCATTTGACGACTTTGATCCTTGTGAAGAATTTGCCCTGGGAAGTTTCTTCTTCATCGGTGGTGTCATGATGACATTCACCTAAAGATTTTCCAGATGGCTTTTAGGAACCCAGATTTTCTTCACAGGTGGACCGTTCCTGCAGTTAGTACCAATGAATCTGGCAAAGACTTCACCATTCTGATTCTTGAACAGTTTATAGTTGGAGTCAAATGACTCATCTGAAGAATATGAAGAATCACAAGTATAGCCAGATAAAGTGGATGGATCTATTGGAGGTCCCTTTGCAGCAACCCATGTGGTTTTGGGATACTGCTCAGGCTTCCAATACGAAACATCAGCGTTGAGCTTTCTCACAAAAGCAATACCCTCTTTCCTAGGGTTCCTGTGAAGAATTTGCTTTTTGAGCACGTCACACAGGGTTTGATGCCCTTTGAGGCTTTTGTACATGCCAGTGACATACAATTCCTTCAGCCCTACATTTTCATCAGTATCACTGGTGGCATCCTCAGATGAGGGGTTAGTGGCCACCGTAGCAGTTGAAGCAATTGCAAGTATAGAAGCATTTGAACATTCAGCTGAAGAATTTGCATTATAACGTTCAAAGCATTTTAGGCATGGTGCAACAAATTCTTCCTGAGCGGTACTGATCTGTTGAGCGAGTAGTGAATCGTTTTCTTTTTGAAGATCATCATGAGACGCTCTTAGCTTCTCAAGATCTTGCTTCCTTTGAAGAAATTCATAGGACAACTTCTCATGTTCAGCTGAGAGAGACACATGACGAATTTCAAGTTCGTCATATTGAGACTTAAGCCTTCTGAGATCCTCAGACAAAGCTTGACTACGATCCATTTCCTCGTCCAACAGGTCATCGCTTTTCTCTAGTAGTTTTTGAATCTTTTCCATGGCATGCTATTGCTCAATTGCAATTTTAGCAAGTTTCTTATAGCTTAGTTTAGCTTCACACTCAGAGTTGTCATCACTGGAAGTTTCAAAGTAAGCTTCTCGTGAGGTTACCTTCGCACCTCGTGCCATGAGACAGACAGCAGACGAAGTGGAGGCATCGTCTGGTTCCCGAGATCTGAGGGAATTCGCAAATTCCACCAGCCAGGGATCATCACGTCTGTATGCCCCTTCATAGATGTCGGAGATCCAGTCCCAGATGAGCTTAGCATTGCTCAGATGGGAGATGTGAGTGAACTCATCCTTGGTCAGACGAGAACAGATGATGTATTTGGCCCGAGCATCGAGTTGAGTGTATCTGTGAATGTCATCAGCATTCGCCATCTTGCAGAGATCAGTCAATCCCTGTTCAGTGACAGCCCATAGTTCACTGTCCGTGGCCAGGAGACGCTTTCGCATCATGACCTTCCAGTACGGGTAGTTTGTGCCATCGAAGATGGGGCACGCAGCGAAGACCTTGATCATTCCTGCGGTCGACATAACTAAAACTCCAGGTGGTTAAACCAAAATCACACAGAACAAGGGAGTGCCTTGCTCTGATACCAATTGAAAGCGCAGGATAACTCCCAAAGGGGGGGTGAATGAGAGATTTTTAGAAATTCGTCAAACTCCGAAGACTTTGATGAAAATCAGAGTGGAGAAATAGAGATAGAATTGAAACTAAGTCTACACAGATATGGAAAGCATGCATACGAAGTATAAGCAAGTGAAGAACATGCAATCATACACACTGATAAGCATGACGAAGATGAACTGAAGAAAATGAGATATCATGATGAAAGTCTTCAGTTCAAATTCTTCAGAAGGGAAAGACACAAGTTCTTCAGCAGCGGAATAGCAGTAAAGTAAAGGGTGAGGAATTTGAAACCAGTAGAGCTTGATGAAGACACAACAATTTGGTAGACCAGTTCCAGTTGCTGTATCAACTGTATGTCTGGTTGAGGCGGCTGAGTTTTACCTCAAAGGACACTTAGTCCTCACCATATTCCTCTTGAGCTAAGGTCACTTAGTCCTCGCCCAATCACTTGTGGTAAGTCTTCAAGGTAGACTTCCGAAACCTTCACAGACTTGTTCAACGACACGCCACAATTAGTCTTGGGTGCTCAGAACATGACGCCTAACCATCTGGAGGAATGACAGTCCTCAAAGGTAACAAGCGTCAGATCACACAGATCAACTTCTTCAGTGATGCTCAATCACTTAGGCTCTGGTTGGGTTTTTCCTCACTTGGGTTCTCACAAAGTCGTTACAGGAAGGGTTGCTCTCAAATGACAAGTGTCAATCTCTCTCTAGAGTAGCCAACCAACTAGTGGTTGTAGGGGGGCGGCTATTTATAGCTAGGAGGCAACCCGACATGAAATGTCATAAATGCCCTTCTCAGACAGGACCATTGTGAGGATAAGGATCCACTCGACAACAGGCACGCGCGCAGCAATGGTCAGAATTGAACTCTCAATTTCGTCGGGGCACTCAATTTCCTCACGATAGGCAGATCGCACTGGCGAACTCCTAACTCCTCAGCCTAACCAAATTCATCAGAGACCAGATGAACTTTGTCACTGTCACTATCGAATTTGTCAGTTGTTCCAGAGATTTCCAAAGGCTTCACTCGAAGCGTCTTGTGTTTGTATAGGTTTGAGCATCACTTTGGAAATGTGATAAATGTTTCACCTTGACCCCCTTTGACAGTACGGTTTTTCCTATGACTCAAATAAGAAGAAAAATAAACTATGAAAACAAAGTCTTCAAGCTTCAAAGTCTTCACATCAATTTCCTCAAAGGCCACACCAAATTCTTCACTTGAAGAAATACATTTTTAGGGGTCATCTTCCGTGGTTAAACCAAGTCTTCAGGGACTGTATTCTCCTGTGTACACTCACAAACACATTAGTCCCTTAACCTATTTGTCTTCAATACTCCAAAACCACTAAGGGGGCACTTGATGCACTTACACAAGACAAATCATAATATATTTAAACTAGTCTATCTCTACTCCTTATCTCTACACAATTATACTTCTAACAGGTGCATGGCTACACTATTGATTGCAAGGCGGAGAATGGATCAAACACCAGATAGTTCTACATTAATGTTATAGGTTGTTATTTTCATGGTCAATGTATAGAAAATCATGTATATATTCTTTGGATTTTGTTCCATGTAATGTAACTAAGTTGATTTAATATCAGATCTTTCTGCATACCGGATTGCTACTCCTGTGTACTATCGACCTAGTAATTATTGTTGGACGCTACTACACAGCGCGCGGGCACTGTGCGGTGCGATCTAGCGGCCGACCATTTTAGGAAGTTTCCCCACCTGTGGTCCCCATGTGCTAAAAAAGGAAGTTTCACCCCTCCCTCGTGTAGCCACGTCCCGCCAAAAAATGAAGAAGAAAGGAACGCGGCAACCCCCCCCCCCCCCAAATCTCCCCCCCCCATCGGAAAACCCTGTGGCCCCAACACAGATCCCTAGCAGCACCTTCTTCCTCCCCCTTCCCACCCGCTATTTCTCCCAGCCTACCGCCGCATGCCATGGCCTAGCAGGCGGAGCTCCCTTGGAGAGAAAAACACACAAAAAAGGGGAACCAAGCCAAATCGTGAAGAAGGGAACAATTTTTGTCTGCAACTTTTCTGCAACTATTTCTCCTATTTTTCCTTGGGCAAAAACAAAAGGCCACTATTCCCCTATTTAGGCTAGTCTTTAGCTAGTGGAACTCCTCCTCTGTACCTCCTGTGTGATACTACTAGTTTGCAAACCCTTGACTTGGATGTTGCACAAAAAACTGCCTCCACCTGTAGTTGCCTCCGCTTCCCCATGTTGAATCTGGATACTAGAGAAAAGATGCTGCGCTCTTGAATTATCTTGTCTATTTTCTTGGACCTGGCCTCTGCAACAAAAAAAGGAGAAAAAAACTGGTTGTAAAAAAACTATGTGTAGTTGTTCAGAATGGCCAAAAAAGAGAGAAAGCTTGCATGTATAACCAATAAAAAAGGGGAGATGAATTGACAAAAGACTAGTTGCTTACAAAACAAAAGCCAAAAAAAAGTTTGAGCTGGTAGTAGAAGTAAAAATAATGCCTGCATGGCTGCATCCTGCAAAAATTTTGCCTGCCATTTTCTGCCAACTAGGATCATGATTTGCACAACCTAACTAGTAGTAAAAAGAGATGTTTTGGTTTTCTATTACATTATGTCGTTTACACAGAATTTCCTTTCTATCTTCTAAAAAAATGTGCAGATGGTTGAGCTTGATCTCAATGAACTCCCTGATGGCTTTGATGATTGTGATGGAGGCCCGCTATACTGGACACAAGTCCCACTTGAAAAACTTCCTATTTCTAGCGAGGTTGTGGGTGAGTCGCTGGATTTGCTTTCTGCTCCTATCCAAGATGTCCTCGGTGTGGAGTTTCGTGTTGCGTCGGCTGCTGCTACTAGTGCGTCCATGGTTTTAGGCAACTTGGTCGAATGGTTCGGTGACCTAGCACACCGGGGATGGGTGATGACCCACAAGTATAGGGGATCAATCGTAGTCCTTTCAATAATTAAAAGTGTCGAACCCAACGAGGAGTAGAAGGAAATGATAACCGGTTTTCAGCAAGGTGTTTTCTGCAAGCACTAAAAGTAACGGTAACTGATAGTTTTGTAGCAAGATAATTCGTAACGAGTAGCAAGTAACAATAGTAACAAAGTGCAGCAAGGTGGCCCAATCCTTTTTATAGCAAAGGACAAGCTGGAACAGTCTCCTATATAAAGCAAAGCATTCTCGAGGACACATGGGAATTATCATCTAGTCACTTTCATCATGTTTATTTGATTTGCGTTCGCTACTTTGATAATTTGATATGTGGGTGGACCGGTGCTAGGGTGCTGTTCTTACTTGAACAAGCAACCCTCTTATGATTACCCCCTCTCGCAAGCATCTACAACTACGAAAGAAGAATTAAGATAAATCTAACCATAGCATGAAACATATGGATCCAAATCAGCCCCTTACGGAATAACGCATAGACTAGGGTTTAAGCTTCTGTCACTCTAGCAACCCATCATCTACTTATTACTCCATAATGCCTTCCCTTAGGCCCAAGTATGGTGAAGTGTCATGTAGTCGACATTCACATGACACCACTAAAGGAAGCAACAACATACATATCATCAAAATATCGAACGAATACCAAATTCACATGATTACTTATAACAAGACTTCTCCCATGTCCTCAAGAACAAACGTAACTACTCACAAATCATATTCATGTTCAAGATCAGAGGGGTATTGAATATCATTAAGGATCTGAACATATAATCTTCCACTAAATAAAGCAACTAGCATCAACTACAAGATGTAATCAACACTACTAGCAACCCAGGTCAAAAAAAACACTACTAGCAACCCACAGGTACCAATCTGAGGTTTTGAGACAGAGATTGAATACAAGAGATGAACTAGGATTTGAGATGAGATGGTGCTGGTGAAGATGTTGATGAAGATTGGTCCACCCACGATGAGAGGATCCTTGGTGATATTGATGGCTTCGATTTCCCCCTCCCGGAGGGAAGTATCCCCGGCGGAATCGCTCCGCCGGAGAGCAAAAGTGCTCCTGCCCAGGTTCCGCCTCGAGACGGCGGCGCTTCATCCCAAAAGTCTTCTCATTAATTTTTTGAGGGAAAATGAGCTTATATAGCAGAAGAAGGGGGCGAGAGGCCAGCTGTGGGCCCCATACGGCAACTTGGCGCGCCTCGGGGGGGCGCACCATGTTGCCTTGTGGGCAACTAGTGGGTCCCCTCTGCTCTTTCTTTTCTCCATTTTTTTATATTCAATAAAAAATTCTCGTGAAATTTCAGGTCATTTGGAGCTCTGTAGAATAGGTATCTCTGCTGTAGCTATTTCAGGTCCAGAATTCCAGCTGCCAGTATTCTCCCTCTTCATATAAATCTTGCAAATTAAGAGAGAAAAGGCATAAGAATTGCATCATAAAGTGAAATAATGACCAAATACATTATAAATATCAGTAGGAAATCATGATGCACGTTGGACGTATCAACTCCCCCAAGCTTAGACCTCGCTTGTCCTCAAGCGAAAGCCGAAATCGATAATCATGACCACAAGTTTAGAGAGAGAGGTGTCGATAAAACAAAATACGGACATGAGAGCATCATGATTAATTTCATAACAGCAATATATTATCATAAAGCTTCCCATGGACAAGTAATAATTCATCACAACACTGAAGTATAAAGCATAAATTTTCTTGAAAACTAACAAACTATGTTCTTGGTCAATGAAACAATTACAATTCATCATATTTTCAGGAAGAGTCTATGTAAGAGCTTTTTGTTTTAGAAAGTCCACATACTCAGCTATCATTTAGTATTCTATGATTCCTGACACTCACGGCATATTTTTATGGAGCAAAAGCTTCAATCAGACACATAGAAAGATGGAGGTTTATAGTTTCACCTCCCGATAATTTTACCTCAAGGGTAATGTCAACAATAATAACTCATGATCACGTACATCCAACTGGATATATATGCCTAGATCTTTCCGCACCAAATGGTTCTTGCAAAGAGAAAACATAAAAATGGAATAGAGAGGAGCATTATTGACTCTTGCATAAAAGTAAATACAGAAAAGTAAAAGATAGGCCCTTCGCAGAGTGAAGCCGAGGTTGTCATGCGCTTTTTATTTTTGGATGTGCAAACTCTTAATGTAAAGGAACGTGACTTTATATTGCCCCTTGTGATGGCAACCTTTATTATGCAGTATGTCGATTTTATTTATTCACCATCACAAGATCGTACAAAGCTTATTTTCCCTCACAATAAAAGTTCATACATATTTAGAGGCAATTTTTATTGCTTTGTGCACCGATGACAACTTACTTGAAGGATCTTATTCAATCCATAGGTAGAGATAGTGGACTCTCATGACATGAAATTGGGTTTAAGGATTTTGGATGCACAAGTAGTATATCTACTTAGTGCGGATTTTTGGCTAGCAAAAGATAGTGAGCAAGCACCACATATTAGAGGATCTATGACAATATAACTTCTATGTGAATATAAGCAAACATAACTCATTACGTTGTCTTCCTTGTCCAACATCAACTACTTAGCATAGAATATTTAATGGGGGCTCACAATCATAAAAGATATCCAAGATAGTATATTTATATGTGAATCCTCTCTTCCTTTATTAACTTTTTCATGAATTGCATCAATGACCAATACTATGTTTGTTAACTTCCAATAAATTTTATCAACTATACTTTTCTTCATGTAAAGTCATTACTCCCCAAGGAATTAGCATATGATCTTTTCATTCTTTTATTGCTTAGATTGAAACATAAAAGTAAAGAAGCAAAACTCAAACTACTCTTTATTATATAACTCTCACACATGATTACATAGATAGATAGATCACGAAAACAAGCACTCGAAACTAGATGATACTAAAAATTTATCATTCTAAATCACGAAATAACTAAGGATCAAACTAAGATAGATAATGATGATAAAAAGGTGGTGGTGATACGATACCGGGGCACCTCCCCCAAGCTTGGAGCAAGCCAAGGGTGGTGCCCATACCCGTTTACTTAAGCGTCTTTCTTTGGTGATGGTGGTGATGAAGTGATGGGCTTGTCCTTCAGTTTCAATAAGTACTCCAGATTGCCATTGATCTTCCGAAGGGCGCGGTTTTGCTCTTCCAACAAAATAACTTCCTGAGTAAGCGATGTGTTCTGAGCAAAATTGCTTCAAAAACCTTTAATGTATCGATTCAGATGGGGAGAGATTATGATAGAGAGTTTGCAATATATCTCCCTTTTCTGTTCCTCCTCCTGTGGGCATAGCTTGATCTCCTTCTACTTGAATCTGGCTTCCTGTGACCTCTCCAGCTTCCTCCTGCATGTTGGTGTCCTCCTCTCCTAACGACCACTCATAATAGACCTCGCTGAAAGGACGTTTGCCAGGCGAAGGTTGCACGATCCGATGCTTGGTGCGGAGCCTTCGGGGAGCCATGGGGATCTAGATCTGTCAGAAAAATAGCCCGAAACAAGAACAGAGTAGAAACTTGCGATACGGTGGTCAAAACATACGGGAATATATATAAAGAATTTTTATCTTGCAAAACAAACATACGGGAGGAAAACGGAGTCGGGAGGGCACACGAGGGGACCACAAAGCAACCCGGCGCGCCCCAAGGGGGTCGCACCCTGTTGCCTTGTGACCTCCTCGTGGGTCCCCTTGGCTGTTTCTTATTTTTGTATTTTTTTATAATATTCCAAAATGGGCAGAATTTTTTTTATGGAACTTTTGGAGTCGGTTTACTTACCGTATCACATACCTACCCCTTTTCAGGGTTCTGGAGCATTCCGGAAGGTCTCTTTTATGTGTTCCTCCGGTGTCATAGTTTGAATAATATTGGTTTCAACATTAATGGGCGTACCTGAGATATAATGCTTAATTCTTTGACCATTAACCACTCTCGGATTAGTGCTCTCGGAGTTGTTGATTTTGATAGCTCCGGAGCAATAAACTTCTTCGATGATATATGGCACTTCCCATTTACAGAGAAGTTTTCCTGCAAAAAATCTGAAACGAAAATTGTACAATAGAACATGCTCACCAACTTTAAATTCCCATTTTTGAATTCTTTTATCATGCCATCTCTTGACTTTTCCTTTAAATAACTTGGCGCTTTCATAGGCTTGGGTTCTCCATTCATCTAAAGAGCTAATATCAAACAACCTCTTTTCACCAGCAAGTTTGAAATCATAATTAAGTTCGTTAATTGCCCAATATGCCCTGTGTTCTAGTTCAAGAGGTAAATGACATGCTTTTCCATAGACCATTTTATATGGAGACATACCCATAGGATTTTTATAAGCATTTCTGTAAGCCCATAATGCATCATCAAGTTTCTTAGACCAATTCTTCCTAGATCTAGTAACGGTCTTTTGCAAAATTAACTTTATTTCTCTAATACTCTGTAGCGACCTGACCCAACACGGTCAAGTCTCTGTGCTTTCTGTGCCATCCCTGGATCAGTATGCTGGCACACACAGTACTTTGATGAAATACCATAACATCACATGTATAATAAATACCGTAGATCCAGAGTATACCTTATTTATCACAGCGGAAACAAATAAATAAGGGTGTGGAGTTCCATCAACACCAACGGCAAGTTGAGTATAGACCGTAACCCTACAACAAAACTCTTACTCATCGTAGAAATACCTGCAACATGATACGTTGCAGCCGTGTAGGTCAGTACATTGAATGTACCGGCAAGATCATGATATGAGGCAGATGATAAGTCTATTCTATATGCAATATGGCGTTGTGACTCTATGTCTGAGTTTTTGCATAAAGGCTGGTTTTATTTTCCCTACAACAAAGGAATAATCAGGAGTCTTCACTACGGAGTTATCTACTATGACATGGTTCCGCCAACCGATGTCTCATAGCCCATAAGTATTATAAGTTGCCCACAATTATTTATCAGTCTGGTGTTGAGAGTTCAGAGATAGATCCAAGTCCAGAGGCTCAAGTTGTCCGTAACCGGGGACACGGCTAATCGATTAGGTTTTAACTCTGCAGAGTTCTGTGCACTTTACCCACAAGATTCGATCCCTCCATTTAAGTCCTCGCACTTCAAAGTGTTTGAGAACAGGATGGTCAAAACATGATCTTCTGAAGAGTTTGCCTGACCACCGTTCGGTGCCCATCTGTGACGCCCCCGACTCGACCGTGCACTAATCATACACGCAAATGCACACGATCAAGATCGGAGACTCATGGGAAGATATCACAACACAACTCTAGACACAAATAAAAGTCATACAGCTTTATATTACAAGCCAGGCCATGAAGGCTCGAATACATATGTCAGCGGAAGCAACAATATCTGAGAACAGACTTAACTAAACAAGTTTGCCTTAAGAAGGCTGAGAAAAACAACGACATCTAGATCGAAAAGGCGCAGGCCTCCTGCCTGGGAGCCTCCGAACTACTCCTAGTCGTCGGTCTCCACGTAGTAGTAGGCTCCGTCGGGGTAGTAGTAGTCGTCGGCGGGATCAACTGACTCCGGGGCTCCGTCATCTGATCGCAGCAATCGGGTAGGGGGGAAAAGGTAGCAAAGCAACCGTGAGTACTCATCCAAAGTACTCGCAAGACTTACATCAGAGCTATGCTAATTATGCATCGGTATCAATAGAAAGGGGCTGTATCTGCGGACTAAACTGCAAAAATGCCAGAAAAGAGGGGAAGGCCTAGCCTATCGAAGACTAGCATCTTCCAGCATCTTGCAGCAACAGAAGAGAGTAGAGTACCATATAATATAGTAACAAGTATATATTAGCAACGCCCAGAGATCCTTCCTCGACTCCTTGCGAGAAAGCGATCCTAGAGCCATCATATCAGTTTAGTGTCACAAGTATCCAGTTCTAGTTGTAGTAGATCGGGATACTCTCTGAGCGCCCGTTACCGTGGACTCGGCTATTCGAATAGATATACTTCCCTGCAGGGGTGCACCAACTTACCCAACACACTCGATTAACTCTGGCCGGTCACACTTTTCCGGGTCATGCCCGGCCTCGGCTGATCGACACGCCGTAGTCCTACCTAGGCTCAACAGAGAGGTCAGCACGCCGGTCTACATCCTAAGCGCTCAGGGGTCTTGGGCCCATCGTCCTTTGCACTCCTGCGCGTTGCGCGACTGGCCGGGGACCAGACCCGCCCCCTTATACAAGCGCAGGCGGTTACCGTCCACCCCAACAATCAGCCCGCATCTCTGAACTGTGACATCTGAAGAGCTTTCGGGAAAATCGTACGACGCTGAGTGCCCATACTTATTCTCGCGTGGTGGTCATTGCGTAAAAGGCCAGAGGCCTACTCAGATCACATATCCAAACCCATTAGTGTGTTGGGAGCTCGCAGTGATGATCAGTGATCCTGTCACCCCGTCTCATGGACTTGCGGCAAGGGCCAGGCCCATCCCTTTCCTGGGGCGGTCTGCCTGCCCGGCCATGCCACGTAATTATCTCGTGGGTACCCTCACGGCCAACCCGACTTCACATCTCTCGCGGGTACCCCTCGGGGTCGACCCGACTTCAACAGGGGACTGAGGTAATTTCAGGGTATCCGTGCGTCCATAACATCAAGAGGGAATCCGAGGAATCATCCTCATTGGATTCCTACTCGATGTAACCGTCCAGGTGAACTTGGAGGAATCACCCTCGAAGAGTTCACACTTGAGGGGCTGTACGACAGAGGCATCATCGGAGGTGGTGAAAGAGGAATCACCCTCAGTAACCCACAACTGACTAGCTACGCTACAGAGATATCATCAGGAGTGAGGTAGGAGGTATCACCCTCGGCACTCGATAGTAGCTCTGCAGAGTCGTACAAATAAGGGGGTGTGCGGTGCTGTGTCGGTCTTTGCACATCGATCACGTTGATCGAAACATCCGGAAGCAAAGCATGGCAACACGGACAAGGGTGCGGGGCCACTGATGGATCACTAACCAGCCTATGCTAGGCATATAGGACAACAGGTAAAGTATCAATAGCAGGTTACAAAATCAGGTTATTCATCAGAATAGGAGCATTCAAAGAAAATACAAAATCTAATGCAGGCATGGGAGAGAAAGAATAGGCGATATAGGAAGGATCAAGGGGGTTTTGCTTGCCTCGAAGCTCTGCTGAAAGGGGCTGGACGCCAGAAGTATAGTCGTACTCGGGAGTAGCGTCGGTCTCGGGGTCTACCGGAGAGAAGAGGGGGAAGAAATAATAAATATAAAGCAAACAAATGCAGCACAATGCATGACATGGCAATATGTTGTGCTAGGGGTAACCTAACGCAATGCTACACGTTACAGACGGAGCGGGATAATATCTGGGAATATTTTCCCTGCTTTAGGCAATTATCGAACAGACGATCCGGAGGGGAAGGTTCCATGTTTGCAGTGTTGGAGGCATGTGACAGGTATGTGGATGGGATGTTCGAATTTGTCTTATTTTTCTGATCATTTTTCATATATAAATTATTTTCATCCGAGTTACGGATTATTTTAAATGATTTTTCAAAGTTTTAATCATTTTCTGGAATTTCTGGAATTTATTTGAATTTTGAAAATAAATGAATAAATTGCTATGGGTACACAAAAGTGTACCTAGCAGAGCGCACTGTGAGGCTGACAGATGGGGCCCAGCTGCTGAGTCAGCAGCTGACTGGGCTGTCTTTATTCACTCGAACAGTGGAGTAGCCCCACCTGTCGTAGACAATAACTAATCCAGCGTTTAGTTTATTCCAGGATTAATTAGACGGGGTGGGCTCCACATGTCAGTGACTATCAGCTTAACTGATTTTAGTTATTAGTTAATTAAACTAATTAGTGACTGGGACTAGCCCAGTCAACACGTTGACCAAGTCAACGTGGTCAATGAGGCCCCTGGGACCCACTGGCAGTGACCCAGGATGGGCCCCAGGGCCGACCACGTCAGCGGCGCCGGCGTTTAAATGCCCGCGACCTCAAAACGCGGCGGAGGCGCATGGGACCTCGCCGGAAATCACCTACGGGTGACCATTTTGTGCGGGGTTGGTCGCGTTCGAACGAGCGTTCAGCGTTGTGTCGAATGGCACCGGTGGCGTCGCCGGAGGAGGCCTACATCGATGGCGGCGACCAGTGAGGGCGGCGGTCGGAATCGGGTGTGGTCGGCTACGACGCTAGGGGGCACGGGGAAGAGCATGCGTGCGCGCGTTGGGCTCCTGGGAACCCTAGGAGCTCGGTAGCGAGCTCGGACGTGGGCTGCAGCAGCAGGGACCACGCCAGCGGGTACGTCCATGACGAATGCGACGGCTACGGGCACGGAGAAGGGCAGGGGAGTGAGGGGATCTACGCGGATGCTCACCGGGTGGCACACGGTGGCCGTTGGGAGGCTTAGGAGATGCAGACGGCGCTGGAATCGAAGGGGATCGCCGGCGGTCGTAGAGGAAGAAGACGGCCGGATCCAGTGATGCGGGGGCTCCCAGCTCGAGCTCGTGGCTGTAGAAGAAGTAGCGGAGCATGGCAGAGCTCGTGGACGTGCTGGCGAGGTGCGGGGAGGATGGTGGCCGCAGCTATGGCACGGCCATGGCGACGACGGCGCTCGGGTGAGGTGGAGAGCAAGAGAGAGAGAGAGCGTGTGGGAGGAGGAGATGAGGACGGGGACTACCCCGAGGTGCCGTGCTGGTGTTCTTATCCCTGTCGCGGCGGCTGTAGCGACGCGGGCGGCGTGCTGGTTCGGCGGCGACGGCGCTCGGCGTCGGGCGCGCGCGCGGGCAGCCGACACGGGGAGGAGAGAGAGAGGAGGGAGACGGCGGGAGTGGGCTGGGCCGGCTGGCCAGGCACTGTGCACTAAGGCCCAGTGCACATTAGCCTTTTCCTTTTTTTCTTTTTTTCTTTTCTGTTTTTTGTTTATTCTTTTCAGTTTTGCATTTTCTCTGGGTAGCAAATGATTTTTGTAATTTGTGAATCTTGCAACATAATTACATTGCATTATTTGACACTTCCACAAAAAGTTTGGGAGAGGTTTGAATTGATTTGAATTTTTCATAAATAGAAAAGCATTTAAATATGCTATTTTAGCACTGTTTTAATTTCTATAGCCCATTTAAGCAAATAAGTGATGTTGTTTTTCTTAACAACTATTTATTATGGAATATTTGCTAAAACATGAACTATTTTTCAGACATGTTTGTGAAACTTTAAATTTCACTTGCAATTTGAATTTGATTTCAGTGGTGGAATTTGAAATGAGATATGAATCCACAGTGATCAAGCATTGCAAATCAAGGTGACTTAGCATAATCATGAGGATCACTGTAGCTCATTACATAGGGGTGTTACACAATCCAATCCTACAGTCGACTACATCTGCTAGCACTGTCCCAGCTAGAGTCACAACTAAGGTCAAGCAAGCCAGAGCCCATATTGACTTGTGGCTGCACAGGTAAGCTTCCGGGCATGAAGTATTCTTCCATCTCTTTGAGCCTGGGTGAAGCTTTCCGCAAGATGTCATGGTGCTTCCCCATGAATCCCGAGGTCAACCACTGGATTCCCCAGGGTGCCCGTCAATCCATCCTCCACCCAGAGGTATATTGAATTCCTGTCTCGAGTCTTGAAGTCTTGAGGTCTTGTAGATGCAGGCCTTGAAGTTACCATCTTGAAGTTGTCTTCATTGACGTAGAGTGCTCCTCCTCACACCACTCATGAGCACTCATACCAATCCCCGTCTACGATAGCGAAGCATAACATAAACAACGTTCCCGGGGCTTGGTAACAATGCTATGGGTTCCTACCTCATGCTTCTACCCAACTACAAGATTCAATATACTACTGGAGGAAATGTTGAAAAGGTGACACTAAATGCAAATAAAAGCATAGGTACGAACATATGGTCAAAGTGAACTTGCCTGGTAAGTTGATGAAGATAATATCGCTCTCGGAAACTTGATAAAACTAGTCGTCACTCTCCGATGAAATCTATATAGTCAAACATTGCATTCACATAAGCAAACATTCTAGCAATCAATTCTAACAATCAAAATAGTAATCAATCAAATAAAAGCAATAAATAAAATCAATAAGAAAAACCAAATAAAATCCAAAGAGAAACTCCAAAAAGAAAAATCACTAAAGAAACTACTAAAGAAACTCTATGACTTAACCACAACCAACAAAGTAGTTTTGTCCTAAATAAAAACTTAACAGCAAAGAAAAACACTAAACTAATAACTTAGAAGAAAACAAAATATAAAACTAAATAATAAACAGAAAGTATTTTATAATATTTTTCCCTAGCAAAAAGAATCAACTAGAAAGCTTTTATAAAACTCACATTATGTCCTATACAAGATTTAGCACAAAACAAAAGTAAAACAAAATAAAATATTTGTCTACTGTTGACTACCCTAAACCTAACAAAATTTGTCAAAAGTGACAAAAACAAATAATTGAAAACAAATAAAAACTAAAGGAAAAAAGATATAAAGTAAAACTATTCAAAACAGTACTGTTTTTGCAATAAACCTAATTTAAAATAAACTAAAAATAAATCACTAAATACTACTGGATAAACAAAGCAATAAGAAAACAGTAGCAAAAAGAATCAATCAAAAACCTATTTTTAAACTCAAGAATTCACAAACTAGTAAAATTTCATCAAATTCAAATTTAGAAACTTCAAATTTGAAATCCAATTGCACAAACAGAAACTTTATAAAATTTTGAAACTAATGCAAAAAGAATCACTAAATTTGGACTTAAAACAAAAAAGATATTAACAATCTAAAAACAGAACTAATTCTGTAAAATAAATAAAAACAGAAAAGAAAAATGACTAAGCGTCGGACAAGGGTACACATGGCACTACGCTATTGGCTACAGGGTGCGCGCGCGCTAGAACTACTGGCGGACGACCGCTAACTAGAAGAAAACGATTTGGTGGTTAAAATAAAAAAACAGAAACTGTGGCGGCCGTGCGATCGAGATCTAACGGTGATGAGAGTGTCCGACGCGAGGGAGAGAGGCGGGCGGCCGGTGGCTTACAGCGAGTTGTCGACGGCGGCGGTGGCGGTACGGGCGAGGTCAGGGATGGTGCTCCGAGCATCGGCGAGCACGGGGCAGTCGTTGGCGAGGTCGAGCAGAGTGAGGGGATCACAGGGGTTGTCCCGGGGAGAGGTGAGGTGGTTGGGAGGGAGCTCAACGGCCGAAATGGCGCGGCAGCGGCTCGGAACTCCGGTGGGCAATTACGGCGACGGCGGTGGCGTTCGGTGGCAGGTTTAGGGCAGAATCGAGAGGGGAGGGAGAGGTATTTATAGGGGGAGAGGCATGGGCGAGGGGAAAGAGCAGAATGGCAAGAAATCGGCGAGGCCGCGGCGGATCGCTGGCGAAGGAAAGAGGGGGAGCGCGGGAAGGAAGGTGAGCGCGGGCGGCTCAGGATCGGACGGTGGGTCCCGCACGTCAGTGAGACAGAGAGAGATCGGATCGAATCGGGTGGCCGATCCGAATCTTTTCGGATCGCGGCCGGGCCAGGTTAGCTAGTGGGCCGCGTCGGTGGGGCTTCGGCCATTTCCTTTTAAAGGAAAAGTTTCCTATTTAAAATAACACAAAGAAAGGAAAGAAAAGAAAAGAAATAGAAATATTTTATAGGCATATAATATATCAAAATGTTCAGAAAAAGATTTCCTAAAACATGAACTATTTTTCAAGTTCAAATAAAATCCACAACAATCCGCAAAATTCAAACAGTGCTACTGTTGCATTTAAAATGCAATAAAAATTATTTTAAAATACCAAAAATGATTTCAAATTTATTTTCTCATAATTTTTCATTGAAGGGAATCATTTTACCCTTATTTCCATATATATTTATTTTTAGGAGAAAAATAATTTGAATAAAACCAAATAACTCGAAATGGGGTTTGAATTTGAATTTCAAACCACTTTCAAATCTTTTCTGTTTTTCCTTGGCCAAGTATATTTTAAATGCCTCTGAATATTTGATGGGTCATATTCCTTCTCTCATTTTGAATATTTTCAGAGGTTTTGAAATTTGAAAATTCAAATAACTCCAAATGAAAACTGGAATTCAAATAACTTCAAAAGGACTTTCAAATCCTTCTTTTAAACTCCCAACTCATATTTCATATAATTTGAAGAAGTCATTTTATCTTCTCTCAAGAAAATCATTGAGTTGCATAAAGTTTATGAATTTGAAATATTTTCAAATGGAATTCAAATCTTTTCAAATCCCTTTTCATTTCTTTAAATGGAAGAAGTCATATCATCTTCACTCTAGGGCTTGTATTGAAATGAATTTGAATTCATTGGAGATCAAAGGGAAGAATGAAAGTTTTGGGAAAGTCCTTTTATTCCCTCTCATTTAGCTTTCAAAAAGTTTCAAATTTCACTCACTTTTAATCAATCAATCAATCAGACAATCATAATTACTTAATTAATATAACATTCCAAAATTTAGAATTTTGGGATGTTACATACTCAATTCAACTTGACCACTAGATTGAGGGTGATAAGGTGATGCAATTATATGGTTAACATCATATTTAGCAAGAAGTTTATGCAAAGCACCATGAATAAAATGTGAACCACCATCAGTCATCAAGTATCTAGGGACTCCAAACCTAGGGAATATAACTTCTTTAAGCATTTTAATAGAGGTGTTGTGATCAGCACTACTAGTTGGAATAGCTTCTACCCACTTAGTGACATAATCAACAGCAAAAAGAATATGAGTATACCCATTGGATTTAGGAAAAGGTCCCATATAATCAAAAACCCCCAACATCAAATGGTTCAATAACAAGTGAATAATTCATGGGCATTTCCTAACGTCTACCAACATTACCAATTATTTGACATTCATCACAAGAAAGGACAAACTTACATGCATCTTTGAAAAGAGTAGGCCAATAAAAACCAGACTGTAATACCTTATGTGCAGCTCTGTCTCCCGCATGGTGTCCTCCGTATGCCTCGGAGTGACACTTCCATAGGATTTGTTCCTGTTCATGCTCAGGTACACAACGTCTAATAATACCATCTACTCCTTCTTTATATAAATGTGGGTCATCTCAAAAGTAATGTCTTAAATCAAAGAAGAACTTTTTCTTTTGTTGGTAGGTAAAACTAGGTGGGATATATTTAGCAACAATGTAATTAGCATAGCCTGCATACCAAGGACTAGTGCAGGAAGCATTTACCACAGCTAATTGCTCATCAGGAAAATTATCATTAATAGGCAGTGGGTCATCAAGAACATTTTCCATCCTAGACAAATTATCCGCTACTGGATTTTGAGCTCCCTTTCTATCAACAATATGCAAATTAAATTCTTGTAACAAAAGTACCCACCTAATAAGTCTAGGTTTAGCATCTTTCTTTTCCATAAGGTATTTAATAGCAGCATGATCAGTGTGAATAGTTACTTTAGAATCAACAATATAAGATCTGAACTTATCACATGCAAACACAACTGCTAATTTTTTTTTCTCAGTAGTAGCATAGTTTCTTTGAGCATTGTCTAGAGTTTTACTAGCATAATGAATAACATTTAATTTCTTATCAACTCTTTGCCCTAGAACAGCACCAACAGCATAATCACTAGCATCACACATAATTTCAAAGGGTAAGTTCCAATCAGGTGTTTGAACAATAGGTGCAGATATTAAGGCTTTCTTAAGTATTTCAAAGGCTTCTACACAATCATCATCAAAAACAAATGGAACATCTTTTTGCAAGAGATTAGTAAGAGGCCTAGAAATTTTAGAGAAGTCTTTTATAAACCTTCTATAGAAACCAGCATGACCTAGGAAACTTCTTATACCTTTGATATCTTTAGGACATGGTATTTCCTCAATTGCATCAACTTTAGCTTTGCCTACTTCAATACCTCTTTCAGAAATTTTATGCCCAAGGACTACCTTCGTTTACCATAAAGTGGCACTTCTCCCAATTCAAGACAAGATTAGTTTCTTCACATCTCTGCAAAACTCGATCTAGGTTGCTTAAGCAATCATCAAAAGAAGTTCCGTAAACAGAAAAATCATCCATGAATACCTCCACAATCTTTTCACAAAGATAAGAGAATATAGCAATCATACATCTTTGAAAGGTAGCAGGTGCATTACATAAACCAAAAGGCTTATGTCTATAAGCATAAGTTCCAAAAGGACAAGTAAAAGTGGTTTTCTCTTGATCTTCTTTTGATACGGGTATTTGAGAAAAAACAGAATATCCATCTAGGAAACAATAGTGTGTATGCTTAGATAATCTTTCTAACATTTGATCAATAGAAGGCAAGGGGTAATGATCTTTCCTAGTAGATTTATTTAATTTCCTGAACTCAATTACATCCTATACCCAGTCACAATTCTTTATGGAATGAGTTCATTTTTATCATTAGGAACAACGGTGATGCCTCCTTTCTTAGGAACACAATGAACATGACTTACCCATCTACTATCAGCTATAGGATAAATTATATCTCCCTCCAGAAGATTTAATATTTCAGTTCTTACCACATCCTTCATTTTAGTATTTAATCGTCTTTGATGATCAACAACTGGTTTGGCATCTGGCTCCATATTAACCTTGTGCTGACATAAAGTGGGACTAATGCCCATAAGATCATCAAGAGTGTATCCAATAGTTGATCGGTGCTTCCTCAGAGTTTTAAGTAATCTCCTTTTTTTCATGCTCTGAAAGGTTAGCACTGATAATAACAGGATATATCTTCTTTTCATCAAGATAAGCATATTTAAGTGTATCAGGTAGTTTCTTTAATTCAAACACAGGATCACTCTTAGGTGGAAGAGGATCTCCTAAAGTTTCAACACACAAATTATGTTTAAGAATAGGTGCTTGTTTAAAGAATATTTCTTCTATTTCATTTCTTTCATTCATATGCATATCATTTTCATGGTCTAACAAGTATTGTTCTAAAGGATCAGTAGGAGGCACAGCAATAGAAGCAAGACTAATAATTTCATCTTTATTAGGTAATTCTTTATCATGAGGTTGTCTACGAAACTTAGAGAAATTAAACTCATGAGATACATCACCAAAATTAACACTGACTGTTTCTTTATTGCAATCAATCTTAGCATTAACTGTATTCAAGAAAGGTCTACCAAATATAATGGGACAAAAATCATCTTATGGTGATCCAAGAACTATAAAATAAGTAGGGTATTTGATCTTACCACACAAGACTTCAACATCTCTAACAATCCCAAGTGGTGTAATAGTATCTCTGTTTGCAAGCTTAATAGTAACATCAATATCTTCAATCTCAACAGGTGCAATATCATTCATGACTTCTTGATATAGAGAAAATGGGATAGCACTCACACTAACACCAATATCACATAAACCATGATAGCAATGGTCTCCAATTTTAACAGAAACAACAGGCATGCCAATTACAGGTATATTTTTATCTCATGGATCTGGCTTAGCAATTCTAGTTGCTTCATCACAGAAATATATGACATGTCCCTCAATGTTGTCAACCAAAAGATCTTTAACCATTGCAATTTCAGGTTCAACTTTAATTTGTTCAGAGGGTTTAATTGGTTTAATATTACTCTTATTAACCACAGTTGAAGCTTTAGCATGTTCCTTAATCCTAACAGAGAAAGGAGGTTTCTCAATATAAGCAGTAGGAACAACTGGATCAACATTATAAATGAGTATCTCCTCTTTAGCTATAATAGGTTCTTCCTTTACTTCAATAGGCGGATGAAACTTAAACCATTTCTCCTTAGGGAAATCAACATGAGCAGCAAATGATTCACAAAAAGTAGCTACTATCTCAGAGTCAAGTCCATATTTAGTACTAAACTTATGAAAAGCATCGGTTTCCATAAAAGATTTAACACAATCAAACTCAAGATTTATACCTGACTCTTTACCTTTGTCGATTTCCCAATCTTCGAAGTTGCGTTTAATTCTTTCCAGAAGATCCCATTTGAATTCAATAGTTCTCTTTATAAAGGAACCAGTAGAAGAAGTATCGAGCATGGATAGATCATTACGAGAAAGCCGAGCATAAAAGTTTTGTATAATTATTTCTCTTGAGAGCTCATGATTGGGGCATGTGTGCATCATATACTTAAGCCTCCCCCAAGCTTGAGCGATACTTTCTCCTTCAAGAGGGCAAAAATTATATATATAATTCCGATCATGATGAACCAAATGCATAGGATAAAATTTCTGGTGAAATTCCAGCTTCAACCGGTTCCAATCTCATGTTCCAGTATCATCCTATAGCCTATACCATGTCAATGCCTTTCCCTCCAAAGATAAAGGGAATACCTTCCTCTTAACTCCATCCTCAGATAAACCAACAAGCTTAAATAATCCACAAATTTCATCCACATAGATCAAGTGCATATCAGGATGTATTGTTCCATCTCCTGCATAAGGATTAGCTAGCAGTTTCTCTAACATACCCAAAGGAATTTCATAATAAATATTTTCAGTAGGTTCAGTAGCTTTAGGAGCAACTCTTAATGCTTCCGGTCGAGGTGAAGATACCCCGAACAAACCCCTCAAAGGATTATTTTCCATAGTAACAAGTGACAGTAAATTTCAGCACGCAATAAAAGTGTTTCCTTACCAATTTCCACTTACCAAAGGCGCTTCACTCCCCGGCAACGGCGCCAGAAAAGAGTCTTGATGACCCGCAAGTATAGGGGATCAATCGTAGTCCTTTCGATAAGTAAGAGCATCGAACCCAACGAGGAGCAGAAGGAAATGATAAGCGGTTTTCAGCAAGGTGTTTACTGCAAGCACTAAAAGTAATGGTAACTGATAGTTTTGTAGCAAGATAATTCGTAACGAGTAGCAAGTAACAATAGTAACAAAGTGCAGCAAGGTGGCCCAATCCTTTTTATAGCAAAGGACAAGCCGGAACGGTCTCTTATATAAAGCAAAGCGTTCTCGAGGACACATGGGAATTATCATTTAGTCACTTTCGTCATGTTTATTTGATTCGCGTTCGCTACTTTGATAATTTGATATGTGGGTGGATCGGTGCTAGGGTGTTGTTCTTACTTGAACAAGAAACCCTCTTATGATTACCCCCTCTCGCAAGCATCCGCAACTACAAAAGAAGAATTAAGATAAATCTAACCATAGCATGAAACATATGGATCCAAACCAGCCCCTTACGGAATAACGCATAAACTAGGATTTAAGCTTCTGTCACTCTAGAAACCCATCATCTACTTATTACTTCATGATGCCTTCTCTTAGGCCCAAGTATGGTGAAGTGTCATGTAGTCGACGTTCACATGACACCACTAAAGGAAGCAACAACATACATATCATCAAAATATCGAACGAATACCAAATTCATGATTACTTATAACAAGACTTCTCCCATGTCCTCAAGAACAAACGTAACTACTCACAAATCATATTCATGGTCAAGATCAGAGGGGTATTGAATATCATTAAGGATCTGAACATATAATTTTCCACCAAATAAACCAACTAGCATCAACTACAAGATGTAATCAACACAACTAGTAACCCACATGTACTAATCTTAGGTTTTGTGACAGAGATTGAATATAAGAGATGAACTAAGGTTTGAGATGAGATGACGCTGGTGAAGATGTTGATGAAGATTGGTCCTCCCACGATGAGAGGATACTTGATGATGTCGATGGCTTCGATTTCCCCCTCCCGAAGGGAAGTATCCCCGGCGGAATCGCTCCGCCGGAGGGCAAAAGTGCTCCTGCCCAAGTTCCGCCTCGAGACGGCGGCGCTTCATCCCGAAAGTCTTCTCATTAATTTTTTTAGGGCAAATGATATTATATAGCAGAAGGAGGGGGCCAGAGGCCAGCTGTGGGCCCCGACAAGGCAACTTGGTGCGCCCCAGGGGAGCCACACCCTGTTGCCTTGTGGGCAACTGGTGCGTCCCATCTGCTCTTTCTTTTCTCTAATATTTTTTATATATTCAATAAAAAATCCTCGTGAAATTTTAGGTCATTTGAAGCTCTGTAGAATAGATATCTCTGCTGTAGCTATTTCAAGTCCAGAATTCCAGCTGCCGGTATTCTCCCTCTTCATATAAATCTTGCAAATTAAGAGAGAAAAGGCATAAGAATTGCATCATAAAGTGAAATAATGATCAAATACATTATAAATATCAGTAGGAAATCATGATACACATTGGATGTATCAATGGGCGAGTTGGTTTGGACAGGTTAGGCGATTTTGGAAGGGTGTGGCGTTTTAGGTGACTAGGTCGATGGGTTAGGCGACCTAGCACACTGGATGGGCGAGCTTGTTTTGGATGGACTTAGGCGGTTTCAAAGGGTGGGGTGTTTTAGGCGACTTGGTCGAATGGTTAGGCGACCTAGCACACCGGGCATGGGCGATTTGGTCTAGATGGGTTAGGTGGTTTCAAAGGGTGTGGCGTTTTATGCGACTCGGTCGAATGGTTAGGCGACCTAGCACATTGGGATGGGCAAGTTGGTTTGGACGGCTTAGGTGATTTTGGAAGGGTGTGGCGTTTTAGGCGACTTGGTCGAATGGTTAGGCTACCTAGCACATCGGGGATGGGCGAGTTGGTTTGAAGGGGTAAGGTGGTTTCGAACGGTGGGATGTTTTAGGCGAATAGGTCGATGGGTTAGGCGGCCTAGCACACCGGGGATGGGCGAGTTGGTTTGAACGGGTTATGCAATTTCGAAGGGTGGGGTGTTTTAGGCGACTTGGTTGCTGGGTTAGGCGACCTATCACACAGTGGATGGGCGAGTTGGTTTGGACGGGTTAGGCGGTTTCAGAAGGGTGTGGCGTTTTAGGCGACTAGGTCTATGGGTTAGGCGACCTAGCACACCGGGAATGGCGAGTTGATTTGGACAGGTTAGGCGATTCGAAGGGTATGGCATTCTATGCGACTAGGTTGGGTTTGGCGACCTAGCACATCGTGGATGGGTGAGTTGGTTTGGCGACTTATGCGGTTTCGAAGGGTGGGGCATGTTAGGCGACTTGGTCGAATGGTTAGGCAACCTAGCACACCGGGATGGGCGGGTTGGTTTTTACGGCTTAGGCGATTTTGGAAGGGTGGGGTGTTTTAGGCGACTAGGTCGAATGGTTACGCGACCTAGCACACCGGGATGTGCGAGTTGGTTTGGATGGCTTAGGCAGTTTTGAAGGGTGGGTGTGTTAACCGACTTGAATGGTTAGGCGACCTAGCACACCAGGGATGGGCGAGTTGGTTTGAACGGGTAAGGCGGTTTCGACGGGTGGCGTGTGTTAAGCGACTTGGTCGAAATGGTTAGGCGACCTAGCACACCGGGATGGATGAGTTGGTTTGGACGGCTTAGGCGATTTTGGAAGGGTAGGGTGTTTTAGGCGACTAGGTCGATGGGTTAAGCGACCTGGCACACTAGGGATGGGCGAGTTGGTTTGGACAACTTATGCGGCTTCAAAGGGTGGGGTGTGTTAGGCGACTTGGTCGAATGGTTAGGCGACCTAGCACACCGGGATGGGCGAGTTGGTTTGGACGGCTTAGGCGATTTTGGAAGGGTGTGGCATTTTAGGCAACTAGGTCGATGGGTTAGGCAACCTAGCACACCGGGGATGAGCGAGTTGGTTTGGGCGGGTTAGGCGGTTTCAAAGATTGTGGAGTTTTAGGTGACTTGATCGATGGGTTAGGCTATCTAGTATACCAGGTTTATGCAAGCTCATGGCGCGGATTAGGTGATTAAAAAAGTGTAGTGTTTTAGCGTGACTTTGATTGATGGGTGAGGTGACCTAGTACGTGGGGGAAAAGCGTGGCTTGGTGGGATGGATTAGGCGAGTAAGTATAGATGGATGGCCACTTTCTGGATGGTTGGGTGACTCAGGGGATGATAGAGTGGCTTCTATTGCTGTTAGTACTACTAGTTTCTTGTGTGTGCCTAAAAATATAATCATGCTTCCTTGCTGACAGGGAATAATAACTCATTGAAGAATGTGAAAAAAAACAAAGTGGGTGGGAGAGACTTGCCTGTTGTCCTGCTTTGGGCATTTGATTCCTTGCTGATAGGAAAAATGGGATGAGAATATGTACTAAAACTAGATGAAGACATTGAGAAAAAAGATGCTTGAAAAAAGAGATAAAAGCTACTCTCAGCTTGCCGTATCCCACCTTTGGTTTTTTGTCTGCTTTTGCAACATTCACTATGCGTTTGCTGTCCCATGCTTCTGCCAACTGCATTATATTTCCTGCAATTCACATCAGTCAAGATAAAAAACGAAGGCACACTCAGAAAAAATGAAACAAAGAATTGGGCCCAATAACTAGATGGATTCAGAAAAAACAGCGGGAAATGGATTATGTACCGCAGTTACCAGCTACATGGCAAAATCCTTGTAACATCCGATATATAATGGGGGGAAAGGCACTAAGACACAGACATAGATCAAACACGCAGCAGATGACACAGGAGAAAAGCATAGCCAAATGCTACAATGTTGCACTGAGATCACAGAAAAACTCTAAATATTGATCAACCAAAAACTACAGTAGGAAATTGCAGCAATGACACAGCTCAAAAGAACAGAAATACCCCCAAAGGAATTGCAACATCTATCTCAACCTAAACCTCAACACAGCTGTAGAATTTCACGAATACCAAAAAAAGACTGATAGTGGGTAGTCAGGAATGACATCATTATTGCACTGTGTTGGTAAGCAACATTTCAGATGTGGATTTTCCTACTATTTCAGGCTGAATTATAGTACCAGTTTTGAAAAAGCTAACCAAATGATGAAAATGCTCTATCTAGGCAATTGTATGAAGAAATCATAGACATAGCAGACAACTAGCAACACGGTTATATGTGTTTGATTTAGGATTAACCTTAATCTCTACCATGCTTTTCCTATAGGTAGATACTAAGATATGTAAAGGAGCTACGATATATTTCCATCAGCCAAACCGGCCTAAAACTGCATTACACTTCTATCTACAGGCTAGAAAAACAGAGACGCTGCAGTGATTTTGTGTGTAGGCAATACACAAAAAGTGATGTATCACAGTAGTTAAGTTGCCTATAAAATCAGAATGGACAAATCAAAAAACTGCCTACAGAACAATATAGACGTTGCCTACAGAAAACCTCATCTAAAATGCGTATGTCATATGTGATTTTGCCTACATATGTATCGGTTGCCTAATTAAGTTGCCTACACAAACAACATGAACAACAATAAAATTGCCTACAAAACAAACAGAGTTGTTCCCTACAAACCAAAATTGAGAGATGGTCTTGCCGTGGATACTAGTATCTACCACCTAGTCCTACTCGCGTTGCCCCACCAAAAACTCGTGTGAAAAAAAATGCGCAGACGAGGACAGTGGGAAGGGGATTTCCCCGCACTGATTTTGGTTTGAGCCGCCGACGAGGACAATGTATGAAATTTCGTCTCCCCGGTCTCCAATTTGCTCCCCCCTGTGATCTGCAACTACCTACCCGTCGCCCTCTTTCGCCGCCGTTGGAGTAGGTAATGTATTGGCCAAAAAATCCCCTACCCCCTTCCCTCGGAGACGACGAGAAACAGTGGAGGAAGAGTCGCCAGAAAAACTGACCTCTGGTTCGTAGATGTAGCAGAGACGTCTTCGCTTCCCCCGTCGGCCAGCCGACCATGCGCACCCTCCTTCCTCCTCCTACCCCTCTTCTTCCCATCGCACGCCCCGCGGCGAGAGGTCTCCCTCCGCCGGTCCACTTGCTGGCCACGTGCGCGGGACTCCCTCTGCTCCAGTATGGTGCTCGCTCCAACCGGAGAGGAGCTCCTATCGGCGAGATGGGGAGAAAGTGCAGGGGCGGTCGAACCTTCTTGCCACGTGTTGCGTCCTTGTATCTGATGGACGACCGTCGTGCGGCCGCTCCAGCCTTCCGGATAGCGCGTGCGTCGGTCAGCGTTCAGGATTATTGTTTGGTAATATATAAAACTAGATGATACCCTGCGCGTTGCTGCGGGACATCATCATGACATGATGTAAAACTATAAAGTGAAATCATAGATGTGATGATATATTAGAACGGTTTTGCTGAAACTCAGCTAGCCGAGTTTCTGCTATGGTCTCATTCACGTACATTTTTTTTAGCAAATCTCATTCACGTACATGTCCCAGTGAAGTTTGCCTCGGCCCGTTTTCTCGGTTATTAGATATTTATGCTGGTGGCCCGTTGAGGCCCGCCATGTCCTCCCGTCGTTGATCGAAGAAGAGATAGTGATGCTGCCTTGTTTTTTTTTCCAGGGTAGCGACCCTGCCTTGTTTCCTTTATGTGTTATTAGTCACTATATGTGTAACGGGCCATGTTGGCCTTTTTTGCTTTGTTTTTTCTCAACGTTTTCTTTTATTCACTATTTTCTTTTATTTTCTATTTTCAGCTTTTTACTTTTACTTTTTTGTTTGTTTATTTTTTTTTATCAGTTTTGCTAAAACTCAGCTAGCTGAGTTTTAACCATGGTCTCAGTCACTTTTGTAGCCTTCTAATCATCATGCTAAGATTTGTGATGGATTTTGTTCGTAATCATGGGAGCCACATGTGCGTGGCTCGTACGCTGCGGTGGCGGGGGGGGGGGGGAGGGGGGTAGAAGCTATGTGGGCTTTCTTCTTCTTTATTTTACCCGACGAAAAGGAAAGATGGGGATCGAAGGATGCAACGCTGCTAGCGTTTTTGCATGTTTTGTCATTTGTTCACTATAGCTTCCAGGGTAAGCTCTTTTTTACTTCTTTTTTTTGCGGGTGAGGGGTAAGATCTTTGTAATGACTTTTTTTAACCTTTTCTCATGATTAATTGCCTAATTGTTTTTTGTTTTTTTCTTTCTGATTTTTTTATTATTTCACTATATATAGTAGAACATTGTTTCACTATTTTCTCTTTTGTTCACCTTAGTATATTCATTTTGTTTAAGCTTAATATTCATTTGTTACTGGAAATTCCAAATTGATTTTTTAGGTTTTAGTTTTACAAATTTTGTCTATTATAATTATTATTTAAAAAAAATCACCGCGCGAACACAATAATGAAGTTGAAAACTTGAGATTGAAAAAAGGGGTCGCAACTGTGGTCGGGTGGGGAGTTGTCGGGGCCACTTGCATGTTCACCGCTAGACATGCAACTGCGAGCGTTGTAACTTGACTGAAACTAGATGTTTTTAAGGTGGGTCGCAACTGCATGTTTTTAAGGTGGTGTCGCAACTACATGTTTTCAAGAGGGGTTGCGACTGCATGTTTTCAAAGTGGGGCCGCAACTGCATGTTTTTAAGATGAAGCCGCAACTGCATGTTTTCAAGAGGGACCGCAACTGCATGTTTTTAGGGCAGGATCGCAACTGCATGTTTTTAAGGCGAGGTCGCAACTGCATGTTCTCAAGAGAGGGTCACAACTGCATGTTTTTAAGGCGGGGTCGCAACTGCATGTTTTCAAGAGGGCGTGCAACTGCATGTTTTTAAGGCAGGGTCACAACTGCGTGTTTTTCAAGAGGGGTCGCAACTGCATGTTTTCAAAGCGGGGTCACAACTGCATGTTTTCAAGAGGGGTTGCAACTGCATGTTTTCAAGAGGGGTCGCAACTGCATGTTTGCAAGGTCGGTCACCACTGCATATTTTTAAGGCAGGGTCGCAACTGCATGTTTTCAAGAGGGGTGGCAACTGCATGTTTTCAAGGCGGGGTCGCAACTGCATGTTTTCAAGAGAGGCCGCCACTGCCTGTTTTTAAGAGGAGCCGCAACTGCATGTTTTCAAGAGGGGGCGCAACTGCATGTTTTCAAGGCGGGGTCGCAACTACATGTTTTCAAGAGGGACTGCAACTACATGTTTTCAAGGCGGGGGCGCAACTTCATGTTTTCAAGAGGGGTCGCAACTGCATGTTTTCAAGAGGGCCGCAATTGCATGTTTTCAAGAGGGGCCGCAACTGCATGTTTTCAAGAGGGCCGCAACTGCATGTTTTCAAGGCGGGGTCGCAACTGCATGTTTTCAAAGAGGGGGTCGCAACTGCATGTTTTTAAGGCGAGGTCGCAACTGCATGTTTTTAAGGCAGGGTCGCAACTACGTGTTTTTCAAGAGGGGTCGCAACTGCATGTTTTCAAAGCGGGGTCGCAGCTGCATGTTTTCAAGAGGGGCTGCAACTGCATGTTTTCAAGAGGGGTCGCAACTGCATGTTTGCAAGGTGGGTCACCACTGCATATTTTTAAGGCAGGGTCACAATTGCATGTTTTCAAGAGGAGTGGCAACTGGATGTTTTCAAGGCGGGGTCGCAACTGCATGTTTTCAAGAGGGGACGCCACTGCATGTTTTTAAGAGGAGCCGCAACTGCATGTTTTCAAGAGGGGGCGCAACTACACGTTTTCAAGGCGGGGTCGCAACTACATGTTTTCAAGAGGGACTGCAACTGCATGTTTTCAAGGCGGGGTCGCAACTTCATGTTTTAAAGAGGGCCGCAACTGCATATTTTCAAGGCGGGGTTGCAACTGCGTGTTTTCAAGAGGGGCCGCAACTGCATGTTTTCAAGAGGGGCCGCAAGTGCATGTTTTCAAGAGGGGCTGCAACTGCATGTTTTCAAGGGGGGCGTAACTGCATGTTTTCAAGGCGGGGTCGCAACTGCATGTTTTCAAAGAGGGACTGCAACTGCATGTTTTCAAGGCGGGGTCGCAACTTCATGTTTTAAAGAGGGCCGCAACTGCATGTTTTCAAGGCGGGGCCGCAACTGCATGTTTTCAAGAGGGGCCACAACTGCATGTTTTCAAGAGGGGCCGCAACTGCATGTTTTCAAGGGGGTCGTAACTGCATGTTTTCAAGGCGGGGTCGCAACTGCATGTTTTCAAAGAGGGGGTAGCAACTGCTTGTTTTGAAGGCGGGTCGCAACTGCATGTGTTTAAGAGGGAGTCGCAACTGCATGTTTTCAAGAGTGGGTCGCAACTGCATGTTCTCAAGAGGGGTCGTAACCAAATGCTTTTAAGGCGGGGTGGCAATTGCATGTTTTAAAGAGAGGGGCGCAACTGTATGTTGTCAAGGTGGGTCGCAACTGCATGTTATTCAAGAGGGTTGCAACGGTAAGTTTTAAAATGGGTTGCAACCGCATGTTTTTAAGGCATGTCGCAACTGCATGTGTTTCAAGGGGGTCGCAACTGCATGCTTTCATGGAAGTGTCACGACTACATGTTTCTCTAGGGGGGTCGCAACTGCAATGTTTCAAGAGGATCGCAACTTCAAGTTGTTAAATGGGGGTCCCGACTGGATGTTTCTCAAGGAGGTCGTAGCCTTATGTTTTAAGGGGGTGGGGTCGCAACCGTAGGTTATTTTTCAGCCGACTATGACTGCGATGAACATTTCTTAAATTCTTGAATATTTTTCTAATACACTTTGTAAATCATTTTTGTAAATATACGTTGTTTTGTTTTTGCAAATACACATTGAACAATATTTCCAAATACACTTTAAACATTTTCTAAACACACAGTAAATGTTTTAAATTATATTTAGACATTTTTTTCAAAGGAAGGATAGTTTTAAATACATGATAGATATTGTAGAAATGTGTGAACATTTTTTGTGAAATATTAAGACAAAGGTAAAAATCATGTTTACATATTTTTCTTTTTAAGGAACATGAAAAATAAAAGAACTTGAATAGGACAAATAAAAAAACAAAGCATAGAACAGAAAAGAAAAATATCAATCGCTGCTGCCCGCAAAAGAAAAAGAAACAGTCCCAATCCAGCCTACGTACGATAAATGTGTGTGTGTGTGTGTGTGTGTGTGTGTGTTGGGTTCGCTCAAAAAAACGTCTGTGCGCCGGGGCAAATTGTTTTGCGGCTCCAAGCTATTTCGTACAACCGATACAAGCCCATACACAAACTGTCAAAATACCACAGACAACCGAAATACGCTTGGCCCATAGGAAAAAATAACAAATCTGGTTCAGCCTACATGGGCCAAGACAACAAACAAGTGATGTCATGTGATGTCAGCTGAATGAGACCAAAGGCACTCCCATATTAGAAATAAATGGGACCGAGACATAGTGATGTAGTACAATTGTGCTGATAGTAGACAATGTTATGGCAGTTATTTATAAAATTTATTACATAAAAAGATGGATAAGATATGCTTTGGTTGCCGCAAGTGCTTGCAGATGAGCCTTTTCCTTAATAACTGGTCAATAACAAAAACTTACGAAAGTATGCATCCAGTAAAAGAAAATGCTATGTAGATTGCAGCTGTGTATCTCTCTTCTTGTCCGTTGGCTTGCACCTCAATACTCCCTCTTTTCCGGTTTATTGGGCTCATCTCATTTTCTTGTTTTTTTCATATTATAAGTCTTATTTTCACTTCTTTCCACCACATGTTCACATTCCAAGGTGCATTAAATTGATGCATTTATAACCATTCCTACTCATTTAGTGGTCATCCATGCATACACTGTAATTAATGCAAATTAAAGTTTGATTAATTTTGTAAACTACGAGATGCATTCCTCTACTCACCATCTACCTTGGTTGATGAGATTTCAGATTTAAGCCCTATAAACCGAAAAGGAGGGAGTAGTAAACTGTAGATCAAATATAGCAAACACAAATCAGGATGTGCAACTTTATGGTGATAACTAATAACATTTAGTGTGACTACAACTATATCATGAAGATCTTATATCAGCTATGCTTGAGTGGCTGACAAAAAAGGAAGTGGATATAATGATGGTTGATGGTTCTTAGACCTCGTGAAAGGTGAAACTGAACCAATAAGAAGAGCGGAAACCTTTGATTTGGATGTGAACATTTAACACTATTGCTCAAGTGGAATAAATTTAGTGCTGGCACATGAGCTGATACTTAAAAACAAAAATAAATGTCAGAGTTGCAAAGACAGTGGTAAGCATCAAAGAAATATATATACATACACAACATCAATTCATTAAAAAAAGAATTTGGTATTAATATTACTAATGTAAGATAAAGGTTATATATATAATTTCGGTGAAAACTACATCAACATAGGCAGACATATAATTCACAAATCACCAAACCAAAAGACGCTATTTGTCATGCAAAAACATTCATAAGAGAGAGACTACATTCTTAGACAATAGAGTACCATACCTTTCACCATACTCAAAATTTTCCATCTCCGGACCTTACTATCAGCGCCGAAACATATCTTGCTATGAGTTTTATGACACATTCCATGGATCATTTGTTAGGATAAAAAGTGACATGTGCGGTCTGTAAAAGTGCCTTCTCGACATAGATTAAAAAGAACATCAACTAATGTGAAGTATAGGGGGTTAAATTTGGCAGACTGGTGCATCATGGCATGTTGTGGTACTTGCTGCACGAACCAAAAAAAGACAAAGATAATTGAATCTCTAAATAACAAAAAAAAATTGAACCATGCACAAGGGCAGCATGTGTAATATTAAAAACAGAAGAGAGAGGGTTTACATGACCTGAAGCAGTTTAATCCAAATAAGCCTACAAGAACACTACAGATTAGAGAGGAAAAAGAAACAGACCATGAATACGACCTAAAACATCAAAGCTACAGGAAGAAAAAACCAACGCCCTGAACACGACCTAAACATCAACTAAAACAAACTACTGGAAGAACAAACGCCCTGAACTTGCGACAGCCCACTGCCCTGCTTCGGAAATAATTTGATCTATTAATCTCTGCAGCGGCATATGGATGTTACCAAATTTATCCCAACAAAGCCAAGTGGACATGTTGAAATGAATTCTCGCAGCATATATAGTTGAGGGATGCAGGATTGTGAAATTAGGAGGGATGAAAGCACAGAGGGGGAGCAGAAAATCAGAGGCGAAATGGCGTGTGTGTGGGATGAAGATGGAAGTGCATACATGTATTTAAACGCGAACGCGGCGACGACTGAGTTCCACGGTTGGAGGGTGACTGGCAGCAAGATATTCAGAGGCGATGAATGCAGCGATGTCGTTTCGTGTCCGTCGTAGAGCCACCGATGAGATAATGACGGCAATAAAAGCCACTAATAATTAGGTCTAGTGCGCTCGTGGAGGCGAAAGAGCTGGTGGCGGCGGACGCCCGTGGGAGCATCGATCGACGCAGTGGAAGGGCAGATCCTATTTGACGCTCGTTAGCGTCAAAAGGTCGTGCCTTCGCTGAGGCGAACCTCTGCTTGGGCCAGCCCACGTACGGGATTCACGTGCTCTTCGTTCGCTGCTTGTTCGTTCGTTGTTTCACTGCGTTTTTTTTTTATTTTCTTCTGTGGTTTTTTCCTTCCGGTTTTTTCAATGATTTTTCCTGTTTTCAGTGGTTTTGTTCTGTTTTTTTGTTTTGGTTCCTCTTTCCTTTCTGTTTTTTCTTTTTCATTTATTTTTTTACTATTTTTCCTTCTGCTTTTTTTGTGTTATATAAAAAGTTCACCACATAATACAAAATTATACATCATATATTATGAAAATGTTCAACGTATATTATGAAAAAGTTCACCATGCATTACAAAAGTGTCCATTGTGTATTGCATAATTTTCATCATACATTTACCAAAATGTGCACCATGTATCAAGAAAATGTGCAACATATTAAAAAAATGTTCATTGTGTACTTAAAAAAATGTTCAGCATATATCACAAAAAAGTTCAATGAGTATTTAAAAATTGTTCATCGTGTATTAAAAAAAAGCTCACCATATTAAAAAAATGTTCACAGTATATTACGAAATGTTCAGTGTGTATTTTGAAAAACATTTCACCATATATTAAAAACGTTTTTATACTATTAAAAATAATTTGAAAAGAAAAGGTGCAAAAAAGGAGAAAAAGACCAAATTCGGAAGAAAAAAACAAAGAAGAACATACAAAACCGGGCCGCTACAGTGAACCAAATGCTACAGTTCCGGTCTGCTATAGTATGCTGCCCGCTACAGTTCCGCTTACTGGGCCGGCCCGGTTGCGCGCGCCCTGTGCGTCTGTGCGTGTTTTTGACGCCTGCGGGCGTCGAATAGGGGGTCTCCTGCGGAAGGGCTAGCGTTCGTTTGGCAATAAGAGACGCAACAGCGAGTCACGGCATGGGCTATCTTTTCTTTTTTTCTTTTTGGGCTGGATCGTTCAATGAAGGAAGCCAACTGCAGCCCACGTACCAAAGCATGGCTAGGACAGCCCAAGGGCAAGAAGTGAAGGGGAGGCAATAAATCGAGTCGGGGAAGGTATATAGCGAGCGTTCCAGCGTGCGTGCAGTGGTAACAGCAAAAACAGACGCTCGTGAGGCCAGGTTGTGGTGGGTCCCTTAGCAAGTAACTGAAAGCTTATGTGGCAGGGTTGTTATAGTGATCGGTCCCGTACATAAGACACTAATAGAATGCTGATGTGGAAGCCTTAGTGGGATGTTGAGATGGACACTTTCCATGTTGAGAGAATTGGGACCAACTTCTTAAGAATGTAAGATACTAGTAATAGTTCATGCTATGTAGGAGTATAAAATAGAAGCGTTGCACGGGTATGTTATGCCCAGCAAATCAGTTCGTGTCGATTACCAACGCAATTATATACGTTGTTGTAGACACTTGCAACGCTATAAACTGCAACACAAAAAAAATCCGTTGGTGTAGACCATAACAACGTTTCTATGGACATTCACAACACATCGACGCGTTGCTAAAGGTGGGTTGAGTGCTGGGACGAAGAAGACATCCGTGAACGCCAGGTGGTATGCCTTGTTGAAGGCAAAGACGATAGTCCCGCAGCCGTGTGGATCTCGAGAACTGATCCATCCACGAACTGTACCTTGCCGTGGATCGATCAGTCCAGCTCGGCGAACGCGTCAGCCGATCCGGTCATGTGGTTCGTCGCGCCTGTGTCGAGGAAATAGACCTCACCACGGTTGTCGCCGTCATGCATGGGCGTGATCACCGCCTTCTCCTCGTTTAGGAAGACGAGGCCAGTGTGCGCCGGTTATCGCATTGTGCTCGGGATCGCTACCAGGGCGCCAGTATTGAGAGACATTGAGCCCTCTTGGATGGACTCGACGCATGCCATCATCAGGTCGGGCCCTGTGACGCCCCCGACTCGACCGTGCACTAATCATACACGCAAATGCGCATGATCAAGCCTAGGGACTCGCGGGAAGATATCACAACACAACTCTAGACACAAAATAAATAATACAAGCTTTATATTACAAGCCAGGGGCCTCGAGGGCTCGAATACATAAGCTCGAACACAAGAATCAGTGAAAGCATCAGTATCTGAGTATAGACATAATTAGACAAGCTTGCCTTAAGAAGGCTGAGCAAAACAACGACAACTAGATCGAAAAGGCGCAGGCCTCCTGCCCGGGAGCCTTCGAACTACTCCTGGTCGTCGGTCTCCACGTAGTAGTAGGCTCCGTCGGGGTAGTAGTAGTCATCGGCGGGATCAGCTGTCTCCGGGACTCCGTCATCTGATCACAGCAACCGGGTAGAGGGGAAAAGGGTAGCAAAGCAACCGTGAGTACTCATCCAAAGTACTCGCAAGACTTACATCAGAACTATGCTAAGTATGTATCAGTATCAATGGGAATGGGTTGTATCTGTGGACTATACTGCAGAATGTCAGAATAGAGGGGAAGGCCTAGCCTATCGAAGACTAGCATCTTGCAGCATCAGAAGAGAGTAGAGTAACATAATATGTAGTAACAAATATATATAAGTATCGCCCAAAGATCCTTCCTCGACTCCCTGCGAGAAAGCAATCCCGGAGCCATCCTATTAATTAATTACCACAAGTATCCAGTTTTAGTTGTAGTAGATCGGGATACAATACTGAGCGTCCTGTTACCGTGGACACGGCTATTCGAATAGATAACTTCCCTGCAGGGGTGCACTACTATTACTCAACAGGCTCGATTACCTCTGGCCGGACACACTTTTCCGGATAATGCCCGGCCTCGGATAACCGACACGACGTAGTCCTACCTAGGCTCCGCAGAGAGGTCCCCGCTGGTCTACATCCTAAGTGCGAAGGGGTCATGGGCCAATCGTCCTAAGCATTCCGGGTCGTTGTGTCGCGGATCGGAGTCCAAGCCCACCACTGTCTTGGATGGCACTTGCTCCAACCGGCTCACAATGCTGAACTGGACGTCTGACAGAGCTTTCGGGAGAATAGTACGACACCGAGGGCCCCATTAAACCATTATCCTGCGTGGTGGTAGTGCGTATAGGCCAGTGGCCAACTCAGATCAAATACCCAAATCAGTTAAGCGTGTTATTAGTAACTCGCGGACACGAACAGGGCTGAAGGCTCACCTCCGACACCCTGTCGCACCGACTTAGTAACCCGCGGTCCAACGACCAGGGACCAAGCCCACCTCTCTCCTAGGTGGTCTCCACCTGCCCTGTTGTTCCACCACAATTTCACTCGCGGGCGCTCTCATGGTCGACCCGACTTCAATAACTCTCGCGGGTACCCCTTGGGCCGACCCGACTTCACAAAGGACTGAGGTGAAGGTCAAGGTATCCGTGTGTCCATAACATCATGGGGAATCTGAGGAATCACCCTCGATGGATTCCCAATAGATGCAAACGTCAAGGTGAACTTGGAGGAATCACCCTCGATGGGTTCTCACTTGAGGGGTTGCACGACAGAGGCATCATCGGAGGTGGTGAAAGAGGAATCACCCTCGGTAACCCACAACCGACTAGCTACGCTACAGAGATATCATCAGGAGTGAGGTAGGAGGTATCACCCTCGGCACTCGATAGTAGCTCTGCAGAGTCGTACAACTAAGGGGATGTGCGGTGATGTGTCGGTCTCTACACGTCGATCACACTGATCAAGCATCGGTAACAAAGCGGAGCAACAGGGACAAGGGTGAGGGGTCACTGATGGATCACGAAGCAACCTATACTAAGCATATAGGATAACAGGTAAAGTAACAACAGCAGGTTAGAAAAATAGGCTATGCATCAGAATAGGAGCTATTGAAAAACAGTAGCAAAATCTAAAGCAAGCATGAGAGAGAAAGAATGGGCGATATAGGAATGATCAAGGGGGTTTGCTTGCCTGGTTGCTCGGCAGATGAAATCGAATCCTCAACGAAGTAGTCGATCACAAGGGCATCGACAGCGGTCGCATGGTCTATCAGAGAAGAAGAGGAGGGAGAAACAAATAAATAACGGGCAAACAAATGCAACACAGATGCAAGACATGGCAGTATGGGTTGACTATGTGCTCTAATGCATCACTAGGTATTTTAGACGGAGCGGGAAAAATATCCGGGAATATTTTCCCGGCTCCGGGCAATTTCTTCGGTATCGAACCGGAGGGGAAGGTTCCATGTTCATCATGCTAGAGGCATGTGGAAGGTAAGTGGATGACATATTCGGATTCGTCTTATTTTTCTGATCATTTTTCATATATAAATTATTTTCATCTGAGTTACGGATTACTTTATATGATTTTCCAAAGTTTTAAAGGATTTTCTGAATATTCTGGAGTTAATATTAATTTCGAATTAAAAAGTGAAATTGCTATGTGCACACCGGAATGTACACAGCATAGAGGCCATGTGTATGACAGTGGGGCCCAGTGGCAGAGTTGACCCAGTCAACATGTTGACTAGTCAAGGATGAACAGTGCATGTGGGTCCCAATTGTCACTGACTCATTTTATTTAATAGTTTTTTTTAACTAAATTGAATTAGTCCAATTAGTTGGGGTTAGGCTAAACTAATTAGGGCCCCCCCTAATTAACAGGGGCCGGCCCACATGGCAGTGGCACACGGCCACCAGGGCCTGTGCACGCGGGCGCGCGCAGCAGAGAAGGGCCGGCGGCCACAGCGCTCGGCCGGCGAGCAGCGGGGGCGAGCGGCAGGCCGCAGTGGCAGGCCGCAGCGGTGTAGCAGCAGCAGCACCATAGCAACGAGGAGTAGCAGCTAGCGAGGAGCACCAGCGGCAAACAAGAGCAGCAGCGGCAGCGAGCAGAGCAGCGGAGTAGCAGCAAGCCGCGGCGAGGCCACGGGCGGGCGCGCGCGCACAACAGCAGCAGCAACAGCGCAGGAGCAGCAACCGCACGCACGTACACATACGTGGGGGTTCGGGCACGATGGTGACGGCGGCCTCCGGCGTCCAAATCGAAGGGGGAAAAAGGGGGACCCGAGGGAGGAGCTCACCCCGGTTCTCGTGGATGAGGTTAGGAGGTCGGGGGCGGCCCGGAGCAGTGGCAACAACGACGAGGTGGTGACATCCGCGACGAAGAAAAAGAGGCGTTGGCGAGGCTTGGAGCAGTCCTAGCTCGAACCGGTACACGTGGCGAAGGAGACGACGCCGGGGGTCCTCCTGGACATGAGCTCAGGGCGCGGGGAGGCCAGTGGCCGCGACAACGGCGATGGCCATGGCGGCTGCTCGGGCGCGTACAATTTTTTCAAGAGACAGAGATCGAGCGAGGAATAATGGAGAGGCTAGAGTTGTCTACAGCGTCGGGGAGGTTCTTATCCACCGCGAGGATGCTCCGGATGCTCGACACGGCGTCATCTGGCGCGTGGACGGCGCAAGCGCGTGGACGGCGCAAGCGCATGCTCAGCGCCATGGTCTCCTGCCTCTGACCTAAGATAGGGGAAAAAGGCCCGGGGTGGGCTGGGCCGAGTGCACTGTGGCACTTAGGCCGAGTGGCACAGTAGAGCGTAGGCATTTTCCCTTTTATATTTTCTGTTTTCTATTTAGTCTCTGTTCGGTATTTATTTGGTCCATCAAAAGAATTTTGTTGCATATGAAACCTGTCACACAAATACTTGGTAATATTTTGTAGTTGTTCCCAAAGTTTGAGATTATTTTGAAATGTTTAAAATTTGGTTTGAATTTAAATGGTCCACTTAAGCGCTGTTGGGCCATTTCAAAAATAACTAAGGGCATTCTAGGAGTTCCAAATGGTGTGGAGTTCAACATGACTTTTGTTGAGTGAATTATTAGCAATAATATGAACAATTTTTTATAAGTGTTTGGTGAGATAATTTCTAATCTTGCAACTATAATTCAAATTTGATTTGAATTTGGGACAAGTGGCAAATGACTTAGCAAAAATATGATGACCTGGCATTAATTAGCAGAATAACAGTGGCATCAGTACATGGGGGTGTTACAACTCTCCCCCTCTAAAAGAAATTCTTGTTCCGAGAATTAAGAGGTAGAAAGAAAAAGATCGGGGTATTCATCACGAAGACGATCCTCGTGTTCCCAAGTGGCTTCATCTTCAGAATGATTCGACCACTGAATCTTAAGGAACTTGATTGCCTTCTGACGGGTTCGACGTTCAGCTTGATCAAGAATGCGGACCAGATGCTCTTTATAAGAGAGGTCTTGTTGCAATTCAAGCATCTCATGATCCACTACTCGGATAGGATCCTTGAAGCAGTGACGGAGTTGCGACACGTGGAAGACATCATGAACCTGAGGAAGGTTCGATGGCAATTCCAATTGATGTGCCACTTCTCCACGTCTGGCGAGAATACGAAACGGGCCAATGTAGCGAGGAGCTAGCTTGCCCTTGATTCCGAAATAGTGAGTGCCCTTCATCGAAGTGACACGAAGGAATGCTTGTTCGCCAGGTTGATAGACCATTACCTTGTGCTTACGGTCATAATTGCTCTTCTGACGGGACTGAGCAGTCTTCAGATTTTCACGAACGATACGGACTTGCTCTTCAGCGTGTTGGATAATGTCTGGACCGAAGAGTGGCCGTTCCCTAGTTTCTGACCAATTCAGAGGAGTTCGGCACTTACGTCCATAAAGAACTTCAAATGGTGCCATCTTCAGACTAGCTTGATAACTATTATTGTAAGAGAATTCAGCATACGGGAGAGATTCCTCCCATTTTTGCCAAAGGAGATGACACATGCGTGAAGCATATCTTCAAGCACTTGGTTGACTCGTTCAACTTGACCCTGGGACTGGGGGTGAAAAGCGGTGCTAAAGGACAGATGAGTTCCCATAGCTTCTTGGAAACTTTCCCAGAACCTTGAGGTAAAGAGGATGCCACAGTCTGAACTGATCTCCAACGGAACACCGTGGAGTGACACAATTCTGGAAACATACAAGTCTGCTAACTGACTAGCAGTGATTGTCTCCTTGACTGGCAGGAAATGAGCAACCTTTGAGAATTGGTCAATTACGACAAGAATAGCATCATGACCCTTCTGTGATCTGGGAAATCTAGTAATGAAATCCATTTCAACTTTGTCCCATTTCCATTCGGGAATAGCAAGTGGTTGCAGAGTTCCAGTAGGTCTTTGATGCGACGGGAAACGTCACACTCAGCAACATAATGAGTAATGTCTCGCTTCATATTAGGCCACTAGTACCGCTGATGAATGTCTTGGTACATCTTGGTACTACCCGGATGAATAGACAAAGGTGTGTCATGTGCTTCTTTCATGACATCCGAGCGCGAGTCCAGATTTTTCTTTCTGGGGACCACTAGGCGGCCTTTGAAGAACAAGGCACCATCATCATCAACAGTGAAGAACGATGAATTTCCTTTGGAGAGATAGCTCTTAATCTTCTCGACTTCAGAGTCATAATTCTGCCTTGTCTTGATGTTGCGCTCGAGATCTGGTTCAAGAACCAATGTATTTAGATATCCTTGAGGAACTATCTCGATGTTCAGCTTTCAAAGCTCTTCATACAGGAGTGGTTGCTGTAGCTGAACCACAAGTTCACAATAGTAGGATTTACGGCTCAAAGCATCAGCCATTACATTAGCCTTGCCAGGGGTATAAGAAATACCCAAGTCATAGTCGGTAATGGCCTCCATCCATCTTTGCTGACGGAGGTTGAGAGATGGCTGAGTGAACATGTACTTCAAACTTTGATGATCCGTGTAGATCTCACAACGATTACCAAGTAGGTAATGTTGCCATAACTTTAGTGCATAAATAACTGCTGCAAGTTCGAGATCATGCGTTGGATAGTTCTCTTCATGAGGTTGCAACTGTCGTGAGGCATAAGCAATCACTTTACGCTCTTGCATTAGGACACAGCCTAATCCTTGTCGAGATGCATCGCAATAAATGACGAATTCCTTGCGAGAATCTGGAGGAGCAAGCACTGGGCAGATGTCAACTTGTCTTTGAGTGTCTGGAAACTTTCCTGGCATATATCTGTCCACTCAAACTTAATGCCCTTGTGAAGTAAACCAGTCAAAGGCTTGGCAATCTTGGAGAAGTTCTCGACAAAACGACGGCAATAGCTGGCGAGTCTGAGAAAACTTCTAACTTGCTTAACATTCTTCGGAGGAGTCCAATCAAGAATAGCCTGAACCCGTTTTGGGTTGACAGCAATACCATCCTTGGAAATCACATGACCAAGATAGGTCACTTTGGATAACCAGAATTCAGAATTGGAATATTTGGCATATAGCTGATGCTCTCGAAGCTTTTCTAGTACAAGACGAAGATGTTCAGCATGTTCTTCTTTATTCTTGGAATACACAAGGATATCATCCAGATAAACCACGACAAACTTGTCAAGGTATTCCATGAAGATATAGTTCATCAATCGAGAGAACGTTGCTGGACCATTAGTTAAGCCAAAGGACATAACGGTGTACTCGTATGAACCATAGCGAGTAGCGAAAGCGGTCTTCGGAATATCCTCTTCGCGGACTCGGATCTGATGGTAACCCAACCTCAGATCGAGTTTAGAGAATACTGAGGAACCAGCAAGTTGATCATACAGATCGTTGATCCGAGGAAGTGGATACTTGTTCGGAATTGTTGCCTGGTTGATAGGTCGGTAATCTTGGACCAAACGATTCGTACCATCCTTCTTCTTGACAAAGAGAGAAGGTGCTCCCCAAGCAGAGGAACTTGGACGAATGAATCCCTTACGAAGTGATTTGTCGATTTCCTCTTTAAGTTCAAGGAGTTCATGCGGCGGCATCTTGTATGGGCGCTTGGCAATAGGAGTGGTGCCTGGTTTCAAGTCTATGACAAATTCGACAGCTCTAGCAGGGGGTACTCCTGGAAGTTTCTCTGGGAAGACGTCTTGAAAATCATGAACAACTGGAACGTTCTCGATTCCTTCAAGAGGTGAAGCATTCAATGCATTCAGAGCATATATCTAGCTCTCGGCATTCTGGATTATCTGGGCTGAGTAGTTGATCATCTGGCCAGAAGGGTGTGTGAGATGGACTGTCTTGGCGGCAGAGTCGATCAAAGCATTATGGGCTGCCAACCAATCCATACCGAGAATAACATCTATGTTAGAAGTCTTGAGGGCGATGAGTGGTGCAAAGAATAGTAACCCTCCAATTTCGATCTGGTTGTTGTGACTTATCATAGCCGTGTTCCATCTCCCACCGGGAGAATGAACCGATAAGGGAGGGTGCATCTCTTCAAATTGCATTTCATGCTTGAGCGCAAATGCTTCAGACAAAAACGAATGCGATGCTCCTGAATCAAAGAGGACAGAGGCTGGTACGGTATTGACAGAAAGGGTTCCCATCAAAATTTTGGTGTCCTGTCGAGCTTGTTTGATCTTAACATGATTGATACGAACACGACCGACTGCAGGCGGTCTTGCTTTAACTCTTCGGGGTTGACCAGCTGGTGTATTCTGATTCAGAGGGCAGAACCTTGCAAAATGACATGTCTGTCCACACTTAAAGCAATTCCCATCATTGGGGTGAGGAGCCTTAGTATTGGGCTGTCCACTTTGGATATTCAGTTGTCTTGGTTGTGGAGGCAGACGAGGTGCAACATAAGATGGCCTGGGTACAGGGGCAGGTCGGTGATGGACATTGTGCGGAATCCAGACTCGACGTTTCTGAGCAGGCTGGCCTGAGGATGAGCCAACATCATGAGTGCGCTTGAGCGACTCCTGGTACTCAGCCAGACCAGTTTCTACCCGAAAAGCTTGGCTGACAAGCGTCGCAAAGTCTGCAACTTCATGAACAATAAGTGTGAGCTTCAGATCAGGATGCAGTCCTTCACGGAATTTCTCCTGCTTGCGTGCGTCAGTGCAGACGTCATCTTCAGCATAGCGGGATAAACCGAGAAATTTCCTCTGATATTCATCCACAGTCATTTTGCCCTGGGTGAGTTTGCGGAATTCCTTCTTCTTCTGGTCCATCAGACCTTGAGGAATGTGCTATGCACGGAAGGCTGACTGAAATTCTATCCATGTGGTGACTATTCCAGCAGGCAGCATACGCCTGTGGCTTTCCCACCATTGAGCAGCTGGGCCCCTCAGGTGATATGTCACGAAGGTGACGTAACTGTCAAGGGCAACATTAGCCGACTCCATCTGAAAAGCGATGTCACGGAGCCAATCATCAGCACCCATTGGATCAGTCGAGTTACGGAAGGTGGACGGGTTGAGGTGCACGAATTCTTGCAGTGTTATTGGGGCAGGCTGTTGATGAGCATTCTGGTTTGCAAACTGGGCCATTACCCCAGTCATAAATTGATGATTCAGCTCCACCTACTGCATCATTGCGGCAATATAGGGTGGAGGTGGAGGATCGTCAGCCATCCTGCTAAAAACATCAGGGAACGGTTTAGCAAGGGGTAGAGCAAGTGTATGGAGTCATTCATGATGTAACCTGAACAATGAGCAAAGGGCGCAGTAGGTACAAAGCAGTAGTCATTAAGGACATACAGATCCATACACGGAGTCGATTACACGCTGTTAGCATGAGTTCGGAAAACAAAAACAACCTAGACATACTAGGCGGCACGTAGGCACGCGATGGAGGGATACAACAACGGGACATAGCAAAGGCTATGTCAACGTCGAAGAAAACTCATGAAGCCTGACATCTGTAGGTGACGACCCAGGGTGCCCTCGATAAGAGGAATCACCCTCGGTAACCCACAACCGACTAGCTATGCTACAGAGATATCATCAGGAGTGAGGTAGGAGGTATCACCCTCGGCACTCGATAGTAGCTCGGCAGAGTCGTACAACTAAGGGGATGTGCGGTGATGTGTCGGTCTCTGCACATCGATCACACTGATCGAGCATCGGTAACAAAGCGGAGCAACAGGGACAAGGGTGAGGGGTCACTGATGGATCACGAACCAACCTATACTAAGCATATAGGATAACAGGTAAAGTAACAGTTGGGGAACGTAGTAATAATTCAAAATTTTCGTACGTGTCACCAAGATCAATCTAGGAGATGCTAGCAATGAGAGAGAGGGAGTGCATCTTCATACCCTTGAAGATCGCTAAGCGGAAGCATTACAAAGAACGCGGTTGATGGAGTCGTACTCGCGGCGATTCAAATCGCGGAAGATCCGATCCAAGCGCCGAACGGACAGCGCCTCTGCGTTCAACACACGTACAGCCCGGGGACGTCTCCTCCTTCTTGATCCAGCAAGGGGGGAAGGAGAAGTTGAGGGAGAGCTCCGGCAGCACGACGGCGTGGTGGCGGTGGAGCTCGTGGTTCTCCGGCAGAGCTTCGCTAAGCGCTACGGAGGAGGAGGAGGTGTAGGAAGGGGGAAGGGCTGCGCCAGGGGAAGGGTGTCCGGCTGCCCTCCCACCCCCCACTATTTATAGGGGGAAGGGGAGAGGGGGCCGGCCCCCCTAGATCCATCTAGAGGGGGGGGCGGCGGCCCCCCTAGGGTTTCCAACCCTAGGCGCTTTGGGCCCTTGGGGGCGGCGGCCCCCCGGGGGGGCGACGGCCCCCCCTAGGGTTTCCAACCCTAGGCGCCTTGGGCCCTTGGGGGGGCGCACCAGCCCACTAAGGGGCTGGTTCCCACCCAACTACAGCCCATTAGGTCCTCCGGGGCAGGTGGACCCTCCCGGTGGACCCCCGGAACCCCTTCGGTGGTCCCGGTACAATACCGATAAACCCCGAAACCTTTCCGGTGACTGAAATTGGACTTCCCATATATAAATCTTCACCTCTGGACCATTCTGGAACTCCTCGTGACGTCCGGGATCTCATCCGGGACTCCGAACAACTTTCGGTAACCACATACAATTCCCATTACAACTCTAGCGTCACCGAACCTTAAGTGTGTAGACCCTACGGGTTCGGGAAGCATGCAGTCATGACCGAGACACCTCTCCGGCCAATAACCAATAGCGGGATCTGGATACCCATATTGGCTCCCACATGTTCCATGATGATCTCATCGGATGAACCACGATGTCAGGGATTCAATTAATCCCGTATACAATTCCCTTTGTCCATCGGTATGTTACTTGCCCGAGATTCGATCGTCGGTATCCCTATACCTTGTTCAATCTCGTTACCGGCAAGTCTCTTTACTCGTTCCGTAACACATGATCCCGTGACTAACTCCTTAGTCACATTGAGCTCATTATGATGATGTATTACCGAGTGGGCCCAGAGATACCTCTCCGTCACACGGAGTGACAAATCCCAGTCTCGATTCATGCCAACCCAACAGACACTTTCGGAGATACCTGTAGTGCACCTTTATAGTCACCCAGTTACGTTGTGACGTTTGATACACCCAAAGCATTCTTACGGTATCCGGGAGTTGCACAATCTCATGGTCTAAGGAAATGATACTTGACATTAGAAAAGCTCTAGCAGACAAACTACACGATCTTGTGCTATGCTTAGGATTGGGTCTTGTCCATCACATCATTCTCCTAATGATGTGATCCCGTTATCAACGACATCCAATGTCCATGGTCAGGAAACCATGACCATCTATTGATCAACGAGCTAGTCAACTAGAGGTTCACTAGGGACATGGTGTGGTCTATGTATTCACACATGTATTACGGTTTCCGGTTAATACAATTATAGCATGAACAATAGACAATTATCATGAACAAGGAAATATATAATAATAACCATTTTATTATTGCCTCTAGGGCATATTTCCAACAGTCTCCCAGTTGCACTAGAGTCAATAATCTAGTTCACATCACCATGTGATTTACATTGTTATGAATCTAACACCCAATGAGTTCTGGGGTTCGATCATGCTTTGCATGTGAGAGAGGTCTTTAGTCAACGGTCTGCAATATTCAGATCCGTGTGTTCTTTGCAAATATATATGTCATACTGCAGATGCTACCTCGCTCCACTTGGAGCTATTCCAAATGGCTGCTCCACTATACGTATCCGGATTGCTACTTAGAGTCATCCAGATAGGTGTTAAAGCTTGCATCGACGTAACCCTTTACGACGAACTCTTTATCACCTCCATAATCGAGAAATATTTCCTTAGTCCTCTAGTTACTAAGGATAACTTTGACCGCTATCCAGTGATCCACTCCTGGACCACTCTTGTACCCCTTGACAGACTCATGGCAAGGCACACACAGGTGCGGTACACAGCATGGCATACTTTATAGAGCCTATGGCTAAGGCATAGGGGACGACCTTCGTCCTTTCTCTTTCTTCTGCCGTGGTCGAGCTTTGAGTCTCACTCAACTCCACACCTTACAAATCAGGCAAGAACTCTTTCTTTGACTGATCCATTTTGAACTCTTTAAAAAACTTGTCAAGGTATGTACTCATTGAAAGTCTTATCAGACGTCTTGATCTATCTATAGATCTTGATGCCCAATATTTAAGTAGCTACATTCCAGGTTTTCCTTTGAAAACCTCCTTTCAAACAACCCTTTATGCTTTCCAGAAATTCTACATCATTTCCGATCAATAATATGTCAACCACATATACTTATCAGAAATTCTATAGTGCTCCCACTCACTTTATTGTAAATACAAGTTTCTCATAAACTTTGTATAGACTCAAAAACTTTGATCACCTTATCAAAGCGTATATTCCAACTCCGAGATGATTGCTCCAGTCCATAGAAGGATCGCTGGAGTTTGCATACATTTTAGCATCCTAGGACTGACAAAACCTTCCGGTTGTATCACATACAACCTTTCCTCACGGATACCGTTAAGGAAACGATGTTTTGACATCCATCTGTCAGATTTCATAATCGAAAAATGCAGCAACTGCTAACATAATTCCAACAGACTTTAGCATCGCTACGGGTGAGAAAGTCTCATCGCAGTCAACTCCTTGAACTTGTGAAAAACCCTTTGCCACAAGTCGAGCTTTATAGACGGTGACATTACCGTCCGCGTCCGTCTTCCTTTTAAAGATCCATTTGTTCTGAACGGTCTATTACCCTTCAGGTAATACTTCCAAAGCCCATACTTTGTTTTCATACATGGATCCCATCTCGGATTTCATGGCCTCTAACCATTTCTTGGAATCTGGGCCCATCATCGCTTCTCCATAGCTCGTAGGTTCATCATTGTCCAACAACATGACCTCTAAGACAGGGTTGCCGTACCACTCTGGAGCAGTACGCGTCCTTGTCGACCTATGAGGTTTGATAGCAACTTGATCTGAAGCTTCATGATCATCATCATTAACTTCCTCTTCAACTAACGTAGGCTCCACAGAACAACTTTCTGCGCTGCGCTATTCTCTGGTTGAAACAAAGGTTCAATAACCTCATCAAGTTCTATTGTCCTCCCACTCAATTCTTTCGAGAGAAACTCTTTCTCGAGAAAGGACCCGTTTTAGCAACAAACACTTTGTGCTTGGATCTGAGATAGAAGGTGTACCCAACTGTAACGTTAGGGTATTCTATGAAGATGCATTTGTCCGCTTTGGGTTCGAGCTCATCGGGTTGAAAACCTTTTTCACATAAGCGCCGCAGCCCCAAACATTAAGAAATGATAGCTTAGGTTTCTGTCAAACCAAAATTCATACGGTGTCATCTCAACGGACTTAGATGGTGCCCTATTTAAAGTGAATTTAGTTGTCTCTAATGCATAACCCCAAAACAATAGTGGCAAATCGATAAGAGACATCATAGTTTGCACCATATCCAATAGAGCACGACTACGACGTTCGGACACACCATCACACTATGGTGTTCCAGGTGGCGTGAGTTGTGAAACAACTTCCACATTGTCTTAAGTTGTATATCAAACTCGTAACTCAGATATTCACCTCCACGATCATATCATAGACATTTTATCTTCTTGTCACGATGATCTCAAACTTCACTCTGATTTTGTTTGAACTTTTCAAACGTTACAGACTTGTGTTTCATTAAGTAAATATCCCCATATCTACTCAAATCATCAGTGAAGGTAGGAAAATAACAATATCCACCGCATGCTACAACACTCATTGGACCGAATACATCAACATGTATTATTTCCAATAAGTTACTTGTCCGCTCCATCATACCGGAAAACGGGGTCTTAGTCATCTTGCCCATGAGGCATGGTCCGCATGTCTCAACCGATTCGAAATCGAATGAGTCCAAAGATCCATCAGCATGGAGTTTCTTCATGCGTTTTACACCAATATGACATTTAGCGGCAGTGCCACAAGTATGTGGTACTATCATTATCTAACTTTGTATCTTTTGGCATCAATATTATGAACATGTGTATCACTATGATCAAGATTCAATAAACCATTCTCATTGGGTGCATGACCATTGAAGGTATTATATATGTAAACAGAATAACCATTATTCTCTAATTTAAATGAATAACCGTATTGCAATAAACATGATCTAATCACGTTCATGCTCAACGCAAACACCAAATAACACTTATTTAGGTTCATCACTAATCCCGAAGGTATAGAGAGCGTGCGATGGTGATCACATTAACCTTGGAAACACTTCCAACACGCATCGTCACCTCACCCTTAGCTAGCCTCCGTTTATTCCGTAGCTTTTATTTCAAGTTACTAACGTTTAGCAACCGAACCGGTATCTAATACCCAGGTGCTACTAGGAGTATTAGTAAGGTACACATCAATAACACGTATATCAAATATACTTCTGTCGACGTTGCCAGCCTTCTTATCTACCAAGTATCTAGGGCAGTTCCGCTTCAGCGACCGTTCTCCTCATAATAGAAGCACTCAGTCTTGGGTTTGGGTTCAACCTTGGGTTTCTTTACTGGAGCAGCAACTGGCTTGCCATCCATGAAGTATCCCTCCTTGCCCTTGCCCTTCTCGAAACTAGTGGTTTTACTAACCATCAACACTTGATGCTCCTTCTTGATTTCTACCTTCGTGGTGTCAAACATCGCGAATAGCTCGGGGATCATTATTTCCATCCCTGGCATTATATAGTTCATCACGAAGCTCTAGTAGCTTAGTGACAGTGACTTGGAGAACTATATCAATCACTATCTTATCTGGAAGATCAACTCCCACTCGATTCAAGTGATTGTAGCACCCAGACAATCTGAGCACATGCTCACCGATTGAGCTATTCTCCTTCATCTTGCAGGCAAAGAATCTTGTTGGAGGTCTCATACCTCTCAACACGCGCACGAGCCTGAGATCCCAATTTAAGCTCTTAGAACATCTCATAAGTTCCGTGACGTTCGAAACGTTTTGGAGCCTCAATTCTAAGCCGTAATGCATGACGCACTGAACTATCAAGTAGTCATCAAACGTGCCTGTCAGATGTTCACAACATCTACAGACGACGCTTGAGGGGGTGGCGCTCCGAGCGGTGCATTAAGGAAATAAGCCTTCTGTGTAGCAATGAGGACAATCCTCAGATCACGGACCCAGTCCGCATTATTGCTACCATCATCTTTCAACTCTATTTCTCTAGGAACATATAAAAATTCAAGGGAGCTACAACGCGAGCTAGTAATCTACAACATAATTTGCAAAGACATTTTGACTATGTTCATGATAATGAGTTTAGTTAATCATATTAAAAAACTCCCACTCAAATAGACATCCCTCTAGTCATCTAAGTGATACATGATCCATATCGACTAGGCCGTGTCCGATCATCACGTGAGACGGACTAGTCATCAATGGTGAACATCTCCATGTTGATCGCATCTACTATACGATTCATGTTCGACCTTTCGGTCTCTCGTGTTCCGAGGCCATGTCTGTACATGCTAGGCTCGTCAAGTCAACCTAAGTGTTTCGCGTGTGTAAATCTGGCTTACACCCGTTGTATGCGAACGTTAGAATCTATCACACCCGATCATCACGTGGTGCTTCAAAACAACGATCCTTCGCAACGGTGCACACTTAGGGGGAACACATTTCTTGAAATTTTAGTGAGGGATCATCTTATTTATGCTACCGTCGTTCTAAGCAAATAAGATGTAAAAACATGATAAACATCACATGCAAATCATAAAGTGACATGATATGGCCAATATCATCTTGCACCTTTGATCTCCATCTTCGGGGCGCGGCATGATCACCATCGTCACCGGCACGACACCATGATCTCCATCATCGTGTCTTCATGAAGTTGTCTCGCCAACTATTACTTCTACTACTATGGCTAATGGTTAGCAATAAAGTAAAGTAATTACATGGCGTTTTTGATTGACGCGCAGGTCATACAATAAATTAAGACAACTCCTATGGCTCCTGCCAGTTGTCATACTCATCGACATGCAAGTCGTGATTCCTATTACAAGAACATGATCAATCTCATACATCACATATATTTCATTACATCCTTTTGGCCATATCACATCACATAGCATACCCTGCAAAAACAAGTTAGACGTCCTCTAATTGTTGTTGCAAGTTTTACGTGGCTGCTATGGGTTTCTAGCAAGAACGTTTCTTACCTACGTAAAAGCCACAATGGTGATATTCCAATTGCTATTTACCCTTCATAAGGACCCTCTTCATCGAATCCGATCCGACTAAAGTGGGAGAGACAGACACCCGCTAGCCACCTTATGCAACAAGTGCATGTCAGGCGGTGGAACCAGTCTCACGTAAGCGTACGTGTAAAGTCGGTCCGGGCCGCTTCATCCCACAATGCCGCCGAATCAAGATAGGACTAGTAACGGCAAGCAAATTGACCAAATCATCGCCCACAACTACTTGTGTTCTACTCGTGCATAGAATCTACGCATAGACCTAGCTCATGATGCCACTGTTGGGGAACGTAGTAATAATTCAAAAATTTCCTACGTGTCACCAAGATCAATCTAGGAGATGCTAGCAACGAGAGAGAGGGAGTGCATCTTCATACCCTTGAAGATCGCTAAGCGGAAGCGTTACAAAGAACGCGGTTGATGGAGTCGTACTCGCGGCGATTCAAATCGCGGAAGATCCGATCCAAGCGCCGAACGGACGGCGCCTCCGCGTTCAACACACGTACAGCCCGGGGACGTCTCCTCCTTCTTGATCCAGCAAGGGGGGAAGGAGAAGTTGAGGGAGAGCTCCGGCAGCACAACGGCGTGGTGGCGGTGGAGCTCGTGGTTCTCCGGCAGAGCTTCGCTAAGCGCTACGGAGGAGGAGGAGGTGTAGGAAGGGGGAAGGGCTGCGCCAGGGGAAGGGTGTCCGGCTGCCCTCCCACCCCCCACTATTTATAGGGGGAAGGGGAGAGGGGCCCGGCCCCCCTAGATCCATCTAGAGGGGGGGGGGGGCGGCGGCCCCCCGGGGGGCGGCGCCCCCCCTAGGGTTTCCAACCCTAGGCGCTTTGGGCCCTTGGGGGCGGCGGCCCCCCGGGGGGGCGACGGCCCCCCCTAGGGTTTCCAACCCTAGGCGCCTTGGGCCCTTGGGGGGGCGCACCAGCCCACTAAGGGGCTGGTTCCCACCCAACTACAGCCCATTAGGTCCTCCGGGGTAGGTGGACCCTCCCGGTGGACCCCCGGAACCCCTTCGGTGGTCCCGGTACAATACTGATAAACCCCGAAACCTTTCCGGTGACTGAAATTGGACTTCCCATATATAAATCTTCACCTCCGGGCCATTCCGGAACTCCTCGTGACGTCCGGGATCTCATCCGGGACTCCGAACAACTTTCGGTAACCACATACAATTCCCATTACAACTCTAGCGTCACCGAACCTTAAGTGTGTAGACCCTACGGGTTCGGGAACCATGCAGTCATGACCGAGACACCTCTCCGGCCAATAACCAATAGCGGGATCTGGATACCCATATTGGCTCCCACATGTTCCACGATGATCTCATCGGATGAACCACGATGTCGGGGATTCAATTAATCCCGTATACAATTCCCTTTGTCCATCAGTATGTTACTTGCCCGAGATTCGATCGTCGGTATCCCTATACCTTGTTCAATCTCATTACCGGCAAGTCTCTTTACTCGTTCCGTAACACATGATCCCGTGACTAACTCCTTAGTCACATTGAGCTCATTATGATGATGTATTACCGAGTGGGCCCAGAGATACCTCTCCGTCACACGGAGTGACAAATCCCAGTCTCGATTCGTGCCAACCCAACAGACACTTTCGGAGATACCTGTAGTGCACCTTTATAGTCACCCAGTTACGTTGTGACATTTGATACACCCAAAGCATTCTTACGGTATCCGAGAGTTGCACAATCTCATGGTCTAAGGAAATGATACTTGACATTAGAAAAGCTCTAGCAGACGAACTACACGATCTTGTGCTATGCTTAGGATTGGGTCTTGTCCATCACATCATTCTCCTAATGATGTGATCCCGTTATCAACGACATCCAATGTCCATGGTCAGGAAACCATGACCATCTATTAATCAACGAGCTAGTCAACTAGAGGCTCACTAGGGACATGGTGTGGTCTATGTATTCACAGATGTATTACGGTTTCCGGTTAATACAATTATAGCATGAACAATAGACAATTATCATGAACAAGGAAATATATAATAATAACCATTTTATTATTGCCTCTAGGGATATTTCCAACAGTAACAACATCAGGTTACAAAAACAGGCTATGCATCAGAATAGGAGCTATTGAACAACAGTAGCAAAATCTAATGCAAGCATGATAGAGAAAGAATGGGCGATATAGGAATGATCAAGGGGGTTTGCTTGCCTGGTTGCTCGACAGATGAAATCGAATCCTCAACAAAGTAGTCGATCACAGGGGCATCGGCAGCGGTCGCAGGGTCTACTGGAGAAGAAGAGGAGGGAGACACAAATAAATAACGGGCAAACAAATGCAACACAGATGCAAGACATGGCAGTATGGGTTGACTATGTGCTCTAATGCATCACTAGGTATTTTAGACGGAGCGGGAAAAATATCCAGGAATATTTTCCCGGCTCTGAGCAATTTCTTCGGTATCGAACCGGAGGGGAAGGTTCCATGTTCATCATGCTAGAGGCTTGTGGCAAGTAAGTGGATGACATATTCGGATTCGTCTTATTTTTTTGATTATTTTTCATATATAAATTATTTTCATCTGAGTTACAGATTATTTTATATGATTTTCCAAAGTTGTAAAAGAATTTTCTGAATATTCTGGAGTTAATATTAATTTCGAATTTAAAAGTGAAATTGCTATGTGCACACCGGAATGCACACATCATAGAGGCTATGTGTATGACACTGGGGCCCGGTGGCAGAGTTGACCCAGTCAACATGTTGACTAGTCAAGGATGAACAGTGCATGTGGGTCCCAATTGTCACTGACTCATTTTATTTAACAGTTTTTTAACTAAATTGAATTAGTCTAATTAGTGGGGGTTAGGCTAAACTAATTAGGGCCCCTCCTAATTAACAGGGGCCGGCCCACATGGCAGTGGCACACGGCCACCAGGGCCTGTGCACGCGGGGGCGCGCAGCAGAGAAGGGTCGGCGGCCACAGCGCTCGGCCGGCGGGCAGCGGGGGCGAGCGGCAGGCCGCGGTGGCAGGCCGCAGCGGTGCAGCAGCAGCAGCATAGCAGCGAGGAGCAGCAGCTAGCGAGGAGTAGCAGCGGCAAGCAAGAGCAGCAGCGGCAGCGAGCAGAGCAACGAAGCAGCAGCAAGCCGGGCGAGGCCACGTGCGGGCGCGCGCGCACAGCAGCAGCAGCAACATCGCAGGAGCAGCAACCGCACGCACGTATGTGTACGCAGGGGTTCGGGCACGATGGTGACGGTGGCCTCCGGCGTCCAAATCGAAGGGGGGAAAAGGGGGACCCGAGGGAGGAGCTCACCCCGGTTCTCGTGGACAAGGTTAGGAGGTCGGGGGCGGCCCGGAGCAGTGGCAACGACGACGAGGTGGTGACATCCGCGACGGAGAAGAAGAGGCGATGGCGAGGCTTGGAGCGGTCCTAGCTCGAACCGGTGCACGTGGCGAAGGAGACAACGCCGGGGGTCCTCCTGGACATGAGCTCAGGCCGCGGGGAGGCCAGTTGTCGCGACGATGGCGATGGCCATGGCAGCTGCTCGGGCGCGTACAAATTTTTCAAGAGACAGAGAGCGAGCGAGGGGATAATGGAGAGGCTAGGGTTGTCTACAGTGTCAGAGAGGTTCTTATCCACCGCGGGGATGCTCCGGATGCTCGACACGGCGTCATCTGGCGCGTGGACGGCGCAAGCGCGTGCTCAGCGCCATGGTCTCCTGCCTCTGACCTGAGATAGGGGAAAAAGGCCCGGGGTGGGCTGGGCCGAGTGCACTGTGGCACTTAGGCCCAGTGGCACAGTAGAGCGTAGGCATTTTCCCTTTTATATTTTCTTTTTTCTATTTAGTCTCTGTTCGGTATTTATTTGGTCCATCAAAAGAATTTTGTTGCATATGAAACCTGTCACACAAATACTTGGTAATATTTTGCAGCTGTTCCCAAAGTTTGAGATTGTTTAAAATTTAGTTTGAATTTAAATAGTCCACTTAAGCGCTGTTGGGCCATTTCAAAAATAACTAAGGGCATTCTAGGAGTTCCAAATGGTGTGGAGTTTAACATGACTTTTGTTGAGTGAATTATTAGCAATAATATGAACAATTTTTTATAAGTGTTTGGTGAGATAATTTCTGAGCTTGCAACTATAATTCAAATTTGATTTGAATTTGGGACAACTGGCAAATGACTTAGCAAAAATATGATGACCTGGCATTAATTAGCAGAATAACAGTGGCATCAGTACATGGGGGTGTTACAGGCCCCTCATCCTCCTCGGCCTGGACGAGATTTGCCATCATGGGTGCCTCATCACGTTGCTTCTTGTGGCACTCACGGGCCCAGTGGCCCTTCTTGCCGCAATACCGGCACCTGTCCGGGACGTCGTCGTTGCCGGGACCGCGTGCTGGCCTGCCTGGTTGCTAGTTTTGGCCAGGTTTTTGGCTGTAGTTGTTGCCGGCGCCACGGCCCCGACCACTGCCTGAGGTATCACCGCTTCCTGAGGCACTACTACCGCGTGGTTTCCTCTTCCTTGTATCCCACTCCTGTTGAGCGAGAACCGAGCCTCCCCCGTTGGTGCTCTCCTGATCGTGGTCCAGGCAGTCCTCAACCATCCAGGGTCGCCCCGTAAGCTCCTCGATGGAGATCGTGCGTAGATCGAACAAAGTCTCGATGGAGGTCGCCACTTGTGCAAAACGGGACGGGACAACGCGAAGACATTTTTGTACTATCTTGGCGTCGTCGACGGTGTCGCCGAGGGAGCGGAGCGAGGTTGCGAGGCTAGTAATCCTCATGGCGAAGTCATCGGCCCGCTCACCATCCTTGAAGACGATGGTCTCAAACTTCACCCACAGCAGATGCGCGTTCTCCTCGCGCACATCATCGCTGCCGAGATGCTGGGTTTCGATCGAAGCCCATGCCTCATGCCGCATGCAGGTTCACCTCCATCACCAGTGCCCAGTCGACGTAGTTGGTGCGAGTGAGCATCCGGAAGGAGAGATTGGTGCCGCTACCTCCGCCATTCATGTGCAAGACCTCCCTTACAATGACCTCACTGCCCGTGCCACGCCGTGTCCTACTACGCCCGCGACTTGGCAAGCGATCTCATTGCAGCGGCGACGTCTTGGAGCTGCCCGAGGCTGAATGTTGCTGCCCTCCGCCGCTTGACATGATCGCTGAAATAAGGCTCTAATGCCAATTGTTAGCCTAAACTACTAGCTGCCTAGTTTTGCCAGTATAAGACGAGGAGGAGCAGAGAGTAGCTAGCCGAGGAAGTGTAGCAGGTGCATAAACATGTAGTGCAGTCTACACGTGCACGCACACATAGTTGGTGAGGAGGAGCTTTACTAGTACTACTTTCCTTTGATTTGAGGCTGGATGGCTTGATTTACATACGGTGGTGTGCTTCTCCTTTTATAGGAGTACTTACCAACTATTATCGTTTCATTGCTTACGTACTAGCATTACTTGCCAATTTTTGTACTACTGCCGACATGTTATGCCCTATAGACAGGGTTTGAGTCCACATTTATAACAATATGACAGGCATGTGCCTAAATTACTCATCTCGTGAGAGCCGTGTGGTCAATGATGCGTTTACCACTTTTATTATAGAGGTAATATCACTGGCGGTCACAAAACTTGCATCTGATGTTCAATTTAGTGCTAAAACTTGTAAAATACGTCGTTGTGGTCACTTAACTTGCATTTACGTGCACGTACAGTCAAAAATCCCGTCTCGCTCCGTATGAGCCGCTCGCGTGGCATACATGGGCCACTGTCAGCGTCTGGTTCAGCCCGGAGCGGCGCGCGCCTGCAGGTTCCCCTAGCCCATTTAGTAATTATGCAAAAAAGACCCCGCTGACAGTGGGCCTCACCTCCCTGTTCCCAAATCCCTCGTTCCGCTCATATCCCAAATCCCTAACGTAGGTGCGCGACGGCGGCGACTCACAGCGACGTGTGCTGGCGGTGGGATCTATTGAAGATGGGTGGCGCCGGCGTAGAGAAGCGCGAGCCAGAGGAGGAATGGAAGTCCGAGGAATGGAAGGCCACGGCGGTGTATCACTGGGGATCGAAGAACAGCTATGAGGTAATAGATCTGTCTGGCTCATCTACGATTTGTTACCCTTTTTTTTCTCAGAAATAATTGATTGTTAGGAGGAGCTGCCGGAATGCTCACTGGATCGACCTCGCGTTGATGCAAAAGAAGGCAGTAGGTTCTTGGGATGGCAGAATGAGGTAAGTAGGACTAAACACAGCGAAAAATGAATCTGGCAGTGCATAAGTGTCTTGATGTTTGCATTACTTGTGCAGGATTTGAGGAGTGTTATTTGTGAGCTGGATAGGAAGAACAAGCTGCTGCAGAAAAAGGTTGAAGAACAAGATGCAGAAAAGCAGGCTGAGAGGGATAAGCATAAGATGGAAAAGAAGATGATTGCAAGGATTAGCAAGGAAAAATTGATGTGTAGAGATAGGATGCTAGTTTTTGAAACAGCCATGTGTTTAGGCTTGTGTGCCATTCTCTTTGCATTAGCTGTGAAGTAGCTTCAAATTTTAGGCTGGATGATGCTGAATGTAGTCTGAATGTGATTTTGTTACTCTATCTTTCAATGAAATGATGATTTGAGTTGGATTGGCAGTATTTCATAATCTTGGAGTCATTTAGGGAAAAATTTGGAACATAGCAGAAAATTAGTTATGACAAACTAAAAAACAAGCGATGGACTAAATGTTCAGAAATCTGTCCTTATCCCACTGGCTATGAACACGCTGCTGCATACATTAGGTCCTGGGTTCGAGCCCCAGGCAACATTTTTTAAATTTTCATTTATAATTTTCTCCCAAATGTATTATCAGAAAAAGATCAAATTTGTTCAATGGATTGCAGAAAATTTTGGCCAAATTTGACAGCACTTCTGCTGTTTTACTAAGCTGTAGTCCAAATTTCTGAACAAATACAAACCATAATTCACATGACAGATTTAGAAGCAAGCATTTCAGACTGACATAAGTACTTGCTTAATCATACAAACCAAAGCCAAACAAAAGTGACATAACTGTCATCACATTGTCATCTAAATAGGTACTGAACTAGAGACCATAAGTTCATTCATGAACTCCATCACCACAGCAAAAGTTCATCCATGAACTCCATCACGTTGTCACCTAAAGAGATCTCTCATATAAACTAGAGAGACAAAAAGTCATGCAGATCATCATATAGATATGGATTTTGGGTAGCTCCTGTTGCATTTTGGCTAGATCTTGGTGCATTTTGGCTAAAAAGGACCTCCTCTTCACCCTGCATGAAAAGTGGTGGCTCCTGTATTGTGGATCCATCTGCTCCAAATAGCAAGTTGTAGGAGCCTGGAGCAGCAGCTCTTGCTCCTCTTGCATTCGCCCCTCCACTTGCATTGGCCCGTCCTCTTGCATTGTCACCTCCTCTTGCATTTGCCCCTCCTCTTTCACTGCCTCCTCCTCTTCCACTGCGTCCACTTGCATTTTCCCCTCTTCCATTGCGTCCACCTCTTGCAGCATTGCTTCCAGCTCTTGCAACATTGCTGCCCCTTGCAACATTGCCTCCTCTTGCCTGCTTTTTCCTTGGCCTTGCTGCTTGCTCACTGGACTCATCTGCTTCTTGTCGAGCACCAGAAGAAGTCCTTCTCACCCTACCCCTTGACATAGCTGTTGTAACTCGAGCCATAGGAAATGAGTCTCTAGCATTGGCAATAAAGCTAGACTCAGGCAGGGGGGCAAATTCCCTAGGTGCTGGATACGTAAACTTCTCCTGCTCACAGAATTATCATATGTTACATACTTATATGTAATCTTAATTGGGAAGGACAACTGCATAATAATATGTTACCATTTCTTGCATCTTGTAAACCATTGAGTCAGGTGTTTGTGTTGGATCCAACTGAGGGTAGACTCTGTGTGGCATGATATTCTGCAAAAGGATAAGACAATGTGTCAATGCTGATCATCATATATGGCTGAAGTCTGAACATTACAGAGGAAAATAGAAAAGCAAAGAATATTACAGCAATTATGCTTGGATCATCATAATCTTCTTCTGATACCCTAGTTGCTTCCACATTTGCTGTTTGATTAACATGATTGTGGTGGCCCTTCTTATTATGGTCAGCAGCTCCACAAACAGAGCAATGCATGGTCACACCATGTTTGCTCACTTTTTTCACTCCATTCTTATCTTTCTTCTCTTCTGGATCTTTTTTCCTATTCTTCTTAGGCCTGCCCATTACTTTTGTGTATATGGGTGGATGAACAGCAATGCCATGCATTTTTTCCCATTGTTTTGGGTCCCTCATTGGCATCATATTGAAGCCATAACATTTCTTATATTCCTCAATAGTGTAACATGAATGTACCATGCTCTCTGGCTCAATTCTTTCATGCCTAAAACATGCAATTGCATGATGGCAAGGTATGCCGGATAATACCCACCTTTTGCAGTCACAACTAAGCATGTTCAGGTCAACAATGTATGTGTTATTTAATGAGAAAACCTTGAAAACACCTTGTCCATACTCCTGCACCCTACAGTTCTTTGCCCACTCCACATACTTGTCCAGTTTCTTTTTTATCTTGGGACATAATCTGCCTGTCCATTTCTCTGCCTCTCTCTACTTACCAACAATCCTGTTTGTTAGCTTCCAGAGTATGTAGTCCAACATTGACTTAATTGGCATTTCCCTGCCATCCAAAATATAACTGCAAGTAGTACAAAATATGTCAGCACACAGTTGGCATTTGATATATTGAAAATAACAATAGAGAAAAATGTAACCTGTTGAACACTTCTAACATATTGTTCAATAATATGTCACACTTGCAAAATGGGTCAAAGAATGATTTTATCCATGTTCTTGGCTCCAACTTCTCAACCCATGCATAAGCACTCAAGCTGTGTTCTTTCATTAGGTCCATGTTTCTGGTGTACGCAGCTTCATTAGTGGATCTTGCTATAGACCATAGGTCATTCTTGAGCTGCTCACCCTTGTGTACTTTGTGGAAATTCTGATATATGTGTCTAACACAATTTCTATGTTCTGATTCAGGAAAAACCTTGCTCACTGCATTTATTAATCCCTGCAAAACATCACAGACACACACACATTAATCTCTGCAAAATAGCACACACACACACACACAGAGTAATCTCTGCAAAACAGCACACATAATGAATAAATTGCTCACTCTAGTACTAACCTTCTGCTTGTCACTCATAATGGTGTATGGTGAGGTGTTCATTATGTTTAGGTCATCCTTTAAGGATGCTAAGAACCACTCCCAACTATGGGTTGACTCCACTTCACATAGGCCAAATGCTACTGGGAAGATACAATCATTGGGATCAATTCCGATGGCTGTAAGTAAAGTTCCCTTGTATCTGGTTTTAATGTGACAACCATCCAAGAAAATGATTGGTCTACATCCCTTAAGGAATCCCCTCTTACATGCATCATATGACCAGTCTAAAGTGGTAAAGTGGTCCTGTGTCTTCTTTGTCTTCTCATCAAATACTTCCTTAGTGCACAAGAAGAACTGGCTTCCTGGATTGCTCCTTCTAAGCTCCTGACCATAGTCCCACAAAGTGTTATATTGATCATCATCTTCTCCCCTTATTTGCTTCACTGCTGCTCTCCTGGCCCTTCCCAACTTACTCCTATGTGCAACCAAGTTATATTCTGTCTCAACCTTTTCTGAAAATTTTCTCAGAGGCATTTTTTCATTGTCTCTGAATTCTTCTCTGAACTTGTTAGTAAGAAAAGGAGCAGTCAGAACTCTCAGGTCCCATGCTTTCGTGCAAGTGTGATTGTCAGTATTCTTCTTGATCTGTATGCTACTGGACCTGTTGTCTTTACCTGCCTTCAAGTACCAAGAGCAACCAGGCTTGCATACAGCCTCTAGTGATATTGAAGTGTTCCTCAGCTTGTTCACTTTCACCCTATTCCTTACACTATATGCAGTGAGAGCATGCCTCAACTCCTTCATATCTGCAAACACCAGCCCAATCTTGAACACAGGTGCATTAAGATCAGTTGTTGGGTTGAAAGTACTGAATTTGTGCTTCAGCTTCTCTTTCTCTTCTTTTGACAGATTTAAATGGCTGTCCTCCAAAGCATCTTCTGGAAGTTCTTCTTCAAAGTCTGGCAATATGTTCTTCTCCCTGTGATCATCTACATCTTTGTCTACATTTGCCTCAAATAAATCGTCATCACCTTCTGCAACGTCATAGTCACTCTCATAAAACTCCTCATCTGTTTCTGCATCTGCATCCTCACCATCTCCCTCTTCTTCACTGTTGTTAATATCCTCAACATTTCCCTCCTCCATATCATGATTTGAGCTACAACCTTCTCCAAATGACATAGATCTCTTTGTTGTCCTTGACATTTTCTCTCTATGACTCTGGTCTTTCTCTGGGTACATCACATTTTCTTTTCGATGCCTCCTTGGAGTAATAACCTTAGGTGGTTCAGGAACTCCATTTATTAGAACATCATCTCTGATTAATGACTGCAGGGTATCACCATTGTCTACTATCAACACCAGGTTCTTGTGCTCTAGTGTTGCACAAATCATAAGAACAATGTCTGCATCACAAGCCAAGAGCTTCAGGCCATCACTAACTGTCTTGCCTGGTTCACACCAGTAAACATCAATCTTCGAAGCTTGTCTGTCATATCCCAGCTGCAGAAGAAAGTCTTCAATCCAGAGCAATGACCAAGTGTCAGTCTGACAATTGTCAAACCAGTCAACCTCATAATCCATGTATGTTTTGTTGGTATGACTGCCACAAAAGAAACCCCTGTGGTGGATCTCAACACTGAACAGACCATCAAAATCTCCTGCATAAGAGGTCATACCAAAGTCAGTACATAAAAACAGTACTCCACAACAAATGCAGTGAACAAATGCAGTTAACAAAGTCAATATCATGTTTAATTGACAGGTTCAGTTAACAAATTCAGTTAACAAATGAGGCCTCTTAACAAATGCAGTTAACAAAGTAAATATCATGTACAATGCAGTTAACAAGTACAGCAGTCCTCCTAACAAGTTCACATCAAAATGCAGCACAAGTCAGCAGCTCGAGTGAACGGGGTGAGTGAACTGCATTAAATTTAAATTGCTTTTTTTGACTGCACACGACAATTAAATGTAAATTGCTTTTTTTTTTACTGCACACGACAACATTGTGAACCGCTTGGAAAGGGACGGTTCAGAGGGGATAAGCGAAATGAAACTGCATGCTCGAGTGAAAATTAACCTTTTTTATCTCTTTGCCTTTTTAGAACCACATACGCAACTAATGCGAACAGTGGGGGCGTCGCAAGCGAACTGCAAACATCAGGGGACAAACACAAATTTTTTGCACGCACACAGCCGTGTATGCAGTTCTCTTTTTCTTTCTTTTTCTCTTTTTGTCTAGTCTTCTCCTGTAATAAACAACAAACTGAACCGCAAAGTAACAACCGATGAAGCGAAACTGCACCCAAATGAAAAATGCGAGCTCTGAAAAATAGCAGAAACAATCCCTGCAAAAAAACTACTATCGAAACTGCACGTCGTCGGGCCGGGAGCTGCCCCCGCTGGAGATGTGGGCTGCGGCAAACTTCGGCCGTGTGGACTGCCCCCGCTGGAGATTTTGTTCTTGAACGTTTAGAGAGCAAACAAGACTGAACATGCCGAACCGCACATCTGAGCACATGCACAAAATGCACACCTTCAAAGAAGAAAATGAACTGCACAGAGCGCGCCAGCAAACCACACAAGACCCATGATGAAGCACCTCACACTCCCCTGCTCTCGTTCTGCCAATGTTACCGGCTCGACGAAGTACCCGCAGGTATTCAGGCACTGCTGAACCGCACTGCGTGCCCTGCCGAACCACATGGCACACCCAGTCAAATTGCACAGTGGTTCAAACGAACACAAAAATGAGAAAAAAGAATTGCACGCATAGGAAATGAACTGCAACGACCCCAGCATGTGGATGACGTCGACGGCGACCAAAATGAACTGCAGCGTGGGGGCGGGGTGTCGTCGGTGCACTGCATCTACATGAGGTGAGGATGGGGAGCTGCAGAGCCAGCCAAACTGCACGTCGGCCCTGCGTTAGCTGTACTGCACGTCGCTGCCCTGCTCCTCCTTGGGCTAGAAGGCGTCACCGCGGCCTCCATCCCGGGCGTCGCGGATGTGGTGGTATGGAACGCTGGCTGGCCATGGCCTCGCTGCCCCCGCCGGAGTCCATGGGTGGTGGGCGGCCGCAGATCTGGTGGCTGAAGTGGAGGTAGGTGGTGGTATGGCACGTGGATGGCCGTGGCCTCGCTGCCCTCGCCGGCGTCCATGAACGGCGGGCGGCCGCGGATCCGGTGGCCATCAAGAAGGTGGGGACCAGGCCGTAGATGTGGTGAATTCAGTGCTGGGCGGCGGGATCGGGAGAGGTGTGGTTGGAGTGGGTGCGGGTGACCTCCGCGCGTCCGGGGAAGAAGGAAAGTGGGGAGGGAGGGGGCGGCGCCGGGGTAGGAGGTCGGAGGCAGGCACGGGGCAAGCGGCCGGCGGCGCGACCCTTTGCCCCCGGCGGCAGAAGCTAGGAGGTCGGGAAGGTGTGAGAGTGGGTCGTGCGGGCTGCCTGGGGGATTTTTTATTTTGTAGCTGCGGTTCGTTTGGGGTGTTTTTGGCGGTGCCGAAGTGTTGGCAGAATAAGCCAAATGATGGTAGAATAAGGTCTTAAGGGGGTTGGTAGAATAGACCCACCCTATATATATATATATATATATACATCCCAGCTATTCTGCAACCCATTCCTGAATAAGCTATTCAGGAACCGTTCCTAACTGCTCGAAAACAGAGAAGCTAACTGTGCATCATATACTAGTTAACTGCTGGGCGGACTTTTTCTGGCACCGTTTTTTCGCACTATTTTTTGGTCGTAATTCTTGAACCATTTATCGAAATGATGCAAATGATATACCATTGGATAGCTATTGAATAGGCGGAACTTTGTCATGTTTATCATTTTCCCAAAATAGTTACGGTTTTTAAACAAAATTCAAAAAATGGAAAATTTTCAAACGAGTTTTCTGTGTTTTTGTGAAAGAAATTTTCAAACCGTTTGTCGGAATGATGCGTATGATATATCGTTGGAAAGCTATCGATTAGCCTGAATTTCGGCATATATAACACTTTTTCAGATTCGCTACGGTTTAAGAGCAGTTTTCCAAAAACTAACGTCATTTTCGTCATTTTTTGCCCGAACTGCTACAGTATTGGCTAACTGCTCGACCGGAATAGCTAACTGACATATGATTATCAAGCTAACTGCCCAGACTGAAGAAACTATTTTTTTTCTTTTTCCGTTTTTTCCCTGGGCAAGCTAACTGCGGGTACTGAAATAGCTAACTGTCGGGGATTGCGGCAGTTAACACCAAGTTAACTGCCGAACTAAAGACACTAATTTTTTGTTTTATTTTTTTCCCGAGTCGAGCTAACTGCGAGGCCTGAAATAGTTAACTGTCGGGACTGCGACAGTTAACACCAAGTTAACTGTCGTGACTAAAGATTCTAATTTTTTTTCTTTGGTGTTAACTATCGCGGCAGTTAACTTGGTGTTAACTGTCGGGCCTGAAATAGCTAATCATTTGGACTATGACAGTTAGCACCAAGTTAACTGTCAGGACTGAAAATACTAAAAAAATTATTTCATTCTTTTTTGCCCGGGTGATGCTAACTGCCATGAATGTCGAGGTTAACTCCCACGCCGGCCGATGTTAACTGCCACTATGGACGAAGTTTTTCTTTTTTCTAAATAATTGTGTAACGCCACGTTTTACACACTTAACTTCCACACGCAACATAAATGAATGGCCATAGTTTTGAAGTATTAACCGCTGCAGGCAATGAAATTAACTGCTGCATTTTGCAAACTTAACTGTTTGTAAACCAATGTTAACTGTGAGATGCTAGTTTCTCTCTTTTATCTACAGCAATCTGCTGCAGCAACAATGAGGTTAACTATTATACAACAACAACAACAACAACAACAACAACAACAAAGCCTTTAGTCCCAAACAAGTTGGGGTAGGCTAGAGGTGAAACCCATAAGATCTCGCGACCAACTCATGGTTCTGGCACATGGATAACAAGCTTCCACGCACCCCTGTCCATGGCTAGTTCTTTGATGATGCTCCAATCCTTTAGGTCTCTCTTTACGGACTCTTCCCATGTCAAGTTCGGTCTACCCCGGCCTCTTTTGACATTATCAGCACGCTTTAGCCGTCCGCTATGTACTGGGGCTTCTGGAGGCCTGCGCTGAATATGTCCAAACCATCTCAGACGATGTTGGACAAGCTTCTCTTCAATTGGCGCTACCCCAACTCTATCTCGTATATCATCATTCCGGATTCGGTCCTTCCTTGTGTGGCCACACATCCATCTCAACATGCGCATCTCCGCCACACCTAACTGTTGCACATGTCGCCTTTTAGTCGGCCAACACTCAGCGCCATACAACATTGCGGGTCGAACCGCCATCCTATAGAACTTGTCTTTTAGCTTTTGTGGCACCCTCTTGTCACAGAGAATGCTAGAAGCTTGGCGCCACTTCATCCATCCGGCTTTAATTCGATGGTTCACATCTTCATCGATATCCCCATCCTTCTGCAACATTGACCCCAAATATCGAAAGGTGTCCTTCTGCGGCACCACCTGCCCATCAAGGCTAACATCCTCCTCCTCCTCGTGCCTAGTAGTACCGAAAGCGCACCTCATGTACTCGGTTTTAGTCCTACTAAGTCTAAAACCTTTCGATTCCAAAGTTTGCCTCCATAACTCCAACTTCCTGTTGACCCCCGTCCGACTCTCATCGACTAGCACCACATCGTCCGCAAAGAGCATACACCATGGGATATCTCCTTGTATATTCCTTGTGACCTCATCCATCACCAAGGCAAAAAGATAAGGGCTCAAAGCTGACCCTTGATGCAGTCCTATCTTAATCGGGAAGTCATCAGTGTCGCCATCACTTGTTCGAACACTTGTCACAACATTATCGTACATGTCCTTGATGAGGGTAATGTACTTTGCTGGGACTTTGTGTTTCTCCAAGGCCCACCACATAACATTCCGCAGTATCTTATCATAGGCCTTCTCCAAGTCAATGAACACCATATGCAGGTCCTTCTTTTGCTCCCTATATCTCTCCATAAGTTGTCGTACCAAGAAAATGGCTTCCATGGTCGACCTCCCAGGCATGAAACCAAACTGATTTTTGGTCACGCTTGTCATTCTTCTTAAGCGGTGCTCAATGACTCTCTCCCATAGCTTCATTGTATGGCTCATCAGTTTAATTCCACGGTAATTAGTACAACTCTGAACATCCCCCTTGTTCTTGAAGATTGGTACTAATATACTCCGTCTCCATTCTTCTGGCATCTTGTTTGCCCGAAAAATGAGGTTGAAAAGTTTGGTTAGCCATACTATCGCTATGTCCCCGAGGCCTCTCCACACCTCAATGGGGATACAATAAGGGCCCATCGCCTTGCCTCCTTTCATCCTCTTCAAAGCCTCCTTGACCTCCGACTCCTGGATTCGCCGCACAAAAAGCCTGCTAGTATCAGCAAAGGAGTCGTCCAGATCAATGGTAGAGCTCTCACTCTCCCCATTGAACAGCTTGTCAAAGTACTCCCGCCATCTATGCTTAATCTCCTCGTTCTTCACCAGGAGTTGATCTGCTCCGTCCTTGATGCACTTGATTTGGTCAACATCCCTCGTCTTCCTCTCTCGGATCTTGGCCATCTTATAGATGTCCCTTTCGCCTTCCTTCGTGTCTAACCGTTGGTAGAGGTCCTCATACGCCCGACCCCTTGCTTCACTCACAGCTCGCTTTGCGGCCTTCTTTGCCATCTTGTACTTCTCTATGTTGTCTGCACTCCTATCCAGATATAGGCGTCTGAAACACTCTTTCTTCTCCTTAATTGCCTTCTGGACATCATCGTTCCACCACCAGGTATCTTTAGCTTCTCTTCTACTTCCCCTGGACACTCCAAACTCCTCTGAGGCCACCTTACGAATGCAAGTCGCCATTTTCATCCACATGTTGTCTACATCACCTCCTTCCTCCCAAGGGCCCTCCTTAATGACCCTGTTCTTGAACGCCTGAGCTACCTCCCCCTTGAGCTTCCACCACTTCATTCTAGCGACTTTGGCACGCTTGTCCCGCTGGACACGAATCCGAAAGCGGAGGTCAGCAACCACAAGCTTATGCTGAGGGACAACACTCTCTCCAGGTATCACCTTACAGTCTAGGCATGCACGCCTGTCTTCTCTTCTCGAGAGGATGAAATCAATCTGGCTAGAGTGTTGCCCACTACTGTAAGTCACTAGATGTGATTCTCTCTTCTTAAAGAGGGTGTTAGCTATGATCATGTTGTAGGCTAGCGCAAAGCTTAAGACATCTTCTCCTTCTTGGTTCCTGATGCCATAGCCAAAACCCCCATGCACCCCTTCAAACCCTGTGTTAGATGTGCCCACGTGGCCATTGAGGTCTCCTCCTATGAAGAGCCTCTCGCCAATCGGTACACTCCTAACCATGTCCTCTAGGCCTTCCCAGAACTCCCTCTTGGTGTTCTCATTGTGGCCTACTTGCGGGGCATACGCGCTGATAACGTTGAGAACTAAGTCCCCAACTACCAGCTTGACCAGGATAATCCGGTCCCCACGTCTCTTGACGTCTACCACTCCATCCTTGAGGCTCTTGCTGATCAAGATGCCTACTCCATTTCTGTTTGCAACCGTCCCCGTGTACCACAGCTTGAAGCCGGTACCCTCCACCTCATTCGCCTTTTGTCCCCTCCATTTGGTCTCTTGAACGCAAAGGATATCAACGCCTCTCCTCACCGCGGTATCAACTACCTCCTGAAGCTTACCTGTCAGAGACCCTACGTTCCAGCTACCTAAGCGAATCCTCCTAGGCTCGGCTAGCTTCCTTACCCTTCGCACTCGTCGAGTCAAATGCGAAGACCCTTGCTCAATTTCCACTACACCCGGGCGCCGATGTAGCGCGCCACTAAGGATGCGACGACCCGATCCTTTCTCACTTGCCACCGTATCCAGATCAAGATACGGCGCGCCACCTGGGGGGTGACGGCCCGGCCCTTGCCCATTTTCCACCACACCCGGGTTCCGATGTGGCGCGTCGCTGAGAGGGTTACGCCCCAACGAAAATCTTTTGGGTTTCATCTCCATAAGAGTGGCTGAGTTTTGACGTTGGCTCGCCAAGCCTACCACAACCCTCCTCCTTTATCCGGGCTTGGGACCGGCTATGTTGAGACAACATAGACAACCTAGGCGGAGTTAACAAAAATATAACTGCAACAATTAAGAACATTTAACAAAAATTAAATGTTGCACAACAGTCCTAATAAATGCAAATGCACACAAACTACAGGATTTCATTCAACCAACTGCTGCAAGATGCAAAGCTAACTGCTGATATAAATTTCAGTCTACTTGCAGAGAAGAACAAATACATCACCAAAATCCAACTGCCTTCTCTCAGTACAGATAACTGCAGAAACCTACAAACGCCATGAACGGGCCGAGCTCACTGTGGCAGCACACCGAACAAAGCCGAGCTAACTGCAAAAATGCCACGCCGGAAACTTCACGGCACTGGATTGGGGGGAAGTTGCTCTCGGTGGAGGCCGGCGTCGCCGGAGCGTGAGGGGCTGAACCTGGAGGCAGAGGGGTGGCAATTAGCATCAGTAAACTACAATTAACACCAACGTTTTAACTAGTAGAGTAGCAGTTAAGAAAATGAACATCAGCCATCAGTTAACTAAAACACGTGTCAACTACTGTCGCAAAAGAAATTCACACACCAAATATTGCATGATTGTTGAATCAACAAAAGTTGGCTGCTGCCAGACGATTATAGCAGTTAACTGCTTTAAATCAAACCCCTGTGGTTATCTGCTAACTGCTGAAAATCAGGCCATGTGATCCCACGCCCCGTAGTTAACTTCTAACTGCTGAAATAAAAAACCAGAAAACAGCTAAAAAAGGAACACAGACAAAACTGGAGAGCAGGGGCACAACGAGATAATGGTCACGGTTGCTAACCGAGTTAACTGCCGGAGATGAGCCACCCCTCCTCCCGATTTTGGATGGCTCGACAGCCATGGCCATGGAGGGGTGGGAGAAGCACCATGAGAGAGGAACACATGTAGCACCTGCGGTCCTGCAGCGGAGACCACATCGGCGGCGGAAATTCCGATGGAGCGGGATGTCGGAGCCTGCTGCCACTCCATCGACTAGCCGTCCACCGAGAGGGGCAACGGAGGTGTTGGGCCAGCGAGGGAGCTCGGCCAGCGGGGGAAGCAAGGGAGGCGGGGATCTCAACCGACGGGGGAGGCAAAGGGGCGGCGGTCGCAAGATCCGTGCCGAGAGGAGAGGCTGGGCGGCGCCAGAGGTCGAAGAAGGTGGCGCAACCACCAACGTCGGTGGGGTAGTGCCAGATGTAGGGGCGGCGCCAGAGGTAGGGGTAGGTGCGGGATGGTGGGTAGGTGACTGGGGTGTGCATGCCGATGTGGTGGTGGGTGGCGGCGAGGTCGGCGGTGGTGGCATATGGCCGAGATTGACCGGACTTGGGTGGATTGGGGCGCGCGGGGGGTCGGGGCTCCGGTGCGAGCGAGCGGATCTCCCGGCGTGCAGGGGAGAAGCTGCGGGGGTGGCGCGCTGGCGGAGTGGGTGGTGGTGCGCGGCAGGGGACGGTGAGGTCGTCCCGCGCTTCGATCTGCACCAGGGAAGGAGGGGCAGCTGGATCCGCCAGTGAAGCAGTCGGGGGAGGAGGTCCCTGCGTGTGGGGATAAGAGGTAGTCGGGCCGGCGGCGGGCACGGGGAAAGTGGGATGGGGGTCACGGGATGGGGAAGTTGGGCTGCGTGGGTTAGTTTAGTAGCTTTAGGGGGCGCGGTGGTGCGGGCAGGGTTGGTGGCATGCAGGGCGGCCGGGGTCTAGTGGCGCACGGCGCGGCGGCGGGATTTTGTCGGTGCCGTGGAAGAAGGTGGAGGCAGTGGACTAGAACAGCGGCGTAACCACCGGCTCCGCTCGCTGCCGCTCGCTGCGCGGGGTAGACACAAGTAGGAGGTGGCGGGGTCGTGGGTAGCTACAAGTTAGAGCATCTCCAACAGCCTTTGTATATTGGCACCCAATTGCTATTATACAAACTTTGGCCAAAAAACCTCCTCCAGCAGCCTTTGTATAAGTGGTCCCCCACCCAAAATTTTTACAAAGCTTGCTATATTTTCACCCACACTTTGCATATTTGCAAAGTGGAGAGGCCACTTGCTATAATTTTACAAAGCCTCCGGTGTGCCATTGACATCTGGGTCCGGTTTGTTGTGCATGTGTGCTATGTATCTTGTCCCCACATGTCAATGTGTGTGTTGGCAAATTTAGCAACCCAGTTATAGGAATGCTGCAAAAGCAAATTTTGTTGTGGATTGCTATACCTTCTCTCTCCTCGTGGTATAACCAGTTTTTAGCAATCCATTATAGGAAGGCTATTGGAGATGCTCTTAGGAGGGGTGGTTTCTAAATAAGCTTATTTAGGAACTCTAGCGGGGGGTTGCAGAATAGTCCCACCCTATATATATATATATATATATATATATATATATATATATATATATATATATATATATATATATATATATATATATATATATAGCCCGTCTATTCTGTAAATATTGGGTGTTATTCTGCCAACACTTCAGAACTGCACGCCGAACGCGAGTACACTGCACTTTCTGAAGCAAGCGCACTCCAGTACCGAGACGAGTGAACTTCTCGTCGAAAAAACTGTACGCGGTGTTTTTCCGTACTGTTTTCGCTCCAGTTTTTAAACCGTTTATCGGAATGAGGCGTGTAATATACCGTTGGAAAGCTATGGATTAGGCGCAACTTTGCCATGTTGAAATTTTTTCGAGATTCCTCGCGGTTTAAGAGCAGTTTCGAAAACGGTGGGCGGCCGACGAGTGGCAGCGACCGTATTTTCGCGTTTTTTTGCACACCGGTTGTCGGAATGAAGCAAATGATACGCCATTGAAAGATATCATCGAGGCGCAACTTTTTCATATATATTACTTTCTCTAATTCCTTACGGTTTAAGAGCAGTTTCAAATTTACTAAATCGCGGAATTCTGTTTTTCAATTTTTTGCAATTTTTCGGTACTGTTTTCGCTCCAGTTTTTTAACCGTTTGTCGAAACGAGGCATATGATACGCCGTTGGAAAGCTACGGACGAGGCGCAACTTTCATATGTAGAATTTTTTTTGAGATTCATTAGAGTTTTAAATTAATTTTGAAAATGGTGCGGCGGACGACGAGTGGCAGCGGCCGTTTTTTCGCGAATTTTTACAAACCGCTGGTCGGAATGATTCAAATGATACACCATTGGAAAGATATTAACGAGGCGCAACTTTTTCATGTGGAACACCTTCTTTAATTCCTTACGGTTTAAGAGCAGTTTTGAAATTATCGAAACGCAGCCACTCTGTTTTTCACGGACCCAAAATTGACGAGGTGAACTACATCCAATGGGCAACCGCACTGCAATCACGATTAAGAGAACTGCATCCAACAGGCAACCGCACTGCATGTGGATGCAGATTACTGATTCTGAAACACACAATACGATGTGGGACGAGTTCATTGCACATCGATGGGAAAGTGAACCGCAACTTGAATCGAAGTGGGCTACACTTTTGTTCTGTCATTTTACTATGTTTTTTTTGTAAACACATCTGTACTACATGCTTTACTTTTTCATTAAGGATTCTGGGCTGCGTGAACGGGGTGAGTGAACTGCATTAAATTTAAATTGCTTTTTTTTACTGCACACGACAATTAAATTTAAATTGCTTTTTTTTACTGCACACGACAACATTGTGAACCGCTTGGAAAGGGACGGTTCAGAGGGGATAAGCGAAATGAAACTGCATGCTTGAGTGAAAATTAACCTTTTTTATCTCTTTGCCTTTTTAGAACCACATACGCAACAAATGCGAACAGTGGGGGCGTCGCAAGCGAACTGCAAACATCAGGGGACAAACACAAATTTTTTGCATGCACACAGCCGTGTATGCAGTTCTCTTTTTCTTTCTTTTTCTCTTTTTGTCTAGTCTTCTCCTGTAATAAACAACAAACTGAACCGCAAAGTAACAACCGATGAAGCGAAATTGCACCCAAATGAAAAATGCGAGCTCTGAAAAATAGCAGAAACAATCCCTGCAAAAAAACTACTGTCGAAACTGCACGTCGTCGGGCCGGGAGCTGCCCCCGCTGGAGATGTGGGCTGCGGCAAACTTCGGCCGTGTGGACTGCCCCCACTGGAGATTTTGTTCTTGAACGTTTAGAGAGCAAACAAGACTGACCATGCCGAACCGCACATCTGAGCACATGCACAAAATGCACACCTTCAAAGAAGAAAATGAACTGCACAGAGCGCGCCAGCAAACCACACAAGACCCATGATGAAGCACCTCACCCTCCCCTGCTCTCGTTCTGCCAATGTTACCAGCTCGACGAAGTACCCGCAGGTATTCAGGCACTGCTGAACCGCACTGCGTGCCCTGCCGAACCACATGGCACACCCAGTCAAATTGCACAGTGGTTCAAACGAACACAAAAATGAGAAAAAAGAATTGCACGCATAGGAAATGAACTGCAACGACCCCAGCATGTGGACGGCGTCGACGGCGACCAAAATGAACTGCGGTGTGGGGGCGGGGTATCGTCGGTGCACTGCATCTACATGAGGTGAGGATGGGGAGCTGCAGAGCCAGCCAAACTGCACGCCGGCCCTACGTTAGATGTACTGCACGCCGCTGCCCTGCTCCTCCTTGGGCTAGAAGGCGTCACCGCGGCCTCCATCCCGAGCATCGCGGATGTGGTGGTACGGAACGCTGGCTGGACATGGCCTCGCCGCCCCCGCCGGAGTCCATGGGTGGTGGGCGGCCGCAGATCTGGTGGCTGAAGTGGAGGTAGGTGGTGGTATGGCACGTGGATGGCCGTGGCCTCGCTGCCCTCGCCGGCATCCATGAACGGCGGGCGGCCGCGGATCCGGTGGCCATCAAGAAGGTGGGGACCAGGCCGTGGATGTGGTGAATTCAGTGCTGGGCGGCGGGATCGGGAGAGGTGTGGTCGGAGTGGGTGGGGGCGACCTCCGCGCGTCCGGGGAAGAAGGAAAGTGGGGAGGGAGGGGGCGGCACCGGGGTAGGAGGCCGGAGGCAGGCGTGGGGCAAGCGGCTGGCGGCGCGGCCCTTGGCCCCCGGCGGCAGAAGCTAGGAGGTCGGGAAGGTGTGAGAGTGGGTCGTGCGGGCTGCCTGGGGGATTTTTTTTATTTTGTAGTTGCGGTTCGTTTGGGGTGTTTTTGGCGGTGCCGAAGTGTTGGCAGAATAAGCCAAATGATGGTAGAATAAGGTCTTAAGGGGGTTGGTAGAATAGACCCACACACACACACACACACACACACACACACACACACACACACACACACACACACACACACACACATATATATATATATATATGGCCAAGCTCTTTCCGCAAGGGATTCCGACAAAGAAAATACTGACAATCAAGGAGTAAGACTGGCTGCAAAAGTATGATGATTCTTGCACGACCGACAGGGTCCGGATACCCAAGTCAGCTTGAGACCATGATTCCATATGGATCGACATGGACATGCACTCAGAGGCCTATTCTGATCCATAAGGACCTCATATCCAGCCAACCCACTTGACCAACTTCACGTGCTCAAATTGTCATTGTTGAGTATCCAAGTCTGTCCCGTCAGATCCAAGATTCCTTAGCCATCTCAGCAGTTTGACTTAAGCGACCGTATTAAAGCATCTCACAGCCTATTACCACAAATGGATATACCGACAGCTTGGGTAAGCCAAAAGCCGAACAACAAGCTCATATCATATGAAATTCAGAGGGAACAACATACCAAGGAGAAGGATACCCGAGTTGGAAACGGTTTCCTTAAGTCATATTCATATTTGTTCCCTGAGCAACCAAATCTCGAGGACGAGATTTTTTGTAAGGGGGTAGGTTTGTAACACCCCAATTTTTGGCCATTTTCGTTCTTTTGGTTTTCTTTGAATTTTGACTTGGATTTCTTTTGAATTGGCTCTTTCGACTGGAAACTTGGGAAGATCCTCTTTATTTCTTCTCCCAAGTAAGTCATCCTTCTCAAATATTTCCCAAGATCAAGCCAAACCCAACCATAATTTTCATTCCATTCAAATATTCCTTTTTTCTATTAAAGGAATAGTCCTGTTTGCCCTTGGTGGTGAAGCAACCTATATTTCTGTCATTCCCAAAATTCCCACAAAATTCTCATAAATCCTTTGACTCGTCTAAACCTTGGATATGTAAAAATATTCAAGATTCTATGCTCATGGTGAGCACACTATCCAATTCTTGTTTCTGGTCATTTTTTTAGGGTGTGAAGGAACTATATTTTATATTGCTTCATAAATTCTGAAATTAATCCAGGACCCAAATATCCCTATATCCATTGAGCATGTGAAAATGCACATCATTTTGCCAAGCCATTTTCTCCACAAAATTCCCCCAAGATTCTGTCCAGAGAGGACCACTGTGAAGAAAGTACCATTTTGGAATGTCCAAGTGGCATGAAATTTTTACAGTGCCTCTATATGCTCAAATAACCATCCTCCACCAAATCTCAGCTCAATCCAACATTCAATGTGAGTGCAGCATCTATATCAAGTTGCTGGCCCAGATTTGCTGTTGTCAAGGAACTATCTTCAAATCTTGTCCAAATCACCTCAAATTTCACAGGACTGTAGTCCTTCCTACCCTAAACCTCTGTGACAACTTGTTTGGCTTGTTGATCAAGTCATTTGACCACAGCTTCTAGCCCAAGTTTGCTACAGCAAACTTTATCTGATGCATCCCATCAACCAAAAGTTGCTTTCTTTGATCCATCACTTCAGAGAGGTCCCATTTGGGATGGACTACACACTGGGCATGGTCGGCCACGCTGAGTCACCGTGCATGCGTCGGTGCACGCGGTGACCACGCGGCCATCCAGTGCCTGGCATGCAGTCGGCGTGCTCTGGATGCCGGTACCCTCTCTGCTGCCGCCCAAATGCCGTGCTCGTGCCACCTCCGCTCGCCACCGCCACGCCCTTGCTCCCCTGCATCCATGTAGCTGCCTCCCTGCCTCTCCCGATGCCGTCCGGACGCAGACACGGCGTGCCCGTGCGGGAGCAGTGGCACAAAGGTGCCCCCTGCCCCACTTAGTGCGCCGCATCCTTGCCCGCGTGCGCCTGCTACTCCACTACCTCTCTCCCGTCACCATCCGAGCCTTCCCGACCGCACACACGTGCCCAGCCCTCGCCGGAGCTTGCCCACGCACCCTTGGTGGCATCTGAGCTCAGGCATCTGCCTCCGACTATTTAAGCCATGGCCCGAGCCGTCTCTCCTCACCACTCGCCTCCTCCCTCTCCCAATCGACCCCCTGAGCCACTCACGTGAGCCGGCGAGCTCTCCTCCTCCAACTCCGGCAGGAGCTCCGCCGCGAGCACCCCTCCTCTAACTACTGCCTCTGGTTCTTCCCAGCTGTGGTGCCCCGCCTGAATACCACTGTAGCCAGACGGTCGCCGCACATACCAGCCCAGGAAAATCACTCTGCCATGTGCTTTTACAACAAGTATCATGAACACAAGCTTTTCTATTAATAGATATACAAGTCTTACATGGGATATTACAAGGGTGAGGGCAGCGGAAAAGCTCTATCTAAGGCAGCATGGTCCTGGTGCGGCTCCAATCCACAGGGATCTGACTGGGTTACTCTTCTAGCCCGCGAACACTCCGGCTCCTCGCTAGGGGGCGTCGAATCCTTAGGTGAACCTGGCCACATTGAAGGCCACTGAGTACTTTTGAATGTACTCGCAAGCAAACCAAATCAACATATACACGAAGCAATGCAATCCATGGCATTCAAGCATGCATTCATTAACTTAACAATATTAACTATCATGTATTAGCAGGATTATCTAGCAATATTATATCATAATAGGAATATCTAGCATGATAACTCTCAAAGTAACTGCAGTATGACGAAGATACAACATATTAAGTAATTAATCCATACTCCGAATAATCTTAGGATCCAATCCAAATCTTGCGGTCATCCGACCAATCATCGCATAGCCATCGCGTGGCCAGCATTTCATATACCTGACATCATCTGATGTCCATGCATCTGTACTATAAGTCTGACAAACCTTACCATTCTCTGGTTCATTATTAACGTCATATGGTTTGTTCCTCCAGGCTCGACACAGACCAAATAGTGGCCTAGTACGAACTGTCCATGACCGAGGACGCGGCTATTCGAATAGATTTACACTCTGCAGAGGTTGCGCACTTTACCCACACCATGGAGCTCCTGGCCTCGTACTTTAGTACATGTTCCCTTTCGGGTGGACCGGTGATGCTCCAACGAAACTTGCCTAACCCGTGACTCCTCTACCGTACCACCGACAATCATACCCTCCCAGGGTCATGTCCTGGGTGGCCCCTGTGTCACCCCGTGACACCTGCCACCGTCGTGGCCAAACAAAACTGTCCCAAACGGGGACCGCGCGCAAACAAACAACTGGGCTCACAAGGTTATCGCCGCCTACCGGGCCAGGGTAGCGCGCATGCATAACCTTCCCTAATTGGTGGTACCGATAAAAGAGCATGAGGTTAGACCAAGTCAAGGTCGTCCCATACCGGCAAATGTGGCTGCACGCATAAGTCCGGATAGGTGACACTATGACTCGATCCAGCCGACGGAGGAGGTTGTCATTATTAAGTCACATTTCTTAATCATTGCGATAACCACAATAATGCACGATGAAAACATAACAACCTATCTCCATATTGTTACATACGAGTTACTAGTGCAATAACATGACGAGCATTAACGAGTAATGTAAATAGCAAGTTCAACCTAGCAGGAGTTTAATTACTTTACAAGTCTTAGCTGTAAGTGACAACTATCTGAACCCTTGCATGAAATCAGCAAATAAACCAGTAGCCACGAGAACGGTCTATACAACTCAGATCTGGGACGTTACCGGAACAGCTCAACCCCGGCTCAAGACGGCTGAAAAGCAGCTCAGAGCATGAGACGGTGTTGATAAAAAGAGGGCAACGGTTCCCTAAGACGGCCGAAGAACAGCTCAGAGCATAGGGTCATCGCTACAGAAAGAAATTCAACAGCTGCCCGAGACGGCCGAAAAGCAGCTCAAAACACAGGTGTGGTGCCGTCACCAAAGAAAGGCAAACAAGGGTTCACTGGCGTCACATACAGCTCACCACTACGCATACAAGCATGTTAATTTAAACACACAAGAATAACACAGAGCAATGCTTTAGGGCATATATCAGATGGTCGGCTTGCCTGGGGGTGAAGGAATACTCCGGAAGAAGCGCGATCACCTCGCGGAAAATTCACCGGAAAAGATTCCCTCTCGGATGGGCTGAATAGAGGGCAGGGGAAAACTGGGTATTTTCAGAAAGTGTAAACATGGTGGAAGTGACATCATCGGAATGGGCTCGACGAACTGAAGAAGTGGGCTTTGGGTTCACCTAAATCGGAGTTACGGTTGAAAAGATACGGGCGTTCGTTCGTTTGGCAAAAAACAAACAAAAAGGTGTTCATTTCTGCGCTTAACCGACGAACGGCCGCAATCTAAAGGTTTCGGCGCCGGGCTGGAGAGAGGAAGCGCCTTTTATAGAATACGTCTTCACCAACAGAAAACATATTTTCTGGTGAAACCGCAGCCGAATACGTTTCTGAAACTGGAAAGCGTATTTCCAAAATGCGTTTCCACTTAAGAACGTGCGGGCCCGGGGTCAACACCGTTGTCTGGCTGACGGGCGAGCCCTGTGGGCGTTGACTCTCTCCTCCTCGTCCCTCTTCCACCTCGCGACTGGGCAAGGGAGAGGCGAGGCCGACGCACGCTGGCGATGACTCCCGGCGGCACAGGCCATCTCCGGCCGAGGTCCGGCCACCGGTGTGACCGGCGTGACCGGGCGCCTCCGCCAGGGAGCTTGGCCTTCGCCGGAGAGCAGCGGAACAGGCAGAAACCTGGCCGCGGCGGACGGCGGCCACGGCCATCATGGGGACACGCAGCACGGGCGCGGAGAGGAGGGGCTGGGGGTCGGAAGAGCCTCGAGGTGGTCCAGAGGGAGCTCCGGTGAGGTCGGGAGGGAGAGAGGGGGCTCGGGCAGCTCCAATTTAGGAGGGGGCCGAGGCGGCAACGGCGACCAGAGGGAGGGCAAGGGAGCTCCGAGGCTCGAGGGGATGGGCTGGGGAGGTTGCTGGGGTTAGGAGGGCTCGGGGACGTGCTTATATAGCCGCGCGGAGGGCGTCTCGACGACGGCCGAAGCTCCGGGAGCTCGATGCCGTGGCGGTGCTCGGGTGGAGCACCTCCTGTCGGCACGCCCGGCCAGGGAGCTAGGGGACGAGGCGGAGCAGAGGAGCAGGCGACGTGGGCGAGCAAGGGGAGCTGGGCGGCGAGCTGGGACAGCCAGAGGGGACCGGACGGCGACTGTTGCCACAGTTCGCGCCGGCTGCCGACTAAAGTCGTGGTCACCACCAGCACCACACGTCCAGAGCATTGTAGCGACCTCAAATCATGTCAACTAGATAGATCAGAGGTCAGTGAGTTGACATGAGGTGTTTTGGAAGCAAACGGAGACAAGGGTTGGACTGATTTGAGCCGACACTGATCTGAATAGAAACTGAGGTGGATTCTTGTGGAGAAATGAATGAGAGTGGGGAGCTGAACCTTTGTCAAAATAGAATGTGGTAGGACGGACTAGGTGCTGGCAAAAATTGAGGTCATTTGGACAAGTTTTGCATACACTTCCTTTGTAATGCAACATCTGGCCCAAAAACTGAATCTTGATGTTGTGCTCAATTGGCTAAATGGAATTGGCTGAAATTTGGTGGAGGAAGGTTATTTGTGTGCATGGAGATGCTGGAAAAATTTCAGCTCAATTGGAAATGCAAAAATGGTACTTCCTTCACACAGCTTCCTGCTGGACAGAAACTAGATGGAATTTTTTAGAGAAATTGGCTAGATGAAATGATGTGAATTTTTGCATAGTCACATCATATAGGGAATGTGAGGTCCTGGATTAATTTGAGAATTTTTGAAGCAATATAAAATATAGTTGCTTCATAACCTCAAAATAAATCCAGAAACAAGAATTGGATGATGTGCTCAAAAGTTGAGCTATGGAACTTGGGATCTTGATGGAAATGGTGAAGATATGGATAGGAGAAGCTCCACAAATTATTTGGGATTTTTCCTGGCTACCAAAATAGTAGCTCCTTTGGAAAGTGCCCAAATTGCAATATTGGCTTTAAATAAGAAAAGGCAATTTCCCTTATTTAATTATTGCCAATATTTTTATGGGAGCTTAATATGATCACAAATAATATCTCCACATGTTTTCATGAACTTTGGAGATGGATAGATATTTTCCTGGATTTAATTCCTTTAAACATCAGAAAAAGGAATTAATTTTAAATGAAAAATATTGCAAATGACTTGGCAATATTTTTGCATATCCAGGGTTTATAGATGAGGGATGGTCACTTGGAGAAGTTTGGGAGGCAACAGATCAAAGGAAATTGGAGTTCCTTTGTAACGGAAGGAATTAGGGTTTCCCTTCCGGTAGACCGGAGAGTAGGGTTTCAGTGGCAAAGTCTTGAGAAAATATCTTGGGTGGCAAGATTGGACTGGAGAGAACCTCTGGTCAGATAGGAGACGCAAGGCTAAATGACCATCTTCATATACCCAAAGGCAAGAGAAAACCCGATAACATCGAAAAAAGACAGGAGTCAAATCCCGAGAAGGAAAAAAAACAAGGAGCGAAAACCAGGGTGTCACACCAGCGCCTTTCGAGAACACCCTCGAGCTCCTGGTGTTCTACTGGTTCCTCCACACCCCTCCACTGCCTGGATTGATGCCGGAATCTTCGACCTTGCCGGCACCCGAAGCCCGTCGCCGCCGGAGAGCTTGATTCCGACGCCGTCCGGCCGCCTCCCGTCGAGCCACGGGTATGAGCAAGCTCGCCTCGGTGCGCTAGTTCCATCCCCAACGGTGCCGACCCTCGCCGTGGCCTCTACGCCGGCGAAACCTCGCCGGTGAGCCCGCCGTCCCTCTGCTCTCCCTCTCTCTCTTTAAACTGACGGGGTGACCCCACCAGTCAGCCACTCCGGCCCCCTCCGAAGCATTTTCAAGTGAAGGCGTATTCCGCCTTTACGCCTTCGACGTCATCCCCTGGAGGTTTTCCAGAAATTCATTTAAAATTATTTTTAATCCAGATTTGACCAAACTTTGACCATCAATAACTCCCAAACTACATGTCCAAATGAGTTGATTCTTTTTGCATTATTTTTCTTTTGGCCTCCTTTATTTTCCGGTAGAAGTTGACATTTTTCTCTGTTGTCTAGATTTTCTGGACAGAGAAAAATGCATTATGTGGTTATTTCATTTGCTTGTTTATGTTGTTTTCAGAATGTTTGATGTGTGTGTGTGAAGACCAGGAGTATTTCAACCCTCTGCTGGAGCAAGGCAAGCCACACCCTCCATTTGCATGATTGCAGTGCAATGCCATGGTTTTATTTAATAAACTTGCTTAAAATTTGCATTAGCTAATATGATTTATTCATGGCATCTCTTGGAGTGATATTTGATCTTGCTACTGCCATGATGATGCCTGGATTTCTAGGACTAATGCTTTGCAGATTGAGGATGTCATGTTGCCATTAGATTACTAGTAACAGTGGTTAAGCTTTCATCATGATCATATTGGATGTTATTACTTATTGGAGTTTATAATAATGATTTGGCTATATTATTCTTTGGATTATTGGATGGATATTGTTATGACTTGGATCACTGGTTGATATATGATATTGGAGTAATAGTTCTATCACAGATAAATATTGGGGACAAATTCCGTCATTTCGTTAGTCAGGTGCCACCGAATCGAGCTCACTAGTGCAGCCACACTTGCCTGGATGGGGAGGCCCTAATTCGGTCTATTGTCATGCCTCTCGCCGGTGCCTCCAACTAGGGAAGGTTATCAGGTAGGCGGCCATAAGCCTTGTGTTCCCAAGTTGTGTTGTACCCAGGTATCCCCGTTTGGGATGAGTTTGTTTTGTTTTGCCACGACGGTGGCCGGCCACGAAGGTGGCATGACGTCAAGAGTTGGCATCGGGGCCACCCATGACATAGCCCAAAGGGGAGTTTGTCGAAGTGCCCGGGAGAGTGTCATGCAATAGATTGGTTTTGTCGGAATGTTGTTGGTCCACCCGAATGGGAGCACGAGGCCATGATTTCCGTGGTGTGGGTACAGTGTACTAACCTCTGCAGAGAGTATAAACTATCGATAGCCGTGTCCTCGGTTATGGACATAGTTCATACTAGGTCACACCGTTCGATCAACACTCACGATGATGGAATGACTTATAGAATAATTTATAACATGACTTATATTTGTATGGGAGCAAGTAATAGTTTGGCAGGATGCCGATGATGATATTGGGATGATCTTGAGGATGATCATCGGATTTTGCTGTGATCATGCTACTTGTAGTCTGCGTTGGTATTTCCCCGAAGAGGAGAGGATGATGAAGTATAGTAGAGATAAGTATTTCCCTCAGTTAAGAACCAAGGTTATCAATCCAGTAGGAGAGCCAAGAAAAATTCCGTTAAGCACGCCTGCACACACAAGAGCAAACACTTGCACCCAACGCAAATAAGAGGGTTGTCAATCCTCTTAGCGGTTATTTGCAAGGATTAAATCTTATAGAGATAAATAGATAAACTAAATTACTAATAAAAATAAAAGTAAATAAACTGTAGCAAGGTATTTTAGGTTTTTAATATATGATAAAGTAGACTGGGTGCCATAGTTTTCACTAGAGGCTTCTCTCTCTCGAACACATAGCATACGGTGGGTAAACAAATTACTGTTGGGCAATTGATAGAAAAGCAAATAATTATGACGGATTCATGGCAATGATCATGTATATAGGCATCACGTTCGAGACAAGTAGACCGACTCCTGCGTGCATCTACTACTATTACTCCACTCATCGACCGCTATCCAGCATGCATCTAGGGTATTAAGTATGAAACAGAGTAACGCCTTAAGCAAGATGATATGATGTAGACAAAGTAAACTTAAGCAATATGATTAAACCCCATCTTTTTATCCTTAATGGCAACAATATAAATACGTGTCATGTCCCCTTCTGTCACTGGGATTGAGCACCACAAAATTGAACCCATCACAAAGCACCTCTCCCATTGCAAGATAAATCAATCTAGTAGGCCAAACCAAATCGATAGATCGGAGAGAAATACAAAGCTATAATAATCATGCATAAAAGAGTTCAGAGAAGACTCAAATATTTCTCATGAATAATCTGGTCATAAACTCACAATTCAACGGATCCCAACAAACACACCGCAAAAGAAGATTACATCGGATAGAACTCCAAGAACATCAAGGAGAATATGGTATTGAAGATCAAAGAGAGAGAAGAAGCCATCTAGCTACTAGCTATGGACCCGTAGGTCTGTGGTAAACTACTCACACATCATCGAAAGGGCAGCAAGGTTGATGAAGAAGCCCTCCGTGATCGATTCCCCCTCCGGCAGAGTACCGGAAAAGGCCTCCAGATGGGATCACGGAAGAACAGAGGCTTGCGGCGGTGGAAAGGTTTTCTATTTTGTCTCTCTGTTGGTTTGGGAATATTTGTGAATTTATAGCGAAGGAATTAGGTCAAGAGGTGCCACGAGGGGCCCACAAGCCTGGGGGCGCGCCCTCCAGGCTTGTCGCCTCCTCGTGACTCTTCTGGTCTTCTCCCGAAGCTTCCTGGGTCTCTTCTGGTCCAGAAAAATTAATCCAGAGGTTTTTTTTTCTCTTTTAGACACTTTTTGATAATGATTTTCTGAAAAGGCAAAAACAAGCAGAAAACTGCAACTGGCACTGGGCACTGGGTTAATAGGTTAGTCCCAAAAAATGATATATAATGTCATATAATTGCATATAAAACATCCAAGATTGATACTATAATAGCATGGAACAATCAAAAATTATAGATACGTTGGAGACGTATCAGATCACGCGGTGATCACGAGGATATATTGATCACGAGGTGATCGAGATGATATATTGCTTGGCCGGGTAGCCAAGAGTGAGATGGTGCATGTGACCAAAGATGATGGTTCCTCAGTAATTCTAATATTACCATATCATGATTTATAGTTCTTCCACATCATAGTAGTTGTACATAACTTAACCTGTTAATACTATGTTGTTGTCTTGCCTTGATGCTTTTGGTTGTTGTGAGCTTGCGAGTACATTCAAAGTACTCACCTGGCGTGTCATGCCAGATTGCAGGTGATGTTGTGATTGATTGCTTGTCGAGGATCCCGAGTTTGCAAGCTAGGCCGTGTCCCAGCCAGAGTCCTTGCGGAGTGGAGTCCATCACCGTCGTCGCTGTTCCGCTGCTAGAAGATTTTCCGCTTCTACATGTTGCTCCGCTGCTAGCATAGAGCTACTTTAGCCGACGTAGTGTCGCCGTGCCGATGTAATCCTTTGTAGCCTCGGCCCTTGTACTCGTATTATTTGTAATTAAGAGCTATTTTGTTCTATGCTAGCAGTGCCGTATTCCAGAGGACTTGAACTCTGGGCTGGAATACAGGGTGTTCCGGTTCCTCCGAGCCGAGGTGCCACATGGATGATACAACATCTCAGCAGCTAACGAAAGATGGCGGGTCTGGGAAAATCGTGTACATGGGGCATCGAAGATGGCTTGAGAAGGATGACCCATGGAGAAACCGTGGAGATCTATTCAATGGTAAGACTGAGCATCGAGGACCTCCACGTAAGAGGAGCAGCGCCGAAATCGATGAGCTGTTGAAAAACTGGGAACAGTGCCCCGCGCCGGGAAAGATGAAAAAGGCGCCAGAGCCGCTGTTGAAGGTATGGAAAACGACGTTTGTTTCCTGGGACTTGGAGTACTGGCCCAAACTCGACACACCTCATTGGCTTGATCAAATGCATATCACGAAGAATGTCCTCGAGAGCTTGCTTGGCACACTGATGAACATGCCGGAGTAGACGAAGGATGGGCCAAAGGCAAGAAGAGACTTGGAAGATTTGAACATCAAGGCAGATCTCCACATGCCGCCCCGTAAAAAGTCGGAGGAGGAGACGCAGACGGAGGCGGGGACAGGGGAAAAAATGTCAACAAGAAGGAAGAGAATTATTGCCCCCCTTCTTGCTTCACCTTAAGTGCAAAGGAGACCAGTCAATTCTTCAAGTGCCTTACCGGAATCAAAGTTAGTTCCGGTTACTGTGGGAAGATAACCAGATTTCTAGACACCAAGAAGAAAAGGTTCAGCGGGATGAAGTCTCATGACTGTCACGTGATGATGACGCAGATACTCCCGGTTGCCCTTACAGGGATAATGGACAAGCACGTCCATGACACGCTTACCGGTCTCTGCAAGTTTTTCGACGTTATCTCTCGAAAGTCGATTAGTGTGAAGCAGCTTCTAAGGCTAAAGGAAGAGATCGTTGTCATACTAAATGAGCTTGAGATGTACTTCCCGCCCACGTTCTTTGACATCATGGTGCATCTGTGTGTCCACATTGTGGACGACATCATCGACCTCGGGCCGACATTCCTTCACAGCATGATGCTGTTTGAGAGGATGAATGGGGTCATCAAATGATTCGTTCGTAACATGTCCCATCCGGATGGAAGCATCTTCTTCTGTGAGAATTATCTAGGCGTCGGAGACCCTGTTGTTGGTTTGCCCATCAGCAAGCACCTTGGGAGGCTCGGAGGAGAAGGTCACACCAACGACCGGAGGGAATTGCATGTGGACCACTCAGGTCGACGCAACGACTTTGACATAGCAAACTTAGTAGTGCTACATCACCTAGACGTGGTAGATCCTTTCGTGACACTGCACAAAGAAACCATCGCAAAGAAGTACCATGACCGGGGGCTACACAAGACTGACGCCGAAGTTATTAGAGAGCACAACTCCACTTTCTTGCGTTGGTTCAAAGAGCGAGTTCTTGCTAATCCCCCGGAAGAGGGCAGTGCGGACGGATTGCTCATATACGCCTTAGCACATGGCCCCGCGGCCAACCTCGCGACCTATCAGGCATACGATATCAACGGATACACATTCTACACGGAGGCCAAAGACATAAACAGTGATTACCAGAACTCAGGGGTGACGATGGAATGCATGACCGGCAACAACGGCGCAACTGAAAGATTCTACGGAAGGGTTGAAGAGATCTGGGAGCTTGACTACGCTGGACTGCACAATGCGACGATGTTCCGTGTCAGATGGGCCAAGGCTGTCGAAAGAGAAAACCGGTATTTCACTACCATGTCTATACCCGACGCGAAGAGCGCTACCGTGAACGTCATCGCCAAAACTGAGCCATGGGTACACGCTAAGCATGTGACACAATGCTTCTTCATAACCGACCCGAGCAATCCCAGCCGTGTTGTCGTGAGGAGAGGCAAAAGGAGCATCGTCGGAATGGATGGAGTCGCCAACGAGGAAGACTACGACCAGTACGGTGACCCGATGAGGGAAGATGACGATGACGATGAAGCATACGTCAAAAGAAGAAGCAAGACTGCATTACCTAAGAAAGATCGTACTCCATTGAAAAGGGAAAGTCACAATGAGGGCTCAATTATTCGATGGCGAACAAGAAAGGAAAGAAGATCACTCTTAAACGTCGTCGACGCTGAGAAACTATCATTTATGTATGTATCTATTTTGTATACGCACTTAACCGCATTATCGGTCAAATGATGTAATATATATTATGCACTAATATATCACTAATTAATATCATGCATCGATCTGAGTTATATATATTATTATCCCCTGCCGGCTCAGTCATTCGGAGGTGAAAAAGAAAAGAAAGAGAGAAAGAAAAGAAAAAGAAAAACAAAAAGAATAGAAAAGAAAAAGCAAAGGAAAAATTAAAAAGAATATAAAATAGAAAAGAAAAAGAAAAACGAAAAGAAAATGAAAGGAAAGGAAAAAGGAAAAAAGAATAAAAAGAAAAGAAAAAAGAAAAGGAAAGGAAAAAGAAAAAAGAAAAAAAGAAAAGGAAAAGAAGTTAGAATTAATAAAAAATAATAAGAAAAGGAAAAAAAATTAGCAGTAGCGCGGGTTACCCAAATACACGCTACAGCTAACTGCTTAGCAGTAGCGAGGGTTACACACCCCGCGCTATAGCTAAGTTAGCTATAGCGCGGGTTAGGACCCCGCGCTACTACTAAGTTTGACTTACTACCACGCGGGCCTCCCTCCCACTCCCCATTCCCCATTCCCAGCCGTGCCCCCCTCCTCCTCCGAGCCGTGCCCCCCTCCTCCGCGCCGCCGCCGCCCTCCGCGAGCTCCTCCCTTGCATCGCCGTCGCCCGAGCCCCGAGCCCCTGCCGCTGTCACCGCTGTCGTCTCCCGAGGTCGCCGGAGCACAGGCCGCCCCTCCTCATCGTCGCCGCCTCCTCCTCCGCCCGCTGCAGCCCCCTCCGATGCCGCCGCCCCTCCTCCGGTGAGCATCCTCTCTCTACCCTCCCCCTCTCTTCTCTGTGCTAGTTCTAGGGTTAATTAGGTTAATTAGTGTTTCATCAATTAGGGGGATTTTAGTTCTAGGGTTCTAGGGTTCAAATTGTAGACAATAGGAATTTTAGTTTAGGGTTCTAGGGTTCAAATGGTGTAGAAGATGGATATGGTGATGATTTTTCTGTTAATTCTAGGGTTCCAGGGTTCAAATGGTGATATGGTGATGATTTTTCTATTAATTCAAGGGTTCTATTGTTCTAGGGTTCTAGGGGTTTATGTTACTTGATGCAATTTCTGTGATGAACTTGGTAGTGTAGATACAAATTGGTCATAGATACAAATTAGGGGGATTTTAGTTCAAGGGTTCTAGGGTTCAAATTTATATGCAAACATTGCAAGTTATAATATATAGTAGCAGCAGTACTTTCCTCAATAAGATGGTTGTTTTCTACAGTTTTTCAGAAATTTTGAAACCCTAGGAGAAGGCCAAGACGTTGCCCGACACCACCACCAACGAGAGCAAGCTCTGCCTCTACAGCCCCGTCAACACCGGTATATACAACAGTAATATTAATGCTCAAAATATGATGGATATGATGGAAATATTCAATTGATCTGCTGCTAGTTGTTGTGTACTACTAGCTAGTGTTGTAGTTGCTTTTTGAATTGAGTTTGAGAGTTAAGTTTTGTCCAAGATGTTCTGTGGATATTTGGACATGTGTTGCGGTGTAGAAGATGGATATATGAACATTGTTTGTAGGGAATGATTGCGAGTGGCCTATGTTTTGCCAGAATGTTGATTCATTTCCGTTCCGGCAAATTTCAGGCGCTCGATTTGTCTAGTTTTTAGCAAAGGTCATGCCGAAATTTTCTGTGAATTTTGGCATGACTTGTGCTAGAAACTAGGACATATCGAGTGCCCGGGATTTGCCGGAACGGGAATGAATCAACATTCCGGCAAAACATAGGCCCTTTTTTAATGTCATTATTCATTTTGTTAAGTCTAGAATTAAACGAGCAGACTTAATCGTAGGAAACATCGCTAACAACGACGAAGACAGGGGTTCTGGTAACCCCGAAGACATCTACGAGGAAGCACATGCCTTCCTCGACTATCTGGACCCACGGCGGTCGTCGCAGGACCCCCTTGTCACAGTGGAGGGTGGTAGTTTAGCCGACCACGACATCGACACCGACACCACCGGCACCAACACCGGCGCCAAGACCGGCACCGATGCTGGCGAATTAGACGGTAAACAACCAGAATCGAAGAGGGTACGACGCCCAAACTAGCTCGGCACCGGAAGATTGGTGGTCACGGCGGTGCACGCCGGCACTTTCGAGCCAATAGAGCCGAAGGAAGCGCGCAGTTGCTACGACAATCAAATAGGATGCATCCTACGGGAAACCGCCAGCATCAACGAAGTTGCACCAGAGATTCCTGTTCCTTGGCCAGGATGATACCAAAGAACCGTGGCTAGACAAAGTCATGAAGAAGATAAACAACAAAGCCATGGGCAAGTTTAGCAATGCGTTGTCCGCCTGGAAAGTAAGGGTGAAATGAGCGATTTTGAAAAAGGAACCCTACTCCAAGATTGTTAAGGAAAATCCAACACTTACGGAATCGGACTTCGAAATATTCAAGGCAAATTGCGCCGCCCAAGCTGCCAAGGAAAAGTCTGAGTACATGAAGGGGCTTCAGGAAAGGAACATGGGGAACCACTGCCTTGAAAGCCGTGGTTACTTGGGCATGAGGCACATATGGGCCAAGGAGGACGCGGAACGTGAAAGACTGGGGCTCCCAGACCCCTTGGCGGAGTTCACCGTCCTGCAGGAGCATGACTTCATCAGGGCCTGGTACAGGTGGGACCCGGTAAATAAGGTTTTTGAAACAGACGTGCCCACGAGGGAGTTCATGAGACTACTGGTAATTATTATTTTACCACCTTATTTTAGCTTCTGATCAATTCGACTGCACGTTTAGTCACATTTGTAAACGATCCATGTTCCTTTTGCAGAAAGAGCAACACAGGCTTGAGGCCAAAAGTGACTCGTCTCAGTCGGCGGCGAGGCCCAAGTGGGACACCCCTTTTAACCGGGCCTTGAACATAATGAAAGGACTCCAGGAGGACAAGCCGCCGTCGTATGGACGTGTGCACGCCACCAGAGACGGTGCCACATGGAAGTTCTACTACCACGAGGACGCGGAGGACAGAAGGCAGAGATGGAGGTTAAATGAAGTGAACATCGACAAGAAGGTTGCGATTACGGTCGAGAAGAAAATAGCTGAGACCAAAGAAGCGATACGACCTGAGTTGCTCCGCAAGGTAGTCAATGCAGCGTTAGATGCCTTCATAAATGAATTTGCAGCTTTGGTTAGTACCTTGATTCCGGCTGTTATCGATTGGACGAAGCAAAATCCAGATAAAGGGGCAGCGGACTTTCCCGTTCCCAGCTTCGTCGAGAGAAACTCGGTGCACATCGCACCAGCACCTGCTCACGCAACCCCACCTGCTCCCGCACCTGCTCATAGCAGCCCGTCCTCCATCTCTGGCATGCTCGTTGGGGCTTCGTCTTTGGCTGAGCTCGACGCCCTCACGGTAACTACGTGTCACACCATCTTCAACATATATATAATCTTCCGTTTCCGTTGCCTTTCGGATGTCTGACGTCGCAGACATGTCTTCGCAGGCCGATGAAACCCCGTGCACCATACTGTACACCATCAGCGGCTAGAAGGTGGACGTGGGAAAGGCAACGATAGTGAAGCCAAAGGAATGCTTGTTCCACGGCCGGTCGATGCCCCCTGGCGTCTTCAAGGTTTCCTTGGCCAGTGTCATAGCGGGCCACGAGAGTTTGGCTCCTCCGGTACCACTCGGGGGAGATGACGATGAGACCCCGCCGTGGATTGGCGTTTGCAAGAGTTGGATGCTACTGTGGCCGAAGAGTCTCCTTCGTGTGGAGGCGGCCGGGAGCACACCAACGACAATGCCTCAGCAAGGTATGAACACCACCCCACCTACCCAATTACCAGCGCCTGTCGTGCCGGGTGATAGCGGACGAGGTGAGGAAGAGGCTCCATTAGTGGCTGATGACGTCGCCCCCATCAAAGAAGCAATAATGGATGATGTCATGGAGGAGGATGATGACTCTCTCCGGTTTCTCAATACCGGCTATGACGACGGAGGATTGATGGCTCAGCAGTATGACTCAGCCTATGAGCGTGTGATACGTCTCCAACGTATCTATAATTTTTGATTGTTCCATGCTGTTATAGTATCAATCTTGGATGTTTTTATATGCAATTATATATCATTTTTTGGGACTAACCTATTAACCTAGTGCCCAGTGCCAGTTGCTGTTTTCTGCTTGTTTTTGGTTTTCAGGAAATCAGTACCAAACGAAGTCCAAATGCCACGAAACTTTTTGGAAATTTTTTCTGGACAAAAGAGACCCTGGGGACTTGGAGAGGAGGCCAAAAGGTTCACGAAGCCTCCACAAGGCAACAGGGCGCGGCCCCAGGGGGCGCGCCCTGATGCCTTGTGGGGCCCTCGTGGCTCCGTTTGACCTAATTCCACTTCTATAAATTCTCAAATATTCGGAAACCAATAGAGAGCCACCCCGAATAACTTTTACGCCGCCGCAAGCCTCTGTTCTTCCGCGATTCCATCTAGAGGCCTTTTCCGGTACTCTGCCGGAGGGGGAATCGATCACGGAGGGCTTCTACATCAACCTTGCTGCCCTTCCGATGATGTGTGAGTAGTTTACCATAGATCTACGGGTCCATAGCTAGTAGCTAGATGGCTTCTTCTCTCTCTTTGATATTCAATACCATGTTCTCCTCGATGTTCTTGGAGTTCTATCCGATGTAATCTGCTTTTGCGGTGTGTTTGTTGGGATCTGATGAATTGTGAGTTTATGATCAGATTATTCATGAGAAATATTTGAGTCTTCTCTGAACTCTTTTATGCATGATTATTATAGCTTTGTATTTCTCTCCTATCTATCGATTTGGTTTGGCCAACTAGATTGGTTTATCTTGCAATGGAAGAGGTGCTTTGTGATGGGTTCAATCTTGCGGTGCTTAATCCCAGTGACAGAAAGGGACATGACACGTATTTGTATTGTTGCCATTAAGGATAAAAATATGGGGTTTAATCATATTGCTTGAGTTTACTTTGTCTACATCATGTCATCTTGCTTAAGGCGTTACTCTGTTTCATACTTAATACCCTAGATGCATGCTGGATAGCCGTCGATAGGTAGAGTGATAGTAGTAGATGCAGGCAGGAGTTGGTCTACTTGTCTCGGATGTGATGCCTATATACATGATCATTGCCATGAATCCGTCATAATTATTTGCTTTTCTATCAATTGCCCAACAGTAATTTGTTTACCCACCGTATGTTCTGCGCTCGAGAGAGAAGCCTCTAGTGAAAACTATGGCCCCCGGGTCTACTTTTATCATATATTAAAAACAAAAATACCTTGCTGCAATTTATTTACTTTTATTTTATTTAGTATTTTAGTTTATCTATCTATCACTATCAGAATTAATCCTTGCAAATAACTGCTAAGAGGATTGACAACCCTCTTATTTGCGTTGGGTGCAAGTGTTTGCTTTTGTGTGTGCAGGGGCTGCTAACAGGATTTTGCGTGGTTCTCCTACTGGATTGATAACCTTGGTTCTTAACTGATGGAAATACGTATCTCTACTATACTGCATCACCCTCTCCTCTTCGGGGAAATACCAACGCAGTCTACAAGTAGCAGGAAGAATTTCTGGCGCCGTTGCCGGGGAGACATCACCAAAATTTATCAAGTACCTTCGCACAAACTATCATCCACTTGCATTTATTTTTATTTGCCTTTTTATTTGCATTTGTCTCTCGTTTTCATCACCCCCACTTCTAATTTTTTTACAAAAACACAAAAATATTTTTATTTGCTTTTTTGCTTGTTTGCTTCACCACTATGGCTAGTTCTTCACTTGTTACTGTTACCCCAGAAAATGAAGTGCTTAATTTTAAATAATGGGGAGGAGAAAATTTAAAAGATGCTTGGTATAGGATTTGCGATGCTCAAAATAGATCAACTCGTAAGCAATCCACTACCGTTCTTCTTCGAAATTTTTATGTGGTAATTACTACGTGGTATAGATTTGTGCTTGACACTATTACCGGAGGGAATTTCTTGATGTGTCCCACTTTGGATGCTTTCAATGCTATGGGGAATTTAGTGGGTTCACCCCCTATCATTATTAATGAAACGACATTGACTTTGGAGCATGTTATGCAAAGGTTAGAAGCTATTGAAAATAAGATGTCTACTATTGAACATCTTGAGAATTTAGATAAAAAGGTCCATAATCATATTACTCAATTTGGTTCTAAGGTGGGAATTGCTTTGAAAACCTTAAAGGAAAAGGAACCGGTAATTAACGAAAGAATAGAGCAAAGTTCCGCTAGAATTGATAAATTAGAGGAAATTATTAATATTGGGGTCCGTTTTTTGTTCTGTTAAAAATATGGATAGGACTCCTCCTATTAAAAATTGCAAGTTTATGTATGTTCCTAAGACTAAGGGTGCCACTTCTAGCAAGGGAAATGAGGATCTTAAAATGATTAGCATGCACCCCAATTTCATTGATATAATAAAGGAACCTATCCATGAAAGCAAAATTCTTGATTTTGTGCCTAGAAGTGTGATGATGAGAAACTCCTATGTTAAATCTCCTAGAAAGAATGGGTGTGTAATTGAGGAGTTGGAAACCAAGGATGACAACACTTGAAACTATGCATTATGCCTAGCTAGGGGCATAAAACAATAGCGCTTGTTGGGAGGCAACTCAATGAATAAAATAAATTTTTGTTTTACTTTCTGTTCTTGTGTGTTTACACAATTATAGCCTATGTTATGATTGTGTTTTTATCTTTTAATTAGTGTTTGTGCCAAGTAATGCCTTTGGGATGATTTGGATGATAGTATAATTGATGCTGTTTGGAAAACAGAAAGTTTTGCATCCAGTATTTGATTTTTGATTCTGTACTGGAGCGTAAGAAAAATCTGATATTTTTACACAGTATTGGTATATGAATTGTTTACGTTGTCCTAATTTTTCAGAATTTTTGGAGTTGCAGAATATGGCTTTTAAATAGATATTTACAGAATGTTCTGTTTTAGACAGATTCTGTTTTTGTTGCATAGTTTGCTTATTTTGATGAATCTATGGATCGTATCGGGGGGTATGAGTCATGGAGAAGTTGGAGTACAGTAGAATTATGCCAATATTAAATATGAATCAATTTACAACAGTACCTAAAGTTTAAGATTTGTTTGTTATACTAATGGATCTCACGAGGTTTCTGTTGAGTTTTGTGTGCTGAAGTTTTCAAGTTTTGGGTGAGACTACGATGGATAAAGGAATAAGGAGCGGCAAGAGCCTAAGCTTGGGGATGCCCAAGGAACCCCAAGTTAATATTCAAGGAAGACTCAAGCGTCTAAGCTTGGGGATGCCCCGGAAGGCATCCCCTCTTTCATCTACAATCTATCGGTAACTCACTTGGAGCTATATTTTATTCATCACATGATATGTGTTTTACTTGGAGCGTCTTGTGATATAGTTTGTTTGCTTTTTAGTTTGTCACAATCATCTTTGCTGAACACACCTTTTTGAGAGGGACACACATTATTCGTGATTTGTTAGAATACTCTACGTGCTTCACTTATATCTTTTGAGCTAGGCAGTTGCTCTAGTGCTTCACTTATATCTTTTAGAGAACGGTGGTGGTTATATTTTAAAGAAATAGTTGCACTCTCATGCTTCACTTATATCTTTTTGAGAGTCTAATGAATAGCAATGCTAATATGCATGGGTTATGAATTTGGTCCTAGTATGACAGGTATTCAAGAGGGATATAATAAAAACTTTCATGTAGATCACTGAATATGATAAGTTTGATTCGTTGTAATAGTTTTTGCGATATTAACATGGTAATATATGGGAGGTGCTAGTAGATAATTGTGGTTTAGTAAGAATATTGGTGTTAAGGTTTGTGATTCGCGAAGCATGCACGTATGATTTGTCGTTATGCTAAGAAGTTGAAGCATGATTTATTCTTGATTGTCTACCTTATGAGTGGCGGTCGGGGACGAGCGATTGTCTTTTCCTACCAATCTATCCCCCTAGGGTCATGCGTAGTAGTACTTTGCTTTGAGGGCTAATAAACTTTCACAATAAGTATGTGAGTTCTTTATGACTAATGTGAGTCCATAGATTATACGCACTCTCAACTTTTCGCAATTTGCTAGCCTCTTCGGTACCGTGCATTGCCCTTTCTCACATCGAGAGTTGGTGCAAACTTCGCCGGTGCATCCAAACCCCGTGATATGATACGCTCTATCACACATAATCCTCTTTATATCTTCCTCAAAACAGCCACCATACCTACCTATCATGGCATTTCCATAGCCATTCCGAGATAAATTGCCATGCAACTTCCACCGTTCCGTTTTTATGGCACACATCATCATTGTCATATTGCTTTGCATGATCATATAGCTGACATAGTATTTGTGGCTCAGCCACCGTTCATCATTTTTTATACATGTTACGCTAGTATCATTGCACATCTTGGTACACCGCCAGAAGCATTCATATAGAGTCATATTTTTGTTCTAGTTTCGACTTGTAATTTTCTTTTGAGTTGTAAGTAAATAAAAGTATGATGATCATCATTATTAGAGCATTGTCCCAGTGAGGAAAAAAAAGAGGCCAAAAAGAGCCCACGAAAAAAATGAGAGAAAAAGCGAGAAGGGGAAGTGTTACTATCCTTTTCCATACTTGTGTTTCAAAGTAGCACCATGTTTTTCATATAGAGAGTCTCCTATTTTGTCACTTTCATATACTAGTGGGAATTTTTCATTATAGAACTTGGCTTGTATATTCCGATGATGGGCTTCCTCAAATGCCCGAGGTCTTCATGAGCAAGCAAGTTGGATGCACACCCACTTAGTATTCATGTTGAGCTTTCATACACTTATAGCTCTTAGTGCATCCGTTGCATGGCAATCCCTACTCCTCGCATTGACATCAATTGATGGGCATCTCCATAGCCCGTTGATTAGCCTCGTCGATGTGAGACTATCTTCTTATTTTTGACTTCCCATTATTAATCTCTACCACCACACTCTATTCCACCCATAGTGTTATATCCATGGCTTGCGCTCATGTATTGCGTGGGGGTTGAAAAAGCTGAAGCGCGTTAAAAAGTATGAACCAATTGCTCGGCTTGTCATCGGGGTAGTGCATGATAAATATTTTGTGTTAAGAAGATGGAGCATGACAGGATTATATGATTTTGTAGGGATAACTTTCTTTAGCATTTTTATTTTGAAAGACATGATTGTTTATTAGTATGCCTGAGTATTGATGTCTTTATGTCAAACTATAGACTATTGCTTTGAGTCATTCGGATCTTATTATTCATACCGTAAGAGAGAGATTACATGATGAAACATGTTAGGTAGCATTCCACATCAAAAATTCTATTTTTATCATTTACCTACTCGAGGACGAGCAGGAATTAAGCTTGGGGATGCTTGATACGTCTCCAACGTATCTATAATTTTTGATTGTTCCATGCTATTATAGTATCAATCTTGGATGTTTTTATATGCTATTATATGCAATTATATATCATTTTTTGGGACTAACCTATTAACCTAGTGCCTAGTGCTAGTTGTTGTTTTCTGCTTGTTTTTGGTTTTTTCAGGAAATCAGTACCAAACGAAGTCCAAATGCCACGAAACTTTTTGGAGATTTTTTTCTGGACAAAAGAGACCCTAGAGACTTGGAGAGGAGGCCATCAGGTTCACGAAGCCTCCACAAGGCAACAGGGCATTAATGATGGAGATGGTGGAGGGGGGCATTAATGGGGAGAGAAGAGAGGTAGGAGAAGGAAGAGAGAAGATAGGCAATAATGGGGGAGAACCAAGTGAGGGAGCTAGAGGAGGGAGAGGGGAAATGGGGAAGGGGAAGGGGGGAAAAGGTGGCAGCTACGCCTAGCAGTAGCGCTGGGCCCGCGGCCCACGCTGCTGCTAAGTGGGGCCCACCTGCTGGCACAGTGCACCCATAGTGGTAGCAGTGTGTCGTAGGCCCGCGCTACTGCTATAAATTTAGCAGTAGCGAGGGAATTTCCGGACACGCTGCTACTACGGGTAGCCCTGGTGGGTAAGGTGGGGACCATTTAGCAGCAGCGGTGGGTGGCTAGCCGGCGCTACTGCTACAGACTTACCTATAGCGCCGGATTGTAGCAGTAGCGCTGGCCTATTTCCCCATGCTACTGTTAAGGTTCTACCTATAAGGTATTTCCTAGTAGTGCTAGCGGCGTAGCGTCTAGATGAAGCCTAGAAGGGAGAGAAACCGGGGTGTAGGGCAGCGGGGAAGGGGGGCTCAAGGGACTTATGTCTCTCTGGACCCCTCCCCGCGACCACATATTTATAGGTGGCGGCCAAGGAGGGGCAGACGACTTGGTGAGGGGGCCTTCCCTAGGGTCAGACGAACCTGAGAAGGGAGTCCTCCTAGGATTCCACCACCTAGGTGGCTTGCCCCCAAGGATTCCTTGGTGCGGCCACTTATGTGCCCATGTCATGCCTCTTGCTCCCATGGCATAGCGGGGGTGGCCCACTAGGACCCCTCTGAAAGGATCCAGACCATTCTGGAAGCTTTCATAGTCTTTCGTGACCTTCTGGGACCTTCTTGGGCACTTTCGGAACATTTATAACTTCAGCGAGACACTCCCGGGACACTTCTAAGGTCATATGTGTCAGCGTATGGGAATCGAGTCCCCCATCTCGAGCTAATCAGGCAGGTCATGGTCGGCCCCCGGCGACAGTCATCAGGCAGGCCGGCCAGGGGGCTCCATGGGCGGATCCGGGGAAGCCTTGTCAACGACAACTTGCCCCGAAGACACTGCTTCCCAGAGGGGGCGCCCGGTTCCTCTCCCAAGCCTATGGGGTGGAGGGTCAGCCCATGGCGGCACAACATGGGTGCAATCACCGTCATTGAGAGGCACCATGATGATGAAAAGATGGGATGTTCGGCGCATCCCCGTCCGACTGGGTCTGCCACAGGCCCGATGGGATAAGAGGAGATGGAGAAGGCAGTGGGACCCCCAAGAGGGGAGAAACGCGGGTGAGGACGGTGAGGTCCTTTCAGATCAGCTGGCGATGGCACCCTAGGGCATGGCAGAGTGACGACATGAGGGTGATCACCCGTACGACCCATTACCTCGGATCAGGAGGGCGAGCCTAGGAAAATGATCGATGACCACACTAAGAGCATCTACATCCGGGCGCCTCAAATCGGCCCCAAATGCTCGGGTGGATGGACCGGTCACTGACCGATCAAAAAAAGTCATCCCACTCGAACTCCTCAAACCGGCCCCAAATGTTGGGTTGTCTGTCACTCCTCATATCCGGGCCATCTAGGGCAGATACGGTCCGGATGCGTCCGCCACATCGATCTGGCCCACCCTGGAACACCCTGGCCCCAACAAATATCCCCTCAGGACAAACCCCGGACCGAAGTCAATCGGTCCACTCTACTCTCTCTCTCTATCCATCTCCTCCACTCCCAGACCCCTCCGCTTCAGATCGATGGCCAGCGCCAGCTCCGGTGGCGGATCCGGCGAGTGGGAGAGCCTGCTGCGCGATGTGGAGCCGGACGATGTGGAGGAGATCGCCCTCTGCATCGCTTGGAGGCGGTCGCGGCGGCGACAGCTCTGGTTCCACAGCGCTCGTCGACGCAGCGTCAGCGACGTCGTCGGGCCGTCCCGTCTGTCACATAGCTCCGGCCGCTCCGGGCCCATCCAGGTGCGCCGCCCCCATCGCAAGCTCAATCCGCTCTGGATGGGGTACCCAGCCACTACTAGGTGCTCGTGCCAGCGCCGGCGCCGGTGCGGACGAGGATGCCTGAACCTGAGGCACAGGCGGCCCGCTACGAGTGGCAGCGGGTGATGGAGAGGGCATCAGCGGGGGAGGAGTTGGTTGCGCGCCGGGCACGCGCGAGCGCACTGGTGGGTCCCGAAGACACGCTCCTCGCATTGGTCCTCCGTCGCTCCCTTACGATGGCTGAGACGGATGCGTGGCGGCTCCGTCGCAAGAATGCCAAAAGGCACTCCGGCTCGCCATCGAGCTGTCGGAGCGCGAGGCATCTAAGGAGGCGACGGCCAAGGCGAAGACAGCCCATCATGCGAAGGAGCAGGACCGCCTGCTTTGGAGGTTGACGGGCCGAATGTGCTCCGACGACGACTCGAACGTCACGGACGGCTCCAGCTCAGCCGCTCGCCGACGCCTACACATAGGGGCACAACCGCACCGCCGACTGCAAGGGGAAAGGGCTGGCAAGGAAATGGTGATTTCCTCCGCCCTTCTCAGTTTTATCTATGTTTCTAGTATAAATTTGCACTGCCCGGCGTCGAATTTGATCCTTTTGTCCGGCGATGAACTATGATCCTTTTGTATCGGAGGAATTTAATCCGATTGTTCTATTAAGTGTGTTCATCGTGTTCATCTACGTATCATTTCATTTGTTGCACGGATTTGGGGGTTCGGATATGAGGGACACGGCTGTGGGAGTAGACAAATGAGGGGTGCCCGGTCACTATCTGCGAATGCGCCCGGGCACGTCCGCGGGCATTTGAGGGCCCGAATTTGGTGTATGGCGCTGTCGAATCTCTAAGCTGTGAAACAGTTCTTAATACTGCGAATACTTTTCTCGTCAAATTTTTTTTGCCAATACTTGTTCCTTGAAAATTGAGGGGTCGAAAACCATCTTGCATAAATAGGATCTTTGGGACATGAGCTGATCATCAGTTAGAGCAAAAGTTAGTCCCTTCGCTATAGATCATGAAAACCCGCTAGGGTGCCACCTAAGTTTCAGCACGTGACAAAGATACAATTGTGGCGTTTCTTTCAGTTTTGGGGCGCCCTCATCAGCACAAAACAACTGAGTTGTTTTACAAATTGAGGTCTGTGAAGTGTACCTAGATATGAAACCAGTTTGAATACGAGGAATAATGGAGAAAAACTGAACGATTTGATACCTCTGAATTTATTTTTACCTTTGCAACAATGGCATTCAATTTTCAATTGAAGAAACCACACTTCAGGATCCATGTGAAATTCCTATGAAATGGTCTAATTCAAATGAGTTTTGGAGAACAAACATGAGGTCTCAATCTCATGGAAGTTTTCTCTGGTTTCTTGGGCACTTGTCTGTCCAAACACCTGCAGAGTTCTTATAAGACTTCCTAGACTAGATGAACAATATGAAAAATTCATGTAGTTCCTGTGTCATTGCACAAGGCATGGCACTATAGTTCCTGTATTTTCCCTAAACTGTGGTTTTCAATTCCTGCAATTCGGAGAAGTCCTTGACCAGTATCAGCCGTGCCACATATATCTTCAATAGCCTTGTTGTGGACTCTCCCTCGAAACCTTCACCCGCAGGGTACGTCCCTCCAGAATCTGCAGAAATTCAAAGTGAAAACCAGATTTCTGAGCTGACACTGAAACCAACCCGTTGTTACACTGACCTGCTTGTTGAGACAATTGATCGCATAGTACGATTGCTCCTCCGTCGCCATTGTGACAAAACCAAATCCCCTTGAACGCCTGGTCCCTCCTCTGCGCTCATAGTAGACTACTCTAGCATCAACCACTTCGCCGTGCGCGCTGAACAGCTTCTCCAACCACGAGTCGTCCACTTGCCATGGCAGATTGCACACGAAGATTTCGAACGGAGACCCAGATTGACGGTGAGCTGTGATATATACCGTCAGAGGTCTGACACTGCCATATATCACCTGTAATGTCCACATGAAAAGTTAATCAGCGAAGCCCAAAGCATAAGGTTTCTACAGCCTGCCTTTAGCATATGAACTGAACTACGCATCAGACATTTCTAAAAGCTACCAGAAATGAAATAGATTAAAGATCTCTCTGGTGTACATACTTCATACCACCCATGAATCAATAAGCTAGTAAACAGGGTTAACAGAATGAAGGGACCGATTAAGTTGGCTCGTATTAAAGTATAAACCAGCCCCCATGAAGCTACAGAAAATACTCACATATCCATGGTACATTCTAACAGCCTTCTCAGCCTCCTGAACAGTACTCATGGTGACATACCCAAATCCACGGCTCTGGCCTGTTTTGTCATCGTAAATGACCTGCACACATCTGCATTTTAGAACAAGGAGAGAAAAAAACATATATCCTGCTAGCTGCATCTCAGCAGTATTGATGTAATTCTCTAAAAAAACAGTACTTATGAAATAGTTGCCAAACAGTCCATTTATGCTGGTGATGGATTTGGAACATATTTTTTATATATCATAGAACGGACAAGGATGATTAAGAGCTAAAAAGGTTCACCTCTGAGAAAACAATGACTCCGGCATGCTGGAAGTTCAGTGCGAGAGACTCGTCGTCAATGTGGTAGGTTCGGTTCCCGACATACACTGTAGACCCCTCTGACGCATATTCCTCTGGTGTGTCCTCCCAGTACTCTTCATACTGGTTCGGCTCTGGCTCCGGCAGGTAGTTGCTGGCAGTGGCCGGGTAAGTAATTTGAGCTGTGTGAGCATTGCCTCTTTCAGCTATTGCCGCAGGGTAAGCTTTTGGTGCACTGACAGTTGGCTCTACAGGGTGAGTAATTTGTGCATTGTGAGAGTTGTTTGAACCTCTTCCAGTTCTTGGCACAGGCTGTGGCCTTGGTGCATTGACAGTTGGAGCCACAGGATAAGTAGCTTGAGAAGTGTGAGCGTTGTTTGAACCTCTTCCAGTTCTTACCGGAGGGTGTGGCCTTGGTACGACAGTTGGTGCTACAGGATAAGTAACTTGAGAAGTGTGAGCATTGCTTGTACTACCTGCAGCCCTTGTCGCACGGTATGCTCTTGGTGCACCAACAATTTGCGCTATAGGGTGAGTAACTTGAGAAGTGTGAGCATTGCTTGTGCTACCTTCAGCTCTCGTCGCAGGGAATGCTCTTGGTGCACTGACAATTGGCGCTACAGGATAAGTTAACTTGAGACGTGTGAACATTGCTTGTGCTACCTTCAGCTCTTGTTTCAGGGAATGCTCTTCGTGCACTGACAGTTGGGGCTACATTCAGTGCGGTACTAACCGAAGTGTGTATTTGCTGGTTTTGGTTCACAACATTCTGGAGAGGACTCCGATTGCCAAGAGAAAGGCCGCCGACTGACGCCATTGCTGGGTACATGGCATTTTCCTTTTCTGGATGAGATGCTGAAAGCCCTTTGCACTTGAACGCAAGCCTTAGTGTTTTCCACTTAGTTTCCTTATCAGTAGCATGACAATGATCATCAATCGAGAGACCTTTACCCCAATAATTGCACGGAGCTCGGACGTCACATACAAAACAGTAGCACTGCATTTGGATAACAACAATGAATTCGCATTGTAGCACATTGCCAACAGGATCAGAGAGTGAGAAAGCTTGTAACTCACCATGGTACAATGCTTCTCATGAGAAGTAGTGCCGAAGGGCAAGTTAGAACATAAATGGCGCGAGTGAGGGAAGTCCCTGCATGCTACCTGGAGAAACACATCCAATAACGAATTAATGCTAATGCAGCTTCACAGTAGTATTGCAGGGTCTTCCTGGGAACTCCAAAAACTCATATTGTCTTTGTTAGACATCAATTAAAAAAACGCAGATATTCATAGACCATACGAGCAGGTAGACATGGAAGAATGTACTGTATTCATATATGCACTTAAGCAAACAACTTCGATCTAACAATTTTTCTCTTTTCTTGAACACACATCTTAATGGGCATCATTTTGTACTAGAAGAAACAAGCCCAAATAGCACCAGCAGTGACCATGAACCCGCAATCAAGTTGGGTATGGCTGACTATAAATGCAGAATACAAATAAAAGGAAAAATAAACAGCTAAAGTATATAACTATCACGCCATGCCGCCATGGTCGGGGTACTCCGGTGGTCTAAGGATGCAACGGCAGACACTATGTTACAAGTTGAATAATGCATCTTTAACAGCTTGCACTTTATCTGAAATCAAAAGTGTGTTCTGCAGCAGTGACTGAACATACAATAGATTTCATTTAAGGAAATCACGTATCGATTTCATACAAATACATTTCTGTATGCTCTTTTCTATTTGAATCACCTTCGCAAGTCGATTCTGAAATCACATACACATGATAAATGCGGTGCTACGGGCCATATCGTTAGAAACAAAATACCTGGCCTTTCTCTGCAACTATCTACAGCTCATCGGAGCTGCCATCGTTCCCCGCAGACCCCTTCCGTTCCACAACGGCAACCGCCCCATCAGGGTCGCCGTCTAGAACCACACAGTCGTCGTCATCCGTGGCAACACCAGCGCCATCTGACTCGCCCTTCTTCACCACAGCATCACCGCAAGGCAACTCCCTTGCCACGGTGGCGGGGCGAGAGTCCTCCTCGTCGGAACTGATCTCCACAGCGTCCCGCGCCTGCCCCATCCTTCCGCACACAGGATTCTGGGCAGGAAGAGCTCTACCGGACGGGGACCCCCGCGGAACCGAGGAGCCCGAACGAGGCCACAGTATCTGGAGACGTCGTCGGCCGACATGGATCCGGAACCCCATCGATCCAGCCATCCAGGAGCGGTGGAATGCAGCAAAATATCCTTGGCTCGATCGGCGGCCGTGGCTTTTACCGTCGGTGAAGTTGGCGGCCGAGTGAGCGCGTCGAAATGGCTCGTCGGCGGTCGCTCAACGGCTTTTAGCGCGGCGATTGGGGCGAAGAGTTTGGCTGAAGGCAGGAGATTTTGGTGATCCCCGCTGTTAACGCGAGTGGTTAACAGCATATGAGGACCGTTTGAGCCTTGGAGGGGAAAGTAATCGAGTAACTTGCGCCCATTCCAACATTTGAAATTTGAATTTTGCACCCGCCCCCCTCGTCCCAATTTTGTGATCCTCGTCCTCTCAAAAAGGAGTGATGTCAGCGACCCAGATAAGCTAGCACCCCAAAGCAGTGGCGGAGGACTCCGGTGGGCAGGGTATGGCGGGTGCCATACCTTAGTTCTGAGCAAAACAATTTTTATACCTACTAGGAAACTGCCCGTGCGTTGCAACGGGAGAAATAAAAACATTCCACTCCCCTAGCGATCCATTCGTGTTGCCACTTCTCATTTCTGTCACCAGCTCAACATTGTCGATGTGGTCACATTGTCCATCTATTCATGATGAACGTAATCAATCCCAAGGCAAAGATGCACTTCATCATACTCTAGCACGCCGCCTCACAAGCCCCCTACACCTGTAATTCTTCGGATTTATGATGATAGTGAGTAACACCCCTGTCCCATCTACACTTGGTGCATGCACTATCCCAATGTATGTCCCTCAAAAAAGAACATGAAAGATCATATGGAAGTCTTGCCAGAAATCATTTAACATGTCCGGAATCAATTAACCTATGTGAGACTTCCAAAATAATTTATTTAGCATCGACCGGGAGCGGCAAAATAGAAGTGCTATTTTTTTAGTTTCTGGCATGGAACAGCAATATATACGAGGGTGACACATTGTCAGCATCAATCATTTAAGTAACGTCGTCTTGCTAACTCCCAGACATGCAAAGAGGATAAATACACCGGAACTACTGTGCAGCTGACAGTTCTCACACAATCTTCCAAGATGCTTAATCCAGCGGGGTCATACGCTTTGTCCCACGCATATATGGTTGGAAAAGTGTCGTGTGTATAGCAAGGTTCTAAATACACCATGGATTGTTTTCTCACTGGATGTATAGCATGGGAGGAAACTCCTAATATCAAACGATTCAAAAGTATATAGCTACACCGCACAGTACAGTTGGAATGCTAGCGGAAGAAAATTTTCATGGTAGAACAATTATTATTGAAATCATGAGGCGAAATGGCCAAAAATTTAGTGCAGCCATGTTATTTTGGGCCAAAAGTGCTCATATATTTCCAGTGCATCTATCCAAAAGAGCTTATTACATCACTTTCAAGTTTTGTGGAATATTTGTGCAAAACACTCACATCATAAAGTCAGAACAACATACTCACTTGTATGTCATCACACTTATGTCCCAAATCATAAATCTTGGTATTGAACCTTCCCCTGCCTAAAAATTTAAATGAAGTTGGATAAGGAAACTGCTGCTATTTCATGTGAATAACATGAGCGAATTAATCAGTAAGTAGTTTATTTCCTGAGCATGAACCCAGTGTTTTCAGTCTCATATTCTCACCAGATGTACCATGGTAAGAGGTCAAGAAAATGCAGCGTCTAACTGATGGAAACATCAGCTCTCGTCGGCGTATTATCCGCAACCTTTACAAAATCCAAAAAGTGTAATATCTTGAACTATGATGCCAAAGAACAACCATGAGTCAGATGGTTTTATCCGATTCCAAACAAACTAAGACCCCTGTCCTAACAAAAAAGAAGAGTTCAGTGTGAACCAAGTATTTTCAGTCTCATATGCTCACCAGATGTACCATGGTAATTGACATGATAGGGAAATCGGTGATGTCAACCAGTGACGACAAAACACCCTTGTCCAGCTAGCCAGACACCGTGATCACGATACACAATGGTCTTTCTCGATTGCAGTTCCATTGAACCATGATTAGCATCAATGCGAATCCTTTTACATGATAGTGCAGCAAGTTCATGTACTGAAAAATGACCCGCTAATAAAGAGACTGTGACCTGCATACATCAAAACAAAAGTTTTTGCTCGTTTCTATCAGGTTATGCTCAGGGTCAGAACTTAAAGTAAGTACAGCTGATTGATGTTGCTCAATCGTTCCAATAAAAAAACTGATGTTGTTCAACCTTCATGGTTGTAACTTGTAAATTCATATATGAACAGAACTAAAGTATAGCCCCGGCCTCCATACACAAAACAATGCAGCTGCTCTCGACAATTTCGATCTATTGCTAGTTGCTTACATTCAGCTTGCAGCCATGATAGCAAGAAAAGTAGTTTCTCAAACATATGCCTTTCCAAATATATCAAAATACCTAATAATGTGCAAGCAAAAAAATTCAAAATCTCTTGTGACTTTTAACTTGACGCAATAGATGCTAGTATACCTGTACATGTATCTGTACTAATTTTAGCTAGCTAGGAGCAGAAGTAATTAAGCAGCAGCAGCATGCTCGTTGATTTTCCTATGAAGGTGGCAGCCGGTCAATGGCAGCATCAGCTTCGTCCATCCGGTGGTACATGCTCTCCGAAATCTTGTAAGGACAACAAACATTGAAAAGTTGAAATCCGGAATGAAGAAAATAGCAGAAGAGTTCAGCAATAAAAAGAAAAACATTCAGGGCTAAAAAACAACAACATGCCCCGTGTAATAAAACCTCCTTCATCCAAGAAGCTATGAAGGATTTTGTTCTCCACTGCTTCTGGGAGGACATCCTGCTGCACACCTAGGAACTTGTGATACTTTACCGAAATAAGTCAAATAACAGTATAATTTTCATGCATAACTACTGTCACGTGTCATATCATGAGCCCTTCTGTATATTTGGGACGAATTTCCTGCCATCAAAGACAATCTATTCTTGCAGGTTCAATCTGAACAATCTTACCGGTCATTAACAGATGGTGTTCGTCCCATAGATAATAAGTTTGTTTCTTCTTCAGGAGACCATTGTTAGCATGGCATTACTTGAAGCCATGCCTACGGTTGTATGAAAGTCTACTCTTCTTGCTTACATGATGTTCGCACTTGGTTCACTGGTTATGTGAGCTGCTGGTGGTCCTTGCATTCTGATTCTTGGAAGGCTCTTTGTTGGATTGGGTGTGGGAATAGTATCAGTCACTGCCCAAGTTGACATCGCTGAAGCTGCTCCTACAGAAATCAGGGGAGGTTTGGTGTCAACATGATGTGCTCATGATTACTGGTGGCTAATTGTTTTCCTACTTGGTCAATCAAAGAGAGGGGTCGAAGCAGAGAGAGGATAGGGCATGCTTTCATGGATGTCCGTACCGCAGTCGCATCCATGGGTTCGGCGCCGCCAGGATTGTGAGTTCGAGGTCCGCGGCCCCAACTCGTCCTAGAACCGGTGCCTGCGCCAATCGGCCGACGCACCGCCGCCGACACGCGGATCTACCCATCGCCGCCACGAGGGGGAGGTCGCGTTGGAGCGCCTGTGGGGAGGCCGCCATCGGGTGCGAGAGAGGGGGATAACAGGGGGACAACTCCGGATCCTTGCCATCCGTCTTCGCCGGCTTCCGGTGTCGCCGCCGGCTGCCAGCGTCGCCGCGGGGCAGGAGGGAGACGGCGGATGGGGACAGGAATAGGTGGGGAGACGAAAGGGGATTTTTTTGGAAGCGTCCCTTGAGAAGAAGGGACGGACCGCGGGTTGAATACACTAAAATACAGGGGCTTTTCTGCAAAAATGAAACGTTTTCGCAGATCCACTTAAATAGGGTGCCATCCGTCTTCGCCGGCTTCCGGTGTCGCCGCGGGGCAGGAGGGAGACGGCGGATGGGGACAGGCATCGGTGGGGAGACGAAAGGGGATTTTTTTGGAAGCGTCGCTTGAGAAGAAGGGACGGACCGCGGGTTGAATACACTAAAATACAGGGGCTTTTCTGCAAAAATGAAACGTTTTCCCAGATCCATTTAAATAGGGACCGCGGGTTCAATTATCAAAAAAGACAGGGACTTTTTTGCAACAACACCACGACGGTGAGCGGGCAGAAGCAATAGCTACTTTATTATTAGACTAGCAAAAATGCCCGTGCGTTGCTACGGGTGATAAATCTTCATATGCCTCTAGCCCGTAATACATAAACCGCATTTGGTGGTTAGTTCTCTTCCGGACATGTGCGAGGAGGGCTTCCGGCATCCCTCAGCCTCGCCAAACCTCCCCGCGGCCACTCCTTCCCTTCCTCTACCTCTGTCGCCTCCTTTCTCCTCCCCGGCGGCCCTCGGCCTCGCCGCACCTCCTTCCCTTCCTGTACCTCCGGCGCCTCCTTCCTCAAATATTTTTTTTCTCTCCTCTCCATCTGTTTCTCCTTTTCTGAGATGAGAAAAAAAAACTTTAGCAGCGCCAGGCCGGCCCAACTCTCCTTCTCTCTCTTCGCTTTCCCAGGTCCATATCTCTCTGATTTCCCAGTCCGTCGCGCCGGCGAGACCGATGGCTACTTCGCTTTCGTCGGCCAGTTGCGGCACGGCTGCGTATGGGCTCCTGATCGGCGTGGTCGTCGTGTCCAGCCCACCCTCTCTGACGGCGCCTTTCTGCGGGGCTTCGGGCCCAGATCTCGCCGGTGGGCGCGTGCATGTGCGTCCGCTCGGCTTGAGTGCGGCTGCCCGTGACCCCATATCTCTCTCTCTTCTCAAGGATCGGCTTGGATGGTGGTGGATGTGCGGGTGAGCTCCGCTGTCTATGCTACCTTGCCGCCAGCTTGAAGCTCGTCCACTCCACTCATGTCTGCAGCCGGCCCTTGCCTCGGTATATTTGATCGGCCAGCCGGGTCTTGCATCATCCCGCTGTAGCACCGTATCTCTCCAGGAGAATCTGTTACATCCGTTCTTTTATCATCTAGGTAGGAATCATCCAGCAGCCAGCTTCTGGATATGTGCAGGTTTTTCACGTATATAAATTGGTGTGATTGCACGCAAGAAGTCGAGGTGGTACTATTTCACAACAGGACTAACCCTTTCAAGAAACAAATTCATGCTAGCTCAACTGCTGGCTTCAGGTTAATTAGCTGGTGCGGGCACGCAGATTTCGATATTGCGTACTCGCAACTATTTTTTGCGTGCTTTCTTAAAGTTAGTGGAACGGCTGAGTTGATGAAACTTCAGGTCAAGGCCCAGCCAGTTGAGCCTGCTCGTGACCAAAAAAATCACATGAATAGTACCACCTCGGATATAGAAAATACATGTCACCATGACGGACGACGGACGGACAAAAAACGGACGAAATTACGGTGGTAAGAAGCAATATCTCCTTTATTATTAGGTATATAGATATATAGATATAGATAAAGATGCATCGGCTGTCTCGCCGGCTTCGTCGCTCGCGTCGTGTTGTATCTGTTCGTGGCTGCGTGCTCGATGCTACTTCGCTTGGGCTTAGCGATTAGGGAACGATGCATAGCCCAACAACAGAACCAGGCCCACATGATGCTGCCCAAACATACCAGCGACCAGGCCCTCCGTTTCGCTTCGTTTCCTTTTCCCCCTAGCGACAAGTGAGAGCATTTTTTCTCGCTATTTCTCGCTTAGTGCGGATTTTTTCTCTCGTGTAGCAACTGTGCCGGCGAGCGTCCTATTATGATCGCGAGCTCAAATAACCCTGATGAACAGTAAAATTGAAGAAAATAGTAAACAAATTCAAAAAAATCTGAATTTTTTGGGGTTTTTCTTTTTTTCTTCGTTGTACTTCGGGGGTTTTTCTTTCTCGTTCTTCAAAAGTATTGATCTTCTTAAAATTAAGGAAGATTTTTAGAAGGAGGGCAGGGCACTACCATTGCCTGGGTTTTCTAGACGCCATTGAAAGCTTCATTATCGGTATGTTTTAGGTTGTTTTTCTATTGAAATATGTCTACATTTTCATTGTATTTTGTTATTTGTTTGTAGTGTGCATTGTTAATGTGTATTGACTCTTTTGATTTGCATAAAAAAATATTTGCTTAAGACTTCACCCCACCTTAAATTTTTTTCGTCCACCGCCTCTGCCCCAAAGTGCTGCCTTGGCAGCCCAAAGCGCTTCCATGGCAGGAATCCCTGCCACGAGGGCTAGTCAGGCGGAGGATCGTGTCATCCGCCGTCCACCGAAGATCGGCCAAAATCACTGTTTTGACCCTTTTTTAAAAAATGGCGATCTAACCCTTTTTCCTACTGCCAGGGACCTCGGCGGTAGCATAACACCGCCTACCGTCAGGGTCTCTGGCGGCAGGGTACTTATCCACGCCAGCGTCGCTAACGGCCTGTCCACCTCTGCCATCAAGCCTACCGCCGAGGTCTCCGGCGGTAGGCTGTTGTACCCTACCGCCATCGAGCCTGGCGGTAGGGTTTGAATAGTTAAAGGGCACGGGCGGCGGTTGGCGGGGCCCACCCATCAAGCCAGCCCCCTTCTTCCTCCTACCGCCCGAGAAAACAGAGAGGGCGGCGCCTCTCTCCTCTCCACACTCCCCCTTCGATCTCTTTGGTTTCTTCACCATTCTTGCGGATCGAGATGCCTCCACGACGGGAGAAGTAAGCTCTTTCGATCCCTCAAATTAGTTTTAGTCAAATAGCTCTAGTTTTGATGATTTAGTTAAATTTTTGCAAATATTTTTTTGGCTTTGCAAAAGTAAGTTACTAACTATTTTCAACTAAATTTTGGCAGATGCTACCACTAGTGCGTATGAGGGCTCACACGAAGGCCTGCCAGATGGCATACAACGTTCGCTTCGAGCCATACTTCGCGAGAACCGGGTGCTGCCGTTTATGCTTCAGTTCAAGCGTGCGCCGCCGACGCTCGTCCACTCAGCTCTCATAGCCTTGATGGACCGTTGGTGGCCCGAGATGCACACTTTCCATCTTCCTTGTGGTGAGATGACGGTGACCCTCGAAGACTTCGCCATGATCACAACCCTACCGCTCCAGGGCCGGCCTCTCATTGGGCAAGTGGAGAAGAGCAATTGGCGGGAGAGGGTTGTCAGCCTGATCGGTGATTGCCCCCCTCTATCCGTAATGAGGCCCAGGGCGTGCCGGATAACCGAACATCCGGTATACCATTAATATGGCTCGCTGCCAACCGATCCGGATTCCCGCAAGATGCCGACGCACGGACCGTGGAGCAGTACGCAAGGGCCTACTTGTGGTATCTCCTAATAGAGGTCGTGTTTCCAGACTGCTCGGGGGATACTGCCCTATGGATGTATCTGGACTTCCTGGCCGACTAGACGCAGGGTACAGCTGGGGGTCAGCCGGCCTTGCGTGCTTATACCGTTCGGTAAGAAGCTAACACAATAGTCGTTTATGGATGTATGTATGCTTTTTTGAATTGTGTCATCTAATCATGAATTGACATTTGTAGCTGGACGACGCATGTCAGAGGACCGAAGATAAGTCCGGTATGTGTGGATGTGCTAGGGCCCCCTCGATCTGGATGTGGGAGTGGTTGCCGGTTAGTCGTCATGAAAAAGATCCCGACGTCCCTGGATGGACAATGGCGAAGAAGGCGACACTTCTCGATACCCCACCGTCGCGTACTCTTGGGACAAGGTTAAAGTCTGGTTAGTCCAATGCATTGTTCAAGGCCTTCATGAACGAGCTGGACAACCTGACATATCACCAGGTAAACCGCTTGGTAGTGTTTTTTTGTAGCCACTTTCGTGGTTGCTTACCAATCTGTCTGCAGGTTAACTGGTGGTCGTATGATAAGACAGGTCGGGGTTTCGAGCTAAACGAGATGTGCACTCGGGACAGGTTTATCTGGCGGGCTAATGTCCCATTGATATGCATGTATGCTGTCGAGTGGCACGTACCACAGCGTGTGGCCTTGCAATTTGTTAAGTTGTAACACACCCCACCGGTGAATACTGACACTGGTGGCTTCGAACTTCACAGGTGAGGGCATTAATCTCTATTATGTTTTCGTATGGTTTGTTCTTTTTATGATTTTTTTATGTTTTATTATTTCTTATGCCTTGTAGGAAGAATAGGAAGAATTTTCAGTCGATATCGGACTGGGCAAATGAGCATAAGGACTATGTGCAAATGTGGGAGGAGAGGAGGTGTCGCAAAGATAGGGAAAAGGCAGTGGTCAACTGGGAGGCGTACGAGCGACATCTGATGTGGTATGATGATGGTATAAAGTACCGTTTGCGCCTGAGGCCACAGTGGACGGCAGCAGATATCACATCACTACAGGAGGATGATCCCGAGGACGGAGCCTATAATGCTAACATTAGATAGACCCAAGGTGAATTTAGAGAGTATGCACCCCTTATGAACAGAGTGGTAAGTTGTGTTCAATTGTTTGGAGATGACATTTGGAGGAGAATCTACTATAGTCATTGTCACTAATTTATTCATCATGCAGACATTTGCAGGCTTCCAAGCTGAACAGGAGCATTTTCGATGCCTCGAATGCGCTAGTGCACGACACTGGGACCGCGGAATCTGACACGTCGCTGAGGGAAGTGACGAAAGTAAGTTTGAGCCTAGCCATATGTTCGAGTAACCATAAGCTTGATGCATATCATGTTTTTGTCACTTTGAGCCTAGCCATAATCTAGTATAGTATTTGTCACTAGATCCATAACCATAACCTTGATTCATATCATGTTTTATTTATTTGTTCTTGCAGAAGTTCATGAACCGTTGTCGAAAGCTAGTGAGCATGCTTGTGGGCGCTAGCTCGACTGATGTGCATGTTCCTGGTCCGTCAACACGTATCGTCGCTTCCTCGATCCATGTCGGCGCAGCTTCCTCTAGCCATGCCGCCTCGTCGTCTTGCCATGTTGAGGAGGACGAGGAAGATGAGGAAGAAGAGGACGAGGAGCAAGCCGAGGGAGAAGAGGAAGAGGGTGACGAGGAGGCTATGACGAGGGTGAGGAGGGGGACTATGACGAGGATGACGGACCTCCACCCACTCAGCCAACCTAGGACAAAAGGGGGAATCAATCAAAAAAGCAATGGAAGAGTACATCACTATTTCTCAAATATCGTCCTCGTTGCGGAACAACACACTACAAAAAAAAGACACATCCGTGACATTATGGCCCGAACGAAAACTTTTTCTGCCATGGTTGTGACACTTCTATGACAATAATTGTGACAAAAACATGTATCATCATAGATGTGGTGGGCTCCTACTTGTATGACAAAAAATTATGACAGAAAATGGGCTTTTCGTCCTGGGCGGGCCGGAGACGCACCCTGATACGTCTCCAACGTATCTATAATTTATGAAGTATTCATGCCATGTTTATTATAGTTTTGTATGATTTTGGTGCACTTCTATATGAATTTTATATGATTTTTATGGACTAACACATTGACCTAGTGCCCAGTGCTAGTTGATGTTTTCTACTTGTTTTTGGTTTTCCAGAAAATCCATATCAAATGAAGTCCAAATGCAGCGAAACTTTTTGACGATTTTTTCTGAAAGGAAACGGACCCAGGAAGCTTCGGGGGAGCAGCAGAAGACCCACAGGGGCCCCATAAGCCACCTGGGCGCGCCACCCCCCTGGCGCGCCCTGGTGCCTCGTGGGCCCCCTGTGGCTCCTCTTCGCGTGATTCCAACGCCTAAAATTCCTATAAATAGAGAAACCCCCAGAAATAACCCTAGAACTTCGACTCCGCCGCCGCAAGCCTCTGTACCTCCACGATCTCATCTACAGCCCTTTTCCGGCACCCTGCCGGAGGGGGGGGGAATCATCACCAGAGGCCATTTTCATCATCCCGGCGGTCTCCATGACGAGGAGGGAGTAGTTCACCCTCGAGGCTAGGGGTATGTACAAGTAGCTATGTGTTTGATCTCTCTCTTGTGTTCTTGATTTGGCACGATCTTGATGTATCGAGAGCTTTGTTAATATAGTTGGATCATATGGTGTTTCTCCCTCTCTATCTTGTTGTGATGAATTGAGTTTTTACCTTTGAGGTTTCACTATTATCAGATTGAATATTTTTATGGATTTGAGAACACTTGATGTATGTCTTGCATATGAATACCCGTGGTGACAATGGGGTATTATATTGATTCACTTGATATATGTTTTGGCACTCAACTCGCGGATTCCCGAGGTGACATTGGGGTAATCTATGCATAGGGGTTGATGCACGTTTTCGTCCTACTTTCTCCGGTTGAAATCTTGGGGCACTCTTTGAAGTTCTTTGTGTCGGATTGAATATTATGAATCTGAAGTTGTTTGATGCATATCGTATAATCAACTCACGGATACTTGTGGTGACATTGGAGTATCTAGGTGACGTTAGAGTTGGTTGATGCGTATCATATGGTTTTATTTTAGTACGAACTCTAGGGCTGTTTGTGACACTTATAGGTTATAGGAATAGCTCAATAGATTGATCGGAAAGAATAACTTTGAGGTGGTTTCGTACCCTACAACAATTTCTATCTTATGTTCTCCGCTAATAAGAACTTTGGAGTGATTCTTTGTCGCACATTGAGGGATTGTTATATGATCCAATTATGTTAACACTGTTGAGAGATTGCACTAGTGAAAGTATGAACCCTAGGCCTTGTTTTCAAGCATTGCAATACCGTTTGTGCTCACTTTTGTTACTTGCAACCTTGCTGTTTTTTTATTTTCAGATTATAAAAATCTATATCTACTATCCATACTACACTTGTATCACCATCTCTTCGCCGAACTAGTGCACCTATACAATTTACCATTGTATTGGGTGTGTTGGGGACACAAGAGATTTCTTGTATTTGATTACAGGGTTGTTTGAGAGAGACCATCTTCATCCTATGCCTCCCACGGATTGATAAACCTTAGGTCATACACTTGAGGGAAAATTGCTACTGTCCTACAAAACTCTGCGCTTGGAGGCCCAACACGAGTCTACAAGAATAAGTTGTGTAGTAGACATCACACCCGCATGACATTCTTTGGGCCATCCATGACGTAAAAAATCGTGGTAGAAGTGAGGGCGAGGAAATTTTCGGGGAGTTCCCGGTTACGGTGGGTGGTCGGGGCCGAGCGATGCAGTGTGGTTTGCGCGTTTCTCTCGTACGCACGCGTGTGTGTGAGGCGTTTGCTAACTGAACCTGAGCGAGGCATTCTCTTACTGAACCCGAGCGATCGCACTAGCTACATACTAAAGCCGATCGATCCCTTCGCTGCTAACTGAACCCGAGCGATTCCTTCACTGCTAACTGAACCCGAGTGATTCCTTCACTGCTAACTGAAGCCGGTCGAGCCCCCGTACGTGCGAGACGTAGCCGGTTGGGTTGCCTCTCGATGAACAGTGCCCGTTGCTGTCGCGTGCGCGATACATAGAACGAGTCGAGACGCATCGATCGAGCCCCTTGCGCGAGACGTGGTGAGTTGACCTAGCCGGTTGGTTGGCTGTGGATGAACAGTTCCCGTTGCTGCCGCCCACTTGTACGCCCCACCCCAGTCGGTGGGTTGGCTATGGATGAACAGTACCCTGGCCGTGTGAAGGTGGTTGGCGCTGGATGAATAGGACCCCGAGGAGGCCGCCACACCCCAGCCGGTTGGGGGTGGATGAACAGCACCCCGTGGAGGCTGGATGAACAGTAGCTGGTGGAGGCTGGAGGAAGTCGACGGTGGATGAACATTAGCTGGTGGAGGCTGGAGGGAGGTCGACCGTAGATGAACAGTAGCCCGTGGAGTCCAGTTTTGCGGTACGCCACACCCCTCCCGATGAACAGGACCCCCGTTTCGACCGTAGGCAGTTGGGGAGAAGTCCGTTTCCTCCGTTTTGCGGTACGCCAGAGCCATACCGATCAACAGGACCCCGTTTTGACCGTAGGCGCTCGAACAGAAGTCCGTTTCCTCCGTTTTGCGGTACGCCAGACCCCCAGCCGATGAACAGGACCCCGTTTCGACCGTAGGCGGTCACACAGAAGGCCGTTTCCTCCGTTTTGCGGTATGCCAGACCCCAAGTCGATGAACAGGACCCCGTTTCCGCTGTTCCATCCAAGCCGGTTGGCTCCCGATGAACAGGACGTGTTCTGACCCAGTCGCTTGGCTCCCGATGAACACGATGTTGTTACCTCCGTTCCGACCCAGCCAGTTGGCTGCCGATGAACACGACATCGTTGCTGCCATCTGTTGCCTCTCTCCATGTACACGAGCCCTGGCCGTACGTATGCGCGAGTACGCGTTCGAGACCCCGCCCGTATATTTACGTACGTGTCCGTATTTTTTGTTGTGTGGCTGTACGTACGTGTACATGATTTAGACGGGGCTGCCTGAACTGCTAAGTCGGGGGCTCTACTACGACACGTGCCGCTCCTTACACGCCCACGGTTCATCGTTGCAGAGAGACTGATCGACAAGTATGTACGTACACGTTCACGACCAGACAGACAACGGTACGTACGCTTCGACCGGGTGGGTCCCAGCTATCAGGGAGGATAAGGAGGCACTTCCTTGCGTGCGAAGATATAGCTACTGAGTCCCAGCCGTCAGGGGGGAGGAATCATTTTTTTGCGCGTAATAAGGAGGCATGGTGGGTCCATTTGTCTGCCTCACCGCGTACAGTCCTCTTCCGATGGCTGTCGTTCATTGACCACGTTGACCATGCCGCACCGAGAGCACCAAGGCGGTGGACGATGGCGAGTCCTGGAAGGGAACTATGCGGAGCCGGGGAAGATGCGGCAGTGGATGCCCACGCGGAGGGGAGTACGAGGGTTGACTGGTTCGGCTACGGTGTGAGGCTTCCGTCGCCAAAGAATAACAGGGGATGTGGGTGAGTAGAGGGAAGGCCTGGCCAGCAGTGGGAGTAGGGTGGGGCGGTGAGGCCTGCGTGGCCGCACAGTCGGCCACGGGAGGCAGGAGTAGGCGGTCCCGCCAGAGCTGGTTTGGGCGGCTGGAGCAAGAAGATCAGAGATTGAAGAAGCAGCACGGCTGTTAGATTAACATCCAACGGTCGCTGCTGCTAGAATCGTTTGTTGACTAAGTTGACAAAGCCCTGCGTACGCGTCAACTTAGTAGGCCCACAAGTCAGCCTCCAAAAATGGTGGGTCCCAGATGTCATGGGGAGGAATCATTTTTTTGCGTAATAAGGAGGCACTTCCTTCCGTGCGAAGATATAGCTGGTGGGTCCCAACTGTCAGGGGGAGGAATCATTTTTTCGCGTAATAAGGAGGCACTTGCTTGTGTGCGGCCCTGGACCATGTGGGTCCCTACTGTCAGCCTCTCCACGTACATCCCTCTTCCGATGGTTGTCGTTTGTTGACCACGCTGACCACGCCGCGCCGAGAGCACCAACGCGGTGGACGACGGCGAGGCCCAGGAAGGGAACGACCCGGAGCCGGTGAAGCCCAAGTAGTGTATGTCCACGCTGAGGGGAGTACGAGGGTTGACTGGTTCGGCTGCGGTGTGAGGCCTGTGTCGCCAGTGAATAACAGGAGGTGTGGGTGAGTAGAGGAATGGCCTGGCCAGCGGTGGGAGTAGGAGGGGGCGGTGAGGCCTGCGCGGCAGCACAGCCGGCCACGGGAGGCGGGAGCAGGTGGTCCCGCCGGCGCTGGTTTGGGCGGATGAAGCAAGAAGATCAGAGATTAAAGAAGCAGCACGGTCATTGGATGTTATCCAACGGTCACTGCCGCTAGAATCGTTTGTTGACTAAGTTCACAAAGCCCTGCGTACGCGTCAACATAGTAGGCCCACAAGTCAGCCTCCAAATCTGTGGCAAACAGCATACAACCCATTTGCCATTATTTTTTAACAATTTACAACCCATTTGCTAATTCTTACGGATTTTTTTGAAGCTCATATTCTTTTTGCTAGCATTACAACCCATATTCTGGCCACGGTTAAAAAATTCAACGAAATATTTCATATTTCGGTGGGGTCCGAACTGTTTTTAATCCCAAAATTTCGAGTCAGATTCAAACTAATTTGAAAAATAAATATATATTAATTTAAAATCCAACGGAATTTTCCCGCAAAAAAATCAATGAAATTTAAAATCTGGAAATCATAATAAAAAACCGTAATTCGAAACTAATTACTGGTTTGCTGTATTGTTTTTAAAATTTATAGCCCATTTTTGGGCAAGCCCCGAATACATCCCTCCTCATCTTGAAAGATTTGCAGCCCAGCAGGGATGGTTTAAGCAAGTAGGCCTCGGTTGGGTATTCTGCAAAAAAAATAGAAGTGGGCTAGCCATTTTCAGAAAGAAAAAAAACAACTGGGCTGGTCATGTGGTAAACAAAAAATAAAAGCCTAGGCTAGACGGGGTACAACTCCCGCATAGCCCAGTTGATACCCTGCTCGGTTCGTCTCAAAAACAGAAAACAACTGGGTGACCTGCTGGGGCCCTGGTGTCTGCCGGTCGTTGTGCAATTCTCTCATTTATTGACTATATGTTGACAAATTCTCAAAAAAAAGACTATACGTTGACAATGGGGTGGGACCCAGATGTTAGGAAACCATTAGGAGGAAGCATTTATTTTGGCTTGTAACAAGGAGGCACTTGCTTGCGTACTGCCATGACCCTGGTGGGTCCCTACTGTCATCCTCTGCATGTACAATCATCTCCTAATTCCTCTCGGTTGTTGACCATGTTGACAACGCCAGAGGGCGGCGCCGAGAACGACGGCGAGGCCTCGGACGGGAACGAATAGGAGCCGGGGAATGATGCGGCAGTGTAGTCGCCGGCGGAGGGGAGTACGAGGGTGGACTGGTTCGAGTGCGGGGTCGGGCTGACTTTGCCGGAGAATAACAGGAGGTGTGTGGGGTAGAGGGATGGCCTGGCCAGAGTTTTAGGGTGCGATGGGGCGGCGATGCGTGCGCGGCAGCGTAGCCAGCCATGGGAGGCGGTCCCGTCGGCGCTGGTTTGGTTTTGGCGGCTGGAGGAAGAAGACACTGAAGAAACATGACATACATTGGCAGAATCGTTTGTTGACTAAGCCGACACCACGTTGCATACATTTTTCGCAAGAAAAGAAAAACTGGGCTCGTTTGCCAGATAACTTTCCCGAAATTGCCACCGTTTGATCTTGCGTCGCAACTAAAACTGCCAGGAAAATGCGTTCGTTTGCCATCCTCCTCCCAGGGAACGTTCGCCAGATAACGTTCCCGAAAATCAAAGACATGAGAAGGTGTACAGAACAAGCTAGTCTGGCAGTAAAGAGACGTTCCTGACTGTTAGAAAAAAGAGAGACGTGCTGCTGTAACTGGTTCAAATCCAAACCTAGACTATATATAGTGTTATACTACTCTGCAAGTAATGAAACTGACATATCCAACGTTCGTTTCTCCTCTTCTCTAGTTACTCTGCCTAGCTTCAGAAGCTCCGGCCGTAGCAACCATGTTCGGTAGCTCGTCCACCAGCTCTTCAGCAGGGAATTGAGCCAACAACCAGATATGCGTGAAGCCGCCACCCATACCACCGCCTGTGGGTCTCATCACACCCCCGCCGGCACACTCACCACAGCCGGTTGCTCATCGACCCCGCTACCGTTGGTGTGGTGCCACTGCTGCAAATCACGCAGAGTCATCCGCCGTGTCTCAACTACAACCCTCAACCCTGGCCGAGTCTTTTACAAATGCCCAAATCATGGGGTAATATGGTCAAGTTGTTCGCCTGCTTTCAGTTGCTGAATTTTATTTTTTAAGAGTTTGGTTGATGATCTTCGAATTTGATTCATGCAGAAAAGGGAGGATTCTTGTGATTTGTATTTCTGGGAAGTTGCAGATGTGGGGGAATGGAACTATGCGGATTATTTGGTTAGCCGACGAATCCCAATACCAGCAGGCTGGGGTGTTGGACAAGTAACTGAAGGAACGACAGAAGAGGAAGATGTAGAGCAGAAGGTTAAAGATGATGCAGTTCATCAGATCATGGCCAAGCAACAGCTAGTGAACAGCCTTGGCAGCAATGAGTTGATGAAAGAGCTTGTGAAGATCGTTGTGCTCTGTAGGATGATTGTCTCTTTATTTGCAGTGTATGTAGCACTCGTGATGTATTTAGTGGCTCTGACATGAGCACTTTGCTGAAACTAGTAATGAATGAAACCTATTTAGCAGGCTGAGCGTCTAGTGTTGTGAACATCTAATGATTTATATATTAACAAAAATCGGGGGGCATCCCCTTTTGCTAATAAATAAATAAATAAATAAGAAGAGGACCCGTCGGGTCAGCTTTGTTCCCATTGCAAGACGTTCAGCAAATTGCAGTCCAACAGCAAACTGCCATCAGCTACATTTGTGGTTGTACAATCATCAAATACAAGTTTCACAGCAAAATATGAGTACCACTAAACAACAATGTCATCATGTTTCAGCCGTCATACAATCACCAAACACAAATCAACATACATAATAAGTGATGTTCTCAGTGAACAACTACTTCATCAGGTTTCAGTTGTCATAGCAAACACAATTTAACATAGTAGATAATAAGTAGTCTTCTCATAGGAAAATATGACAAAAGCAATCTAATCATCATCCGCAGCAGCAACGTCAACATCTTCACCATGTGTGTCAGTCTGAATCGTAATTCCCCCCAGTGTCATCTTCTTCTTCGGCATCAATGTCCTCGAACGTTGGCTTCTTATTGATCAACTCATCTACTTCCACAGCCTGACAGGCAATCTTTTCTCCAGCCTTATTGATGTGATGGTCCGCAAACATATCATAAACATCTGTGGAATCCTGTACATCAGCAGGAGTGTAAGCATCATCTTGTTGTGCAACTTCATTAAACGAATTCCTCTGCTCAAACTTTTGCAATACTCTCCAGTCTTGGTTATGTGCACATGTGTCTTCCAAGAAAAATATCTGTGTTGCTTGATTTGCCAAAATATAAGGCTCGTCGGTGTGGTACGCCGCCTTGACATTGATGGATTTGAAATAATCATCATCTTTGGGTTTTGAGATCCTGGTAAACTGGTTATACCAATGACAGCAAAACAGAACCACACACCGATGAACCTCGAAACTGGAGATATACTACAACTGAACAATGTCTGTTATGTTAGCATACATTTCAGTTGTCACTTTCTTGTGCGTATCCGTGCTCATGATGGCACTGTTTTGTGTCTTCCTGCCTTCGTCGCGTGCAAGGGTGTTGTAGCACACATCTCCAACAACGCAAGATGCATAATGTCTTACCCGAGTATCAGGACCCATTGCTAGTGCGTAAAGGGTATCACTAACTGCCTGCCCCTCCTCCCGCATCTCCTTAACCTATGGTTAGAAAATAGACAAGCTGATCATCTTATGTACACTATATATTAAAAAAACTGACAGTGCAATTCAAAAGCTTACACGGCTCTTCAACTATTTCGCAAATCCTTCCCTAACCCGTTTGTCAATGTTTCTTGGATTTTGCGCCAGTAACTCCTCTTCGTACATGCTGTAGAACATATATAGTGATCGCGTCAAACATCTAAATATATAAGAATGTGTTGCAAGTTTAGTAGATTACGATGTATAAGCTGCAATACTTAGCACTTACCTGATATAAGGTAGAATCTCAGGACAGTTATTCAACACATACCAAACCATTTTGTCCAAATATTTAGGTTTGTCATCTTGTCGACTCTTCCCTGTTACTCAAACAGCAGGATCGAAAACATTGAGCTCGGGATTTTTCTCGCCCACCTTTTTGCTAGGCTGATCAGCTGTTTCAATGTATCTTGAGCAGAATGTCAACGCTTCTGTAGCAATGTAGGCCTCTGCAATGGAACCATCAGGTCTAGCTCTGTTCCTAACATAGCCCTTGAAAGTGCCTAGCCGCCTTTTAATAGGGTACATCCATCCATACTGTACTGGACCTCTAAGTAGTGCCTCATCAGGTAGATGAACAGCCAAATGCACCATCACATCAAAGAAGGTTGGAGGATATATCTTCTCATGGTCGCATAGGATAGTTGGTATCTTCTCTTTAAGACGCTTCACAGCATCTATCCTGATATTTCTACTGCAGAGTTCCCTGAAGAATTGTCCCAACTCTGCAACTGCTCTGTATAAGTTAGGGCGGCCCAATCCTCTAAGGAGAACAGGTAAAACCCTTTGAAGTAGGACGTGGCAGTCATGAGTTTTCAACCCTTGTACCTTGGTTCCATCTGCACCGATTCTCCTTTCAGGGTTGGAAGCAAATCCATGTGGGAATCTCACACGTGACAGGACCTTGCAGAATTCTTTTCTTTTTTGCTTGTCCAAGACGTACACAGCTGGTGCCATATGCCGTGATTCACCAGTGTTATCCATCTGCAAATCAGATCTGATACCTAGGTGTGTCAAATCAATCCTAGATTTTAAGGTATCTTTTGTCTTGCCTTCAATATTAAGAAGTGTGCCGATAATGCTGTCACATATATTTTTCTCGATGTGCATCACATCAAGATTATGCCTCAGATCCAAATCTTTCCAATACTCCAAGTCCCACAAAGTGGACCTGCGGGTAAACAATAATCTCTCTTCTGCCTTGCCACGCTTCCTTTTCCCGCTACCATTATCAGGATGGTTTCCTGGTGTAATATGCCTGACCTTCTGTAATTCCTCCTGCAACTCATCGCTGGTGAGCCTCTCTGGTGCATCATGGTTTCCATGACTTGCTTAGAACACAGGTTTTTGGTATTTTCTAAGACGCAGCTTGTCCTTGTCAAGGAAACGGCGGTGTCCAATGTAACAAACCTTGCTAAGTATTGGGTATGACAGCGGATTCTTGTCACAGCGAACACATGCATTGTAACCATGTGTCGTTCGCCCTGACATAGTGCCCAAAGCCGGATAATCATGGATGCACCAAATTATAACAGCATGCAGAATGAAATCAGCTGGTGGGCTGCTATATAGGTCTCGAGTGAGAACACCCCTCCATAGCTTTTGAAGTTCCTCCACAACAGGCTCCATGAATAAATCAAAATCCTTTCCAGGACTTTTTGGACCTGGGATGAGCAAGGCCATGATGTAGTTTGATTCTTTGGTGCAGACATTTGACAGCATGTTGTAAGGGATAACAAGCACTGGCCACATGCTATATGTCGCGCTCTGGTGGCCAAATGGGTTGAATCCATCTATAGCTAAGCCAAGTCTAATGTTTCTCGGCTCAGCAGCAAACTCTTTGTGTTTCAGATTGAAGCTTGTCCAGTCACTACCATGAGATGGATGGCTCATTACATTCTGATCTCTGTGCTCCTGGTTCCTAGAATGCCACAGTACATCCTCTCTTGTTTGAGCATCAGGAAACAACCTCTGCAATCTTGGTATAATTGGAAAATGTCTCAGAACCTTATGAGGAATCCTCTTCACTGCATCACCATCTTTCCATCTTGATGATTTGCATTTTGGGCATTCACTTAAGTTGGCATAATCCTTCCAGAACATAACACAATTATTCTCGCAAACATGGATCATATCATATCCAATTCCAACCGCACAGAGGAAATTCTTCATTTTACTGTAGGTGTGTGGCAGCTCTGACACAGCTGGGTAATAATCGTGGAAAGCAGCCATCATCACATCGAATGATTTGTTGGTCATCCACTGAGATGTCTTCACCTGAAGAAAGCTGACCATAGCTGAGAATACTGACAGCTTACAACCTGCGGTGACTGCCACATTGCATTGCTCCAACATGCGGGCCCACCGTTTTTCTTGCACAGGTGTAAGTTCTCGAAATGCGCGAGCATTTCGTAGCATTGTTTCAATCTTGGTCAAAATCACTGGCTCCGCCGCCACCACCTCCTCCTCCTCCTCTTCCTCCTGAGCATCAGGCAGATCAAGATGGTGATCTGCTGCTTCCACATAGTCAGTGACATTGACGTTCACAGCTTCACCATGATGAACCCACCTAGTATATGTGACTGACATCCCATACAAGTTTAGATGATTTTGCACAGTTGACTGGGGTCTTGAAACTGAATTATACAACTGCTACACGGGCAGCGCACATCCGCTTTCGGACCACCGTACTCAGCTCTGATAAAGTTCATGAAGTTTTGAACCCCCTCGACATATGCAGGGGAGAATCGTCGAGCAGAAGTTATCCAAGTCATGTCCATCTGTCAGACATACAAATTAGTTCTTCTACTAGATATTATAGGAAAAACATATATGTTTCATTATAAAGTCCAGAAAAAATACCTACGTTGATGTCTAAAGCTATGGCAAGATATTTGGACAAGCAGATCTAAGTAATTAAATATATATAAAGCTAATTTAGCAAACAGATTGAGTGCTAAATTATGGTAGGCTATTTCAGCAATCAATGAGGCCGAGCACACAACCATCTAAGGCCATCTCAGCAACAAAGATTGAGTGTAAAACGGTGTCGAGCTATTTCACCTAACAGATTGGCTACTAGACCATGGCAATCTACTTCACAATACATACATGGTCCTAAAATATGGCAGGATATTTTAGCAACTAATCAGGCGTGGCATGCCATCTCAGCAAAGCAGATTGAGTGCAGAACAGGGCAAGGTATCTTTTTAAGCAGAGCATATTGAGTGTAAACTATTTCGGCAAGCAATGAGATTAACAACATCTATCAGCTAACATCCAGCGCTACTCCGACATGCACGGGGTCTCAGTCTAGAATGCGCGTACCGTGGGAGAAGCTGACCGCCGTGCGTCTCCACAAGAACATCGCCAGCGGTGGCGGCGCGGCTGGAGGACGGCAGTTTAGGAGAGCGTACTGTGGGCTCGAGAGGATCGCCGTGCGTCCCCTCAAAGAACCGCGGCGCTGACGTATCGACGCGGTGGGGAGGGCTAGTTTGGCGAAGCGAATGGAGTAGAGGGGAGTGCTACTTGTAGACTGCGTTGGTATTTCCCCGAAGAGGAGAGGATGATGCAGTATAGTAGAGATAAGTATTTCCCTCAGTTAATAACCAAGGTTATCAATCCAGTAGGAGAACCACGCAAAATCCCTTTAGCAGCACCTGCACACACAAAAGCAAACACTTGCACCCAACGAAAATAAGAGGGTTGTCAATCCTCTTAGCGGTTATTTGCAAGGATTAATTCTGATAGTGATAGATAGATAAACTAAAATACTAAATAAAATAAAAGTAAATAAATTGCAGCAAGGTATTTTTGGTTTTAATATATGATAAAAGTAGACTCGGGGGCCATAGTTTTCACTAGAGGCTTCTCTCCCGAACACAAAGCATATGGTGGGTAAACAAATTACTGTTGGGCAATTGATAGAAAAGCAAATAATTATGATGGATTCATGGCAATGATCATGTATATAGGCATCACGTCCGAGACAAGTACACCGACTCCTGCCTGGGTCTACTACTATTACTCCACCCATCGAGCGCTATCCAGCATGCATCTAGGGTATTAAGTATGAAACAGAGTAACACCTTAAGCAAGATGACATGGTGTAGACAAAGTAAACTCAAGCAATATGATTAAACCCCATCTTTTTATCCTTAATGGCAACAATACAAATACGTGTCATGTCCCTTTCTGTCACTGGGATTGAGCACCGCAAGATTGAACCCATCACAAATCACCTCTCCCATTGCAAGATAAACCAATCTAGTTGGCCAAACCAAATCGATAGATCGGAGAGAAATACAAATCTATAATAATCATGCATAAAAGTGGTCAGAGAAGACTCAAATATTTCTCATGAATAATCTGATCATAACTCACAATTCATCAGATCCCAACAAACACACCGCAAAAGAAGATTACATCGTATAGAACTCCAAGAACATCGAGGAAAACATGGTATTGAAGATCAAAGAGACAGAAGAAGCCATCTAGCTACTAGCTATGGACCCGTAGGTCTATGGTAAACTACTCACACATCATCGGAAGGGCAGCAAGGTTGATGAAGAGGCCCTCTGTGATTGATTCCCCCTCCGGTAGAGTACCAGAAAAGGCCTCCAGATGGGATCGCGGAAGAACAGAGGCTTGCAGCGGCGGAAAGGTTTTCTCTTCTGTCCCTCTGGTATATTGGGAATATTTGAGAATTTATAGCGCTGGAATTAGGTCAGGAGGGGCTATGAGGGGCCCACAAGCCTGGGAGGCGCGCCCTACCCCCCAGGGCGCGCCTCCCGAGCTTGTCGCTTCCTCGTGGCTCGTCTGGTCTTCTCCCGAAGCTTCGTGGGTCTCTTCTGGTCTGGAAAAAATTAATCCAAAGTTTTTTTCTTGTTTGCACTCTTTTTGATAATGATTTTCTGAAAAGACAAAAACAAGCAAAAAAACAGCAACTGGCACTTGGCACTGGGTTAATAAGTTAGTCCCAAAAAATGATATATAATGGCATATAATTGCAAATAAAACATCCAAGATTGATACTATAATAGCATGTTACAATCAAAAATTATAGATACGTTGGAGACGTATCAAGCATCCCCAAGCTTAATTCCTGCTCGTCCTCAAGTAGGTAAATGATAAAAACAGAATTTTTGATGTGGAATGCTACCTAACATGTTTGATCATGTAATCTCTCTTACGATATGAATAATAAGATCCGAATGATTCAAAGGAATAGTCTATAGTTTGACATAAAGACATCAATACTTAGGCATACTAATAAACAATCATGTCTTTCAAAATAAAAATGCTAAAGAAAGTTATCCCTACAAAATCATATAATCCTGTAATGCTCCATCTTCTTAACACAAAATATTTATCATGCATTACCCCGATGACAAGCCGAGCAATTGGTTCATACTTTTTAACGCGCTTCAGCTTTTTCAACCCCCATGCAATACATGAGCCCAAGCCATGGATATAGCACTATGGGTGGAATAGAATGTGGTGGTAGAGATTAATAAGGGGAAGTCAAAAATAAGAAGATAGTCTAACATCGACGAGGCTAATCAACGGGCTATGGAGATGCCCATCAATTGATGTCAATGCAAGGAGTAGGGATTGCCATGCAACGGATGCACTAAGAGCTATAAGTGTATGAAAGCTCAACATGAAAACTAAGTGGGTGTGCATCCAACTTGCTTGCTCATGAAGACCTCGGGCATTTGAGGAAGCCCATCATCGGAATATACAAGCCAAGTTCTATAATGAAAAATTCCCACTAGTGTATGCAAGTGACAAAATAGGAGACTCTCTATATGAAAAACATGGTGCTACTTCGAAGCACAAGTATGGAAAAGGATAGTAACACTGCCCCTTCTCTCTTTTTCTCTCATTTTTTTGTGGGCTCTTTTTGGACTCTTTTTTTTATTTCCTCACTAGGACAATGCTCTAATAATGATGATCATCATACTTCTATTTACTTACAACTCAAAAGAAAATTACAACTCGAAACTAGAAAAAAAATATGACTCTATATGAATGCCTCTGGCGGTGTACCAGGATGTGCAATGATACTAGCGTAACATGTATAAAAAATGATGAACGGTGGCTGAGCCCCAAATACTATGTCAGCTATATGATCATGCAAAGCAATATGACAATGACGATGTGTGTCATAAAAACGGAACGGTGGAAGTTGCATGGCAATATATCTCGGAATGGCTATGGAAATGGCATGATACGTAGGTATGGTGGCTGTTTTGAGGAAGATATAAGGAGGCTTATGTGTGATAGAGCGTATCATATCACGGGGTTTGGATGCACCGGCTAAGTCTGCACCGACTCTCGATGTGAGAAAGGGCAATGCACGGTACCGAAGAGGCTAGCAAATTGCGGAAAGGTGAGAGTGCGTATAATCCATGGACTCACATTAGTCATAAAGAACTCACATACTTATTGCAAAAGTTTATTAGCCCTCGAAGCAAAGTACTACTATGCATGCCCCTAGGGGGATAGATTGGTAGGAAAAGACCATCGCTCGTCCCCAACCGCCACTCATAAGGTAGACAATCAAGAATAAATCATGCTCCAACTTCTTAGCATAACGATAGATCATACGTGCATGCTTCGGGAATCACAAACCTTAACACCAATATTCTTACTAAACCACAATTATCTACTAGCACCTCCCACATATTACCATCTTAATATCGCAAAACTATTCCAAGGAATCAAACTTATCATATTCAGTGATCTACATGAAAGTTTTTATTATATCCCTCTTGAATACTTATTATATTAGGACCAAATTCATAACCCGTGCATATTACCATTCCTATTCATTAGACTCTCAAAAAGATATAAGTGAAGCATGAGAGTGCAACTATTTCTTTAAAATATAACCACCACCGTGCTCTGAAAGATATAAGTGAAGCACTAGTGCAACTGCCTAGCTCAAAAGATATAAGTGAAGCACATAGAGTATTCTAACAAATCATGAATAATGTGTGTCCCTCTCAAAAAGGTGTGTTCAGAAAAGATGATTGTGAAAAACTAAAAAGAAAACAAACTATATCACAAGACGCTCCAAGTAAAACACATATCCTGTGATGAATAAAAATATAGCTCTAAGTGAGTTACCGATAGATTGTAGATGAAAGAGGGGATGCCATCCGGGGCATCCCCAAGCTTAGACGCTTGAGTCTTCCTTGAATATTACCTTGGGGTGCCTTGGGCATCCCCAAGCTTAGGCTCTTGCCGCTCCTTATTCCTTTATCCATCGCAGTCTCACCCAAAACTTGAAAACTTCAGCACACAAAACTCAACAGAAACCTCGTGAGATCCGTTAGTATAACAAACAAATCTTAAACTTTAATTACTGTTGTAAATTGATTCATATTTAATATTGGCATAATGCTACTGCACTCCAACTTCTCCATGACTCATACCCCCCGATACGATCCTTAGATTCATCAAAATAAGCAAACTATGCAACAAAAACAGAATCTGTCTAAAACAGAACAGTCTGTAAAGATCTATTTAGAAGCTATACTTTTGTAACTCCAAAAATTCTGAAAAATTAGGAAAACGTAAAAAATTCATATACCAATACTGTGTAAATATTTCAGATTTTTCTGACACTCCAGTACAGAATCAAAAATCAAATACTGGACGCAAAACTTTCTGTTTTCCAAACAGCATCAATTATACTATCATCCAAATCATCCCAAAGGCATTACTTGGCACAAACACCAATTAAAAGATAAAAACACAATCATAACAGAGGCTATAATTGTGTAAACACACAAAAACATAAGGTAAAACAAAAAAATTATTTTATTCATTGGGTTGCCTCCCAACAAGCTCTTCCTTTATAGCCATTAAGATAGGCTTTGAGAATTCAATGATGCTCACACGAAAGACAAGAATTAAAGCACAAAGAGAGCATCATAGAACATGTGACAAACATATTTAAGTCTAACATACTTTATATGCATAGCCATTTTATAGGAAAACAAATTATCAAGACAAGCAATATCTAGCCTATGCAAATAGGAAGAATGAAGCATTAATAATTTCAGCACAAAGAGAGGTAATTTAGTGACATGAAAGTTTTTACAACCATATTTTCCTCTCTCATAATAATTACAAGTAGGATCATATTCAATTTCAACAATATAGCAAACACATAACATATTCTCTGCATGATCCACATGCATGCAAAGTTGACACTCTTCCAAAATAGTGGGATTATCATCAACTAAAGTTATGACCTCTCCAAACCCACTTTCATCAAAAAATTCATAAGTTTGAACACTCTCCGAATATGTGGGATTAGTTTTACCTAAAGTTGACACTCTTCCAAACCCACTTTCAATATTATTGTAAATATTATTATCAATAACATATTCATCATGAGGCTTCAATAAATTTTCAAGATCATAAGAAGCATTATCACCCCAATCGTGATCATTGCAATAAGTAGTGGACATAACAAAATTGTCATCCGCAAGCTTGTAGTTTTGCATATCATTAGCACAATTAGCATTAATAGAATTTATAATAACATCATTGCAATCATGCTTTTTATTCAAGGAACTATCATGAATCACTTTCTAAATTTGTTTTTCTAACACTTCATCACAATTTAAAGATTCACGATTTTCAAGCAAAACATCATAGAGATAATGAAGTGCACTCAACTCATTAGCAATTGGTCCATCATAATTAAATCTTTTGAAGAGATTAGTGCTACTTGTAGACTGCGTTGGTATTTCCCCGAAGAGGAGAGGATGATGTAGTATAGTAGAGATAAGTATTTCCCTCAGTTAAGAGCCAAGGTTATCAATCCAGTAGGAGAACCATGCAAAATCACGTTAGTAGCACCTGCACACACAAAAGCAAACACTTGCACCCAACGCAAATAAGAGGGTTGTCAATCCTCTTAGCGGTTATTTGCAAGGATTAATTCTGATAGTGATAGATAGATAAACTAAATTACTAAATAAAATAAAAGTAAATAAATTGCAGCAAGGTATTTTTGGTTTTAATATATGATAAAAGTAGACCCGGGGGCCATAGTTTTCACGAGAGGCTTCTCTCTCGAGCGCAGAACATATGGTAGGTAAACAAATTACTGTTGGGCAATTGATAGAAAAGCAAATAATTATGACGGATTCATGGCAATGATCATGTATATAGGCATCACGTCTGAGACAAGTAGACCGACTCTTGCCTACATCTACTACTATTACTCCACCCATCGACCGCTATCCAGCATGCATCTAGGGTATTAAGTATGAAACAGAGTAACGCCTTAAGCAAGATGACATGATGTAGACAAAGTAAACTCAAGCAATATGATTAAACCCCATCTTTTTATCCTTAATGGCAACAATACAAATACGTGTCATGTCCCTTTCTGTCACTGGGATTGAGCACCGCAAGATTGAACCCATCACAAAGCACCTCTCCCATTGCAAGATAAACCAATCTAGTTGGCCAAACAAAATCGATAGATCGAGAGAAATACAAAGCTATAATAATCATGCATAAAAGAGTTCAGAGAAGACTCAAATATTTCTCACGAATAATCTGATCATAAACTCACAATTCATCGGATCCCAAAAAACACACCGCAAAAGAAGATTACATCGGATAGAACTCCAAGAACATCGAGGAGAACATGGCATTTAAGATCAAAGAGAGAGAAGAAGCCACCTAGCTACTAGCTATGGACCCGTAGGTCTGTGGTAAACTACTCACACATCATCGGAAGGGCAGCAAGGTTGATGTAGAAGCCCTCCGTGATCGATTCCCCCTCCGGCAGAGTACCGGAAAAGGCCTCCAGATGGGATCACTACTAGGAGAAACCTTATAGGTAGAACCTTAGCAGTAGCGTGGGGTAAAAGCGCAGCGCTACTGCTATATATCAGCAATGCTGGTCGTGAACCGACGCTACAGGTAGCACCATAGCAGTAGTGCTGGCTAGCCACCCCTCGCTGCTGCTAAGTGGTCCCAGCCTTAGCCCACGGGGCTACCCGTAGTAGTAGCGTGGCCTAGTGAACCACCGCTACTGCTAGGCCTGTAGCAGTAGCGCTGGCCCGAGACAAAGCGCTACCACTATGTGTGTACTATGCCAGTAGGTGGGCCTAACTTTGCAGCAGCGTGGGATACCAAGCCAGCGCTACTGCTAAGACCCGTAGTAGTAGCGCTGGTCCCTAACGCGCTGCTGCTGCTAACCCAACCTTATCATCTTCTCCGCTCGGCCGACCCTCACTCTCCCTCTCCACTTTCTCCCCACGCCATGCTGCCGTCGCCCGCCGCCACCGGAAGATATCGCCCGCGCTCCTGCTCCTCCCCAACCGAGGTATCTCCTCCCTCCTCCCTCCACCTCCCTCCCTCCCTCCTTCCACCTCCCTCTCTCTCCCTCCCTCCCTGCCTCGTCCGTCCTCCTCCTCCCTCTCCCTCCTGCCTCCTCCCTCCCTGCCTCATCCGTCCTCCTCCTCCCTCAACCTCCCTCCCTCCCTCTTGCCTCCTCCCTCCCACCTTCCTCCCTGTCTCGTCCATCCTCCTCCTCCCCCCACGTCGCTCCCTCCCTCCACCTCACTCCCTCCCTCCCTCATCCCTCCCTGTTCCTCCCTTCACCTCCCTCTGTTTTTGAATTTTTAGTAAAAAAAATTAGTAACAGAAATTAGTTAACTTAATACTTTATACTCTCTAGTTTACTTAATTAGTTAAAAATTTAGTTGGTAGAAACATGTATTGGACACTTAGTTGGTACAGATTATAACTAGTAATAGAATAGAAAATTTAGTAATAGAATAGAAAATAAATTATAGTAATAGAAATTTTTAGTAAAAAAAATTAGTAATAGAAATTTTTATGTGTAGAAAATTTTCAATATAGAAATGTATTGGAATGCTATATGAGAAATTTTTAGGTATCACATTTAGTAATAGAAGTTTGTAGTAACAAAAATTTTAGTAAGTGTTGAATAGAGTAGAACTAGGATATTTAGTTATGTCAATCTCACATTGCCAAATTTAGAGAGAGAGACCTACTTTGTATGCTCATGTGGCGCAGGGTAGATCACCGACGAGCCGGTCGACGACGCCCAGAAGATCACCGACGACACCCGCGCCCGGTCGACAACCATCGTCTATAGTGAGTAAACATGATGTTTTTATAGATGTAGTAGATGAGTAGCTATGACAATGTGAAGCTAGTTTTTTTTAAATGATAATTGATCCGGATAGAATTTCAAGTTTAAACATCTCTGTATGTGTATGAACATCTTTGTATTGCATGGAAAATCTGAGTGGCCTATGTTTTGCCGGAGTGTTGATTCATTTCCATTTCGGTAAATTTCAGGCGCTCGATATGTCCTATTTTAGCAAAGGTCATGCCGGATTTTTCCATGAATTTTAGCATGACTTGTGCTAGTATGTAGGAAATATCGAGTGCCTTGGATTTGCCGGAAAGAGAATTAAACGACATTTCGGGTTGACTTTAACTCTGTCGGAGCTCAATACATGACAGTCAGAAAATTAGCGAGGGAGAGTGTCCACCATATATGAGAGAAGAAGAATGCCGACTGTTGTCGTGGGGGTCGCATCTCCTTCTTCTCCTTGTGCTAGACCTTTGTTATGCACTAGGGGGAGGAGGAGTAGCGACAATCACCGTCGGTGGAATATCTGTGAACACCACGTGAGATGAGAGTTTTCAAGGAAAGACTCGACAGACCGAAAGTCAACCCGTGATGAGTAATAATGATCTATGTGTTGAGTTCCTGTTATTTGCCGTCGATTTTTAATCTTTGACTTATGAACACAGGAAATGTCTGACGACGATATGATTCCTGAGTGCGACTACTGCAAACACGACCGGGGTATGTGCAACAGGATGACTTATCTGCAAAACGATAGGTACTTCACCATCGTGCTGAAGGAGACTTTCGACGTTTTAACGGTACATAACGATGACAAGTATTTTTCCGTAATTATGCATGACTTGTGAATTTTGGCTTCAACGTGTAATTTTCCATTTTTTTCAATTGAAATAGTTCATCCCATGTCATGCAAGACCGTATGTCTTGGAAAAGCTCGGTTTTGAAGATAGGGAGAGAACAGAGACGAAGAGTGCTCACCTTAGGACGAAGCATGGTTTCACCTTTTTGGTTAAGCTATTTAATGCACCAAATAGCTTGCATTTCGGTTGCTCAACTTGGAGAGGATTTTGCAAGGCCTATGAATTTAAGGAGGATATGCAAATCACCTTCGATCTTCGGCCCGAAGATGAAATTGACGATAATATCGACATTTGGGTGGATGTCGAGACGCTTCCAGTTCTACCTCTTTGTGAGTTTGTCAAATAAATTTGTTAAGTAATTTATATTGTTTATTTAAAAATCATTGATGGCTTATTTCCTTTGACAGCTTATTTCCATTCTTCAAAAAATGTACGGAAGATAGTAGACAGAACCTACTACACCGATGGCTCTAAACTAAGTTACGAGGAGAAAGATCATCTTATCTCATTTATTATTGATGTTGAGAATTTCAATATCAATTATGAAACTCCTCCACATTATGGTCAATACGTGCCACTAGTGCATGTGTTGAACTACGGTAACATCCATGGAGATGGCATGGTAAGATTTTTTACTATTACGACATCAGTGCATCTTTTGCATACATTCTTCTAAAGCTAAACTACATTGCTAACTACGTTATTATTATGTTCTTCAACAGAAAATCCCAAAGGATTGTGTGCCTCATCTGATGTTTACGAAAGGTCGCATTGATGTTATTAGATTATGGCCAAGTCCGCCTAGGGTTCACCGCTGTTCATACTAGATTTCTCAAACCGATGAAGACATCACAATCAAAGAATGGAAAAAAGTTATGAATAATCATAGGGAGCTACTTGGAAGCAACATTGTGCGAAGCGCATGAATTGGATACAGGATAATCTCCATTCTTCATAATGGAGAGTCGGGGGCTATGTTGTTTTATGCTATTTTACCTTAGAGAGCATAGCAGGTCCTAGCTAATACTCATGATCATGTGCTAAGAACAATTAACTAGGGTTGGTTATGACTATGATAACGAGTAGAAGTTGTTAGATGACTATGATAATGATGAGTATGACTTGTGTTATTATGCTAATGATGATGAGTTATTATTATGATGATGATGCTGAGTTGTTATATCATTATGAGCATGATGAGCTATTATATCAGTGGGTGAAAGAAACGTGGATTAGATTCAAGTGGAGGCAACATGGTGCAGATCCAAAGTACTACTAATCCAAACAAAGTCACTTTGATTAGTAGTACTTTGGATCTACGCCATGTTGCCTCCACTTCAATCTAATCCACGTCTCTTTCACCCACTGATATAATAACTAATCATGATCATAAAATAATGTGATGAGACTACTGTATAAAACATGTACAAACACAGTGCAAATACGCAGAAGAAAATAAAAAAAGGAAAAATTTAGTAGTAGCGCTGGTTGGACAGACGCTACTGCTATGTAGTGTTAGCAGTAGCGCTAGTCGCGCCAACACTACTGCTAGGTTTGTTAGCAGTAGCGGGGTACAACCGGCGCTACTGCTAAACATTAGTTGTAGTGCCCTAGCAGTAGCGCTGGTCCCCGCGCTACTGCTAGGCCCCAAACCCGCGCTACTGCTAGGGTTTTCCCTAGTAGTGGATCGCGGAAGAACAGAAGCTTGCGGTGGCATAAAAAGTTATTCGGGGTGGCACTCTGTTGGTTTCCGAATATTTGAGAATTTATAGAAGTGGAATTAGGTCAAACAGAGCCACCTCTTTTGTCCAGACAAAAATCTCCAAAAAGTTTCGTGGTATTTGGACTTCGTTTGGTACCGATTTCCTGAAAAACCAAAAACAAGCAGAAAACAGCAACTGGCACTGGGCACTAGGTTAATATGTTAGTCCCAAATAATGATATATAATTGCATATAAAAACATCCAAGATTGATACTATAATACCATGGAACAATCAAAAATTATAGATACATTGGAGATGTATCAAGCATCCCCAAGCTTAATTCCTGCTCGTCCTCGAGTAGGTAAATGATAAAAACAGAATTTTTTATGTGGAATGCTACCTATCATGTTTCATCATGTAATCTCTCTTTTACGGTATGAATAATAAGATCCGAATGATTCAAAGCAATAGTCTATAGTTTGACATAAAGACATCAATACTCAGGCATACTAATAAACAATCATGTCTTTCAAAATAAAAATGCTAAAGAAAGTTATCCCTACAAAATCATATAATCCTGTCATGCTCCATCTTCTTAACAAAAAATATGTATCATGCACTACCCCGATGACAAGCTGAGCAATTGGTTCGTACTTTTTAACGCGCTTTAGCTTTTTCAACCCCGACGCAATACATGAGCGCAAGCCATGGATATAGCACTATGGGTGGAATAGAGTATGGTGGTAGAGATTAATAAGGGGAAGTTAAAAATAAGAAGATAGTCTCTCATCGACAAGGCTAATCAATCGGCTATGGAGATGCCCATCAATTGATGTCAATACGAGGAGTAGGGATTGCCATGCAACGGATGCACTAAGAGCTATAAGTGTGTGAAAGCTCAACATGAAAACTAAGTGGGTGTGCATCCAACTTGCTTGCTCATGAAGACCTCGGGCATTTGAGGAAGCCCATCATTGGAATATACAAGCCAAGTTCTATAATGAAAAATTCCCACTAGTATATGAAAGTGAAAAAATAGGAGACTCTCTATATGAAAAATATGGTGCTACTTTGAAGCACAAGTATGGAAAAGGATAGTAACACTGCCCCTTCTCTCTTTTTCTCTCATTTTTTTTCATGGGCTCTTTTTGGCCTCTTTTTTTTATTTCCTCACTAGGACAATGCTCTAATAATGATGATCATCATACTTCTATTTACTTACAACTCAAAAGAAAATTACAACTCAAAACTAGAACAAAAATATGACTCTATATGAATGCCTCTGGCGGTGTACCAGGATGTGCAATGATACTAGCGTAACATGTATAAAAAATGATGAACGGTGGCTGAGCCACAAATACTATGTCAGCTATATGATCATGCAAAGCAATATGACAATGACGACGTGTGTCATAAAAATGGAACGGTGGAAGTTGCATGGCAATATATCTCGGAATGGCTATGGAAATGGCATGATAGGTAGGTATGTTAGCTGTTTTGAGGAAGATATAAGGAGGATTATGTGTGATAGAGCGTATCATATCACGGGGTTTGGATGCACCGGCGAAGTCTACACTGACTCTCGATGTGAGAAAGGGCAATGCACGGTACCGAAGAGGCTAGCAAATTGCGGAAAGGTGAGAGTGCGTATAATCCATGGACTCACATTAGTCATAAAGAACTCACATACTTATTGCGAAAGTTTATTAGCCCTCAAAGCAAAGTACTACTACGCATGCCCCAAGGGGGATAGATTGGTAGGAAAAGACCATCGCTCGTCCCCGACCGCCAGGTAGACAATCAAGAATAAATCATGCTCCAACTTCTTAGCATAACGACAGATCATACGTGCATGCTTCGGGAATCACAAACCTTAACACAAATATTCTTACTAAACCAATATTATCTACTAGCACCTCCCACATATTACCTTCTTAATATCGCAAAACTATTGCAAGGAATCAAACTTATCATATTCAGTGATCTACATGAAAGTTTTTATTATACCCCTCTTGAATACCTATCATATTAGGACCAAGTTCATAACCCGTGCATATTACCATTGCTATTCATTAGACTCTCAAAAAGATATAAGTGAAGCATGAGAGTGCAACTATTTATTTGAAATATAACCACCGCCGTGATCTAAAAGATATAAGTGAAACACTAGAGCAACTGCCTAGCTCAAAAGATATAAGTGAAGCACATAGAGTATTCTAACAAATCACGAATAATGTGTGTCCCTCTCAAAAAGGTGTGTTCAGCAAAGATGATTGTGACAAACTAAAAAGCAAACAACCTATAGCACAAGACGCTCCAAGTAAAACACATATCATATGATGAATAAAAATATAGCTCCAAGTGAGCTACCGATAGATTGTAGACGAAAGAGGGGATGCCTTCCGGGGCATCCCCAAGCTTAGACGCTTGAGTCTTCCTTGAATATTACCTTGGGGTGCCTTGGGCATCCCCAAGCTTAGGCTCTTGTCACTCCTTATTCCTTTATCCATCGTAGTCTCACCCAAAACTTGAAAACTTCAGCACACAAAACTCAACAGAAACCTCGTGAGATGCGTTAGTATAACAAATAAATCTTAAACTTTAGGTACTGTTGTAAATTGATTCATATTTAATATTGGCATAATGCTACTGTACTCCAACTTCTCCATGACTCATACCCCCCGATACGATCCATAGATTCATCAAAATAAGCAAACTATGCAACAAAAACAGAATCTGTCTAAAACAGAGCAGTCTGTAAAGGTCTGAATTAACGTCATACTTATGTAACTCCAAAAATTCTGAAAACTTAGGACAACTTGGGAAATTCATATATCAACATTTTTTAAAAAATTCAGCAGGTTCGGACGTTCCAGCGAAAAATCAAAATTCTAGCACTGGACGTGAAAGTTTCTGTTTTCAAACAGCATCAATTATACTATCTTCCAAATCATCCCAAAGGCATTACTTGGCACAAACACTAATTAAAATATAAAAAACACAATCATAACAGAATCTATAATTGTGTAAACACACAAAAACAGAAAGTAAAAATTTATTGGGTTGTCTCCCAACAAGCTCTTTCTTTATAGCCATTAAGATAGGATCAAGATTTCAATGATGCTCACATGAAGGATAGTAATTGAAACACGAAGAGAGCATCATGTAGCATGTGAAAAACATATTTAAGTCTAACATACTTCCTATGCATAGGCATTTCATAATCAAACAAATTGTCAAGACAAGCAATATCTAGCATATGCAAATAGGAAGAATGAAGCATTAATAATTTCAATGTAACGAGAGGCAATTTAGTAACATGAAGATTTCTACAACCATATTTTCCTCTCTCATAATAGTTACATGTAGGATCATAATCAAATTCAACAATATTGCTATCATATAAAATATTCTCTTCACGATCCGCATGCATAAAAGTTTTATAATCTTCCAAGATAGTGGGATTAACATCAACTAAAGTCATGACCTCTCCAAACCCACTCTTATCCAAAAATTCACAAGATTGATAATTCTGCAAAGAATTGGGATCATTATTACCTAAAGTTGATGCTCTTCCAAACCCACTTTTAATAGTATTGCAAACATTATTATCAATAACATATTCATCATGAGGCTTAAATAAATTTTCAAGATCATAAGAAGCATTATCACCCCAATCATGATCATTGCAATAAGTAGTGGACATAACAAAATTTCCATCCCCAAGCTTGTAGGTTGGCATATAATTAGCACAATTGACATTAATATAATTTATAATAACATCATTGCAATCATGCTTTTCATTCAAGGAGCTATCAAGTGTGGGTGCAATAGTAATAATTTCATTTTTAACATAAGGAACTATAGCAAGTTCATCTCTATAAGCATCATTAATATTGGCATCATGGCTATAAGAATAGCAAGCATCACGTTCATCAAGAGGGGATATTTCAATCGAATCAATGGAATCATAATTATCTATGGATTCATGCATATCAATATTTTCCTCCAAAGTAGCAGACATTCTCTCAATAAATTCATTAAAATAGGCATTAGGAGTATAGTTTTCATAGCAATATTTAAGTATGTCAAAATTTTCAGACTTTTAGAGAGTAGCATCAGACTTTTCAATCAAAGAAGCAACTTCATAAGCACCCTTAAAAGCAACAAATTCTTCAATTTGTTCGATATCATAGTAACTATAAACACCCTTGGCATAAGAAGATAGGATTTCATTATCATTAAACTCACATAGGTAGGGAAGGTGTATTTTAGGGTTCTTAGAGCAACAAGTAAAATCATAAATTTCACATAGATTCCAAGCATAGCATAGCAAACAATTTATTTGATTCCATAAGAGTCTCCCTTTTTGAGACAAACGGTGACGCACAAAATGAGCATGCTCATCTAATTATTTTCCCTCAACTAAACTAGTTGGGGTTTCGGCATGAGCACAAATGGATCGGAGATGATCCAAGTAGAAAACTTTAAGTGGATCCATAGTATCTTAAATTTTTGTTTTATTTTCTGTTCTTGTGTGTTTGACATGAAGGCAATAAAAGCAAGCAAGCAAGAAAATAAAATATTTTTGTGTTTTTTTGTAAAATTGTTTTAGAAGTGGGGGAGATGAAAACGAGAGGCAAATGCAAATAAAAAGGCAAATAAAATAAATGCAAGTGGATGATAGTTTGTGCGAAGGTACTTGATAAATTTTGGTGATGTCTCCCCGGCAACGGCGCCAGAAATTCTTCCTGCTACTTGTAGACTGCGATGGTATTTCCCCGAAGAGGAGAGGATGGTGCAGTATAGTAAAGATAAGTATTTCCCTCAGTTAAGAACCAAGGTTATCAATCCAGTAGGAGAACCACACAAAATCCCGTTAGCAGCACATGAAACACAAAAGCAAACACTTGCACCCAACGCAAATAAGAGAGTTGTCAATCCTCTTAGCGGTTATTTGCAAGGATTAATTCTGATAGTGATAGATAGATAAACTAAAATAATAAATAAAATAAAAGTAAATAAATTGTAGCAAGGTATTTTTGGTTTTAAATATATGATAAAAGTAGACCCAGGGGCCATAGTTTTCACTAGAGGCTTCTCTCTCGAACACATAGCTTACGGTGGGTAAACAAATTACTGTTGGGCAATTGATAGAAAAGCAAATAATTATGACAGATTCATGGCAATGATCATGTATATAGGCATCACGTCCGAGACAAGTAGACCGACTCCTACCTGCATCTACTACTATTACTCCACCCATCGACCGCTATCCAGCATGCATCTAGGGTATTAAGTATGAAACAGAGTAATGCCTTAAGCAAGATGACATGATGTAGACAAAGTAAACTCAAGCAATATGATTAAACCCCATCTTTTTATCCTTAATGGCAACAATACAAATACGTGTCATGTCCCTTTCTGTCACTGGGATTGAGCACCATAAGATTGAAACCATCACAAAGCACCTCTCCCATTGCAAGATAAACCAATCTAGTTGGCCAAACCAAATCGAAAGATCAGAGAGAAATACAAAGCTATAATAATCATGCATAAAATATTTTAGAGAAGACTCAAATATTTCTCATAAATAATCTGATCATAAACTCATAATTCATCGAATCCCAACAAACACACCGCAAAAGAAGATTACATCGGATAGAACTCCAAGAACATCGAGGAGAACATGGTATTGAAGATCCAAGAGAGAGAAGAAGCCATCTAGCTACTAGCTATGGACCCGTAGGTCTGTGGTAAACTACTTACACATCATCGGAGGGGTAGCAAGGTTGATGAAGAAGCCCTCGGTGATCGATTCCCCCTTCGGCAGATCACCGGAAAAGGCCTCCAGATGGGATCGCGGAAGAACAGAAGCTTGCGGCGGCGGAAAGGTTTTCTCCTCTGTCTCTCTGGTATATTGGGAATATTTGGGAATTTATAGCGCTGGAATTAGGTCAAGAGGAGCTACGAGGGGCCCATAAGCCTGGGGGGCGCGCCCTACCCCCAGGGCGCGCCCTCCGAGCTTTTGGTCCCTCATGGCTCCTCTGGTCTTCTCCCGAAGCTTCGTGGGTCTCTTCAGGTCCAGAAAAAACTAATCCAAAGTTTTTTTTCTCGTTTGGACTCTTTTTGATAATGATTTTCTGAAAAGACAAAAACAAGCAAAAAACAGCAACTGGCACTGGGCACTGAGTTAATAGGTTAGTCCCAAAAAATGATATATAATGGCATATAATTGCATATAAAACATCTAAGATTGATACTATAGTAGCATGGAACAATCAAAAATTATAGATACGTTGGAGACGTATCAATCATGCATAAAAGAGTTCAGAGAAGACTCAAATATTTCTCATGAATAATCTGATCATAAACTCACAATTCATCGGATCCCAACAAACACACTGCAAAAGAAGATTACATCGGATAGAACTCCAAGAACATCGAGGAGAACATGGTATTGAAGATCAAAGAGAGAGAAGAAGCCATCTAGCTACTAGCTATGGACCCATAGGTCTGTGGTAAACTACCCACACATCATCGGAAGGGCAGCAAGGTTGACGAAGAAGCCCTCCGTGATCGATTCCCCCTCTGGTAGAGTACCGGAAAAGGCCTCCAGATGGGATCGCGGAAGAACAGAGGCTTGCGGCTGCGGAAAGGTTTTCTCTTCTGTCCCTCTGGTATATTGGGAATATTTGAGAATTTATAGCGCTAGAATTAGGTCAGGAGGGGCTACGAGGGGCCCACAGGCCTGGGGGCATGCCCTACCCCCCAGGGCGCGCCTCCGAGCTTGTCGCTCCCTCGTGGCTCGTCGGATCTTCTCCCGAAGCTTCGTGGGTCTCTTCTGGTCCAGAAAAAATCAATCCAAAGTTTTTTTTTCTCGTTTGGACTCTTTTTGATAATGATTTTCTGAAAAGACAAAAACAAGCAAAAAACAACAACTGGCACTGGGCACTGGGTTAATAGGTTAGTCCCAGAAAATGATATATATTGGCATATAATTGCATATACAACATCCAAGATTGATACTATAATAGCTTGGAACAATCAAAAATTATAGATACATTGGAGACGTATCAGGGAGCTGGGGGAGGGGGTGTGGGGAATATTATTGGCTAGTTGGCCGAAGGGGAGTTGAATTTGGGATTTGGGGGGAATTTTCGCGCGGTGGGCGGGGGAGTTTGGCGAATGGTCGGTTTCTCCAACTGCGGTCCCATGTGTCAGTGAAGAGGCAAGCCGAAGCGCGTTCCCTTTGGGTGAGCGGTGTGCAGGACCGACCGTGTGAGGGGTGCAATGCGACCGCGACAGGCGTGCTGTAAGTGTACCACCTTTTCCTTTTGAACTTGTAGAGCGTAACACTTGGTTTTGGTGCTTCGCACGATCCATCGATACAAATCCCGACTAAAACGGCGCGATATGCTGGGAGTTTAGCTTAGCTGGTTTGACAGACAGAGCGAGAGAAAGACGTGAAATGAGTGAATGTGTAGTGGACATAGTTGTACTTTTGGAGGGCCTAAGAGAAATTGTGTATGTAAACCCTCTCTATTTATTTACTTCGCATATTAGCTTTGTCTCAGGTCAAACTTTCTAAACTTTGACCAAGTTTATACATACAAAAATAATGACAACCACAATACCAAGTAAATACGATTAGAATCATCATTCAATATATTTTCATACAACACATCATTTTATTGTGAAATTTCATATAACCGGACGAGATTCATGCAAACACGGTAGATTTTCATTACATTTATAACTTTTAGGACAAAAATAGAAAAGAAACCCGACCCTAAACCTATCCTACGGCGACGGCGTACGTCCACTTTCCTTTGTATTCCGCATCGGTGACCACGTCCTCCATCTGTCGTCTCCATGAACGGCGGCGGGGTTCAAGACCCATGAAGTGAAGGTGCGGTCTCCGGTGAGGAAGAGTAGAACACGGGAGACGGACCGGCCCAGTTGGGACACCATGCCCTGCAGCCTCCCATGCCCTACTCATCCTCGGAGGAGTCCGCGACCTCGGTGGTGCCGATGGACGTGAGGTCGATGATGGACGTGGATGGTCCGTTCCTGTTCACGTGCCATATGCGCCCCCGAACGTTGGACGGTGGCACGTAGAACACGCGGCTGGCGGTGCTCTTGTCCTCGGCCGCCAGCACGGCCGACGCTTGTGCGGTCGCGTCCGCGTCTGGCTATGCCGGCATTGCGTTGCGAGCGGTGGATTGAGCAAGGGCGGCGACCTCGAGCTTCATCTCCGAAGACAAGCTCTCCCACAGTGCGTTCCCGCCCGCGGTCATGGTGGATGTGGTGCCAGGGAGGAGAATGTGCTCTGGTGTGGAGTTTACCTGGGTGTTGCCGCCTTTAAGTAGCGCATACTGGTGAGGCCAAGCGTCTGGGTGCGTCAATGAGTCGCCGGAGTTCGTACGTCGGGCGGCGAGCCTGCTTAATGGTGGCATGCGGGCGGACGGCATGAATGCGGGTAGCTGGCGCTGGGGGGGGGGACGCACGCGGTCGAAGGACGAGGGTTTTTTGTGGGCCAGGGTAGTCAGCTGCAGGCGTGGCAACGTCGCAGATGCCCTTTGCTCACATGTGATCCCACATGTCAGTGACAAAGCAAGACGACCCGCGTTCCCTTGGGTCAGAAGCATGCCGGACTGACCGTCTGGGGGTGCGACCTGAACGCGACAGGGGTGCTGTCAGTGCACCACCTTTTCATTTCGAACTTGTAAACCGTAACACTTGTAGAGCGTAATACCGAAAGCATATATGAAGTTGGCACCTCACCTATTTCCAACCTAGTAGCCACATGTACAATAGTTATTCATACTAGCATATGTACCAATATATTTAGTGTACCGCCCTTTCCTTTTCAACTCGTGAAGCGTAACGCTTGATTAAGTAACCGGACAATGTGTGTTGCCTGTCTTTGTATGTATTTGAGGTGTGCTGATTGATGTGTCCGGCTGTTTGAAGGAATAATTGAGGTGTGCCCAGTCCGTGCCTGCATTTAGGTGTCCAACTTACCATGTTCCAGCTGTAGTAACTATACTATGTAAGTTGCTTGGAAATATAGTTACCTAGGTCGGTTTTGTGAGCCATCCACTACGTGTCGCTCCCCATCTTAGTAGTGACAAACCCCTTTGGTTCATGACCCGACACATCTTGACGACATTGATAGATGTGGAGAGATCGAGTGTGTGTCATGCAAATCAAGGTTTTGGTGTGTGTCTATGATAGAAATGATTGTGTGAGGTGGAGAGGGGGGTGTTTGTGTGTATGCTAGTCGGTCATGTACCATCTAGCTGTAGATCGATTGAAAGCGGACTAGGGTGGATCCGGAGATCGATCGATCGACCGATGGACATAGGGGTGTTGAGAAAGATGAATGTATGCTTAAAAAAAGATAGATGAAAGGTTTGGTTACAATTAATGCATGGTAGAGTGACCAAAGCGTGTGTCGAAGAGCGACCTGATGAGAGAGATACAATCCCGATACCTCAAGAGGTCGATCATGTGTGACATGCACAAAGAGGAAGAAAGGTGCGATGTGTGTGTGTGTGCGAGAGAGAGAGAGAGACCCTGAGATGAAACCGAGAGAGATCGAGCGGGTGTGCAATACAGAGAGAGCGTGCGTCAAAGAAAAAAAACATGACAACACTCTATGTTGGGTGTGTGAGACACATTATGTATAAGAAGACACTTGGTACTTGAATCCAACCTAAAAAAGTTTCAAATATTAGAATTCAACCTAAAGTGGATTCAAATATTTGAACCGGTGATCATAGCATTTGCAAATCATATGTAAAGAGCATTCAATCTTCGTTTCGCTTTTCAACTTACAATATACCATACAAGCACGTACATAAATTTGTATTCAAACAGAAAATGGTTTCCAATTTGTATTCAAACACGTGAATGTTTGTTCTCGCGCATGCGCTTGCTACTACTAGGATTTCGCGTCTGGCCAGCCCAATAGCAGTCCGAGTACTAGTAAACTAGTACTATCTTTGTTTTTCATGCCAAATTTTGACCATAATTTCAACTAAAAAATATTAATGCATGTCATCAAAAATTACATCGTTCGATTCGTATTTGAACATAGTTTCCAATGATATTATTTTCGGTGACATGCATTAATATTATTTTAGTTAAATCTAAGGTCAAAATTTGACACAAAATACGAAGGGGACCAATAAACCAGGACGGAGGCATCTGCAGTAGAGTATGGAGTGCTTATTAACACATGGCCCACCTCACACTCTCAACAATTTTCTTGGAATCCGTGCTACAATCTCTCCTTCCTCATCTCTCTCTTCTAGTGTGTTTTTTTACATCAGTCGTCTCTCTCTTCTAAATTCAGCTGACACGGGCGGGGGAGGGGCAGATGGAGGGGAAAGTTTGCCTACCGTCGGTTTGCTCTCAACTGCGGTCCCGCAAGCAAGCGAAAACGCAAGACGAAGCGTGTTCCATTCGGTGAGCGATGTGCCGGACCGACCGTGTCGGGGTGCAACGCGAACGCGACAAGTGTGATGTACACCATCAGTTCCTTTTGAACTTCCATTCTTCTTTTTTTTGGAGGGAATGAACTTCTATACTTCAAGTATTGCGTACGTGACACTTGGTTTTGCTGCTTGTCCTAATTAAGTAAGTTCATCAGGGTGTATTATTGATAATTAAGGAAAGGGCGGGCCCCACCCAAGTGAAAATCAGGGGGGCGATTAATTGGGGATGGAAAGGTCCATGCGCATTCACCAGGCAAGGATTAAATGGAAAGTAGAGTGGGCCAACGTGCATGCAACCATTTGCTGCTTGTATCGTCAAAGGAGGAGGTGGGGACACTGTAAATACATGGAAACGGCTGCAGTTATTAATTCGGAAAGAAACATACTTGGTCGGAAGTTGATTGAGGTTGCGAGAAGGGGATCTGTGCATTGGCATGCACGATCACGGAAGAGCCTTTTTAGATACGAATCCCACCTATAGAATCTAAAAAAAAACAAATCCCACAGACCGAACAGTGGGGAGGTCCGGACGACTGCGACATCAAACTCCGAAACTTTGGTCCAATCCCACCCCACAACTCTCCAGGCTCCAGTCGTCCGGCTTTGCAAACTCTGCACAGTCAAAACCAATTGACCGGTCCTCACCGGTACCACTATTCACACCGGAACCTTCGCTGCTCGGCCTACGCCAGCTACTTGCCGGCCGGTCACCACTGCCCCAAAACCACACCTCCCAGCCCATTCTCCCACCTTTCGATCCCCTAGCCGACATCAGCCGTCCCCTAGTTCGCCGGATAGCCATGGTGCGCAACAAGATCACGTACTACAAGATGTTGACGCCGGAGCGCCGCGTAGAAATCGCGGCGACGGTAGGCCCCGCAGACCTCCGTTCCCAAGCTCGCTTTACGACGGGCCAATCCCCGAGTCCTTTGGAGCCAAGCTCCGAGGAGGAAGGTGATCCAATGTTCATGGCGGAGCTCGCGGCGCAGAAGGCCCCCACGGTGAAGGAGACGATGGACGTTGACTTCGTGCCGGCGTCCGGGTCCCCCATGGTACAGGCGGACCAGCGGTTCAACCTGGCGATCCTAAAGAAGCACCGAGCGGCGGAGGCTCAACTCGACGGGGAGCGCGCAGATGCTGCTGCCATCGAGGCCCTCCTGCAGGCGGAACCAGATGTCGTGGTCATGAACCGGGCGGCGGAGGCTTAACTCGACACGGAGCGCGCGGATGCCGCTGCCATCGAGGCCCTCCTACAGGCGAAACCAGATGTCGTGGTCGTGAACCGGGCGGTGGAGGCTCAACTCGACACGGAGCGTGCGGATGCCGCTGCCATCGAGGCCACCCTGCAGGCGGAACCGGATGTCGTGGTCGTGAACCGGGCGGCGGAGGCTCAACTCGACGCGGAGCGCGCGAATGCCGCTGCCATCGAGGCCCTCCTGCAGGCAGAACCTGACATCGTGGACTTGAACCTGGCAGCGGAGTCTCAACTCGACGCGGAGCGCGTGGATGCCGCTGCCATTGAGGCCCTCCTGCAGGCGGAACCGAACGTCATGGATGTGAACCGGGCGGTGCTCGCGTCCGTGCAGAGCGCCATCATGCTCCGCGTGAACGAGTAGCTGGAGACCGAGCACAACCACGCCGCAGAGACACACGTCGGCAGCTCCGGCTGGTTCGCGCCGGCAGCCAAAGACGACGAGGCCAGCTTGTTCCATGAGCAGTGATAGTTTTTCTTTATGTTGTTGTTTTTAGGGATCATTTGCTGTGTAAAAACATATTTATATTTAATAAATCAGCCTTACAAACATACTGTATCGACGAAAATTAGGTGTCAGCGATTGGATGGCTGAGTTTGGTTTGATCACATGCGGTTTCTCCCTCCGTCCAGGTGTATAAGTCACCTTACAAAAATCAGATACTCCCAAAGCGCTTAGGCGCAATGCATTAAATTCCGTCCTCGTTCCCCTCACTGCCTCATTCATCAACCGCCTTCTTTGCATTCAGGAAGTCCGTAGGAGAGAACAACTGTCGTGTCACCGTGACCGTTGGATGCGACGTGACCACGTCGTTCAAGCTCGAGTTGCCGCAAGGGGACTCGAACGTGACCGTGTACCCTTACACGGGCACCGGTTTACTATCGGAAAGGCTCTTCCATGTCGGGGACCCGTCCAGCCTGTGCAACCAACGGAAATGCCAGCGTGCAGTTCGGGGCTGGCTCCGCTCATCGATCTACGTCCCAACGAAACAGAGTGGGAGACGGTCGTCCTCGATGGCGTTGTGAGGAAGATAGTCCAGGAGGCGAATCACGGGCGGTTGCATCAACGAGGAGGGTGTGAGTTCAGCTTCAACATGAATGTGGACCGGCGTCATGTCATTACCCTCCCGGCGCTATGTTCGTGGAGAAGCTTCTTGGCAAGGAAGGTGCTGGGACGTGTCCGGCATGTCTCGCACACACCATCAAACTAGTATAGTAGTACCGCTTATCTAGGCTTTCGCCGGCCTATTGATGCACATACGAGAATTTTTAAATCATATAATGCTCTATGTACGTTTGGTCTTGTCACTAATAAGTACTACTACTATATTTGTACCCATTGAGTAACTGGTACTACTACTTGGTGAATATTGCGTAGCCATGGATGTCCGAGCTAAATTTGAAACACAGTCATGATCAAACGAGATGTTACCATTGGGCTCCACCACTCCACCAGCCGGAATCACCTTAGCCTATTTGATTTGCAGGATCATCAAAATGCAGGAATCACAAAAATATAGGATTGTTCTCTTTGGATAGGAATGGCTTGGATTGGAATATAGGATTAGGATTGCGTGTTTGATGTCATAGGAAAGACAGATGAATTTTTAAAATACTCCTAGGTTGGAGTAGATGCAGGATTTCGAGTGCAGCGATTCGGTGCCCAGGCTCATCTACACCCGGTCAAAAAATATCACAAAAAATTCAAAAAAAAATCAAAAAATTCCAATTTTTTTTGCATGGTAGAAAAGTTGATGCGTGAGGTCCGCTCCAATTTTCAAATCATTTGGACATCTGAGAAGCTCTCGGCAAAAAAGACAAATCGGGTCAGAACAGTGCATGAACAGTGAACTTTTTTACAGACCCCAAATTTGTCTTTTTTGCCGAGAGCTGCTTAGATGCCCGAATGATTTGAAAATTAGAGCGGACCTCGCGCATCAAATTATCTACCATGGAAAAAAATGGAATTTTTTGAATTTTTCTAGTATTTGTTTTGATTTTTTTCGTCAGCACGGGTGCAGATGAGGGCTCAGAAGATGATTATCGCAGGATTTCCTATTATTAAATGTAGCACAATAGCTTTGTCCGTCCAGCGTACTGCGGGAAAGGTCGTTTCTGGAAGAAGACGATGGAGAAGCAGATTCAGCAAAGAGTGAAATAATGGTTGCTTCGTCCGTGACTTTGTGATTTGACGCCTCATTGCTTTGTGATTTGTGATAGTAGAAGGGAGTAGACTCTGTGCTCTATGCATGCGTCCATGCAAGGGAGAATGAGGAGAGAGGTTGCATTTTTTTATTTCTTCAATCAATTTGGTATCGGCGCACCACCGAGTTTCGGTTCCCTCTTTTTTGGCTTTCGTAGCACCCTCCACAATGGTTCCCATCGATGCCAAAAGCTATTTTACCATTTGGCTACACATTGTGGATGCCCTTAGGTGTACCACTTGGTTTTGATTAGTAAGGAGCAGGTGCTTTTGCCGCGCGGAAGGCGAGGGAGGTTGGCCTCATGGTTTGCTAACATGCGGTCCCATTTGTTAGTGATGTACCAAGCCGATCCGCGTCCCACATGACTACTACATGAGGCAGAACAAACGGCGAAAGCAACTTCAGCGAAGAGTGAAATGATGGTTGCTTCATCCCTCCAACTTATACTGTGGGAAAGCTACAGCTTTGTGATTTTACGCCTTATTGCTCATTACTACTACGGCGCCACGACCGGGGTGCGTCCCCCCTGCTGCTCTGCACTGTTATTTGGTGCATGGCACATGGACCTAGATGCTGGATGTCCCACATGTCGGTGAAAGGGAGTAGAACATTTATGAAAGTGAGAGCTCCACTCTTACGACGGAGGAGTACAAGACACGGCGGCCCAGTGAACTGTAACTTGTACTGTACTACTGTAGTTACTATGTGGTAGTCTTGTACTACTACTCTTGTACCACTTGGTTTTGCTATTTCGCGCGATCCATCGATACAAACCCGATTAAATAGGCGAGGGCGGGTCTTTTCCTGCGCGGTAGGCAGTGTAGTTTGGCATAGTCGGTTTGACAGAGAGACCGAGAGAAAGATGTGAAATGCTTGAATGTGTAGTGGGCCCTTTTTTTTGTGTCGTGTGTGAAGTTGGACCTTTCAGATCACTAGATGATACTAGCCATACATTTCAACGCAATTTTAATGTATGCAACACGAATAATTGAAGTAACAATATGAGATCTAAAACTAAAAATACATATGATTTATTGTGTTCGAGTATAGTAGTACTATATTGCATAGTTGTTAGATGTAACATGCGAGAATGTGTAGGGACGTACTTTTGGAGGGCCTATAGAGAGAAATTTGGCATAATGTGGATTCAAATATTTGTATTCGTCAACATAGCATTTGTAACTCATATCTAGAGTTTATACGGTAGACGTGAATGCTTGTTCGCTCTTACGAAACCAATACAACAATATTGCGGTGGGGTGCGCCAATTTAGGCGTGGGAGGTTGGCCTAGTCGGCTCCATGGAGAGAGCGAGAGATGAGATAAATACACCGGCGGTCACTGTATTTGAAGCGAAAGCATAATACGGACACCGGACTTCAGAATACGCTCATTAGGGTCACTATATACGTTTTACGGTGATTATACGGTCACTCGCTCACCGTTCAGCATCGTATTGCACTCTGTTGACCGGCCAAATAGTCTACGTGGCACTATGTTGACTTGTTAAATTTGCCACGTTCCTTGTGGGTCCCACCTGTTAGTTGGCAGAGGAAAGAGATAAGATAAACAGAAATTTACGCAGGCGCGACAAGACTCAAACCCTTGCGCGCGAACAACCTGGCTGTGTATGTGTGTGTTAGGGCCTGATGAATGTGCATGCACATGTAGGTTGAGCACTTGAGCGTGAGCGTGTGTGTTGGTCGTGTGGTGAGTGCATGCATGCGTGCGTGTGTGCGTGTGTGTCTGCGTGTGTGTGCATGCATGAGTGCGTGTGTGCGTGTGAGTGTTGCATGCATGCAGTTCGTGTGCATGCGTGCGTGTATAATCACCACACTAGATCCTGTGTATTAAAAGAACCAGTCAACCAGCACAGCATACCAATACAAGGCCACCTTGTCCGCGCCACTTCGAATCCCTTCTACTAGTAATACCCACCATGCAATATTTTATTTTTGTTTGTTTACATTCTTATACCCGCTGCCAGGTGGGCCCTATGGTAGTGAGATAATGTGCGCTTATGATGCAACACTAGATACGCCACGTGCACTATTTAACTGGACAACTAATCGTGTCTTCAACAAATACAGAGCTCTACGGTGAGCATGTGACTGTATAACAACCACAAAACGTATATGGTGACCGTAATGAGTGTATTGTGAAGTCCAGTGATCGTATCGTGCTTTCGCTTCAAATACAGTGATCGTCGGTGTATATCTCGCGAGAGAAAGATCGAACATGCATGAATGTGACGGGGCGTACTTTTAGAGGGCCTAGAGATAGTTTGTGTGCGTACGTGAAAGAGGCGTAGAGAGAGGGGGAGATGGGGAGAGAGAGAGATGCTCTTCGTTTCTCTTTATTATGACTAACTTCATAGTATAAAAATATAAACATTCACAATGCGGAATAAATATCATTGGATGCACCATGCAATTAACTTTCGTACTCCATATAATTTTGTAATATTGTATAGATGTAGATTTTATAAAACAAATTTTGGCCACACTTTTGCGTAGTTTTAATTCAAAAGGAATCTTGTATGCGAAGTAAAAGTGAACAGAGGGCTTTTTAGATCAATGGAGCACATGATAAGATGCAACGTGTGTGAATGTGTAGTTGACGTATTTGGCAGGGCCTGGAGAGGGTATGAGTACGTATTCGAGAGAGGCGCGGATAGAGGGGGTGTGTGTGCGATGAGAGATAGATAGCACAAGAAATGAGAGAGGTCTAGAGAGATAGAGACGAATAGGATGTCTCGATGAGAGATGGTCTTGAGTGTGTGTATGCAAGGGAGTAGTGGAGAGAGACATGAGCAGAAATAGTGTGTGGGGTGTGTGTGTCTGGTATGCATGTGTGGGTGTGAGAAGATACCGAGGCCTAGGGGTAGGGGTGTGTGAGGTCTGGTGGGCCGAGGTGAGCCCCCCGGTCGGTTCCGTCCTGCGCCACATTGGTCCGCCCGTGACGCATTATACGGAGACCCCTCGAGGACTAGTCGCACAAGACAAAGAAACCAGAGCCGCGAAGGACTTTGTGTCCACTGACAAAGCCAGCTAGGATTTGTAACCCTAGGCCCCGGGTATGTTATACAAGCCCGGGGACTAGTTCGTCGATAGCATACACAGAATCCCTTGGTATTCATGTAGTGTACTCTGTCCACACCCTACTCAAAAATATACATGACCAGGGGTAGGGTATTTCCTGGATCGCAAGGACCCGAACTAAGGTAAATCCTTGCCTCTTATTACCAAGCATCCAACCTAGCTGTAAGGGATATCCTACTGAATGCTTTGCTGGAATCATATTCGTCAACTAGTAAGATGTGACGCCCCCAACTCGACCGTGCACTAATCATACACGCAAATGCGCACGATCAAGATCAGAGACTCACGGGAAGATATCACAACACAACTATAGACACAAATTAAAGGCATACAGCTTTATATTATAAGCCAGGCCACGAAGGCTCGAATACATAAGTCAGTGAAAGCAACAATATCTGAGTACAGACAAAATTAGACAAGTTTGCCTTAAGAAGGCTGAGCAAAACAACGACAACTAGATCAAAAAGGCACAGGCCTCCTGCCTGGGAGCCTCCTATCTACTCCTGGTCGTTGGTCTCCACATAATAGTAGGCTCTGTCGGTGTAGTAGTAGTCGTCGACGGGATCAGCTGGCTCAGGGGCTCCGTCATCTGATCGCAGCAATCGGGTAGGGGGGAAAAGGTAGCAAAGCAACCGTGAGTAATCATCCAAAGTACTCGTAAGACTTACATCAGATCTATGCTAAGTATGCATTGGTATCAATGGGAAGGGGCTGTATCTGTGGACTATACTACAGAATGCCAGAGTAGAGGAGTAAGGCCTAGCCTATCGTAGTGTCAGGACCGGTTTTCCAGGATATTAAATTCCCAGTAATTGGTCCTTGTGCTCACCAGCCCCAGGATTACTGTTAGCTGATGAGACACAATCTTGATACAGAAATGCCAAGCAAAATTACAAGATCTGAAGTACAAGACCATTGTGGTCTATGAGTACAACAGAAGGTTTCTAGTGGTTGATGGCGGAAGCGGTCTGCGGTTCATCAGCGTCTATGGGACTCCATTTCCCACAGGAACAGCTGACCTGGATAACTCCTATCTTCGCGTGGCTGCGGTCTCCGTTGCCTAGCTTCCGGGGCTGTCGTCAATGCGCTCCTCCAGAAATCTGGCCAAGACAATAGCCAGGGACAAGCCAGTGAGTACTTTGAATGTACTCGCAAACATCATGAAACCAGGTATAATATAACAGATGAAAATCATGCACTGAAATAATTCATGATCATTAAGTCAGTCATGAAACAAAAATTCATTAAGCACGCAAGCAGGTCATTCATATTAAACAAGAATAAGCAATCAGAGAATAAAAATAAAATAAACCAATCGAGTGTCTGAAGCGACGCCTCGAAAAGAATAAAAATAACAAGCATGCCTCAGTCGGGCGTCTGAGCGACACCACAGAAAGGGCTTATATAAGGAAAATAAATAACAACAATGCCACAGGCGGACGTCTGCGCGACATCACAACGAGGGCTTATATCAAAAGTAAATAATAACAATGCCACAGGCGGACGTCTGCGCGACATCACAGCGAGGGCTTATATCAAAAGTAAATAACAACAATGCCACAGGCGGATGTCTGCGCGACATCACAGCGAGGGCTTATATCAAAAGTAAATAACAACAATGCCACAGGCGGACGTCTGCGCGACATCACAGCGAGGGCTTATATCAAAAGTAAATAACAACAATGCCACAGGCGGACGTCTGCGCGACATCACAGCGAGGGCTTATATCAAAAGTAAATAACAACAATGCCACAGGCGGACGTCTGCGCGACATCACAGCGAGGGCTTATATCAAAAGTAAATAACAACAATGCCACAGGCGGACGTCTGCGCGACATCACAGCGAGGGCTTATAAGGAAAATAAATAATAACGAGTATCCAGGAGGTAGGACCATCCCAGGGATACTCAGTAATATAAATGGTTAGTCTAAAATAATAATAATCATAATCATCATTCCTCACACATCATGGTCAATATTTTGGTTTAGAAGTTTATCCTCCGAAGACCGACACTAAGACCGACACTTGACCCATCCCAGACTGTAGTCCTTAACCGCGGACACGGCTATTCGAATAGATATAGACTCTGCAGAGGGTGTACTCTTTACCCACAAGTAACGGATTCCGTTAGTCCATCGGGACTAATTCCGTTTACGGCCTTTGAATTGAAAACACACCTAACCCGCACACACCAGCTTAACTTACCAAAGCCAGGAATCACCCAAGGCGATGATAGAGTAAAACTCTAAGTGGGAAGGCCTCATTCAACGGCCTCCAATAGCATGGGATCAAAATATTTATATCGGCGCGCAAACAGGGGTGCGACCCCACTCCGACTACAATCGGAGACACCCATGCCCCCGGACCAAGTGACATGCCTACCAGGGGCCACTGGTATCTTTCACTATGGCCTCTCTGTACGGTGTGTGCCAAGAAAGGGGTTGACAATTTACTGAACCGCACCCTGCCTGCGGCAGGGACTAGTGGTAGTACGGAACAAGTATGGGGGTTACTGGAACAAGACTCGATCTATGGTCGACTCAGGAGGTTTAAGGGTTCCCTGCATGGTTAGTATAACAATTATATTTCAAACCAACAGACAGCAACACCACTCATCATGCCCCACTATGCCCTACTGAGTATATTCGTCCCAACGAAATACCAGTATCAGCTCATGTCTACTCAAGACAAGAGGCTTTTCCGGATTCCTTCCGGTAGGCATAAGAAGCATACGAGGGTGAATACTGCCACAAGCATAACAAACAGCAAGTTATCTCCATCATGCACTCATGAGCATGATCATATCTCCACATGAAATAATACTTACTTCATGTAAATATGGAAATGAAGTTCTTCTTTGACACATCAAACAACACACAACAAATATTATGCCAGGGTTCAGAATGCTTGCCTTCAAGGTGCATGAATATGAGGTGCACTCCAAAACTTTTTGAAAGTCTTTATCTTCACTCCAAAATCCTATTTTTGAAAATATTCTAATTAACACATAATTTAAAAACAGTACAAAAAGTTGTCTTGGAAAATTTTCAAATAAATATTAAAATAAACTAGATGAAATTTGAGGGAGGTAAGAAAAAGAATCAACTCATTTGGAGGTGTGGTTTAAAAGATATGACCAGTCAAAGTTTGGTCAAAGTCCTATTTTAATAAAAACCAGAAAAAGGAAAACGCATCGGTCCAGAATACGTTTCCAGAGAAGGGAAGACGCTTTAAAGAAAAATACGCTTGCGCGAACAGAAAACGTTTCGGGCCAGAAAACGCTATTGAGAGGGGAAAGACGTACTCTGGGGCTTTACGCTTCCACTTAACCGGCTGATCCGCAGCCTCAGGTCACTGACAGTGGGCCCGCCTGGCCCACTGGTCAGGTTTGACCTTTCTCCTCTTCCTCCCTCTCTCTGGGACAGAGACGGGCGCGTCTCCGGTGATCGCCGCCGGCGAACGGCGGCCTCTCACGGGGTCCCGATGGCAGGGATGGATCCGCCGCTCAAGGGCGGTCCTCCCGGTGGTCTTCAGGGGCACGGAGGTTGACGGAGTTGCCGGTGACAAGACCTCCGGCGGATGGCGGTTCGGGAGCGGTTTGGGTCTCGGGCTATGGTGGTTCCTAGTTGAGGCTGAGGGGTGAGGTGGCTTCGCAAGGTCGAGGGGGACGGGATGGTAGCGATAGCGAAGGCTGGGGCGCTCTGGCTGCGGGGAATTTTAACCGGAGTGCGGCGGCGACCGTGGCTACCGGAGTTGGGGAAGACGGTGGCTACTAGCTAAATTGGAGCTAGGAGCGGCTGGCTACGGTGTCGAGGAGGACCATGGAGATGCGTTGCGGCCTCGGGGTCCTATTTATAGCTCGGGGAGGTCGGTTCCCGTGGCGGCAATGGATCAGAACGGCGACGGCAATGGATAAGAACGGCGGGCTGCCTTGCTGCGGCTTGCAGGACGTCGGCGCTAGCGGACGAGCTCGCGGATAAGCTCGAGCTGCTCTAGAGGGCAGCTGGCGGGCGCTGGTGGCTCGGACGGCGCCGACCTGACAGAACCCCGCTGCGGTCCCCGGCGTGCTACCAAAGGAGCTCTGACGGCGGCGCTGTAGAGAGCCAGGGAGCGGTCAAGTCTTCTGGCACGACGCGGCTACAGGGAGAAGATCAGGACGAGCTCGGGAAGAGCTATCTAGGAACGTGCGGGCTCGGGCGCTAGCACGTGCAAAACGCGCGCTCTGCTCGCGCTCCGGGCGTGCACGGGAGGCGTTCGACGAAACGCCAAGATGAGCCAGGAGGCTCCTCCGCCCACGGGGCTCTACCAGGATGGATTGCTAGCCAAGGCAAAGCTAGAGGACAAGCTGAGATGGCCAGATGAGCTAACTTCCAATGCAAAGCAAAGATCATGTCAAAACAGTTCATGCACTCCAGCTGTTCGACAAAATGCTAGGGGCATCCAGAAGGTTTTGCTGGTGACCAAACTTTCCAGATCAGAGTCTCTTTAGATGGTAAAGAGGATGGCAAGGTTAGTTTGAGAAAAACAGAAACTAGTTAGTGCAAGTTTTGCAAAACTACAGTTCTGGACAGCAACTTCTGGCTAAGATTGCATGTGTCAAAAGTATCCCAATGGGTCCAAACTCCTGGACTTAAGGGTTTTATAGGGTGGACTATGAGCAGGAAAAATCTCAAGGGAAATAGAGAAAATTAAAATGGGGTTGCAGTACAAACTACCAAACTGGACCAGAATGAAGATGAGGATGGTTTGATCAAATATTCCAAAGAACCCAAATGGATTTTTGCATAAACCTGAGTTATATACCTCTACTGACATCCCCAAATTTTTATGGAATTTTTAAAGAAATATTGAAATAGGTTGTAGGGCAAACTACAAACTGAACCAGATTTGAAAGCTTGAAGTGGAGCTCAAAATTTACAAATGGCCAAGTTGGGTTTTTGCATAAAAGTGATCCAGGGGCATCACATGACTTCTACAAATTTTTGTGGAATTTATAAATGGAGTTATAAAATAGTTGCAGTGCAAAAGAGGCTCTAAAAAGGGGTAAAATGCTATTTAATGAATTAAATCTTGACAAATTTTATTATAAAAATTATTCCACTGGTTTTAATGAATGAAATAAAATGATTAAATAAAACACTCAAGCCACACAACAATATTCAAAAGTTTTCAGATAGAATAGAAGAATTTTTGAAATTCAGACAAAAGGAGTGGCTCTGAGATCACAAGAAAATCCAGAAAGAATTTTTTTTTTAATTTCCTGGCAAAATTTTAATTAACAAAATATGGTTAAAATTTTGGGGTGTTACACGTAGACTAGCATCTTGCAGCATCAGAAGAGAATAGAATAACATATTATATAGTAACAAGTATATATTAGCCATGCCCAGAGATCCTTCCTCGACTCCCTGCGAGAAAGTGATCTCGGAGCCATCATATCAATTTAGTATCACAAGTATACAGTTCTAGTTGTAGTAGATCGGGATACAACTCTGAGCGTCCTGTTACCGTGCACATGGCTATTCGAATAGATAACTTCCCTGCAGGGGTGCACCAACTTACCAACACGCTCGATTAACTCTGGTCGGACACACTTTTCCGGGTCATGCCCGGCCTCTGCTGATCGACACGCCGTAGTCCTACCTAGGCTTAGCAGAGAGGTCAGCACGCCGGTCTACATCCTAAGTGTGAAGGGGTCATGGACCAATCGTCTAAGTACTCCTGCGCGTTGCGTACGCGGCCCGAAACAAACCTAGCCCCTGTATACACACGCAGGCGTTCCAGTTCAACCGGGCATGCGCCGCACAACTGCTAACGTCTGAAGAGCTTTCGGGAGAATCGTACGACGCCGAGTGCCCATAACTTATCCCGCGTGGTGGTTAGTGCGAAAAGGCCAGAGGCCTACTCAGATCACATATCCAAACCCGTTAGTGTGTTGGGAGCTCGCAGAGACGATCAGTGATCCTGTCGCCCCGTCTCGCGGTCTTACGATAAGGGCCAGTCCACCCCTCTCTAGGGCGGTCTCTGCCTGCCCGGTCGTGCCGCATCAATAACTCTCGCGGGTACCCCTAGGGTCGACCCGTCTTATCAAGAGACTGTCGGGAACTCAGGTCCACCTCTACCGGGGTGGTACCGCCTGTCCCTTCAGTCCCGCAATAACAGTTAAAGTAGTTGTGTGTCCATGCCATCAAGGTGAACTCAGAGGAATCACCCTCGATAGGTTCACACCTGAGCTAAAATGTCAAAGTGAACTTGCAGGAATCACCCTCGATAGGTTCACGCTTGAGGTGCTGCACGACAGAGACATCATTGGGAGTGGTGAGCGAGGAATCACCCTCTGTAAACCACACTCGATGTGCTACACTACAGAGATATCATCGGAAGTGAGATACGAGGCATCACCCTCGGCACTCGATAGTAGCTCTGCAGAGTTGTACAACTAAGGGGGGTGCTGGTGGTGTGTTCGGTCTTTGTACATCGATCACATTGATCGAATCTTCCGATAGTAAAGCCTGGCAACACGGACAAGGGTGTAGGGCCTCTGATGGATCACTAACCAGCCTATACTAAGCATATAGGACAACAGGTAAAGTATCAACAGCTGGTTACAAAATCAGGTTATGCATCAGAATAGGAGCTATCGAATGCAGCATCAAAATCTAACTCAAGCATGAGAGAGAAAGAATGGGCGATATAGGAATGATCAAGGGGGTTTTGCTTGCCTGGAAGCTCTGCTGCAAGTGGCTGAACGTCTGCGGCGTAGTCGTACTCAGTGGCGTCAGCATCGGTCTCGGGGTCTACCAGAGAGAAGAGGGGGAAGAAACAGTAAATATAAAGCACACAGATGCAGCACAATGCATGACAAGGTGATATGTTATGCTAGGGGTGACCTAATGTAGTGCTAGGTGTTATAGACGGAGCGAGAAAATATCCGGGAATATTTTCCCGGCTCCAGGCATTTATCGGTCAGACGATCCGGAGGGGAAGGTTCCATGTTTGCTGTGTTGGGGGCATGTGGTAGGTATGTGGATGGTGTATTCAGATTTGTCTTATTTTTCTGATCATTTTTCATATATAAATTATTTTCATCCGAGTTACGGATTATTTTATATGAATTTCTAAAGTTTTAATGATTTTCTGGATTTATTTATATTTTGAAATTAAAACAGTAAAATGCTTTTGTCACATAGTGCAGTGCCAGTCACACTCAATGACATGTGGGGCCAGGTCAAAGTCAACAGCCCAGTCAGCTGTTGACTGGGTCAACAGTGAACAGTGCGGTGGGTCCCGTGTGTCATGGACAGTAGTTTTATTTAGGGATTTATTTAGACTGCTAATTAAGTGGGACCCGCATGTCATAGGGACATTAGGCTAATTAAGCAATTAATTTACCCCTAACTAAGTTTAGCAACTAAACTAATTGGGCCGGCCCACATGGCAATGGCACAAGCCGTGCCCCTCTAGTGGCTGGGCGCGCACGGGAGCAGAGGGCTCCGATGGCCACGGCCAGGAGCAGCGGCGGGCAACGGCAGGAAGCGGCGACAGCGAGCAGCAACAGCTAGCAGCGGTAGCAGCAGAGCAGCAGCAAGCGGCAGCGGCAGCAGAGAAGCGGCGGCGGCAAAGCAGCAGCAGCTAGCAAGCAGCGGCAACACTAGCAGCAAAAGCAGTGGCAGCAGCGGTTGCAAGGAGCAGCGGCGTGGGCAGAGCACGGCGGCAGGGACGGGCGCACGGGCGGCAGCAGGCGCGGCCAGGAGCGGGCGAGCGCGCGCACGGACGCGAAGCTTCGGCCATGGCGGCCAAGCTCGCGGGGACGATGATACGGCGATAGATCGAAGCCAAGGAGAGGGGAATTCAGGAGAGGAGCTCACAGCGAAGCTCGAGGACGAGGTTAGGGAGTGCGGGGGTGGCCGGATGCGTCGAGCCCAACGACGAGATGCGGCGGCCGTGGCGAATAAGACCGGCGATGGCGAGCATACGGGGCCTCCTAGCTCGGGCCGGTGCACGTAGTCGAAGCACGAAAATGCGGCGACGCTGATGGACATCCTAGCAGGGCTTGGGGAGCACGGTGGTCGCGGGATCGACGACGGCGCTCTCGGGTGCGTGCTCGAGGTGGAATAAAATGGCGAGGGGAAGGGGGGAAGTGGCCTAGGGTTCGTCCAGGGCGTCGGAGTGGCCTTCTTATCCCCTCCCAAGCGCTCTGTAGCGCCAGGCGTCGGCAATCCGGCCGTGGTGCCCGCGGATGGCCGCCACGCCATGGCCTCTGCCTCCTCATCTGTACAGAGGAAGGGGAAAGGCCTGTTGTGGGCTGGGCCTCGCAATGTAGCACTAGGCTTTAGGTGCACAGTGTGTGCTTTTCTCTTTTTCTTTAATCTTCTTCTGTTTTCTTTTATAGTCTCTCTTTTCTATTTCTTTGGAGTATCAAATGATTTTTGTTATATGTGAAACTTAGCACACAATTAAAACACATCATACAAAGGCCACACACAAACTTTCAAATCTTTTGGAAATGCTTAAATAATTGTTTTATTTCCAATGGTTTAATTTAAATGCTATATGTCCACTTTTTTTATGCTAGGGACAAAATGGTAATTCAAATAATGTTGGTTTCTTCATGACAATTACCTAGTGAATATTTGCAACCCAACAAACATTTTTGTTTTATTGTTTGAAGAAATATTTATTCAACTTGCAATTTGAATTTGAATTTGCATTTGATTTTTATCAAGTGGTCATTTGGCTTAGTAAAACATGATGACATGGCATCATTAGCATGGGATCACTGTAGCTTAACACTAGGGGTGTTACAAATCTCCTCCACTAAAAGAAATCTCATCCTGAGATTTAAGTGGTAGAGTAAGGGGAAAATGTCTGGCTTCAAAATTCTAACGAATCTTCTTGTTCTTGTTGCCCTTCACGAAGAAGTTGATCCTTTTCATTGATGTCTTCATTTCTCTATTTCAGGTCATCCTTACGAAGTCGTCACCCTTTCTTCAGGAACTCCATCGTACTTACGAGTAGGGTAGGAGGGGAAACTCTATGGGGACGGATGTCTGCAAGGACTGATATTCGGTAATTATCTCAGGGAATGAGGCACAAGGCATCTCTCGAGTTGGAACTCAGGGAAATCATCGAGAGCAATATAAGATGGTATGAGAAGTTTCAAGCGGGTAGGCAATCGTTCGATGGCTGAAACAAAGTGTGAAAGGGGTTCAGTGCAACGGGAATAAGTATTGCGTCTGAAACCAGAATAGATCATCTCTAGGAACGTGGCTCGTGAATTACATACGAAGCCAAACATGAGGAATAACTTAGGAAACAGGGATGTACAGGAGAGTCAGGTTTCGATCTTCTGGAACTGTGGTTAGTGTGGATTAAGAGTAGGAAGGGCGGTGACATCTTGCACGGTCATGATAGCAAGGCATGTCAGAGGATAGCTTGTCAGCTATGTCGGCAACAACGTCGGTACCAAGGGCGGGGGACGAAGAGAACCATTTTCCTGCTCGTTGAAACAAGGCGGACCAATAGGCATAGTTCTCGTCCATCGGCGGTTATTGAAATGTCAACAACAATAGTAACAGGGTTATACTTCACAGGGTTGTACATGGGGGGTGTTGACATAAGCAGGGAATTATCACTGCTCACATAAGTTGGATTACAAGAAAGGTTAAATAGACCAATGGAAAGGAAAATGTGATTATCAGATCAAACAGACCAATGGAATGGAAAATATGATTATACACAAGTATTAGCTGTATATCCTTCCCAAGGAAAAGCAGAGCATGATATACATGACAGGACAGCAAGTACAAAATCATTTAGATAAAGGGGCGAGGAAATTCATGATGTTACCCATACAATGGTGTTTGGATAATTGATCAAGAAACATTTAGCATTGCGCTTCCAATGTTCCTTTTGATATTCGGAGTACCATAGTCATGCTTCGGGGTAGCAGTAATATGGCATTTCAAGTAAGGGTTGGGTCTGAAGATCACAAGAATACACAAGGAACAATTTCAAGAATAGCAAGGAACTTAAGGTATAGCCAAAACATGACCAAGTCTGTGTTGGAGGGGAAAACAAGGATGTTGACGATGATAACACAATTCATTGAGGGGCAAGGATGGTATTTCTCATCATGAATTCGATTCACATCTTGGAAGAAGTCAAAATGATGAAGATGATCACGACACACTTTGTCGAGAAGTTTCATGAAGATGTAGTCGATCAGTGACGACATCAAGCAAAAGGAATGGTGAAGCAAAAGGTTATTGGAACCACAGATAAGATGCAATCTCAGAATCAGAGCTGCTTTTTAGTACAAACAATAGGATGTTGAAAGTTTGACGTAAGCTTAGTGCATCGTTGGAATTACGTTCTCGGGGTGACGGGCTAGTTAGCAAGGTCAAGCTTTAGCATGACGATGATGATGTAGCCAATCGGCTAAGGGTGACACGATTGAGTACAAACTCGTAAGCGACGAAGATTATTAAGAGTTATTGAATCGTGGTGCGAACCTGATTCGTTTAGCGGTGTTCTTGAGTGACAATCAACTCAGAACCCCGGGGAAAAACTGAAATTGACGAGAAGTAATACTTGATAAGGAACTCATAAGAAGTAATGTAGTTCCGTAATATTCTCGAGATACCAGAGGGTAATACTCGATGGTAGATCGGAATAGAGGTTGGAGTGGTGTAATGATTTGTAGAAGACAAGTGCTTTAACTTGTCCGTGAAACGGGATCAAAGAAGAACAACATGGTCGGAACCACAGTTGCAAAGGATCAAACCACGGATACAAGCTGAGCTTATATCAAGGGAATAATCATTATTACGAGAAGCTTCCATGATAAGATCTACATCGTGCCCGTGGGCATGAACACAAAGGTTCAAGGTCGACTCCCACTTCTTCAATGCATAACCTTTCATTCACCTCTCATTTTTGAAGTTGTAGTGTTGAAAATTTATCTGACGAAGCGCCAGTAGGGTATAACCCGCATAACTTTCGGGTTCACATAGATTAGGGAAGGCATAGGTTCAACACATCGGGGCATCTTAGGAACATATACCACAAACTTCAGGAGTAATTAACACAAGCTCGAAAGCAGAGCATGGTTGGCAAAGCAGAGGATACAATTCACCAAAGGCATTATGTATCCGAGGAAAAACTCACAAGGTTATTGAATATGAAGTACACTGTCGAATAATAATCCAACAAAGGATTTGGCGGTCCACAAAGGATCTGATGTGAGTATCAGTACTTAACCAGAAGAAGAAAGAATGCAGATGCATCAGGTTATGGAATCATCTAATCAACTCAAAGTATAAAATACAAAGAGTTTACGATTTCTAAATTGAGATATCAGAAGTAGACGCTTTAATCAAGGATGGATAAGTTGAATAGACTTAGGGAGGGCACAATCGATGGCAAATTGATTGGCCGAGAACCAGCTCATGTTCAAAATGACGTCTGAGCCGGAAAGACGAATTCTAGGATTCGACTGATGATTGCGAGCATTCGCAACATATTGAATCAAGGGACTCAAAATGATAGTGACAAAGGATGCCAATAAGATTACTAGACTTATGGAATTAACCATAATGCAAGCAGGCAAGGATGTCAAGAGCAATAGACTACTGAGGTTTTCGGAAGATCGAATAGCATTTCGAGGAATTTTGTGAAACACATGAACAACTGGGGATGAACGAATCCCCGGTAAGTGTGAGGAATTATTTGTAGGTGTATGCATGCGGAAAAGGAGCTGCAAGGTAGTAGGCACAATGGATTCTCGAAATATAGGCAAATGTTTCGGGGTATCTTGTAATAACAGGAGCAACGGGGAATGATTGTATGAATGGCAAGTGGATGTAGTCATCCATAGGGACTTATCGATGGTAGGGAATTGCAAAAGGAGGTGGGCACAAAGGTCTCGGGAAACATCGAAGAGTATCTTCGGAATCTTCTAATGAATCAAGCGGTCATCTAGAATGAAGGGCTCTCCAGAAGGAAGTAGTTACGAGAACCTAAATTTAGAGTTAGTAAAATCTTTAACCCGAAAAGAAGAGAGATCAGAATCCCAGAGTAAAGGAGAGGAATAAAAGATCCTAACCCCATCCATTTGGCGATGTGGGCCCGTAAGCCACACAACAATGTTAGTAAAATAGTTTTTCAAAGACTAGACTCAACTTCGGCCAAGGAGTTGGAAAGGGGCTTCCTACAGGCAGTCGGCACTGATACCAACGTGTGACGCCCCCGACTCGACTGTCCACTAATCATACACGCAAATGCGCACGATCAAGATCAGAGACTCATGGGAAGATATCACAACACAACTCTAGACACAAATTAAAGTCATACAGCTTTATATTACAAGCCAGGCCATGAAGGCTCGAATACATAAGTCAGTGAAAGCAACAATATCTGATACAGACATAATTAGACAAGTTTGCCTTAAGAAGGCTGAGCAAAACTACGACAACTAGATCGAAAAGGCGCAGGCCTCCTGCCTGGGAGCCTCCTATCTACTCCTGGTCGTCGGTCTCCACATAGTAGTAGGCTCCGTCGGTGTAGTAGTAGTCTTCGACGGGATCAGCTGGCTCCAGGGCTCCGTCATCTGATCGCAGCAATAGGGTAGGGGGAAAAAGGTAGCAAAGCAACCGTGAGTACTCATCCAAAGTACTCGCAAGACTTACATCAGATCTATGCTAAGTATGCATCGGTATCAATGGGAAGGGGCAGTATCTGTGGACTATACTGCAGAATGCCAGAGTAGAGGAGTAAGGCCTAACCTATCGTAGACTAGCATCTTGCAGCATCAGAAGAGAATAGAATAACATATTATATAGTAACAAGTATATATTAGCCATGCCCAGAGATCCTTCCTCGACTCCCTGCGAGAAAGTGATCCCGAAGCCATCATATCAATTTAGTATCACAAGTATCCAGTTCTAGTTGTAGTAGATCGGGATACAACTCCGAGCGTCCTGTTACCGTAGACATGGCTATTCGAATAGATAACTTCCTTGCAGGGGTGCACCAACTTACCCAACATGCTCGATTAACTCTGGCCGGACACACTTTTCCGGGTCATGCCCGGCCTCGGCTGATCGACACGTCGTAGTCCTACCTAGGCTCAGCAGAGAGGTCAGCACGCCAGTCTACATCCTAAGTGCAAAGGGGTCATGGGCCAATCGTCCTAAGCACTCCTGCGCGTTGCGTACGCGGCCCGGAACAAACCTAGCCCCTGTATACACATGCAGGCGTTCCAGTTCAACCGGGCGCGCGCCGCATAACTGCTGACGTCTGAAGAGCTTTCGGGAGAATCGTACGACGCCGAGTGCCCATAACTTATCCCGCGTGGTGGTTAGTGCAAAAAGGCCAGAGGCCTACTCAGATCACATATCCAAACCCGTTAGTGTGTTGGGAGCTCGTGGAGATGATCAGTGATCCTGTCGCCCCGTCTCGCGGTCTTATGACAAGGGCTAGGCCCATCCCTCTCTAGGGCAGTCTCTGCCTGCCCGGTCGTGCCACGTCAATAACTCTCGCGGGTACCCCTAGGGTAGACCCATCTTATCAAGAGACTGTCGGGAACTCATGTCCACCTCTACCGGGGTGGTACCGTCTGTCCCTTCAGTCCCGCAGTAACAGTTAATGGGGAACAGTTAAAGTAGTTGTGTGTCCATACCATCAAGGTGAACTCAGAGGAATCAGTGTCGGTAGGTTTACACCCGAGGTAAAATGTCAAGGTGAACTTGGAGGAATCACCCTCGATAGGTTCACGCTTGAGGTGCTGCATGACAGGGACATCATCGGGAGTGGTGAGCGAGGAATCACCCTCTATAAACCACACTCGATGTGCTACACTATAGATATATCATCGAAAGTGAGATACGAGGCATCACCCTCAGCACTCGATAGTAGCTCTACAGAGTCGTACAACCAAGGGGGGTTCTGGTGGTGTGTTCGGTCTCTGTACATCGATTACATTGATCGAATCTTCCGGTAGTAAAGGCTGGCAACAATGACAAGGATGTAGGGCCTTTGATGGATCACTAACCAGCCAATACTAAGCATATATGACAACAAGTAAAGTATCAACACCAGGTTACAAAATCAGGTTATGCATCAGAATAGGAGCTATCAAATACAGTAGCAAAATCTAATGCAAGCATGAGAGAGAAAGAATGGGCGATATAGGAATGATCAAGGGAGTTTTGCTTGCCTGGAAGCTCTGCTGCAAATGGTTTAACGTCTGCGGCGTAGTCGTACTCAGTGGCGTCAGCGTCGGTCTCGGGGTCTACCGGAGAGAAGAGGCAGAAGAAACAGTAAATATAAAGCACACAGATGCAGCACAATGCATGACAAGGTGATATGCTATGCTAGGGGTGACCTAATGCTGTGCCAGGTGTTATAGATGAAGCGGGAAAATATCCGGGGCATTTATCGGTCAGTCGATCCGGAGGGGAAGGTTCCATGTTTGCTGTGTTGGGGCATGTGGTAGGTATGTGGATGGCGTATTCAGATTTGTCTTATTTTTCTGATCATTTTTCATATATAAATTATTTTCATTCGAGTTACGGATTATTTTATATGAATTTCTAAAGTTTTAATGATTTTCTGGAATTTCTGGATTTATTTATGTTTCAAAATTAAAATAGTAAAATGCTTTTGTCACATAGTGCAGTGCCAGTCACACTCAATGACATGTGGGGCCAGGTCAATGTCAACAGCCCAGTCAGCTGTTGACTGGGTCACCAGTGAATAGTGCGGTGGGTCCCGTGTGTCATGGACAGTAGTTTTATTTAGGGATTTATTTAGACTGCTAATTAAGTGGGACCCTCATGTCATAGGGACATTAGGCTAATTAAGCAATTAATTTACCCCTAACTAAGTTTAGCAACTAAACTAATTGCGCCGGCCCCACATGGCAGTGGCACAAGCCGTGCCCCTCTAGTGGCTGGGCGCGCAAGGGAGCAGAGGGCTCCGGTGGCCATGGCCCGGAGCAGCGGCGGGTAACGGCGGGCAGCGGCGGCAGCGAGCAGCAGCAGTAGCATGCGGCAGTGGCAGCAGAGCAGCGGCGGCGGCAAAGCAGCAGCAGCTAGCAAGCAGCGGCAGCACTAGCAGCAGAAGCAGTGGCAGTAGCGGTTGCAAGGAGCAGCGGCAGCAGCGGCAAGCGGTAGCGGCGCGGCGGAGCACGGCGGCAGCGCGGTGGCAGGGACGGGCGCGGGCGTGCACGGGCGGCAGCAGGCGCGGCCAGGAGCAAGCGAGCGCGCGCACGGACGCGAAGCTTCGGCCATGGTGGCGAACCTCGCGGGGACGACGATACGGCGACAGATCGAAGCCAAGGAGAGGGGGATTCAGGAGAGGAGCTCACAACGAAGATTGAAGACAAGGTTAGGGAGTGCATGGGTGGCCAGATCCATCAAGCCCGACGACGAGATGCGGCGGCCGTGGCGAATAAGACCGGCGATGGCAAGCGTACGGGGCCTCCTAGCTCGGGCCGGTGCTCGTAGTCGAAGCACGGGAATGCGGCGACGCTGATGGACATCCTAGTGGGGCTCGGGGGGCACGGTGGTTGCGGGATCGACGACGGCGCTCTCGTGTGCATGCTCGAGGTGGAATAAAATGGCGAGGGGAAGGGGGGAAGTGGCCTAGGGTTCGTCCAGGGCGTCGGGGTGGCCTTCTTATCCCCTCCAAGGCGCTCTGTAGTGCCAGGCGTCAGCAATCCGGCCGTGGTGGCGGCGGATGGCCGCCACGCCATGGCCTCTGCCTCCTCATCTATATAGAGGAAGGGGAAAGGCCTGTGGTGGGCTAGGCATCGCACTGTAGCACTAGGCTTTAGGTGCACAGTGTGTGCTTTTCTCTTTTTCTTTAATCTTCTTCTGTTTTCTTTTATAGTCTCTGTTTTCTATTTCTTTGGAGTATCAAATGATTTTTGTTATATGTGAAACTTAGCACACAATTCAAACACATCATACAAAGGCCACACACAAACTTTCAAATATTTTGGAAATTCTTAAAATATTGTTTTATTTCCAATGGTTTAATTTAAATGCTATATGTCCACTTTATTTGATGCTAGGGACAAAACGGTAATTCAAATAATGTTGGTTTCTTCATGACAATTACCTAGTGAATATTTGCAACCCAACAAACATTTTTGTTTTACTGTTTGAAGAAATAATTATTCAACTTGCAATTTGAATTTGAATTTGCCTTTTATTTTTATCAAGTGGTCATTTGGCTTAGTAAAACATGATGACATGGCATCATTAGCATCGGATGACTGTTGCTTAACACTGGGGGTGTTACATAAGAGAGGTGTAGACAATGCGTGCGAGATAGGCCTAAGCGTCCGGGAGACACGTAGGCAGGTATATGTATAGAGAAAAGGGTCGATGGAGATCGTGCATGCCTATGCGTGTGAAAGAGCTCTTGTGACAGAGATTAGTGAAAGCAGTCATAGATAGTTGTGAGAGAGGGAGGGAGGGTGATATATATAGACAACGTTTGTGCGAGAGACACCTCAGGAGAGAGTGTGAGCATGTGTGAGAGAGAAGGCTGATGGATATACAGTGTGTGCGCGTATGTGTGAGAGAGAAAGATAACACGTGTGTGAGGAGGGGCCAAGGGAGAGTGAGTCTACGCGTAAAAGACAGATGTACACATTAATTTAAAATATAAATTGTATCCAAATATTTGGATGAGATCATGATATTTGCGATTCGCGTGTGGAACGATCATTGGTGTATCAAACATCCATATTCTGTCGAATTTGAGCATGTGTATGGTATTATTCGACATAATTGATCCATAGAGTCAGTATTTTGAAATCCAGACAATGCATGGCTTTAGCAATTCAAATATAAATGTAATTATAGTTTATGTTGTGTGTATAAAGCACATTATACATACAAAAGAAACATAATGAACATTCTAAATAGCTAGCTAGGAACTAGCATACGTTTGAATTCAACTTAAGGTGGTTTCAAATATTCAAATTCAACATGAAGTGCATTCAGTTATTTGAATTCGAGATCATGGCATTTGTAAATCATACCTAAATTAAGGGTGCATCAATCTTTGCTTTGCTTTTGTACATAATAACATATAGTCGTGTATAAAATACATTCAAATTTACCACCTCCATTCCAAAATAATAGTAGTTATAGGATTTTCAAGAGTAAAAATTTCAAAAGAAGCACATAATTTAATGAATTTTCAATCATACAAGGTCAAATTTAATGAGGTCTATTAAGGTCAATCCTAATAGTTCAAGAGTACTGTAAACGTGAATGCTTCTGGTTCAAAATTTTGAACGAAGCACCAAAAGAGCCTCTCCTCGCCTGAAACCGCACGAGACCATGATGTCTACTACGCAACTTTATTCTTGTAGACGTTGTTGGGCCTCCAAGTGCAGAGTTTTGTAGGATAGTAGCAAATTTCCCTCAAGTGGATGACCTAAGGTTTATCAATCCGTGGGAGGCGTAGGATGAAGATGGTCTCTCTCAAACAACCATGCAATCAAATATAAGAAATCTCTTGTGTCCCCAACACACCCAATACAATGGTAAATTGTATAGGTGCACTAGTTCGGTGAAGAGATGGTGATACAAGTGTAGTATGGATAGTAGATACAGGTTTTTGTAATCTGAAAATATAAAAATAGCAAGGTAGCAAGTGATAAAACGGAGCACAAATGGTATTGCAATGCTTGAAAACAAGGCCTAGGGTTCATACATTCACTAGTGCAATCTCTCAACAATGCTAACATAATTGGATCATATAACAATCCCTCAACGTGCGATAAAGAATCACTCCAAAGTTCCTATTAGCGGAGAAGATAAGATAGAAATTGTTGCAGGGTACGAAACCACCTCAAAGTTATCCTATCCGATCAATCTATTGAGCCATCCCTGTAAGTGTCGCAAACAACCCTAGAGTTCGTACTAAAATAACACCATATGACACGCATCAACCAACTCTAATGTCACCTAGATACTCCAATGTCACCACAAGTATCCGTGAGTTGATTATTCGATATGCATCAAACAACTTCAGATTCATAATATTCAATCCACACAAATAACTTCAAAGAGCACCCCAAAGTTTCTTATCGGAGAAAAGATAATGAAAACGTGCAACCAACCCCTATGCCTAGATCACCCCAAGGTCACGGGAATCCGCGAGTTGATTACCAAAACATACATCAAGTGAATCAATAGAATACCCCATTGTCACCATGGGTATCCACATGCAAGACATACATCAAGTGTTCTCAAATCTGAAATATTCAATCCAACAATAACGAAACCTCAAAGGGAAAGACTCAATCCATCACAAGAAGATAGAGAGGGAAGAAACACCATATGATCCAACTATATTAACAAAGCTCACAATACATCAAGATCGTGCCAAATCAAGAACACGAGAGAGAGAGAGAGAGAGAGATCAAACACATAGCTACTGGTACATACCCTCAGCCCCGAGGGTGAACTACTCCCTCCTCGTCATGGAGACCGCCGGGATGATGACGATGGCCTCCGGTGATGATTCCCCTCTCCGGCAGGGTGCCGGAACAGGGCTCCGGATGAGATCGCTTTAGTACAGAGGCTTGCGGCAGCGGCGTGGAAGTTCTCGGTTTAATTCTGGGGTTTCCTCTATTTATAGGAATATTTGGCGTTGGAATCACTTCAGGGGGGTGCCCGAGGGTCCCACAAGCTCGGGGGGCATGCCCTCCAGGCTTGTGGCGCCCTCGGCCACCTCCTGGTCCAGCTCCGGTGCTCCGTGGGTCTCTTTTGGTCCATAAAAAAATCACCGTAAATTTTGGGCCCATTCCGAGAACTTTTTTTCTGCACAAAAAACAACACCACGGTAGTTCTAGTGAAAACAGCTTCAGTCCGGGTTAGTTCTATCCAAATCATACCAAAACCATATAAAATTTGTTATAAACATGGCATGAATACTTCATAAATTATAGATACGTTGGAGACGTATCATCATCCCCAAGCTTAATTCCTACTCGTCCTCGAGTAGGTAAATGATAAAAGAAATAATTTATGAAGTGTGAATACTAGCATAGTGCACAAGTTTGATCAATGATAATTTCAATCACTTTTTCTAGCATCATAAACAGCAACTCTTTCTCATAAAACTCATCATGATAAAGTAGCAACCAATTCACATGTTATGGTTCAAACAATGCATTCTCTTGAAACTTAACAGCCTATGTTCTTAGTCACCAAACAATTGCAATTCAACTTATCTTCAACAGAGTCTAAGCAAGAGCTCCACATACTCAATTATCATATAGTCTTCTATGATTGCTAATACTCAAAGCATATTTTTAGAACAAATAGCATCCATTGAACACAGAGAAAGATAGGGGCTTGATGTTTCGCCTCCCAACTCATTTATCATAGAGATAATTGTCAACAATAATAAATCATGATCAAATATATTTGAATGGATATATGTGCCTGGATCTATCCCCACCACATGATGCTTGCCAACTATAGAATAGGTTGGAATAACTAGTTTACTCAACAAAAATAAATAGCATAAAAGTAAATAGAATGCCCCTTCGCAGAGGGAAGCAGGGATTTGCAGAGGTGCCAGAGCTCATAGCTTAAAACAGAGATGAATACATTTTGAGTGGTGTGCCTTTCCTGTCAATGTCACGACTAAGAGTTCTCAATATCTTCCATGCTAAACACATTATAGGCGGTTGCCAAGCAGAAAGGTAAAGTTTACTCCCCCTCAACCATTCAAACACAAGACATGGCTAGCTGAATCCTTGGGTGCCCTCCATACAATCAACTTTTCGAGGGAGTTTGTTTAATTATATATTTTTGTTTTGCGGGACTGAGCATTCCAATTACCGCCCTCTCTCGTGCAATGACAAGTGAATAAACACCCATCATGAGAATAACTTGCTTAACATGGAAGATACTGACCACCCCCTGCCGCTTCATGAGCGGTACGGGCACACAAAACAGATGCTTATTTGAATGATTAGAGGTGGCACATGCAAATTTACTTGGAACGGCAGGGTAATACCGTATATAGGTAGGTATGGTGGACACTCATGGAAGAAACTTGGCTCAAGGATTTTGGATGCACAAGCAGTATTCCCGCTTAGTACAGAAATTTTGGCTAGCAAAAGATTCTAAACAAGCACCACATGTTAGAGGATCCATAACAATATAACTTCGATGCAAATATACCCAAACATAACTCATTACGTTGTCTTCCTTGTCCAACTTCAACTAATTTGCTCAAGCTTGAAATAATTAATGGGTATTCACAATCATTAAAGATGTCCAAGATAATATATTTGTATGTGAAAGTTCTCTTCCATATACTAATCATTCATGAATTGCTTGTATGACCAATATTGTGATTGTCAAACTTCAATAGATTTTACTTTATAAACGCAATGTGAAACTACTACTAGGCATGAGACAAGCATATGAAGCACATATAATTTCAAATTTATAAACGCAATGTGAAACTTTTTCGTGTTCATCTACTTTTTATCCCTCTCCCTTGTATCTTCTTCTCGTTCTTCGTTCGTTCTTTGAAGGAGGGCAGAAATCCACGAGGCCCTAGGGGCGATCAGGTCGACCAAGGGCAGCCCATAGCTGCTGCGAGCCCTGACGGGGTCCCTCCCAGGCAAGCGGGGCTTTGGGTCTGCAAAAGCATCCGTCGGCTGTCCTGCGTATCGCGCTACCAGTCGGATCTCCTTCGACGTGAGCTGCGGTGCATCACCCTCGGCGTCGAGGGTACACGTGATGTGTTTGTGTGTCAACACACTTTTTGGCGACTCCACTGGGGACGAAGCTTCGAACAGCCTCCAGCCTATTCTTGCTACGAGGAGAGCGTCATCAAGCGGCTGCAATCTACAACGGTAACATGTATCATCGATCTCCTTACGTAGATGCAAATAGCCATTATGTTGGTGTCGCTATATCTTCCAATGGACATGTCATGTCGGCTAGCCCTAAGGAGCAAAGGCCGACTAGTTATTCTGTTGGAGAACTTTGGAACTTACATAATAGTGACATGCAACTTATGGATCCGAACTTTTGTCCATCGGCAACACCTTTCAATATGCCGGTGCACAACATGATGGGTTCGAGTGATCAATATAAGACACCTCATGTATAGGAGGGCGTCTCACAATTTTATCCATCGGCAGCTGGCTCGCAATATGCTGGTTCATCCCCAAACATGCCGATGGATGGGAGAATCGGCCATGCTTCAATTAGCTATTTGGCCGGTTATCCTCAGTCATCATATACTATACCTCATGAGATTAACTGTTCAACATCATATGCAACTAAAAATATTCATAACTCGGCTCACTTTCGTGGTTATGGCCGAGTGAATGGAGATTCTACAGGAGCGTATGTGCCTAATATTGCAGGAGATGAGGTGGCTCTGGCTGCGTTGAAAAGTTTAGCCCAAAATAAGAAGATTAGCGCTCTTTGCCTTGAGCAACATGAAAAGGGGTTGGTTCCTGATTATGAGGCAATAAGAGCCAGGGTTTTGCAAGAAGACGAAGTGTTGCCAATTGATCGAATTGGCTAGAGGAAATATGATTCTACAACAGTGCATACGTCTTCACCTATCAATGCAGCATATTATGTACCCCCTGTACAAATTTCGGCAACAATTCATTACCGAAAAAGTCTGAAAGTGCTGGGGGGCAATCCTATCCAAGTTGGGCCGAGTTTAAAGAAAAATATATGGCCCGTATGAACAAGGTCAAGCCAAAGCTTGTAGGGAATAGCGCCGACAATTTTACTACACCAACTCTTGAGGAATTACCCGCAGAATATCGACAGGCTTATGAAGCACTCAAGAAGAAGCGTGAAGAGGAAGATTTGCAAGAATATGTCAAGTTCCTTCCTCCATGCAGCAACCATGTTGGTCCTTCTATGATGTTGAGGCAAGATAAAAAAGAAGCTTCACAAGAAAATCAGCAAAAGAAGATTGGCTCGGCTAATACTGTTGATTCGGTTGAAGCCAATACAAATATGACTAAGTCGTCTACAGCCGAGTCGAATGGTTCGTTTAAAGCCAAAACAATGGTTGATTCGGTTGAAACCGGATCAAGCACTGAGACGGTTAAGGCCAAATGCATAGTGACAATACCCAGTGCATCGAGCCAGTTAAGGCCGAGTGCATCATTCCAGCCGAATGCATCGAACCATCCGAGTGCATCGCCAGCTAATGCCGAGCCAGTTTTTGCCAAGTGTACCAAAGCAGAATATGCAAGCTTCACCGAGCAAAGGAACGGTAAACGCAACAAATTGGCCGTGCTCGATTTTTCTGGATGTGAGGGAGCTTACATGCTACCCTATGAGTTCTGTGCCAAAGAGATTGATGAGCATCAAGAGAAAAGTTATATGGCCGAACAAAGTTCGGTTAATGATGAACATCAAGAACAAGAGCGTTCAGCTAACGAAGAGTGTTCGAGTGAAATCTTCTCGGCAAATCCAAATGACATGGCACGAGATCCAGAAGAGGAAGACGAGGCATTGGAGGATAATCCAGAAGTGGAGCAAAGTATTGTTCTAGTTGTGCAACCATCGTGTCGCCCAAACACCTTCACAAAGGTACACCTAGCAGACAGTTTACTAAATTTCCGATTCGGTCAAAATCATATTGTTGATGCACCCGTTAGCAAGATTCTAATTAATTTTGAAAGACCAATCGAGATGAGTAATCTATTTGTAACAAATAAGCTTGTCACTAATCATGCTGGTCAATATATGGTACCATTCATAGAGACTAAGAGTGACAATTTATCGCAACCAAAGTTGTTCCCATCATGTCTGATAAACTTTATATTCATATGGACAGCTTTGTTTATTTCATGCCTGGCTAACATTTGGTCTCAGGTGAGACGTATATTCTGTAATTATTTTGGTTGCAGAAATATAAAGCCAGGTTCAAAGTTCTCCAGGATAGCCGATTCAAGAGCATCGGAAAAGGAGGATGAAAATCGATGCATAGACGAGTTGGATGATGTTAAGCCAACATCACTCGGTTCTTTAGTTCCAAAGCCGGTATCACAGTATCGGTTAATGGACGGGCAGTGTACCTTCAGTCCGGGCATAGGTGATCACATTATTGGTGCATCACTGACTAATCCTATTATAATTGATCACGATGTCGAGCCGTCAAGACAAGAACGAATGCAATGTTCGTTCGAGCAGAATGTCAAAGACTGCAACGTGATTCATCAAGTCGCACAATTGGCCAACACATGATGATTGGAGTTTGTTGAGGCACGAGCATATGGCCAGTCGACTCAGATTGGTCTCGATGGCAATCAAGTGTTGACTCGACTACCTCAAGCCGACTCATCCAAAGACGGACAGGTATACACCTATGATAACAGGATCGAGTCTTCGAGTAAGGATGTTGTTAAAAATTGTATCAGCAATAATCTTGAAGGCAGGAATTCCACCAAAGCTACTACAGAGACATCTAGCACCGGGGGGTAACAAGAAAATTCAAAGACCGATGCATGAATAACCAAGGAAAGCAAAGGCCATGGTAAGCACAAAGGTAAAAAGCCGAAAGTCACTTTCGCGCAGTTATTGGAAAAATATCAGAGGATAAGTGAGGCAAAGAATTCTTATCGGCCGAGTGAGCCAAAAACATCGAAGTCACCCCCAAGGCATAAATCTGAAGACCGGGATTGTCGAAGGAACAAGTTGAACAAGCCAACTCCATATCCTCCTTTTGGGCCACCAATGCTGATGTCATATTCACCTCCCCGTGCCGACTATTCATATCAATCATGGGACAGGTATAAATCGAGGGCACACCGTCCATCATATTCTAAATCACCTCACCAAAATTATGCAGCTCCGAGAGGATCATCGCTTGTTCAACAACCACATGTTAAAGACCGTCTCAACCAAAAAGAATCGGTCCGGAGCTCGGCGAAGAAGATGGACATGGTCAAGCAAGTTTACCGAGTGAAAAAGGATGGCTGCAACTGTGTTATTTTAGATCCAATTCCAGATGACAAAAAGCCAGCCGAGTCTACGTTGGCTACTAAGGGCAAGGAAGTGAAGCGAGTAACTTTCAAGGACCCAATCGCCGAGTATGGACAAGCCAAGCCGGAGGTGCCCAAAGCAGGAAGAACTTGCCAGTGCGTAAATCAAAGCCACAGCCGGGATGCCCACTCGGCTTATCGTATTGGCAAAAAAAGGAATTACAAAAGCTTAGTGCACAAGAGTTGAGAAAGAAGAATATGGCATGGGTTCCCAAGAGGAGCAGTCAAAATAAAAATGATGTCCAGCCTTCTATTGCAACAAGTGTTACAAAAGTGAAGAAAGAGAAAGATGGAAGCAACGAACAATTAAGCCAAAGGTTTGCATCACAACATCAAAATCTTCGGTTAGCACATCATCCATATTCTTCAAGCATGCCATTGATGTCTTTGCCATGGAATTCATCCCCAGGTATGATCAATTGCCCTCCATGAATTTATTTTGATCCACGAATGCAATATAATTTCTTATATCATGAAAGGGTATTACCAAATCACTATACATTTGATTAGCTACAAGATTGTTGCTGATCCAAAGGGCCGAAATATTTGATTTGTCATTTCATTTGTTTATTTTGGCTATACGTGCTTTGGTGGATGAATTTTACATGGACCTTATGATAATGGCCGATATTTATCTACCGCACTTAGAATATGTCAATGCATGGCTGGTGTAGTATTCTAACATCGTCCTTAGTTTGATTGGGGAGCAAGACAAGGTACGTGCTCATGAAAATTGATACATATACCTATATTATGCTTGCATGGAGTTGAGACATTATGACCGATGCCATTCAAAATATGTTGCGACCAATTCATAGAAAAACTGGTGAGTGGGCTTATGCTTTGATTTAATATGATTTGGTCTACAAATCTTTCAAATTTACGAGTGGCCAAATCATTGTTGGTTTTGTTATTGAGCATCGGATTTATGACATGCATAATATTGATACTAGCCTTGTCTCTCTAGTACTATGGAGATTATGTTTTGATGTTTGAATTCATAACAATGGCCAGGGTATTGGTATTGTTTATATATCTCCTGATGGTGCTATTTTGTGATGCCTCACGCCGCTTAAAATATTTTTTGCACAATAATCAAAGCCAAAAATGCAATGTTATTCGGCTTGGCGCTTTTGGTTGCCGTAGGTACTACACATATTGAGGCTTTCGGTGATTCGTTATGAGTAGTGCAACAAATATCCAAGGGTTATCAATGTTTTGATGAATCACTTATAGTTTCTCATGAGCAAGCATCCGGCTACCATGTTGATCATGGTGTATTGCATGTCTATCAATAACCGATGCTTGGTCTCACTGACATAGGTAAGGCCGAACTGAAGCCCACCGCTTCGGCTACTAATGAAATTTTTATGCAGGTGAGGGCAAGGATTGGAAAAAGTTCATTCTTGATTATCTGCAAAATCCTAGTGAAAGGGTGAACAATATGGTTCGGAGGACGGCTTTGGGATACATATCTATGAAACATTATCACCGGATTGTTAATGTTGAGAAGGTTTCATCCAAGTTTGCATTTAGGGTTCAAACAAGTAATGGCCGATATATAATTATCATCCTAAGCACATGCAAAATGGCTGATGGAGTGTTGACATCGTGCTTAGAACAAACTCGGTACAAGTTATTTTTCGGCATGCAAGCTTTGCCGAAAAACAGGGGGGCATGTGTTGACACTCGAAAATGGCATAATCGAAAAGAGTGGCTTGAAGCTGTAGCTAGATGAAGTCAAATTTCTGATTGGAAGTAACCATTGGATGGCTCTCTTCGAGAAGATCAAGATGGATACAAAGATAGTCTAAAACGGAGCTCGAATGCAAAAAGTATGACAATTTCAGAGATGCCTGTGTTGGAAAGCTTGCCGGCATGAAAGCTTGCCGGCGTGAAAAGCTTGCCGGGGTGGAAAGCTTGCCGAGGTGGAAAGCTTGCCGGCATGAAAGCTTGTCGGCCGAGTGAAAAGCTTGCCGGCCAAGTGAAAAGCTTACCGGCGTGGAAAGCTTGCCGGCGTGAAAGCTTGCCGGTGTGAGCTTGCCGGGGTGGAAAGCTTGCCGGCCGAGTGAAAAGCTTGCCGGCCAAGTGAAAAGCTTGCCGGCGTGAAAGCTTGCTGGCGTGAGCTTGCCGGTGTAGAAAGCTTGCCGGCATGAAAGCTTGCCGGCCGAGAAAGCTTGCCGGCGTGAAAGCTTGTCGGCGTGAAAACCTTGCTGGCGACGAGAAGCTGAAGATGGGCTGAAAAAACCATTTAGATGGCCTCGGATGAAAAAGTGTTCTACACGGAAGTTGTGTGTATTGTCGAAACGGTCAACTTTGCTTTTGAAGTCATCGCGATCCGAGGTAATGTGTGACCTACAGAGTCATGGCAAGGCGCGGACAGCCATAAAAGTCATCAAGATGGCCTTAGAAGGAGAAGTGGCCCGCGTAGTATTATGCGGATCGTCGAGGTGGACAAGTTTGATGTTGGACTCGAATCCATCTGAGTTAGTATGCGATTTCTACAGCCCACGCAAGAAGCAGGACAGAAGTATGGGACAGATCCGAGCCAAATCCGAGTTGGACTAGAACTAGGATTTTTTAGGATGTGAATTGATGTATTTTTTCTTGTAAGGAAAGCCTAGATAAATCCTTTACTTGTACGGGAAGTCCAGCCGCCTCTTATATATGTTGGGGGTGACGGCCGATTGAACAACACACAATCAAACAAATCAATCTACTACTTTTTCTTGTTCATCTACTTTTTATCCCTCTCCCTTGTATATTCTTCTCGTTCTTCGTTCGTTCTTTGAAGGAGGGCAGTGATCCACGAGTCCCTAGGGGCGATCAGGTCGACCTAGGGCAGCCCATAGCCGCCGCGAGCCCTGACGGGGTCCCTCCCGGGCGTGTGGGGTTTCGGGTCTGCAAAAGCGTCTGCCGGCTGTCTTGCGTATCGCGCTGCCGGTCGGACCTCCTTCGACGTGAGCCGCGGTGCATCACCCCGGCGTCGAGGGTACACGGTGATGTGTTCGTGTGTCAATAATTCAATTCATTCAACAATTTACTCTTAGAATATAAGTGAAGAACGAGAGTAAAAAACAAACTACTTCAAAAGATATAAGTGAAGAACAAGGAGTAGTCAAACAATTAAGTAGCTATGTGAAAATTATCTCAAATAAATATTTCAGATCTTGATAATTTTATTCAAACAACAAACAAAATGAAAATAAAAGGACACTCGAAGAATAGCATATATCATGTGAACAAGTAAAAACTTAGCCTAACCGATAGGTGTTGATGAAGAAAGGTGGGATGCCTACCGGGGCATCCCCAAGCTTAGTTGCTTAGAACTTCTTGGAATGTTATCTTGGGGTGCTTTGGGAATCCCCAAGCTTGAGCTCTTGTGTCTCCTTAATTCCTCTCATATCATGGCTTCTCCTAAATCTTAAAAACTTCATCCACACAAAACTCAACAAGAACTCTTGAGATACGTTAGTATAAATCAACTCAAAACCTTAACATTCTCTACTGTAACAAATCACTAAAATTATAATTAAACATTGCATACTAAATATCTCTGCATATTTAATACTCCTATCCACATATAGAAACATTAAACAGTCTGTAAAGGGTGAATAAGAATTCATACTTTCCTAACTCCAAAAATTCTAAAACATTACCACATGACACAGAACTTATGCATACTTACTGTGTAAATTTTTTAGATTTTTCTCATGTTCTGACAATTCAGGAATATTCTGGACATAACAGAAAACTTTCTGTTTTCAAACAGCAACACATGAACTTGCAAACTGAGCATGGTAAAGGCTATAATTGGCATTTTATTGAACTAAAAGATACAAAAAATGATTATTGATAATATCAAGCAAATCTCAAAAAAAAAATGACGCTCCAAGCAAAACTCATATTATGTGACGAATAAAAATATAGCTCCAAGTAAGGTTACCGATAGTGTTGAAGACGAAAGAGGGGATGTCTTCCGGGGCATCCCCAAGTTTAGACGCTTGAGTCTTCCTTGAGTATTACCTTGGGGTGCCTTGGGCATCCCCAAGCTAAGGGTATTGCCGCTCCTTATTCTCGTCATATCGATATCTCACCCAAAACTTCAAAACTTCAATCACACAAAACTTAACGGAACTTGTGAGATAGGTTAGTATGATAAAAATAAATCATCCACTTAGGTACTGTCAAGACAAGATTCATAATTTTTCTCACATAATTCCTACTATATTCTATCATTTTCACAATTTATATTACTCAATATAAGCTATGGAAACACTAAAACAAGCAAATTATGCATTGAATAAAGAATCTGTCAAAAACAGAACAGTCTGTAGTAAGCGATTTAAAAACCATACTTCTGTACCTCCAAAAATTATGAAAAATTAGGACAACGTAAAAAATTTGCAACCCAATACTCTGTAAAAAATTCAGAATTTTCTCACTCCCAAGTAGAGAATATGAATTCCAGCACTGGACGCAGAAGTTTCTGTTTTTGCACAGATTCAAATCAACAAGTATCCACACTATCCCAAAGGTCTTACTTGGCACATTATTGAAAGAAAACATATAAAACATGTTTACTACAGTAGCTTAATCATGTGGACACACAAAAACAGTAGGTATAAATATTGGGTTGTCTCCCAACAAGCGCTTTTCTTTAATGCCTTTTTAGCTTGGCATGATGATTTCAATGATGCTCACATAAAAGTGAAGAATTGAAACACAAGGAGAGCATCATGAAGCATATAACTAGCACATTTAAGCCTAACCCACTTCCTATGCATAGGGATTTTGTGAGCAAACAATTTATGGGAGCAAGATTCAACTAGCATAGGAAGGCAAAACAAGCATGACTTCAAAATTTTCATCTCATAGAGAGGAAACTTGATATTATTGCAACACCTACAAGCATATGATCCTCTCTCATAATAATTTTTAGTAGAATCATGAATGAATTCAACAATATATCTATCACATAAAGCATTCTTTTCATGATCCACAAGCATAGAATTTTTATTACTCTCCACATAAGCAATTTTCTTCTCATTCATAATATTGGGAGCAAACTCAACAAAATAACTATCATGAGATATTTGATTGGCATAATCCAATTGAAAATTAAAATCATGATGACAAGTTTCATAGTTATCATTATTCTTTATAGCATACATGTCATCACAATAATCATCATAGATAGCAACTTTGTTGTCATAATCAATTGAAACCTCTTCCTAAATAGTGGAATCATCATTAAATAAAGTCATGACCTCTCCAAATCCACTTTCATAATTACAGCCATAAGATTCAACACCCTCCAAAATAGTGGGATCACTAGTACCTAGAGTTTGACACTCTTCCAAACCCACTTTCATCAATATAATCATCATAAATAGGAGACATGCTTTCATCATAATAAATTTGCTTATCAAAACTTGGGGGACAAAAAATATCATATTCATCAAACATAGCATTCCCAAGCTTATGGCTTTGCATATCATTAGCATCATGGATATTCATAGAAAGCATACTAACAACATTGCAATCATGCTCATTATTCAAAGGACTCACATTAAACATTTTATTAAATTCTTCCTCTAACAATTGAGAACAATTATCGGAATCCTTATTTTCAAGAAAGACATCATAAAGGTAAAGCATTTGAGGCAACCTCAATTCCATTTTTTTGTAATTTTCTTTTATAAACCAAACTAGTGATAAAACAAGAAACTGAAAGATTCAATTGCAAGATCTAAAGATATACCTTCAAACACTCACCTCCCCGGCAACGGCACGAGAAAAGAGCTTGATGTCTACTACGCAACTTTATTATTGTAGACGTTGTTGGGCCTCCAAGTGCAGAGTTTTGTAGGACAGTAGCAAATTTCCCTCAAGTGGATGACCTAAGGTTTATCAATCCGTGGGAGACATAGGATGAAGATGGTCTGTCTCAAACAACCCTGCAGTCAAATACAAGAAATCTCTTGTGTCCCCAACACACCCAATACAATGGTAAATTGTATAGGTGCACTAGTTCGGTGAAGAGATGGTGATACAAGTGTAGTATGGATAGTAGATATAGGTTTTTGTAATCTGAAAATATAAAAACCGCAAGGTAGCAAGTGATAAAATGAAGCACAAACGGTATTGCAGTGCTTGAAAACAAGGCCTAGGGTTCATACTTTCACTAGTGCAATCTCTCAACAATGCTAACATAATTGGATCATATAACAATCCCTCAATGTGCAATAAAGAATCACTCCAAAGTTCCTATTAGCGGAGAACATAAGATAGAAATTGTTGTTGGGTACGAAACCACCTCAAAGTTATCCTTTCCGATCAATCTATTGAGCCATCCCTATAAGTGCCACAAACAGACCTAGAGTTTGTGTGACACGCATCAACCAACTCTAATGTCACCTAGATACTCCAATGTCACCACAAGTATCCGTGAGTTAATTATTCGATATGCATCAAACAACTTCAGATTCATAATATTCAATCCACACAAAGAACTTTAAAGAGCAACCCAAAGTTTCTTATCGGAGAAAAGATAATGAAAACGTGCAACCAACCCCTATGCCTAGATCACCCCTAGGTCACGGGAATCCGCGAGGTGATTACCAAAACATACATCAAGTGAATCAATAGAATACCCCATTGTCACTACGGGTATCCACATGCAAGACATACATCAAGTGTTCTCAAATCTGAAATATTCAATCCGATAATAATGAAACCTCAAAGCGAAAGACTCAATCCATCACAAGAAGATAAAGAGGGAAGAAACACCATATGATCCAACTATATTAACAAAGCTCGCGATACATCAAGATCGTGCCAAATCAAGAACTCGAGAGAGAGAGAGAGATCAAACACATAGCTACTAGTACATACCCTCAACCCCGAGGGTGAACTACTCCCTCCTCGTCATGGAGACCGCCAGGATGATGAAGACGGCCTCCGGTGATGATTCCCCCTCCGGCAGGGTGCCGAAACAGGGCTCCGGATGAGATTGCTTCGGTACAGAGGCTTGAGGCGGCGGCGTGGAAGTTCTTAGTTTAATTCTGGGGTTTCCTCTATTTATAGGAATATTTGGCGTTGGAGTCACGTCAGGGGGGTGCCCGAGGGTCCCACAAGCTCGGGGGGTATGCCCTAGGGGGGCGCTGCCCCCAGGCTTGTGGCGCCCTCGGCCACCTCCTGGTCCAGCTCCGGTGCTCCGTGGGTCTCTTTTGGTCCATAAAAAATCACCGTAAATTTTGGGCCCATTTTGAGAACTTTTATTTCTGCACAAAAAACAACACCACGGTAGTTCTGCTGAAAACAGCGTCAGTCCGGGTTAGTTCTATCCAAATCATACCAAAACCATATAAAATTGTTATAAACATGGCATGAATACTTCATAAATTATAGATATGTTGGAGACGTATCAGACCAATGTTTGGTAGAAGGAAATTACCGTCCTAGCTCTGACCCGTGAAGCATACCGGCCCGACGTCCACAAGTCTAAACATGGGTAGGTTTGTAACTTCACCGAGACGCCACACAACCGCCTCCGAAAAACATTCATATACCGCGGGCGCCTAAACGCCGATGCGCTCAGCCGAAAGCACTCTCGCCCACTATTTTGGACATGTGAGATTACCGTCCTACCCCCGACCCGCAGCATGTCCGAAATTTAAGATGGGGGCAAAGTTTGTAACTTTCCCCAAATTTCAAACAAGCGCGTCCCGGAAACATGGTTCCCCCTTAGCTTCCCCCTCCCCTGTTCGATTCCCCATTCATACTCCGTGGGCGCCAAAACTCCCTCTCCACCAGCCGCAAAACCCCAGCCTCCTCCGTCCGCCACCCCATCGCACCGATCCACCACCGCCCTCCTCCATCACGCCGGAACTGATACCCCGACGTCGTCATCCACCGCAACCTCAACCGCAGCGCCCTCCAGGACTTAACAGTTGACGCCGAGGCCGAGCTGCCTCCACGACGCGGACGTGCGTCGTACCCGAGCCACTTCAACCCCTCCGTCCTGCGCCTCACCGCTGCTGCTCCAACGTCGCAACCGTCCACCGCACCGGAGCTATTCCCGCTACGCCGTCGTTCGCCGCCTCGGATCTGCTTCTCTGCCGCAGACAGAGGGCCACCGCACCACACTCAACAACTTGGCCATGGGTGCGTCCAAGGCTCCACTGTCCTCCACAACAAATCATTTCCGGCGAAACACAAGAAGATCGTCGAAAAATCATAAGGAGGACACAGCATGGCAAGCCGATATTGGTACTCCTCTTCCCTTATTCTTGCAAATCTTACATGTCTGCTCGCACGGTATTCATCCCACGGAGGAAACTAGTTGACCACTTCTTACTGCACATTCTTCCTGATACTAGATGTTCCAAGTAACTCGTACTGCACAAAGTTTTCCCCCATTTACTATTTCACTTTAGCTAGAGGTCCATCGCCTGCATGGATTTTAATTCAGTGTCAGTTGATTCCCAATTAAAGGAAGCACCACCCGCGGAGGCGCGCAGAGCACCTAGTCCGCCTGTTCGCCGGGGAAGTAGCGCCTCGGTGTCTATCTTAGAGGTGTGTGTGGCGCAGGAGCTGCTGGCGCCTGATCTGGAGGCCCGCTGGGCTTAAAGGGATGGCCGGGTGGCGCTGCCAAGCATGGCGGTGGGGTGAGGTCGACGGGAGGGCGGGGCGGCGGAGGCAGGAGTCTGGGCCGGTGGTCGCTGGCGGTTCGAGGAAGATCGTCAACGGTGACTGGCGGGAGCTAGATGACGGCCATCTGCCCGTTCCTTGTAGATCGGACGGTGCAGAAAAAAATCGACTGACCTATTTGTTTTCAGTCGATTGTTATTTTCATAGGACCACATGTGGTGGTTTGCTGGAGGATTACCTGCACTTCCCAACCATCCCTGTGCTCATATTTCAAAAGCCTAGAATCTAATTTTGTGTGCCATGCATGTTGTAGAGCTATCATATGTCTGCCGTCATTTATTTTTGACCCACCTGCTATCTGATACTTTTACACTTCACTACTTATGCACAAACTACACCCATACTCTCTCACTATTGTTTTATTATGCATGGGTATTTCAGAATCTCAACCACAGTATTCTAAAAAGAAAACAGAGCACTTGCTCCAGTCTGCATCGAGGATTGGAATGATGCAGTTTGACGCTCTAAAGAAGAGTGTAGTGTCATTCGATGAAGACTGTCAATGTAGCTCTGTAGTTGATGACCCCATTCGCCATACACCAGCATCGCAGGTGCTTGCTTTAACTTCACGGTGTCATATGTGGTTGCATGTTGCATATGGTGTCTACCTTGTATATTGCTTCTAAATTGGTTAAATTGCATCTGCTTATGTGGCACCCCGGCTCAGAGGATCGGTTTACCCAGTGTTTCCAACCTAGAGATCATGTCTTCTAGAAACACACAACAACTTGGAACAGAACAGAACTGATCTTTATTGATATTGTACAAGTACAAGCTCGGGAGTTACATCAAGTAGCGAGGCCGGAAGCACTACACATGCTATGACAATATCTACATTATTTATGGACCATAGCAAGGCCTCAGCACTACTGGGTGATTCTACAGCGTAGCGGAACATCGTGCGGGAAACTCCATCCCATAGGGACACTGCTAGGACACGGCCTAGTTAGCGTAGCACGAACCGTCGGGACCTCCGTTCTCGGCTTCTCCTGCATCTGGCATGACACGCCAGGTGAGTACTTGGAATGTACTCGCAAGCTCACAGCAACCTGAACAATGCAGCAAACAACAGCATGGCAATGAACATGTTAAGTGCTTAAGTTGCTTACTTACGGTTACCGAATATCAACTTACTCTCTTCTGGGTTATACCACTACCCTCGGAATACTCGTGATCCACTGAGCACTTCCGAACATAAGACAAGTTCTTCCATCATTATTATTATTCTGGTTGACCACTAAGTGTGACCTAGTGCGGACTGTGTCCAATACCGTGGACGCAGCTATTCGAATAGATTCTTACACTCTGCAGAGGTTGCGCACTTTTCCCACACCATGGAGCTCCTCATCCCGTACCTCGGTACACTTCCCTTCTGGGTGGACCGGTGCTGCTCCAACGAAACTTGCCTAACCCATGAATCCTCCACCGTACCACCGACAATCATCCTCCCCCGGAGTCATGCCCTGGGTGGCCTCTGTGTCACCCCGTGACACCTGCCACCGTCGTGGCCAACTAAACTGTCCCAAATGGGGACGCCGGCAAACAACTCAACTGGCTCACAGGGTTATCGTCGCCTACCTGATCAGGGTAGCACACACGCATAACCCTCCCTCTTTGGTGGTACCGATAAAAGAGCACGCGGTCAGACCAAGTCAAGGCCGTCCCATTCCGGCAGATGTGGCTGCACGGGTAAGTCCGGGTCGGTGGCACTTGATAAACCATTAGACTTAGTTTTAATACACACATGACAAGCAAGGTTGTTTATCATGATTAATTTAATATGGCAGTAGCTATGCAACAATATATAATTTACTATGAATTATCATATATTAAAATAATGCATATAATCCAATTAATAAACCAATACTATTGAAATGATTCATGTAATGGATGATGTGGCTTGCCTTGCTCAGTTGGGTTGTCCACAAACTCCTGGTCCTCAAAACCAAAATGATTTCCTTCTGAAAATATTTTAAAACAACAAAAGAAAATGTCACATAACACATTTCTGTTCACCAAAAATTCTGCACTTGTGAGAAAAATACCATAATTTACCAGAAAATAGAGGGGCTCAAGACAAAACCAATGCAAAAAGAATCAATTGATTTGGACTTCTGGATAAAAAGTTATGGACAGTCAAAGTTACTGGTCAAAGTTGATTTAAATTAACAGAAATCAGAAAATAGGAAAATCCTATGACGGCCACGTCGAAGATGTATTTCCCGAATACGCTTCCACTCAAGTACCGCTTCGGGCGTGCGACGGGTCACTGACGAGTGGGCCCTGCTGTCAGATTTAAAAAGAAAAGGAGGGGAACAGTAAGAGGGCGGCTCACCGACGGCGATAGCCGGAGATAGCGACGGCGGCGAGGTCGGGGAACTGCAGGGATGGAACGAGCGCACCACGTGTGACACCCTGGTTTTTGGCAACTTTTTCTTTTCGAAATCTTTTTGGCTTTATTTGAATTCTGGATAGTTTTGAATCTTTTTCAATTGACTTTGGACTTATGAATATCTCTCTCAGTGATCCAAAGCCCTCAAAATCTTGCCACACAACGTCTGGATCAAATTCTTATTCTCAATCTTTCCCAATAATTCATTTTCTTTCTTTGGGAAAATCTGTCATCACTATGGGTTACAAAGCAACCTATAGTTCTGATGCTCAGAAAAATCCCAAATTAATACCACAGCTCCTTGTCATCATCTACTCCCACAATCTTCAATAACATTTCATGGTCTAATATAAATATTTGTCCTGAAAACTCCATTTGTCTTCTGGACAGTACTAGCCATTTGTGAAGCAACTCATATTTTCCCAACTCAGAAAATTCCCAAACAATTCCCTGAGATACTGGGGAGTCTATCTTGCCACAATATCCAAAAATATCATCTTGTCCAGTACAAATTTTCACCACCAATATTCTGCCAAGTTTCTGCTAAATTTAAACCTCTGTGAAGGAAGTACCAGCTACAGGTATCTTTTTGAGCTGAAATATTTATGGCATCTTCTCCTCACCAAATAACTATCCTACACCAAATTTCAGCCCCAGCAAATCAACCAGATGAGTGCAACAAGCTCATCTAGGTTTCTGGTTCAGTACAGCAGTTTGACATGAACTATATTGAATTCTGGATGAAATTCTTTCCAACTTGGTCAGCTTGGAGTCCTTCCAACATAGATCCTCCTAGACATCTCCACTGGCTCCATCTCCAGCTCACCTCTCCTCTAGATCTCTCTCAAGATTGCTGTCAGAAACTGTAGCTGAAGCTACACTTCACAGCAGAGTGAACCTAGCCAAACCAAGCATGCAGAGGCACTAAGTGATCAAAAGAGAACACCCCAGACATGTTGCGCTGGACTTGGTCGGCCTCTAGACGCCGGACACCGTGGTGAGCACGGTACTGGCATGCTAGTATGCGTGCTCTGCATCTCGCCGGCGACGGCCGAGGTCATTCTAGTGACCTCTCGCTGCCATTTCGTGTCTGGAGGTGGCGACTTCGCCGCTGCCGTCCACGTAACCCTCTCCCGTTCCTTCCCCTCGCCGGAAACGTCCCCGGCGGCCGCCACCGCATCCGGGCAGTGTGCCGCCCGTGCGGCCACAGTGGCGCTAGCGCTCGTCTTCTTCCTCCGCTAGCTTCCACTGCGCCTTAACTCCTCTCTGTTCTCTCCCGTCTCGTCGCCCGCAACCGGCCAGCCAGCACGGCGTACTAGCACCGGCGACGTGTCTCGGACCTCGCCGTTTCCAGAGAGCTCGCCCGAGCTCGCCTCCTGCCTATAAAAGGCCACGCCCGGCCCTCCCGAGCTCCTCACCCCACTTCTCCACCTCCCAATCGCCCTCCCGAGCAGCGAGCCATGGCCGAGAGGCCCTCTGGCCTCGAACCTCGCCGGAGATCCGCCGCCACCCAAGTCCAACCTCCTCGCCGTTCCACTCCTTCCCGGACTCCACCGACTGCACCATCGAGCTCAGCTCATCCTCCTGGTCACGCCCGACCTCTTGCCCGAGCGAATTGCTGCCGGAACCGCCGTCTCCGACGACACCCGAGCGCCGCCGCCGCCGGAGAGGAAGGGGACGACGTCGTCCGGCCACCCCTCATCGATCTGCGGGTACGTGCGTGACCGCCTCGGTGAGCCCGTTCCATCCCCGCTCTTCCCCGACCTCGCCGGCGACCACATCGCCGGCGACCGTCGCCGGAGTCCCGCTCTTCTCTGTTCTCTCTCTCTCTCTCTCTCTCGTTTAAACCCAGCTGCGGGGCCCGCTCGTCAAAGGCTCAGCCGCGCGCGCGCGAAGCGGTAAGTGGAGACGCCTTTCCACTTTACGCCTTCGACGTGGCCTCTGCTGGATTTTCTTATTTCTGTTTAATTTCCAGAGTTGACCAGGAACTTTGACCCTTAATAACTTTTTATCTATAAGTCCAAATCAGTTGATTCTTTTTGCATTGGGTTTGTCTTGAGCTCCTTTATTTTCTGGTTAAATTTGGTATTTTTCCCATGCTCATAGAATTTCTGGTGGACAGAACAGTAGTATGTGACATTTTCCTTTGCAATTTTAAAATATTTTCAGAACTAGTATGTGACAGAACAGTAGTTTTGAAGCCCAGGAGTTTGTGGACAACCCAACAGAGCAAGGCAAGCCATGTCATCCATTTCATGAAGCATTTCAATAGTGTTGGTCATTTAATTGAATTTTATGCATTATCTTAATATGTGATAATTCAAAGTAATTTATTTTATAGCTACTACCATGTTAAATTAATCTTGATGAATATCCATGATGGTTAATTGCCTGATAATATTAAACTTAGTTGGTTGATCAAGAGCCACCTACCCGGACTTATCCGTGCAGCCACATTTGCCGGTATGGGACGGCCTTGACTTGGTCTGGCTTTGTGCTCTTTTATCGGTACCACCAAAGAGGGAGGGTTATGCGTGCGTGCTGCCCTGATCAGGCAGACGACCATAATCCTGTGAGCCAGTTGAGTTATGTTGCCGGCGTCCCCGTTTGGGACAGTTTAGTTTGGCCACGACGGTGGCAGGTGTCACGGGGTGACACAGGGGCCACCCAGGACATGACCCTGGGAGGGTATGATTGTCGGTGGTACGATGGGGGAGTCACGGGTCAGGCATGTTTCGTTGGAGCAACCCCGGTCCACCCGAATGGGAATACAAGGCCAGGAGCTCCATGGTGTGGGTAAAGTGCGCAACCTCTGCAGAGTGTAAAACCTATTTGAATAGCCGCGTCCACGGTATTGGACAGTCCATTTAGGCCTCTCTAGGATGGTCAACCGTAATGATAATAATGATGGAAGAACTTGTCGTATGATTGGAAGTACCAATGTTTCATGAGTATCTTGAGGGTTGTGGGACAACCCAGATAAGAGTAAGTTGGTACTCAGTGCCAGTAAGCATTCAAGCACTTAACCTGATTATTGCCATGCTATTGTTTGCTGCATTGTTTTGGTTGCCATGAGCTTGGGAGTACATTCCAAGTACTCACCTGGCGTGTCATGCCAGATGCAGGAGAAGCCGAGGACGGAGGTCCCGATGGTTCGTGCTACGCTAACTAGGCCGTGTCCCAGCAGTGTCCCTGTGGATGGAGTTTTCCGCGCTATGTTCCGCTACGCCGTAGAATATCTCAGTAGTATCGAGGCCCTATCCTGTTCCATAAATAATGTAGATATTGTTCTCAGCACCTGCAGTGCTTCTGGCCTCGCTATCTATGTAAACTATGAGTTGTACCCAAGCTATATCAATAAAGTTCAGTTTAGTTCTATTCCAAGTTGTTGTGAGTGTTTCCACAAGACATGATCTCTGGGTTGGAAACACTGGGTAAACCGGTCCTCTGAGCCAGGGTGCCACAACGCTTGGTATCAGAGCCGCGCTGACTGTAGGACACCCTAGTTAACCCTGCGCTAGAACTGCGATTACATAAGGGTCTTGGGATGTGTCTTGCTTGCTGCATTTGCTTGTTGCATCGGTTTGCTGCATGGCATGCATATAGTCTTTATTGTGCTAACCGCTGGTTTGATGAGTGTAGATGGCACTAGTTCCGTACCACTACAACCATGAGCCGACACCGTTCACTTTTCCAGTACTGCTTCGCAATGTCTGGCTTCGGCTGTATCCCAACGGCGAAGACCCAGTGTACCAGGTGTTCCGAGAGAAGCTTGCTGGTTCAGTGTACGAGTATCACGCAGAGGCCTTTCTTACTACGAGTTCAGATATCGGTAGCTACTCCCGTTCTTCCAAGGGCGGAACTGCTTCTAGTCCGGAGTTGGCAATCCAGTTTGCTGCGATGGAGGCTCTTACTGACTTGCGCTTCCACGAGGTCGAGATGCAGACTCATCCAGGTTTCTTTCACTATCCCACCCTGTCGCCTGCGACAGGGCGAGTCCTTTTCGCACCTGTTTATCCGGCGAGTGATCGTGCTACTGGTGTTTTATCTCGCTACCTGAACGCCAGTTACCGTATGATCACTTCACTAGCTGAGGAGCTGACGCATGCCCAAGAGGCACTTGCAGCTGTTGCGGCAGAACAGTCTCCTCCTCCACCTCCGTTTTCACCTCTGTATACCCCACCCGTTCCACCTTCTGAGACTCCTTCTAGCTCGTTCGAACCGCCAGGCTTTTCGTCTGGTAGCCGACATGAGACCCCGGCAGAGTGGGCCTCACTCCTAGCTACTCCAGCTGCCCCGATGCTACGGCGTCGTGCTTCTTCTCCTTCGGAAGGGGAACCTTCCCGTCAGTGTCGTCGTGTTTCCTTTGATCCGGAGGCCGAGATTCACATCATCAGCTCAGATTCTGAGTCAGGATCAGGTGACGAGGAGTCTTCAGTTTACCAGTGTTCGTGCCACCGGTGTCGCTAGAGTGGAGGCTTGAGTTTCAGTGCATGCATCATAGCATCCCTGCATATGTCAACTGCCGTATGAGCAGTCCAGTCATGACCATCCCCCTACTAGCTTGTCATGTATGATGTTGGGTTGCCTTGTATAATTATGTTGTTCGCTTTATTCCCTCTTTTTATTTGGCTTCTTTTCTGGTGTCATGCTACCCTGCTTTTCCCTTATGGATGTTGCTCATCGATTCGGTATTTTGCAATGGGAACAAATTTAGGATGAACAGGTGTAGTAATCAAGGCGGCGATGGAACCCCCGTTCGTCGATCCGCCAAACAAGCAGGACATGCACCAGAAGATTTACCACCACCGTCACCACAGCCCCCAACTACTGATCAGATTATGAGAATGTTTGAAGAGAAAAGAAATCAAGATCTTATGGAATTTCTGAAAAGTATGCAGACTTTGGTGGGTCAGAACAACAACAATGGACACACTCTAAATTGTCTGATTTCCAGCGGACCAAGCCACCCAATTTTGGTCAAGCTGCAGATCCTATGGAAGCTGATGACTGGCTTAGGACCATGGAAAAGAAGTTGGAAATAGCCCGCTGTGATGAGTCCGACAAGGTTCCTTTTGTCACTCACTACCTGGAGGGACCAGCAGCTATATGCTGGGACAATACAAAAATAATGTGGCCTTCTGAGGAAAGTATTTCTTGGGAAAAGTTCAAAGAGGCATTTCGCAAGTATCATATTCCTACCGGCATAATGAAGGTGAAGCAGAGGGAATTTCTGGCCCTTACTCAAGGGAACATGTCGGTGGGTGATTATCTGAACAAGTTTAATAATCTGGCACGGTACTCTACCCATGACGTGTCCACGGAAGAAAGGAAGATTGACCGATTCCTAGGAGGACTCAATCATACCCTCCGCTGTCAACTTTGTATCCTTGATTTTCCTGACTTCCAAACTCTGGTAAACAAGGCTTTCATAGCTGAGCGTGAGCTCAGGTCAGGATATGATGATCGCAAGCGGAAGTTTGAACCTAAGAAGGACAACCGTGAGCAGTTTGCGCAGAAGCCACGTATCTGGCAACCAGGTCCATCTGAATACAAGCCTGCCTGGAATAGTGGCAATAAGCCCGTCAGCCAGAACAAGACCTTTGGCAAACAACCAGTGCTGGAGGATTGCCGCCGCAACAGCACATGCTTTACTTGCGGCCAGAGCAGGCATTATTCCAGGTAGTGCCCTACAAGAAATGGGAAGCCACCATCCGACTTCAAGCCACAAGTCAACAATATTGGTCGCCGCCCCAATCCGAACTTCTACCGTGGCCAAGTTCATCATATCTCCACTGAGGAAGCCCGCAAAGCACCAGATGTGGTCCTTGGTATGTTTTCTGTTAACGACATACCTGCCATAATTTTATTTGATTCTGGGGCTTCTCATTCATTTATTTCGTGGAGTTTTGCCACATTGCACAAGTTTTCTTCTTCTATTTTGGACAAAATCATGGTGGTGCAATCCCCTGGCTCTATGCTCAGAACAAATGTGATATACAAGGATCTGGAAATTTCGATACATGGCGTTAAGTTTCCAGCTACCCTTGTGGCCATTGAATCCCCTGGAATGGATATAATACTGGGAATGGATTGGTTGGTACCACACCAGGTGTGTATCAACTATGCTACCAGAGTAGTGACATTGGTTAACCCGGCAGGCCGAACAGTGCAATTCACTGCTAGCAGAATAATGTCAAAGAAAGGAATGGCATTCAAAGCCACGGCTACAGACCTAAATCTGATTCCAGTAGTCAGTGAATTTCCGGACGTATTTCCGGAAGAGATACCAGGAATGCCACCTGATCAGGAACTAGAGTTCGCTATTGATGTTGTTCCCGGAACTGCACCAATCTACAAGAAGTACTACCGTATGCCTTCCCCAGAGCTAGTGGAACTGAAGAAATAGTTGGATGAATTACTGCAGAAAGGGTATATTCGTCCAAGCACCTCACCGTGGGGATCACCAGTGCTGTTTGTGAAGAAGAAAGATGGAAGCCTACGAATGTGCGTGGACTATTGCCAACTGAATGAGGTCACCATTAAGAATAAATATCCGCTCCCTCGCATTGATGATCTGTTCGACCAATTGAACGGGGCCCGGGTATTTTCCAAGATTGACCTCCGAACGGGGTATCATCAGTTAAAAATCAGGAAAGAGGATATCTCCAAGACAGCTTTCACTACTAGATATGGTCTGTATGAATTTACAGTCATGTCATTCGGGCTAACAAATGCTCCAGCATACTTCGTGAGCATGATGAACAAGGTCTTCATGGACTTCTTGGACAAATTTGTGGTAGTATTCATCGATGACATTCTCATCTATTCGAAGGATGAAGAAGAGCACACGCCACACCTTCGTACTGTCCTGGAAAGACTAAGGACCCATCGTCTGTATGCCAAATTCAGTAAATGCGAATTTTGGCTAAAAGAGGTGGGATTTCTGGGACATGTTCTGTCAGAACAAGGTGTGGCTATCGACCCCAGCAAAGTTACCGCTGTATTAAATTGGAAGACACCAGCCATAGTAACTGAAGTCCGTAGCTTTCTGTGATTGGCAGGCTACAACCGTCGCTTCATTGAAGGCTTCTCAAAATAGCCAAGCCATTGACAGAACTGTTGAAAAAGAACCACAGATTTGCCTGGACGGAAGAATGTGAAAGCAGTTTCATGGAGTTAAAGACAAGGCTAACTACCGCCCCTGTCTTAGTTCTTCCAGACATCCACAAGAGCTTTGATATATACTGCGATGCTTCCAGACGAGGAATCGGCTGTGTTCTAATGCAAGAAGGGAAGGTTGTAGCATATGCATCCAGACAGCTACGACCGCATGAGGAGAACTATCCCACTCATGACTTGGAATTGGCAGCCGTGGTTCATGCATTGAAAATTTGGAGGCATTATCTTATTGGACAGCGATGTGAAATATACACAGACCATAAGAGTCTCAAGTATATTTTCACTCAACCCAACCTTAATCTCAGGCAGAGAAGATGGCTTGAACTGGTCAAGGACTATGACATTGGAATGAATTACCATCCGGGAAAAGCCAATGTGGTCGCAGATGCTCTCAGCAGAAAACAAGGTACCATAAATGCACTAGCTGCGGGTATCCATCCAAGGCTACAAGAGGAGTTTGCCAAACTCAATATGGTGCTATGTGGCCCCATGAGCCCGGATACCATGGAAATTACTCCAACACTCATGGAAGAGATTAAGGCAGCACAGAAATCAGATAAAGAAATACAAGAGATCAGGGAGAATATTCCGCTAGGAAAGGCCGAGTCCTTCCGTATTGATGACCAAGGCACCTTATGGTTTGAGAACCGAATATGTGTGCCTGACCAAGAAATCTTGAGATAGCAGATACTCAGAGAAGCACATGAATCTGCATACTCTATCCACCCGGGAGGAACAAAAATGTACCAGGACTTGCGAGAAACCTTTTGGTGGTCAGGAATGCGAAGGGATATTGCATATTATGTTGCCTGTTGTGACATCTGCAACAGAGTCAAGGCGGAACATCAGAAACCCGCTGGGCTACTGCAACCTTTACCAGTACCCCAGTGGAAGTGGGATGACATATGCATGGACTTCATTGTTGGACTACCCAAGACAACAAGAGGCCATGATGCTATCTGGGTCATTGTGGATATACTTACGAAAGTGGCTCACTTTATTCCGGTAAAGACCACTTTCAATGCAAATCAGCTTGCACACCTCTACATGTCCCGGATAGTCAGCCTTCACGGAGTACCCGAGTCTATCACATCGGATAGAGGCTCCTTATTCACTTCAGCATTCTGGCTGCGATTGCATCAAGCCCTTGGAACAGTGCTAAGGCATAGTACGACATATCATCCACAGGCCGATGGACAGACTGAGCATGTGACCAGATATTGGAGGATATGCTTCGGTCCTGTGCTCCCACCTATGGACCCAAGTGGGAGGATAGTCTACCCTATGCAGAATTCTCATATAATAACAGCTATCAGTCAAGTCTCAAGATGTCACCATTCGAAGCTCTGTATGGACGGAAGTGTCGCACTCCATTAAATTGGTCTCAGACAGGAGACAGCCGTATCTTTGGCACAGATTTGATGCTCGAAGCGGAGAAACAAGTCAAGGATATTCAGGAACGTCTGCGAGTAGCCAAGTCCCGTCAAAAGAGTTATTATGACCCGAAGCACCGAGAAGTAACTTTTGAGCCTGGAGAATATGCTTATCTCCGAGTCACACCTATGAAGGGGATAAAGAGGTTTCACACCCGAGGAAAGCTTGCACCGAGATATATTGGTCCCTTTCCAGTAATGGCTAGAAGAGGCAGAGTGGCATATCAGCTAAAGTTACCACCGGAGCTGTCTGACGTTCACGACGTCTTTCACATATCACAGCTAAGAAAGTGCATTGCACCTCCGATCAAGCAGGCAGATATGAGTGAGCTGGAACTGATTAAGGATTTGACATACGAGGAAAGACTTGTCAGGGTACTGGATGAGATGGAAAGAAGTACCAGAAGTAAAGTGATCAGATTTTACAAGGTATTGTGGGAGCATCATACTGAGGAACAAGCTACCTGGGAAAGAGAGAATTTTCTGAGATCAGCATACCCACACTTGTTCCCTGAGCAACCGAATCTCGAGGACGAGATTCATTCAAAGGGGGGTAGGTTTGTGACACCTTGGTTTTTGGCAACTTTTTCTTTTCGAAATCTTTTTGGCTTTATTTGAATTCCGGATAGTTTTGAATCTTTTTCAATTGACTTTGGACTTATGAATATCTCTCTCAGTGATCCAAATCCCTCAAAATCTTGCCACACAACGTCTGGATCAAATTCATATTCTCAATCTTTCCCAATAATTAATTTTATTTCTTTGGGAAAATCTGTCATCACTATGGGTTACAAAGCAACCGATAGTTCTGATGCTCAGAAAAATCCCAAATTAATACCACACCTCCTTGTAATTATCTACTCCCACAATCTTCAAAAACATTTCATGGTCCAGTATAAATATTTGTCGAGAAAACTCCATTTGTCTTCTGGACAGTACTGGCCATTTGTGAAGCAACTCATATTTTCCCAACTCAGAAAATTCCCAAACATTTCCTAGAGATACTGGGGAGTCTATCTTGCCACAATATCCAAAAATATCATCTTGTCCAGTACAAATTTTCACCACCAATATTCTGCCAAGTTTCTGCTCAATTTAAACCTCTGTGAAGGAAGTACCAGCTAGAGGTATCTTTTTGAGCTGAAATTTTTATGGCATCTTCTCCTCACCAAATAACTATCCTACACCAAATTTCAGCCCCAGCAAATCAACCAGATGAGTGCAACAAGCTCATCTAAGTTTCTGGTTCAGTACAGCAGTTGTACATGAATTATATTCAATTCTTGATGAAATTCTTTCAAACTTGGTCAGCTTGGAGTCCTTCCAACATAGATCCTCCCAGACATCTCCACTGGCTCCATCTCCAGCTCACCTCTCCTCTATATCTCTCTCAAGATTGCTGTCAGAAACTGTAGCTGAAGCTACACTTCACAGCAGAGTGAACCTAGACAAACCAAGCATGCAGAGGCACTAAGTGATCAAAAGAGAACACCCCAGACATGTTGTGCTGGACTTGGTCGGCCTCTAGACGCTGGACACCGTGGTGAGCACGGTACTGGCATGCCAGTATGCGTGCTCTGCATCTCGCCGGCGACGGCCGAGGTCATTCCAGTGACCTCTCGCTGCCATTTCGTGTCTGCAGGTGCCGACTTCGCCGCTGCCGTCCACGTAACCCTCTCCCGATCCTTCCCCTTGCCAGAAACGTCGCCGGCGGCCGCCACCGCATCCGGGCACTGTGCCGCCCGTGCGGCCACAGTGGTGCTGGCGCTCGTCTTCTTCCTCCGCTAGTTTCCACCGCGCCTTAACTCCTCTCTGCTCTCTCCCGTCTCGTCGCCCGCAACCGGCCAGCCAGCGCGGCGTACTAGTACCGGCGACGTGTCCCGGACCTCGCCGTTTCCAGAGAGCTCGCCCGAGCTCGCCTCCTGCCTATAAAAGGCCACGCCCAGCCCTCCCGAGCTCCTCACCCCACTTCTCCACCTCCCAATCGCCCTCCCGAGCAATGAGCCATGGCCGAGAGGCCCTCTGGCCTCGAACCTCATCGGAGATCCGCCGCCACCCAAGCCCAGCCTCCTCGCCGTTCCACTCCTTCTCGGACTCCACCGACTGCACCATCGAGCTCAGCTCATCCTCCTGGTCACGCCCGACCTCTTGCCCGAGCGAATTGCTGCCGGAACCGCCGTCTCCGACGACACCCGAGCACTGCCGCTGCAGGAGAGGAAGGGGACGACGTTGTCCGTCCACCCCTCGTCGATCTTCGGGTACGTGCGTGACTGCCTCGGTGAGCCCGTTCCATCCCCGCTCTTCCCCGACCTCGCCGCCGACCACATCGCCGGCGACCGTCGCCGGAGTCCCGCTCTTCTCTGTTCTCTCTCTCTCTCTCTCTCTCTCTCTCTCTCTCGTTTAAACCCAGTTGTGGGGCCCTCTCGTCAGAGGCTCAGCCGCGCGCGCGCGAAGCGGTAAGTGGAGCCGCCTTTCCACTTTACGCCTTCGACGTGGCCTCTGCCGGATTTTCTTATTTCTGTTTAATTTCGAGAGGTGACCAGGAACTTTGACCCTTAATAACTTTTTATCTATAAGTCCAAATCAGTTGATTCTTTTTGCATTTGGTTTGTCTTGAGCTCCTTTATTTTCTGGTTAAATTTGGTATTTTTCGCATGCTCACAGAATTTCTGGTGGACAGAACAATAGTATGTGACATTTTCCTTTGCAATTTTAAAATATTTTCAGAAGGAGATTCTTTTGGTTTTGAAGCCCAGGAGTTTGTGGACAACCCAACAGAGCAAGGCAAGCCATGTCATCCATTTCATGAATCATTTCAATAGTGTTGGTCATTTAATTGAATTTTATGCATTATCTTAATATGTGATAATTCAAAGTAATTTATTTTATAGCTACTGCCATGTTAAATTAATCTTGATGAATATCCATGATGGTTAATTGCCTGATAATATTAAACTTAGTTGGTTGATCAAGAGCCACCTACCCGGACTTATCCGTGCAGCCACATTTGCCGGTATGGGACGGCCTTGACTTGGTCTGGCTTTGTGCTCTTTTATCGGTACCACCAAAGAGGGAGGGTTATGCGTGCGTGCTGCCCTGATCAGGCAGACGACCATAATCCTGTGAGCCCAGTTGAGTTATGTTGCCAGCGTCCCTGTTTGGGACAGTTTAGTTTCGCCACGATGGTGGCAGGTGTCACGGGGTGACACAGGGGCCACCCAGGACATGACCCTGGGAGGGTATGATTGTCGGTGGTACGATGGGGGAGTCACAGGTGAGGCAGGTTTCGTTGGAGCAACCCCGGTCCACCCGAATGGGAATACGAGGCCAGGAGCTCCATGGTGTGGGTAAAGTGCGCAACCTCTGCAGAGTGTAAAACCTATTCGAATAGCCGCGTCCACGGTATTGGATAGTCCGTTTAGGCCTCTCTAGGATGGTCAACCGTAATGATAATAATGATGGAAGAACTTGTCGTATGATCGGAAGTACCAATGGTTCATGAGTATCTTGAGGGTTGTGGGATAACCTAGATGAGAGTAAGTTGGTACTCAGTGCCAGTAAGCATGCAAGCACTTAACCTAATTATTGCCATGCTATTGTTTGCTGCATTGTTTTGGTTGCCATGAGCTTGTGAGTACATTCCAAGTACTCACCTGGCGTGTCATGCCAGATGCAGGAGAAGCCGAGGACGGAGGTCCCGATGGTTCGTGCTACGCTAACTAGGCCGTGTCCCAGCAGTGTCCCTGTGGATGGAGTTTTCCGCGCTACGTTCCGCTACGCCGTAGAATATCCCAGTAGTATCGAGGCCCTATCCTGTTCCATAAATAATGTAGATATTGTTCTTAGCACCTGCAGTGCTTCCGGCCTCGCTATCTATGTAAACTTTGAGTTGTACCCATCTATATCAATAAAGTTCAGTTCAGTTCTGTTCCAAGTTGTTGTGAGTGTTTCCAGAAGACATGATCTCTGGGTTGGAAACACTGGGTAAACCGGTCCTCTGTGCCGGGGTGCCACACCACGGCGGTCCTCCACCACTACTAGGAAATACCTTATAGGTGGAGGCTTAACAGTAGCGAGGGGCAAACACATGCGCTACTGGTAATTAACAGTAGCGCGTTCTAAGGACAGGCGCTACTGGTATCAACTTAGCAGTAGCACGGGTGTACGTGACATCGCTGCTGGTAAATGGGCCCCACCGTACCCACCAGGCCACGAATAGTAGCAGCACGGGCTGGGGAAAAGGCTCTACTGCTATTGCTATTAGCAGTAGCGCGGGTCAGGTACCCACCGCTGCAACTATGGCTGCACTGTTCCACATGGTGGTCCCCGCTTAGCAGTAGCGCGGTTTGCGGACCAGTGCTGCTGCTATTGATCTTAGCAGTAGCGCCGTTCGCCGACACGCACTACTCCTAAGCCGCAGCTGGCACCTTTTGCAGCCCCCTTTCCCCCTCCCCCTCCTCTCTCCCTCACTTCTTCTCCCTCACTTGCTTTTCCCATTAGCTAGCTTTCTTCTCTCTTCTCTCTACTTTAATGCCCCCTCCACCATCTCCATTAATGCACCACTTTTCTCTCTTAGCTTCCTCACTCTTCTATCCTCCCTCCACTAGTTAGAGCTAGCCATTTCCTTCCCCTACTAGCTATAGATCTATCCATTTAGTGGAACCTATCAACTCCCCAAATAAATCTATTCTTTAATGGAGTAAAGCCATCTAGTCACCGTGCTTCTCTCTCGAGATAGCTAGGTGAGTAAAAAATTGTGCTTTTTGGAAGAATTAATGGAAAATATGTGTGCGATATGACCGAATCAGGTGATATGATGGAAATTGTGCGTGTGGCATGAGTTGCCGCCTATATGTTTATTTGCCGAATTGTGTGTGACATGAGAGTTGCTTATGTTTTGCCGAAATGTCGATTTATTTCCGTTTCGACGAATTTCGGGCAAACTTTATATTTCCTTTTTTTAGGGAAGGTCATGTCGAATTTTTGTATGACTTTGATGCATGCATGCATGGATGCATTTATAATCCTTTTGCTTATTAATTATACCACGCAGGCGATCATGAAGGTCAGTGGAATGATGGTTGCGATCCGCGGTGCACGACATGTATGAAAATTACCGGAAGGAGATTTTTTGTCCGTGTCGAAGATGCAAAGGAGGAGTCTTGCTCGACCCCTTTAAGGAAGGCCGTTTGAAAGCGCACCTGCTCATGACTGGTTTCATGGATGGCTATACTCGGTGGATAAGTGAAGATGATGACGTCGATGGGGCAGCCAATGATGACATTGGACCAGATGAAGAGATGACCGCTAATGGTGGCGGAGAAGAGGCCGGACATGACGGCGGAGAAGAGGCCGGACATGGGGGCGGAGAAGAGGCCGGACATGGGGGCGGAGAAGAGGCCGGACATGGGGGCGGAGAAGTGGCCGGACATGACAGAGAAGACGCGGACACGCCGGAGCATTCGTTGCTACTAAGTTCAGTCGTGCGGGACCCTCATGTTCGAGACCTGCTTCGCAAGAAGATGACTAACGACAGAGCTACTTGTAGAGAGGAGGCCAAGCTGGAGCAACTGGAGGTAGACTCTCATACTCCATTGTATGATGGTTGCGATCCCGAGGTGACCCGCTTGAGTTTCACGCTCGAACTTCTAAAGACAAAGGCTAAAAACAAATGGACCGACAGAAGCCTCGATGAGCTTCTCAAGTATCTAAAGAAGGTTCTTCCCGCGGGGAACCTGTGTCCTACTAGTGTCGATGAGGCCAAGAAGATCGTGTGCCCTCTTGATCTGCCACACATTAGATACCATGCATGCATCAACGATTGCATCATTTATCAGAAGGAGCACGCGGAAAAAAACAACTGTCCGGTGTGCAATGCTTCTGGATACAAGAAGGCCGGAAAGAAATCTCCCCAGAAAGTTGTATGGTACCTACCGATCACTCCCCGTCTGCAGCGTTATTTCGTAGATCCTAAGGAAGCAAAGCTCATGCGCTGGCACGCGGAGAGGGTGAAGACCGACGATGGAGATGATCCGAAGTTGAGACACCTCGCGGATGCAAGCCAGTGGAGAGCGTTCAACGCCGAATATCGATTTTTCGCAGGTGATCCAAGGAACATCGTGCTTGGCGCGAGTACCGATGGCATGAATCCGTTTGGCAACCAGAACACCAACCATAGCACATAGCCCGTGTTTTTATGGATGTACAACCTCCCCCCCTGGAAGTGCATGAAGACAAAGTACATACACATGAGCATGCTGATTCAAGGGCCGAAACAACCGGGAAATGATATTAATCTGTATCTGGGGCTACTTCAAGAGGAGTTAGACACGTTATGGAAAACACCGGCCAAGACATGGGACGCCAGCAAAGGCGAGTATTTCTATATGAGAGCCGCGCTGATGACGACGGTGCACGACTATCTCGGTTACGGATATGTCGCAGGCCAGGTGTACCATGGATATTGCGGATGCACGCAGTGCATGGATGATACAACGTCTCAGCAGCTAACGAAAGATGGCGGGTCTGGGAAAATCATGTACATGGGGCATCGAAGATGGCTCGCGAAGGACGACCCGTGGAGAAACCGTGGAGATCTATTCAATGGTGAGGCTGAGCATCGAGGACCTCCACGTAAGAGGAGCGGCGCCGAAATCGATGAGCTGTTGAAAAACTGGGAACAGTGCCCCGCGCCGGGAAAGATGAAAAAGGTGTCGGAGCCGCTGCTGAAGGTATGGAAAACGAGGTCTGTTTTCTGGGACTTGGAGTACTGGCCCAAACTCAACACGCCTCATTGCCTTGATCAAATGCATATCACGAAGAATGTCCTTGAGAGCTTGCTTGCAACACTGATGAACATGCCGGATAAGACCAAGGATGGGCCGAAGGCAAGAAGAGACTTGGAAGATTTGAACATCAGGGCAGATCTCCACATGCCGCCACGTAAAAAGTCGGAGGAGACAGAGACGGAGGCGCGGGACCAGGGCAAAAAAGTCAACAAGAAGGAAGAGAATTATTGCCCCCCTTCTTGCTTTACCTTAAGTCCGAAGGAGATCGATCAATTCTTCAACTGCCTTACCGGAATCAAAGTTAGTTCTGGTTACTGTGGTAAGATAAGAAGATTTCTAGACACCAAGAAGAAAAGGTTCAGCGGGATGAGGTCTCATGACTGTCATGTGATGATGACGCAGATACTTCCTGTTGCCCTTAGAGGGATAATGGACAAGCACGTCCGTGACACGCTTATTACTCTCTGCAACTTTTTCGACGTTATCTCTCGAAAGTCGATTAGTGTGAAGCAGCTCCGAAGGCTACAGGAAGAGATCGTTGTGATACTAAATGAGCTTGAGATGTACTTCCCGCCCGCGTTCTTTGACGTCATGGTGCATCTGTGTGTCCACATTGTGGATGACATCATAGACCTCAGGCCGACATTCCTGCACAACATGATGCCGTTCGAGAGGATGAATGGGGTTATCAAAGGATTCGTTCGTAACATGTCCCGTCCGGATGGAAGCATTATCCAGGGCTATCTGACCCAAGAGTGCACCTCTTTCTGCGAGAATTATCTATATGGCGGAGACCCTGTTGTTGGTTTGCCCATTAACAAGCACCTTGGGAGGCTCGGAGCAGAAGGTCACACCAATGGCCGGAGGGAACTACATGTGGACCACTCGGGTCGACGCAATGACTTTGACAGAGCAAACTTAGTAGTGCTACAGCACCTAGACGTGGTAGATCCTTTTGCGACACTGCACAAAGAAACCATCGCAAAGAAGTACCGTGACCGGGGACTATGCAAGACGAACGCCGAAGTTATTAGAGAGCACAACTCCACTTTCCTGCCTTGGTTCAAAGAGCATGTTCTTGCTAATCCCCCGGAAGAGGGCTCTACGGACAGATTGCTCATATACGCCTTAGCACATGGCCCCGCGGCCAACCTCGCGACCTATCAGGCATACGATATCAATGGATACACGTTCTACACGGAGGCCAAAGATATAAACAGTGATTTTCAGAACTCAGAGGTGACGATGGAATGCATGACCGGCGACAACGCCGCAACTGAAAGATTCTACGGAAGGGTCGAAGAGATCTGGGAGCTTGACTACTCAGGATTGCACGATGCAACAATGTTTCGTGTCAGATGGGCTAAGAACGTCGAAAGAGAAAACCGGTATTTCACTACCATGTCTATACCCGATGCCAAGAGCGCTACCGTGAACGCCATCGCAAAAAACGAGCCATGGGTACACGCTAAGCACGTGACACAATGCTTCTTCATAACCGACCCGAGCAATCCCAGCCGTGTTGTCGTGAGGAGAGGCAAAAGGAACATCATCGGAATGGATGGAGTCGCCAACGAGGAAGACTATGACCAGTACGGCAACCCGATGAAGGAAGATGACGATGACGATGAAGCATACGTCAAAAGAAGAATCAATACTACATTACCTAAGAAAGATCGTACTCCATGGAAAAGGAAAAGTCACAACGAGGGGCTCAATTATTTGACAGCGAACAAGAAGGGAAAGAAGCTCACTCAGAAACGAAAACGTCGATGCTGAGAAACCATCATTTATATATATGTATTTATTTTGTGTACGCACTTAATCGTTATCGGTCAAATGATATGTAATATATATCGTCGCCTGAGTTATATGCATTGTATCCGATCCCCTTCTTCCCGGCTCGGTCGTCTTTCGGAATAGAAAATAAAATGAAAAGAAATAGAAAAATGAGAAAGGAAAGAAGAAAATGAAAGGATTAGAAAAGGAAATGAAAAGAAAAAGAAAAAGGAGAAAGGAAATAAGAAAAATAAAATGAAAAGAAAAAGCAAAAGGAGAAAATGAAAAGAAAAATCAAAGGAATAGCAGTAGCGCGTTTATGGACCCGCGCTATAGTTAACTTATCTGTAGCGCGGGATACCCAAACCAGCGCTACAGCTAAGTGAGCTATAGTAGTAGCGTGTGTCCACACCCGCGCTATAGCTAAGTTATATGTAGCGCCGGTTTGGGTAGCCCGCGCTATAGATAAGTTAACTATAGCGCGGGTCCATAAACGCGCTACTGCTATGTTTGAGTTAACCGCACCGCGCGGGCCTTTCTTCCCCAATTTCCACCATTCCCCCCATTCCATCCCCTTGCCCTCCTCCACGCCGTCGCCAGAGCCCTCGTCGCCCTTGCCTCCTCGCGCCGTCGCTGGAGGCCGTCCTCGCCGCGCCTGCATCCTCCTCGACGTCGCCGCGCGCCTGCCTCCTCCTCCTCGACCTCGCCGCGCCTGCCTCCTCCTCGACGTCGCCGCGCGCCTGCGTCCTCCTCCTCGACGTCGCCGCAAGTCCAACCTCCTCCTCCTCCATCGACCTCGCCGCCCTGTAAGCCCCTCCTCTCCCCTCCCCTCTTGTCTCTCTCTGCTCTGCTCTCTCTCTCTCTGCCATATATATGAACCCTAGGTTATTTAGTGCTAGATTAGTTCCATATGAACCCTAGGGTTAGTGCTAGATTATGAAACCTAGGTGCCATTTGAACCCTAGGCTAGTGTTATGAACCCTAGTAAAAAAAATTATTGCTAGGTTATGAACCCTAGCTAGTTAAAACAGAATTATTGCTAGGTTAGTGCTAGATTATGAACCCTAGTTAAAACAGAATTGTTGCTATTTAAAAAATCTTAGTTCAATCAATTGTTGCTATTTAAAGAAATGTGACACCCTGGTTTTTGGCAACTTTTTCTTTTCGAAATCTTTCTGGCTTTATTTGCAATTTGGTTGGATTTTGAACCTTTTCAGTTGACTTTGGACTTATGAATTCCTCTGATTGATCCAAAGCCCCCAGCATCTTGCCATAATCTTGTTACTCACCTTCTGGATCAAATTCTTATTCTCAATCTTTTCCCATGATTCATTTTCTTCCTTTGGGAAAATCTGTCATCACTATGGGTTACAAAGCAACCTATAGTTCTGATGCTCAGAAAAATCCCAAATTAATACCACACCTTCTTGGCATCATCTACTTCCATATTCTTCAAAAACATTTCATGGCCCAGTATAATATTTTGTCCAGAAAACTCCATTTGCTCTCTGGACAGTACTGGCCATTTGTGAAGCAACTCATATTTTCCCAACTCAGAAAATTCCCAATTAATTCCCTGAGATATTAGGGAACCTATCTTGCCACAATATCCAAAAATATCACCTTGTACAGTACAAATTTTCATCAGCAAAAGTCTGCTAAGTTTCTGCTCATTTTGAACCTCTGTGAAGGAAGTACCAGCTAGAGGTATGTTTTTCAGCTGAAATTTTTATGACATCTCCTCCTCACTAAATAACCCTGCCACACCAAATTTCAGCCCCAGCAAATCGACCAGATGAGTGCAGCAAGCTCATCTAGGTTTCTGGTTCAGTACAGCAGTTGTACATGAACTATATTCAATTATTGACAAAATCCTTTCAAACTTGGTCAGTTTGGAGTCCTTCCAACATAGATCCTCCCAGACATCTCCACTGGCTCCATCTCCAGCTCACCTCTCCTCTAGATCTCTCTCAAGTTTTCTGTCAGAAACTGTAGCTGAAGCTACACTTCACAGCAGAGTGAACCTAGCCAAACCAGAGGCATAGAGAGGCTAGATGATCAAAGGAGAAGTCACTGGACATGATGCACTGGACTTGGACGGCCTCGAGACATCACTTCCCGTGGTGAGCACGGTACTGGCATGCCAGTATGCGTGCTCTGCACCTCGCCGGCGACGGCCGAGGTCATTCCAGAGACCTAGTGCTGCCATTTGATGTCCTGGGGTGCCGACATCGCCGCTGACGCCACGTAACCCTCTCCCGATCCTTCTCCTCGCCGGAATCGCCCTCGACGACCGCCACGGCACCCGGGCACTGTGCCACCCGCGCCTTAACTCCTCTCTGCTCTCTCCCGTCTCGTCGCCCGCAACCGGCCAGCCAGCGCGGCGTCCTGGCGCCGGTGACGTGGCCCGAACCTCGCCGCTTCCAGAGAACTCCCCCGAGCTCGCCTCCTACCTATAAAAGGCCACGCCCGGCCCTCCCGAGCTCCTCACCCCACTTCTCCACCTCCCAATCATCCTCCCGAGCAGCGAGCCATGGCCGAGAGGCCCTCTGGCCTCGAACCTCGCCGGAGATCCGCCGCCACCCGAGCACCACCGCCTCGCTGTTCCACTCCTTCCCGGACTCCACTGACTGCACCATCAAGCTCAGTTCATCCTCCTGGTCACGCCCGACCTCTTTCCCGAGCGAATCGCTACCAGAACCGCCGTCTCCGATGACACCCGAGCGTCGCCGCCGCCGGAGAGGAAAGGGACGACGTCGTCCGGCCACCCCTCGTCGATCTGCGGGTACGTGCGTGACCGCCTCTGTGAGCTCGTTCCATCCCCGTGGTCGCCGGACCTCGCCGCCGTCTGCATCGCCGGCGACGATCACCAGAGTCCCGCTATCCTCTGTTCTCTCTCTCTCTCTCCCATTTAAACCCAGCCGCAGGGCCCACTCGTCAGCGACTCAGCTGCGCGCGCACGAAGCGGTAAGTGGAGGCGCCCGCGCGGAGTACGCTTTCGACGTGGCCCGCTGTTAGTTTTTTTTTCTATTTTCGGTTTAATTCCAGAGTTGACCAGGATCTTTGACCTTTAATAACTTTTGATCCATAAATCCAAATCAGTTGATTCTTTTTTGCATTGGGTTTGTCTTGAGCTCTTCTATTTTCTGGTAAATTTTGGTATTTTTCTGTTGTTCAGAAAATTTCTGGTGAACAGAACAGTAATATGTGACAATTTCTTTTGCTATTTTAAATTATTTTCGGAGGGAAATCCTTTTGAATTTGAAGCCCAGGAGTTTGTGAACAACCCAACAGAGGAAGGCAAGCCATGACATCCATTTCATGAAGCATTTCAATAGTGTTGGTTATTTCATTGAATTATATGCATTATTTTAATATGTGATAATTCATAGTAATTTATTTTAATGCATAGCTACTGCCATGTTAATTTAATTATGTTGAATATCCATGCTGGTTAAATTCTTGGCAATATTAAACTTAGTTGGTTGATCAAGAGCCACCTACCCGGACTTTTCCGTGCAGCCACATTTGCCGGTATGGGACGGCCTTGACTTGGTCTAGCTTTATGCTCTTTTATCAGTACCACCAAACTAGGGAGGGTTATGCGTACGTGCTGCCCTGATCAGGTAGACGACGATAATCCTGTGAGCCCAGTTGAGTTATTTTGCCGGCATCCCCGTTTGGGACAGTTTGTTTGGCCACGATGGTGGCAGGTGTCATGGGGTGACACAGGGGCCACCCAGGACATGACCCTGGGAGGGTATGATTGTCGGTGGTACGATGGAGAAGTCACGGGTCAGGCAGGTTTCGTTGGAGCAACCCCGGTGCACCCGAATGGGAGTACGAGGCCAGGAGCTCCATGGTGTGGGTAAGGTACGCAACCTCTGCAGAGTGTAAAACCTATTCGAATAGCCGCGTCCATGGTATTGGACAGTCCGTTTAGGCCTCTCTAGGATGGTCAACCGTAATAGTGATGATAATGATGCAAGAACTTGTCGTATGATCGGAAGTACCAATGGTTCATGAGTATCTTGAGGGTTGTGGGACAACCCAGATGAGAGTATGTTGGTACTCAATGCCAGTAAGCATTTAAGCACTTAACCTAATAACTGCCATGCTATTGTTTGCTGCATTGTTTTGGGTGCCATGAGCTTGCGAGTACATTCCATGTACTCACCTGGCGTATCATGCCAGATGCAGGAGAAGCCGAGGACGGAGGTCCCGATGGTTCGTGCTACGCTAACTAGGCCGTGTCCACAGCAGTGTCCCTGTGGATGGAGTTTTCCGCGCTATGTTCCGCTACGCAATAGAATATCCCAGTAGTATCGAGGCCCTATCCTGTTCCATAAATAATGTAGATATTGTTCTCAGCACCTGCAGTGCTTCTGGCCTCGCTATCAAGTAAACTATAAGCTTGTACTTGTGAGATATCAATAAAGTTCAGTTCTGTTCTGTTCCAAGTTGTTGTGTGTTTCCAGAAGACATGATCTCTGGGTTGGAAACACTAGTAAACCGGTTCTTTGAGCCGGGGTGCCACAACGCTTGGTATCAGAGCCGTGCTGGTTGTAGGATGCCCTAGTTAACTTTGCGCTAGAACCGCGATTAGTTTAGGGTCTTGGGATGTGTCTTGCTTGCTGCATCTGATTGTTGCATCTGTTTGCTGCATGGCATGCATATTGTTTCTATTGTGCTAACCGCTGGTTTGATGAGTGTAGATGGCACCAGTTCCGTACCACTACAATCATGAGCCTTCACCGTTCACTTTTCCAGTACTGCTTCGTAGCGTCTGGCTTCGGCTATATCCCAACGGCGAAGACCCAGTATTCCAGGTGTTCCGAGAGAAGCTTGCTGGTTCAGTGTACGAGTATCACGCGGAGGCTTTTCTGACTGCGAGTTCAGATATCGGCAGCTACTCCCGTTCTTCCAAGGGCGGAACTGCTTCTACTCCAGAGTTGGCGATCCAGTTTGCTGTGATGGAGGCTCTTACTGACTTGCGCTTCCACGAGGTCGAGATGCAGACTCATCCAGGTTTCTTTCACTATCCCACCCTGTCACCTACGACAGGGCGAGTCCTTTTTGCACCTGTTGATCCGGCGAGTGATCGTGCTACTGGTGTTTTATCTCGTTATCTGAACGCCAGTTACCGTATGATCACTTCACTAGCAGAGGAGCTGACTTCTGCTCACGAGGCACTTGCGGCTGTTGCGGCAGCACAGTCTCCTCCTTCACCTCCGTTTTCACCTGTGTATACTCCACCCGTTCCACCTTCCGAGACTCCTTCTAGCTCGTTCGGACCGCCAGGCTTTTCGTCTAGTAGCCGACGTGAGACCACTGCAGAGTGGGCCTCACTCCTAGCTACTCCAGCTGCTCCGATGCTACGGCGTCGTGCTTCTTCTCCCTCAGAGGAAGAGCCTTCCCGTCAGCGTCGTCGTGTTACCTTTAATCCGGAGACCGCGATTCACGTCATCAGCTCAGATTCCGAGACAGGATCAGATGACGAGGAGTCTTCAGTTTACCAGTGTTCGTGCCACCGGTGTCGCTAGAGAGGAGGCTTGAGTTCCAGTGCATGCATCTTAGCATCCCTGCATATGTCAACTGCCGTATGAGCAGTCTAGCCATGATAATCCCCCTACTAGCTTGCCATGTATGATGTTGGGTTGCCTTGTATAATTATGTTGTTCTCCTTATTTTCTGCTTTCTTTTTGGCTTCTGTTCTGGTGTCACACTGCCATGCTTTCCCTTATGGATGTTGCTCATCGATTCGGTATTTTGCTATGGGGACAAATTTAGGATGAAGAGGTGTAGTAATCAAGGCGGCGATGGAACTCCCGTTCGTCGATCCTCTAGACAGGCAGGACAGTCACCAGAGGATTTACCACCTCCACCACCTCAGACACCAACTACTGATCAGATTATGAGGATGTTTGAAGAGAAAAGAAATCAAGGCCTGATGGATTTTCTGAAAAGCATGCAGACTATGGTGGGTCAGAACAACAACAATGGGACACACTCTAAATTGTCTGATTTTCAGCGGACCAAGCCACCCAGTTTTGCTCAAGCTGTGGATCCTATGGAAGCCGACGACTGGTTGAGGACCATGGAAAAGAAGCTGGACATAGCCCGCTGTGATGAGTCAGACAAGGTTCCTTTTGTCACTCACTACCTGGAGGGACCAGCAGCCATATGGTGGGACAATAAAAAAATAATGTGGCCTTCTGGAGAAGATATTCCTTGGGAAAAATTCAAAGAGGCATTTCGCAAGTATCATATTCCTACTGGCATAATGAAGGTGAAGCAGAGGGAATTTCTGGCTCTTACACAAGGGAATATGTCAGTGGGTGAGTATCTGAACAAGTTTAATAATCTGGCACGATACTCTACCCATGACGTGTCCACCGAAGAAAGGAAGATTCACCGATTCCTAGGAGGACTCAATCATACCCTCCGCTGTCTGCTTTGTATGCTTGATTTTCCTGACTTCCAGACTTTGGTAAACAAGGATTTCATAGCTGAGCGTGAGCTTAAGTCAGGATATGATGATCGCAAGCGGAAGTTTGAACCTAAGAAGGAGAACCGTGAGCAGTTTGTGCAGAAGCCACGCCTCTGGCAGCCAGGACCATCTAAATACAAGCCTGCCTGGAACAATGGCAATAACAACAATAAGCCTGTCAGCCAGAACAAGACCTTCGGCAAATAGCCAGTGCTGGAGGACTACCGCCGCAACAACACATGCTTTACTTGCGGCCAGAGCGGGCACTATTCTAAGCAATGCCCCGCAAGAAATGGGAAGCCACCATCCGACTTCAAGCCACAAGTCAACAGTGTTGGACGCCTCCCCAATCCGAACTTCTATCGCGGCCAAGTCCACCATATCTCCGCTGAGGAAGCCCGCGAAGCACCAGATGTGGTCCTTGGTATGTTTTCTATCAACAACATACCTGCAATAATTTTATTTGATTCCGGGGCTTCTCATTTGTTTATTTCGCAGAGTTTTGCCACCTTGCACAAATTTTCTCCCTCTCTTTTGTACAAAATCATGGTGGTGCAATCCCCTGGCTCCATGCTCAGAACAAATGTGATATACAAGAACCTGGAAATCTTGATACACGATGTGAAGTTTCCAGCCACTCTCGTTGCCATTGAATCCCCTGGACTGGATATAATACTGGGAATGGATTGGTTGGTACCACATCAGGTGTGTATCAACTATGCCACCAGGGCGGTGACACTGGTTAACCCGATAGGCCAAATAGTGCAATTCACTGCTAGCAGAATAATGTCAAAGAAAGGAATGGCATTCAAGGCCACAGCTACGGAGATAAATCTGATTCCAGTAGTTAGTGAATTTCCGGGCGTGTTCCCGGAAGAGATACCAGGCATGCCACCTGATCGGGAACTAGAGTTCGCTATTGAGGTTGTTTCCGGAACAACCCCAATCTACAAGAAGTACTACCGCATGCCTTCCCCAGAGCTGGTGGAATTGAAGAAACAGTTGGATGAATTATTACAGAAAGGGTATATTCGGCCAAGCACTTCACCGTGGGGATCACCCGTGCTGTTTGTCAAGAAGAAGGATGGCAGCCTACGAATGTGCGTAGACTATCGCCAACTGAATGAGGTCACCATCAAAAATAAATATCCGCTCCCCCGCATTGATGATCTGTTTGACCAGTTGAACGGAGCCCGGGTATTTTCCAAGATTGACCTTCGAACGGGGTATCATCAGCTAAATATCAGGAAAGAGGATACCCCCAAGACAGCCTTTACTACCAGATATGGTTTGTATGAGTTTACAGTCATGTCATTTGGGCTGACAAATGCTCCGGCCTATTTCATGAGCATGATGAATAAGGTCTTCATGGATTTCTTGGACAAATTTGTGATAGTATTCATCGATGATATTCTCATCTACTCCAAAGATGAAGAAGAGCATACGCAACATCTCCGTGCTGTCCTGGAAAGACTAAGGACCCATCACTTGTGCGCCAAGTTCAGTAAATGCGAATTTTGGCTAAAAGAGGTGGGATTTCTGGGACATGTTCTGTCCGAACAGGGTGTGGCTGTCAACCCCAGCAAAGTGACCGCTGTATTGAATTGGAAGACCCCAGCCACATCAACGGAAGTCCATAGCTTTCTGGGATTGGCAGGCTACTACCGTCGATTCATCGAAGGCTTCTCAAAAATAGCCAAGCCACTGACAGAGCTGCTGAGAAAGAACCACAAATTTGCCTGGACGGAAGAATGTGAAAGCAGTTTCATGGAGTTAAAGACGAGGCTAACTACGGCCCCTATCTTAGTTCTTCCGGACATTCACAAGAGCTTTGATATATACTGCGATGCTTCTAGGCGTGAAATTGGCTGCGTTCTAATGCAAGAGGGAAAGGTTGTAGCTTATGCATCTAGACAGCTATGACCCCATGAAGAGAATTATCGCACTCATGATTTGGAATTAGCAGCCGTTGTTCATGCATTGAAAATTTGGAGGCATTATCTCATTGGGTAGCGATGTGAAATATACACAGACCATAAGAGTCTCAAGTATATTTTCACTCAACCCGACCTTAATCTCAGGCAGAGAAGATGGCTTGAACTAGTCAAGGACTATGACATTGGAATGAATTACCATCCGGGAAAAGCCAATGTGGTCGCAGATGCTCTTAGTAGAAAACAAGGTACCCTAAATGCACTAATGGAGGGAATGCATCCGAGGCTGCAAGAAGAGTTTGCCAAGCTGAATATGTTGTTGTGCGGCCCAACAAGCCCGGATACAATGGAAATTATCCCGACACTTTTGGCAGAGATTAGGGCAGCTCAGAAATCAGATAAAGAAATACAAGAGATCAAGGAGAATATTCCGCTAGGAAAGGCCAAGTCCTTCCGAATTGATGACCAGGACACTGTATGGTTTGAAAACCGAATATGTGTGCCTGACCAAGAAAACTTGAGACAACAGATACTCAGGGAAGCACATGAAACTGCATACTCTATCTATCTAGGAGGAACAAAAATGTACCAGGACTTGCGAGAAACCTTTTGGTGGTCGGGAATGCGAAGGGATTATGTTGAATATCTACTGCCATGTTAATTTAATTATGTTGAATATCCATGCTGGTTAAATTCTTGGCAATATTAAACTTAGTTGGTTGATCAAGAGCCACCTACCCGGACTTTTCCGTGTAGCCACATTTGCCGGTATGGGACGGCCTTGACTTGGTCTGGCTTTGTGCTCTTTTATCGGTACCACCAAACTAGGGAGGGTTATGCGTACGTGCTGCCCTGATCAGGTAGACGACGATAATCCTGTGAGCCCAGTTGAGTTATTTTGCCGGCGTCCCCGTTTGGGATAGTTTGTTTGGCCACGACGGTGGCAGGTGTCACGGGGTGACACAGGTGCCACCCAGGACATGACCCTGGGAGGGTATGATTGTCGGTGGTACGATGGAGGAGTCACGGGTCAGGCAGGTTTCGTTGGAGCAACCCCGGTCCACCCGAATGGGAGTACGAGGCCAGGAGCTCCATGGTGTGGGTAAAGTGCGCAACCTCTGCAGAGTGTAAAACCTATTTGAATAGTCGCGTCCACGGTATTGGACAGTCCGTTTAGGCCTCTCTAGGATGGTCAACCGTAATAGTGATGATAATGACGGAAGAACTTGTCGTATGATCGGAAGTACCAATGGTTCATGAGTATCTTGAGGGTTGTGGGACAACCCAGATGAGAGTAAGTTGGTACTCAATGCCAGTAAGCATTTAAGCACTTAACCTGATAATTGCCATGCTATTGTTTGCTGCATTGTTTTGGGTGCCATGAGCTTGCGAGTACATTCCAAGTACTGACCTGGCGTATCATGCCAGATGCAGGAGAAGCCGAGGACGGAGGTCCCGATGGTTCGTGCTACGCTAACTAGGCCGTGTCCACAGCAGTGTCCCTGTGGATGGAGTTTTCCGCGCTATGTTCCGCTACGCCGTAGAATATCCCAGTAGTATCGAGGCCCTATCCTGTTCCATAAATAATGTAGATATTGTTCTCAGCACCTGCAGTGCTTCTGGCCTCGCTATCATGTAAACTATAAGCTTGTACTTGTGAGATATCAATAAAGTTCAGTTCTGTTCTGTTCCAAGTTGTTGTGTGTTTCCAGAAGACATGATCTCTGGGTTGGAAACACTGGTAAACCGGTTCTTTGAGCCGGGGTGCCACAAGAAAAAACAGAAGTTCCTTGTTTGCATCAGTCAATTGTTAGCTAGGGTTTTTTGAGAAGTAGCTCTTGTTTTGTTTAGTTAACCCTAGTAGATTGGAATTTAACTATGGTTCTTTATGGTGAATTTCTTTGAATAATTAAAGTGCATGAATTTCTTTGATATACATGATGTTGGCTATTGATGGTGAACATATTTTGAATAATTGAAGTGCCAAATGATGTTGGCTGCTGTTGTTGCCATATGATGTGGCAAATGATGGAGATGATGTGCTATTGTTGCCTACGTTGGCTTTTCTTGTTTGCAGGGAAATGATCCGAGTGGCCTATGTTTTGCCGAAATGTTGATTCATTTCCGTTCCGGCGAACTTCAGTTGCTTGATATGTCCACTTTTTAGCAAAGGTCATGCCGAAATTTCCCGTGAATTTCGGCATGACTTGTGCTAGAAAGTAGGCATATCGAGTGCCCGGCATTTGCTTGGACAGGAATGAAACGGCATTCCGGCAAACCATAGGCCTTTTTTTATGTCATTACTCATTTTATTATAGTTTAAGAATTAAACGAGCAGACTTAATCGTAGGAAACATGTCGAACAACGACGAGACCGAGGCTTCTGACCACGCTGCCGACGACATACAATATGACCGTGAATATGATTACCTCGACTTTTTGTCTAGTCAGCAAACAGAAGGTTTGCAGGGCGACCTGGTCATAGCGGATGATGGTACTGCCGCCGACATCGACACCGATGGCACCGATGGCACCGCCGAGACCGGCGCCGAAGGTACTGGCGCCGAAGGCGGTAACGAAAAGAAGATGCAGAAGAAGCAAAGGACACGACGCCCTAACAAACTCGGCATCGGAAGAATCCTGGTCACAGAGATGCACCTCGGCAAATTTGAGCCAATAGCGCCGGATGAACCTCGCAAGTGCTACGGCAACCAAGTCGGATACATCCTACGGGAAACCGTGAGCATCAACGACAATGACTTAAGGAAGAAACCACATCTGGAGCACTTGCTCCTAACGAAGCTGCAAAAGAGATTCCAGTTCCCCAGCCGGGATGACCGCATAGAAAACCCATGGGATGATGCTGCCATGAAAGATATCAATAACCACACCATGGGCATGTTCAGCAATGATTTGGCCGCCTGGAAAGGGAGGGTGAAACGAGCGATTGATGCTAACGAACCCCTGTCCAAGATTTTGGCGGACAATCCGACACTTACGGCAGAGGAGTTCGAAAAGTTCAAAGACACTTCCGCTACCGAGGCAGCCAAGATTAAGTCTGAGAAATACAAGGGCCTTCAGCAAAGGAACACGGGGAACCAACGCCTCGGAAGCCGTGGCTACATTGGCAAGAGGCCCATATGGGATAAGGAGGACGCGGAACGTGAAGCCGCGGGGATCCCAGACCCCTACGCGGAGTTCACCGACCCACAGGAGCGTGACTTCATCAGGGCCCGGTACAAGTGGGACAAGGAAAAGAAGGTTTGGTACACGGACCTGATCACGAGGAAATTGATTAGATTACTGGTAATTATTCTTTTACCACCTTACATTTAGCTTCTGATCAACTGGACTACACGTTGTAGTAACATTCGTAAATGGTTCACGTTCCTTTTGCAGAAGGAGCAACACAGGCTTGCGGCCCAAAGCGACTCGTCGTCTCAGTCGTCGATGAGGCCCAAGTGGGACACCCCTCTCAACCGGGCCTTGAACCAACTGAAGGGACTCCCTTTGGACCAACGGCCGCAATATGGACGTGTGCACGGCGTCGGAGACGGTGCCACATGGAAGTACTACTACAACGAGGGCCCGGAGGCCAAAAAGCAGAAAAAGAAGTTCAGTCAGTTGAACATCGACAAGAAGGTGAAGCTTGCGGTCGAGAAAAATGCAGCCGAGACCGAGAAAAAAGCAGCTGAGGCCGCAGAAGCGAACAAAAATGATTGGTCCAGCAGGCAGTCAATGCAGCTGTAGCTGCCTGCAGAAATGATTTCGCTTCTAACTTGATTCCGGCTATTATCGACTGGACGAAGCAAAATCCAGACAAGACGGCACAGGATTTTCCCATGCCCAGCTTCGTCGGGAGCAACTCGGTGAATATCGCACCGCCACCACCTGCTGCCGCTACCGCACAAGGTCCTGCTCCCGCACCCGCTCATAGCAGCCCGTCCTCTGTCTCTGGCGTGCTAGGCGGGCCTTCGTCTTTGGCTGACCTCGACGCCCTCACGGTAATTACACGTCGCACCAACATATATATAATCTTCCATTTTTAGTTGTCTTTCGGATGTCTTACGCCGCAGACATGTCTTCGCAGGCCGACGAAACCCCGTGCACCATACTCTACATGATCAACGGCCGGAAGGTGGACGTGGGAAAGGCAGTGATAACGAAGCCCTTGGAACTCACGTTCCACGGCCAGCCGATCCCCGTTGGCACCTTCAGGGTTACCTTGTCGAGTGTGAAAGTGGGCCACGAGGATTTAACTCCTCTAGTACGGCTCGGGGGAGAGGAGGACGAGACCCCGATGCGGCTTGGAGAATGCAAGGGTTGGATGCTGCTGTGGCCGAAGAATCTTCTTCGTCTTGAGGCGGCCGAGAGCACACCAATGACCACACATCAGCAAGGTATGAACACCACCACCCCGCCTACGCAATTACCAGCGCCTCTCATGCCGGGTGAGAGCGGCGGACGACGCGAGGAAGGGGGTCCAATAGTGGATGATGTAGTCGGCCCCGTCGAACAAGGAATGGATGATGAGATGGAGGAGGAGGACCCTCTCCGGTTCCTCAATACCGGTGCAGCCTATGACGACGGACAAATGATGAGTCAGCCATATGACTCGGGCTATGAGCATGCGGATGAGGAGATGGATGATGTGCCCGGGCAGGAACGTCCTAGAGTTGATTGCAAGAAGTCTCTCTTCATGCAATCCTCACAGGACACGCCTCCAGATGCCGCCTCAACGCAGGGTCATCTAGCCAAGGGTTGTAAAGTGCTTAGCCCGACGACACTGGTGGTGGGGGTAAGGAAGGGTCTGGACGGTGAACCCAAGAGAAAGGAGAGGAAGAGACCGCTGAAGAGAGGCACTGCTGCCGCCAAAGCTGCCAAAGCTTCTAGCAGCCAGCCGACCGATTTTGCAGACCGTGTACCGGTCAAAGGTGCGGCGATGTACCATGTCACGGGCGAGCCAATCCTACCGCCGAAACCGCTAGAGGGCATACCAGGGGATCTCAGGAGACTGCATGACCATGTGCTGTCGACTGAGAAAAGCCTTCTCGCCTCGGAGGATCCAGGATATCCGCTTTACGCGGTTCGTGTGCCTCAGGCCAAGTGCTACGTCGACACACTGCCCGCGGAGGTGTTCTTCCGGCGGTTTGATCACATCTTTGAGATGTTTCTCATGAGCTGGCTCGATTTTACGATCGTCCGCCTTTTTGCACTACATATGAACTTTCTCATCAGGAGAGAACAAATCTCGCAAATCTCGGTGGCGGATCCATACTACATGCATGAGTCCTTCTTGAGTCTCGGCGAGTTTGAACGAAAGCTGCTAGGGACTACATCGAATACTTCATGGTAACGAATAAGGACAAGGAAACGATTCTCCTGCCTTATCATCCAATGTAAGTCATTGCCGGACAACCCTTACGTATGTTTCAATCATTCCTTCGCTCATATGGAGACTAATTTGAGGTGTCTTTATTTTCCGCAGCAACGGGCGCGCCGTCCTTATCGTTCTTTTCCCGTGAGTCTCCCATGCCGTGTATTTCGACTCGTCCAAAAACTTCGAGAAGAAAGACTACACCCACATAATGGATATTTTGGATGATGCTCTCCACGGCTTCAGCATTAGGGGTGGCCACATGGAGATCAGGAAACAACGGAAGAACAAGCCGGGTTTCTCGCATAAAACTACCTTCTGCTCCATCCATCAACTGACAACAAGCAAGAACGATGGATTCTACCTCCTCCATCTCATGATGGAGTTCAGAAGGGATCACCAACATCTTCGCATGACAACAAGAAACGATGAACATATCCGCAAATGGGCAGAATCCTTAGGACACGAACTGGATTATAAAGTCAGAGATGACTTCTTTCGCATCCAGAAGGACATTGCAACGATCATCATGAAAGAAGTTGTCGAAGAGAAGGGGATGTTCCACCACGGCCCTATATCGCGAGCTGACGTCAGAACTCGCATAGGCATGCAACGTCAAGACCTGACGCCGTTCACGAAGCTACGGTGCATCCTCCCGGATATGAATGGGTGGAACTTCCAGTGATTGACGATGCCGATGATGATGTGTCGGTTGAACTTGTAGTTTCTGTAGCGATGAAACTTTGTGATGTCAACGGTTTTGCTGAACTTGCGTAACGCTAGTTTGTTAGTTTGGGTACGATGACCTGCGTACATCTAGTTAATTAGTTTGGGTACGGTGAACCTGCGTTGATTAATTAGGTTTACTATATGTTGCATCTATTAGCTAACTCTTCCTTTTCGTGTTGCTCAAATATATTATGTTGCATATTATTGTTGCATCTCTAACAGGTACATATATAGGTCCTTGATGGCGAAGAAGTGCTATGTCGTGTACATAGGGAGGGTTCCGGGAGTGTACGATGAGTGGCCTGAGTGTCAGGCCCAAGTGTCACGGTTCTCGGGCGGCAGCCATAAAGGGTTTGATAGCAGACAAGAAGCAGAAGCTAGTTACTTGAGGTTCACGCTAGCGCGAGAGAGGAATCACAACCGGATGATGAAACGTGTGTATGGGATGACGATGTAGTTGCATGTATTCGAGACATATCTTAACTTGTATCGCTATTTCGAGATTGATGATGATGAGAGACATCATTTGTGTTGGATGATGATGGCATCATTTGATGAGAATATTTGCATGTGTATGATATGATGAGACTATTGTGTGTATGATATGATGAGACTATTGTGTGTATGATATGATGAGACTATTGTTGGATGATGATGGCTATTGTATAAACCTATTAAAAAACAGAGAAAAAACGCTGCAGAAAAAAATTACAGACAATAGTAACAGTAGCGCGGGGTATGTGTGTAGCAGTAGCGCTTCCTTAGCAGTAGCGCGTGTTAAATAGGCGCGCTGCAGCTTTTAGCAGTAGCGAGGTTCACCTAAACGCGCTACTGCTAATAGTTAGCTGTAGCGCCGTAGCAGTAGTGCGCCCACCCGCGCTACTGATATTACAAAACCCCGCGCTACTGCTAGGGTTTTCCCTAGTAGTGCACGTACCCGCAGCGTCTCCGGAGACGGCCTGACGGCGTCGTCCCCTTCCTCTCCGGTGGCGGCTGTTCTCGGGTGTCATCGGCGACGGCGAATCCGGCAGAGTCTCGGCTAGGAAAGAGGTCGGGGAGAGTTGTGGGAGTGCACTGGGCTCGAGGATGCGGTCGGGCAGAGCTGGGGTGGAGTGAATCGAGCTGTGGTGGAGTGGGGATCGGCGGCGGAATGCCGGCGAGCTGCGAGGCCAGAGGGCCTCTCGGCCGTGGCTCGGTGCTCTGGTGGTCAATAGGAGGCAGAGGGAGTGGGGTGAGGAGTTGGGAGAGGCCTGGGAGGCCTATTTATAGGGGGGGGCGGAGCTTCTGGAGTCGGGCGACGCCGCGGCCACGTCGTCGGAGTGAGGACGTCGCGCTGGCTGGCGCGGCGCGGGCGATAACGAGGACAAGTATTGGGGGTAGGGTAACAGGCCTGACCTAAAGACCCTACCCATGGACACCGTACACTTTGTACTGGGCCCCTGGGCCAGATCACCGTTCAGATGTACCGCAACTTGACAGTCACTCGGACGGCAACAACCACTCGGAGCATAGCACGCCACTCAACGAACTCATTCCACTCGGAGTACCTGATTTCACTCGGACATACGAAGACCAATAGTCAGCATGGTGGTTTCGTAGTGGGCAGATATTATGGCATTGATGGTCCACCTTGTAACATATGAGGTGAGGGGGTGGCGCACTCTATATAAGCCATCCCCACCACTAGACGGGGGCAGGCTCATTCTTCTCCCTTGGCTCTCTCGCCATTAGTCTCAGGACTTAGCTCAGGCATGGTGATCCGTTCTCCTCTCTCTCACACATTGTAATCTCCGGATTCATACTCAGATAAAACAAAGCCTCTCCGGAGCACGAGACGTAGGGCTGTTATCTCCACCGCGAGAGGCCCGAACTCGCTAAAATCATTCGTGTCACCCGTTTGCATCTCGATAGACCATGCTCCTTTACCCTACCCCTCTCTATTGCCGGAATCGTTCCCACGACAGTTGGCGCCCACCGTGGGGCATGGCGTCTATCGAAACATAATGCATATGGTTTTTTCTTCAATCGCCAGCAACAGACTAATTTCTGCAGGTGACCCAAGCTTTCTTGGGATGATCTCCCGAGATCAAACAATCATCGCTACAAATTTTGACTATTGGAGTCCCGGACATCACACAAAATACTCCTCATCATACAAAAGGATCAAGGAGTTGCTCATCTCAACTTGTCCTCTTTACAATCAAACAATGATCTAACGATGGTTTGTTCTTCTTCTATATGCACTTGAGCTCATACAAAAGGACGCCTCCCTTTGTTCCAATTGGTGGCTCGGCTCCCGGACGATGAAGCGTCGTCGTCCGCCCGTCATCATCTCGCGTACTCATCTGCGACGCCGTCGCCGAGCGCCCACACATGCACAGCCGCTAACGCTCGACTTGGTTCCCCGGCCGGCTGAGCACGACGACCGGCGGTCGACCCGGTTCCTCGGGCGACATGGCCCGGCTGCCGGCACTCGGCCAAGCTCCGCAGGCGTCGAAGCGCGACTCCGATCGGCGCACGGCTCCGGCTCCCCGAGCAGCGAAACACGATCACCAGCACTCGCGTCGGCCTTGCCCTTGGCTGCGCCGGCGCGCGACTCCTGCGCCTGGACTACGGCCTGCTGCTCATCCTCCTCGTCGCCACCTCTCAGCTGCCGTCCGATTCCAGCCAGACCGGCAGTTTCCGCCGTAGCGGAGCTCTCCTCCGGGCTCCCTCTACAGCTCTCCTTCTCATTTCAACTCCCATCGCATGCAGAATCGTCTTTAATTCTTGTTTAATTAGCACTAATACCTCCTGCATGCAGGTTTGGACGTGGGGCAACTCCTTCAATTCGTTGGACGTGGACAATCACACCTAATTACTAGGGATTTATTGCTCCACGACCCACTGAGCTCTGCACCAAGCCAACCTCCTCGAGGGATAACTGCATGCAGGAAAAAAGGAAACGGGAGGACTGGCTCCCACCAGTACGCAACTCCGCTGGCTCCGCTTCGTCAAGGGTGGTTCGCTGGAGCCGGCACTCCACATGTCGTCTCTGCCTCGGCAAGACCCAGCACTCGGCAGCAGCAACAGCGGCGCACAGCCCTCCATCCTCTACACCTGCTTGACGTAGCACGGGCGCGCAGCGGTCCTTTCCATCCGGCATCGCCTACCGAAGCAGCACGCCAACGGCTCGACGACGGCCACTTCGGGGGAGCTCCTCACTCGGGCGCCGGCAGCAAGCCGCTGAGCGGGTGTGCGGTGATCGGATCGATGATGGCCCCTGGGTGGACACAGTCACCAAACCAGATCACTCTGCCGATCACTCGGACGGATTTACTCGGCCGTTCAATTGGTCGGAGGATTTACTCGGATGGCATTCGCTCCAGTCAACATCCACTCGGACAGTCCGCAGGCACTCGGCCTCCCGCGCGTTGTCGTCACTAGGATGCCACTCGGTCGGACATGTCTTCATCACTCGACCGCCCACGCGTCGCCACTCGGTGGACACGTCCACACCGTTCGGCCGCTCCGCTCATCGCCACTCGGTTGGACACGTCCTCACCACTCGGCCGCCCCGCGCGCCGTCACTCGGTGAGACACATCACCACTCAGCCGCCCTGCACACCGTCACTCGGTTGGGCACATCTTCATCAACTTGTGTGACTCGGCCACCCCATGCATCGCCACTCCGCTGGACATGTCCTCAGCACTCAGTCGCCCGCGTGTCGACACTTTGTTGTACGCATCTTCATCACTCGGCCGCCCCGTGCATCGCCACTCAGCTGTACGCATCTTCATCACCCGGTCGCCCCGCGTGCCGTCACTCAGCTGGACGCGTCTTCATCCCTCGGCCGCCCACGCGCCGTCGCTCAGCTAGGCGCGTCTTCATCACTCGGCCGCCCGCGCATTTCGTCGCTCGGCTGGACACGTCCTCACCATTCGGCCGCCCTGCGCGTCGCCACTCGGCTAGGCACATCCTCACCACTCGGCCGCTCAGTGCGTCGCCACTCCGCTGGACACGTCCTCACCACTCGGCCGCCCCGCGCGTCGCCGCTCGGTTAGGCACGTCCTCACCACTCGGCCGCTCCGTGCGTCGCCATTCGGTTGGACACGTCCTCACCACTCAGCCACCCGTGCACCATCGCTCAGCTGGACGCGTCTTCATCACTCGATCGCCATGTGCGTCGCCACTCAGCTGGACACGTCCTCACCACTCGGTCGCCCCGCTCTTCGCCATTCGGTTGGACACGTCCTCACCACTCGGCCGCCATGTGCGTCGACATTCGGTTGGACACGTCCTCACCACTCGGCCGCTCCGCGCGTCGCCACTCGGTGAGACACATCTTCACCACTCAGTCACCCTGTGCGTCGCCACTCGGTTAGGCACGTCCTCACCACTCGGCCACCCCGCGCGTCGCCACTCTGTTGGACACGTCCTCACCACTCGGTCGCCCTGCGCATCGCCATCGGTTGAACACGTCTTCACCACTCGGCCGCTCGCACGCCGTTAGACAGCTAAGTCATTCTTCACACACTGCACTACATGCTATTAAATCGCTATTTTTGTGTTCCCGAGCGTCCGGTAATCCACACTTGACGTTCACTCGGAGGCCAGGCCGCCGAGTGTACCTCTATGCTCGGTTGTTTATTTTCATGTCGGGACACTGCGCTTCCGCCTCATTTGGGTCCAATACTCCAACGAGTTCAGTCGGATCCTTCACTTCGACAAATTCGATCAGATCCTTCACTCTTTTAGACTCTTGCTGGTTCCGAACCAGCAAGCCCCTTGCACACCCAGCGGGTGTCTATGGGTTTTATTTACACAAATCATTTCAGCACACATCAAATTACTTCGAGAAATTTTTACGTTGGCTTGTGCTATTTTTCATACACAGGTTACACGATCACTTAGCGGCTCTGTGGACCAACTTCATTGCTACTCGGACTCGGTCACCACACCGATCCTAACGCAGTGCAACACCGACCTCGTCGCTCTGTTGACTTCGGACACATCCGGCCGACCCCTCTGTGGAGTCCTCTTCATCGTGTCAATGACATAGACCTCGTCGTCATGTTGGGCATGAGACAGATAAGTCCCTTTTATAATTAAACTGCATACTTCATTCCTTTGCGAGTTTGCCTCTTTCGAGCCTCACTCGGGAGCTGCTCCTCACCTTTACCCGAGTCCGACTCGATGAATTACAATTTACCCATTCAATACTATATTTCTCGTATTCCGACAGGTTTGCCGTCGGAGCCTATAGTGCGCTCGGGGGCTACGCCGCACTCGGGGGCTGCAACTCATTCGGAATCACACTTTCCTGAGTGGTCAAGTACTTCATCGCCAGTCGGATCCTTCACTTCAACGAGTGCAGTCGGATCCGCCACTTCGACAAGTCATGATCACTCAGACGCCCCGCGCGTCGCCATCAGTCGGACACGTCCTCACCACTCGGCCGCCCTGCGCGTCGCCACCCGGTTGGACACGTCCTCACCACTCGGCCACCCCGTGCGTCACCATCGGTCGGACACGTCCTCACCACTCGGCCGCCCCGTGCGTCTCCACTCGGTTAGGCACATCTTCATCAACTTGACCGACTCGGCCGCCCCGCACGTCGCCACTCGGATGGACGCGTCTTCACCACTCGGTCGCCCCGTACGTCGCCGCTCGGTTGGGCACATCTACATCAACTTGCCCACTCGGCCACCCTATGCGCCGCCACTCGGTTGGGCATGTCTTCACCACTCGGCCGCTCGCGGGCCATGAGACAGTCGGATCCTTCACTTCAACGAGTGCAGTCGGATCCGCCACTTCGACAAGTTACATGATCACTCAGATGCTCTGCGCGCCGTCCTCGTCGCTACTCAGGCTCAGTCGCCGTGCCGGTATTGTTGCACCGCAACCGCGCTACACCGGCCTCATCGCTACATCAGCTTCGAAAGCATCTGACTGACTCCTCCGAGGACCATTTTTCGCCGTGTCATGGCTTTAGCGACTTCGACCACATCCCCAATGCGGAAACAACTAAGTTACTCATATGATCAAACCTCATATCGCACTCTGTAGTGAGCTTACTTCTTTCGAGCATCACTCGGGGGCTACGCCACAGCCGAGGGCTATGCCACCCTCGGGGGTTTATGCCCCATTTGATTAACCTGTTGATCATGTCAGGAATATTTTTCTGAACATACTTGCTCAGTCCGCCGAAGATCTATATGGGTACCAGCGTCCACTCGGATGATCGCCCAAATCACTACCTGGAGTCATCTTTAGGACTGCAAAAGGGTGAAACCGGCACTCCTCTACGGATACACTTGGCCCTTCTTCTAGGCTCCAAGGCATCAGTTTCACAAACTTGGACTCGGAGATGGCCTGTGCTGGTGTTCCCCCGGGATGATGAGTGGCTTCTCTCCGGAGAGTCAGTCCCCGCGCTAGCCTCGCCACTCAGGTTGTCATGGCACGTCCACATCGGACCACTAGTCTATCTCCCCCGGGAGACATACGAGTGCCACCAAGTTTTTCCTCGCAGTCAACTGTGGCACCCCGGCTCAGAGGACCGGTTTACCCAGTGTTTCCAACCCAGAGATCATGTCTTCTGGAAACACACAACAACTTGGAACAGAACAGAACTGAACTTTATTGATATATCTCGAGTACAAGCTCATAATTTACATCGATAGCGAGGCCAGAAGCACATCACGTGCTATGAAAATATCTGCATTATTTATAGAACATAGCAGGGCCTCGATACTACTGGGTGATTCTACGGTGTAGCGGAACATAGCGCGGAAAACTCCATCCTCAGGGACACTGCTGGGACACGGCCTAGTTAGCGTAGCACGAACCATCGGGACCTCCGTCCTCGGCTTCTCCTGCATCTGGCATGATACGCCAGGTGAGTACTTGGAATGTACTCGCAAGCTCACGGCAACCAAAACAATGCAGCAAACAATAGCATGGCAATGATCATATTAAGTGCTTAGGTGCTTACTGTTACCAATTACCAACTTACTCTCCTCTGAGTTGTCCCACAACCCTCGGAATAGTCATGATCCATAGAGTACCTCCGAACATATGACAAGTTCTTCCATCATTATTATTATTATTATTACGGTTGACCATTCAGTGGCCTAGTACGGACTATCCAATACCGTGGACTCGGCTATTCGAATAGATTCTTACACTCTGCAGAGGTTGCGCACTTTACCCACACCATGAAGCTCCTGGTCCTGTACCTCGGTACACTTCCCTCTCGGGTGGATCGGTGCTGTTCCAACGAAACCTGCCTGACCCGTGACTCCTCTATCATACCACCGACAATCATACCCTCCCAGGGTCATGTCCTGGGTGGCCCCTGTGTCACCCCGTGACACCTGCCACCGTCGTGGCCAACTAAACTGTCCCAAACGGGGACGCTGGCAAAATAACTCAACTGGGCTCACATGATTATCTTCGTCTACCTGATCACGGCAGCACGCACGCATAACCCTCCCTATTTTGGTGGTACCGATAAAAGAGCAGAAAGCCAGCCCAAGTCAAGGCCGTCCCATACCGGCAAATGTGGCTGCACGGATAAGTCCGGATAGGTGGCACTTGATCAACCAATTAGGTTTAGTGTTGTCAAGTACTTATCAAGCATGGATTTTCATCATAAATAACTTAATATGACAGTAGCTATGCATTAAGGTAAATTACTATGAATTTCTACATGTTAAAATAATGTATATAATTCAATTAAATAACCAATGCTAATGAAATGCTTGATGTAATGGATGACATGGCTTGCCTTGCTCTGTTGGGTTGTCCACAAACTCCTGGGCTTCAAAGTCAAAAGGATTTCCCTCTGAAAATATTTTAAAAGGCAAAGGAAAAATGTCACATAACACTGTTCTGTTCACCAGAAATTCTGTGAGCATGGCAAAAATACCAAAATTTACCAGAAAATAGAGGGGCTCAAGACAAACCCAATGCAAAAAAAATCAATTGATTTGGACTTATGGATAAAAAGTTATAGATGGTCAAAGTTACTGGTCAAATCTGTTTTAAAAACAAAAAATAGAAAATCAGCAGAGGGCCACGTCGAAGACGTATTTCTCCAGGGCACCTCCACTTACCGCTTCGGCGAGCCACTGACTAGTGGGCCCCTCTGTCAGATTTAAAAGGTGGAGAGAGGGAACAGAGAGTTGCGGAGCTCCGGCGATGGTCGCCGGCGACACAGACGGCGGTGAGGTCCGGCGACTACGGGGATGGAACGAGCTCACGGATACGAACACGTACGTACCCGTAGCGTGACGAGAGATGGCCGGACGACGTCGTCCTCTTCCTCTCCGGTGGCGACTGCGCTCGGGTGTCATCAGAGACGGCAATTCCGGCGGAGTTTCGGTCGGACAGAGGTTCAGGCGGGGTCAGGAGAGCTAGCTGAGCTCGCGCGTGCAGTCGAGTGAGACTGGGCTGGAGCGAAACGGTGAGGTGGCGGAGCTCGGGTGGCGGCGGATCGCCGGCGAGATGCGAGGCCAGAGGGCCTCTCGGCCTTGGCTCGATGCTCGGGAGGTCGATTGGGAGGAGGCGGAGTGCGGTGAGGAGCTAGGAAGGGCTGGCCATGGCCTTTTATAGGCGGGGGCGAGCTCTCTGGAACCTGGCGGAGCTCGGCCACGTCGCCGGAGTCCGGACGCCGTTCTGGCTGGCTCGGCATGGGCGGCGGGATAGGAGAGGGTAGAGGAAGTTAATGCGGCGGTGGCGGCTAGCGGAGGAAGGCGACGAGCAGCAGGGCCACAGTGCCCGCACGGGTGCCACAGTGCCTGTGTGCGGTGGCGGCCGCCGGGGACGATTCCGGCGAGGGAAGCATTCCAGAACGGCCAGGTGGGTGGAGGAGAAGATGTCGGCGAGCTGGGACAAGGCGCGGTCACGCGGGGCAGCCGGATACATCACATCAGACGCAGTGCAGAGCGCGTGCATTGGCATGCCATTGCCGTGCTCACCACAGGTACTGGCATCCAGAGGCCACGCAAGCATGGTGCATCTTGTCCAACATGTCGACCCTTGACCACTTAGCCTCTCTGTGCCACTGGCTCGTCTAGATGCACTCTGGTTCGAAGTGTAGCTTCATGAATAGTTTCTGACAGAAACTTAGAGAGAGATCTGGAGGAGAGGTGAGCTGGAGATGGAGCCTGTAGAGATGTCTGGGATGATCTACTTTGGAAGGACTCCAAACTGGCCAAAATTGATAGAGTTTAATCAAGATTTGAATGCAGTTCCTGTATAGCTACTATTACTAGTCCAGAAACAAGATGAGCTTGTACCACTCATCTGGTTGATCTGCCAGAGCTGAAATTTGGTGTGGGAGGGTTATTTAGTGGATAAAAGATGTCATAAAAATTTCAGCTCAATTGAATACCTCTAGCTGGTACTTCTTTCACAGAGGTTCCATTTGAGCAGAAACTTGTCAGAATATTGCTGCTGAAAATTTGTACTGGACAAGATGATATTATTGGATATTGTGGCAAGATAGGTTCCCTAGTATCTCAGGGAATTATCTGAGAGTTTTCTGAGTTGGGAAAATATGTTTTGCTTCACAAAGGGCCAGTACAGTCCAGAAGATAAATGTAGTTTTCTGGACAAAACTTTATACCGGACCATGAAATGTTTTTAAAGATTGTGGGAGTAGATGATGACAAGAAGGTGTGGTATTAATTTGGGATTTTTCTGATCACCAGAACTATAGGTTGCTTCATAACCCATAGTGATGACAGATTTTCCCAAAGAAAGAAAATGAATTATTGAGAAAGATTGAGAATTGGAAATTGATCCAAGTGGTGTGTGACAAGATTTTGGTAAGATGCTGAGGGCTTTGGATCACTTAGAGAGATTCAGAAGCTTCCTAAGTCCAAAGTCAACTGAAAAGATTCAAAAACCCTCCAAATTGCAAATAAAGCCAGAAAGATTTTGAAAAGAAAAAGTTGCCAAAAACCAGGGTGTCACATCAACATACCCCGATAAGTCGGGAAGCACCTAGTCCAGAATCCGTTGAAGTTTTGTTCAAATCGTAGTTGACTATAGCTTGACGATAGGCGCCGAGTGCCCCCGCAGTGCTCAGGCCAAATCAAGTTTTTAGTAAACTCGTTCTACAAAACCTCAACCGATTCGGGGGCTAAACCTATGGGCGCGCCGACAGGCGGCATGTTCCTCACTCAGCTTTCTACTTCTTCATAAAATATGCTCAATACCTAACGCTCACTCTTCGTGTCCAACCCGGTCCCAACCCGATCGTCTGGTTGGCAAGAGCAAAAGCTAACGGTCAATGTAAGAAGTACTACTGGAACGATTACTCCCTGGAGTGTCCAGCTTTTTTCTACAGTTGGCAGTTTCGAGGCCAAATTCATTCATCGTGCCGAATGCACGAAGATTTGCCTGCTTGACCTAGTTCCAGGCTGAATTTATTTACCGTGCCGAGAGCACGAAGATCAGTCCGACTGATTCAGCTCTAGGCTGAACTTATTTACCGTGCCAAGTGCATGAAGATTTGCTTGACTGACCCAGTTCCAGGCTAAATTTATTTACAATGCCAAGTGCATGAAGATCCATCCGATCGACTCAATTTCAGACTAAAAGTTATTTATCGTGCCGAGTGCACAAGATTCACCTGATTGACCCAGTTCCAGGCTGAACTTATTTACTGTGCCAAGCGCAGGAAGATCCATCAGATTGACTCAGCTCCAGATTGCAGTTATTTACCGTGCTGAGCCCACGAAGATCCATTCCGAATGCATGAAGACCCGCCACAGTTCTAGGCTGAAGTCATTTACCGTGCCGAGCGCACGAGGGTTCACCTGTTTAATTCAGTTCCAGACCAAAAGACTTAAACCCTCTGCCAGACTCATCTAGTCCGACAGAGGCTCGGGGACTACACCCAGTGGGTGCACTCAGCGTGCTCCCACTAGAAGAGAAACCAAAAAGAAACATTCTGCTCGGTCAAGTCCAGCAACAACATTCGAGTACAACAAATCTTACAGACTCCAACCGACTACCAGCAATCAGTCAGAGTCTCGTGGGCTACACCCTATGGGTGCGCTGATCGCGCAGACATAGAACAAAATTCCGTGTATCTTCACTCAAGCAAACGTTCTGTGCCCATGCGCGAAGAAATTCTGAGTAATCAGTTACTCGATACAGGACCGGCTCCAAATCACTCAAAAAATTGCTATAAGGAGAGTTTAACGTTCCTCCGCGGACCCGTTTGAGCCTTCTTCTAGGACTCAAAGCGTGAAACTCATAAGTTTGGATCTAGAGCCAACTTGTATTGACGTTCCTCCGGGATAAGAATGGCATCTCTCCGAGAGAGAAGTCCATGCGTCAATCTTGTTGCCCAAATTTAATGACTCTTCCATACTCAGATCACGAGTCAGCCTCTTTCGAGAGATGAACGACTATCACCAAGTTTCTCCACACGGTCTCCGTCGATCTACGTGCACGTCTCTGATTTCGAATCCCGCAAAATCCGGGATCCAGCAATTCGATTGCTCGACCCGTAAAACCCTTCCAAAAATGCTCAGGTCTGGTCCACCACCCGACACGCGAAGGACTCATTTCACTCGGACACCATGTAGTCCGGAATCCGTCAAGGCAACACGTGGAGATAAGACCGCCGGGTGACCAGAGGGAGTTCACGAGTGCCTCCGTAGCACTCGACTCATCAGGCAATTCACCTCGACTTGACCCGCTCAACCTAGACCGATTCGGGGGCTAATGACGAGGACATGTATTGGGGGTAAGGTAACAGGCCTGACCTAAAGACCCTGCCCATGGACACCATACACTTTGTACTGGGCCCCTGGGCCAGATCGCCGTTCAGATGTACCGCAACTTGAAAGTCACTCGGACGGCAACAACCACTCGGAGCATAGCACTCCACTCGACGAACTCATTCCACTCGGAGTACCTGATTTCACTCGGACATACGAAGACCAATAGTCAGCATGGTGGTTTCGTAGTGGGCAGATATTATGGCATTGATGGTCCACCTTGTAACATATGAGGTGAGGGGGTGGCGCACTCTATATAAGCCACCCCCCACCACTAGACGGGGGCAGGCTCATTCTTCTCCCCTGGCTCTCTCGCCATTAGTCTCAGGACTTAGCTCAGGCATGGAGATCCGTTCTCCTCTCTCTCACACATTGTAATCTCCGGATTCATACTCAGATAAAACAAAGCCTCTCCGGAGCACGAGACGTAGGGCTGTTATCTCCACCGCGAGAGGCCCGAACTCGCTAAAATCATTCGTGTCACCCGTTTGCATCTCGATAGACCATGCTCCTTTACCCTACCCCTCTCTATTGTCGGAATCATTCCCACGACAGGCGACGTGATGGAGGAGGGCAGGAGGAGTTAATGCGCGCGGTGGCAGCACGCGAGGAAGAAGACGGCCAGCGAGGCCACAGTGACCGCACGGGCGCCACAGTGGCCGCGTGCGGTGGCGGCCAGCGGGAGCGATTCCGGCAAGGGGAAGAACCTGGAGCGGCTAGGTGGACGGAGGAGAGTTAGTCGGCGCAAGGGGACACGGTACGGCGATGCGGTAGTCGGCCTCCAACGAGACCCGTGCCTGGTGGCGCCCAGAGCGCGGTTTTGGCAGGGCTGGCCACACGGTCACTGCATGCACAAGCACACGCGGCACGAGCTGTCCTGCCAGGCCGTGTCTGGTGCGTCGACCTCGCGTACTGGAACCCTCTTGTGCCACTAGTTCGTCCAGAGACTCACTGAGCCAAAGTATAACATCATCAATAGTTTGCTGTCAGAAACTTGGGAGGGATCTGGAGAGAGGATGAGTTGGAGATAAAACCAATGGAGATGTCTGGAGTGATCTACATTTGAAGGACTACAAGCTGGCCAAATTTGAGAGACTTTGGCCAAGATTTGAACATGGTTCGTGTACAAATGCTATTCTGGCCCAGAAACTTGGTGAGGTTGTTGCACTCACATGGGTGATCTGCTGGAGCTGCAATTTGGTGTGTGGGGGTTATTTGGCAATGCCAAGATGTCATAAAAATTTCAGCTCAATTGGGTACCTCTAGCTGGTACTTCCTTCACAGAGGTTTGAGATGAGCAGAATCTTGGCAGAATATTTTTGCTGAAAATTTGTATTGGACAATAAGATGTTTTTGGATATTGTGGGAAAATATGTTCCCTAGTATCTCTAGGAATTATTTGAGAGTTTTCTGAGTTGAGGAAATATGGGTTGCTTCACAAAGGACCAGTGCTGTCCAGAAGACAAATGGGATATTCTGGACAAAATTTTATACTGGACCATGAAAGGTATTTGAAGATTGTGGGAGTAGATGATGACAAGAAGGTGTGGTATTAATTTGGGATTTTCCTGATCATCAGAACTATAGGTTGCTACTCAACCCATAGTGAAGACAAATTTTCCCAAAGAAGAAAATAGATTATTTTGAAAGAATTGAAAATTGGAATTTGATCCAGAAGGTGTGTGACAAGGTTTTGGCAAGATGTTGAGGGCTTTGGATCACTTAGAGAGAAATTCAAAAGTTTCCCAAGTCCAAAGTCAACTAAAAAGATTCAAAAGCCAACCAATTTGCAAATAAAACCAGAAAAATTTTGAAAAGAAAAAGTTGCCAAAAACTAGGGTGTCACAAACCTACCCCCCTTAGGATGAATCTCGTCCTCGAGATTCGGTTGCTCAGGGAACAAATGCGGGTATGCTGATCTCAGAAAATCCTCTCTTTCCCAGGTAGCTTCTTCCTCAGTATGATGATCCCACAATACTTTGTAAAATTTGATTATCTTACTCCTGGTAGTTCTTTCCATCTCATCCAAAATTCTGGCAGGTTTTTCTTCGTAGGTCAAATCCTTAGTCAGCTCTAGCTCACTCATATCTGCCTGCTTGATCGGAGGTGCAATGCATTTTCTCAACTGTGATATGTGAAAGACATCGTGAATGTCAGACAACTCCGGTGGTAACTCTAACTGATATGCCACTCTGCCTCTTCTAGCAATTACTGGAAAGGGACAGTTGTATCTCAGTGCAAGCTTTCCTCGGGTGTGAAACCTCTTTATTCCTTTCATGGGGGTGACTCGGAGATAAGCATATTCTCCAGGCTCAAAAGTTACTTCTTGATGCGTAGGGTCATAGTAACTCTTTTGATGAGACTTGGCTACTCGAAGACGTTCCTGAATATCCTTAACTTGCTTCTCAGCCTCGAGCATCAAATCCGTGCCGAAGATACGGCTGTCTCCTGTCTGGGACCAATTTAAAGGAATGCGACATTTTCGTCCATACAGTGCTTCGAATGGTGACATCTTGAGACTTGACTGATAACTGTTATTGTTGGAGAATTCCGCGTAGGGTAGACTATCCTCCCATTTGGGTCCATAGGTGAGAGCACAAGACCGAAGCATATCTTCCAATATCTGGTTTACTCGTTCGGTATGTCCATCTGTCTGTGGATGATATGTTGTACTATGCTTTAACACGGTTCCCAGGGCTTGGTGCAATCGCAGCCAGAATACGGAAGTGAACAAGGATCCTCTATCTGATGTGATAGACTTGGTCACTCCATGAAGACTAACTATCCGGGACATGTAGAGCTGCGCAAGCTGATCGGCTCCGAAGGTGGTCTTCACTGGAATAAAGTGAGCCACTTTCGTAAGTACATCCACGATGACCTAGATAGCATCATGGCCTCTTGTTGACTTGGGTAGTCCAACAATGAAGTCCATGCATATGTCATCCTATTTCCACTGGGGAACCTGTAAAGGTTGCAGTAACCCAACGGGTTTCTGGTGTTCAGCCTTGACTCTGTTGCAGACATCGCAACATGCGACATAGTACGCAATGTCTCTTCGCATTCCTGGCCACCAAAATGTTTCCCTTAAGTCCTGGTATATTTTTGTTCCTCCCGGATGGATAGAGTATGCGGATTCATGTGCCTCTCTAAGTATTTGCTGTCTCAAATTTTCTTGATCAGGCACACATATTCGGTTCTCAAACCAGAAGGTGCCCTGGTCATCAACACGGAAGGACTTGGTCTTCCCTTGCTGAATGTTCTCCTTGATTTCCTACACACTTTTATCAGATTTCTGAGCTGCCTTAATTTCTTCTATAAGTGTTGGAATAATTTCCAATGTATCCGGGCTAATTGGACCGCATAATACCATATTAGGCTTGGCAAACTCTTCTTGTAGCCTTGGATGGATACCCTCAGTTAGTGCATTCATGGTGCCTTGTTTTCTGCTGAGAGCATCGGCGACCACATTGGCTTTTCCCGGATGATAATTAATTCCAATGTCATAGTCCTTGACCAATTCAAGCCATCTTCTCTGTCTGAGATTAAGGTCGGGTTGGGTGAAAATATACTTGAGACTCTTGTGGTCTGTGTATATTTCACATCGCTGCCCAATGAGATAATGCCTCCAAATCTTTAATGCATGAACCACGGCTGCCAATTCCAAATCATGAGTGGGGTAATTCTCTTCATGGGGTCATAGCTGTCTGGATGCATATGCTACAACCCTTCCTTCTTGCATTAGAACGCAGCCGATTCCACGCCTGGAAGCATCGCAATATATATCAAAGCTCTTGTGGATGTCTGGAAGAACTAAGACAGGAGCCGTAGTTAGCCTCGTCTTTAACTCCATGAAACTGCTATCACATTCTTCCGTCCAGGCAAATTTGTGGTTCTTTTTCAATAGTTCTGTCAATGGCTTGGCTATTTTTGAGAGGCCTTCAATGAAACGATGGTAGTAGCCTGCCAATCCCAGAAAGCTATGAACTTCAGTTACCGTGGCTGGTGTCTTCTAGTTCAATACAGCAGTCACTTTGCTGGGGTCGACGGCCACACCCTGTTATGACAGAACATGTCCCAGAAATCCCACCTCTTTTAGCCAGAATTCACAATTACTGAACTTGGCATACAAGCGATGGGTCCTTAATCTTTCCAGGACAGTACGGAGGTGTTGCGTGTGCTCTTCTTCATCTTTGGAATAGATAAGAATATCGTCGATGAACACTACCACAAATTTGTCCAAGAAGTCCATGAAGACCTTGTTCATCATGCTCATGAAGTAGGCTGGAGCATTTGTCAGCCCAAATGACATGACTGTAAATTCATACATGCCATATCGGGTAGTGAAGGCTGTCTTGGGGATATCCTCTTTCCTGATTTTTAACTGATGATACCCCGTTCGAAGATCAATCTTGGAAAATACCCGGGCCCCGTTTAACTGGTTGAACAGATCATCAATGCGGGGAAGCGGATATTTATTTTTAATGGTGACTTCATTCAATTAGCGGTAGTCTACGCACATTCGTAGGCTGCCAGCCTTCTTCTTAACAAACAACACAGGTGATCCCCATGGCGAGGTGCTTGGATGAATGTACCCTTTTTGCAATAATTCATCCAGCTGTTTCTTTAATTCCACTAGTTCTGGGGAAGGCATGCGGTAGTACTTCTTATAAATTGGAGTGGTTCCGGGAACAACATCAATAGCAAACTCTAGTTCCCGATCAGGTGGCATTCCGAGTAATTTTTCCGAAAATACGTCCGGAAATTCACTGACTACTGGAATCAAATTTATATCTGTAGTGGTGGCTTTGACTGCCATTCCCTTCTTTGACATCATTCTGCTAGCAGTGAATTGCACTATTTGACCTGCCGGGTTGACCAATGTCACCGTCCTGGTGGCACAGTTGATACACACCTGATGTGGTGTCAACCAATCCATCCCCAGTATTATATCCAGTCCCGGGGATTCAATGGCAACAAGGGTAGTTGGAAACTTAACTCCATGTATCAAGATTTCTAGATCCTTATATATAACATTTGTTCTGAGCATGGAGCCAGGGGATTGTACCACCATGATTTTGTCCAAAAGAGAAGGAGAAAGTTTGTGTATGGTGGCAAAACTCCGCGAAATAAATGAATGAGAAGCCCCAGAATCAAATAAAATTATTGCGGGTATGACGTTAACAAAAAACATACCAAGGACCACGTCTGGTGCTTCGCGGGCTTCCTCAGCGGAGATATGATGGACTTTGCCACGGTAGAAGTTCTGATTGGGGCGACGTCCAACATTGTTGACTTGTGGCTTGTAGTCGGAGGGTGGCTTCCCGTTTCTTGTGGGGCACTGCCTGGAGTAATGCCCGCCCTGGCCACAAGTAAAGCAAGAGTTGTTGCGGTGGCAGTCTTCCAGTACTGGCTGTTTGCCAAAGGTCTTGTCCTGGCTGACGGGCTTATTGCTGTTGTTGCTGTTGCTCCAGGCAGGCTTGTATTCAGACGGACCTGGTTGCCAGATACGTGGCTTCTGCACAAACTTCTCACGGTTATCCTTCTTGGGTTCAAACTTCCGCTTGCGATCATCATATCCTGACTTATGCTCTCGTTCGGCTATGAAAGCCGTGTTCATCAAAGTCTGGAAGTCAGGAAAATCCAGCATACAAAGCTGACAACGGAGGGTATGATTAAGTCCTCCTAGGAATCGGTCTATCTTTCTTTCTTCTGTGGACACATCATGGGTGGAGTACCGTGCCAGATTATTAAACTTGTTCAGATACTCACCCACGGACATATTTCCTTGAGTAAGAGCAAGAAATTCCCTCTGCTTCACCTTCATTATGCCGATAGGAATATGATACTTGCAGAATACCTCCTTGAATTTCTACCAGGAAATATCTTCCCCAGGAGGCCACATTATTTTTGTATTGTCCCACCATATAGCTGCCGGCCCTTCCAGGTAGTGTGTGACAAAAGGAACCTTGTCTGACTCATCACAGCGGGCTATGTCCAGCTTCTTTTCCATGGTCCTTAGCCAGTCGTCAGCTTCCATAGGATCCACAACTTGACCAAAACTGGGTGGCTTGGTACGCTGAAAATCAGACAATTTAGAGTGTGTCCCATTGTTGTGACTCTGACCCACCATAGTCTGCATACTTTTCAGAAATTCCATGAGATCTTGATTTCTTTTCTCTTCGAACATTCTCATGATCTGATCAGTGGTCGGTGACTGTGGTGGTGGAGGTGGCAAATCCTCTGGTGATTGTCCTGCTTGTCTGGCGGATCGACGAACGGGAGTTCCATCACTGGCTTGATTACTACACCTCTTCATCCTAAATTTGTTCCCATTGCAAAATACCAAATCGATGAGCAACATCCATAAGGGAAATACCACAATATGACACAAGGGAAAAGAAACCAAATAAAAGGGAGAATAAGGCGAACAACATAATTATACAAGGCAACCCAACATCATACATGACAAGCTAGTAGGGGGTTATCATGGCTAGAACTGCTCATACGGCAGTTGACACATGCAAGGATGCTATGATGCATGCACTGAAACTCAAGACTCCACTCTAGTAGCGCGGGTGGCACGGACACTGCCAAACTGAAGACTCCTCGTCGTCTGATCCTGTCTCGGAATCTGAGCAGATGATGTGAATCTCGGCCTACGGATCAAAGGAAACACGGCAACGCTGACGAGAAGGTTCTCCCTCTGAAGGAGAAGAAGCACGACGCCGCAGCATCGGAGTAGCTAGAGTAGATAGGAGTGAGGCCCATTCTGCCGGGGTCTCACGTCGGCTACCAGACGAAAAGCCTGGCGGTCTGAACGAGCTAGAAGGAGTCTCAGGTGCTAGTGAAGGTGGAACGGGTGGAATATACACCGGTGAAAATGCAGGAGGAAGAGGAGACTATGCTGCCGCGACAGCTGCAAGTGCCTCTCGGGCATGAGTCAGCTCCTCAGCTAGTGAAGTGATCATACGGTAACTGGCATTCAGATAACGCGATAAAACACCAGTAGCACGATCACTCGCCGGGTCAACAGGTGCGAATAGGACTCGCCCTGTCATAGGCGACAGGGTGGGGTAGTGAAAGAAACCTGGATGTGTCTGCATCTAGACCTCGTGGAAATGCAAGTCAGTGAGAGCCTCCATCACAGCAAACTGAATCACCAGCTCCGGAGTAGAAGCAGTTCTGCCCTTGGAAGAACGGGAGTAACTGCCAATATCCAAACTCGCAGTAAGAAAAGCCTCCGCGTGATACTCGTACACTGAACCAGAAAGCTTCTCTCGGAACACCTGATACACTGGGTCTTCGCCGTTGGGATACAGCCGAAGCGAGACGCTACGGAGCAGTACTGGAAAAGTGAACGGTGCCGGCTCATGGTTGTAGTGGTACGGAACTGGTGCCATCTACACTCACAAGGCCAACGGTTAGCACAAAAATAAACTATATGCATGCCATGCAGCAATCAAATGCAATAAGCAAAGCACACACCAAGACTCTAATCTAATCGAGGTTCTAGCGCGGGGTTAACTAGGGTGTCCTACAGTCAGCGTGGCTCTGATACCAAGCGTTGTGGCACCCCAGCTCAGAGGACCGGTTTACCCAGTGTTTCCAACCCAGAGATCATGTCTTCTGGAAACACACAACAACTTGGAACAGAACAGAACTGATCTTTATTGATATTGTACAAGTACAAGCTCGGGAGTTACATCAAGTAGCGAGGCCGGAAGCACTACACGTGCTATGACAATATCTACATTATTTATGGAACATAGCAAGGCCTCAGCACTACTGGGTGATTCTACGGCATAGCGGAACATCGTGCGGGAAACTCCATCCCATAGGGACACTGCTAGGACACGGCCTAGTTAGCGTAGCACGAACCGTCGGGACCTTCGTCCTCGGCTTCTCCTGCATCTGGCATGACACGCCAGGTGAGTACTTGGAATGTACTCGCAAGCTCACAGCAACCACACCAATGCAGCAAACAATAGCATGGCAATGAACATGTTAAGTGCTTAAGTTGCTTACTTATGGTTACTGAATATCAACTTACTCTCTTCTGGGTTATACCACAACCCTCGGAATACTCGTGATCCACTAAGCACTTCCGAACATAAGACAAGTTCTTCCATCATTATTATTATTACGGTTGACCACTCAGTGTGACCTAGTGCGGACTGTGTCCAATACCATGGACGCGGCTATTCGAATAGATTCTTACACTCTACAGAGGTTGCGCACTTTTCCCACACCATGGAGCTCCCCGTCCCGTACCTCGGTACATTTCCCTTCTGGGTGGACCAGTGCTGCTCCAACGAAACTTGCCTAACCCGTGACTCCTCCACCGTACCACCGATAATCATCCTCCCCCGGAGTCATGCCCTGGGTGGCCTCTGTGTCACCCCGTGACACCTGCCACTGTCGTGGCCAACGAAACTGTCCCAAACGGGGACGCCGGCAAACAACTCAACTGGCTCACAGGGTTATCGTCGCCTACCTGATCAGGGTAGCACGCATAACCCTCCCTCTTTGGTGGTACCGATAAAAGAGCACGCGGTCAGACCAAGTCAAGGCCGTCCCATTCCGGCAGATGTGGCTGCACGGGTAAGTCCGGGTCGGTGGCACTTGATCAACCATAGGCTTAGTTTTAATACTCACATGACAAGCAAGGTTGTTTATCATGATAAATTTAATATGGCAGTAGTTATGCAACAATATATAATTTACTATGAATTATCATATATTAAAATAATGCAAATAATCCAATTAATAAGCCAATACTATTGAAATGCTTCATGTAATGGATGATGTGGCTTGCCTTGCTCAGTTGGGTTGTCCACAAACTCCTGGTCCTCAAAACCAAAATGATTTCCTTCTGAAAATATTTTAAAACAGCAAAAGAAAATGTCACATAACACATTTCTGTTCACCAGAAATTCTGCACTTGTGAGAAAAATACCAAAATTTACCAGAAAATAGAGGGGCTCAAGACAAAACCAATGCAAAAAAGAATCAATTGATTTGGACTTGTGGATAAAAAGTTATGGACAGTCAAAGTTACTGGTCAAAGTTGATTTAAATTAACATAAATCAGAAAATAGGAAAATCCTACGGCGGCCACGTCGAAGACGTATTTCCCGAATACGCTTCCACTCAAGTACCTCTTCGGGCGCGCGACGGGTCACTGATGAGTGGGCCCCGCTGTCAGATTTAAAAAGAAAACGAGGGGAACAGTAAGAGGGCGGCTCACCGACGGTGATAGGCAGAGATAGCAACGGCGGCGAGGTCGGGGAACTGCAGGGATGGAACGAGCGCACCACGGCGGTCCTCCACGTACCCATATTGTCTCCGGAGACGGCCTGACGGCGTCGTCCCCTTCCTCTCCAGCGGCGGCTGTTCTCGTGTGTCGTCGGCGACGGCGAATCCGGCAGAGTCTCGGCTAGGTAAGAGGTCGGGGAGAGTTGTGGGAGTGCACTGGGCTCGGGGATGCGGTCGGGCAGAGCTGGGGTGGAGTGAATCAAGCTGTGGCGGAGTGGGGATCGGTGGCGGAATGCCGGCGAGCTGCGAGGCCAGAGGGCCTCTCGGACGTGGCTCGGTGCTCTAGTGGTCAATAGGAGGCGGAGGGAGTGGGGTGAGGAGTTGGGAGAGGCCGGGGAGGCCTATTTATAGGGGGGGGGCGGAGCTTCTGGAGTCGGGCGACGCTGCGGCCATGTCGCTGGAGTGAGGACGTCGCGCTGGCTGGTGTGGCGCGGGCGACGTGATGGAGGAGGGCAGGAGGAGTTAATGCGTGCGGTGGCAGCACGCGAGGAAGAAGACGGCCAGCGAGGCCATAGTGACAGCACGGGCGCCACAGTGGCCGCATGCGGTGGCGGCCGGCGGGAGTGATTCTGGCGAGGGGAAGAACCTGGAGCGGCTAGGTGGACGAAGGAGAGTTAGTCGGCGCAAGGGGACACGGTACGGCGACGCGGTAGTCGGCCTCCGACGAGACCCATGCCTGGCGGTGCCCAGAGCGCAGTTTTGGCAGGGCTGGCCATGCGGTCACCGCATGCACAGGCACACGTGGCGCGAGCTGGCCTGCCAGGGCGTGTCCGGTGCGTCGACCTCGCGTACTGGAACCCTCTCGTGCCATTAGTTCGTCTAGAGACTCACTGAGCCAAAGTATAACATCATCAACAGTTTGCTGTCAGAAACTTGGGAGAGATCTGGAGAGAGGATGAGTTGGAGATAAAACCAATGGAGATGTCTGGAGTGATCTACATTGGAAGGACTACAAGCTGGCAAAATTTGAGAGACTTTGGCCAAGATTTGAACATGGTTCGTGTACAAATGCTATTCTGGCCCAGAAACTTGGTGAGGTTGTTGCACTCACATGGGTGATCTGCTGGAGCTACAATTTGGTGTGTGGGAGTTATTTGGCAATGCCAAGATGTCATAAAAATTTCAGCTCAATTGGGTACCTCTAGCTGGTACTTCCTTCACAGAGGTTTGAGATGAGCAGAATCTTGGCAGAATATTTTTGCTGAAAATTTGTATTGGACAAGGAGATGTTTTTGGATATTGTGGGAATATATGTTCCCTAGTATCTCTGGGAATTATTTGAGAGTTTTCTGAGTTGAGGAAATATGGGTTGCTTCACAAAGGACCAGTGCTGTCCAGAAGACAAATGGGATATTCTGGACAAAATTGTATACTGGACCATGAAAGGTTTTTGAAGATTGTGGGAGTAGATGATGACAAGAAGGTGTGGTATTAATTTGGGATTTTCCTGATCATCAGAACTATAGGTTGCTTCACAACCCATAGTGAAGACAGATTTTCCCAAAGAAGAAATAAATTATTTTGAAAGAATTGAAAATTGGAATTTGATCCAGAAGGTGTGTGACAAGGTTTTGGCAAGATGTTGAGGGCTTTGGATCACTTAGAGAGAAATTCAAAAGTTTCCCAAGTCCAAAGTCAACTGAAAAGATTCAAAAGCCAACCAATTTGCAAATAAAACCAGAAAATTTTTGAAAAGAAAAAGTTGCCAAAAACCAGGGTGTCACAGCTTAGCCATATACTGTGAATATGACATGCCTTCCTGTTTTTGGTACATACTGAATCTGTCTATTAACCATGTTCTTACATCAAACTAATGTTCTTGTGTATCCATCATCAATCACTTATGATGAGACAGTCAGATCCGTGGGTTAGTGTGAGACGCGCTACTCTTTTAAAGAGTGCAGTGTCATCCTTCCCATATGATTCTCAACAAATAGCAAGGCTAGATGAAGATAGTCAACGTAGCTCTGTAGTTGGTGACCGCATTTCCCCTACACCACCATCACAGGTGCTTGCTCTAACTTGGCAGTGTGATATGTGGTTGCATGTTGCATATGGTGTCTAGCTTGTAATTCTTCTAATTTGGTTAAATTGCATCTGCTATTCTGCTTAGTTTACACATTATACCTGTTAATGTGACATGCCTTCCTGTTTTTGGTACATACTACATCTGTCTATTAACCATGTCATTACATAAAACTACTGTTCTTGTGTATCCCGCATCAATCACTTATGACGAGACACCTTCAGTATATGCAACGTGATATTTGTTGCATCTTGCATATGATTTATAGCATGTACTGCGTCTAATTTGTTGAAACGCCATTTATGATGAGACGCTTTTAACTTGGCAGAGTCATATTGGTTGCATCTTTCATGTGGTGTCTACCTTGCATTGCTTCTAATTTGTTGAAATGGCTTCTGCTTGGTTTACACAAATAGGTGTGAATATGCCATGCTGTCCTGTTTTTCGTACATATTCCATCCTCGTATCACGTGTTTGCCTTACATCCAAGTAGTGTTCATCAGTATCATGCATGAATGAGTTCTGAAGAGTAATTTTTATTCCTTTTTCTTGTCGTTTGACTTGACAATGCAAAATCAATAAAGTGGAAGGAAATTAGCAAGGCAGTGGATGATGGTGCTCCTTCCAACCAACTGAAACGGAGGGTCTCTATAGATTCTACTCCGCCATCCTCCAAACAAGTTTTGCAAGACAACACATGCATAGACAGTCAACGTAGTTGTGTTGATGATGAGCACATCTCCCCTACCCAACCATCACAGGTGCTCTCTCTAACTTGGCACTGTTATATGTGGTTGCATGTTACGTATGATGTCTAGCTTGTATTGCTTCTAATTTTGTTGAATTGCATCTGCTTAGTTTACACATTATACTTGTGAATAAGACACGTGTTCCTGTTTCTAGAACATACAATATCTGTCTATCACGCCATGTTCTTACATCAAAGTACTACTGTTGTGTAACTTGCAACAATCACTTATCATAAGACACATTTAACTTGGGAGTGTGATATAGGTTGCATCTTGTTGTTTTCTAGCTTGTACTGCTTCTAATTTGTTGAAATGGCACTTATGACGAGACAATTTTAACTCGATAGAGTGACATTCGTTGCATCTTTCATACGGTGTCTAGCTTTCATTGCTTCTAATTTGTTGAAATGCATGCTGCTTAGTTTACACATCATAGGTGTGAATATGCAATGATGTCCTTTTTTCTTACATATTCAATCCTCCTATCATGCAGTCGCCTTACATGAAAGTAGTGTTCGTTAGCATCATGCATCAATGAGTTCTGAAAAGCAAATTTTATTCATTTTTCTTGTGGGTTTGACTTGACAAGGCAAAAAAATAAGAGAGAGGAAGGAAATAAGTAAGGCAGGGGCTGATGGCGGTCATCTGGCGCCACCGGTAAGGAGGCGCTATAGAGATTCTGCCACTACTGCTAGTGCAGTAGAAGTTCCAAGTAAATATGATGTGCCCAACAACCCTACTCCAGCATCCCAGGTGCTTTCTCTAGCTTGGCAGTGTGATATTTGCTTGCATGTTGCATATGGTGTCTAGCTTGTATTTCTTCTAATTTGATTAAATTGCATCTACTTAGTTTACACATTAAACATGTTAACATGGCATGTCTTCCTTTTTTTTCATATACTACATCTGTCTATTACATGTTCTAACATCGAAGTACTGTTCGTGTCTATCCTGCATCAATCACTTATGACGAGACACCTTTAACTTGGTAGTGTGATATTGTTTGGATCTTGCATATGATTTATTGCTTGTACTACTTGACATTTGTTTAAATGCCACTTATGACAAGACACTATTAACTTGGCAGAGTGATATTTGTAGCATCTTTCATATGGTGTCTAGCTTCCATTGCATTGCTTCTAATTTATTGAAATGCCTTCTGCTTAGTTTACACATCATAGGTCTGATTATCTCATGCCGTCCTGTTTTTCGTACATATTACATCCTCCTATCATGTGGTTGTCTAACATCAAAGTTCAGTTCGCCTGTATCACACATCAATTAGTTCTGAAGAACTAAATTTTTATTCCTTTTTCTCATGGGTTTGACTTGACATGGAAAAAAATAGGAAGGTACACAGAATGGTAGGGGATGGTGTTAATACTCGGGGGCACGGAAACGGAAGCGGAACAACTCTACAGATTCTGCTGGTATTGATAGTGCAAGAGAAGGTCGAAGTCCACCGGATAAATGTACAAACACAGTATCCCCTGCTACACCACCTGCAAAACGTACCAAAGATAAATGAACCAAACAAGCAACGACAGCCCTAGTGGTTGCACCACCTTCTTCCATAGTACCAACATGTGCACAACTTACTCGTTCGTCAACTCTGCTAGTGGCAAGTTCCCAAGCTCCCTTGCCACCTGACACTACTTCTGAAGCACTCTTGGCACAAGAGGACTTGGCAAGATCAGATGAACCTTGTGAGCTTCAACACCAAGAAGGTAGTTGATCGAGTCAAGTTACAGTTGCATGCTTCTTTATATGTAGTCTCACAGTTTGATGTACACTAACACTTCCCATGTTCGTTGTTGAACTAGCACCTAGGCGCAAGAGGAAATAGACATCAGGGATAATGCTCGACAGGTTAACTAAATCTAAAGGAGGAAGAATGGAGATCCATTTTGAGTCAGGTTTAAAAAGGCCACGTGATGCTATAGAGTCAGCCAAGTTAGTATCAGAGGTAGCCGTTGTTGTTAGGTGTCATGCACGTATCCTCCCAACATGGATTCAGTACAAGAATGACAAAGACGAAATCCAGTTTAACACCTTCCTCAACCATTTATCTGTAAGTATGGTTATTTATGGAACTTAGTAATATCGTCTTGCTCTGTCCCATACTTTCTAGGTTGTTGGTAATGAGACTCCTATAATTTTGAATAGATGAGGTTCAAGTTGGATCGGCAAGATGATGCAACCAGACAAGCATGCATCTCCAGTGGAAAATATAATGGATGAAGACTGGATAGCCCTTGTTAAACACTGGTCTGATCCAAAGTATCAAGTATGTTATATAGATGTGATCAGATCACATGTTTAACTCCTATTTATGCATGTCCCTCACAAATCTATCTTCTTCTAGGTGAACTGTTCAAAGAACAAGGCCAACCGTACGAAAGTGAAATTCCAACAGACGACAGGATCTCATAGCTATATTGCACACTGCGAGGCTCTGGTAACTAGCTGCTGTTTCACTCTTTTGGCTGTGCCATATTATCAGATCTATATTGACTTGTTCCAAATGCAGAGGAAAGGCCGCAAGGACCAAAAAGAACCTGAACCAAATGCGGTGGAAATCTTCAAGGACTGTCACACCAGCAAGACGAAGGGCATGACTACACCAGTCAAAGCTGCTGTAGTAAGTCCTTAATCCTCAGGCCCTTTGAACTACTGGTTACTCTGACTTGTGGTGCATTGAACTGCATGGTTTGCAGCCAATGTCTATTACTCTTTTCAACTTTATACACAGTTCTCTGAACGTATCATTGCACTTTACAAGGTTTAAAACAGAGGAACGATGTTGATGTCTACTACGCAACTTTATTCTTGTAGACATTGTTGGGCCTCCAAGTGCAGATTTTTGTAGGACAGTAGAAAATTTCCCTCCAGTGGATGACCTAAGGTTTATCAATCCATGGGAGGCGTAGGATGAAGATGGTCTCTCTCAAACAACCTTGCAATCAAATACAAGCAATCTCTTGTGTCCCCAACACACCCAATACAATGGTAAATTGTATAGGTGCACTAGTTCGGCGAAGAGATGGTGATACAAGTGTAGTATGGATAGTATATATAGGTTTTTGTAATCTGAAAATATAAAAACAGCAAGGTAGCAAGTGATAAAATGGAGCACAAACGGTATTGCAATGCTTGAAAACAAGGCCTAGGGTTCATACTTTCACTAGTACAATCTCTCAACAATGCAAACATAATTGGATCATATAACAATCCCTCGACGTGCGATAAAGAATCACTCCAAAGTTCCTATTAGCGGAGAACATAAGATAGAAATTGTTGTAGGGTATGAAACCACCTCAAAGTTATCCTTTCCGATTAATCTATTGAGCCATCCCTATAAGTGTCACAAACAGCCCTAGAGTTCGTACTAAAATAACACCATATGATACGCATCAACCAACTCTAATGTCACCTAGATACTCCAATGTCACCACAAGTATTCGTGAGTTGATTATTCGATATGCATCAAACAACTTCATATTCATAATATTCAATCCACACAAAGAACTTCAAAGAGTACCCCAAAGTTTCTTATCGGAGAAAAGATAATGAAAACATGCAACCAAGCCCTATGCCTAGATCACCCCAAGGTCACGGGAATCCGCGAGTTGATTAACAAAACATACATCAAGTGAATCAATAGAATACCCCATTGTCACCACGGGTATCCACATGCAAGACATACATCAAGTGTTCTAAAATCCCAAGTATTCAATCCGATAATAACGAAACCTCAAAGGGAAAGACTCAATTCATCACAAGAAGATAGAGAGGGAAGAAACACCATATGATCCAACTATATTAAGAAAGCTCGCGGTACATCAAGATCGTGCCAAATCAAGAACACAAGAGAGAGAGATCAAACACATAGCTACTGGTACATACCCTCGGCCCCGAGGGTGAACTACTCCCTCCTCGTCATGGAGACCGCCGAGAAGATGAAGATGGCGTCCGGTGATGATTTCCCCCTCTGGCAGAGTGCCGGAACAGGGCTCCATATGAGATCGCTTTGGTACAGAGGCTTGCGGCGGTGGCGTGGAAGTTCTAGGTTTCTTTTTGGGGTTTTCTATATTTATAGGAATTTTTGGCATTGGATTCACGTCAAGGGGGCCCACGAGGGAGCGACAAGCCTGCTCCGCGTGCCCTGGGGGGGAGGGCGCGTCCCCCAGGCTTGTCGCTTCCTCGTGAGGCTTCTAGTCCTTCCTCGAAGCTTTGGGGGTCTCTTTTGGTCCACAAAAAATCACCGTAAATTTTTCAGCCCATTCTAAGAACTTTTATTTCTGCACAAAACAACACCATGGTAGTTCTGCTGAAAACAGCGTCAGTCCGGGTTAGTTCTAATCAAATCATACAAAAACCATATAAAATTGTTGTAAACATGGCATGAATACTTCATAAATTATAGATACGTTAGAGACGTATCAGCATCCCCAAGCTTAATTCCTGCTCGTCCTCGAGTAGGTAAATGATAAAAGAAATAATTTATGAAGTGTGAATGCTAGCATAGTGCTTAAGTTTGATCAATGATAATTTCAATCACTTTTTCTAGCATCATTATATATCATAAACAGTAGCTCATTTCATAAAACTTCTCATGATCAAGTAACAAGCTATTCACATGTTAAAGCATAGATCATAAACTTTCTTGAAAACTAACAAACTATGTTCTCAGTCATCAAACAATTGCAATTCATCTTATTTTCAAGAAGGGTCTATGTAAGAGCTTTGATTTAGCAAATTCCACATACTCAACTATCATATAGTCTTCCATGATTGCTGACACTCAAAGCATATTTTTAGAACAAACCGTTTCAATCAAAAACATAGGAAGATAGGGGCTTAATGTTTTGCCTCCCAACTTATTTATCTCATGGATAATGTCAACAATAATAACTCATGATCACCTATATTCAACGGGATATATGTGCCTGGATCTTTCCCCACCACATGATGCTTGCCAAGAGAGAAATAAAAACAGAATAGAGAAGAACACTATTGACTCTTGCATAAAAGTAAATACATAAAGTAAAAGATAGGCCCTTCGCAGAGGGAAGCAGAGGTTGTCATGCGCTTTTTATTTTTGGATGTGCAAACTCTTAATGTAAAGGAACGTCACTTTATATTGCCCCTTGTGATAGCAACCTTTATTATGCAGTCCGTCGCTTTTATTTCTTCAACATCACAAGATCGTACAAAGCTTATTTTCCCTTATAATAAAAGTTCATACATATTTAGAGGCAATTTTTATTGCTTTATGCACCGATGAGAACGTACTTGAAGGATCTAATTCAATCCATAGGTAGATATAGTGGACTCTCATGACATGAAACTGGGTTCAAGGGTTTTGGATGCACAAGTAGTATCTCTACTTAGTGCGGATTTTTGGCTAGCAAAGGATAGGGGGCAAGCACCACATGTTAGAGGATCCAAGAACATATAACTTCTATGTGAATATAAACAAACATAACCCATTACGTTGTCTTCCTTGTCCAACATCAACTACTTGATCAAGGTTGAAAATAATTAATGGGGGCTCACAATCATAGAAGATGTCCAAGATAGTATATTTATATGTGAAATCTCTCTTCCTTTAATATTCTTTCTTGAATTGTTCAAGTGACCAATGCTGTGTTTGCTAACTTTCAATAAATTTTACCACTCATACTTCTTCTATGTGAAGTCATTACTCCCCATGGGGCAAGCATATGAAGCATATATAATTTCAAATTTATGATATTCAACTCATTCAACAATTCACTCGTAGAATATAAGTGAAGCACAAGAGTGAATGAAAAACTACTCTAAAAGATATAAGTGAAGATCAATGAGTAGTCGAACAATTAAGTAACTATGTGAAGACTCTCTCCGAATAAAGATTTCAGATCTTTATAATTTTATTCAAACAGCAAACAAAACGAAAATAAAAGGACACTCCAAGAATAGCACATATCATGTGAACAGGTAAAAACTTAGGCTAACCGATAGGTGTTGATGAAGAAAGGTGGGATGCCTAACGGGGCATCCCCAAGCTTAGTTGCTTGAGACTTCTTGGAATGTTATCTTGGGGTGCCTTGGGCATCCCCAAGATTGAGCTCTTGTGTCTCCTTAATTCCTCTCATATCATGGCTTCTCCTAAATCTTAAAAACTTCATCCACACAAACTCAACAAGAACTCGTGAGATAAGTTATTATAAATGAACTCAAAACCTTAACATTCTCTACTGTAACAAATCACTAAAATTATAATTAAACATTGCATACTAAATGCCTCTGCACATTTAATACTCCTATCCACAAATAGAAACATTAAACAAGCAACATATGCAAACAATGCAACTATAACCGAAATCTGTCTAAACAGAACAGTCTGTAAAGGGTGAATAAGAATTCATACTTTACTAACTCCAAAAATTCTGAAAAATTATCACGTTACAGATAACTCATGCATGCTTACTGTGTAAAAATTTCAGATTTTTATCATGTTCTGACTATTCAAGAATATTCTGGACATAACAGAAAACTTTCTGTTTTCAAACAGCAACACATAAACTTGCAAACTGAGCATGGTAAATGCTATAATTGGCATCTTATTGAACTAAAAGATACAAAACATGATTATTGATAACAGCAAGCAAATCTTAACAAAATAAAATGACGCTCCAAGCAAAACTCATATCATGTGATGAATAAAAATATAGCACCAAGTGAGATTACTGATAATGTTGAAGACGAAAGAGGGGATGCCTTCCGGAGCATCCCCAAGCTTAGACACTTGAGTCTTCCTTGAATATTACCTTGGGGTGCCTTGGGCATCCCCAAGCTTAGGGTCTTGACACTCCTTATTCTACTCATATCGATATCTCACCCAAAACTTCAAAACTTCAATCACATAAAACTTAACGGAACTTCGTAAGATAGGTTAGTATGATAAAAATAAATCATCCACTTAGGTATTGTCAATACAAGATTAATAATTGTTCTCACATAATTCCTACTATATTATATAATTTCCATAATTTATATTACTCAATATAAGCTATGGAAACACTAAAACAAGCAAACTATGCAACAAAAATAGAATCTGTCAAAAACAGAACATCATGTAGTGCGCGATTTAAAAAACATACTTATGTACCTCTAAAAATTCTGAAAATTTAGTAAAACGTAAAATATTTGAAACCCAATACTCTGTAAAAATTTCAGAATTTTCTCATGCTCCAGTACAGAATAGAAATTCCAGCACTGGACGCAAAAGTTTCTTTTTTTGCACAGAATCAAATCAACAAGTATCCACACTATCCCAAAGGCTTTACTTGGCACATTATTGAAAGAAAACATGTAAAACATGATTACTACAGTAGTTTAATCATGTGGACACACAAAAACAGTAGGGGTAAATGTTGGGTTGTCTCCCAACAAGCGCTTTTCTTTAATGCCTTTTAGCTAGGCATGATGATTTCAATGATGCTCTCATAAAAGTAAAGAATTGAAACATAACGGGAGCATCATGAATCACATGACAAGAAAATTTAAGCCTAACCCACTTCCTATGCATAGGGATTTTGCGAGCAAACAATTTATGGGAGCAAGAATCAACTAGCATAGGAAGGCAAAACAAGCATAACTTCAAAACTTTCAACACATAGAGAGGAAACTTGATAGTATTGCAACACCTACAAGCATATGATCCTCTCTCATAAGAAATTTCAGTTGCATCATGAATGAATTCAACAATATAGCTATCACATAAAGCATTCTTTTCATGATCTACAAGCATAGAAATTTTATTACTCTCCACATCTTCTCATTCATAATAGTGGGAGCAAACTCAACAAAATAACTATCATGAGATACTTGATTGGCATAATCCAATTGAAAATTAAAATCATTATGACAAGTTTCATAGTTATCATTATTCTTGATAGCATACATGTCATCACAATAATCATCATAGATAGCAACTTTGTTGTCATAATCAATTGAAACTTCTTCCGAAATAGTGGAATCATCATTAAATAAAGTCATGACCTCTTCAAATCCACTTTTATCAATATTGTAAAAAGATTCAACACCCTCCAAAATAGTGGGATCATTACCTAGAGTTGACACTCTTCCAAACCCACTTTCATTAATATAATCATCATAAATAGGAGGCATGCTATCATCATAATAAATTTGCTCATCAAAACTTGCGGGACTAAAAATATCATCTTCATCAAACATAGCATCCCCAAGCTTGTAGCTTTGCATATCATTAGCATCATGGATATTCATAGAAAGCATACTAAAAACATTGCAATCATGCTTATCATTCAACAATTTAATGCCACACATTTTATTGAATTCTTCTTCTAACACTTTGGCACAATTTTCCGATCCATCATTTTCAAGAAAGATATTATAAAGATAAAGCATTTGAGGCAACCTCAATTCCATTTTTTTTGTAGTTTTATTTTATAAACCAAACTAGTGATAAACAAGAAACTAAAAGATTCAATTGCAAGATCTAAAGATATACCTTCAAGCACTCACCTCCCCGGCAACGGCGCCAGAAAAGAGCTTGATGTCTACTACGCAACTTTATTCTTGTAGACGTTGTTGGGCCTCCAAGTGCAGAGTTTTGTAGGACAGTAGCAAATTTCCCTCAAGTGGGTGACCTAAGGTTTATCAATCCGTGGGAGGCGTAGGATGAAGATGGTCTCTCTTAAACAACCCTGCAATCAAATACAAGCAATCTCTTGTGTCCCCAACACACCCAATACAATGGTAAATTGCATAGGTGCACTAGTTCGGCGAAGAGATGGTGATACAAGTGTAGTATGGATAGTAGATATATGTTTTTGTAATCTGAAAATATAAAAACAGCAAGGTAGTGTCGGGCCATTGGGAACCAGGGTACCCCAGCCCGTCTGCCTGCGGCCCAGGAAACGACGCCTGGCGAAGGCCCAGGACGCGGCCAATCTAAGGACGCCGCGAAGCAAAGACACCTCACGAGGCGCCAGCCTCGCGAGGACCCCTCCTCAAGGCACGAGCCATCAACACTTAGCTGTAGCAGCGGCAGAAACCTTGCGAGGCTGCCTCTCGAGGCGGCCCGCTGAGGCGGCCGTCCGAGGCCATCCGAGTCTAACGTCGGCTGCCTGGTCCTGTGCCCACCACGTGGGTGACGCGCGTAGCGATGAACGGCAGCAGAGGCCGCGCCAGCGGGTGCGGACAGAGAGGCTTTCCTCTTTGGTGCTAAAGGGGCGGCCCCAGCTGCCCATCTCCAAAGCAAGTCCCAAGGACTGCCCGTTTGGTGAAAGAAGACCGAGACAGCAAGGCGCGCAGGGCGGAAGTCACCACCGAGCCCACCGGCGGGTCATGGATCATGCTTTGGCAGGCGAAGACCAACTTTAGTCAGGATAGCCTGGGCGCCTGTCCCCTTTCGAAACCCACCAAGTGTGGCAACCCTTCCCGCCTAAGTTTTGGGGGGAAGAGGACCAGGGCGGCTATAAAAGGGACAGAGCTGCCATTGTAGAGGGGATCGATTCCTTCACCTCCTACCTTGTATGCGAGAACACCTTCTTGCCCACATCAATCCCATCACAAGCAGGAGTAGGGTTTTACACCGCAAGGTGGCCTGAACCTGGGTAAACCGTCATGTCCCCTGTCGTGCCCCCGCGTAGCGCTCCCGTTGTAGCCCCGCCGTCGTCACCGTTGGTAGAAGGAACTAGCTCACCCCCAGTGTTCGAACCTCTAGTCCCCGGAGCCCCGGCTTCGACATTTGGCATGCCAGGTAGGAGGGCGCTTTCGTTCTTTCCGCCTCCTTGCTGCCATGGCCGATGCTCGTCGTGAGCGCTACGCGCGCCGAGCCGCCAGGGTAGCCCAGACGGAGCCCGTCGCTCGTGACGATCGTCGACGCCGCACCGTCAGCGCCGCTACCAACCCTGCTGCGAGGGAGCAGCAGGCGTCCTCCCTCCACCCATCCGTACAGGCGGATGGCCACACCACCACGGCCTCGTCGCTCGCTCGCCGCGACACCTCGGCCCCACAGGCCGCGCTACTCATGGTGCGCGAGCTCCTGCGCTACCGCCCTGCTGATGCCGGCTACGATGCTTGGCTCGGCCGCATCACCGAGCTCGTGCCGGGGACGTGGCACACGATGCACCCCCTCCGCCTCCTCTGCACAGCGAGGGCGCCCGGCGCCACCGCGACGCGCGGATGCGTGAGCTCTCTCACGGTGCATCTTCGCTGGACCATGGCGACCCCAGCTGCCAGATCGTCCGGCGCGCGCCACCCGACGCACGCGTCCTCCTCGAGTAGCAGCGTCAGCGCCAAGACAGGACCATCTAGGAAGTTGCGGCCGCCAGAACCATGACGCTCTTGCCGGTGGCATTCCCTCCACCTGCGTGGGCTGCCACGCCTTCACCCACGAGCTGCGCCGCGTGGTGGGGCCTACCAAGTTCAAGCCGGACCTGCCTCCGCGCTACGATGGCACCCCCAACCCCGCCGAGTTCCTGCAGCTCTACGCCCTGAGCATCGAGGCAGCGAACGGCGATGACAAGGTCATGGCGAACTGGTTTCCCATGGCCCTCAAGGATGGCCCGCGCTCTTGGCTCATGAACCTCCCCGAGGCGTCCATCTCCTCATGGGCCGAGCTATGCCGGCAATTTGTCGCCAACTTCAAGGGCACCCACGAGCGCTCCCTCACGCTCAACGACTTGCGTGTCGTGCGCCAGCGCCCTGATGAGACCCTCCGCAAGTACATCCAGCGCTTCAGCCAAGTGTGCAACAGGATCCCGCGCGCCTCCGAGGCCGCCATCATCTCCGCGTTCTCCAACGGCGTCACGGATGTCCGGATGCGCGAGAAGCTCGCCATCAATGACGAGCTCGACTCCGTGCTCGAGCTGTTCGACCTCGCCGACAGGTGCGCCAAGGCCGAAGAGGGCCGCCTCGCCCACAACGACCCCGATGCGGCGCCAGACGCAGCCAAGGCCAAGAGCAAGGACACCAAGCGCAAGGGCCCTGTCGTGCTCGCGGCGGAGCCCGAGCAGAAGCGCGCCCGCGAGCGTGACGAGCCCAAGAGAGACAGCCGCCCTCTCTGCGCCTACCACAACTCGCACTCCCATAGCACCGAGGACTGCCACGAGCTCAAGCTGCTTCGCAGTGAGGCGCTAAGGCGACCGTGGTGCCGGCCGCGGGGGCGGCCGCAGCGGCAACCGCTGGGGAGGCCACAACCGGCAGGGCTGGCGTGACCAGCCTCGCGAGGCCGCCTAGCTTGACCAGCCCCGCGAGGCCGCCTGGCGTGACCAGCCTCGTGAGGCCAACCCTCAGGCCAACGCTGCTCTTCCACCGCTGTCGCCGCCACCGCGAAGGAATGGAGGCAACCAACCCGACGAGGGCGCTGGGGACTACTAGGAGCCTCACGGAGTGGCTGCATCCTTGGCGGAGCTCAGGCTCCCGCGTCCAACCGCCACTTCAAGCTATTCTCTCGCGAGGTGAACGCCGCCCTCCCGAGGCCTGAGGCTTCTCACCCCCTCAAGTGGTCCCAGTACGCCATCACCTTCGACTCCAGCGATCACCCCAAGTCTTCAAGCGTTGCGGGCACGGTCCCCATGCTATGCACCCCCACAATCAGCAACATCGCCGTCACCAAGACGCTCATCGACGGAGGTGCCGTCCTCAACGTGATCTCAATCGAAACCTTCGAACAGCTCCAAGTACCCTACGACCAGCAGATGCCGACCAGGCCCTTCTCCGGAGTGACTGATGGCTCCACCATCCCTCTGGGCCAAGTGCGCCTCCCCGTCACCTTTGGCACCCACAAGAACTACCATACTGAGCTCATCGACTTCGACATGGCGCACATCGGCCTGCCGTACAACGCCATCCTGGGCTACCCAGCTCTCACCAAGTTCATGGCGGCGACCCACCACGCCTACAACGTCCTCAAGATGCCGGGCTGCAGTGGCATCATCACTGTTTGCTGCGACGAGAAGGATGCGTTTCGCTCCCTCGAGAGCGCCTACAAGGCCGTCGCCACCGCCTACCCTGCCGACGAGGATGCCGCCGAGCCTCATGAGGCCGCACCCATGAAGAAGAAGCAGCTATTCTCTCAGGACCGCGCCAAGATGAAGAAGGTGTCGGTGGACGGCAGCGGCTCAGGCCCCGCCTTCACCGTCGGCATAGGCCTCTCTTCTGCATAGGAAGACGCGCTCGTCACCTTCCTTCGGGCAAATTCAGATGTGTTCGCCTGGACGGCATCCGATTTGTCCGGTGTGCCGAGGGAGGTGATCAAGCACCACTTAGCGGTGTGCCCCAACGCACGCCCCGTGAAACAGAAGGCACGGCGCCAGGCGCCAGAGAAGCAAGATTTCATCGTCAAGGAAGTTCAGAAGCTCCAAGAAGCCGGAGTCATCCATGAGGTGCGCCACCCCGAGTGGCTCGCCAACCCTGTCGTGGTGCCCAAGAAGTGCGGCAAGGAGCGCGTGTGCGTCGACTTCACGAGCCTCAACAAGTTCTGCACTCAAGACCCTTTCCCGCTACCTCGCATCGACCAGATCATGGACTCCACCGCCGGGTGTGAGCTGCTATGCTTCCTAGATGCCTTCTCAGGCTACAACCAGATCAAGATGGCAACCGAAGACGTGGAGAAGACGGCCTTCATCACCCCCTGCGGCATATTTTGCTACATCTGCATGCCGTTCGGCCTCAGGAGCGCTAGAGCCACCTTCCAGAGGCTGATGCGCATCGCCTTGGGGCCCCAGATGGGAAGAAACGCCGAGGCCTACGTCGATGACATCGTTGTCAAGACTCGCGAGGCCTGGTCCCTCCCTGCGGACCTCCAGGAGACATTCGACAACCTGCGCAAGGTTAACCTCAAGCTCAACCCAGACAAATGCGTCTTTGGAGTCCCCTCCGGCAAGCTGCTCGGCTTCCTGGTCTCCCACCGTGGCATCGAGGCCAATCCCTAGAAGATTAAGGCCATCGAGAAGATGCGTCCTCCCCAGAGCCTTAAGGAGATCCAGCGCCTGGCGGGATGCATGGCCTCGCTTGGACGATTCATCTCCAAGTTCGGCGAGCGAGCCCTGCCATTCTTCAAGCTCATGAAGAGATCCGGCCCATTCAAGTGGACTCCCGAAGCCGACGCTGCCTTTGAAGACCTCAAGAGGTACCTCACGAGCCCGCCCATCATGGTTGCGCCACGCTCCCGCGAGCCCTTGCTCCTATACTTGGTGGCCACTCCCTAGACGGCCAGCGCGGCCCTGGTGGCAGTTCGAGAAGAGCGTGTCCCTGCGCAGAAGAAGCCTGCCGTGCCGCCGCCTCCCGAGGCCGCGCCGTCACCTGCTAAGGGCCCTCCTTAGGAGGCCTCCAGTGCGCCGCCTCGCGAGCCACCTCCCGAGCCTCCTGAGCGTCATGCGCCCCTCGGCCCCCCTGAAGACCAAGCTGCCGCAACAACTACCCGCCTCGTCAAGCACCCCGTGTACTTCATCAGCACGGTGCTACGAGATGCGCGCGAGTGCTACCCCAAGCAGCAGAAGCTCCTCGTCGCCTCTAGGAAGCTGCGCCACTACTTCCAGGGCCATCCCATCAAGGTGATCTCGTCTTACCCCCTGGAGCAGGTCCTGTGCAGCCCCAATGCCGCTGGCTGTGTCGCCGAATGGAACATCGAGCTGCAAGCCTTCGAGCTGGAATTCTGCACCACAAGGGTGATCAAGGGCGCAGCCCTGGCCGACTTCGTGGCAGAATGGATGGATCCACCCCAGGAGGAGCCTCGCGAGGCCGAGTCCTCTTGCCTGGGAACGAGGCGCCTGGCGGCTGGACCATGCACTTCGATGGCGCCTTCTCCCGGCAGGGCGCAGGAGCCGGCGTCATGCTCACTTCGCCAACAGGAGACAAGCTCCGCTACGCCGTCCAACTCTACTTCAAGCGCGACGACAAGGTCTCCCACAACATCGCGGAGTACGAGGGCCTCATTACCGGACTCAAGGCTGCCTCTGCTCGAGGCATCAAACGCCTCACCATCAAGGGCGATTCGCAGCTCCTCGTCAATTTCTCCAATAAAAGCTACAAGCCCAAGGACAAGCACATGGCCGCCTATTTGGAAGAGGTACATAAACTCGAGAAGCGTTTCCTTGGTCTGGAGCTCCAGCACATTCCTCGCGGCGGCAACAAGGAGGCCGACGACATCGCCAAGCGAGCATCCCACCGCGAGCCTCAGAACCCTGGCATCTTCGAGGAAAGGCTCCTCAAGCCGTCAGCTACTCCGCCCGCCGCGGGCGCCACACTGCTTCATGAGGAGCTCCCGCCCGCACCGCCCATTGGTGCACCAGATTGCGGCCCAGCCACAGGAGCTCACCTACTGCTGGCGCTCGAGCCTCAAGTGGACAGCTGGGCCGCGGAGTTCAAGGCCTACTTGCTTCACGGCACCCTCCCGGAGAAGGACTCAGAGGCAGAGCACGTCGCTCACCAGGCCACCGCCTACTGCCTGCAGGACGACGAGCTGTACCGCAGGCGCCCCAATGGAGTATCGCTGTGGTGCATCTCTGAAGAACAAGGTCGCGAGCTGCTCGCCGACATCCATGGAGGAGACTGCGGCCACCACTCATCATCATGCACCCTCACCGGCAAGGTCTTCCGCAGCGGCTTCTACTGGCCCACCGCGCTCCATGACGCCACCGAGCTGGTCCAATCCTGTGAAGCTTGTCAATTCCATGCCAAGCAAATCCACCAGCCGGCGCAAGGCCTCCAGATGATTCCTCTCTCGTGGCCCTTCGCGGTCTGGGGGATGGATATCTTGGGACCCTTCCCTCGCGCAGCTGGCGGCTACCGTTACCTCTACGTCACCATCGACAAGTTCACCAAGTGGGCGGAGGTCGAGCCCGTGCGCACCATCCCAGCAGGCTCTGTCGTCAAGTTCATCAAGGGCCTCGTGTACCACTTTAGCGTCCCCAACCGCATCATCACTGACAATGGCTCCTAGTTCACAAGCGGCCTCTTCAAGTCATACTGCGCCAGCCTCAGCACGCAGATCTGCTACGCCTCTATGGCGCACCCACGAAGCAACGGCCAGGCCGAGCATGCCAATGCTGAGGTCCTCAAGGGCCTCAAGACAAGAAGCTTCAAGAAAAAGCTCGAAGCCTGCGGCAAGGGCTGGCTTGACGAGCTGCAGTCTGTGCTGTGGTCCATCCGCACAACGGCAACCAAGCCTACCGGCGAGACTCCCTTCTTCCTCGTCTATGGAGCCGAAGCAGTCCTCCCTTCTGAGCTCAAGCATGGCTCTCTGCGAGTCCTTGCCTCCGACGAGGCTCGTCGGGATGGCTCGCGAGAGGCCGACCTGCTGCTCCTCGAAGAAGCACGTCGCCAGGCCGCCCTGCGTGCCGCCAGATACCAGCAGGCTTTGCATCGCTATCATAGTAGCAACATACGCCCACGCACCCTCGAAGTCAGCGATCTCGTCCTGAGAAGGATCCTCTCCAGAGAGGGACTCCACAAGCTCTCACCCATGTGGGAAGGCCCTTTCACGGTTACTCATGTCTCTAGGCCCGGCGCCGCCCGGCTGGAGATGGAGGACGGAGTTCCTGTGCCTAACGCCTGGAACATCCAACACCTCCGCAAGTTCTACCCGTGACCCTCACGCGTACGAACGAAGTGGGGCTGTACATGCCCCGGAGCCTCTCATTGCGTTCGCCTGATGGGCCCGCGAGAGCTCCCACCCACGTCTCAGTGGAAGCCCCATGCTCCGCGCTGGCGGAACGATCGAACCGCGATCATGCCCACGCCTAGTGGAAGCCCCATGCTCCGCGCTGACGGAACAATCACCTGAGGGCGCCCCACGGGCAGCACCAACCTCAAGCTGACCCGTGCCGGACACAGCAACCGCATCTCTTTTTGGTTGTGTAATGAACTTATTACTATGTTCTAGTAAAGCTCTATTTCCTAAGATACCTTATGTGTTGCTAAGTTGCTTGCCTCAGGAGCTGTGTACGCTTGCGACCTTCCACTTGCGCATCTCGCGAGCGGGGGCTGGACACGGTGCCTGTGCTCGAGTCAGTCCCAGCAGCGCTGCAAATCCCAAGCGATCGAGCTCTGGCTCGTGGGCCTGTTCCCGTGCACACCACCTCACCAAGGTCCTTGGTGTCTCGTCTCATCGCGTGATACCCACGAGCAAGCTAGCAAGCGCGTACCGCTCCCCCCTCTTTATGAAATCGGTACGAAGTTATCGCAGGAAAAAGGCACTCAAAGGCCTCGCGAGCGCTGCCTCGTGAGGTGACTCACGACAAGACACCTCCGTAAGCCCCCAGGGAGCCTCACGAGCGCTGCCTCACGAGCCAACCTACGACGACCATCTCCGCCAAGTGCTAGCAGGAGGCCTCACGGGCAAGAGCCTCGCGAGGCGCGCCCCGCGGCCGTGATACGGCAATCAACACTCGCAAAAGACCTAAGTACAAAAAACACCTCACGAGCCGCCCTCGGCGCCTCTCGAGTTTCCTCTCCCCGCGACCTCGCTGAGTGCTGATGTTCTCTCCTCCGCGCAAGCCGCTTGCACACGTCAAAGGGGGACTCCCTAAGCATCGTGCCTCAGGAGTCCTTACCGCCTCTCAGTGCCCTACACCTCCTGGCCTTGTCCAGGTAACGCGACCGGACATACCAGCGACACCTGTAGCCCGCTCGGGGGCTGGGTCCTGACGACGTAGAGCACGAAGGAAAACAAAGAAAGGGAAATAGGCCTCATGAGAGAGCCTCACGAGGAAACGTGCATTACGACAAATCATAAAGTACTTAAACAAAGACATCATTTTTACGCCCCCACGGGGCCACGCCAATCTCATACAGGTAAACTAAGGGAGGGGACCTAGGAAGTCGCGGCATCATCATCATCGCCGTCATCACCTTCGTCGTCATCTCCCTCAACCCCGCTGGAGCTCTCGCTGCTGTCATGGGAGAACTTCGCGAGCAGGGCGTCCACGTGGTCCTCCACCGGCTTTCCGAGGCTGTCGCGAAGCTCCTCTGGCACGGGGGCTATCACCCAGTCGAAGTCAAAGTGGGGGTCGGCGTGAAGGAGATGCCTGAAGATGCACGTCACCGCCTGGAAGAGGAGGTCACGGCATTCGTCTTCAATGATGCCGGTCACCCTCTTGGCGCCAGCCTCGAGCCTCTCCACGAGCTTGGTGAAGAAGTCGAGGTAGCTGGCATCGTGGGTCTCGAGGGGGCCCCCGAGCCTCTCCTTGCAGATGGTGGCCAGGGCGCCGTGGGCCCGAAGTTGGAGGGAGCGGAACATCTTGGTGTGCTCGTGCTGTCGCCCCCGCGCCCGGTCCGCCTCCAGCCTCGCCTGCTCGACGACATTGGAGACGTCGCCCACCTACTTTTGAAGGGAGGCCAGCTCCGCCTTGGTGTCGGCTTTGGCCTGCAGCGCGGTCTTCTGTCGATTCTCTGCCTCCGCCAGGACCTCCTTGAGGCCATCAATCTCCCTTTGGAGCTCCTCTCGCTTCTCCTTGAAGCGGTCCTCCTGCATCTTCAGATTCTTGCTGTGATCCGCAACGAGCGCCAGGCGGTTCCTCTCTATCTTCACATCGGCGTCCTCCTGGGCCTTCTTCTCCTTGGCCTCCAACTTGGCGTTAGCTGCCTCCATCTGCTTGGTGTAGGCGTCCTGGGCGGCAGCCACCTGGCGGTCGAGCGTCTCCAGGCGCTCGCACTCCGTGGCCTGCTCGGTCATTGTCCGCGCGAGCTCCTGCTCGCGGATCGCAAGGTCCACTTCCCGGGCCACGAGCTCCTCCTCACGGGAGGCGACGGCCTTCTCCCGCGTCTGGAACAGCTCCTCCTGCGCGGCGTGCTGCTCTCGCAGCACCCTCGTGCGGGCCTCTGCTTCCTCGCGGCGCTTCTCAGCCGCGTCTGCCTCCCGGAGGGCACTCTCGAAGACATCCTTCACCTCGCCGGTGGACTTCTCGCGTTTCTCATGTGCGACCTTGTCTTGGCGACGGTCCAGCTTGACCGCGACGTCGAGCCGGCGCCACCCCTCGGCAAGGCGCAAATGCTCCTCGGCGAGGCGCCCCTCGGCCTCCTAGAACTCCGCCTCGGGCTGGCCCAGAGCTCCCCTTGCGCTCCGCAGGGCCCCGTGCCTGAGCAGGGTGCGGTTGCGCACGAGCGTCAGCGCCCAGGCGGGGTCTGACTCCTCGCCGCCCTCCGTCGTCATGACCTGGGAAGGCCCGGCGTCGTTTGTCAGCAGTGGGGGATTCGCCAGCGCCTCCTCCTCTTGCTGTGGCGGCGCACCACGCAGGCTCGCCACGCCTGCGGTAGGGGCCCCGTGCTCCGGCATGTGCTGGGGGCCTCCCGAAAGGCCCCCGGCATCTGCCGTGCTCGGCGAAGGGGTTGGTGCCCTCGCCTCCTCCATCTCCACGTCCGCGTCCGCCGTGGGCGCCTCGGGAGCCGTGGCGCCACCTCCGGAGGTCGCCTCCCGGGGCTCAGCGTCCTCTTCCTCAGGAGTCGCGTCCGCGTGCGGCTCCGGAGGGGACGCTTGCTCCCTCACCACCTCCGCACGCTCCGCTCCAGCATCGAGGCGGCGGGAGGCCTCTTCACGCCCCTCGGCACCCACACCGGGCGCTGGGGCCCCCTTCAAGTCAGGGGTCCTCTTCGTCTTCTTCTTCTTCTTCTTCTTCTCTTTCTTCGTGGATGCCCTGCGCAAGGCGGGGGCTCAGCTCGAGGCCGTGAAACAAACGCAAAAGGTAAGAGAAGCACTTACTCGTCATTGGCAACTCACTTCCTCTTCTTCACAGCAGATGGCAGGCAGTCCTCGCTGTCGGCCTCGCGAGGCCTCCTCCCGAGGCCTTCTCCCGAGAGGTCCTTCCGAGGCTTGGCGGCCTCACCCTCAGCGTCGTCCTTCTCGGCGGGGGGCTCGATAGCCCCTCCGCCCGCACCAGTGCTCTCTACGAGGGACTCGGTGCTCCCGCCGCCGGCATCAATCTCCTCCACGTGCGGCTCGCTCGCCGTCACGCTAGAGCTCCCTTTGCCCCCCACATCGGCAGGACGGGAGGGCTCAACCCTGAACTGGGTGTCGTCATCGTCGTCGTCATCGTCGTCCTAGAGGTCGAGGATGAGTTGGTGGCGGGTTCGTGAGGCCGGACCGCCGTCGCTCCCCTCCGTGTCGCCCCCCGAGGCCTCGGCGTTGTCCAGGTCCCCCGAGCCAGGAACCACCACGAACGGGTTCTCGCGAGGCCCCTCATGGCCTTCCGGCATGAGGCCCCACTCGTCGAAGATCGGCATCTTCGTGGCCAGCTCCTCGGTCCCCTGGTAGCGGTACAGTGGGAGCGCGTCCTCGGGCGGAACCTCCGCGGTGCTGCCGAGCATGATCTGCATGATTCCGTCCACCACCTCCGACTTCAGGCTGGCGACGCTCAGCCACATGGGGTCCTTCGTGCCGGTGATCTTCCACACCGGGCGCGAGCGCCGCTGGAGTGACGCTATGCGCTGCTGCAGGAACTCCTTGACGACCATTGCCCCCATGAGGCGCGCCGCCTTGTGGTCCGCCAGCCACTCCCAGACGGGCGCCAGCCTTGGGTCGGTGAGCTTCTCGTGCTCCCATCTCGAGCTCTTCACGGCAGGGGCCGTCGGCTCCATCAGCAGCTGGTTGCGGTGGCGCGCATCCATGTAGATCCAGCGCTGCCCATAGCCTTCCACCTTCTTCGGGATCTTCAGGCTGATGATGTCGTTCTCCGTCGCCTTGACGGTGAGGAACGAGGCGCACGCAGAGCGGTGGTTCGCCACGGAAATCCACAGGCTAAAGAAGTGGCGGAAGAGTGCCACCGAGGGCATCACGCCCACGAAGGCCTCGCAGTAGAAGGCGAAGATGGCGAGGAGGAAGATGGAGTTGGGTTGAAGATGGAGAGCCTGGATCTGGTAATGGGAGAGGATGGCATTGAAGAAATCCGAGAACGGCGGCACCAGGCCGACGTACACACTGTGGATGAAGAAGGCAAAGGTCGTCGCCTCCAGATCTCGCCGTGCGCACGCGCCCGGCCAGATCTTCGTCGCCCCATTCTCGTTCTGGTCGCCGGCGACCATCGAGAGCACCTTGTCCAGGCCCTCTCGGTTCACGATGATGGAGCACTGCAGTGCCGGCTCCACGATCGGCGCGCTCGGCACCGCGGCCGCCGCCATGCCCTTCTTGCCGGCGGGCGCCATTGCTACGCAGTGGAGCTTGGGAAGCAAAGGAGGAAGGAGCAGTGCTAGGGGAAGGAGGCGCGAGAGATCAGGCAGTGGAGAAGAAAGCAGAAAGGAAGCAATGATGGCCTGGGCCCCGCGCGGGCAGGCTTTATGGCAGGCGCGAACAGTTACCAAGGCATAGTGGGGAAGTGGGGGCATCCCATGTCCCGTCGTGCGGCACGCGTCGAGCATGGGCCCGCAGTCTGTCAAGGCCCACGCCGTTTCACTCCCAACGGGCAGGAACATGCGCGCCACGGGCCCGGGGGCGACTGTCGGGCCATTGGGAACCAGGATGCCCCGGCCCGTCTGCCTGCGGCCCAGGAAACGACGCCTGGCGAAGGCCGAGGACGCGGCCCATCTAAGGACGCCGCGAAGTGAAGACACCTCACGAGGCGCCAGCCTCACGAGGACTCCTCCTCAAGGCACGAGCCATCAGCACTTAGCCGCAGTAGCGGCATAAACCTCGCGAGGCTGCCTCCCGAGGCGGCCCCCCGAGGCGGCCGCCCGAGGCCATCCGAGTCTGACATCGGCTGCGCGGTCCTGTGCCCACCATGTGGGTGACGCACGTAGCGACGAACGGCAGCAGAGGCCGCGCCAGCTGGCGCGGACAGAGAGGCTTTCCTCTTTGGTGCTAAAGGGACGGCCCCAGCTGCCCATCTCCAAAGCAAGTCCCAAGGACTGCCCGTTTGGTGAAAGAAGACCGAGACAGCAAGGCACGCAGGGCGGAGGTCACCACCGAGCCCACCGGCACGTCATGGATCATGCTTTGGCAGGCGAAGACCAACTTTAGTCAGGATAGTCTGGGCGCCTGTCCCCTTTCGAAACCCGCCAAGTGTGGTAACCCTTCTCACCTAAGTTTTAGGGGGAAGAGGACCAGGGCGGCTATAAAAGGGACAGGGCTGCCATTGTAGAGGGGATCATTTCCTTCACCTCCTACCTTGTACGCGAGAACACCTTCTTGCCCACATCAATCCCATCACAAGCAGGAGTAGGGTTTTACACTGCAAGGTGGCCCGAACCTGGGTAAACCGTCGTGTCCCCTGTCGTGCCCCCGCATAGCGCTCCCGTCGTAGCCCCGCCGTGGTCACCGTTGGTAGAAGGAACTAGCTCGCCCCCAGTATTCGAACCTCTAGTCCCCAGAGCCCCGGCTCCGATAGGTAGCAAGTGATAAAATGGAGCACAAATGGTATTGCAATGCTTAGAAATAAGGCCTAGGGTTCATACTTTCACTAGTGCAATCTCTCAATAGTGCTAACATAATTGGATCATATAACAATCCCTCAACGTGCGATAAAGAATGACTTCAAAGTTCCTATTAGCGAAGAACATAAGATAGAAATTGTTGTAGGGTACGAAACCACCTCAAAGTTATCCTTTCCGATCAATCTATTGAGCCATCCCTATAAGTGTCACAAACAGCCCTAGAGTTCGTACTAAAATAACACCATATGATACGCATCAACCAACTCTAATGTCACCTAGATACTCCAATGGCACCACAAGTATTCGTGAGTTAATTATTCAATATGCATCAAACAACTTCATATTCGTAATATTCAATCCACACAAAGAACTTCAAAGAGTACCCCAAAGTTTCTTATCGGAGAAAAGATAATGAAAACGTGCAACCAACCCCTATGCCTAGATCACCCCAAGGTCACGGGAATCCGCGAGTTGATTACCAAAACATACATCAAGTGAATCAATAGAATACCCCATTGTCACCACGGGTATCCACATGCAAGACATACATCAAGTGTTCTAAAATCCCAAGTATTCAATCCGATAATAACGAAACCTCAAAGGGAAAGACTCAATTCATCACAAGAAGATAGAGACGGAAGAAACACCATATGATCCAACTATATTAACAAAGCTCGCGGTACATCAAGATCCTGCCAAATCAAGAAAGAGAGAGAGAGAGAGAGAGATCAAACACATAGCCACTGGTACATACCCTCAGCCCCGAGGGTGAACTACTCCCTACTCGTCATGGAGACCGCCGGGATGATGAAGATGGCCTCCGGCGATGATTTCCCCCTCCGGCAGAGTGCCGGGATAGGGCTCCGTATGAGATCGCTTCGGTACAGAAGCTTGCAGCGGCGGCATGGAAGTTCTAGGTTTCTTTCTGGGGGTTTCTATATTTATAGGAATTTTGGCGCTAGATTCACGTCAAGGGGGGCCACGAGGGAGCGACAAGCCTGCTCCGCGCGCCCTGGGGGGAGGGTGCGCCCCCAGGCTTGTCGCTTCCTCGTGAGGCTTCTGGTCCTTTCTCGATGCTTCAGGGGTCTCTTTTGGTCCACAAAAAATCACCGTAAATTTTCAGCCCATTCCGAGAACTTTTATTTCTGCACAAAAAACAACACCACGGTAGTTCTGCTAAAAACAGCGTCAGTCCGGGTTAGTTCTAATCAAATCATGCCAAAACCATATAACATTATTGTAAACATGGCATGAATACTTCATAAATTATAGATACGTTGGAGACGTATCAATGTTCCTTTGCTCTTGATCTGTAATCTAGTTCCGAGCTGCACACAATGTTACAATTGCCTGTTTGTCTGATCTCAGTTGTTTTGTGATATGAATGATGTCATACTATGCTCACCGTATTATAAACTTTGTCTCTTTATCTTAGCTATCAAGACAATGTGAAGAAATAGACAATACATTAGCCATGGTATATGGTCACATGTTTGGAACCTGGTTTTATTATGTACTTTGTAGTAAAATACAACTAATATTTTACACGGGTTCACCAAAATAAGTTCTGTATATAAACCAAAGCTATTCTGTTTGGTTTTACTGCCTCATTAATAACTTCTGTTCTGGTACTACTAATGTACAAACTCAACTTTTCAGGAAGCTATGGAACAAATGGTGGAACCGCCACAACCTCCTGAAGGTGATGAGGCAACCATAACCACAATGTCACCTCTTGCTACAGTGGGTCAGTATCTCTCCCCTAACAGTGCCAAAAACACCTTCCTGCGTAATACTAGGTTGGTTGTTAAGGCAACCTCGTCCAAACTGCCTCATGAACAAGATCTTCAAGCTCGACAGAATGATATATCTGCGCTCCAGACACAAGTCCAATCCCTAACAGAGACCCTTTGTGAAACAAGAACAGCCATTGTTCGATGTCGTCAAGATATGCATGGTTTTGAAATCAGACTATCAGATATTTGCTATGTTGTTCAGGAGCCTAGGAGAAATGACAGCGAAGTTTATGGTGCTCCATCAGACACTACAACATGAAAACATACCAGTCAGGTCAAATCATCCGAGCTTCTAAACTTCTGATGGTGCATTTACTTTTATGCCAACCCTCCTTTTGTTATATGGCTGTAATTTGTTTTGTTGCGATACAAAATTTGTTCTTAACGGGCAGCGACCGGCTGAAGAAAACAGCAAGCTATTTTTGTATAGTGTAGGGTGTTCCCTATATTTGCACGGGTGGCGAACTTTGATGCCCAGTGGATGTAATCTGTGCAATCTCCGTAATAGCCTAGCGTTAGTTGCTTGCTTATTTATTTCTTCATAGTCATCTTTTTTCTCAGTTTGTTAGTGGCCGCAATAACCATGGGCCACATACGGCCCGTGGTAACCATGGGCCTGCTACCTGCTGTAGTGCCCAAGGGCCATCTACGGGCCGTAGGATCCGTGGGCCAAAAGCGGACCGCATTATGGGCCGTAAACGGGCCATAGTGGGAATGGTCCGTTTAAGGGCCCGTAGCATAACGGGCCGTTAACAGGCCGAAAGTCATCACAGGCGTAATTCTATCGACAGGCATAACGGGATGTTAATGGGCCGGAATACATGACGGGCTGAAAATGGCCTAATGGGTTAACAGACCACAAACGGGCCGATTGTAACCACGGGCTGAATGTGGCTCATTAGCATAACAGGCCAGTAACAGACCGTAAGTAATCGAGGGCCAGAAATGAGCCCAAGATTTTATGGGCCCTTAGAAGGCCGAAAGAAAACACGAGCTGGAAACGGCCCAACTGAATCATGGGCCGTTAATGGGCTCAAAGTTGTTTACTTTTCATGATGGGCCAGAATCACCACGGGCTGTCAATGGGCCTAGAGAAACAAAAGGCCTAATATGGGCTGAAAGACGTCACGGGCCATAGATGGGCCGAAAGTGACAACGGCCTGAAATCATAAGGCACGGCCCACATGGCGCTACTGGGCCGAATTTTGAAAGGCCATAACGGGCCGTGAGTACCCGGGCCGTAAATGGGCTGTATGCAAACAGGCCATTAACAGGCTTTCCATGCGCCGGCCTGCTAACTTTTGACCAAGTCAAACGGGCCGGCCTTTTTAACCTAAATGGGCCACTATTGGGCCGTGCCACGTGTAACATTTCCATCGGCCCGTCTCGTCCATTGGAGGAATGACATCTGTCGCGATGCCCAGCTGATACGTGGTTCCTTCGGCCAATGAGAATTTTACACGTGGAAAATCCTCATTGGTCAGGGCTGTTAACGGGTTATCGGATCCAAAACCGGACCCGATAGCTTAACGGCGACCTGTTACGGTGGAAGCCACGTGTCGGTCACCCTTGACGAAAACACTTCCATGACGCGACATTTATCGTCATGGAAGTGGACACTTCCGTGATGATAATTTCAGTATTGTCATGGAACACTTCTACGACAGCACAGGTATGACTATCTTGATTCTGTCATAAAATTGTCACGGATGTGCATGCATGACAGAAAACTTGACCTACTGTGACAAAGACGTATCATCACGGAAGTGTTTTTTTGTAGTGACAAGACAAAGAGACCCGCTCAAAGAGAAACGAGGAGCTAACCGCCAAGAGGGGGAGGACGACTAAGTGTTATGGTCATGTAGAACTATTTGCTTTGTGTTGAGCTAAACGAGAACTTGTTGGCTATGTTGAACTACTTGCTATGGTCGATTTGCTAAACTATTTGCTATGTTGGACATGTAAAACTCTTTGCTATGTTGGATATGTTGAACTATCTTTCATTTCGATGTGTGATGCATGTTATGATGAGTGGTCCTAACTTTCATTTGCATACTATAATATACTGTGAGATGAAACTTTTACCGTGTCATGTTATTTATATTGAATGATGAACTTTTGTAGAAAGGAAAATCAGGTTTAAAGGGGACAGAACCCTACCGCCATAGTCTGTGGCAGTAGGGTTGCACACCCTACCGCCATTTTTTTAACTCTGAGCAACAGTACCGATTCCCCCTAGGGGGTGTTCAATACCTCTGCCGAGGACGTTGATGGTAGGGTACTAATACCTACCGCCAGACACGTTGGCGGTAGGGTTGCACGACCTACCGTCCAATTATTTCCCTCCCACGCAACAGTACCGTATTCGGGGTTTTGGGGCTTTAAACCCTACTGCCAGCCTCGTTCGCGGTAGGGTTTACCTAGGTACTACCCCGTCTATCTGGCGGTAGGACGTTAATCCACGTTAGCATCCACCA